>JAWHQI010000092.1:1251838-2503676 GCA_033032865.1 Dactylorhiza incarnata
CGTGCCTCTTCAGCAATATGTTAATAAAGTACGCTCTAACATACTTGGGCACCATCATCATTTTGATGCCATTCTCTCTTTTCAAAAAACTCGATTTAGGCATTCTGAGCCGACAAAGATGAGCATCTAACTCGTAGATCGCTCGATAAAGTACCCGATAGGGGTAGTGGAGGATGTTCTGGTCAAGGTCGACAAGTTTATCTTCCTCGTAGACTTCGTCATCCTGGGCATAGAGGTGGACGCTGAGGTGCTTATCTTACTTGATCGCCCTTTCCTCGCAACCTCCCATGCATTAATTTATGTAAGTAATGGTCGACTCCTCCTTCAGGTCGTAGACGACGAAGTTACTCTGCACATTAACCCCTCAATGCAGAACTACCTATCAAACGACGATTCCTATTTTAAACTAGAACCCGCGTTTGAATATGAGAGTTCTTCTCTTTTTGAATTTCTCTCCTTAATGTCAGATGATTCATATTTGGCGAATCTATTCTCTCAAGATGAAATGCCAATCGATTCGCCATTCGAACCCTTTGATTCAGAAGTTTTAAAAATTAAACCATCATACGAAGAACAACCGGCCCTCGAACTAAAACAACTCCCTGATAGTCTGAAATACATTTTTGTCGCAAAAGATTTAAAACTTCATGTCATTATCTCTTCTGTTGTAAGTGATTTAGATACTTCCAAATTAGTAAAAGTTTTAAATAAGCATCGCCGTGCAATTGCATGGTAGATTTCATATATCCGGGGGATCAAGCCCTCCTTCTGCACCAATAAATTTTTTCTAGAGGATAACCCCCGCAAAATGATCCAGCCTCAACGACGACTTAACCCAAACATGAGGGATGTCATTAAGGATGAGATAATAAAGCTTCTTGATGCGGGAATTATCGATCCTATTTCAGACAATACATGGGTAAGCCACCTACAAGTCATTCCCAAAAAGGGTGGTATAACGGTCGTGGCAAACCAGAACAACGAACTGATCCCAACTCGTACTGTTACGGGTTGGAGGGTGTGCATCGACAACCAAAAATTAAATGATGCCACCAGAATAGACCACTTCCCACTACCGTTCACCGATCAAATCCTGGAGCGTCTCTCAGGTTATGCTTTTTATTGTTTTCTCGATGGTCTCTTGGGGTTTTTCCAAATCCCTATTTCCCCTGAAGACCAGGAGAAAACAACTTTTACTTGCCCCATCGGCACCTTCGCATATCGAAGGATATCATTTGGCCTCTGTAATGCACTAGCAACATTCCAAAGATGTATGTTGGCAATATTTGGCGAGCTCGTAGAAGATATCATGGAAGTCTTTATGGATGACTTCTCCATTTTTGGAAACTCTTTTAAAAATTGCTTGAAAAATTTAGATAGAGCCCTTCAGCGGTGTGAAAAGATGAATTTAGTCTTAAATTGGGAGAAATGCAACTTCATGGTCCAAGAGGGTTTAGTCCTCGGCCATAAGATATCTGCCAAGGGGATGGAGGTCGATAAGGCCAAAGTCGAAATTATTGAAAAACTTCCTGCACCTTCAAACATAAAATCCATTAGAAGTTTTCTAGGCCATGAGGGTTTTTATCGACGGTTAATACAAATTTTTTCTAAAATTACAAAACCGTTAACCCACCACTTGGAAAATAATCCCCTTTCATTTTTTATAGCAAGTGCTAGAGGCATTCAATTGCATTAAAGAAAAACTTATTAATTCTCCCATTTTGGTGGTGTTGGGAATTCCTGATTTGAAGAAGTCACCAAGTCAAGAAAACTTCACTTTGTATTTGATCGCTTCTCTAGCTTATAAATCTCAGGAAGATAGAAAAACAAGATTCGTCGAACGTAGAAGGGAGTTTGTCGAATGGAGAAGGAAGATCGACGACCGCTGAGAATTGCCGTGTTCGTCGAACGCAGAAGGCAAGATCGTCGAACTCAGAAGGAAGATCGACGACCGCTGATAATTGGCGTGTTGGTCGAACGCAGAAGGAAGATCGTCGAACTCAGAAGGAAGATCGATGACCGCTGAGAATTGGCGTGTTCGTCGAACGTAGAAGCAAGATCGCCGAACGCAGAAGCAAGATCGTCGAACTCAGAAGGAAGATCGTCGACCGCTGAGACTCGGCAAGATCGTCGAACACAGAGAAGACGCAGTATCGTCGACTTCACCAAAGTGGCCTTGTCATTGAGAAAGAACAAACATCGTCGAGAAGAAGCCTTGTCGCTGAAAAGGCTAAGTATGATTGATGGCGTCGAAACATCGTCGTAAAGAAGGCATCTCGTTGAGAGAACAACATGATTACGACGACAGAAAGCAAGACAGAAGATCTCAATGACACCGTCAAAGATAGCATATCGTCGTATATGTAGAATCGCCAGTATGTCTCGATTCGTCGAGATACCTGCTTCAGAAGCAGAAGTAAGAAGAGTTGAAGATCTTCCAAGGTCAAAGGGATCGACAAAGTTCTGTCGTCGAGATAGTTTCCATGTCACCGTAATAATGGAAATATCATCGAGACAGATTCAAATGTTGCGGACGCACTGTCAGCATTTAATGCCGCCGCCTGATTGTCTAATCAGCGCGTGCACTTAAGGAAAGGAGCATCTGACACTTAAGGCACTTTTTCAGAAGACCGTTGGGACCTCGCAGTCTTATAAAAGAGATAATAGGTTGCCCTAACACAGAATCAATCGATCGAAAAACAAGAGAAAGAAAAGAAAAAGAAAGAATCCCGCCGCTACACTTCAATAGAACGGTATTCTCGGCGGAGAAGAAGAAGATCAAGTAGAGAGCAAGCATCAAGTGCTCTCTGAAGAAGCAGTCATCTTCATCGACTGTAAAGTTGCCGATCTTCATCAGGCTAAGAAGAGATTGAAGAAGAACTGCGCTGTCAAAGATCTGAATCAGAAAATCTTCTTCAGTCGTAAGAAGTCAATCCTCGTCAGGCTAAAGTTGCCAATCTTCATCCGGCAGAAGTAACAGTCTTATTACAGTAATCTCTTGTAAAGGCTTGCGGGCCTATTTATCTAACTTGAGGGCTGGAGAGCTGTGAGGCTTGAGGGCCAGGGCAATGGACTTGCGGGTCCGATACCGTCTAGCTTGCGGGCTAGAGAGCTGTGAGGCTTGAGGGCCAGGGCAGTGCACTTGCGGGTGCGATTTGTTGAGCTTGCGGGCTCGGGGGCAGTAGGGGCTTGCGGGCCTAGGCTGTTGGGACTTGCGGGTCCGTATTGTAGGGCTTGAGGGCCTGAGTGTCGAGCTTGCGGGCTCGGGGGAAGTAGGAGCTTACGGGCCTAGGCTTTTGGGACTTGCGGGTCCGTGTTGTAAGGTTTGAGGGACTGAAGCTTTTTGGCGGAGTTTTGCTGAGCCTAGCACACTGCTAGGTAGGCGTAGAGGGAAAGAGGACTACTCAAGACACCCAGTCTTGAGGAACCTCTATAGATCTTGTGTCGTCTGTTGTGCTTTTTGTGTGTGACATTTTAGTACTGTGCTTAAATACTCATAACTCACACTAACTTGTTAAAAAGAACCAAGATCACCTAACACCCCCCCCCTCTAGGTGAACGTTCCATAACTAACAAGTGGTATCAGAGCTAGGTTGATCAAAGGAAGACTTAACCGTCTGATCTAGATCGAGGAACGATTCACCATGGCCGGTGGAGATTAAAATCGGGAGATGAGATCTATGAAACTTCCGATCTGCACCAAGGAGAACATTCCCATCTGGAAGGAAAGAGTTAGGCTGTTCATGGAAGTGGCTGATCCAAGAATCTATCTGACAGTCCAACAGGGTCCTTTTATCCCCACAACCCCTTCCACCATTGATCCGTCGCAGAAGGTGATAAAGAAATATGAAGACATGACCAAGGACGAGCTAGCCTTGGCAGGCCTGGATAAGAGGGCACAAAATGTTATTGTAAGTGCTGTAGACGATTCAACCCTCCAGAACCTAATTCACTTCAAAACGGCCAAGGAGATGTGGGACTCCCTGATCGTATATATGGAGGGTACTGAAGAGGTAAGGGATGATAGAAAATCCCTCCTCAACCAAGAGTATGAGGCCTTCAAGCAGGGCAAGAGTGAAATAATCTCCAACTACTATGAGAGATTTTTCAAGATTGTGAATGGTCTGAGAAACTACGAAAGAGAGTTCACCAACTCTGATCTAAACGACAAATTTCTCAGATCACTTACAAAAGAATGGGACATCAAGATCTGCGCCATCAGAGAGATGGGTCAGCTGGGCGTCATGGAGCCCAAAATCTGTATGGAAAGCTGCTGTCTCATGAACTTCAGCTCAACACCAGAAAGGCTGAAGAAGAAAGCTCAAGAGTGAGCCCAAAAGAGAGATCTGTGGCTCTAAAGGCTGAGAGCACCAGAAGATCCAAGAGCAAGAGCTCTGCATTTCAGAATAAATCTGAGAGTAGTGAGGAATCAGAAGCCAGCTCCTCTGATTCTGATGGCACTGATAGAGAGGTGGCACTCCTCTCAAAATAGTTCAGAAAGTTGCTACACAAAGGAAGGAGGGACAACAACAGAAGTTCCTCCTCAAGCTCCAGAAGATCTGACTATCGTGACAGATCCAAAGCTCTCAGGGAGGACAAGTACAGATCCAACTCTAGTAAACATGATTTAAATAATACTGTTTGCTAGTCCTGCAGCAAAACAGGTCACATGGCTGCGGACTGTCCCTTTAAGAAGAAGGAGTCAAGGAACCATGAAGAAAAAGATGCTCGAGGAGCAAGAGGAACTCTGAAAAAGGGTTCGTGGCCAAGAAGACGAGAACATTGAGTGACTCTGACTCAAGATCCTCTAGGACTGAGGACGAGGAACTTATCGGATTGATGGCCATCAATGAAGATAACCAGGATGACAACTCTCCTGGAAAGGTAAATCACAGAACCTCCCTGTCTGCCTCTGATTCTGAATCAGTGGCAGATTCTTTATATGATGATGAGGATGTGTCTACTGCCAACAGCACAGCCTCAAGATCTCAGTATGAAGTTGAATCTGAACTGATAAGGCAATACAAAGCCTTGTGGAAAGCCTTCAAGGGCTGTAAGAAAATTCTCAAAGTCCAGACCAAGGAGTTAGATTCTTTGAAGCCTGTTCAATCTGAGCTCCAGGAGACAGCTGAGAAGATGGCTGCTATGAGCAAAGAAGTGAACAAATTCAAGGAACCCATAAGGCTTAAAATGCTCAGTTAGGACAGAAGAACAAGATCATTAAGGACCTTGAGGAAATGCTGTTGGTTGAGAAGAAGCTGGCATCCAACTTCTCAATGCCCAAAACTATCCTGCCTATCATTGACACCTTCTCTGGACAGTTCAGAGCTGGTATTGGTTTTAATCAGGAGACAATTAAGGGCAAAGATTCTGAAGCTAGACCTTCCTACAAGAAGGTGCTGGTGTCAAGTCCTTCAGCCCACAGACTTGCATCAACAGCAATCAAGAGTAAGAGAAAGGTTGTTCCTACAAAACCTGTTCCCAAGAAGGTGAATCAAAATGTGGTGAGACCGATTCCACCCCAATCTCACACATATGAGTTTCACCTAAGATCTTTTAGACAAGAAGGATTCTCCTCTGCTCATCAGCACTGCCACCCCACTCAGATGGTGAAGCAGAAGAGAAGATACAACAGACATGAATGCTGGTGCTGTGGGAAAGTAGGCCACTTTGCTTTGGACTGTTGGTTCTAACAAACAGGGCCCAATGCAAAGAGAGTGCAGAACCCCTCGTGGTTTAGTGTTCCCTTATATCAACCTAACAGAAACCAAGGACCCAATCCATTTTGGGTACCTAAGGGGAAGTAATTTGTCTTGCAGATAGGTCCAAATACCAACCAACCTCCAATTTGGTATTTGGATAGTGGCTGCTCCAGGCACATGACTAGAGTCAGAAAGTACTTGAAGGAATTCACCCCTGTGGAGAATGGACCAATAATGATTTTTGGAGGTTCAGAAAAGGGAGTGACCAGGGGCTATGACAGCATCTCAAATGGGTTAGTCACCATCACAAGGATGGCTTATGTGGAGGGATTGAAACACAATCTCATAAGCGTAAGTCAACTCTGTGACTTAGGATTTGTTATTACCTTCCACAAAGACAAGTATCTAATTAAGAAATCCTTAAATTCTGAGGCTATCTTAACTGGCACTAGGAGTGGGAATATTTATTGTTTAAATTTTCTCATCATAAATTCTTCCATGCCCATATGTCTTGTGGCTGATGGTAAAGAGGCTCTCTATGTTCAATGTCACAAGAGACTTGCACACATCAACTATAAGACAATAGGCAAGCAATTCTCACAAAACCTAGTCAGAAATGGACCTGATATTAAGTGCATCAAAGATGGTCCATGTCAAGCCTGCCAACTTGGAAAGCAGACTAGGACCAGCTTTAAAAGCATATCTAACAAAGAGTCCACTAGGTGCTTATTTCTTCTGCACCTGGATTTATTTGGTCATATGTCAGTTCATAGCATAGGAGGGAAGACCTATACCCTTGTAGTTGTTGATGATTATTCAAGGTTCACTTGGGTATTCTTCCTCAAAAAGAAATCAGATACCCTAGACATCTTGAAAATTTTTGTCAGGCAGATCCAGAATGAGATGGACTGTACTGTGGTCAAACTCAGAAGTGACCATGGGACAGAATTTCAATCTGGGGCCATGACAGAATTCTGCCACGAAATAGGTATCTCCCAAGAATTCTCCTCACCCAGAACACCCCAACAGAATGGGGTTGCTGAAAGGAAGAACAGAACCTTGATAGAGTCCAGTAGGACAATGCTAAGTGACTCCTCTCTACCAGAATACTTCTGGGCAGAGGCTTTCAATACAGCTTGTCATGTGATAAACAGGGCTTCCATCATCAAAACCCACAAGAAAACCCCATATGAGTTAATGAAGGGCAGAAAACCAACCATATCCTACTTTAGGATTTTTGGAAGCAAATGCTTTGTCCTTAATAATGGGAAATCCAAGCTAACCAAGTTTGCTGAGAAAAGCAGTGAGGGTATTTTTGTTGGCTACATCTCTCATAGCAAGGCCTATAGAGTGTACAACATCAATAACCAAGCAGTAGAAGAATCTGTTCATGTGGTATTTGATGAGACTAGCCTTATACACAAGGGCTGGTCTAGTTCTCTAGTGAATGCAGGTACAGTGGAGAGAATAGGGAAGCTATCCATTAAAGACAATACTGATACTTCACTCAGAAATGAGAATCATTCAGTGACAGTTGAAATCGAAGAAGAACCTGCAGAAAGCTCAGAAACGGCTGAAGAAGTGCAACCTGGAGAAGTTGCTGATGCAGAAGCACCCAGAATTCTCCCAACTGCCTTGAAACAAGTAAGAGACCATCCCCAAGAGCAGATAATAGGAAATGTCAACCAAGGTGTGCTTACAAGGAGCAGAGCTGCGAATGAAGCATTGTACCTGAGTTTTCTCTCTCAAATTGAACCCAAGAAATTTGAGGAAGCAAATCAGGATCCATTTTGGATTGCTGCAATGCAGGAGGAACTGAACCAGTTTAAGAGATGCAAGGTTTGGAAACTAGTTCTAAGACCCCAAGGACAGAATATCATAGGAACTAAATGGGTCTACAGAAATAAGTTGGATGAAAATGGAATCAACATCAAGAATAAAGCAAGACTGGTGGCAAAAGGCTACAGACAAGAGGAAGGGATAGATTTTGATCAGACGTTTGCTCCAGTAGCCAGACTGGAAGCAATAAGACTGTTTCTAGCCTATGCGGCATACCAAGGTTTCAAAGTATACCAGATGGATGTGAAGTCAGCCTTCCTAAATGGTGACCTCAAAGAGGAGGTATATGTAGAGCAGCCCTCAGGTTTTGTAGATCCTAATCATCCTGATTATGTATATTTTCATAGAAAAACACTTTATGGCTTAAAACAAGCACCCAGAGCCTGGTATGAAACTCTGTCAAGCTTTCTAATTGAGAATAAGTTCTCAAGGGCAAGGATTGATAAGACATTGTTCCTAAGGGAAGTGAAGGGCAAGATCAAACTAGTGCAGATCTATGTGGATGACATCATCTTTGGCTCTACAGATAACAATCTCTGCAAAAAGTTTGCCAACTTGATGCAAGGAAACTTTGAGATGAGCAGTATGGGGGAGCTCAAATACTTCCTAGGTCTCTAAGTGAAACAATCTGAAGATGGTATATTCATCTCCCAGACCAAGTTCACTAGGGTCAAGAAATTTGGATTGGAGAGTGCTTCTTCAATGAAGACTCCAATGGGAACCAATGTGTCTATGGACAAGGATGAGAAGGTCATACCCTTTGATGAAACCAAGTACAGATGCATGATTGGATCCTTGCTCTATCTAACTGCAAGTAGGCCTGACATAATATTTTCTACATGTGTCTGTGCTAAATATCAGGTGAACCCTAAGGAATCTCATCATGTCTCTATCAAGAGAATCTTAAGATACCTAAATGGTACATCAAATCTTGGCCTATGGTACCCTAGGAACAATGGTTGTGAACTAACTGGATATTCAGATGCAGATTATGCAGGGTGCAAGGAAGACAGGAAAAGTACATCAGGGACATGTCAATTCCTTGGTGGAAGACTGATCTCTTGGAGCAGTAAGAAGCAGAAAAGTGTGGCAATCTCAACAGCAGAATCAGAATATATCTCGGCTAGAAGCTGTTGTGCCCAACTGCTATGGATCAATCATCAACTGGAAGATTACAACCTAAAGATGACCAAAACACCCCTGTTTTATGACTCTTCAAGCGCAATCTCAATTGCTAAGAATCATGTCTCTCATAGCAGGACTAAGCATATTGAGATCAGGTATCACTTCATCAGGGAGCATGTGGAAAATGAAGATATCACCCTTGAGTTTGTCCCAACAGACAAACAAGTGGCTAATATATTTACAAAGCCCCTAGATGAAGCTAAGTTCAACTTCTTCAAATTCCAACTGGGAATGTTGAACTTAGAATAATTCTCTACTTATTTTTCACTAATCCCTTTCTAGATAATTGGTTGGACAACCTTTCAGGATTTGGATGAACTATAACCGAGAAAGGGGGAGCCTTGAACTATTGTCTCCTAAAAGAAGTGCTCCAGAAAAGAAGTCAGAAAGGGGGAGAAAGGGCATCAAATGTTCAAAACAAGATGCTCAAGAAGACGACCTCAAAGATAGGGGGAGCAAAGAAGTAGGGGGAGCCATAAAAGAAGAGACGTCGAATCTAGGGGGAGCTACAAGCTTGATGATGTACTCAGAATGTTCAGCAAAGATAAGTACAATCTTACATGCTCAAAGTTAATATTATAATATTTATTGTCTAGTGAAAGTAGTCTTGAATTGAGATTCTGACTTCTTCAAATAGGGGGAGATTGTTGGGAATCTTGCCCCCATGATTCCTGATTTGAAGAAGTCACCAAGTCAAGAAAACATCACTTTGTATTTGATCGCTTCTCTAGCTTATAAATTTCAGGAAGATAGAAAAACAAGATTCGTCGAACGCAGAAGGGAGTTCGTCGAACGGAGAAGGAAGATCGACGACCGCTGAGAATTGGCGTGTTCATCGAACACAGAAGGCAAGATCATCTAACTCAGAAGGAAGATCAACGACCGCTGAGAATTGGCGTGTTCGTCGAACGCAGAAGGAAGATCGTCGAACTCAGAAGGAAGATCGACGACCGCTGAGAATTGGCGTGTTCGTCGAACGCAGAAGCAAGATCGTCAAACGCAGAAGCAAGATCGTCGAACTCAGAAGGAAGATCGTCGGCCTCTGAGACTCGGCAAGATCGTCGAACGCAGAGACGACGCGGTATCGTCGACTTCACCAAAGTGGCCTTGTCGTCGAGAAAGAACAAACATCGTCGAGAAGAAGCCTTGTCGCTGAAAAGGCTAAGTATGACTGATGGCATCGAAACATCATCGTAAAGAAGGCATGTCGTTGAGAGAAAAACATGATTACGATGACAGATAGTGAGACCGAAGATCTCAACGACACAGTCAAAGATAGCATATCGTCGTATATTCAGAATAGACAGTATGTCTCGTATCGTCGAGATACCTGCTTCAGAAGAAGAAGCAAGAAGAGTTGAAGATCTTCCAAGGTCAAAGGGATCGACAAAGTTCTGTCATCGAGATAGTTTCCATGTCACCGTAACAATGGAAATATCATCGAGGCAGATTCAAATGTTGCGGACGCGCTGTCAGCATTTAATGCCGCCGCCTGATTGTCTAATCAGCGCGTGCTCTTAAGGAAAGGAGCGCCTGACACTTAAGGCACTTTTTCAGAAGACCGTTGGGGACCTCGTAGTCTTATAAAAGAGATAAGAGGTTTCCCTAACACGGAATCAATCGATCGAAAAACAAGAGAAAGGAAAAGAAAAAGAAAGAATCCCGCCGCTACACTTCAATAGAACGGTATTCTCGGTGGAGAAGAAGAAGATCAAGTAGAGAGCAAGCATCAAGTGCTCTCTGAAGAAGCAGTCATCTTCATCGACTGTAAAGTTGCCGATCTTCATCAGGCTAAGAAGAGATTGAAGAAGAACTGCGCTGTCAAAGATCTGAATCAGAAAATCTTCTTCAATCGTAAGAAGCCAATCCTCATCAGGCTAAAGTTGCCAATCTCCATCCGGCAGAAGTAACAGTCTTATTACTGTAATCTCTTGTAAAGGCTTGCGGGCCTATTTATCTAGCTTGAGGGATGGAGAGTTGTGAGGCTTGAGGGCCAGGGCAGTGGACTTGCAGGTCCGACACCATCTAGCTTGCTGGCTGGAGAGCTGTGAGGCTTGAGGGCCAGGGCAGTGCACTTGCGGGTACGATTTGTTGAGTTTACAGGCTCGGGGGCAGTAGGGGCTTGCGTGCCTAGGCTGTTGGGACTTGCGGGTCCGTATTGTAGGACTTGAGGGCCTGAGTGTTGAGCTTGCGGGCTCGTGGGCAGTAGGGGCTTGCGGGCCTAGGCTGTTGGGACTTGCGGGTCCGTATTGTAAGGCTTGAGGGCCTAAAGCTTTTTGGCGGAGTTTTGTTGAGCCTAGCACACTGCTAGGTAGGCGTAGAGGGAAAGAGGACTACTCAAGACACCCTGTCTTGAGGAACCTCTATAGACCTTGTGTCGTCTGTTGTGCTTTTTGTGTGTGACATTTTACTACTGTACTTAAATACTCATAACTGACGCTAACTTGTTAAAAAGAACCAAGATCACCTAACCCCCCCCCCCCCCCCCCCCTCTAGGTGAACATTCTGTAACTAACCGATGGCACCAGATTGGTCCATTCCATTTGAAATCTTGTGCAATGCGAGCAATATCACCGTAGGAGATATTTTAGGCCAACGCATTAATAAATATTTTCATCCTATTTATTAAGCTTCACGAACGCTCACAGCCGCACAGGCCAATTACACTACAATGGAAAGGAACTTCTGTCTGTTGTCTTTGCCATCGATAAGTTTTGATCCTACGTCACGCTTTCAAAAGTAACAGTTTTCACTGACCACCCCACCATTAAATATTTATTGGCCAAAGTTGATGCCAACCCCCACTTACTTCTATGGATCCCCCTTATGCAAGAATTTGACTTAGAGTTCTGGGGTAAGAAGGGGGCTGAAAATTTTGTAGCGGACCACCTCTCTCGTTTAGAATGCCCATCAGCAGAAGTGCTCGTTGGACCCAAAATAGATGATAGATTTCCTGAGGAGCGCCTCTTAGTTGTAAATAACATAAAATATTCTCCCACCGCTTGGTTCACAGACTACGCAAACTATCTAGTTACACGGGTCCTTCTAAAAGATTTTTTGACCCAGCAAAAGAAGAAATTCTTTTCTGATTTGAAAAACTACTTTTGGGAGGACCCTTTTCTCTTTCTCGTCTGTGCAGACCAAGTAGTCATAACTAAGTACGGCGTTATGCACAAGCTCGCCACTGCCTATCACCCCCAAACAAGCAGTCAAGTTGAGGTAGTAAATCAATAAATTAAATGCATTCTAGAAAAAACCGTTTCATTAAATATGAAAGATTGCTCCATAAAACTTGACGACGCGATGTGGGCATATCGTACGGTGTACAAGATCGCCATCAATTGTATGCCATATCGATTAGTCTGCGGCAAGGCGTGCCATTTATCGGTACAGTTAGAGCACCACACCTTTTGGGCTCTAAAACTTTTAAATCTCGATGAATGGCGTGTGAACGCTTATGAGAGTAATAAATTTTATAAGGAATGCACTAAGTACTACCACGATTGAAAATTAAAATTTCCAAAAACTTTTGTGTCGGGAGATCTTATCCTTCTTTATAACTCACGCCTCAAGCTTTTTCTGGGTAAGTTAAAATCTCATTGGTTTGGCCCCTTTAAAGTTATAGAGGTTTGGCCATATGAGACCATTCTTATCTCCCATCTGGAAAAAGGCTCATTTAAAGTAAACGAGCACCATTTAAAACTTTATCTTGTGGGCAATCTAGTAGACGAAAAAGACGAATCTTTAACCCTCCCCAACTTATAATCTTACCACGCCAAATTAGTCAAGCTACGCAATGGTTAGCAAAGCACTTATCGGAGGCACCCCATATTTATCAATTATTTTATTTTTTTTATATCCTTTTTTCTTTTTTTACACATTTTTGCAGGGTTTCTTGCGGCCTCGCCGGTCTCAATTCAGGGAAGCCTTTTTGCTCCCCTTCTTCCATTTTGTACAAACCACACTTTCTTTTTTCTTTGCTAGCTTCTTCATATGTAAATTACAACATTGTGGACAATGTTGGGTTTTAAGTATGTGGGTGTTTTCCCATTTTCCTATTTTCATTACAAAACCACACAAAATTGTACAAAAATAGTAGCTATTTTCATATCAAAAATTATGCGAAAAACCAAAAAAATTACAAAACCACAAAATTTTACAAAAAATTGTAGCTGTTTTTATTTCAAAAATTATGTGAAAACCCCCAAACAATTACAAAACCACCAAAATTCTCCCAAAAAAAATTTTTGCAGAAAAACAAAATTTTTACAAAACCCCATTATTCTCCAAAAATAAATTATTTTGTAGTAGAAAAAACATCAAAATAAAAAATATAATAAACCCTATATTTTTCTTTTTCAAGCACCTAGTTTCGAGAAAATTTATTTGTGGATTTTCATAATTTTTAATTTGCTGGCCATTTGTTCGTCATAGGTAGATAGATTTAAACTTTCGAAGTTAAGTTTTAAGGAATATCTTGCGTTTCTAATTTAAATAGAGGATTTGTTTTCAAGAACAACTTTTGAATTATCTAAAATAGAGGCAGGTGTAATATGTTAGAAAAATAACCTTAGACCACAATTATTTCTACTTTATGCCTTTAGGAATTTAGGAATATTCAAATTACTAAGGTTGCTCTCAAAATATTTATTTATTATTCTAGAATTTTTCTTGAAAACTCCCTTGTATGCACCCATTTAGCATGACATGAAAAAGAAGAAGAAAAAGATTTCTTTTAAAAGATCTTATGTCAATGGGAAGAAGACTTCATTCCATAAATATAGAGACCCAATAAAATTTTAAAAGTTCTTATGTCAATGAGAATAAGATTTCATTCCTTAAACATAGGCATTGGGTTAATTAAAAAAGATGTAGTTTTCACTCGTAAACCAAAAGAAAAATAAACAGAAAGTGTGAGAGGATAAAATCCATCACCCCTAATTCAAGTACTCTTCTTTTTGCTAAAGCTTCTTACCCCTTTTCCCCTTAGCCAATTTATTATACCTAGACTTAATTAAAAAATATTTTTGTGAGCATAATTAATAACTTGTATTATTTCCTTCACATTTATTTAAAGCAAAGGTTCTTATAATTTTGATCTAGCCTTGTTTACTAATGATTGCAATTTTGCTTGCTATTTGATTCTCTTAAGAATTCGTATGTCTAAGACTTTTCCCCTACTTAAATCCCTTACATAATTATGGACTTAACTCTTTATACTCCAGATTTTTATTTTTCAGTCCCCCTTTTCATTAGAATACATGATAGCCTAAAATTAAAACTTATTATAATTTCGTAGGGATATCTCTCTTACTTTTGCTCTAGAATAGCAAAAAACTTAAGTTTGGGGGTATTTGATGAGTAGTAAATTATACTTATTATTAGTATAGTTTTTAGTATTTTTAAGTAATATTGTAAATATTTTATGTAAATTAAAGAATAAATTGCTTGTTTTTATTATTTCCTTACTAACATAGCTTTATTTTGGTTTTTCAGTTTTTTAGTAATTTTTGTTAGGTCACACCCTCGGTCACCAAGGGCGTGTAAACTTAAAATGCCAATTTCCAGCTCTCGACAAATTTTTGAACAAATCTCGACGAGTTGATCAAGTCACGCCTTCGGTCATGCCTGTGACTGAGGACGTGTAATGGGTCACACCCGTGTACTCCTAGTCAAGACGACATGTCGCGCCTTCAAGCTGATCGACCTGATGACTCAGCGAATCATAATGTCATGCCCGTGAATTTTGGTCACGCCCGTGTTCTTTCAATCCAGAATCTTCTAGAAGGCCAGCTGTTCAGATTTCTCCAACACGCCCCAGGTCACGCCCCAAGTCACGCCCGTGACATTTGGTCATGCTCGTATGGAGCCATTTCTCCAGTCAACTCTTCTAGAAGGCCAACTGATCTGATCGCTTCAACTACCCACGGTCACGCCCTCGGCCACGGTCATTACCGAGGGCATGTAATTATATAATTTTGCATATAAATAGAGTGGCTCGGCTGATGCTTAGGATATATATTTTGTGAGTAATATGGAGTTTTTGTGAGTAGTTTTGAGTGTTTGTGAGTTATTTTATGTTTTTTCTTTTTATGCTTTTATGTTTTTTTAATTTTCACTCTTCTAGTCTAGTTGTAATCTTCATTTTGTAATTAAAATAGTTTGTTTTCTCATTTTGTTCTTCTTTTCCTTATGTTAGAGTGTGTGTGTGTATGAGTTTAATTTTTTTTCTTTTCTTTTAATTTTGTTCTCTTTGTGTTGGTGTGTGTGTGTGTGTGCGAGTTTCATTTTTATTTTCTTTTAATTTAATTTCTCTTTATGTTAGTGTGTGTGAGTGTATGAGTGTTAGATTTTATTTGCTTTATAATTTAGTTTTAATTTAAAGTAGAGTTTGTGAGTGTACGAGATTAATTTTTACTCTTTCTTTCATTTTAAAGTAGAGTGTGCGTGTATGAGAATAGTTTTCATGCTTTCCTTCATTTCAGTTTTTTATTTCAAAGTAGAGTGTGTGTGTGTGTGTGTGTGTGTGTGTGTGTGTGTGTGTGTGTGTGTGTGTGTGTGTGTGTGTGTGTGTGTGTGTGTGTGCATGTGTGAGATAGCTTTTACATTTTTTGTAACTTAGTTTTCTTTAAAGTTGTGTGTGTGTGTGTGTATGAGAAAGTTTTTACAATTTTTGTTAACTTAGCTTTAATTTAAAGAAGAGTGCGTGAGTGTGATTTATTACTTCTCATTTAAATTATTGTAGAGTGTGTGAGTTTTCAATTTAGTGTGTAGAGTGTGTGAGTTTTTAATTTAGTGTGTTTTTATTTTGTCTTTATTTAATTTTTGCTAAACGGACTCATATTCGCTTAAAATATTATCTTGTACTTCTTAATCACTAAAGTCATTCTCATTCCGATGAGTGACTAATCTCCTTTAGCGCACGATGTCGAAGAGAATTGGGACAAATAAATGGTTTTCTAAATTAAAATATCTCTTTCTTTTCTAAATCAATTAACGAGCTTAAGTTTTGCCCAAGAAAAACGTTGAGTGGAACCATATAATCAATGTATGGTTCTCATTTCCATTTCTATACACTAGTTAGCCGAGAGGCTTGTGCGTACAGATTGATCGCTCGCGGGTAAAGAGAATTATGCTCTACCCTCGAGAGTGGATGAGGTAAGTCTCCCGAATGTGAATAAAAACCCAATAGCTGGGTTCACAACATAAAGCACGTATTAAGGAGATTCGATTAAAGAACGAGAGTTTGGTCCAATATTCTTAATCTCAGGTGGGCGTACCATCGAGAGAGCTGCGTTCATACTTATGGAACCTCCACGGCCAAGACGTTCTAATGTTTTGAAAAATCAGATCTTTTACTTCTAAAAAGCAATTTTCATCTCAAGGTAATTCGACATCGGGCGCTATCCTTATCATCGTTTTCAAAACTTAGTTATACTTTCATTATCGCTCTCAAAAAATTAAAAACCAACTCAAAATCTTATTTTGATAAAATAATAGTTCGTTCCTTATAAGTAAGAATAATCAACACGGTCCGTGGAAAAATATGACCTTGATATTTTTAAAAAATATATATCCTATACTATACGCGATAAGATATACTTGCCTTTATCGAAGATTAGTTTGGATAAATTTCCAAAAGCTTTCAAAAGAGAAGCATCACCAATTAATCATCAAGCGACTTCATGATGAGGGTGCAGCGGAACAAGTCCAGGTTGAACTTGACCCTTGCCAATCTCAAATAGAAAATGCAAGCGGACATTAGAGCTATTGAGTTCGATGGCAATTGCCCGGGCACTATTCTATTGTACTTCCACACCTCCAGGAACTCCCATTGTAGAGAGAGCATGATACTGCAATTATGTGATCAATTAGGATCGCCAGCTTGTCTTTGGAACCAGTATTGATTTCTTCCTCCTCTCGCGGAAGCCGAACGATCACTTGTGTTTGGATCATGTGACTCTCGAGGAAAGATCTATAATCAGACTGTGAAAGTCTATATGAATTATGTTCGACATTCACAAAAGTATCACCTACAGTGGCCCAAGCGGACACCATTTCTTTGGATTGCTGAGATCGTTTCTTTGGCTGCATTCACAAGAGTATACATTTCGGTTTTGAACATGGCTATTTAGAAGATTTCCAAGATGACCTAGTCATGATGACAGAGCTAGTGATCACCTAGTCAACCTTCTAGACTGCTCGACCTGCAAACTTGGTAAAAAATAGGAGCAACAAGATCGGTCATAAATAAGACAGATCGGACCATCTCAAACAGGTATGCAAAATATACAAGAAATAGAAAAGAAGAAATCATAGCAATACACAATCACAGTGATTGTCATCACAACATTCCTGAGACCGCACAGGTAAGAAATAATATCAAAATTTTACAGATAAATTTTTGTAGTTATCCAGTATTATAGTGTATCATGAGACCGACTAAGAAGAAAAGAAATTTGGATTCTACTTCTTTGGTTGGTGTTTCCTTCCAATAAAAGTCGCAATGTCCTGCATTTCGTTAACAATAGACAAGATGGTCGCCAAGCCTTGATTTGCCTCCATTGCAGCCCGATGTATTTTAGCGACATCTCTGTCAACCTACTCTAAAGGAACCACAATG
Source organism: Dactylorhiza incarnata (assembly GCA_033032865.1). Taxonomy (NCBI): domain Eukaryota; kingdom Viridiplantae; phylum Streptophyta; class Magnoliopsida; order Asparagales; family Orchidaceae; genus Dactylorhiza; species Dactylorhiza incarnata. Next base: position 1,269,188 of record JAWHQI010000092.1, read on the forward strand.
ATCTCTGAAGTCAGCTTCTCCTCGTGGTGACCACTGGAAGCTTCCGGACACATGGTCATATTGGTAGAACCAACCAAAGTCTATCATTCTCGGTGGTCAGTGCAACGGTCTTGCCTCTACAATATTCAACTTCTCTTACAGGCTTGCGAAGGCTTTTCAGAAACTCCGCCTCTTTTTCTTTAGTTTTCTTTCTATTTTCACTCTCCTTCTCCTCTGACTGCCTCTGAAGCTCAACGATCATTAGTTCATAGTCTTCAGATACAGCATGTACTCGCTCTTCACATTTAGCCTCTTTGTCATGTATCCTTATCTCAAAATTTCGGTCAAGATTCTTACTTGATCCTCTAGCATATGCTCCTGAGACTTCATGGATTGAGCTTCCTCCAAGATAGGCTTGAGAACCTCCATGAACTATTGAAGGATCATTATCAACTAGGAAATCTCTCCTCCTTCTGGGACTGTTCCGGTCTCATCAGCATCAGCGGTAAAAAAAAGAGATCTATAAGCTTAATTATTGTTAACTATAAAGTATGACACCGAGCAGATAATATTATAGTGACTGTTGGATCTGCAGTCATCAAAATGCGATCTAACCGTCTTAAGCATTCAAGGTCCATTCTTTTCAGTTCTCGCTTCTATGATCTCTCCCCTTATCTTGTTCTCTTTGTAAAGTCTTCATGGCTAAGAAGGATGTCATCTGTTTGAATATTGATGATCTCTCGCCGCTCTTTTGGAGATGGAGGCCTGAAATCAATGGAGGGAAGTGAAGTTGGCAGTCTCACGATCGCTTTGGCCTTACCAGTTTGGAGAGCTGATATAGATTCCACGTGGTATATCGCCGCCTTCGTCAGCTTGTCATCTTGTTCAGCTAAAAGTACGGTCAAGTTAATGGTGTTGGGAAAAACCCGTGTGATTTATCTAACAAATAACTTAAAGTGATTTCATCAGCTATGATATATTACCCACATTATATAGAAAGGGTAAGTTGTTCATTAGATGTCTTAGGATGTCACACTCACCTTAGAGTGTCAAGACCAACTCAAGATAAGTACAAATTCAGTTGAGATAAAACTTGCGTCGAATAAATGTCGACGCAAATTCGACTAGATGTCGACGTAACTCTGACTGAATGTCGAAGCAACTCAATCAGCCTGTCGAAGTATAAGTCAAGTCGATGCAATGTCGAAAGAAACTTGACGTAGAATGAAGTGCCTGTCGAAGCCATCTTAGAAGTCGACGTAACTATGACTTCTGTTCGACGCAGAAGATGATGTTCAAGTCAAAGCTTTCTACTGGATGGATACGTCGATAAGTAATTGACGCAATTTAGACATCTGAGTTCAGCCAGAGATAAGAAGGAATTCGGATCTACTCCTATAAGAACTCAGATGTGCGTCGATATGAAGAATGATGAAGTTGTCGCAGCGTCGAATACAGTCTAAAATAGAAGCTTTTTCAGTTGTCCTTTTAATACCTTTTTAGAAGGTCCACAATCTTGAAGATAGTTCTCTAATGACTCGTTTATTGCCAAGAATGGAATGTATTCCAGGAGACAGCAAAAACATTCTTGGAATTCCTTTTCCAGGACAGCCCCAAAGAAGAAAGAAATTCAAATTCAATCGTGGAGAATAAGTATGCTTAGAGGAGAAGGAAAAAAGAAAGATATTATGTTATTTTTTGTCTGTCGAATAGGGATTTCTCTCCTTCCTCCTTCAATCCTAAGATAGATTAGAATATATTTCTCTGCACAGGAAAAACAATACAACTGCTTCTTCTTCTTCTTCTTCTTCTTCTTCTTCTTTCACACAGCAGCAAGTTTACAAGAATTGCTCAGAGAATAAGGATCGAGCCAATAACCCTTGCAATTATCACAATCATAAGCAAGGGTTCATTATATTCAGATCCAGTGATAAACAGAAGCAGAAAATAGCTTCTGAAGAATTCTGAAAGTAGAATTCCATTCTCCTCCTTTTCTCTTTCTTCTTCTTAATTCACCTTCTGAAAAAGAGTTTTATTAATCCCTCTTTTAAAGGATTCAGTGGTTCTAAGAGTCTCCTTATCAAAAGACTCAGTGGTTCTAAGAGTCTCCTTATCAAAAGACTCAGGCACAGTTAGTACAATCCTATCAGGGAGGTAGAAGAGTGGACTACCCACATTTTGGGGAACCACTATTAAAATCTTATGTCTTCTGCGTTTGCATTTCTGCACTGTCCCTGCTTACAGTTTTTCTGTTTTTATATTTCCTGCAATCTTGTTTACATTATTCTGCTATAGGGATTGCTGATTGCATAAGCACTTAGTAGTTTTATTGCGTGCGCATAATTAGGAAAAAAGTTTTAAAACACTATTCACCCACGCTAGAGAATACTCAGAGGCACACTATGCACTTTCAATTGGTATCAGAGGGAGGCTGATCATTAAAAGGTTAACACCTTGATCAAAAGATCTCCTCACTCTCATTTCTTTAATTTTAAATTAATTAAATCTATTTTCTAAAGAAAATGAGTTCTAAGGATTATGCATCAACAAGACCACCAGTGTGTAATCTAAATAAGTTTACACTCTGGAAGGCCAGAATAAAGTTGTATATGAACTCTAATGATGAAAACATCTTTGATATTATAATTTCAGGTCCCCCAGCTCCAGTCAGACAAGATGCCAGTGGATCTTCAACAGTGGAAGTTGTTCCAAGGAATGAGTGGACAGAGGCTGAGAAGAAGCCGAAGGCATGTGATGTCAAGGCAATGAACATTCGTGTTTCCACAATATTAGATGACATTTTCCAGAAAGTAGCTGACTGCCAATCAGCAAAAGAGATCTGAGAATCCCTTTCCTGAATTTTTGAAGGAAGCTCTGATGAAAGAAAGGACATGAAGTCCCTTCTCATACCCAATATGAGAACTTTCAAAAGAAAGCTGAAGAAAGTGTTGCTGAAATGTATGATAGATTCATCATCATTATCAATGAGTTAAAGGGTCTGGACAAATAGATATCCTTAACAAGATCAATGATAAGATCCTCATGTGCTTCCCAAGCTCATGTGACTCAAGGATGTGGGCCATCAGAGAGTCCAGATGCCATAGAGAGATCTCTATTGATGCTTTGCTAGGAAAGATCAAATCTTATGAGATGCTACTGAAAAGTAGGGTTGAAACAGAGGCAAAGGAGAAAATCTCAACTCCTATCCAAAGGAGCCTTGCTTTGAAGGTTGCTGAAGGAGAACCCTCCACTCCTGAAGATAAAATGTTCAGTCTCCTATCAAGTAGATTCAGAAAGTGGGTCAAGACAGAAGACTCGGGAAGAAGAGAGAGGAGTTCAAAGCCCATATTTGATAAGACTCCAAGGAAGGAAGTGATTTGCTTCACCTGCAACAAGCCAGGGCACATAGCCCCTGAGTGCCCACAAGAACAAAGGGACAGGAGCAGTAACAAAGATGGGCAGAAGAAGAAGTCTTTGAGGAGGAAAGACAAGAAGAAAGCTCAAGGTTTCATTGCTGAAACCTGGAGTGACTCTAAAGCAGAGTTATGCTTTTTCTCATCAGAAAGTGATGAAGAAGTTGCTGAAGCTGCATGCATGATGGAATTGGGAATCTCCTATGATGATGAAGAAGAATAGGTATCAGTGTTTGATAATTTTGATTTTGACTCAGAAGACTTTTTAAAATTATTTTAAAGAATTTTGCAATGATTACCTCAAAATACAAAAAGAATTAGAAACTGAAAGGGAAGAATTAGAAAACTTCAAGAAAGATGAATTATATTCAATAAATAATTATTTAAGAAATGAAATTCAGGATAAAGTAATAGAATTGATTGAGATAAGAAATGAAAATAAAAAATTAAAAGAAGAGCTAACAAAGGCAAAAGCCATTGAGGACTCTCTCTGTAAGGCCCCCCTCCCGGAACACAAGACACGACTGAGAGGAGTCCTATGCCCAGGACAGCCGCCTTGTGGAAGTGCCAGCACATGGGCTAGCCCCCTCCACAAGACGCCTATCCAGCCGGGTATTTTCCAATATTATCATGCCAACCCATCAATAATATATAAACAACAGAAGCCATTTATTCACAACTAAGTAATATTGTCCATCACAGTACAATAGGACAGGTAGCTACGAAAGCTCCTGTTAAACATCAGAGTACAACTTGCCCTAAGGCTAAATCTCAAACACTCACTCACATCTGTCATTGACGGTATCCAAGGTATCATTGTCACAGGCCCTGTCACCCTGGCCTGGCTATACTCCCGCGTCGTACGATGCTGCTCCACCTGAGTGTGCTCCTAAAAATGGGGGTGTAACAACCATTAGTCATAAAGACAAAGTGTCTTCACATCCTCTCCCCCGGCAACTCTTAGGCACCGGGCGGATGGAAAGAGGCAAACGCTGCAATATTAACCATAAGTACAATAGAACATGTGGCAGTAGTAAGGGTACAATCTTAGCAATTGTATACCAATAGTAGAAATAAAGCTACTATACCCAAGAGTACATTTACGCTAGCAGTTACTATAATACTGAAGTAAGAAGCAATTCTAAGCTAGCATTGTAACGAGTAGCAAGGTATAGAATGCAGTGTAACAGTATAGAAGTAAGCACTATATTTGCAGTTTTAAAACGTACATTAACTTATATGAATGCCATACAAACTTATAAGTTAAGGTTTCCAATTTGGAACCCATCATATTAAAGAGCCCATACTAATTTATATGATGGACCCGATGCGGTGCAATACTATGATCATGAAAGGATGAATGCAATGCAATGATTATGATATGATGACTCACCCATGCAGGTTTGTTATGTCGACATAGACCTTTAGTTTCCACTTTTCGAGGGTAGCTAACCTCTCAGGCAGCCCCCATCGTTGCCAGGCGGTGGCAGTGGAACAGGCTTCTCATCCATCATTTATATCTCCTTCAGGTTATCAAATTAAACGACAATATCTTTAATACAACTTATCCAAAAATTATGAGATCCAACAGGGGTGTACATATTGTTATCACAAACCTAATCATCTGATAGATTATCAAACGATGGGAGCATTGATATAAACAAGTCCTCTAAATTCTTCATTCAATTGTGCATGGCAATGTCCCACTTCAGAATCATAATATTCATCTACGCATCTCCCAATTGACATGGAAATCCAGGAACTCCTACCACCCAAAGGAGGAGAATCTAAAATTCTCTGTTTGCTAACGCCGGCGGTAGCGCTACAGTCGGGCGTTAGTGATCCAGATGACACCCCTTCCCGTTGATGACGATGGGAAGCCAACCCTCCTGTCGATGTGGACGGGAAGCCAACCCTTCCCGTCAATGTCGACGAGAAGCCAACCCTTCCCATTGATGTCGACGGGAAGCCAACCCTTCACGTCGATGTCAACGAGAAGCCAACCCTTCCCGTCGATGTCGATGGAAAGCCAACCCTTCCCCGTCGATGTCGACGGGAAGCTAACCCTTCCCATCGATGTCGACAAGAAGCTAAGCCTTCCCGTCGACACCAGTCCATCCTGTCCACACTAAGTGTCGATAAGCTAACGTCGGCGGTAGCGCTACCATCGGGCGCTAGTGATTCTACCTACACTCCTTCCCATTGTCATTAAGGGTTGATGGGAAGTTACCCCTTCACGTCGACAAGTCCCGCTAACGCCGGCGGTAGCGCTACCGCCGACGCTAGCTAACATAGAACAATTCCTCTGTTAAACACCTCCACTTTGCTTCCCGTGAACTCTCAACTCCAATCAAGCACAATTCCTCTTTTCCTTAGTTGCTGGAATTTCACCACTAATCATGTGTCCCCTTATTAATTAAGTGCAATATTATAATTAAAAACTCTCTTTAACAGGGGACTACTCATCATCTTCCCCAAACCAGAATTAGGTCATCTCACCTTCTCTCCTCCAATACTCCCTCATTAGACCATGGATTTTCACGAAATCAAATCCTATCTCTTCCTTTTGAAAAGAAGAAGTGATTGAAGGAACTTTCGCGACAATCGGTGCCCAAAATAGAAAGATCCGGTTTGGTCTTTTCCTAGGAAGCTCCACTAAATCACAAGCCAAGTTCTTTTGAGCTCAACACCTCTCCTAATTTTTCTCTACGATCTAGCACCAAGGGAGAGGGGTCGGAAGTCACCTGATTTTTGGCCGACGATCGCAGTTGTCTCCTCGGTGGCATGGAGGCGGTCGGGCGAGCTCAAATCCTTCTCCAAGCTTGCTATTTCAAGAACCCTAAGTTAACTCTCTTAAGGTGTGAGGAAGAAGATGAAGAAAAGAAGAGGACGAAGAAGATGAATAGGGCCATCTGATTAAGAGTTCAGCCAATTCATGTTAGGAGAGAATGAAGAGAGAGAAAGAGAGAGAGATTTGCATTAATGAGCATTAAATGAAATTCCATCTTTCTAGCCCTTATGTTGGAACTCCACACTAGGTGCCAGCTGCTTATTGACTTTTAAATTCCACTCTTAACTTAGTTTTAGGAAATTTAGGCCACCCACTAAGGAAAAGTCACGTGCACTGATTCGGTCGCTACCGCCGGCATTAGCTTTAGCTCCATTTTACCAATTCTTTGCGATTTGCTTTCCAACTTCAAGGGGGTGATGGTTACACCCACTCCTAGAGATCAGGGCACATTCATGGCACCATTAGGAACTCAAGACTCCCACCTAGCCCAAGCATCTCCAAGTGACTCATGTCACTCGAGGGGTCTAGTTCGAATTGGGATGTTACAAATCGGATAAACGAAGAAACAATTTTGTCCCCGAAATTTAGGTTGGGGCTATGCGGATTGAAGGTCAGACTATGTAAATCCAATTCAGAATACACTTGACGAGGTTATTAATTTAATATGTCATGACTCCCACTTAACCCTTGTGTGTGGAATTACTTATCCACATTGCATCGCGCATTACCCCAAATTTCCCCCAAGCATACCTTTATAATTCTCCACAAAGGTCGTAATCAAAATTATGTGCTAGAAGACACTTGAATGTGTTAAAATTTTTTATTTGAATCGTTTAGGAGCAAGCAGGAGTTGCATCAACTGAGTTATAGCCAAACAACCACAATGCCACACAGCAACACAATAGTCTTTATTGAATCACAAAACTTCATTACATTTCGAGACATACATGGCGAGACATGATTCATAAGAATCACGAAAGCGAGAAGAACAAAACACACCAAAACCACAAATATGGCGACCTGACAATGCAGAGACCGCATAGACCGCTGCACTCCAGAGACTGCCCGGCTTGTCCTGAGACCGCACAAACAGAAAACAGGCAAGATTCCTGCACTGCAAGACCGCCACCTCAGACCGCACGAACTAGAGCTTATTGAATTGAACAGAGAAGAGAAGCTGTCGCCAGACCGCAACTCAAATCGCCTAACCACAGAAGGTCGCCTGATCGCCGAGCTCACTGCGAACAGCACAAGAACAACATAAACCAGTCTGCAGACAAGACGCTAGCGAACTATTTATTCAAGCGACTGGGAAATCACCAAGGAAGGAGACCGCAATCTGCTGACCGCAAACCTACGAACACAACAAACAGTCAACTCGCTTCCGAGACCGCCCGACCTCAAAGTTGAGACCGCACAAAATAACCCAGGCTCTAGTTCTTACAGTTCTCGTTCTGAATGACGGGCTCTGCACCCCTATTTATAGGCGAGAGGACGGATGTCGTCACCGCTGCAAAAGAGGTACAATCACAACCCATCATATCGCGATCGGTCTCTCAGAGCAGACCGCACGATCACACCACTTGGACAACACCCTATCCAAGTCCGCAAATCAGCAGCAGACCGCGCACAAGCCGCACGGACACAGATCACTCCTTCCTTAGACCGCCTAGAGCAAACCAAGAACATCTGGCTGACTTTAGACAAGTCGCCAGATCAACATGCATAAGCCTCCCGGTCACGGCGGTTACTTAAGCATAGACCGCCCGGTCTTTTGAACAAACTGGCCAATCACAGCAGACCGCCAGAACCAGACCGGCAGAGCACCAGCATAGAGACCGCGCGGTCTCTGTGGTCACCAATATACAGACCGCCGGCCACCTTCCTCTTCACTTCAATAATTTGAACACTCCCCCTTGAAGTGGGAAGTGGAAACTAGCCCGAGTAAACTCCGCAATCGAGTAAACGGTCCCTTTGCCAGTGGCTTTGTGAAGATGTCGGCAACATTGTCCACACTCCGAACATGCTCGAACATAAGAGATCCTCCCAACACCTTTTCACGAATGAAATGGTGCTCAATCTCAATGTGATTGGTCCTCGCGTGACAGACTGGATTATTAACCAACTTGAGAGTACTCTCATTGTCCCCGCGTAGCATAGTGGGATCTCGAACCTCCTCATAAACGTCCTCCACCAACCTCCTGAGCCAAACGGCTTCCTGAGCTACCAAGGCCGAAGCCTTGTATTCCGCTTCTGTGGTAGATACAGACACCGAATCCTGCTTTTTGCTGCACCAAGAAATAGCTGTGGGGCCAGCCATACAGACATAACCATACGTTGATCACCGATCATCCACGTCTCCCCCGTAATCAGCATCCATGAACCCCATGCAACTCCAAGCTTGACCCTCTCCTATATAGGAGACCCAGATCAGAGGTCGACTTCACATACTTCAAAATTGCTTTTGCCGCCAGAAGATGAGGCTTCCGTGGTTCCGCCATGTACCGACTCACCTTGCCAACTGCATAAGCAATATCTGGCCTCGTGATGGTTAAGTAGATCAAGCTCCCAACTAGAGCTCGGAACACCAACGGTTCAGATAGAACTCTCCCCTCATCCTTCTGAAGTTTATGATGTTGTTGCAGAGGTATAGAGTTGCTCTTCCCCTCCTCCATGCCGAATCGTTGAATGATCTGCTCCGCATATCCAGCCTGAGAAACGAACACACCGCTCTCTCGCCTCTGAACTTCGAGTCCAAGGAAATGGTGAAGCTCACCCAGATCCTTCATCTCAAATCTGATAGCAAGCTCGGCTCTCAGCCTTGCTACTGCCTCCTTCGAGTTCCCGGTGACGATCATGTCATCCACATACAGCAGAACAATAATCTGAAGCACCCCCTCCTTCTTGACGAACAAGCTAGAATCAGAGTCTGAAGCAAAGAACCTGCAGAATAGAAGATACTCCGCGATCTTCCCATACCAAGCCCTAGGCGCTTGCTTCAACCCATACAGGGCTTTCTTCAGTTTGCAGACGTAGTCCGGACAATCCTTTGAGATGAAGCCCTGCGTTTGGATCATGAAGATATCCTTGTCAATCTCTCCGTATAAGAAAGCATTCTTCACGTCGAGCTGCCAAATCTCCCATCCACTGAATGGCGCCAAAGCAATAACAAATCAAACCGAAGTCATCATTGCCACTGGACTGAACGTCTCATCATAATCTTCTATGTACTGCTGTGAGAACCCGTGAGCCACAAGGCGAGCCTTGTATTGTTCGATCGTGCCGTCAACTTTCTTCTTGAGCTTATAGACCCACTTGCATGTCATATGGGTAATGCCCTTGGGCCTAGGCACTAGAGACCAAGTCTCAGTCTTCTTGAGAGCATCCATCTCCTCCTGCATAGCAATGTCCCACTGCTTCACGCTTTTGGCCTTCTCAAAGCTCGACGGCTCCCGCTCATCCAAGGGACCATCAAAGAAACATGAGACAAAGCTCACCATGTTTCCTCCTGTGTATCGATCGGGTGGCTTGATAGTCCTCTTCGACCTCCTAAGTGGTTGCACCTGACTAACCACCTCCTCAGCTGCTTCTTCTGTGCTAGCTCCTCTTCCAGGCGAACTCGGAGCATCGCTCCCCATGCTTCCAGAACCTGAAGCCTCCATCTCTGAGCTTGACACAACTGGAGCTCCTAGTGAAATATGCAACTCCACTTGAAGATTTCCCGCAGCCTTCTCTTTTTCATCAACCCTGCTCTCCTGGAGTTCAACTCCTGAACTCCCCTTGTAGGAAGTCACCTCATCGAACACCACATCCCGAGATACCACTGATCTCCATGTCTCAGGATCCTTTCATCTCCATCCCTTCTTCCGCCTCATCATACCCAACAAAAACTAGCATCCTTGCTTCGCATCTAGCTTTGTCTGAAGAGCATCAGGGATATGCACATAACAGGTTGACCCGAACACCAGAAGGTGTGCAACACTTGGCTTATCCTTGAACATCAGTTCGTGAGGGGTTTTCATGTTGATAGGACTTAGAGGCATTTTGTTGATGACGTATGCCGCACAAGACATTCCCTCCGCCCAAAAGGACTTTGGAATACTGTTGGCATGAAGCCAGCATTTGCAGGTTTCCGTCAGATGACGGATCTTCAGCTCTGCAATGCCATTTTGCTATGGAGTATGGCCACAAGTGAGCTCTCTCCGAATGTCGTGCTTCCTGCAAAAACTTGAAAACTCACCAGAGGTGAATTCCCCACCATTGTCAGTTCTCTATTTTTTACCCGCAGGCCTAACCGACCTTCCACCAGCTCCTTAAACTCCACGAACTTCGCAAAAGCTTCCGACTTCTCTTTTAAAAAATACACCTAGACATATTTGGTGTAATCGTCGATCAACACCAACATATATCTGTTGCCTCCAAGGCCTGGGGTGGCAGTCGGTCCCATCAAATCACCGTGAATGCACTCCAACGGCACTTTGCACCTTGTTTGCGATTTAACAAATGGAAGTCGATGAGACTTACCAAACTGACATCCCGCACAAACATGACCATCTCCATAGGAGGACAAGCTAGGCAAGCCCTTGACAAGGCCCCTTACCGCCATAGCCTTCAATTTGTCCATGCCTACATGCCCCAACCTTTCATGCCAGATAGCCGCGCTATCACTGGTCTTCATCTTGTCAACATAGGTACTTGTCGATAAAACGAACAAGTCCATTACCCGCTTTCCAATATGAATTGTATCTCCCTTTATCTCCAGTTGAGTTTTAAGAAACTTCACTTCTGTTGGGCCAAACAGAACGTGATAACCAGCATCGACCGCATTGGTCACAGAGAAGAGATTCTTCTTCATACCTGGCATGTGATAAACACTCCTCAATGTGAGTGGACCCTTATCACTGCTCAGAGAGACAACACCTTCTTATTCTACTGCATGAATAGAATTATCAGTCGTAATGATTGCATCGTTACCTGAGTAAGGCGCCAAAGAAGAGAACTTTGATTCATCCCCGGTGAGGTGATGCCCACACCCTGAATCCACGATCCAATCCTCTTCAAAGTTGATGGCAGCCAAGGCCTTAACGGGCATCACCGTCATATTGGCCGCAAAGGCTCCTCCCCATCCAGCTTCATCAGACTTTGGCTTCTCCTTCTCCGTTGCATGTCCCGGCTGAAGATTAACCCGGCAATCCTTCATGAAGTGGCAGGTCTTATTGCACCTGAAGCACCTTGGTCCCTCTCCCTTCTTCTTCCCATCAGACTTAGGAGCATAACCCCTATCCTGCTGACCTGATGTAGAGGGTCCATCATGACCTATCTTCTTCTTCTCCCACTTCTTCTTCTTCTTCTTCCCAGAGAACAACACATCACTATCTCCCCCAGAGATAGAAGTCCCCGCCATCTGTCTTACCAAACTTTCCTGCGGAGCAAGTAATTTTTCCAGCTCCAACAGAGATGGCTGATTTACCCAACCCTGAACTGACGTCACAAAGGCAAGATACTCCTTCCGCAGCCCGCGGATGATATGCCTCTTCAGTTTTGCCTCCGAGATGGGCTCATCAGGGTCCAATGCAGAAATCTCTGCTGTGAGGTTCTTCATTTTGAGAAAGAAAGTAGAGATGGAAAGATCACCTTGTGAGGCCTTCACCAACTCATTTTTAAGAAACTGTAGCCGAGCTACATTCTTCTTATTGAACAGCCCGTCCAAAGATGTCCAAATCTCAGTAGCAGATTTACATCCAATGATGTGATCGAAAAGCTCTGGTGAGATAGCCCTCTTGAGTGTGAACTCTGCCTTTGGATTAGTCCTCCTCCAAAGTCTCACCTCTGCCATATTATCTCCTGCTAGATGAACTTCTTGTGTGTCTTCTCCTCCAACTATCTCCCATAGATCCTCGCCAAGCAAGTAACTCTCCATACACGAATTCCACTTCTTGTAGTTAGTCGATGTGAGGAGTTCAATACCAAGCCCTCTTGCGTATCCAGCTTCCATAGCAAACTATATGGTTTCTTCTTCACAAAGATGATGGCAACTCAAGTTGAACACTGCTTATCCACTCCAATAACCTGGCTCTGATACCATGTTAAAATTTTTGATTTGAATCGTTTAGGAGTAAGCAGGAGTTGCATCAACTGAGTTATATCCAAACAACCACAATGCCACACAGCAACACAATAGTCTTTATTGAATCACAAAACTTTATTACATTTCGAGACATACATGACGAGACATGATTCATAAGAATCACGAAGGCGAGAAGAACAAAACACACCAAAAACACAAATCTGGCGACCTGACAAAGTAGAGACCGCACAGACCGCTGCACTCTAGAGACCGCCCGGATTGTCCTGAGACCGCACGAACATAAAACAGGCAAGATGCCTGCACTGCAAGACCTCCACCTCAGACCGCATGAACTGGAGCTTATTGAATTGAACAGAGAACAGAAGCTGTCGCCAGACCGTAACTCAGATCGCCTAACCACAGAAGGTCGCCTGATCGCCGAGCTCGCTGCGAACAGCACAAGAACAACATAAACCAGTCCGCAGACAAGACGCTGCTGAACTGTTTATTCAAGCCACTGGGAAATCACCAAGGAAGGAGACCGCAATCTGCTGACCGCAAACCTGCGAACATAACAAACAGTCAACGCGCTTCCAAGACCGCCCGACCTCAAAGTTGAGACCGCACAAAACAACCCAGGCTCTAGTTCTTACAGTTCTCGTTATGAATGACGGGCCCTGCACCCCTATTTATAGGCGAGAGGATGGATGTCGTCACCGGCGCAAGAGAGGTACAGTCACCACCCATCAGATCACGATCGGTCTCTCAGAGCACACTGCGCGATCACACCACTTGGACAACACCCTGTCGAAGACCGCAAATCAGCAGCAGACCGTGCACAAGCCACGCGGACACAGATCACTCCTTCCTTAGACCGCCTAGAGCAAACCAAGAACATCTGGCCAACTTTAGACAAGTCGCCAGATCAACCTGCATAAGCCGCCCGGTCACAGCGGTTACTTAAGAACAGACCGCCCGGTCTTTTGAACAAACTGGCCAATCACAACAGACTGCCAGAACCAGACCGGCAGAGCACCAGCACAGAGACCGCGCGGTCTCTGCGGTCACCAATATACAGACCGCCGGCCACCTTCCTCTTCACTTCAATAATTTCAACAGAATGTCTCTCACCGTGATGAAGACCATTGTTGTTTGTACAGGTAGGGACATGTAACTCTGCTCATCATGATCAAATTTTGTATCTCTCTCAAATGTGCACGAGCAGTTGGTCGATACAATCATTTACCATTCATACACGCATATATGATTCTCATGACCAAGTCGTGCTAACAAGCACTCAATGACTTCAGCCAAGTCCTTGCTCAATTCTTTATTTTATAAGCATACCTGGTGCTAATTAGCACCCAATGACCTACCAACCGGGTCCTTACCATGTACCACAGGATATAACCACATTCTTCCAATTACAACAATCCATACCGCTACCAATAGTGAGCTGTGATGCGCAAATCTTAGCACACCGTTATAGGCGGTAGCAAGACTGCGGCACGAAACGGCAGTGTACCGATCGTTCAAGTAATATAAAATGTGGGAGTGAATTCCCAAGTATCGATCTCGAAGGAATACAGTAAGGTGGAGTTATCTATTGAGGAAGGACTTGAGATTGAAGTCCTTTAAGTCGGATGGATGCGGAAACGGGGGTTCTGGATTGTGGAAAATAAAGAGAAAATACTACAACTACTCCTATGCAATGCCTCTATGCAATGCTTCGCCAGGAGGGATGGAAAACTACGTAGGCCTTGAGCGCGCTACTTCGAGAGGGCGGATGGACGAGTAGGCAAACGGAATCGAACTGTGCAGGCCTTGAGCGCGCTGCTTCATAAGGCGAATGGATTACACGGGCCGTTAGCACCGCTTAGCTTGGCGGATGGACGAGTAGTCTTACGGATTGAGGGTTGCAAGCACCTCGTCGCAACGCACGCCACTAGCAATTGCTAGTGCGGCACACCTAACTACGGCGGAATGGAATAAAAATGTAGGCGCTCCTCGAGCAACTTAAACACCAAAGCATTTCACATAGACATGAAATATAGAAATACAAACAAGTTTAAGTGTCACTTCATCATAATATAAAGATCTAACTACATACACACATCAATAAGAGAAGACCAAGGCAAGAAATCGACCGAATCCGAAGGCTCGTCGAGGAGTCATGGTTGGAATTGCTAGGTTGTCAATCCGCGTCCAAGCTCGGTCCTCAACTACATCCGGGGTAGAGAGAGCTGTCACGACTCTACAATGAGCCCATCTTCTTCGTGTCACGATCCGGTAAAAGGTTGCAAACTTCCCCTTGCTTGATGGCAATGGCGGATAAATCTTCCTTTGAAGCTATAGGATGAAGGAGGAGGCCGAGATGATCTCCGGGCTCAAGATAGGCGTGAAGAATAGTCCCGGAGCACCTCCTGGTGGTGGAAGATGATGCTAGGGGCGGAAGAGGCGAACAGGGCTCGAAAAAGGCGGAGCTGGAATCTCGTTCCGACCTAATTTCGCGGGCTGTATATTTATAGAAAACAGGGCGCACGATCAGTGGCGCACGACCAGTGGTCGTGCACACTTGAAGTTGGTGATCGTGCGCACTTGAAGTTGGTGATCGTGCGCACTTGAAGTTGGTGATCGTGCGCACTGTGCCCGAAAACCTGCAAGACAAAACTGCAGAAAATAATAAAGCGCACGGTCGAACGCACGACCGTGCGTAAGAACGCACGACCAAATTCAGAAATCAACTTTGGGCTGCAAATGAATGCGCACGATCAGCGGCGCACTGATCATGCGCACTATAACCAGCGATCGTGCGCAGTGTTCTTGTACAGATTTGTACCGGGAACACCTGCACGACCCCTGTTCCAGCATAAATACAAATCAAAACCACTGAAAATGGAACAAAACACAGCATGAAAGATAATAGGAATGAAGAACATGAAAATACACCACATCGGGCCTAGAAGTGCACTTAGCGTGGAATAATAGACGGCTATTTAATATGAACGAAAACATGTATAAAGTGTAGTGCATAGACTAGATAATCGTCCTAGATGAGTCCAAAAATGTTCATATAATTGGGACTCATCACACCCCCAGACTTACCTATTTGCGCGTCCCGAGCAAACAAATTCGGCGGAGTAGGAAAAGCATAGCTAGCTAAAAAAACTGCAACATGGAGTAGTATGCGAAGTTGCATACTTGTGTGCAAAGAAATTCATTAGAAGAAGTTTCTACATATGCTAGTTAATTTATAAAAGTGTAAATGCGTAAAAAGAAATTTATTTTTACTCAAAAATGGAATGTTGATGAATCTCGTGGTCACGCGTAGTACGAAAGTAAGCAAGTCGCGAAGGTGAATGTTACCCAAGACCGGAACTCAGAATTATCTCCGTTGAAATCCATCAACGTCGAGAACCATAAGCTCGCCCTATCACACTCTCTCCACGGCGCTAGTGAACTCACAAGATGAATCAATAGGACTTTGGGTTTACACGAGGCTTAGGTTACGGTTTGGAATGCAAAGATAAACGTGAAGGCTAATCGCAACCCAAATGAGCTCACAAAAGTGTTAAATCAAAGTTGCCACAATAATACACGTGTAACACACCCCCAGACTTGACTTTGAAACCGAGTGTGCACACGGCTACAACAATCAATACTATTTAGATGTTTCAATTAAAAAGCTGGGGATATAAATCTATTTTTTTTTTACTTTGCTTTTCTTTTTCTTTTCTTTTCATCCCCATATCTAATAGCACAATTTTCAGCACATAGACATTTTAAAACTTCCACATCAACACTGAAGTTTCGCATCACCACACCGCATTGGAAAATTACAATTCATAAATGCTTTTAGCTTAATTTTGGTTGCGATAATAGGATTAGCTTTTAGGCCTTGGTGAAGTATGGTGGAGTTGAACCAAAAGGTCAGGTAGGCACAAAATAGGCTAGCAACGGTTAGCGTATAGGAATGGTAGAACAAAGCTCAAGCTTGCCAAATAGATGGCCTATGTCATGCTCAACTTGCAAATCATTCACACCCATACTTCGAGAGTCGCTTGGGGCAAGTTCTTAGCCCTCGAGAAAGGTAATCCTTCCTCCCAACTCGAGCAACACGAACCTCGTGCTCGCCTACACACAATACCACGCTACCACTAGATTCAACCACATTCACCATTTTGAGTAAAATAAATTAAAGTCTACGCAAATCTACTAATTATAAATTAGAAGCATAAATAAAAACTAATTCTACTCAAATTCCTAGGCAAGGCACGAGTATTCAACTAGAGCACTACAAGAGTCAACATTCCACTCATCTTGCAATTATTTTGGCTAATACAGCACTTCCTACATCACAATCAAGAATTGAATATACGGGAATATACAAACAAGCGAGTGCGCGCTAAAGTGGGTGTAGTGGTGTGCGGTAAAGATGAACAATACTAAATAACTGAAATTAAAATACTTCTAGTATGCCAATGATATGTGCACGTGCAGTGGGTAACATATAACGGCTCTCCCCCAGACTTAATCTAAGCAATAGATACAAATGATGTAATCATGAAAATTGAATAAAAGACTAGGGGAAGAAAAGTTATCCATGCTCAGAAATGAGCATACCAGAAGACGCATGAAAACCAAGACAAAGAGCAGCTTCCGCCATCCCGAAGATGAACCTGCAGGGGTAAGCTCCGCAAAAACAAAAGAAAATGGACAAACTAAAATGAATACAACTAACTAAACTAAACAAGATGAAATAAGAAATGCAGGAAAAGGTAAGATAACTACTGGGGTTATTGTCATCCCAGCACGACTTATTCAAATTTAAAATAGTTCTAGCTAATGGGTCTATGAAAAGAAAAGTGCACAGGTAACTATTCTAATATGTGTGTCAGTAGCGGGTACCGATACGGAGACAGAACAGTTACCCCTCTACCTACATAAAGATACCTGCTCCTCACAGGTAGAGGGTAGAGAATGTAAGTGGAGGAGGAAATATCCTCACTCAAATCACCAAAAACATCCTTGCCCAGCAAGGTATCGTCTTCAGGGAGGCAGCAGGAGGAGAAGGCAATGAATGAGGCTTCCTTTGTGGAGGAAGGATCAACCTCCTCACACAAGAAGATGCGCTCATCATTAACTTGAGCATCATGCTCCAAGTCCTCCTGGGGTACCTGTGAAGTCTCAACCTACACAGGCTCAAATGATGAAGGGGGGTTAGGAAATAAAAGAGAAGAAAAACTTAAATAAACATCAATTGGGGGAGTGGTCCCGGTCTCACTCCCATCAGGTTGGGGAAGTAAAATAATATCGGCATTGTTGATAATGCCGCAAGGTTCGGTGGGAACAATGATGGCCTTCTCCAGGATTTGCACTTCCTCCACCGGTGTTGAGGAAAAATCCTCTTCACCTAGAAGGTTGTACTCCTCCATTAGAATAGGCACAACACAAAGATCGCCAGCCTCCTCTTGCGACGCATATTCAACAATGTTATCAGAGATAAATGTAATAGAATGAACAATAGGGGGAGAGATAGGGCTTGAAAAAGAATCAAGCACCGATTCCTCACAAAGAATTGAATCTATGCATGGTGATATATGTACAGGGGAGATGGGCTCAGTCGTGTCAGAGCCTGGATCAGCCACACATCTGGTGACTGTGTCCACATCATACCCTTCAAAACTTGAAGGTGAAATGGACACATAAACGGATGTTAAAGGTGTGCTGCCAGAAGTAGGATTCGGGACGATCCGGATATCCGGCTCGTCATCCTCGTCCATTTGGCGAAGGAAAGCAGCACAATCCTTTAAGGCATGATCCGTGCTCTGACAAAATAAGCACTGCCTTGCGGGCTTCTTTGGCACAGCAGGTGTTGAAGCCGAAAAGAAGTATGACGGTAAAGGCGCGACATAATAGCCATAGGACTTTCGCGCAACATATGGAGTACCAGACGAAGTCGGTGCTCCATATGCTGGGCCTTGAGTGCTAGGGCTATTATCTCCTGATGGGCATCTATCACTAGCATGAGAAATATCTCCACACCAATGGCAACGAATATTGAATGAAGCCCACATAGTGTGAAGATAAAATGATTCAAAATAAAAACACTATTGTGCAAATTACCACACCTAACAAAAATTTACTAGAGCAACCTAATATAAACAGTAAAACAGAATAAGAAGAAATAAAACAAAATGGACGCGATAAAAAAATGGAAGGGCTTCTCTCTCAGATTCTCCCTCTCCAAAAAACTCACACGTCTGTGTTCCCCGGCAACGGCGACAAAAACTTGATGCGCAAATCTTAGCACACTGCTATAGGCTGTAGCAAGACTGCGGCACGAAACGGCAGTGTACCGATCGTTCAAGTAATATAAATTGTGGGAGTGAATCCCCAAGTATCGATCTCGAAGGAACACAGTAAGGTGGAGTTATCTATTGAGGAAGGACTTGAGATTGAAGTCCTTTAAGTCGGATGGATGCGGAAACGGGGGTTTTGGATTGTGGAAAATAAAGAGAAAATACTACAACTACTCCTATGCAATGCCACTATGCAATGCTTCGCCAGGCGGGATGGAAAACTACGTAGGCCTTGAGCGCGCTACTTCGAGAGGGCGGATGGACGAGTAGGCAAACGGAATCGAACTGTGCAGGCCTTGAGCGCGCTGCTTCATAAGGTGAATGGATTACACGGGTCGTTAGCACCGCTTAGCTTGGCGGATGCACAAGTAGTCTTACAGATTGAGGGTCGCAAGCACCTCGTCGCAATGCACGCCACTAGCAATTGCTAGTGCGGCACACCTAACTACGACGGAATGGAATAAAAATGTAGGCGCTCCTCGAGCAACTTAAACACCAAAGCATTTCACATAGACATGAAATATAGAAATACAAACAAGTTTAAGTGACACTTCATCATAATATAAAGATCTAACTACATACACACATCAATAAGAGAAGAACAAGGCAAGAAATCGACCGAATCTGAAGGCTCGTCGAGGAGTCACGGTTAGAATCGCTAGGTTGTCAATCTGCGTCCAAGCTCGGTCCTCAACTACGTCCGGGGTAGAGAGAGCTATCACGACTCTCCAATGAGCCCGTCTTCTTCGTGTCACGATCCGATAAAAGGTTGCAAACTTCCCCTTGCTTGATGGCAATGGCGGCTAAATCTTCCTTTGAAGCTATAGGATGAAGGAGGAGGCCGAGATGATCTCCCGGCTCAAGATAGGCGTGAAGAATAGTCCCGGAGCACCTCCTGGTGGTGGAAGATGATGCTAAGCGCGGAAGAGGCGAACAGGGCTCGAAAACGGCGGAGCTTGAATCTCGTTCCGACCTAATTTCGCGGGCTGTATATTTATAAAAAATAGGGCGCACGATCAGTGGCGCACGACAAGTGGTCGTGCGCACTGGAAGTTGGTGATCGTGCGCACTGTGCCCAAAAACCTACAAGACAAAACTGCAGAAAATAATAAAGCGCACGATCGAACGCACGACCGTGCGTAAGAACGCACGACCAAATTCAGAAAGCAACTTTGGGCTGCAAATGAATGCGCACGATCAGCGGCGCACGATTAGTGATCGTGCGCACTATAACCAGTGATCGTGCGCAGTGTTCCTGTACAGATTTGCACCGGGAACACCTGCACGACCCCTGTTCCAGCATAAACACAAATCAAAACCACTGAAAGTGGCACAAAACACAGCATGAAAGATAATAGGAATGAAGAACATGAAAATACACCACATCGGGCCTAGAAGTGCACTTAGCGTGGAATAATAGACGGCTATTTAATATGAACGAAAACATGTATAAAGTGTAGTGCATAGACTAGATAATCGACCTAAATGAGTCCAAAAATGTGTATATAATTGGGACTCATCAAGCTGTCATAACTCTAACGCGGTGAAATGTATAAGTCATGGAATTACTCTCTATGATCCCCTTTAAGACTATTCACGCCGTTAGTGATACATTTAGGTTCACTGCTAAGGTTTGCCCAACTATATTTACTAGCCCTTTTCCAACCTCGTACAAGAGTCACAACATGCCTTGAATATAGCTGAACTCATGATCAATTCTAAATTACAACATATGCATGTTTCTAGATCGCCGATCTTAATGGGCATAATATCGTTCTCTGTCCATAACCACAAGTTACATGGTCATATTTTAATAAGGGATCATTTCCAAATTAAATCCCCTTGAAATTTGTATCAAGGCTCATAATTTGGTATCGATAACATCTTCATCACATTTCAAGCTCATCCGATTCCACAACAACTATTTATGATTGATAAATTCATATAGTATAATTGACAAATTCCCAAGAAACATAAGTACCATAATTCTGAAGCTGAACAAGGATGAGCATAATATTGTCAAACAATCTCGCATTGATTCTTGAAGTCATCAGATCCATATCCAAAGGATCACATATATTCTACACATCTCCTACAACTTAAAATGACACTCGCTTGATTTCAAATTTTATGGGGTCAATGAACTTCCAATATCATGACATGTTAAAACAATCATAATTGTTCAAACATTTGAATTTTCACCACCCGACCTGTCATGATACTACCCCATTTCAACCCGCACATTCCTTTCTAAGAACAAGAGGACCTGAGTCTAATACTACTTGTCTAATCTAGGTCCTACTTGGACTTGCATCGAACTCAGAAGTCGTGCCAATTTCTTTTGCGATTTAGACATTTTATTTAAAGGATATTTCAACTGTGAACCTAAGCCTTATTCAACAGTTGGGTTATAATACCGACTCTCTAGAAATCTACCTTGTCGAGGCAATATTGTTACACGTACTCTTACTTATTTGTACATTCTCCCCAACCTCCAAGGTTGACCAAAATTTGATGCTTTGGAGGCAATTGCTACATCTCTTGGCAATTTGCAACTGCTCTTTACATACGGGGAGTCATCGTGCATTAACATGTCATGACTTCATCTCATGTGGGTGTTAAATAATTCCATCCTCCTTCAATGCAAACATCTGAGACAACACCTATTGTCTCATTGGGAGTAGTATATCATTGATGTGCATGTAATGCTTATTTTATAATAAAGTGGGGAGATTTATATCATCCAACAAGTTATACGACATTGATAACTTCAACATATAACCATTATAGACTAAGCCTGCTAAATCTAGGAAGCACACACTCCAATACTTACACCCATTTTGAGCCCTTCCTAAAGCAGAACTTGAAGGTATATATCAAGTTTCACATCTTTGGGTAATTATCCCGAGAGGAGTTCAACATGTGCGTTTCCACTATCTGCACCTTAACCCTGTACGACCTCTTCCCAAGTCAAGACACTAAAAATGAATACTATTGTGAATTCCTATTCCAAATTCCACAATATCTCAATCACCGACCAAATGTGGTCATCATCGTTCACATATTATTTAAACAAAACCTTGGTGTCATACGTCTGCAACACCCCATTTCAAAATAAGACTTAAGGGAAAACCCAAGTTGGTACATGACTAGTCCAATAAACAAAACGATAAGCCCCCGTACATTTGGACAAGGTTTCTTCCACCACCCATATGGTACATTCATCTCATGTACGACCACAATCCTTAGGGGCATATATTCCTCAACTTAGTGTTCTTACCCTATAAATCTTTATAGCATGTACAAATAACATCCAATCAACCGGTACATTTTTATACGTTTGAACTTGACATGAACCAAGGTACCAGGTTCGAGATGATTTCCCTTCAACACGGGTTATGCAGACTACCAAAAGTAAGACATACTTCTCAATGTGATAAGTTAAATCAAATCCATTCCAAGTGCCCTACCATCCTTGCCAACAATCATCCATGACATGTTTATTTTATGAAAAACTTTCAGGATTTTAGATCATCAACCAAGTCATATTAATCTTATTGACTCCACCACCTAACACTTACTAATTTCCCAATGTCAAGTAATTACAACATTAGAGGGAATGTTCACTAAGAATTTCCAAACTCAGGGGTAGTTTATCATCATACCAGCAAAGCATGCACAAAATTTCATTAACTTCCCAGTTATAATGTTATCACAACATAGCCGCATAACCCCAAAGTGTTAGTTTACTACTCTCCTCGTTACTTATCCACATAATCTTAGAATAATATAGAGAAAATTATCATCTTCAAAATGTTTTCTTCTCTTATTCCGCTAATAAAATTCCTATCAACCAAAACATGACCTTGGCAGTCCGCCTTGCTTAAGGTGAATTAACTCTTCAAGGATCACCACTTCCAATGTCAAAAATTACAAAGATTTTAAATCCTCAAGAAACCCAAGATGGTACATAACTAGCCCAATAAATGAAGAGATAAGCCCCCTTATCTCTTTTACTGAGTTTCTTCTACCACCAATGTAATACATTCATCCCAAAAAGGGCCTTCTCTGGATCAGAATTCTTATCATATCTTCTCCATATGAAACCTTCTTCATAATTAGAAGTGGGAGGTATCCACATACAGTATACAAGAGATTCTTAGTGGTCTCTAACTAGGTTAATAATAGACTACATGACCAATATCATTGAGACTGTCCAAATATTTTGGGTAGGGTGATAATATTACTCCATATCTGAGATAGAAATCTCAGGGTGTGAGTCTCTAGCATTTACACTCATGTTGAACTCTTCCCTTAGCCACTCGAGGTCACTTATTGCTTGGCCAAATCATCCCCAAGACCGGTATAAAGCTAGGATACGTCACGACATGTCCTGCTAAGTCGACCAAAATGGTATCCTAGTTAGGTTGCCATCAACCCTATGCCAAACCAACACTCACAGTTGGAATGGGAACACCAAATACTGTCTCGGAATGATCCAGCATCTATACGTAAGGGTACAAGTTTGGCTTAGGTTGGCACTTTCTATAGGAAAAAGTGGACGTACTTAATGTGAATCACACATGGGCACAACACCGCTTCCGTTGCATCAGTTTGTCCTCAAACTGATTTATCTAGCAGGGGTGGCCTAGTGGTTTAATGGACTTCTTTATCTCAGGATCGTTGCCCTCTGATACCATTTGTAAGACCCCCTCCTGGAACACAAGACACGCCGGAGGTGAGTCCTATGCCCAGGACAGCCGCCTTGCGGAAGTGCCAGCACGCGGGCTAGCCCCCTCCACAAGACGCCTATCCCGCCGGCTATTTTCCAATATCATCATGACAACCCATTAATAATATATAAACAATAGAAGCCATTTATTCACAACTAAGTAATAATGTCCATAACAGTACAAAAGGACAGGTAGCTACGAAAGCCCCTATTAAACATCAGAGTACAACTTGCCCTAAGGCTAAATCTCAAACACTCGCTCACATCTGTCACTGACGGTAGCCAAGGTATCATAGTCACAGGCCCTGTCACCCTAGCTTGGCTATCCTCCTGCATCGTACGCTACTTCTCCACCGGAGTGTGCTCCTAAAAATGGGGGTGTAACAACCGTTAGTCATAAGGACTAAGTGGTTTCACATCCTCTCCCCCGATGACTCTTAGGCACCGGGCAGAAGGAAAGAGGCAAACGCTGCAATATAAACTATAAGTATAATAGAACAGGTGGCAGTAGTAAGGGTACAATCTTAGCAATTCTATGCCAACAGTAGAAATAAAGTTATTGTACCCAAGAGTACATTTACGCTAGCAGTTACTATAATAGTGAAGTAAGAAGCAATTCTAAGTTAGCATTGTGACGAGTAACAAGGTATAGAATGCAGTGTAACAGTACAAAAGTAAGCATTATATTTGCATTTTCAAAATGTACCTTAACTTATATGAATGCCCATGCAAACTTATAAGTTAAGGTTTCCAATTTGGAACCCATCATATAAAAGAGCCCATACTAATTTATATGATGGACCCAATGCGGTGCAATGATATAATCATGAAAGGATGAATGCAATGCAATGATTATGATATGATGACTCACCCATGCAGGTTTGTTATGTCGACATAGACATGTAGTTCCCACTTTTCGAGGGTAGCTAACCTCTCAGGCGCCCCCCGTCGTGGCCAGATGGTGGCAGTGGAATGGGCTTCTCCAATACTAGGTGGGTATGCACACTACCAGACCTAGGACTCATGTACGCCTCGAGCTAGGAACACAACAGTGGAGCACCTGCGTACTGGACTCGGAAAGGGTCTTGGGAAGTAAACCCCAAGAGCACAGCCCAACTGGTCAATAGGCGTGGAAGGGGTCTTTGGAAGTAAACACAAAGAGCACAGCCGACCTGTCCAAGATTTGCCAGCTCTGTTGGATCGTTAGGCGCCCTTAGAGGGGGCGTGAATAAGGGTTTTTAAAAACTTATATTATATTTTGAAATACTTGATAGATTAAGAGATTGAAATAGTGATTTAGAATGAAGATCTAAATTGTTTTATAATGAAAGAGTAAGAAAGAAACAATTTAGAGAAATGAAGAGTAAATCAATTTCATTACAAAAAGAGACATGATTATTATTGATAAAAATTGATTAAAAAACTAGATTTCTATGACGCTAGAAATCGAAGGCGAATACTAATAAAACTCTTTTTGTTTTCTATCCCAACTCGCATCCACACGAATCGGTGGCCCTAGCCTATCCTTCCCCGAATACGACCTCAAGCCGCTCAAGCCAACCCTTCACCGGATATGGCCTTGAGCACCCCCTTGACCTAACCTAGATCTAGTCGCCAGCACGAGGCAAATTTCTTCCCTAAGTCCTACCCAGACCTAGTCGCCAACACGAGGTGAGTTCATTTAACGATTACAAGAAAAGATGTGAAATAAATAACAACAATATAAAAACTCCCTATATAGATCTCTTGGAGAAGTAGACGAAGACCCGCAGAGTATGATCGTAGTCGATGCGGTCTTTCATCACGATGTTGATGCGTATTGAAATCTTCTCCACGGATCTCCTTAATCCTTCATGGATTTGTGGGAGTATCTCTCTGAGCCTCCCTCTATATGATATGGCACGAAGATCTAGAATTTAGCAGTGGGAGAGGATGAAGAAGACAGATCCAAGTGGTCCTTTTTATAGACTTGGTGCTAGCACCTGCGCTATCGCTACCGTCGGCACTATCCCAGATTAGGCAATATTCTCCGCTTGAGAATCCTTCATTTTAAGCAAGCCGGCCGTCTTCCTCTTGTGCTTTGTGCTACAGCCTGTGCTAGTAGATACCGCCCACGCTAGCTGCTATCGCCTGCGTTAGCTTCTATCGCCTGGCGCTAGCACCTTCTATAACTGCTCCCAAAATTTTCTCAAATCAGAGCTAGCGCCGGCACTAGCGCTAGCACCGGTGCTAGCGGGCATGTTGGAATTTTGGCTTCAAATTTTGGCGCAACTTTCTTATGTTATCCTTGAGTCATGTGGACTTGTTTTCCTGCACAATTAAACTCACAAGATCAAATATACATAGGATTTGTTATTCTCAAACCTAGGAGATGCGGAAGACCATGTTCCAATACACTCCCCCTTTTGATAATAACAAATCCATTAATGATAAATCAGAGCATTAATATATAAGCATGATGAACCCTACTTGTGTGTGTGTGTGAAAGTGATGACTAAGGATAATTGTCAATTTTGGTATTTAGAATTGCTCCCCCTAAATACATGCTCCCCCTAAGTGAATGCTCCCCTAATATGTAAGCTATCATCTTAATTAATCATGTTAGTTTTCTATTTTGATAGTGGTGAATATTTATCATGTTTAGTTCTCCCCCTTTTGTTATTAGCAAAAGTGGGCAAGGAAGCAAGAGACATAAAAAGGATTTTTGATAATAAGATAAGGCATGATCGAGCTTTTTAGAGGAAATGAAATGATAAGGAGTTTTAAGCATAAAAACAATTTTTATAGAAATAAATCAGAGTTTTTTAGCACAAATATTTTCATAGAAATAGATCAGAGTTGTTAGCATAAAGATGAACAACACAACATTTGCCAAGTAATCAATATTATCATGTTAGTTCTCCCCCTTTATATAAGAGTTTTAAGCATAAAAGGGTAATGATTTCCATGTAACCAATCTACCCAGACAATATGTCTACACCCTAGCCCCGTACTAAGTGATGGATGGTCATGAGGAGCTACATACATGTCGTAGGTTGGGGTGTTAGTACCATATGCAAACACTAGAAAATATTCAACCTAACACTCTTTCCTCTAGTGCCTCGCAAGGCCCCACTGGAACCCTCCCCGATTAAGGACAAGTCATGACTCAGAGGTCAGGTTATCTAATGTCTACGACCCTACGCCCTCGCTATGGTGAGATGTGAAATTATGGGATAATAATCATTGGAAACATTAAGCATTTGAATCTAATGATAAGTTCATAGCCTATGGGTTTATATTTTTATTTGAATTTTTTGAAAAGCTCCCATAGCTATTTTGAAATCCATTAATGAATTAGAGTTTTTAGCATAAAAGTGATATTCGTGTCAGAACAACCAATATAAATTCTACCAAGCAAGTCTACCATTTGTTGAAAAAGGAATTTTGAGATTTAAGACTTTGATATAAGCATGAAAGCGCAGGGTAAAAATACATGGTGATGATGCGAAAGACTTATAAAAATACAAGAAACATCTTTTTGTAAACATGACGATTCATTAGAAGATATATAAGTTAAATTCCAAAAATGAAGATGTTTTTGTAAATCAATTTGCATTTAAAATCTTTAAGTTTGACAATTAAGTAACCAAGCATGAAATAATGTTTTCAAAAAGGGATTACTACAACGTTTTATTAATTCACAAATTCAAAACATACAAAACATTGTAGAGAGCATGTTAGGTTATCTAGTGTATTTATATATATAAAGAGTAGTATGGAACATAGCATTAGGATCTAATACTCATGAGAAGAAGTGTTATGGAAGATAATGATGTGCACATAATTGTATATTGAATAGAGTAAAGAAATGATTTAATCAAAAATACAAGACATATGTAAAGTAAAGTGCACAATAAAACACAAATAATTTTACTTCCACACACTTTATTGCACATAGAAAAAATGTAAAACTACAGGGTGCTTTGCACACACAATGCTCATTAAGACTTATCAGGGTGCAAAGGAGTGCTTGGGGGATCACACACTTTATTTTTCAATATATATATATATTGTGATTCGGTGTACTTACAAATAAGTGGTGTAAAAATGAAGGTTTGCACAAGACACTTTACTATTCTTTCCAAGGTGCTCAACCTCAACGCTTATTAAGACTTCTCAGGAGGTTCAAGTAGTGCTTGGTGGAGTTATCTTTGTCAATTTATTTTATGATTATTTTTTGTACAAAGTTCTCTGAATACACTATTTTGCAAACCTATGTAATTTGAAAGGACAACCACTTTTCTTAAATATTAAGTGCAAATAAAGGTGGTGTAGGTAAGATACTTGTGCAAAATTTAATTCATTGTGCAGCTACAATTCACAAGCAAGCATTCTTAGATTAAAAGCACAAGTAGACTTTGCCAAAATAAGTGAGTGAATAAAAATCATTATCAACCATAAAACATTTACTCATACTTAGAAGCATGCTAAGATTGGTTCTACACAACCTTTTCATTACAATTGGTGCACATATGAGTAGATATATCAAAGTATGATAAAAATAATGTTCAAAGTAGTTTGAAAAGAGGAATTGTAATATTGTAGACGGTCTAAATGATGGATTAAATCAAGCTTGATTTTCTCAATAAAGTCCATACGTACAGTATTTTTGATATTTTGAAAAATAATTTTAATTTAAAGTTTGAACTCTTAAGATTGATCTTGGACATCCGGAGGTCTACCCTGTGAGGGGTTCGCCCGGTACTAGGAGATGTGATGGGATGATAGCCCAAATCTCCCTTTCGCAAGATACATGCAAATAGAAAAGTTTAAGTTCAAAAAAAGATTTTTGATAATTCTTTGTTTTATATTTTTGTATTTGATTTTTGCATATAGAAATAGAAATCAAACAAATAACCAAAGTAAGAAAAATATTTTTTGTAATTTGGCTTTTGTAATTTTATATTTTAATTTTTCAAAAATCAATTATAGGCAGAAATGCAAAAATGAGTAGTACATATCAAATAATATATGTTTAGTGATTTTTCAAAATTTTAAAATTACAGAAAATCGGACACTTGAGCCAGCGCCGGCATTAGGTCCTAGCGCATGTGTTAGCTCACAGAGAGTGCTTATTTTAATCATGTAGCCTAGATTTTCTTCGATTTCACTTCCGATTTTGCTTAATTATGTTTGTGCAATGTAAGACATGTCTAATGAAGTGAAGAGACGAGAAGAAATCACAAAAAGTTACGGAAGTTAAAATTTTAGAACATGGGCTCCCTATTCATTAAAGCTCCATATTCATTAAACCTTAATTCTTGAGTTTTGCACAACCATTTAAGCTTAATATTATAGGATATGCAAACAAAGAAGACATGATTGAACAAAACAGATATGCGTGATTTTACTGATAATTGATTGGTCATTTATAAATGAAAACCTGACTTTTACTTTTGATTTAATTTGATTTGCAAACTTCATTTAGGCTTTAGGGGACAAAGTCAAATTTCAAATATTATATTAGATGACCATGCCATGATATATATTTTCTTATATCTTCATTTTGATTTCTCTAATGCTTATATTTATCAATATAATGTATGTTGAAAATGATAGGAAATGTAAGCATAGGATATCATGTTCGGAAAAATACCAAATAAGCATGATTTAAATGATTTTAATGTAAAGTGATGTTCATGCATAAAAATAGGTTTAAGAATGATTTATGAACTATGGACATCTCTCAAAACATTTGAAAGAGAAAGAGTGAAGTTCATGATTTTATTAATTAAGATAAATATCTCATAACAAATTTAGAGTTTGATTCATATGGATAATATAAGATATTTATAGGCAATGAATATAAGAAAAATAGATAGGTCATCAAAATAAAATATGATTTTGAATTTTGATCAATTTGATTTATAAACTCATTAAGTTTTATGAGATAAGATCATATTTCCTATAATATATAAGATGACTATAACATGATAGCAAAAAAAATAAGAAAAAAAGGATAATAAAAAGACATTAAAGCATACCATGAAGTAGAAATTTTGTATATTTCATTTTTGAAAATATTCTACTTCATGCATTTGGTGATACCCAATGAATAAGAGATTTAGGTATCCAAAGGGGACCAAATGTGGTGGTTCCTTTGGGTACCCAAATATAACGTGTAGGTTTGTGGGTAGATATTGATGAATGGGTCATTTCATGTGAAGTTAATGTTTCAGTTTTAATTTTGGGCCTCCATTCAAACCTTGGTTTAATGTTATTCTAATGCATCAAATTTCCATTGTGATTATCTTTATTTTGAAAATTATAATTGAAAGTATCGTTCATATGAAATTTGTGTAGTTTTACTTTTAAGTTGGGAGAAACATGATTTTGTAAATAATGGTGATTTTGATTTTAATTTACAAATCATTTCTATTTCTTACTCTCATTATTAGACTTAGTTAAGATGTTCATATTCATATTTAACTTGCTTTTAGATATTTCTTGATATTGTGAATTTTTATTTATAACTTTCATAAGCAAGTTGATTTATAATTTTAATTCATCATTCTTGATCTTTAGATTATTCCTAGCTTTATTATAAGCTATTGTGCTATTTTTAATAGTGGAAACAATATAGTCAATATGATTTTGATGGTCATTTCTAAATTCCTCAAATGTTTCGTCCATCTCCTTGATTTCAATTTTATAATTTTGGCACGTAGCATAATCACTTTTCAAAGATTAATTTTCTAAAGATAATTTTTCA
This sequence comes from Dactylorhiza incarnata, assembly GCA_033032865.1. Classification (NCBI taxonomy): domain Eukaryota; kingdom Viridiplantae; phylum Streptophyta; class Magnoliopsida; order Asparagales; family Orchidaceae; genus Dactylorhiza; species Dactylorhiza incarnata. Next base: position 1,299,286 of record JAWHQI010000092.1, read on the forward strand.
TTATGTTCTTTTGCAAAAATAATTTCTTTTTCAAGTTCCTTAAATTTTCCTTTAATATCATTACAATCAAAACAAGGTTTTGTAATTTCAATTAAAGTGACATGGGTAAAGCTAGATAAATCAGAATTTGATTCTTCATTAACTTTTGCTTTTAAATCTTTATTTTCTAAGCGCAATTTGCAATTCGCATTTTTTTATTTCTTAATTTTGCGCTTTGTAATTTGTAGCAATTGTAAAGTAGAAAGAGAATTGCAAACAATAAGAGGATTTGATCTCCTTATAGTGCTTTTGGATGATGTGAGATTTGATCATGGATTTTTTTTGTTGTCTTCATCTATTTGGCATTCCTCTTCCAAAGATGGGATTTCTTCTTTTCCACTTGATGTGCACTCCATTGATCCATCATGAGAGGAGCTTTCTTGACCATTTGTGCAATCTTGTATGTTCTCCACTTCTTGCATTTGTTCCATACCAGTAGATGGAGAATCAAACATTTCTTCAAGAAATTTCCATACTTTGTATGCACTAGAAAAACAATATATTAATTTTAAAATTTCTTGAGATAAAGCACAGAAAATACTCTTTAAGGCTTTTGCATTTAGATGACATTCCTATTTATTTGATTCATCTGCTGGTCTAACTATTGTTATATCCCATGCATTGATATCTAAATTTTTAATGAACTTTTCCATTAAAAATTTCCACCCTTTATAATTTCACCCTTCGAATAAAGTTGGTTTAAGAGATTTTTTCTTCTTCAAAAAAATTTACCCCACTAATAGAAGCGAGATCATGTGCACTCCATTGATGTGAGACATGATTATTATTGATAAAAATTGATTACAAAACTAGATTTCTATGACGCTAGAAATTGAAGGCGAATACTAATAAAACTCTTTTTGTTTTCTATCCCGACTATCATCCCTAGGAATCTGTGGCCCTATCCTATCCTTCCCCGGATACGACCTCAAACCGCTCTAGCCAACCCTTCCCCAGATATGGCCACGAGCACCCCCTAGACCTAACCAAGATCTAGTCACCAACACGAGACAAATTTTTACCCTAAGTCATGTTGGATCAATAGGCGCCATTAGAGGGGGGGGGGTGAATAAGGGAATAAAAATTCTTTTTATAAATTTAAGAAAATTACTAAATTGTGTTTGTATAAGAGAGAGCAAAATAACAATTTAGCAAAATTAATTTGCAATTTTAGAATTTAGAAACAAGTGCTAAATTGTTTTATGATGAAGGAGATTAAAATAAACAATTTAGATAAAGTGATTCGGATTGAAAGCTTAGTAACCAATATAGTAGAGATTATGACAAAAGAGAGAAATCAAGTAAACACAAATAGAGACATGATTATATATATTTAAAAGTGTTTATAAATACTTTATTTCAATAACGCTAGAAATCGGAGGCATCAAATATGTAAATAATTGTTCCTTTTCTATACCGACTCGTATCCCCATGAACCGGTAGGCTTTAGTCTATCCTTCTCCGGATATGACCTCAAGCCGCTCTAGCCAATCCTAACCCCGGATATGGCCTCGACCACCCCCTAGATCTAATCTCCTAAACCTAGTCGCCAACTCACGCGGTGAATTAACCCCTAAGCCGCGCAAGGACCTAGTCGCCAACACAAGGCGAATTCTCTATATGGTTACAAAATGGAATGAAATGAAAGTAATGATAACAACAATAAAAACTCCCTACTTGCAATGGCACTAACTATGTTGTTCATAATTATATAAGTAGCAATGGTTATAAACGCAAGTACTAGTAACAGGTATAATAAGCACAACTAACAAGTATAAGGCAATGACAGAATGTAAGCAAGTAGTGAACAAGTACAGAAGTAAGCAGTTCATATCGTACCTTAACTTATATGAATGCCCATACAAACTTATAAGTTAAGGTTTCCAATTTGGGACCCATCATATAAAAGAGCCCATACTAATTTATATGATGGACCCGATGCGGTGCAATGCTATGATTATGAAGGATGAATGCAAGGCAATGTGTTGGGTATATTGACCTCAATATTACCTTGATTTGAAGAGGCATCACTCTCAATGCTAAGGACATATTGTATTTAACAAAGCTATACTTGTGTAGGATATACAGGCACAGGTGACTCAAAAGGAAGGGCCAAACATGGCCTTAGATAAGAAGAAATTATCTACAAGGAGATGAAGATCTGTCTCAGCATAACCGCTGAGACGAAGGGTCAGAACCGCTGAGACGAGGAGCCGTCTCAGCGGATCCACTAAGAAGGAGACTGGAGCAACCGCTGAGAAGGGGACTGGAGCTGCCGCTGGGACTGGATGCTGTCTCAGCCCAACCGCTGAGACTGGATGCTGTCTCAGCCCAACCGCTGAGACAGATCCAAATGTGCTGACGGGATCTGCTTTTGGCGCAAACGACAATTGAGAGGGAAAAGCAACTCCAATCTGCCCCATACTGTGTCAGGAGGATCGATATAGCCGTTGAAGCCTTCTAGAGGTATAAAAGAAGATGCTAGGGCACAACAATTAGGACTGTTCCATTGAAAAGCTTTTGCTACACGCCGCAATCGAGCTCTCACGTTTCAGCCAGTTGAAGTTGTTCTCTGAAGCTGAAGTTAATCTTCTAAAGGAGATTAGTTAGCTCTTCCTGTACAAACTCAAGAAGGGCAAGTTGATCTTCTGCTTTGCTGAAGGAGAAGATCAAGGTGATATAAATCTGAAGCTGCTGTTTTTCAGATCTGAAGAAAGGATTCAGAAGACCTAAGAGTAAATCTTTTGTCTTCTGTATTTAGCTCAAACTCTTTTATATCTTTGTAAGGCATTGTTGCCTGAGTGAAAGGTTGTTGAGCCTGTGTGTAAAGCTGTGTTGACAGCTTGAGTGATAGGACTTCTTGATAGGTCTGAGGTAGGAAATCTGTGTGATTTCTAAGTTGTAGGAGTTACATAACCCTGAGGTGTAGGGCTGCTGAGCCTGAGGTGTAGGGCTGCTGAGCCTGAGGTGTAGGGCTGCTGAGCCTGAGTGTAGGGCTGCTGTGCCTGAGGTAGGATCACTCTTGATCTGAGAAGTTCTGAGGAACTTGTGGTGTTAGCTCAAGGAGCCGAGATTGGAGTTTGTTGCCTTGTCTAACTCACTGTTAGAAAGGTGAAGGGGGAAAGAGAACTACTCAAGACACCCTGTCTTGAGGAACCTCTATACATCCTTGTGTGCTTTCTGTGATTGTGTTTTCTGCAGCTAGAAACATTATGTTTAAACAAAGAAAATAAGTAAAACCTATTCACCCCCCCCCCCCCCCCCTCTAGGTATTATTGACTACACCTATATAAACTATCAAGTGGTAACAGAGGGAGGTTGATTAAAAAGACATAACAGTCTGATCAGATCATATACAGGAGTAGTCAAATCTGAAATCAAATGGCCAACAGTGGAATGAAGAAGGAGTTGGGGTCAATGAAGTTGCCCATATGCTCCAAAGAAAACTTTGGGATATGGAAGCAAAGGGTAAGGCTATTCATGGAAGCCTCAGACCCAAGGATCTTTTTGACTGTCAAAAATGGTCCTTATACCTTTGAGAAAGTCTCCACTATTAACCCCACTAGAAAAGTACTTAAGGTATTTTCTGAGCTGACCAATGATGAGATAGCATTGTACACTATGGACAAGAGAGCCCAAAACATAATAGTAAATGTCATTGATGACACAACTTTTCAGAACTTGGTCCACTGCCAAACTGCCAAGGAAATGTGGGACGCATTGGTTGTTTATATGGAGGGAACAGCTGAAGTGAGGGATGATAGAAAGTCACTCCTCAATAAGAGTATGAAGCCTTCAGACAGCTGAGCCAGGAGAATATGTCCATATGCTACGAAAGGTTCTTTAGGATTGTAAATGAACTAAGAACCTATGGAAGGGTGTTCACAGATTATGAACTCAATGACAAGTTCCTTAGATCTCTAACTAGAGAATGGGACACTAAAATCTGTGCAATTAGGGAAGGGGCAAGACTTGGAGAAACCCCCACCCATACACTGTTTGGGAAACTGCTCTCATATGAGATGCAGCTTTCTGCAAGAAAGGAGGAGGACTCTTCCTCCAGGGCTCACACAAGGGAGAGATCTGTTGCTCTCAAAGCTGAAAGCTCTAAGAAGAACAAGGTTAGAGTGCAGTCACCTCCAAGAAAGGCTGCTGAATCTGAGAAATCGGAGAGCTGCAAATCAGACAGCTCCTCTTCTGATGAGGAATTTGTTGCCTTCACAAGGCAGTTCAAGAAGATGATCAAGAGGAAACAATGGAAGAACAAACCTTCCTCCTCTTCTCATCCCAAGAAGGATCATTACAGATCTGAGAGGAAGCATCCCAAAGGGGACAGGTATGACTCTAAATCTAGCAAACATGTTTCAACTAACATAATTTACAATTGTTGTAGTAAGCCTGGACATGTCATTGCTGACTGTCCAGTCAAAAGAAAGGAAAGAGGTGACAAGAAGCCTCATCACCAGAAGGAGAGGAAGGGAGAAAAATCCTTCCTAGCTAAGAAAGGCAAGAGCTGGAGTGAATCTGAATCTTCATCTTCAGATTCAGATGGTGAGGAGGAAGCCTACTTGGGGCTGTTTGCTGATCAGGAGGAAGAAGACTATCCTGCTACCAGGATAGGAATAAGGGCCCCTCTATCACATTCAGATAGTGATGAAGAGGAGGATGAGGTCACTCTTGATGACCATGGGCTGATGGCTATAACTGAAGATAAGGAAAGCCACAGCAATTCAGAACATGAGCAGGTATTGATACATTGCATTTCTTCTTCTTCTGATTATGAAACAGGTCCAGAATCTGAATCTCCTCCATCTAAAGTTGGCAGTGAATCAGATTCTGAAGAGGATGTCAATCAATTGATTGATAAGTATGGTGCACTCCTGGAAGCTCTGAAAAAGAGCAAAATGCTAGCCAAGAGGCAAGCTCAAGAAATTGCTTCCCTAAAGCAATCAAAATCTGAGTACACTGAGCATGCTACCCAGCTAGCTCTAATCAGCAAGGAGATTGGCAAGCTAAGGGGAATGTCAATCATCCATGTGGGCACCATAAGCCACAAGAACAAGATCATTAAGGATCTTGAAGAAAAGCTCCTCAAGGAGAGGATGTTAGTGGCTAAGTTCCCCAAGCCCAAGACAGTGCTGCCTATTATTGACACCTTCAACTCCCATGACATGAGAGGTGTTGGTTTCAACAAGGAGGCAGCTACTAGCAACACTAAGGGAAATGTCAAGGACTCAAAAGAATCTAAGACCTTCTTTGTGAAAATCTTGATGAACTCAAACAAGTATGACCAAGAAAGTGTTCATGGTCACTTATTAAATGGAAGATCTAATACTTGAGCAAGAATGCTCACAGCTATGGATATAGAAAGGAGTTAGGCTTGAGTGCCTTCAAGGCTCTGCATGAGGAAATTCAAAAGTCCCATCATGGACCTTTTGTTTTTGGAACCTCAGCCCCTTCACTCAAGATAACCAAGGCTGTCAATTCTAAACATTGTTCAGCAAAGTCCATGGCTATTGACTGTCCTGTAACCAAGCCAAAAAGACCAGTTTCTGCTGCCATCCAACATGTTTAGCTGCCAAGCTAGAGGGTGTTGATGTCAAACAAAAACTGGCTGCCTTGACTGATTATAGGAAGGTAAAAAGGCAGGCCTTTACTGATAAAACAAAGAAAACAGCAGTTGTATCCTCTACTGAACAAAAACAGGAAGCTTCATCTTCTAGGACTGTTCAGAAGAGGTGATATAATATATATGAGTGTTGGTGCTATGGAAAAGTGGGACACTTTGCAATTGATTGCTGGCACAACCCCAATGTGCCAAAGGCAAGGATTGAACCTCAAGCCAAACCAGCCCTTTCTAGGAATATCCCCTATGGTGTTAACATGAACCTAGGACCCAAAGTCAGTTGGGATCCTAAGGTACATTAAATTTTGTGTTGCAGGTTAGTTCAAGTACCAGTCTCAACCAAATATGGTACTTGCACAGCGGGTGCTCAAGGCACATGACAGGAACTAAGGATCTTCTAAAGGATTACCATCCAGTGAAGAATGGACCCAAAGTTATCTTTGGTGGATCTGAAAAGGGAGTCACCAAAGGATATGGTATGATTTCAAATGGCATATCTCAATCACAAGGGTAGCTTATGTTGAAGGGTTGCAACACAACCTTGTAAGCATAAGCCAACTATGTGACTTAGGCTATGTCATTGAATTCCACAATGACAAGTGCTTGATCAAAAAGTCTAATGACTTGGAGACCATTCTCTCAAGCACTAGGAGTGGAAATGTTTATTGCTTAGACTTCATTTGCAATTATTCTATCTCTTCTGTGTGTCTTGTAGCTAATGAAAGTGAGTCACTTTGTGTCCAATGGCACAAGAGACTTGCCCACATTAACTATAAGACAATGTATAGATTATTTTCAAAAAACCTTGTTAGAAATAGTCCTAAACTAAAATGTGTTAAAAGTGGTCCCTGTCATGCTTGCCAAATGGGTAAGCAAACTAGGACCACCTTTAAAAGTATTGGCTCCAAGGATACTGAAAGGTGTTTATACCTATTGCACATGGACTTGTTTGGTCCTTTGCCAATTCAGAGCCTAGGTGGGAAGTTGTATACCTTGGTAATTGTAGATGATCATTCAAAGTATACATGGGTATTCTTCCTTAAGAAGAAGTCATATACCTTACATGTCTTTATAAATTATGTCAAGGCTATTCCGAATGATCTACTATGTACTGTGGTCAGGACAAGAACTGACCATAGCACAGAATTTCAATCTGAAGCCATGACAAAATTTTGTCAAGAATTTGGTATCACCCAAGAGTTCTCCTCCCCAAGGACTCCACAGCAAAATGGTGTGGCTGAGAGGAGGAATAGGACCTTGATAGAAGCTGGGAGAACATTGCTTAGTGACTCCTCACTCCCAGAATACTTCTGGGCTGAGGCAGTCAATACATCCTGTTATGTTCTTAATAGAGCCTCCATCAATAAGGTCCTTAGGAAAACTCCTTATGAGATTCTGAAAGGCAAACAACCTACAATTTCTTACTTTAGAATCTTTGGTTGCAAATGCTATATTCTAAATAATGGAAAATCTCAATTAACAAAGTTTGCAGAAAAATGCAATGTGGGGGTTCTCGTTGGGTATAGCTCACATAGTAGAGCTTATAGAGTTTATAACAAGAAAACCCATGTTGTAGAAGAATCTATGCATGTTGTATTTGATGAGACCAGCCTTCTCTACAAAGAATGGTCTAGTTCTTCTATTTTGACAGGAAATGAAGAAGGGATGCATGAGCTGACTGTCCAAGACAAGCCCAGCAGCAGCAAAACACAAACAATTGCTGCAATTCCTGAAGAAGAAGAGGTACATGATGGTGAAGTCATAGCTGAACCAGTGGAACAAACACAGCCACCAGAGGACCCTCTTCCTGCTGGTGCAAGGCACCTGAGAGATCATCCAAGAGATCTAATAATTGGAGATCATACCCAAGGCATATTGACAAGAAGCAGAGCTCATAATGAAGCACTATTCTTGAGCTTCCTTTCTCAAATGGAGCCCGAGAAGTTTGAAGAGGCAAATCAAGACACCTTCTGGATTGAAGCAATGCAAGAAGAGATCCTACAATTCAAGAGATGCAAAATATGGAAGCTGGTGCCAAGACCTCAGGGACACAATGTGATTGGCACCAAATGGGTATACAGGAACAAGCTTGATGAGAATGGTACAATCATCAAGAACAAGGCCAGATTAGTAGCCAAAGGATACAAACAAGAGGAAGGTATAGACTTTGATCAAACCTTTGCACCAGTTGCAAGGTTGGAAGCAATTAGGCTATTTCTTGCCTATGCTGCCCACAAGGGGTTCAAAGTTTACCAGATGGATGTCAAATCAGTCTTCCTCAATGGAGACTTGAAGGAAGAGGTATATGTTGAACAGCCTTCAGGTTTTGTGCATCCAACCCTAACCTCTCATGTTTATCTTCTTAGGAAAGCATTATATGGTCTCAAGCAAGCTCCAAGAGCTTGGTATGAGACTTTGTCCAACTTTCTCCTCAAGAACAAGTTCATGAGGGGAAAGATTGATAGCACATTATTTCTTAGGGAAACAAGGGGCAAGTGTCTCTTAGTCCAAATTTATGTTGATGACATAATCTTTGGGTCTACTAATGACAACCTCTGTAAGAGATTTGCTAATCTAATGCAGGGGGAGTTTGAAATGAGCAGTATGGGTGAGCTCAAATATTTCCTTGGGCTCCAAGTGAAACAGTCTAATGATGGAATTTTCATCTCCCAGACCAAGTACACTAAGGAGATCATCAAGAAATTTGGGATGGAATCAGCCTCCACCATGAGAACACCAATGAGGTCTAATGTATCATTAGACAAGGATGAAAAGGGAAAGGCCTTTGATGAGTCCATGTACAGACGTATCATTGGATCCCTATTGTACTTGACTGCTAGTAGGCCAGACATTATGTATTCTACATGTGTTTGTGCTAGGTATCAAGCCTATCCTAAGGAATCTCACTACACCTCTGTGAAGAGGATTTTGAGATACCTTAAGGGAGCTTGCATCTTGGCCTGTGGTACCCTAAGAACAATGACTTTGAACTAACAGGCTTTTCAGATGCAGATTTTGCAGGTTGCAAAGAAGACAGGAAGAGTACAAGTGGTACTTGTCAATTCCTAGGGAGAAGATTGATATCTTGGAGCAGCAAGAAACAAACCAGTGTGGCAATATCCACAGCTGAGTCTAAATACATTGTTGCAGGTAGCTGTTGTGCACAACTCCTTTGGACACAGCATTAGTTGGAGGATTACAACCTCAAGGTAAGGGAATCTCCTTTGTATTGTGATTCATCCAGTGCAATTTCTATTGCTAAAAATCCTGTCTCTCATAGCAGGACTAAGCATATAGAGATTAGATATCATTTTATTAGAGAACATGTAGAATGTAAAGATATCTGTCTTGAATTTGTCCCCACTGACAAACAAGTAGCTGATATCTTTACAAAGCCACTGGATGAATCTAAATTCAATACCTTCAAAATTGATCTTGGCATGCTTAGTATGGAATATTCCTAAATGTATGAGTAGTAGCTGTCATTATTGTTGATTCTGAATTATGAATTATAAAACTTTACATTATTATACATTACAACTTAGTGACATGACTAGGACATTTCTTCAGCCAAAATATCTACATTAGGTCTAAACCCTATGATCAGCTAAACTTCAGAAGTATGTTCAGCTGAATCAGCTAAGAAAAATCCCAGCTGAACCGCTGAGACGAGCAAACTGTCCCAGCGGTTGACAGTTCACTGTCCCAGCGGAACCGCTGAGACGAGCAAACTATCTCAGCGGTTGACAGTTCACTGTCCCAGCGGCCTAGGTCTCCGTCTCAGCTGAACCACTGAGACGGGGTATGTTCAATATGAAATCTGATAATTGACCCAAAACTCCTTAACACAATTAGGTAATTAAGTCTAAAAGCCTAGGGTTAATAAAAATGAAACTGAAATTCTATAAATAAATACACTGTAACCTAAAACACACCACAAAGCCAAACCCTTAGCCGTCGAGACGATTCATCTTCTCTCCCGTCTCAGCGCCTCGATGATTCCATGGCGCCAAAAAGCTCAAAAGATCTCCTGGAGGGCTATGAAATCGTCAGAGATGGATTCTCTCATGCCTCAGAAGAAATAAGACACGTGATTCATCTAATGGAAGCTCAAGGTCTGGAGCATATGCTGTCTGAACCCTGCTGCATTCTCAGAACTGAAGTTCTGGAATGGTTCAACAATGTCAAATTATCTCCTTCCAAAATCATCCTGAAGTCCAAGATAAGAAGTGAGAAAATAAAGATTACAGCTAAAAGGCTGGAGAAGGGGCTGAAATTAACTCCCTGTAGTAAAACTGAAGAGGAGGAGATATCTGAAAAGGATAAGCAGACTGCCTTAAAGTGGACAGGATACATTGATACTAAAATCAGTTGTCTAAGGAGGAAGTTCTTCAATCAACAAGGGAAGTTGTTGTCTGATATAGTGGGCAAAGCCATCCTATGCAAGCCTGGTTCACATGACACCGTCTCATAGTTCATGTTTGAATTAATGACTAGGATAATTCTGTCCAAGAGAACCTCATGGGGAGAAGTTATTTTTCAAAGGATAAAGGAATCTCTACAAGCCCCCAATTTGGGAAGAATACTATCTATGTACCTACAGAATAGTCATTCAGAGACTTTTGCAAACTCCAAGGGGTCAAATCTCCATTATCTCAAAAGAATGGACATTAAGACTCTAGATAGATTCTCCAGAGTGCTCCCTATGAGCCAGCCATCTGTGGCAAAGGAAAAGAAGAAAGAATCATCCCAGCAGAAATCTGATTCATCCTCAAAGTCAGATGGGTCTTAAAATGAGGACATGCATGGGTCTGATCTTAGATCTGATAGCAACCCAATGAACATAGATAATGAAGATGTCCCCAGGACAAGAAGGGATGAGGAGCCCCAAGGAAGAGTTGAGCCCAATCCTGAGCTAACTCAGATGAATGTTGATCCAGCTGTTCCTCAAGCTGAAGATGAATTTCCCAATTCACCTATCCCTGGTAAATTAGGATTTCAGTTAGGCCTCTCTTTTCTATCAATAGTATAGTCTAGGTGTCTAACTCATCAATCATTTTACAGGTGACCTTAGACAAAATTCTCCTCCTATGGATGCCCCAAGTGAGGGGGAGCATAGCCCAGCCTATGAAGGAGGAGGTGGGTATGCTAGTGGGGGAGAACATCAACAGGAATTGGTATCACCTAATGCCCCATCTGAGGGGGAGCAGATCCCTGATGATGAGAGGGCTAATGCTCAAAGTGGAGCTGAAGAGATGGTTGAAAAAGAATTAGCCCAGGAAAGGCCAGTTGCAGCTCTGGACACATCTGACCTGTTAAATTCAATACAAACAATGATTGAGGGTCAGATGTTGTCTATGAAAGAGATTGTTGCTGAAAAGGTCCATGATGTCTCTGTCCAGATAAGGAATGAATTGTATACAACAAGAGCTGCATTGACTCAGGAGATCCAGGCCAGTGAGCAAAGAATGGAGTCAAGAGTGGCTGAAGTGAAAACTGAGCTCAATGCCCAGGTTAATGATGTCAAAACTGCATCAGATCATATCCTTCTGCAAATGACAAGATGTTTTGAAATGGCCAAAGATACAGTTGCTGCTCAGCACACTGTACTGAAACAAATTGCTGATCATCAAGGGGTCTCCACCAAAGACATCACATATGTAAAGAATCATCTTTACAAAAACCAAAATGTCTGGGAGAATGCAGTTACAAGGATGGCACAAGTGGTCAACACATCAAGCAGCCAAGTCAAATCCCACATTGACAAGGCAAAGGAATACATTTTAGATGATGTGGACAGCACCTTTCAAACTCTCTCTCAATCCATATTGACTCAACATTCTGAAATAGAGAAGAAGATAGTGGAACATAGCAAAGAAGGGGAGGAGAATACTCTCAATCTACATGCTAAGCTGAAAGGAGCTCACATACAGCTGTATAACAACATGGAGTCCTCCCATAAACTGATACTCTCCAATCAAGAAGAAGCCAGCAAGCAAGTGGTGGAAGTGGTCAACAATGCTTCCAGTGTTATTCAAGAAAATATTCTTACCATGGTCAAAAAGGTCACTGAGAATCAATGGGACTCAAGCTTAAAAGTGCTGCAAGGAACAAGAATTGCTTTGAATCTTCCAGTCTTGAACCCTAACAGAGATGAAGACTTTGACTTCCAAAGTCAATCAAATCTGATTGCTGATGAGAGAGCAGCAAAGAGGAGAAGGGTAGAGGGTATTCAAACTGCTGAAGAATACATGGCACAAAAAAGAATGGAAAGATTAGAGGATCCACTCCATGAAGATGACAATCTGGAGTTGGACACAATTGTTGTCAATACCTGGGTGAGCCATGGAAATCCAATGAAGGACATTAACCATGTCTATTCAGCTGCTGAGTGGATCAAACACCTTGAAAGGGAATCTTTAAGGGAAAGGATTCTCAAAGAAAACATGGTAAGAAGGGATACTCCTTTAAGGATTCCCACAAGATATCTTCCCAAGCCATTTCTGTACTTCAAAGTAAAGGAGAAGATCAAGGCTGCTGCTGAAGCTAGGAAAAGAAAGTCTACAGATGGAGAAAGTTCTTCCCAGGGTCCATCTTAGAAGAACCAGCCTTGAATTTATTTTTTGGATTGAATGTACAACTATAAGTTGATTTTTTTTATGTCTGTACTGAACATTTAAAGTGAAATGATATTTCATATTCTGCTCATAAAATTGTGTTTGATTACTTTTGATATATGTACTCTGTATTTATTATCTCTAGTACTCAGTAGCTTAAATGGGATGTTCAAATTGAAATGGATCAGCTATTACAAAAAATAGCTCTCCAATTGAGGGGGAGTAAATTCCCTGCTCAGGTTGAGGGAAAGTTGGCAAATGCTAAGAGTGTATAGGTTAGCTTATAGGTTGATCCAAAGGGATCTATAGATATTATCCCTCTATATATAGTTGGTTAAGGTTGAAGAAACTAGAAAGGGGGAGATAGGGCCAGTACCAATGCTGGAGAAAGGGGAGAAAGGGCCAGTGCAAATGCCTAGGGTGTTAGGGCCTTTGCTACAGATCAAGATATGTTTTTGATGTTTATGTACCTTAGCATTGGGGATGTTCCGCCTTCTTCAAATAGGGGGAGATTGTTGGGTATATTACCCTCAATATTACCTTGATTTGAAGAGGCATCACTCTCAATGCTAAGGACATATTGTATTTAACAAAGCTATACTTGTATAGGATATACAGGAACAGGTGACTCAAAAGGAAGGGCCAAACATGGCCTTACATAAGAAGAAATCATCTACAAAGAGATGAAGATCTGTCTCAGCATAACCGCTGAGACGAAGGCTCAGAACCGCTGAGACGAGGAGCCATCTCAGCGGATCCACTGAGAAGGAGACTGGAGCAACCGCTGAGAAGGGGACTGGAGCTGCCGCTGAGACTGGATGCTGTCTCAGCCCAACCGTTGAGACTGGATGCTGTCTCAGCCCAACCGCTGAGACAGATCCAAATGTGCTGACGGGATCTGCTTTTGGCGCAAATGACAATTGAGAGGGAAAAGCAACTCCAATCTGCCCCATACTGTGTCTGGAGGATCGATATAGCCGTTGAAGCCTTCTGGAGGTATAAAAGAAGATGCTAGGGCACAACAACAAGGATTGTTCCATTGAAAAACTTTTGCTACACGCCGCAATCGAGCTCTCACATTTCAGCCAGTTGAAGTTGTTCTCTGAAGCTGAAGTTAATCTTCTTAGGGAGATTAGTTAGCTCTTCCTGTACAAACTCAAGAAGGGCAAGTTGATCTTCTGCTTTGCTGAAGGAGAAGATCAAGGTGATACAAATCTGAAGCTGCTATTTTTCAGATCTGAAGAAAGGATTCAGAAGACCAAAGAGTAAATCTTTTGTCTTCTGTATTTAGCTCAAAGTCTTTTATATCTTTGTAAGGCATTGTTGCCTGAGTGAAAGGATGTTGAGCCTGTGTGTAAAGCTGTGTTGACAGCTTGAGTGGTAGGACTTCTTGATAGGTCTGAGGTAGGAAATCTGTGTGATTTCTGAGTTGTAGGAGTTACATAACCCTGAGGTGTAGGGCTGCTGAGCCTGAGGTGTAGGGCTGCTGAGCCTGAGGTGTAGGGCTGTTGAGCCTGAGTGTAGGTCTGTTGTGCCTAAGGTAGGATCACTCTTGATCTGAGAAGTTCTGAGGAACTTGTGGTGTAAGCTCAAGGAGACGAGATTGGAGTTTGTGGCCTTGTCTAACTCACTGTTAGAAAGGTGAAGGGGGAAAGAGGACTACTCAAGACACCCTGTCTTGAGGAACCTCTATACATCCTTGTGTGCTTTCTGTGATTGTGTTTTCTGCAGCTAGAAATATTAAGTTTAAACAAAGAAAATAAGTAAAACCTATTCACACCCCTCCCCCCTCTAGGTATTATTGACTACACCTATATAAACTATCACAATGATTATGATATGATGAACTCACCCATGCATTTTGCTATGTCGACATAGACCTGTAGTTCCCACTTTTCGAGGGTAGCTAACCACTCAGGCACCTCGCGTCGTGGCCAGACGGAGACTGTGGACCGGGCTCCTCCACAACTAGGTGGGTATGAACACTACCAGACCTAGGCCTATGTACGCCTCAACGCTAAGAACACACGGCGGAGCCCTTGCGTACTGCTCGATGCTAAGAACACACAGCGGAGCCATCAAGGACACAGAAGGGGACTTGGGTAGGTGTGCACCAAGAGTCCGACCCAATCGGTCTAGAATCTAACGGCCAGCTTCTGTCGGTGTCACGACTAGCAAGCCCGTAGACCCGCCACAAGTAATCCCCCAACCACAAGTATCCTCCAACCAGTGTCACTACACCACCATGTGTAAACCATGCACATTCATGTAATTCCCATGCATAATCTGTACTATCGAGCACCCAAGGATTCGCGAATGGAGCCTTCTTACCTTTCACATCATACCACCTCATCCCATGCTGATTAGCATCCAAGGCCCCCAACCACCGGGTCCTTCACATTTCGCTACAAGATATAACAATATCTTATAATCCACACTAAGCCATCAATACTAACCATACCAAGTTATCATAACTCTTTTGCGGTGGCGAGTGTATATCATGGAAATTACTCTACGAAAATCTGTAGGACTACTTGTGTACGGTGTCATATTCATATTTTACTAAATATGTAATCCCCAGCATAGCACCAATATTCAATCGTCTTACGTACAAATCACAACGTGTTTCAACACGATTAAAGCTATCAACCTTATGGAGAGGTTATCACCAATCTACACCATCCAATAGATTATCAAGCGATATGAACGTTAATTCATACATGTCCGTTTTACGATTTCACATACATCTACAATTGAAGGTTCATTCAAGTGGTCATCTTAACAGAAATAAATCTGAAATCATTATCACAAGCCAATGCTAGCATATACATGATTCATACAAAATTCTGGCCCAAACAGGCTTCACATTCAGCATTTATATCCCCTTCAAGTTATGAAATAACACGGCAATAACTTTAATACTACTTAATCATAAATTATGAATTTAAACAGGTATGTACATATTTTTATCACCTATGTCTCCACCAATTTTCATGAGCATCCAACCAATATAATAAGAGAAATCCACAAAATACTGAGATCGGAAGTGTTATGACACAGTTTACTAAAACTGGATTTCTGGGAGCTACAGTTATCCAAAAATTATGATCCACCCCAATTTGGAAAGCTAACATCAAGGGCTACAACATTCATGTTGAGTCCTAAACCCAGATCCAAGTTTGTCCTATCAAAAATCTGCTCTGAAGTCAACTGCAAAAATCTGGACAGCAAAACAGCATGCATTGACCACCTCCCAGCTTTCTGGACAGTCCACTCGACTGGGCTTTTAGGGAGCTACAGGTCACTTCAGAAAATGAGTAACCTATCGTTGGAAAGCTCTTTCTGAGGGCTACAACTTCCTTGTTGAGCCCAAGGTCTAATTCCAGTGGAATCAAGCCTAAAAATTGGCTCGAACCCAGCTGCTCACAAATTCACCCCTTATTTACCAAGTGAAATGTTATTAATTAAAACTTTCTTTAGGGAGGGGCTATTATCATCTTTACTACATAATATATGGTTTAAAACCATAATTTAACATGGGGTTATTCATCAATTTTATCACAAAAGATATAAATTAAACACTACTTAACCGGGGACTATTCATCATCTTCCCCAAACAAGGGTTAGGTTAAATCCCTAAATGTCATTCCCCTCACTCTCCCTCAACGACCATGGGTTTGCCCCAAATCAGATCCCATCTCTTCTTCTTGAAGTGAAGAAATGATTCCTAAAACCTCGCGGCGAACGATGCCCTAAATTTGAGGTTCCGGCTTGGTCTTCCTAAGGAAACTCCATTAAAGCTTACACGAGAAGCTCTCTTGAGCCTTCATCTCTCCTATTGTGATCTAGGAGGCTAGCACCAAGGGAGAGGGGAGGAAGTAACCTTATTTTATGACCATGGTTGGAGCTCCTTTTGATGGAAGCATGGTGGTGGTCGGTCAAACTCCAAATTTCCTCCAAGCTTTGCTCCTTCAAAGATTTCCCCCAACTAATTCCCTGAAGTGAGAGGAAGAAGAAGAAGGAGAGGAAGAAGAAGATGAAGACCCATATTTTCCCTCAGGAGAAATGCTCAGCCCTAGCGTTAAGAGAGAAGAGGGTTTGCATTAATAAGCCTTGGAACTCCAATTTTAGGTGTCGGCTCCTTATTGGACAATGATTCCACTGTTAGCCTAAAATAAACATAAAAAAATAAGCATTTAAGCTTTATCAGGCGACGGGAAGAAAAATGCCCAGATTCGTCGACCGCCGTTCGGCTGCTAATTCGTCTACCGCTGAAAGAACATATTTCATCGAACGCCTCAATTCGTCGATCGCCGTTCGGCTGCTAATTCGTCTACCGCTGAAAGAATATATATCGTCGAACGCCGATCGACGATATTTCGTCGAACGTCGTTCGACAGGCAAACTTCTTCTATCGCAGCTCTGCAATATTTTCGTCGAACGCAGGAATTAGATAATTCGTCTAACGCCGCTCCCCTTCGACTTTCGTCGAATGGGACTGCCCTTCGACGTTCGTCGAACGAAGCTGTCCTTCGACGTTCGTCGAACGAAATCCTAAAAATATAACATTGTTATTACAGCAATATTGTTATTCCATTCCCAAATTTCCTACAGCAATATTGTTATTCTTCTCCCCCAATTAATCCAAATCCGAGCACGCACTGGAAAGCCCAAAACTGGGATGTCAAAACGTCTCCGGGGGGTCTAGCGCGAAACGGGATGTTACAAATCCAATAAACGAAGAAACAATTTCGTCCCCGAAATTTAAGTTGAGGTTAGGTGGGTTTTGATCCACATGATTATCCAACATGTAATCATCCAACATTACCCCAACTAAAATGATAATAGGAACTAGGAACACTGCTAGCACACCCCAAAATAATACTATAATAGCAGCCCCTCCACTGAACCATATGAAGCAGTCACAATTACAATTCTGATAGGTCTAGGATCATAAATAAAGCAGCCTGGGATCGGGTATAACAGGAATGAAGTTACCCATGTACATAAGCTTAACAGCATATATGGCAGTGAATAGGAATAAAGATAAGAATAGGAACTCATGTATGATAGCAGCACTAAAACAAGAAAAGGAGAAACATATATATAGCAGCCCCTAAATAAAATCCCAACAGGATTATACATAGCAGCCTAAAGAAAATTGAAACACTTAACTGATTTAAAGCATAGTAGCATCCCTTATTTAGACAAGGAACAAGATGCAGCCCCCAACCAAATGCATAAGCATAACAACAACGCCTATAGCAGCCCCTAATCATAAGCAAACAGCCTCCAAAAACAAGAGAAGAATGTAGAACAGCCCCAACAGAATAGCATAAGCAGCAGCCCCCATTTAGACAAGGAAATAAAATAGAAGCAGCCCCTAACAGAACAGCATAAGCAGTCCCCAATTAATAAGTATAAGAAGCAGCCCCCAACAAAATGCATAAGAGGCAGCCCCCAATTAAATCATATAGCAGCAGCCCCCTCTCAAGTCGAGCATATAACAGCAGTCCCCCTCTCAAATTGGACTAATGAGAAACAACCCCCAAACTGAATTCATAACAGCATCCCCGAAATTACAAGGAGCAGGCCCCAAATTAAGCATAACAGCAGCCCTCTCAAAAGAGAAGAAAAGAAATGGTCCAACCTGGAATATATATAGTAGCCCCCAAACTGAAATTTTGTAAAGCAACCCAAAAATAATAATCCAAATAGAGCTATAGACAGCGACCCCAACTGAATTTATATAAAGCAGCCCCCAAAACCAATTAGATCATATGTACATATATAGCATCCCCCAATTGAAATCCCGATTAGATTATATATATTAAGAAAAGAGATATGCCAGCATAAACTCCCAGACAACCAAGAAAAACAACAGAAAAGGGGGGAAAAGGAAGAGTTTATTTTAGGATGAAACCAAGGGGGATTCACATAGCTGCTAATATACAACCAAGGAAGTTCACCAAACTCTCACTAAATCAATAATGTTAGCATGAGTCAAAAAAATAAATTTAACAACCCTGGAAGGAGAAACCAAACATAATCTTAGGTAAACATTTTCTGAAAGGGTAAACCAACCACCACCAACAGCCACCATAGCCCAATATGAGGAGATAGATAGAAATAATTTCCTGGAGTTTAAGCATACCCAAACCGCCAAAATATAAGGAAAATACTACAAATAAATTTCTTGGAGCTTAAGCATACCCAACTAGCCAATATAAGAAGGAGAATGCAAATAAATTCTTGAAGCTTAAGCATACCCCAAACAGCACCATAAGAAGGAAAATGAAATGGAATTTCCTGAAGCTTAAGCATACCCCAACAGCCACCATAAGAAGGGGAAAGCAAATAAATAAATCTCCTGGAGCATAGCCCAAATGGAAGGGGATGAAGGAGAAAGAGGGGAAAGTGAAGAGTTTCTTTACTTTAATAAGCCAACTTTCATTGCACCTTTGATCTAAAGCCCTTAAGATCGGTGACCCCGATACACATGAGGTTACTACTCGTGCCTCCAGACAAAATTTTGAATCCTCCACCAAAGGAGTCATGTGCTTTAGATTTGCAAAAATGAATTAATTCCTCCAACCCAAAGCATCGTTATACAAATAACGTGTAGCACTTTCAATATCATCACTTTTGTGCATCCAAAAAATTTGCGTTAAATGGGGACGACCTCAAAGTAAGGTGAATCCATGACTCTACACCTTGAGTCAATTGTTACTTTTGTCTACTCCCGGTTCTACTTAGAATTGCTCCGGATTCAAAAATTAGTGCTACTTTTATCTCGTGATTTAATTCATTTAATTTAAGGCCTCCTAAACCGTGAACATAAACCTTATCCAAGGGTTGGGTTTCGGCACAGGGGCCTTAGAGGACAGCCTTGTCGAGGTAATACAATTACACGTGCACCTACCTGTATAGATACATATTCCTATCTTCTTAAATAAATAAATTCAACTTATCCTCAATATTCCTTCACGTGTTCAATTCACGGCATGTCTCAACACCCTTGTCGCTCTCACCCGTACTGAGAGATAATCACGAATCCAATCATCATCGTTCACGTACTATTTAAATAAACAGGATCTAAGGGAAAGCGAAGTCGGAACGTAAATATGCCAATAAACGAAGGGACAAGCCCCCGTACGTTTTCGGACTAAATTTCTCCCACCGCCCATATGGTACATTTATATATGTTTGAACTTAACATGAACCAAGGTGCGAGGCTCGAGATGATTTTCCTTCGACACGAGTTATGCAGACTACCAAAAGTAGGGCATACTTCACAATATGATAAACTAAATCAAATCCATTCCAAGCGCCCTACCATCCCTGCCAACGATCATCCATGGCATGCATGTTTATTTTATAAAACCTTTTAGAAATTTTAGAACATTAATCAAGTCGTATTAATCTTGTTGACTCCACCGCCTAACTCTTATTAATTTCCCAATGTCAAGTAATTACAACACTAAGGGAATGTTCACCAAGAGGGGTAGTGTATCATCATACCCGCAATGCATGCACAAAATTTCATTACTCCCCAGTTATAATGTTATCACAGCATCGCTGCATATCCCCAAAGTGTAAATTTACTACTCTCCTCGTTACTTATCCACATAATTTTAGAATAATATAGAGAAAATTATCATCTTCAAAATGCTTTCCTCTCTTATTCCGCTAATAAAATTCCTATCAACCCAAATATGGCATTAACAGTCTGCTTTGCTTAAGGTGAATTAACTCTCAAGGATCAAAACTTCCAATGTCAAAAATTACAAAGATTCTAACTCCTCAAGGGATCCAAGACGGTACATAACTAGCCCAATAAACGAAGAGATAAGCCCCCATATCTATTCGACTGAGTTTCTTCTGCCACCAATATAACACATTCGTCCCAAAATGAGCCTTCTCTGGATCCGAATTCTTATCATATCTTCTCCATATGAAACATTCTACATAAATAGAAGTGAGAGGTATCCACATACAGTATAAAAGACACGCTTGGTGGTCTCTTACTAAGCTGATAATAGACTACAGGCACCAATCTCATTGAGATTGCTCTAATGTTTTGGGTAAGGGGATAATATAACTCCATATCTGAGATAGAAATCTCAGGGTGTGAGTCTCTAGTATCTACACTCACGTTAAACTCTTCCCTTAGTCAATCAAGGTCACTTATTGCTTGGTCCAATCATCCCCAAGATCAGTATAAGGTTAGGGTATGTCACGACATATCCTGCTAAGTCGACCAAAAATGGTATCCTAGTTAGGTTAGCATCAATCTTATGCCAAACCAACTCTAATGGTTGGAATGGGAATACCAATTACTGTCTCGGAGTGAGCCAGCATTTGTACGTAAGGGTACGAGTTTGGCTTAGGTTGGCACTTCCTATAGGAAAAAGTGGACATACTTAATGTGAATCACACATGGGCACACCACCGCTTCTGCTGCATCAGTTTGTCCTCAAACTGATTTAGCTAACAGGGTGGCCTAGTGGTTTAATGGACTTCTTTATCTCAGGATCGTTGCAAGCTGATACCATTTGTAAGACCCCCCCCCCCCCCCCCCCCCCCCCCCCCCCCCCCCCTCCCGGAACACAAGACAAGACCGAGGGGAGTCTTATGCCCAGGATAGCCACCTTGCGGAAGCACCAACACATGAGCTAGCCTCTCCCACAAGACGCATATCCTGCCGGCCAAACCAACTAAACAGCGCCAACCCATCAATAAAAGAAAGCATTAAAAGCCATAGATTCACAATAAGTAATAATGTCCAAACAGTATGTACAAAAAAGACAGAAAGCTACACAAGCTCCTGCAAATCATCAGAGTATCAAGCTAAATGCCTCAAGGGCTACATCTCAAAATACTCACTCGCCTCTGCCACTGACGGTAGCCAAAGTATCATGGTCTACGGCCCTGTCATCCTGACCTGACTATCCTCCTCCAGCACCGTGCACTGCTACTCTAAGGAACACTCCTAAAAAGAGGGACGTAGCAACCGTTAGTCATAAAGACTAAGTGGCTTCACATCCGCTCCCCCGGCGACTCCAAGGCACCGGGCGGAAGGAAAGGAAGGAAAGGAAGAAAAGCTGCAATATCAGCAATAATATATACAAGCAGGTGACAGGAATGGTTGTTCATATATGTCGGTTGTAAAAGTACCCAAATACTTGCAATGGCACTAACTACGCTGTTCATAATTATATAAGTAGCAATGGTTATAAACGCAAGTACTAGTAACAGGTATAATAAGCACAACTAACAAGTATAAGGCAATGACAGAATGTAAGCAAGTAGTGAACAAGTACAGAAGTAAGCAGTTCATATCATACCTTAACTTATATGAATGCCCATACAAACTTATAAGTTAAGGTTTCCAATTTGGGACTCATCATATAAAAGAGCTCATACAAATTTATATGATGGACCCGATGCGATGCAATGCTATGATTATGAAGGATGAATGCAATGCAATGATTATGATATGATGAACTCACCCATGCATTTTGCTATGTCGACATAGACCTGTAGTTCCCACTTTTCGAGGGTAGCTAACCACTCAGGCACCTCGCGTCGTGGCCAGACGGAGACTGTGGACCGGGCTCCTCCACAACTAGGTAGGTATGAACACTACCAGACCTAGGCCTGTGCATGCCTCAATGATAAGAACACACAGCGGAGCCCCTGCGTACTGCTCGACGCTAAGAACACACAGCGGAGCCATCAAGGACACAGAAGGGGACTTGGGTAGGTGTGCACCAAGAGTCCAACCCAACCGGTCTAGAGTCTAATTGTCGCCTTATGTCGGTGTCACGACTAGCAAGCCCGTAGACCCGCCACAAGTAATCCCCCAACCACAAGTATCCTCCAACCAGTGTCACTACACCACCATGTGTAAAAAATGCACATTCATGTAATTCCCATGCATAATCCGTGCTATCGAGAACCCAAGGATTCGCGAATGGAGCCTTCTTACCTTTCACATCATACCACCTCATCCGATGCTGATTAGCATCCAAGGACCCCAACCACCGGGTCCTTCACATTTATCCACAAGATATAACAATATCTTATAATCCACACCAAGCCATCAATGCTAACCATACCGAGTTATCATAATTCTTTTGCGGTGGCGAGTGTATATCATGGAAATTACTCTACGAAAATCTGTAGGACTACTTGTGTACGGTGTCATATTCATATTTTCCTAAATATGTAATCCCTAGCATATCACCAATATTCAATCGTCTTACGTACAAATCGCAACGTGTTTCAACACGATTAAAGCTATCAACCTTATGGAGAGGTTATCACCAATCTACACCATCCAATAGATTATCAAGCGATATGAACGTTAATTCATACATGTCCTTTTTACGATTTCACATACATCTACAATTGAAGGTTCATTCAAGGGGTCATCTTAACAGAAATAAATCTAAAATCATTATCACAAGCCAATGCTAGCTTATACATGATTCATACAAAATTCCGGCCCAAACAGGCTTCACATTCAGCATTTATATCCCCTTCAAGTTATGAAATAACACGGCAATAACTTTAATACTACTTAATCATAAATTATGAATTTCAACAGGGATGTACATATTGTTATCACCTATGTCTCCACCAATTTTCATGAGCATCCAACCAATATATTAAGAGAAATCCACAAAATACTGAGATCGGAAGTGTTATGACACAGTTTACTAAAACTGGATTTTTGGGAGCTACAATTGTCCAAAAATTATGATCCACCCCAATTTGGAAAGCTAACATCAAGGGATACAACATTCATGTTGACTCCTAAACCCAGATCCAAGTGTGTCCTATCAAAAATCTGCTATGAAGTCAACTGCAGAAATCTGGACAGCAAAATAGCATGCATTGACCACCTCCCAGCTTTCTGGACTGTCCACTCGACTGGGCTTTTAGGGAGCTACAAGTCACTTCAGAAACGAGTAACCTATCGTTGGAAAGCTCTTTCCGAGGGCTACAACTTCCATGTTGATCCCAAGGTCTAATTCTAGTGGAATCAAGCCTAAAAATTGGCTCAAACCCAGCAGCACACAAATTCACCCCTTATTTACCAAGTGAAATGTTATTAATTAAAACTTTCTTTAGGGAGGGGCTATTATCATCTCTACTACATAATATATGGTTTAAAACCATAATTTAACATGGGGTTATTCATCAATTTTATCACAAAAGATATAAATTAAACACTACTTAACCGGGGACTATTCATCATCTTCCCCAAACAAGGGTTAGGTTAAATCCCTAAATGTCATTCCCCTCACTCTCCCTCAACGATCATGGGTTTGCCCCAAATCAGATCCCATCTCTTCTTCTTAAAGAGAAGAAATGATTCCTAAAACCTCGCGGTGAACGATGCCCTAAATTTGAGGTTCCGGCTTGGTCTTCCTAAGGAAACTCCATTAAAGCTCACACGAGAAGCTCTCTTGAGCCTTCATCTCTCCTATTGTGATCTAGGAGGCTAGCACCAAGGGAGAGGGGAGGAAGTCGCCTTATTTTACGGCCATGGTTGGAGCTCTTTTGATGGAAGCATGGTGGTGGTCGGCCAAACTCCAAATTTCCTCCAAGCTTTGCTCCGTCAAAGATTTCCCCCAACTAATTCCCTGAAGTGAGAGGAAGAAGAAGAAGGAGAGGAAGAAGAAGATGAAGACCCAGATTCGCCCTCGGGAGAAATGCTCAGCCCTAGCATTAAGAGAGAAGAGGGTTTGCATTAATAAGCCTTGGAACTCCAATTTTAGGTGTCGGCTCCTTATTGGACAATGATTCCACTGTTAGCCTAAAATAAACATAAAAAAATAAGCATTTAAGCTTTATTAGGCGATAAGAAGAAAAATGCCCAGATTCATCGACCGTCGTTCGGCTGCTAATTCGTCTACCGCTGAAAGAACATATTTCGTCGAATGCCTCAATTCGTCGATCGCCGTTCGACTGCTAATTCGTCTACCGCAGAAAGAATATATATCGTCGAACGTCTTTCGATGATATTTCGTCGAACGCCGTTCGACGATATTTCGTCGAATGCCGTTCGACAGGCAAACTTCTTCTATCGCAGCTCTGCAATATTTTCGTCGAACGCAGGAATTAGATAATTCATTTAACGCCGCTCCCCTTCGACTTTCATCGAATGAAGTTGTCCTTCGACGTCCGTCAAACGAAATCCTAAAAATATAACATTATTATTACAGCAATATTGTTATTCCATTCCCAAATTTCCTACAGCCATATTGTTATTCTTCTCCCCCAATAAATCCAAATCCGAGCACGCACTGGAAAGCCCAAAACTGGGATGTCAAAACGTCTCTGAGGGGTCTAGCGCGAAACGGGATGTTATAGGTTGAATGCAAACCTTCACCACTAGATTTGAAGAGGAGTGGTCTTGTACCTCATTCTTGGTTGTTATTTGCGAAGTCTAAGTCCGCGTGAAATGATTAGATGCGTAGCTTAATTTTGTGGGCACATGATGTGCTAAACCCTTACAGGCCGAGGTGAAGCCGTACCCGTGTCGTGCGATAGATCGCGATGGTTAGAGCACGGGCAAAGCTGAACCAAACCTGTTTCCATGCAGATCGGTAGGAGGAAGTACCTCTTGTAAGGCCGTGTGAACATGGGAGAGGTCGTGGAAGGTGTCTTCCCTAGACCGACCAAAAGCTCTTTTTCCCCACCTAAGGCTATGTCCTTAGGGTGGAGTGTTTGTGTTGAATTGATGTTATGTTATCCTCATGCGGTTGCTTAGGCGGTTGTGGGGAACCTTCGGGTGAACCCAACCAACATCATGTGCATACCTAGGTTCCCTTTTACTTGATGCTCAACCTAGAAGATTGATTGTGCTTGAAACCTCACCTTGTGTAGTGTAGTTTGCACTTTCTTTATATTATTACATGTTGCATGTACGGCTTGCTTGCAGGTTAGCGGTGGCACGCCCCTGAGCCGGCTAGACGGCCGGGGGGGGGGGGGGGGGGGGGGATCGTTACACGGTTTGTGGTCAGCTCATAGCTGACCCTCGTTTACCTCTTATTGGATGTTGGTTGCAGGTGCAGGTGAGCCTAGCGGGAAATAGCGGGCGGTGGCCCTTTTGCTGTGTTGGCCCTTGAAGACCAGCCTCTTTTCTTTTTTACATGTATTGTCGGCCTGCGTGTCGATGTATGTTTTGAGTTTCTATACATTTGGTAAATGTAAGGCCTTAAGGCCGTAACTCTATTTATTTCATTCCTGGGATAGTGGACAATTCTAAAAGATGTTTAATTCAAATGCTTCCGTTTATGCTTTTTATACTCTCGTGTAGTTGTTGTTCTTTTCTGTTTATCACCTTATAATGCCTAGCTAGTGTGTATAGTATGGCGTGAGATCCCGGCCGGACCTACTGTTATATTATTTGTACTGGCAGGGTGTTACAATAAGCCTTCTCTTGTTTAGCAGCTTCTTGAACTGACGTGAGATTAGAGAAAATTCCCCATCTGACATTTCTGAGCAGGAGGAACTTGCTTCTGATTCTTCTTCTTCATCAGATTCTTGTGCCCTAATTGGAGACACAATTCTGCTTTTCTTGGAGCTTTCCGCCTTCAGAGCCAAGGTCCTTTCCTTGCTAGAAGTATGGTTCCCATCTTTTTCTGTTATGCGGATATTCATCTGCAGCTCATGGTATAATAGCTTCCCAAACAGATTCTGTGGGTCAATATTTGGCAGCTTTCCAAACTCCCTAATGGCAATGTTCTTACTATCCCATTCTTTCATCAAGGATCGCAGGAACTTGTCATTGAGTTCACTGTTTGTGAATTCCCGACCATAGTTTCTTAGGCCGTTTACAATTTTGAAGAATCTTTCATAAGAATCGGCGATGCACTCCTTCTTACTCTGCTTGAAGGCCTCATACTCTTGGTTGAGTAGAGATCTTCTATCATCCCTTACCTCTTCGGTACCTTCCATGAGAACAATTAAGGATGTCCACATCTCTTTGGTTGATCTGCAGTGAATCAAATTTTGTAACATTGAGTTGTCCACTGAACTAACAGTAATGTTCTTCGCCTTTTTATCCAAGGCTACTATAGCGATCTCATCCTTAGTTAGGTCCATCATTTTCTTTGGCACTTGAACAGTAGGGTCAATTGTAGAGGCAGTCATAGGCACATGAGGGCCTTCTTCTACAACTTGAAAAATTCTTGGATCTGCGGCTTCCATCTAAAATCTGACTCTTTCTTTCCACATGGGAAAATTTGCCTTTGTGCAGATTGGCAGCTTCAACGAAGAAGATTCCTTGCTTCTTTCCATGATTTGCTAGCAAGTAGAATGGATAGATCCTGTTCAAGGTGTTAACCTAGAAACGAACAGCGACCCTCTGATACCAATTGAAGTATTTAGTTACCAACCTAAATCACCTAGAGGGGGGTGAATAGGTGATAACTGCGTCTTTTGCGGAATTAAGGACTTGATAAAATAGAACGCACAGAAACCAAATCACAAACACAGATGGCACAAGGAATTTATAGTGGTTCCCCGTTCTTGGGTACTCCACTTGCCGGCCTTGCCAATCTAGCACCACAGCTAGACTTGACTACTTCACTATAACTCGGATCAAGAATGATCCTACAATCTCGGAGTCAACACTCCTACAACTCGGAGACAAATCTCCTACAAACTCAGAGAAAATCTCTCTTACAACTCGGAGAAAAACCTCTCCTACAACTCAGAGAAAAACCTCTCCTACAACTCAGAGAAAACTTCTCCTACAACAAATGTAAATTGAGATTGATACAATACTTATCAATACAATAACAGATCTGAAAACCCTGAGAGATCTTCTTCCTTCTTGAGGCTTGAATAGCTTTGACTTGTTGTAGATGAGAAAGAATTGAAAACAACTCAGATCTGACCTTCTACGATTCGACTTGGCCCAATAGATACAGTAGAGGATGGAGCAATGATCAATCGAACCTTTTCTTCCACTGGAGACAATAGATTCAGAACAGCAGATCGATCTCCAGCAATGGCGACAGGCGGCACTTTCTCGTTCTTTAGGATCGAATAGAGATTAGGGTTAATGATAAGAATGATTGGAACTTTATTAATCCTTAAAAGAGAGCCTTACATAGCTTAGGACTTAACGGCATGAAATAAGGTAAGTTTAACCTTAAACGAAATCTAATGAGCCGTCACATCTGACAGAAAGAATTAACGTCCCGTCAAACAGACTGAAAAACACTCAAAAGGATGAAAATAAAATTTCTCGAGAAATACAAGACTTCTCGAGAAATTGCAGCTTCTACTCGAGAAAAGACATAGAAGAATTTTTGGAGGCTTGAAATACACTTCTCGAGAGATAAATGATTTCTCGAGAAATAAATGGACTTCTCGAGAACTATTGATTTCTCAGGAAAATGAACTTCAGAAAAACTTCACTGTGCAAACGAGAAAGACTTTCCGAGAGACAGACAGATTTCTCGAGAAACAGTTTTAACTTCTCGAGAAACTAAGACTTGTCGAGAAAGCATTAGAAACTTTGAATAAAGGACTGAGCGGGATTTCTCGAGAGCTCACAAGGACTTCTCGAGACATCAATTGGATTTCTTGAGAAGTAACCTGTTTTCTCGAAAAATTAACTTAAAGAAAATTTTATTCCTTCTCTTGGACACCAACAACACCTCCAAACCTTGGGCTTCAATATTCTTGAAAATGAAGTGTATCCCAATAGAGAGATCACGCATGAGTCAACACCAAGTTCCACAAAATGAGGAATTACATTGCATGGAACTGTGTTTAATGACCCATTGTGACATGACATTGGTCTACACTTAGCAATGTTAACCTGCAAGAGCAATACTAGAAGGACATATCAAATACACTAGCAATTCAATCTTGGTTCAAGGGTGACTTCTCACAAATCAAGATTATTGTGGATACAATACCCAACAGGTCTCGCAAAATTGTAATGATTACGTTATCGCCCTTCCTTTCTTATAAATAACTAGCTTTCACTTCCTCATTCCATGCTTTCCTGAATGCGACCAAAAGACCCATCTCAGCGGTCTCACAAAATGGTGTCCTTCTGAGCTTCTTCAGCTGAAATTTTCTTAAATGCCGATCACAAATCTTCTAAATTTTCACAAAATGAATACTTAGCTTTCTTGGCAAGGCATATGATTCAGACCCAGATCGTGGTGAGACCGCCAACGGAGAATGAAGGACTTAGCTTTGGAGAGGATAACAAATTTATAATCCCTATCGATCACTTTGAATACGCCTAAAATTTCCTCTTCCCTGGGAAATCTTAGAATTGATGGAGTATTATGACTTTGTGCTCGCCCAGCTGCCTCCAAACTCCATCGGCCTGATGAATGTCTTTATAAATTACCTGAGATCGGAAAAGATAAAGTTTTTCATGGCCCTTTTCCGAGCGACCTTTACTGTAAAATCGCTAAATGAAGGTCAGAAGAAGGAAGAATTCAAGGGGTTAGTATATTTCTCGTGCAATGGAATAAAGGTTTTGAATCTCCCTAACAAAGTCCCCTTTTGGCCGGAGAGATATGTAGTCTTTGAAGGAGACCTCGACAGTCTCAATAGCCAACCTTCTCCGCGAGCAGAGAAAGTTTATAGAAAATTGAATTTTTTTTACAGGGGCGAGCTTGAGATCTTGGCCTTCTTGGCGGGCAAGTGCCTTGATCTTGTTCACTACCTGGCGATCTAGCCTCAGATCGTTGCGGTCTCATCAGAGGAGAGTAAGTATTTATGTCTGCAGCCTACTATGATCTAACCATAATTTTTCTCTCATTTTTCTAATTGTTTTCTCTTCAGCGGCCTTTGTTGTTCCTACAGACAACCCGGTGGCACCAGCTGAGGTACTTACTCAGAGAGAGCAAAGGAAGAAAAGAGACCGCGAGCGCGAGATCGTGGGTTTTGGTGGTGAATCTGAGATCGCTGGTGCACCATTTCCTTTGCTTGACTTTTTGAAGAAGATGAAGGATACTAAAAGAAAGCCCCTTCTCAAATGTGGTGCAAAAGACAAAAATGTCAAAGTTTCAACCGATCTCCCTCTTTGGAGTGGAAAATTAACTCGCCACGCTTTCGCGGTCACTGCTGCTGTGAGGACCCTGACCACAACCTGGCGCACCAGCGCTGCCATTCGTCCTAGGCCCCCACATGGGTCGCAGCCCATGCCACCCCAACCCCTCTCCGCGCCCCTTCGGCCACGGCGGGTTGTTGGAGACCGCAGCCTCCCTTTGACGAGAAGTGATCCAGTTAAGCGCCTCTACGTGGACTTCCCAGGAGGTCACCCATCCTAGAATTTCTCCCGTCTGAGCACGCTTAACTATAGAGTTCTTTCACTTCTCATCACCATTTGAGTGCAGCTCAAATGGTGATGAGAAGTGAAAGAACTCTATAGTTAAGCGTGCTCAGACGGGAGCAATTCTGGGATGGGTGACCTCCTGGGAAGTCCACGTAGAGGCGCTTAACTGGATCACTTCTCGTCAAAGGGAGGTTGCGGTCTCGAACAACCCATCGTGGCCGAAGGGGCGCGGAGAGCGGTTGGGGTGGCATGGGCTGCGGCCCATGTGGGGGCCTGGGACGAATGGCA
This sequence comes from Dactylorhiza incarnata, assembly GCA_033032865.1. NCBI lineage: Eukaryota > Viridiplantae > Streptophyta > Magnoliopsida > Asparagales > Orchidaceae > Dactylorhiza > Dactylorhiza incarnata. The sequence continues at coordinate 1,329,185 of JAWHQI010000092.1, forward strand.
GCGCTGGTGCGCCAGGCTGTGGTCAGGGTCCTCACATTAAAAGTCCTGGGAAGTCCACGTAGAGGCGCTTAACTGGATCACTTCTCGTCAAAGGGAGGCTGCGGTCTCCAACAACCCGCCGTAGCCGAAGGGGCGCGGAGAGAGGTTGGGGTGGCATGGGCTGCGGCCCATGTGGGGGCCTGGGACGAATGGCAGTGCTGGTGCGCCAGGCTGTGGTCAGGGTCCTCACAATTGCCCTTTACGGGAAAAGCAATGCCAGAGAAGTTTATGATATTGAGACCGATATGCTTCCTGACATCTGCGTAAGCGACCGCCAATATCACGGTCTTGAACCATCATATGGGGCGATCTCTTCGAGGTGCCCTAAGGGTGAACAAGCGCCTACAGGAAGAGTTAAAAGTAAAACTTTTACCTGAGATTTCCATTTTTATTTTGTATTGTGACCACACAATCTAATCATTCTTCCTCCTGCAGCGATCAAAGAAAGGGGCATATGATGCGGACAATGAAGATTTCCAGAATGCTCTGATGCACCATGTAAAAGAGACCGCGGAGCAAACAATTTCTGAGCTTCGTGCTCGCGGTGCTTTTATTGATGAGTATAAAGATGTAAGTTCGTTGATCTTTTCCTTGATGCGGCCAGGGTAATTGACAAACAGTCGATCACGACTGGTGAGATCGCAGCCGAGGAGGAGGATGAAGAAAATGTAGATACTTAAGGAGATGCTGCTGAGATGAGCGGAAGTCAATATGTCATAGGCAATGATACAAGCTCTACGGCGTACTCAAGTTCGGGTTCTATAGTTTCTCCCACAAATTCAGAGGAATCCTCGGACGAGGTCAACTCTTCTTCAGCAGACGAGCGGTCTCCGAAAAGGTTAAGGAGCAAGTAGATTTTCTTTTGTAATTGTTTAATGTACTTATCCGATCACCGGTATTGAGACCGGTCGAACAGTTTAACAAGCATGATTGATATATAAAGAAAATTTTGACATACCTTTCTTTTGGGGATGAATGTTTACATTTACCTGTGCTTATGTCGACCACTCTCTTCTTGTGAGCGAGCTAACTTTTTATCACTTGCGGTCTTGTTGGACAATTTTCATCATCGCCGATAATTTCTCTCTGATAATTTCAGCAATTATCTTCATCTCAGCGGTCTAAATTTTATGAGATAGAAAAGAGCATTCGATATCAATGCTTTTAGGTCATGTTGAGTTCGAATAATCGATCATGTAATGGAGTGGTGTAGTAGTTTGAGAATTTAACAATCAATAATAATGATCTCGTAATTATTAAATCACCTGAAGCTTGATGAGATCGCTTGTCATATTGCGATCTTGAACTTTGAGGATCTGCAGAGAAAAAAAAGTTCTTACCTCCACAAATATTGATTCCCAAATAATTTCTAATTAGAACAAAATGTGCGATCTTCAATGATTCAGATAGCTTCTTCCTTGGATGAAGTTTAGATTGAAAAGATCCTCTCTAAGAAGATTGTGAAATTTTCCGTAGATCTAGGAGTGAGCAGGAATTGTACAACTCAAAGTTACAGCGAACAACCAGAAGCACATGAAGCAAAGCAATCTTTATTGATAATAGCAGAAATCTTCATTACAGAGCGAGGTATACATGGCGAGACATGATTTCGCCAGTATACAAAACCAAAAGGAACAAAACAAGCTGAAGAAAGATAACTGGCGGTCTGAAACACAGAGACCGCCAAACCGCGCGGTGAGGGTGTTCGTGCGACTAGAAAAGGAGACCGCGCGTACAGACTACCGGCGACTTGAATCAACACCACTGAAGCCGCGACCTCCCAAACTCCACTGATTCTCCCGAACTCCAGCAACCCGCACTGCAAGCCGCAAGACCGCTCGAACACCTTAGAAGAAGAGGTGCTCGCTGCTGTCTGTACAATCTGCAGAAGCTGCTCAAGGAAAGTTCAATCAGCTAACCGGCCGGTCACAAAAAAACGAGACCGCAAGAAATAGGCGCGAGCTCAGCTTACACTTGGTGCGATAATTTTGCTGCTGCAGTGACTCCTATTTATAGGCGTGCGACCTGATCCAGTCACCACCCTATGAGATAGAGTCACCGCCCTGACCGCGCGAGCAAGACCGGTCAACCCACGCGATCAGCAGATGATCGCTCTGCGCCTGTGAGCTCGCCGACTTCAATCCTGACCGGAGATCGCCACTCCTCCAAGAAGTCGCGCGACCATGAGAACTTGCCCGGTCATGACGCCCACCATCAGTGTTCGCCTATACGAGTCCTCCTCCAGAGACCACGAACACAAAGAAGGAGACCGCGCGACTAAGAGCACCTTAGTTGGCGCGCACCAACAAGAACCCGGACAGTCACCAGACCGGACTGTCGGATACAGAGAACAGACCGCACGGTTAACAACTTAACCCGCACAGTACAAAGAATAGCTCGCCACGCGGTCTCACAAACCAGACCGCGCGGCCTCACCTCAGTAACCTTGGACAGAGAACGGCGGTCAAGCCGAATAGACCTGCGGCTAGACCAAAGAGATCAGACCACAGATGGAGACCGCAAAACCGCGCGGTTAGCCAGACCGCGCGACCTCCTCCCAGACCGCCAACTTCACACTTCAACATTTTCAACACTCCCCCTTGAAGTGGGAAGTTGAAAATATCCCAAGTAAACTCCTCAGCCATGTGAACGGCCCCTTCGCCAGCGCCTTTGTGAATATGTCAGCAACGTTGTCCTGACTCCAAACATGCTCGACCGAAAGAGACCCCTCCAGCACCTTCTCACGAATGAAATGATGCTCGATCTCAATATTCTTGGTCCTCACGTGACACACTGGATTAGTAACCAGTTTGAGTGCACTCTTATTGTCGCAACGGAGCAAAGTCAGACCTCGAACATCCTTATGGACGTCTCCCACCAACCTCCTAAGCCAGATGGCTTCTTGAGCTGCCAAGGCCAAAGCCTTGTATTCCGCTTCCGTGGTAGAGACGGACACGGAATCCTGCTTCTTGTTGTACCATGATATAGTTGTAGGGCCTGCCATGAAGACGAATCCAGACTTCCGATCATCCGAATCTCCCCCGTAATCAGCATCCATGTACCCATGCACCTCGAAGCCCGCATCCCTCCTATAGAGGAGACCCATATCCGCAGTCGCCTTGCCATACTTCAAAATATTCTTGGCCGCTAGTAGATGAGGCATCCGTGGTTCCGCCATATAACGACTCACCCTGCCAATTGCATATGCAATATCCGGCCTAGTGATCGTCAGATAATTAAGCTCCCAACCAGAGCTCGGAACACAATCGGATCTTCCAGAATCCTCGCCTCATCCTTCCTAAGTTTCATGGCCATCTCCAGAGGTGTAGAGATGCATTTCACTTCCTTCATGCGGAATCGCTCCACGATTCGCTCCGGATATCCAGCCTGGGACACCAGCACTCCACTTTCCTTCCTCTGCACTTCGAGTCCAAGGAAATGGTGAAGTTCACCCAAGTCCTTCATCTCAAATCTGATAGATAGCTCAGCCCGAAGCTTCGCTACCTCCTCCTTCGAATTCCCCGTCACGATCATATCGTCGACGTAAAGCAGCACGATGACTTGAAGCTCCCCATTCTTCTTGACAAACAAGCTCGAGTCAGAGTCTGAAGCACCGAATCCACAGAATAAGAGATATTCTGCAATCTTCCCATACCACGCCCTCGGAGCTAGCTTCAACCCATACAGGGCCTTCTTCAGCTTACATACATAGTCTGGAAAATCTTCAGATACGAAGCCTGGCGGCTGGACCATGAAGATATCCTTGTCAATCTCGTCGTACAAGAAAGCATTCATTACGTCGAGTTGCCAAATCTCCCACCCGAAAAATGCCGCCAAGGCAATAACAAACTGAACTGAAGTCATCTTCGCCACCATACTGAATGTCACTTCATAATCATCATCGTATTGTTGCGAGAATGCACAAGCCACAAGGCGAGCCTTGTATCGCTCGATACTGTCGTTTGCCTTCTTCTTGAGCTTATAGACCCATTTGCAAGTCACAGGGGTGATACCCTTGGGTATGGGCAATAGAGACCAGGTCTCACTCTTCTCAAGAGCTGCCATCTCTTCTTCCATAGTCGAATCTCATTGCTTCGCACCTTTGGCCTTTTCAAAGCTCACTGGTTCCCACTCATCTAGGGGACCAGCAAAGAAACACGAGACAAAGCTCACCATGTTTCCTCCTGTATAGCGATCAGGGGCAATGATCGTTCGCTTCGATCTCCTCAACACCTTACCCTGACTCGCATTCTCCTCAGCTGCTTCTTCCCTAGCTCCCCTTCCAGACGTACTAGGAGCATCTCTCCCCTGCTTCCTGATCCAGAAGCCTCCGTCTCAGAACTAGAAATGGATGGACCACCTGGTGACAAAGGCAGCTCCACCTGATGATTTTCCACAGCTCTCTCTGGCTCCTCCACCCTGATTTCTGGTAACTCAACACCAGATCTTCCCTTGTAAGACATCACCTCGTCAAACACGACGTCGCGAGATACAACAAATCTCCACGTATCTAGGTCCATGCACTTCCAGCCCTTCTTCTGATCATCATATCCCACGAAGACTAGCTTCCTTGCTTTCACATCTAGTTTCGTCTGAAGCGCATCTGGAACGTGCACATAGTAGGTGGAAGAAAATACCCGAAGGTGTGCCACGCTTGGCTTTTCTTTGAAAATCATCTCATGCGGGGTAAACATGTTGATGGGACTGAGAGGCATCCTGTTGATGACGTAGGCAGCACAAGACATTCCCTCCGCCCAGAAGGACCTTGGGATACTCTTGGCATGCAGCCAACACTTGTAGGTCTCCGTCAGATGACGGATCTTCCGCTCTGCAACTCCATTTTGTTGTGGAGTATGCGCACAAGTAAGCTCCCTCTGGATGCCCGCCTTCCTGCAAAAAGTAGAGAACTCACCAGAGGTGAACTCCCCCCATTATCAGTTCTCAACTTCTTTATCTGCAGGCCTAGCCGACACTCCACTAGTTCCTTGAACTCCACAAACTTGGCAAACGCCTCTGCCTTCTCCTTCAGGAAATAAACCCAGACATATCTGGTGTAATCGTCGATCAACACCAGTATATACATGCTGCCTCCGAGGCTTGGGGTAGCAGTCGGTCCCATCAAGTCACCGTGGATGCACTCCAACGACACACTACTCCTTGTCTGTGACTTATCAAACATCAGTAGATGAGACTTGCCGATCTGACATTCCGCACAAACATGACCGTCACCGTAGGAAAATAGACTAGGCAGGCCCCTGACTAGACCTTTTATCGCCATAGCTTTCAGCTTATCCATCCCTACATGCCCCAACCTCTCATGCCATATAACAGCACTATCATTTGTCCTCATCTTGTCGACATAAGAACTTGTCGATAAAACGAACAAGTCTTTTGCCCTTCTCCCAACATGAACGACATCAGCCTTTACCGCCTCAACGTTTCGAAGAAACCTCACTTCTGTTGGGCCGAACAGAACGTGATACCCAGCGTCAACAGCGTTGGTCACGTAGAAGAGGTTTTTCCTCATTCTGGGCACATGATAGACACTCTTCAAAGTTAGTGGCCCCCTATCACTGCCCAAGGAAACAACCACCAGCTTCTCGACAGTATGCACAGTATCATCAGCAGTTATGATAGCATCAGTACCTGAGTAAGGCTGCGCTGAAGAAAGCTTCGACTCGTCCCCTGTGAGGTGATGACCACACCCCGAGTCCACGATCCAGCCATCCTGATAGTTGATAGGAGTCATAGCTCCGACAGAAGCTGAGAAGTCTCCTCCCCATCCTCCATCATTTTTCCTGGCCTCAGCTTCCTATTTCCCTGTAGCAGCATGCTCTGGCTGAAGATTCACCCGACAATCCTTCCTGATGTGACCAAGCTTTCTGCATCTAAAGCATTTGGGTCCTTCTCCCTTCTTCTTCCCTTCGGTTTTGGGAGCATAGCCCCTATCCTGCTGTCTAGAAGTTGAAGGCCCATTGCCTCCAGCGGTCTTCTTCTTCTTATCCCATTTCTTCTTCTTCCCTATGAAGAGCACCTCGCCTTCTCCCCCAGACACTGATACCCCCGCCATCTGCATTGCTAGACTCTCCTGCGACGCAAGCAGATTCTCCAGCTCCAGCAGAGACGGCTGATTTGCCCAACCCTGCACTAATGTCACAAAGGACACATACTCCTTCCGCAAGCCGCGGATGATGTGCCTCTTCAGCTTCACCTCAGAAATTGGCTCATCAGGATCCAGTGCTGAAATCTCAGCGCACAGGTTCTTCATCTTCAGGAAGAACGTTGAGATAGACAGATTTCCCTGAGCCGACCTAGCCAGCTCATTTTCCAGGAACTGTAGCCTCGCTACATTTTTCTTGTTAAACAGCCCGTCCATGGCTCTCCAGATCTCGGCAGCTGATCCACACCCCAAGATGTGATCGAATAGGTCAGGAGATATTTCCCTTTTTAGAGTGAACTCTGCTTTTGCATTGATCCTCCTCCAATTTCTCACCTCATGACCAGTATCCCCAACTGGGACAACTCATCCGTACTATCTCCTCCAACCACCTCCCATAGGTCCTCACCCAGAAGATAACTCTGCATGCATGACTTCCACTTCTTGAAGTTGGTCGACGTGAGCATATCAATTCCAAGACCTCTTGCAAAACCTGCTTCCATGGCTCTACCACTGGTTCCTTCTTCACAAAGGCGATGGCAACTTTGATTTATTCACTGCTCTATCCACTCCAACCTAGCTCTGATATCAAATGAAATTTTCCATAGATCTAGGAGTGAACAGGAATTGTACAACTCAAAGTTACAGCCAACAACCAGAAGCACATGAAACAAAGCAATCTTTATTGATAATAGCAGAAATCTTCATTACAGAGCGAGGTATACATGGCGAGACATGATTTCACCAATACACAAAACCAAAAGGAACAAAACAAGCTGAAGAAAGATAACTGGCGGTCTAAAACACAGAGACTGCCAAACCGCGCGGTCAGGGTGTTCGCGCGACTAGAAAAGGAGACCGCGCGAACAGACTACCGGCTACTTGAATCAACACCACTGAATTCGCGACCTCCCGAACTCCACTGATTCTCCCAAACTCCAGCAACCCGCACTGCAAGCCGCAAGACAGCCCGAACACCTTAGAAAAAGAGGTGATCGCTGCTGTCTGCACAATCAGCACAATCCGCAGAAGCTGCACAAGGAAAGTTCAATCAGCTAACCGACCGGTCAAAAAAAAAACGAGACCGCAAGAAATAGGCGCGAGCTCAGCTTACACTTGGTGCGATAATTTTGCTGCTACAGTGACTCCTAATTATAGGCGTGCGACCTGATCCAGTCACCACCCTTTGAGATAGAGTTACCGCCCTGACCGCGTGACCAAGACCGGTCAACCCGCGCGATCAGCAGAAGATCGCTCTGCGCCTGTGAGCTCGCCGAATTCAATCCTGACTGGAGATCGCCACTCCTCCAAGAAGCCGCGTGACCATGACAACTTGCCCGGTCATGACGCCCACCATCAGTGTTCGCATATACGAGACCTCCTCCAGAGACCGCGAACACAAAGAAGGAGACCGGGCGACTAAGAGCACCTTAGTCGGCGCGCACCAACAAGAACCGGGACAGTCACCAGACTGGACTGTCGGATACAGAGAATAGACCGTGCGGTTAACTGTGAAATTTTCCGGACCTTGTGAGAGCAAGCAGGAATAACAACTAGAGTTACAAGACAAAACAACCAGAAACAATTTGGGGCAAACAATTGATCTTTATTGATTTTCTAACTTCAGTTACAGGGCAAGATATGCTTGACGAGACATGATTTCGTCAGCACAACACTCCAGAACCAATACAGAGAAGAATACTGAAAGACTTCAGACCGCACAACCCACGCGACCTCTCTTGCACAGACCGCGCGAACTCCCTTGCGATCTCCTCCTGTTGCTAGACCGCAACACCCTGCCGACCTCAGACCACCACCAAACCGCTGCACAGACCGCTCCCTTCTTTCGACCTCCTGATCTTCCCAAACTCCAGCAACACAACTCCAAGCCGCAGACCGCCCGAACACTTTCAGAGGAAGAGGTGATCGCTGCTGCCCGCACTATCCGCAGAAGCTGCACAAGAAGAATTCGATCAGAGACCGCCCGGTCAGAAAACACAGACCGCAAGAAAGACGCGAACTCAGCTTACACTTGGTGTGTTCTGTATTTGCTGCAACAGTGGCTCCCTATTTATAGGCGTGAGACCTGATCCAGTCACCACCCTATGAGATAGAGTCACCACCCATCAGATCGCGCGACCTTACCGGTCAACCCGCGCGATCACTGCAACCCTCCTGCTTCATTTTGGTGAGCGCCGACTTCACTCCAGACCGCGGGAGATCGCTACTCCCTTGGTCTGAACACGACTCCACACGGAGATCGCCAGACCGCCTAGAAGTCACCCACCACCTGTGTTCGCCTGAGACCGCAAACACAGCCAGCTCGCCCTCCTGGTCTCCTCCTGAGACCGCGAGCTGAGACCGCGCGACTAAGAATACTTAGTCCGCGAACTCCTTCAGAACCCTCTAGAAAGCCACCAGACCGGATTCAAGAGCCAACCCGTGTGGTCACGCCAGACCGGCACGTCCTTGAAGAGAACAACTTGTCACGCGGTCAAAGACAGACCGCGCGACCCTGAGGAAGATCACCCGTCATGCGGTCACAGCCAGACCACACGACCTCCGCCTCCAGTAGCCCTTGGACCAGACCAGCGGTCAACCCGGGAGACCGCGACTAGGCACAGATCATGCCAAACCGCCGATCCAGATCGTCAAGTCGGCAACCTTGCCTGACCGCAGAATCAGACCGTTAGTTCGTGCGAACTCGCCACACCGCCCGACCTCACCCAGACCGCCCAGATCCAAAAAGCCTCCAAACTTCCACTTCAACAATTTCAACACTCCCCCTTGAAGTGGGAAGTTGAAACCAGCCCTAGTAAGCTCCTTAGCCGTGTGAACGGCCCCTTTGCCAGCGCCTTTGTGAAGATGTCTGCGACATTGTCTGCACTCCGCACATGCCCGACCGAAAGAGATCCCTCCAGCACCTTCTCCCGTATGAAGTGATGCTCGATCTCAATATGCTTGGTCCTCGCGTGACAAACTGGATTGGTCACCAGTTTGAGAGCACTCTCGTTGTCACCGCGTAGCAGAGTCGGCTCCCGAACCTCCTTATGGACGTCTCCAACCAACCTCCTAAGCCAGATGGCTTCCTGAGCTGCCAAGGCCGAAGCCTTGTATTCCGCTTCTGTGGTAGAGACTGACACGGAATCCTGCTTCTTGCTGCACCATGAAATAGCTGTGGGGCCCGCCATGAAGACGAATCCAGATGTCGACTTCCGATCATCCGAATCTCCCCCGTAGTCAGCATCCATGAACCCGTGCACCTTGAAGTCCGCATCCCTCCGGTACAGGAGACCCATGTCCGAGGTCGCCTTGACATACTTCAGAATGTTCTTGGCCGCTAGCAGATGAGGTACCCGTGGCTCCGCCATATATCGACTCACTCTGCCCACTGCATATGCAATGTCCGGCCTCGTGATCGTCAGATAGATTAAGCTCCCAACCAGAGCTCGGAACACCAACGGATCTTGCATGATCCTTCCCTCATCCTTCCGAAGCTTCATAGCTTTATCCAGAGGTGTGGAAGTGCACTTCCCTTCCTTCATGCCGAACCGCTCCACGATCCGCTCCGCATATCCGGCTTGGGTCACCAGCACTCCACCTTCCTTCCTCTGCACCTCAAGTCCAAGAAAATGGTGAAGCTCACCTAAGTCCTTCATCTCGAATCTGATAGACAGCTCGGCCCGAAGCTGCGCTACCTCCTCCTTTGAGTTCCCCGTCACGATCATATCGTCGACGTATAACAGCACGATGACTTGAAGCTCCCCGCTCTTCTTGACGAACAAGCTTGAGTCTGAGTCTGAAGCTCCAAATCCACAGAATAAGAGATATTCTGCGATCTTCCCATACCACGCCCTCGGCGCTTGCTTCAACCCATACAGGGCCTTCTTCAGCTTGCAGACATGCTCCGGAAAATCTTCAGACACAAAGCCTGGAGGCTGGACCATGAAGATATCCTTGTCAATCTCACCGTACAAGAAGGCGTTCTTGACGTCGAGCTGCCAAATCTTCCATCCACTGAACGCCGCCAAGGCAATGATGAACCGAACTGAAGTCATTTTTGCCACCGGACTGAATGTCTCATCATAGTCTTCACCGTATTGCTGCGAGAACCCCCGAGCTACAAGACGAGCCTTGTAACGCTCGATACTGCCGTCAGCTTTCTTCTTCAGCTTGTAGACCCATTTGCATGTCACAGGAGCGATGCCCTTCGGCTTGGGCACAAGAGACCAGGTCTCATTCTTCTCGAGAGCTGCCATCTCTTCTTGCATTGCAACATCCCACTCCTTCACACCTTGGGCCTTCTCAAAGCTCGACGGCTCCCTCTCATCTAAGGGACCAGCGAAGAAACATGAGACAAAGCTCACTGTGTTTCCTCCTGTATAGCGATCAGGGGCGATGATCGCTCGTTTCGATCTCCTCAGCTCCTTCCCCTGAACCGCATCATCTTCAGCTGCTTCTTCCCTAGCTCCTCTTCCAGACGTGCTAGGAGCATTGCTCCCCCTGCTCCCTGAACCAGAAGCTCCCGTCTCAGAACTAGAAGGCGATGGACCACCTGGTGACACAGGTAGCTCCACCTTAAGATTCTCCACAGCTTTCTCCGGCACTTCCACCCTGCTTTCTGGTAACTCCACTCCAGAGGACCCCCTGTAAGATGTCACCTCATCGAACACGACGTCGCGAGATACAACAAATCTCCGCGTCTCCGGGTCCATGCACTTCCACCCTTTCTTCCTCTCATCGTATCCCACAAAGACTAGCTTCCTAGCCTTCGCTTCTAGCTTTGTCCGGAGAGCATCAGGGATGTGCACGTAACAGGTGGAACCGAACACCCGAAGGTGTGCCACGCTTGGCTTCTCCTTGAACATCATCTCATGCGGGTCAACATGTTGATGGGGCTTAGAGGCATCCTGTTGATGACGTAAGCAGCACAAGACATTCCCTCCGCCCAGAAGGACTTTGGGATACTCTTGGCATGCAGCCAACACTTGCAGGTCTCCGTCAGATGACGGATCTTCCGCTCTGCAACACCGTTCTGCTGTGGAGTATGTGCACAAGTAAGCTCCCTCCGGATGCCTGCCTTCCTGCAAAAACTGGAGAACTCAGCAGAGGTGAACTCTCCTCCGTTGTCCGTCCTCAGCTTCTTGATCCGCAGATTCAGCCGACCTTCCACGAGCTCCTTGAACTCCACAAACTTGGCAAACGCTTCCGCCTTCTCCTTCAGGAAATAAACCCAGACATATCTGATGTAATCATCGATCAACACCAGCATATACCTGCTGCCTCCGAGGCTTGGGGTAGCAGTAGGTCCCATCAAGTCACCATGGATGCACTCCAACGGCTGACTACACCTTGTCTGTGACTTGTCAAACGGTAGTCGATGAGACTTGCCGAACTGACATCCCGCGCAGACGTGACCTTCTCCGTAGGAAGATAGACTTGGCAGGCCCTTGACAAGACCTTTCACCGCCATTGCTTTCAGCTTGTCCATCCCTACATGCCCCAACCTCTCATGCCATATCACGGCACCATCATTCGTCTTCATCTTATCGACGTAGGAACTTGTCGACAAAACGAACAAGTCCTTTGCCCGTCTCCCAACATGAACAACCTCCGCCTTCACGGCCTCTACATTTCGTAGAAATTTCACTTCTGTTGGGCCGAACAGAACGTGATACCCAGCGTCAACAGCGTTGGTTACTGAGAAGAGGTTTTTCTTCATCCCGGGCACATGATAGACACTCTTCAAGGTAAGTGGCCCTCTATCACTGCCCAAAGAAACAACCCCCACCTTCTCGACTGGATGCACAGTATTATCAGCGGTGATTATAGCATTGTTACCTGTATAGGGTTGTGCTGATGAAAGCTTCGACTCATCTCCGGTGAGGTGATGACCACACCCCGAGTCCACGATCCAGTCCTCTTGATAGTTGATAGTAGCCGAGGCTTCAACCGAAGCCGAGAAGGCTCCTCCCCATCCTCCATCAATGTGCCTGGCCTCCACTTCCACCTTTCCAGCAACATGCCCCGATTGAGTAACAACTGGGCATTCCTTCTTGAAGTGCCCAACCTTCCCGCACTTGAAGCATCTCGGACCTTCCCCCTTCTTCTTCCCGTCAGCCTTGGGAGCATACCCCCTTTCCTGCTGCCCAGAAGTTGAAGGCCCATAGCCTCCCGCGATCTTTTTCTTCTTCTCCCACTTCTTCTTCTTCCCTGAGAAGAGCACCTCGCCGTCTCCCCCAGTCACTGACACTCCCGCCATCTGCCTTGCCAGACTTTCCTGCGAAGCTAGCAGATTCTCCAGCTCTAGCAGAGATGGCTGATTTGCCCATCCCTGCACTGACGTCACAAAGGCAACATATTCCTTCCGCAGGCCGCGGATGATGTGCCTCTTCAGCTTCGCCTCAGAGATAGGCTCATCAGGATCCAGTGCTGATATCTCAGCGCAGAGGTTCTTCATCTTCAGAAAGAAGTTTGAGATAGAAAGATCACCCTGAGCCGACCTTGCCAGCTCATTCTCCAAGAACTGCAGCCTCGCCACATTCTTCTTGTTAAACAGCCCATCAAGGGCTCTCCAGATTTCGGCAGCTGATCCACACCCTAAGATGTGATCAAATAGTTCCGGTGAAATGGCACGCTTCAAGGTGAACTCGGCCTTAGCATTGGTCTTTCTCCACGCCCTCACAGCCGGACCATTATCACCTGCTTCCGTTGCCTTCACCTCTTCAGTTGCATCTCCTCCAACAACCTCCCAGAGGTCCTCCCCTAGAAGATAGCTCTGCATACATGACCTCCACTTCTTAAAGTTGGTCGAAGTAAGCATATCAATCCCAAGACCTCTTGCAAATCCGCCTTCCATTGTTTTCCCTCTGGTTCCTTCTTCACAAAGGCGATGGCTACTCTAAGTTATTCACTGCTCTAACCACTCCAACCTCCCTCTGATACCATGTGAAATTTTCCGGACCTTGTGAGAGCAAGCAGGAATAACAACTAGAGTTACAAGACAAAACAACCAGAAACAATTTGGGGCAAACAATTGATCTTTATTGATTTTCTAACTTCAGTTACAGGGCAAGATATGCTTGACGAGACATGATTTCGTCAGCACAACACTCCAGAACCAATACAGAGAAGAATACTGAAAGACTTCAGACCGCACAACCCACGCGACCTCTCTTGCACAGACCGCGCGAACTCCCTTGCGATCTCCTCCTGTTGCAAGACCGCAACACCCTGCCGACCTCAGACCACCACCAAACCGCTGCACAGACCGCTCCCTTCTTTCGACCTCCTGATCTTCCCAAACTCCAGCAACACAACTCCAAGCCGCAGACCGCCCGAACACTTTCAGAGGAAGAGGTGATCGCTGCTGCCCGCACTATCCGCAGAAGCTGCACAAGAAGAATTCGATCAGAGACCGCCCGGTCAGAAAACACAGACCGCAAGAAAGACGCGAACTCAGCTTACACTTGGTGTGTTCTGTATTTGCTGCAACAGTGGCTCCCTATTTATAGGCGTGAGACCTGATCCAGTCACCACCCTATGAGATAGAGTCACCACCCATCAGATCGCGCGACCTTACCGGTCAACCCGCGCGATCACTGCAACCCTCCTGCTTCATTTTGGTGAGCGCCGACTTCACTCCAGACCGCGGGAGATCGCTACTCCCTTGGTCTGAACACGACTCCACACGGAGATCGCCAGACCGCCTAGAAGTCACCCACCACCTGTGTTCGCCTGAGACCGCAAACACAGCCAGCTCGCCCTCCTGGTCTCCTCCTGAGACCGCGAGCTGAGACCGCGCGACTAAGAATACTTAGTCCGCGAACTCCTTCAGAACCCTCTGGAAAGCCACCAGACCGGATTCAAGAGCCAACCCGTGTGGTCACGCCAGACCGGCACGTCCTTGAAGAGAACAACTTGTCACGCGGTCAAAGACAGACCGCGCGACCCTGAGGAAGATCACCCGTCATGCGGTCACAGCCAGACCACACGACCTCCGCCTCCAGCAGCCCTTGGACCAGACCAGCGGTCAACCCGGGAGACCGCGACTAGGCACAGATCATGCCAAACCGCCGATCCAGATCGTCAAGTCGGCAAACTTGCCTGACCGCAGAATCAGACCGTTAGTTCGCGCGAACTCGCCACACCGCCCGACCTCACCCAGACCGCCCAGATCCAAAAAGCCTCCAAACTTCCACTTCAACAATTTCAACATTAACAACTTAACCCGCACAGTATAAAGAACAGCTCGCCACGCGGTCTCACAAACCAGACAGCACGGCCTCACCTCGGCAACCTTGGACAGAGAACGGCGGTCAAGCCGAATAAACCTGCGGCTAGACCAAAAAGATCAGACCGCGGATGGAGACTGCAAGACCGCGTAGTTAGCCAGACCGCGCGACCTCCTCCCAGACCACCAACTTCACACTTCAACATTTTCAACAAAGATGACCACCGGTCTCTTACTTTTCAGATCGCTATTCCAACTTCCAAGACTTGTAGAGGAAAAAACCAATAATTCGAAAATAACGATTCCCAAACAGCTGAGGTCAGATTGCTAGGCGATCTCATGTTTTTTAGATCGATTAATATGAGAACAGAAATTTGACAATCTATACGTGATCTTGCTTTCTCAAGATAATATTTGAACTCAGAAGAATCCGGGCGGCGATCTCAGATTTTCCAGTCTGCCCTTCCATAGCTTGGAAACACAAACGTATTGTAAAGTTTTGACCACCTGAAAATTTTACAAGGCCTTGAAGAACCTTAGGCGTCGGTCTCAAATGATCTAGACCGCCCCATTCCCAAAATGATTCAATATTGAGACCGGGGGTCTCCACAAATCTCAGACCGCTCTTTTATAATAAAGGCTTTGAAAGGTGGAATCTGCAATGATCTAAAGCGCAGGTGCGGTTAGAGTAACATTGTTTTCCTCAAAAGATCATCACAATTCTAATATTTTTCAGAAAGGGAGATAGAGAGAGGGGGAGAGAAGAGAAGTGAACAACTCTAAATGATCAAAAGTGCAGGTGTGGTTATGCCGCGGAGCCTTTACCGACATTTCTTTCCTCAAGAGATCATTAAGATTGTAACATCCTAGCCACTCAAGGGCTCTTTGAAAACGGCCATAGATTCAATGGCCTCCTCTTGGATATCCTTACACCAATGAGTATTCAAAAGTTACAGGGCATGATGAGTCATAGGGCAGGTGTGGTTATGCCGCGGAGGCCATACCGACATTACTTTCCCTGAAAAATCATCAAGACAATAACAATGTCCTGAAATGCAAAACAGAGCTTTACATTCACCCAGACCTCCCTTGATGCAGGGGTGTGTCAGATATTAGCAAGGACCCTGCATCCTAAAGTTCCTCCGCACGAGCTTGGCGAGCTACTACTACACAAGTGCGAAATCTCCCCACTACTTGTGATCCTGGCAGATTTACATCTCAAGCATCAAGTCGAGGGGGCAACAAGTAGGATCCGTCGATATCTCGTTTGGTAGGATCTTAGCCTTTGATAGTAAGTCAAATATATCTTTCATTCTTCCTTTCCGATATACTCAATGCAAGAGATTACAACCATATCATAATGCTTGCAAATAATGAAAGAAAGAAGAAAAACGGGAAAGAATACAGGTTTTTAAGAGAAGAAGCGCTTGAGATCATCTCCACTCAAAGTGTGAGATAGATCTTCCCCTTCATAAGTTTGGAGACGATAAGCTCCATTATTGATTGCTTCTTTAACAATAAATGGACCTGTCCAATTTGGGTTCAGCTTTCCAACTGAGCCAGATCTTGCTGCTGCATCAACTTTTTTTAGGACAAGATCACCAGCAACAAATTCTTTAACTTGAATATTTTTGTCAAAATATTTAGCCTTTCTTCTTTTTACTTCTTCCTGGCTGATTGTTGTTGTATCATCAGCTCTTCGATGAGATCAAGGTTGCATTTCAATTCTTCATCATTTTCTTCCATCTAATCATCATGATGTTGTTGAGATAATAATACCCTTGGACTTTTAACTTCAAATTCAACGAGAATGAGAGCTTCCGAGCCATGAGATAATTTGAAGGGAGTTTCTCCGGTAGCTGAGGTTGGAGACATCCTTAAAGCCCAGAGTACTGAAGGTAACTGTTCTGCCCAATTACCTCAGAGGTTTTCCACCTTCTTCTTCAAGAGGTTAATTATCAATTTGTTAGCAGCTTCTACTTGTCCATTACTTCTTGGATGATGTACAGAGGCAAACCGCAACTCGGTGCCAATTTGATCATAAAAATTTATCAAAAAGGAGTTGTTAAACTGAGGACCGTTATATGTGATAATCGCCATTGGAATTCCATGCCTGCATAATTTCTCCTCCCCAGATAAAATTATTCACAACTTAAGTAGTAGTTTTATCTAGTGCCTTTGACTCGATCCATTTGCTGAAATAATCAATCATCACTAGAATGAATTTGCGTTGGCCACTAGCTAAAGGAAAAGGTCCAATCAAATCCATTCCCTAAACTGCAAATGACCACCGGTTGCTATTAACTAAAGTTGTTGAGCTAGTTGATGCTGAAGAGGAGCAAACTTCTAGCACTGCACACCCTTTTTGGCGAATTTCTCTGCATCTTTCCTCATTTGAGGCCAGAAATAACCTTGCCTTAGAATCTTCTTCTCTATGGTTCTAGCTCCAGAGTGGCTGCCGCACTCTCCCAAATCTACTTCTCAAAGAATAACAGGAATTTTCTCTTCAGAGACACATCTTGCCAGAGGTGATAGAAATGTTTTCCTATAGAGGATTCCTGCAACAAGATAATAGTAAGTTGCCTTTAACTTAAATCATTTTTTATCTTTTATCGCTGGATGAAATTCTCCACTTGAGAGATAGAGAACCAAAGGGTCCATCCAGGATGGTCGTTGATCAATCAGCATGATATCTCCTTCTTCAATAGCTGGATGAAAAAGTTCCGAAGTAGTTCCTCCTGAAAGGAGACCGAATTTGGTCAACTCATCAGCTTCCACGTTCTCTTCCCTTGGAATGTGCTGAATAGTGAAGCTTTTGAACTTTCATATCTCAATCTTCACCAGCATTTGATATTGCTTTAAAATAGAATCTCTAGTTTCATACGTTCCATTCACTTGAGATGACATCACCAGAGAATCGGTTTTAACTTGAACATCCTCGATTCCCAGCTCTCTTGCAAATCTAAGACCGACGAGCAAGGCCTCGTACTCCGCCTGATTGTTCGTTGTCGGGAAGTGAAACTTAAGAGCTTGATCCAATATACGCCCATTGGGATTAATTAATACAACTCTAGCTCCTGACGAATTTCTCCCAGAAGCTCCATCCACGTAAATTGTCCAAGCTTAAGATTTTCCAATCTCTTTTTCAGAGCTAACTTACTTGACATCAATCATAAAATCTGCTAATACTTGAGCTTTGATCGCCACTCTAGGAATATAGGAGATATCAAACTCACTAAGTTCTATCGCCCATTTTGCCAATCTACCTAAATGTGCTGGATTTTCCAACACATTCTTTAATGGAAGATCAGTGATGACCTGAATAGAATGAGCCTGGAAATAAGGCCTCAACCTTCGTACTGAAACTACAAACATCAAGGCTAACTTCTCAAGGATCGGGTACCGAACTTTCACATCCTTCAAAACTTTGCTCACATAATAAACTGGATATTGCTTCTTCTTTTCTTCCCTTAACAGCACAGAGCTGAAAGCATCAGAACCCACTCTTAGACACAAAAAGAGATCTTCTCCTTCTCTCGGGCTTTGGAGTAAAGGAGTGGACATTAACTGCTTTTTGAGCAGATCAAACGCATCATCACATTCCTTCGTCCTTTCAAATTTAGCTCCTCCACAGAGAGTTTTGAAGAATGGAGCACTCTTATCCCCTGAACGAGAGATGAAACGGCTCAAGCCTGCCATCCTCCCACCCAACTGCTGAACATCCTTAGCGGTCTTGGGAGGTGACATTTCCAGAATAGCCTTCACTTTATCAGGATTTGGTTCTAAACCTTCCAGAGTAAGGAGATGACTGAGAGATTTTCCTTTACTGGCTCCGAAAACGCATTTCAAAGGATTTAACCTCATATTTGGCTTGGAGGGTTGCGAAAGTTTCATTCAAATCGTTGATATGAGCTGAGAAAAGCTTGCTTTTTATTAGAAGATCATCAACATAAACTTCTAAATTTCCCCCCTTTTGAGTTTTGAAAACGGTGTCCATCATTTTTTGATAGGTGGCACCAGCATTTTTTAGCCCAAAAGGCATTACGAGATAGCAGAAGAAACCGTCATTCATGATGAATGAGGTGTGAGGGATATCGGGTTTATGCATTCTTATTTGGTGATAACCAGAGAATGCATCAAAAAACTCATACATGAATACCCAACCGCGGAATCTACTAAATAATCTATCTGAGGTAAGTGGTAACAATCTTTAGGGCAAGCTTTATTGAGTTTAGTGAAATCCACACACATTCTCCATTTTCCACCAGCCTTTTTTACCATTACAACATTCGATACCCACTCTAGGTATTGAATTTCCCTAACAAAGTTAGCTTTGAGAAGATTTCCCACCTCCTCCCAGATTGGTTGAACCAAGGTCATTGCAACCGCTCTTTTCTTTTGCTTCACTGGAGTAAAAGATGGATCAATGTTGAGATGGTGACAAGCGATGTCTCGATCAACTCCTAGCATATCATTCGCTGACCAAGCAAATATATCCAGATTTTGATGGCGCGTCCCCTTCGACACTCCTTGATGATGATGGCCCGGTTGCCGAGGCACTGCGGCATAAAGATCTGAGGTGTCATGATAATGCTGATGGAAGTCCGCATTACAATCTCCGCCTGCGGCGTGCCAAAACTGCCGTGAAAACTTAAAGTTTATTTATGCACTTTTATTTTATATTAATGAATATAAAATTATTTCATGCTTGATGATAATTTTATATTCATTAGTTGGTTGTAATTTTAATTTTGAACTCTTTTATTATTTTGGTGTGTATTTAACCATATGGATGGATGACATTACATCTCCATCTTGGATGGTTAAGATTTTGTTGCAACTCCTATTTAAGGAGGCCATTATGAAAAGATGAGGCATTGAAGAAGAAAAACAAAACCCTATTTCCCTCTTGGAAATTTCGGCGACAAGGAGCTGTCCCCTTGCCGCCCCCACCCCCCCCCCCCCCCCCCCCCACCTTGGTGTGAAGCCTCCCCTTGCGATCTCCATCCCGTTCGGTGCGACTCCGGCGTGGCTTCCTCCGGTGCGACTCCAAGGAAGAAGGTTGCAACCCCATTCAGTGTGACGCCGGTGGATCCGTGGAGAGAGTGAATCTCCCACCTTATCTTGTGTGTTCATCTTCTTGGTTGGGTAACTTCTTTCTCATTTGTGACTTCTTGCTGTGAGATTTGTGGAGGTGTTTTCGAACCGTCTTTTCCGTGATTTTTAAAACGCATCGCTTGCAAGTTCTGATTTCGAATCGTTGTTACGGAATCTCTTGTGATCCGGATTGGGAAGATCCGTTGCGGGAGCAACGCTCGGCCTAGCCTTGACTTGCTCTCCAAGATTGGCACAATTTGTGCTAACAAGAGAATTAATCTCAACTAGAATTTAGACCGCTACTAATCGTTTGCCGCCGCTCCGAAATAAATTATTTGCTGCATTTGAAACGGCTCAAGTGAAGAATAGATGCTTGTGTAGGTGCGGTGAGTTGTGTGCTTGTTGGAGAGGTAGGTCTTAAGGACGTTGTATCGAGTCCGGCTTTCGGTGAGTTGTGTGCTTGTTGGAGAGGTAGGTCCTAAGGACGTTGTATCGATTCCCGCACAATTTTATCCATCGGATTTGGGAGCCAACCGACCCCTTTTCGTTCGCTTTTGGTCGGAGCCCTCCTATGTTATTTTAATTTCTGTGATGAATGTTTTTCCGTTAGCGTAACGTCCACGTGTCTCGTTGATCCATACATCAATTTGGTATCAAAGCGAGGTTGTGTTGAGTTCTATCTCGACACCATCCTTACTCTCAGATCTGTAGGCTATCTGTCCTCTAGTCGGTGCGTTCGTTAGAAATGTCAAAATCTGGAAATTTTCGGATTGGTCTGCATTTAGTAAAATCCCAGAATTTTAAAACTTGTCAAAAAAATCTGAAAATTTTTCTGTATCTTCCTGCACGTATTTCCAGCAACATTAAAACAGGAAATTTTTTGATTCGTTCTCGTTAGGTCGGCCTGAAAATTGGGAACGTCGTAATTCTGTCTAGTTGGTCTGCGAATAGCGAGCCAAAACTTTCAATTTTCGTCGAAATTTATAAAACAAAATTTCTTGAAGTTCTCACCGTTAGTCACATCCCGAATATAATTTCCTGCCAAAATACTTTCTATTAATCTGCACTACAAAAAAAAATTCACTTCATTTCTGTGTCCAACCCTGTATGCACCCTAGGCTAGGAACGGAGTACACGACACCGTCTACGTCTAGGATGGCTGCGAATCAGCATGATGATCCCAACACCGAGGCCATAGCAGGTCTACGTACCGAAATGACTGAACTTAGGACGATGTTGGCACAAATCCTTCTAAATCAAGGAGGACCACCACCACCACCACCCGTTAATGTTGGGCAGCCAGACCGGCACCAATAGGACCGTGATTCGGATTCCGATGGGAACTCTCCTCAAGTGCCCCCTCGAGAGCATCGCACCGAGCGCGCCTTCGACATCACTAGGGCCGTTAAGATTGACGCCCCCACTTACGATGGTTTGGGAGACCCCCAGGTCTTCCTTACTTGGGTAGTGGATATGGAATGTTACTTTGAATGGCACAACCTGACGGACCCTCAAAAGGTCCAAGTCGCCAGGATGAAGTTAACGGGATGGGCGAAATCTTATTGGTTGAACGAGGAGCAAAGATTAGGAGCCGGGCAGGGAGTCCCACCTATTGGTTGGCCTATAATGAAGAATTTACTGACCGATCAGTACGTCCCTGCATACCACCAAACCCAAATGTTCGATGAGCTTGCCACCCTACGGCAGGGCTCGAATTCGGTAGCCGAATATATGGGAGAACTGAAGGACCGCATGGTACGTTGCGACCTTAGAGAGGTTCCGGAAGTCACGTTATCTAGGTTCCGTAAGGGGCTTCATCCTGATATCCAAAGGAAGCTCCTGCGCTATGGGCATACGGACTTAAACACGACCTTCAATGCCGCCCTGGACATTGAAAAACACCTAGCCTCTAAGGCTCACTCCCGATACTCTCATGCGAAGAATAAGTCTGCCACTGGGGCTTCTTCTTCCACATATCCTGATAAGGGAAAGTTTAGGTCCACCGAGTCAAAGTCTGTTATGATCACCGCTAGAAACACTAAGAACCCCACGAGTAAGCGTATCCCTATAGGGAAGGTTAGCAAGTCTAACACCACATGTTATTCTTGTGGCGTTCAGGTCATTACGCCTTTGAATGCCCTACGAAGACAAAAGCCGTAGCCTTTCTAGAATCGTCTACTGACCCTGCTGATTACGAGTACGAGGCTGCTGAGGAGAGTGACCCCGATGGGGTCCCAAGCGATTTAGAGGACGATCACCACCTTATGGTGATGCGTTGCATCTTGAACACTCCTCGTCCCGTGGACGACTGGAAGAGGACGAGTATATTTTCCCTGATCTTTAAGAGTGGCGAGAAACTTTGCAAACTAGTTATTGATGGCGGTAGTTGCGTGAACGCCGTTTCTGAGAACGTCGTTAAGCGTATGTCCTTGACTGCTGAGCCGCATCCGACCCCCTATCAGGTTGCTTGGATCAGTAAGGTTACTATTAAGGTTACCCAGCGCTGCTTAGTCCCTCTGACCTTCAAATCCTACACGGATGAGGTTTGGTGCGACGTCCTGCCGATGGACGTTTGTCATGTGTTGTTAGGTCGCCCCTGGTTCTACGACCGTGATGTAACACACTATGGTCGCGCCAACACATATGAGTTCAAATTCAATGGCAAGACCGTCACCTTGAGACCGACTGTGCCGAAACAGTCGGTAGTGTTGGCTAAGGATACCTCTGTCCCGGTAGAAAGGAAAGCGTTGAGTTTAGTTGGAAGGAAAGAATTTGTGAAGGATTCCTTCCTTGAGGGTATGATGTACGCTCTCGTTCTCATGAGTGCAAAGACTGATAGTGGCATATTGGATGATTTACCCTGAGGGCTACGAGTATTGTTGGATGAGTTTAGGGACGTTTACCCGGACGAGCTGCCTTCGTCGTTGCCACCACTTAGAGATATACAACATGTCATAGATCTTATCCCCGGATCGTCCCTACCCAACCAGCCCCACTATAGGCTTAATCCTGCTGCCCATAAAGAGTTACAAACCCAGATTGAGGATTTACTGAGTAAGGGATTCATTAGGACGAGTATGAGCCCATGTGTTGTCCCAGCCCTTCTTGCCCCTAAGAAGGATGGCGCTTGGCGCATGTGTGTTGATAGCCGAGCTCTCAACAAAATTACTATAAAATATAGGTTTCCAATTCCTCGACTAGATGATCTCTTGGATGTCCTATCAGGTGCCACTATTTTCTCAAAGTTAGACTTACGGAGTGGTTAC
The DNA here is from genome assembly GCA_033032865.1 of Dactylorhiza incarnata. Taxonomy (NCBI): domain Eukaryota; kingdom Viridiplantae; phylum Streptophyta; class Magnoliopsida; order Asparagales; family Orchidaceae; genus Dactylorhiza; species Dactylorhiza incarnata. The sequence goes on from JAWHQI010000092.1 coordinate 1,351,977, forward strand.
CATCAGATTAGGATTCGGGAAGGGGATGAGTGGAAGACAGCGTTCAAATCTAAGGACGAGTTGTATGAGTGGTTAGTGATGCCCTTTGGGTTATCCAATGCCCCCAGCACCTTCTCTCGGATGATGACGCACGTTTTTAGGCCGTATATGGGGAAATTTGTTGTAGTATATTTCGACGACATCCTAGTCTTTAGCACCTCCCCCGCCGAGCATCTCTCCCACATCAACGTGATCCTCTCCACCTTAAGAAGGGAAACCTTATTTCTACACCTTAAGAAGTGCACATTTTATGTTCCGGAGGTTGAGTTCTTGGGTTACATCGTTGGTTCTACAGGTATTCGTGTTGACCCAGGTAAGGTCCAAGTGATTAGAGACTGGCCCGAGCCCACTAGCCTTCGAGAGGTATGAAGTTTCCACGGGTTAGCCACGTTCTACCGTCGTTTCATTCGCGATTTTAGTAGTATCATGGCGCCCATTACTGACTGTATGAAGAAGGGCGAATTCACATGGATGAAATCCGCCACGTTTGCATTCCGTCGTATAAAAGAGCTTATGACCGAAGCACCGGTGTTGCGTCTCCCTGACTTCACCAAGGTCTTCGAGCTTACTTGTGACGCGTCAGGCGTAGGAATTGGAGGTGTCCTGAGTCAAGAGGGTCACCCGAATAATTTTTTTAGTGAGAAATTAGCGGGCGCTAAGTTAAACTATTCCAACTACGATAGGGAATTTTAAGCGATCGTTAGATGTTTACATCATTGGAGGCACTATCTCCTTTCTAAGGAATTTGTGATCCTCTCTGATCATGAAGCGTTACGATTCATTAATGGTCGGCACAAAATCAGCCCACGCCACGCTAAATGGGTATCCTTCTTGCAAGAGTACACATTTAATCTTAAGCACCTTAAGGGGTCCGAAAATCGAGTTGCCGACGCACTCAGTCGCCTCACCCTCTTGCTTTCCTCCATGCAAGTCCACGTGGTTGGGTTCGAGCGCATAAGGGATGAATACACCACATGCCCTGATTTTTAGGAGGCATATCTATCTGCCCAGGATAGCTCTCCCACGACCATTTCAGCCATTTCAGTCCGGGACGGCTATCTGTTCAAACACGGGAAATTGTGTGTCCCTCGCTCCTCTTTGCGACTCCACAACATTTGGGAGCTACATAGTGGTGGCTTGAGTGGACACTTCGGTAGAGACAAAACGATTACGCTCGTAGAGGAGAAATTCTATTGGCCCAAACTAAAGGCGATGGTTGGGAGGGTAGTGAGCAGTTGTCGTACGTGTCAAGTTTCTAAGGGTACTAAGTCCAATGTTGGTTTGTACACTTCTCTACCTATCCCGTCCATACCATGGGAAGACGTGAGCATGGACTTCGTGTTAGGCCTTCCCCCCACCCTTCGACGTCATGACTCTATTCTTGTCGTTGTGGATAGGTTCTCCAAAATGGCATACTTCCTTCCATGTAGTAAGACCGACGACGCTTCTCACATGGCGAAGCCATATTTTAAGGACGTCGTTAGTCACCGCGGAGTCCCGAAGACTATTGTCTCGGATAGGGACGTAAAATTCACTAGCTACTTTTGGAAAACCTTGTGGATTCTTATGGGAACCAAACAACTATTCTCCGCGGCTTATCATCCGCAAACTGATGGGCAGACGGAGGTAGTCAATAGAAGCCTAGAAAACCTTCTTAGATGTCTAGTGAGCGATCATAAAGGCACGTGGGATCTTCTTCCTCACGCCCAGTTGGCCTATAACAACTCCAAAAATCGGTCCACCGGTCTGTCTCCAAACGAGATTGTTCACGGGTACAAGGCCCATGTGCCTCTTGACTTGGTTCCGTTGCCCCCAACGTACAAGACAAGTCAGTTTGCACAATCCTTCGCCCAACATATTCATGACTTACATGCACGTATACGAGCTACCTTGACCGATCAATATGAGTCTTATCGAACGCACTCTAATTTACATAGGAGGGTGTCACACTTTCAAGTCGGCGATATGGTTTTAGTACGGTTAGTTCCCGAACAAATGCCAACTGGCACCGTTAAAAAGTTAGCACTAAAGCGTGCCGGCCCTTTTCGGATTATAAAGAAGCTAGGTGACAACGCTTTCGTGTTAGATTTGCCGGCTGATTGGGGTATATCCCCTATTTTTAATGTCTCGGATTTGACGCCGTTTGTTTCTCCTCCGCATGAGTTGGATTCTTTGTCGTCTTCTCCCTCCACTAAAAATTCTATTGGGTTGGGGAGTGGTAATTCGGATGATCTCTCTCCTTCGGTCCCCGCAGGTATAACATCGGATGGTACGTTGTCTTTCTTTATTCCTACTGCTGACATGTTTCCCAGGTTCCCCAAGACGTTTATCACTCCAGATGTGATTCTTGTTGTTGAGCCACTTGCTACTCCTGATGGTGCTACCTACCGCTTCCTCATCCGTTGGTGTGACCGCCCTCCCTCTGACGACTCATGGGTACTCGCGACAGAGCTTCAACGTTTGGACGCTGTGCTTCTCCGCCGCTATCTCTCAGACCACGCATCAGAGACACGTGATTTTGAGTGGGGGAGGATTGATGGCGCGTCCCCTCCGACACTCCTTGATGATGTTGACCCGGTTGCCGAGGCGCTGCGACACAAAGATCTGAGGTGCCATGATGATGTTGATGGAAGTCCGCGTTACAATCTCCGCCCGCGGCGTGCCAAAACTGCCGTGAAAACTTAAAGTTTATTTATGCACTTTTATTTTATATTAATTAATATAAAATTATTTCATGCTTGATGATAATTTTATATTCATTAGTTGGTTGTAATTTTAATTTTGAACTCTTTTATTATTTTGGTGTGTATTTAACCATATGGATGGATGAGATTACATCTCCATCTTGGATGGTTAAGATTTTGTTGTAACTCCTATTTAAGGAGGCCATTATGAAAAGATGAGGCGTTGAAGAAGAAAAACAAAACCCTATTTCCCTCTTGGAAATTTCGGCCACAAGGAGTTCTCCCCTTCACCCCCCCCCCCCCCCCCCCCCCCCCCCCCCCCTTGGTGTGAAGCCTCCCCTTGTGATCTTCATCCCGTTCGGTGCGACTCCGGCGTGGCTTCCTCCGGTGCGACTCCAAGGAAGAAGGTTGCAACCCCATTCGGTGTGACGCCGGTGGATCCGTGGAGAGAGTGAATCTCCCACCTTATCTTGTGTGTTCATCTTCTTGGTTGGGTAACTTCTTCCTCATTTGTGACTTCTTGCTGTGAGATTTGTGGAGGTATTTTCGAACCGTCTTTTCCGTGATTTTTAAAACGCATCGCTTGCAAGTTCTGATTTCGAATCGTTGTTATTGAATCTCTTGTGATCCGGATTGGGAAGATCCGTTGCGGGAGCAACGCTCGGCCTAGCCTTGACTTGCTCTCCAAGATTGACACAATTTGTGCTAACAAGGGAATTAATCTCAACTAGAATTTCGACCGCTACTAATCGTTTGCCGCCGCTCCGAAATAAATTATTTGCTGCGTTTGAAACTGCTCAAGTGAAGAATAGATGCTTGTGTAGGTGTGGTGAGTTGTGTGCTTATTGGAGAGGTAGGTCTTAAGGACATTGTATCGAGTACGGCTTTCGGTGAGTTGTGTGCTTGTTGGAGAGGTAGGTCCTAAGGATGTTGTATCGAGTCCCGCACAATTTTATCCATCGGATTTGGGAGCCAACCGACCCCTTTTCATTCGCTTTTGGTTGGAGCCCTCCTATGTTATTTTAATTTCTGTGATTAATGCTTTTCCGTTAGCGTAACGTCCACGTGTCTCGTTCATCCCTACATCAGATTTTGCAGCAGGCAAGAGATGAGCTGATTCTTTTCAGCTTCAGGCAACTCACATTGATTGCTGATGGGCACAGCTTGAGTTGCTTGGGCAGGCTCCAAGCGAACTCCATCTCTTGACTCTTCTTCCACGACCTCTTCTTCATCTTTGACTGGATTGGAGACTTGAGAAACTGAAGAGGTCTCGGCCACTTGAGGAGTAAAACATTCAGTCATATTAACTGATTTGACGTAACACTCCCGGGCTTTCCTAGAATTGCTCCTGATCCGATATTGTTTGCCATTCAGAGCAAACTTGACTATGAGGTGGTAGGTGGAAACCACCGCTTGATCTTCATTCAGGACGGGCCTCCCAAAAATTGCGTTGTAGCTACTCGGAGCTTCAACGACTATAAATTTGACCAACTTCGTGATGCCTCCAGGCAACACTGAGAGCGTGACATTTCCTTCCACTTCTTTCTTCTCTCCAGAAAAACCATAGAGTGGCCCTTCGGTGGAAAGAAGAGTCTTCACAGTCTTCAGGGCCTCAAAAGCTAGTTTGAAGAGAAGATTTACTGAACTCCCAGTATCGATCGGAATGTTCTCAACTGTATAATTCTCTATGACTGCCTTTATAACGAATGCATCGTTGAAAGGATTGGCGGGTGGAGGAAGATCTTCTTGTCCAAAAATGACCGTTCCTCGGACCAGGCCAGAGGAGGAGGTAGCAGCAACCTCTGATCGGAAAACTCTGGCCATGCAGGCCTTTTTGAAGACTCTAGCCCTGCTCCCCCATGGATGCAAAAAAGATAACCGAGGGGTCCTTCATCATTTGCATCCACGCATTCTCCAGGATAACCAACGTTGCCAAGATGGCCAACGTTGCCGACCTTTTTATATTCCCAGTGGACTTCTGTCACTTCTTTGCTCTTGGAGGGGGAGGCTTTAGAAGGATCAGCTTTTTGCAACATCCCTTGCAGCTTCCCTTCCCTCACAAGTTTCTCTACGAACATTCTGAGGGCTCTGCAATTCTCTGTCAGGGGACATTTCTCTCTATGATGCTCACAATAAAGAGAAGGGTTTCTGAATTTAGGGTCGGATTGCAAGGGGGCAGGCCTTTTGTAGAAAGGCTGCTTCTGGAGGATCTGAACCACCTCACTCATTGGAACGTTGAGTTCAATGAATGATTCTTGAGAATCATTATAGGAATGTTGAGGGAGTGGGGGAGGAGGCTGGACAAAATGAATCTGCTGAATTGGAGCTTGTTGAGGAGCTCGAGTGACTGGAGCGGGTAATAAGGGCACTTGTGGCTGAAACTGATGATGCCCCTGATAAGGACGGTGGTGACAGAAATTCCTTCCCCTTTAAGATGGAGGCTGGAATTCTTGACGAGGCGGTTTTGACGATGGAAGGGCCGGAGGAAAACCTGTAGAGCCTTTCTGAACCGCTTTGCAAGTCAAATTGGAAACATAGACGGGGTTATTTACTTCCCCTTTTATGAACCTATTTGCAATGCTAATTAATTCCTGATAAGAGCTCAGCTCTTTTGTTGTGACCTCAAACTTCAGAGGTCCCTCCTGCAGACCATTTATTAAGGCGACAAGATATAATGAGGGATCATCATACCTTATTCCTAGAATTTTTCTTTGAAAACAATCAATGAAGCGAGTTGTGGTCTCGCCTTCATTCTGCTTGATTTTGAAGAGGGTCATATGAGCACTCTTCCTCTTCTTTGAGGTGGCGAATCTCAGAAGAAGCTCCTGCTTCAGAACTGTAAAGTAAGAGATGGACTACGGAGGTAAGTTATAGAGCCACTCCCTTGCCTGCCCATCCAGAGAGGTGATCAACAGTTTGCACCTCATCGCATCTGAGAGAGTTCTCAGAGCGACTACGGATTCAAAGGCTTAAAGATGAGAACTGGGAAACTATCTCCAGTAAACATAGGTATCCTTGGCTCTCTGGAACGTGGGGAGTTGGCTCCCAACAGATCCTGTCAAAAAAAGGAGAGGGATCTTCATCCCCATAGGCGCCAGAAGGAACAAAAGGGGGAGCAGCGGGGGCTGGAGGATAGACATAATCCTCTTGGAAATTCAGGGCTCGAGCTGGAGATCCATGAGTTGCTTCCCTAAAAAATGCCTGACGGGCGGAGAACTCCTCATTCTGAGACTGCAAGGGAGCAGCGGGATGAGGGGTCGCGCGATCTAACGGCTGACCGGCGGCCAGTCGACCAGGGGTCGCGACCTGATTGACTTGAGGCATCAACCTCTTCGAGAGCTCGGATAACAGCGGATTAATGGCCTCAATCGGCCGAGTGGTCTCCTGGTGGGCTTGAGCGGCCTCCCGGCGGGCTTGAGCGAGATGAAGCTCCATTCGGAGCTCAAGAGCCTCTAAAGAGGTCGCACTCGCTGATGAGGGGAGACCGCCGACGAACTGACTGTTCTGACCCTCGCGGTCTGACATCTCAGAAAGTCTGTTGAATTCACCTGGACACTTCAAATCTGAAGGTCGCGTGTTCGTTCTATTGGCACAAAAATTATACCTCCAAAATTCACACAAGAGAGGGAGTGGAGAAAACAGTGAAGTGCAAGTTACTTGAGACAAAAGATGTCAGAGGAGAGACCACTGACGAGAAAAACTATTTCTATTAATCTCAGGAGAGGTTATAAGATGAAAATTCAAAATAGGCCAGGGAAAGAGGTAGAAAAATGACAGAATTTGAGACCGCTTACACAAGTTATAAGTTGGAGCCTCGAAGCAAAAGTCCCTTTTTAGGTATCCCTACCCCTATTTATAGACGCGGTGCCTGCACAAACGGGCAGATCGAAAAATTACGGGCTGCCCATGATACAGGAGAGCCAGGGCAGAGATAAGAGGAAAAACTGAAGTAGACCACCCGGTCTTGGCGGTCTCCAAGATCTTGATCAATGGGACTTGGACGAAAACCCGGAGGGGAAGCTGGCGATCTAGGCGGTGTCCAAAACCTGAGACCGCTGGGAAGGGTCCTTCTGACTGGAGAGGGGAGGTCGCGGACTTCCGGGCAAAAAAATTGAAAAAAAAATTATTATTGAAAAATATATCCAATTACATCAATTTATACAAAAATATACACAATAATATAAAAGTACAAATTACCCGTTTTTTTATTATTGACAAAAACATAAAATTACAAATTAATCTTACTTTAAAGAACACACAATAATAGCCTCATAGGTTTTGGTCAAGCTTAATCATCGTCGGCTAGATTCAAGTCGCTTAGATCTTCTTCAACTTCTGACGAGCTATCTTCGGCCGATGAAATATGTTATTTTCTTTTCATAGCTTCCAACTGGTCCTTGTAGCATATGCAGATTTCCAATGACATTTCGTTCAGGAGACTCCTCCGCTCGTTCAAGATCCTATCACTCAAAGAAAATTTAGACTCCGAAGCTACCATACTAGCTTGGATTGTTAGTAAATCACAGGTCATGAAGGTCATAATAGGATACGTAGTCACTTTACTTTTCCACCGTTGTAAAAGATCAAAAAAAATTATTCCGTGTGTGCACATAAAATCTTGAAATTGTGTTTTAATATATAATCCTAATTTATTTAAAGTACTCAAAGTTCGTTGTATTTTCCTAGAACCAAGTTCTAAAATCTTATTTTAGAAAATATCTTTAGTTTTATGTTGCGTGTTTTCTTCTCGAGGTCGCTATCCATATAACTTGTCATAATAATTATAAAAATTTGTGAAATCAAAATTAAATTTGAAACATTTATATGATAAAAAAATGTAGGGGTTAATAAGCTTAAATTGCTTTTAATTTCTTTTATAAGATTTTCTACACCATCCACACATTAAAAGATTTAAAGATACGACGCATGAAAACATAGCTGTCATTTCTTTATAATATTTTAAAAAAAATCTTCCATTATTTGAATTAACGGACGTCAACCATTATATTTTTTATAACTACTAAATTTTTATAACTATTAAATTTTTATAACATAGCCAAATACAAGTTTTAAAAATTTATGACATTGCCACTTGTTAGGCGTTGTGAGAGTTGAGTCACTAGGCATGTTAAACGGGGAAGGGTATACCAAAAAAGACTTGGAATGAAGTTATAATGAAAGACATGATGTACTTAGGCATTTACGAGACTATGATTAGAAATAGGGCGCAATGGCGACAGAGGATCCATATAGCCGACGGATAAAGGCTTGAGTGTTGTTGTCTTTTTTTAAACTATGAATATATTGTGACATGGTACAAATTTTATTAATAAATGACTTCCTATAAGTTAAGCTGTTATGCACAACTAAATTTAAAATATGACAAGTGAAAAATTTATCATTTATTATTGGTTTCAAATCTTATTTTAACCACTCAATTGTCACTGTATTATTAGTAGCGTTATTGAAAAATACTCATAATTTCATCTTTAATTTTAAATTATGGAATGCATTTTATAATTACTTGATAAATCGTTTGATCTGTATGCGGAAATTTAAAATCTCAAAACATATAATACGTATGTTTAGCTCTCATGAAATGAGATCGATCAAACGACAAGTAATATACATATATACAATAATCATAATCTTATGTTGCTACTCCAAACGTCACTCGTCAAACTAACTCTACCTTCAAAATTTTCAAAATAATTTACTAAATATTGCTTTGATTGCATATACAATTTACATGCATCGCGTCTAAGTTTGGATCTACTCACCTGATGATATATAGGCTGAAGCGCTAGCTGGATGTACACGGTCTTGTCCTCGTTGCGTAGTAACCGAATGTTAATCGACGTTTGATGACGTTCTCCATTTGCAGCTCTCGTTGGCACATTAGATCAAACGTCCAAATTTGCCCAGCTGCCGAAATTTCTGCTTGACTTGACTTGACTCTGGGACATGTTTAGGAATGCAAGATTTGATATGTCACGCGAGCGTTGAGTTTACGCTAAGAGTAAGTAGCTTCGAACAATGTTTGCATTTAAATTTAAATTCAGCATCGACCCGCATTTTCTCAAAATGCTCCCAAATTGAAGTCGTATGTTTGTGCTCCACAACTTCGCCAACAACGGACAAGGTGGATGATGTCATCGAGGCGGACGATGACATACGTTATGCACAAACTCACTTATAGTGTTGGAGAAATAGAATGAGAGTGTGTGTGTGAATAAGAGAGTGAAATTGTGTGAGAGAGAGAAAGTGAACCGGGGGGTATATAATGTTTTAATTATTTTTTAAATATAAAACTTAGAGTTTTGTTAAGTGCAATCCATTTTTAACTATGTGCAAACCTGAAAAAGAAAAGAAAAGAGTATTTTATTGAATGCTAAGAAACATTAGGTGCAGACATGCTCTCAAATACATCAACTTTACTCACAGAATATTGACCATAGGATCGGCCGCCTCCGCCGCCGGCCGTCTCTGGGCCGACTACCGACTTGATGAAGAGGATACAGTGACACGATCGAATACGATACCATCTTCTCATCACTACCAGCGGTAGCAGAATCGGAGTTCCGATGTCCAAGAATTTACATTCTGCTTTTTGAAGCTCGAGTTCCGACTATGGCCAGATGAAAGATTGTATTTTGCGAGATCAACGGGTCATGAGAGATGAACTCTCTACCGGTACACCAGTTGTCAAGAGAAGAGTCTCAGTCGGTATATTTTTATCAAAATCCAACAATTTTTTAAATTAATTCAAAATTTTAATTCACTTATTAATAAATATATTTTTTATATAATATTAAACTTATTAACAACATTAATTTTAAAATAATTCTTGTTTTCCCCCAATTGATCACATCTAGTAAGGCTAATTTAATATTTTTTTAATTTTGATAATCATTAACATATTACAAAAAAAAATATCAAATAAATTTGGATGAAATACAATTAAATATAACATAATTTGTAGTCACATTCAAAATATCAAAATTAAGATTAAAATAAATTGACTCAAAAGAAGAGCACAATGTATATAGCTCCGTCGATATGTCGGAACGTAGATCAATGATCTTCAGCACCGGCGCATTTGCTACTTCATTAAGAGAAAAAAGTCGCGTCCTTTCCACAAGTCTGGGCATTTAGAACAGTTGGGTAAGCGCTCTATCATACACAACTTTATTGAAAAAATAGTCTGAACACAAGCATACTACATGAAAAAAATAGCTATGCCTTAAATAACAATGCAATTTTACCAGCGACGGAGTAGGAATCACGTGGGAATATAATGAAATCCTCTAGAATCTGAAATAAAATGTATCGCACTCCATTAAAACATAGAATGAAAGGTAACGCCTTACCATACTCTGAACAAAAGGATAAAAATTTTGTAGCGAGGCGTTTTTAACCTTTACAAAATATTTTGAAGGTTTTGGAGGGGAAGACAAAAGGCCATAGACCAGCACATGGAAGGGAAAGCACCGCTAGGTAAGATCGGATGAAGTAGGCTCGCCACCAAGCTTCTTCATTCGGCGGAAAGAGGCTTGCCTCCAAGCTTCATCAGTCTACTGAGAAGAGTGTGAAGTGGCTTCTAGAGATGGATGGGGATTGCTCCGGTCACCGAAATTGATGGGAGAATTACCGATTGGGAAGGAGACGGGGGAGAGGGGCGGAACTGAAACCCTGCACACGAACAAGAATGGGGGCGTCAGACTGGTGTGTAGGAATAGGAAATAGGAATACATAAAAAATCGGGTTTTAAGTTGTTTTACTCATGTTTAATGGTGTGTCCATAGCCATTTGTGGTGTACTCATAACACCACTCTAAAATAGGCATGTCCATAAAGCCCGGCAGGCCCAGGCCGAGCCCAAGATTTTTCCAGCCGGGCTCGGGCCTGGCCTTTACCCAGGCCTCCTCTTCGAGAAGTGTAGGATAGAGCGCTTACCCAACTGTTCCAAAAGCCCAGACTTGTGGAAAGTGCGCTACTTTTTTCTCTTAATGAAGTAGCAAATGCGCCGCGGGTCAAGTGAAAGAACGCTGGACCCAACAATCCGCCCAACGACCAGCACGAGCCATCAGGCTCAGAGGCAGGGTTATCACATATCTTAGACGTGGCGCACCACATGGCTCAGAGGTGGAGTTACCACATGGTCAGGGCCGCCTAACCCGCCGGACCGGCTCAAAGGTGGCACACCACATGGCTGGACCAACATTGGTAGAGAGGTAATTAAATCGAGATTTATCCCCCCCCCCCCCCGGTCTTGAACTCGTAATCTCCATCTGATACCACTTGTAGAATAAAGCGCTTACCCAACTGTTCTAAAAGCCCGGACTTGTGGAATGGGCGCTACTTCTTTCCCTTAATAAAATAGCAAAGGCAAGTGAAGGAACGCTGGACCCAACAAGGAGGCCTATCTAGGCCCGACACGTCGAATTTAATTATTTAAATTAATTGAAAGTAAAAAAATTATTATTATTTTAAATTTATTAAATTATAAATACTTATATTTACATATAATTAATAATTATATATAATTAGGGTCACAACTCAGAAATGAGTGTTGGCACAAAAATTGTACCTCCAAAACTCACACCAGAGAGGGGATGGAGAAAACTGTGAAGTGCAGGTTACTTGAGACAAAATATGAAATATGTCAGAGGAGAGACCTCTGATGAGAAAAACTATTTCTATTAATCTCAGGAGAGGTTATAAGATGAAAATTCAGAACAGACCAGGGGAAGAGGTAGAAAAGTGACAGAATTCGAGACCGCTTACGCAGGTTGTAAGTTGGAGCCTCGAAGCAAAAGTCCCTTTTTAGGTACCATTATCCCCCTATTTATAGACACGGAGGCTGCTCAAACGGGCAGATCCAAAAATTACGGGTAGCCTAGGATACAGGAGAAGTCAGGGCAGAGATAAGAGGAAAAAGAAAGCAGACCGCCCTGCCTTGGCAGTCTCCAAGATCTTGATTGCTGGGACTTGGACGAAAAAACCCGGAGGGGAAGCTGGCGATCTAGGCGGTCTCCAAAACCTGAGACCACTGGGAAGGGTCCTTCTGACTGGAGAGGGGAGGTCGCGGACTTCCAGGCAAACATGATCCCCACACATTTTCAAGTTTTGCTGGAACTTCGGAAATGTTTGCTTTGACCGCCGAGACCGCGATTGCTATAAATGCGAGAGAATCTATAAATACGGCTTGGGTCTCCAGAAGCTTCTGGAAAGAAAAGCGAGTTAGCTGCTGAAGCAGTCACTACTTCTGAGTCCGGAACGAGTTTGAAGATGGTGAGTGTGCCGGATCGGATTTCCAAGCAGTCTCCCAAGGCTTCTTCTCCGAAAGAGAAGGAGAAAGAGACCACCATCTCCAAGAAAATGGTAGCGGTCAAGCCTCCAAGAGATACTATCAAGGCGGTAGCGGTGAAGGAGATCGATGAAGTTCCTGAAAAACAAACTGCAGACTTGCCGGAGAAAGTGGTCTTGTCGGTCTCAAAAGTTGCAGTTTGCCGGCTACTTCTTCTGGAGATCCTGTACTTGATGTTACATACATGACTATTACTTTTGATTGTCATAAGTCTGAGGAAGCTCATAAGCAGTTCATCGAACAGACCAGAGAGACTGCGTCTGCTGAGAATATAAAGACTCGTCTGCAAGAGCAGGCGGCCTCGGCTGTGAAGTTGAGGCAGCAGATCGCGGACCGACATGAGGCCGCAGCTAGAACAAAAAGAAAAAACACAAGTCCTAGAAAAGTAGTTAAGAAAAGAAAAAGTGAAGAGAATAAAACTGTGACCGCTAAGGGAGCGGTCTCACTCCCTGAAAGTACGAATCCACAACTTCCCGCAAAGGCTCCTGAGAAGGTAAGGCAGCTCGTTCATCCTTTTTCTTTTGCGATCTCTCTTCCTTCTAGGGAAGCGGACCCAAAATTAATTGCTTATCTTGATTGTGATTTTTCTAACGACCTTGTCCGCCCGATCTCACAGGTGATCGATCCTTTTGAAATAGAGAGCCTTCGAGATGCCGCCGAGGATCAAAAGAAGAAGATCGCGGAAGAGGCGATCAGGCAACAAGCTGAGGCGGGGAGAAAATAGAAGGAAGGGAAGGAGAAGAAAGAGGAGGAAGAGAAGGCGAAGCAGATCGCCATCGAGCAGAAGAAATAAGTAGAGAAGAAAGCATCACTGATCGTTGCGGAGAAGCTGGAGGAGGAGAAGAAGGAAGCACAGGTCGCTACTTATAAGAAGAAGGAAGATGAAAAGGCGGCACAGATCACCGCAGAGAAAAGGTAGGAGAAGAAAAAGAGGAAGGCCACCGAGGCAGTAAAGAGGAGACCGAAAGAGTTTGGCAGATTAAAAAGGGGAAGGTCGCACTGGCTAGTGGTCTGACAAATACTTCCCTTGATCTGGATGCTCAGTTGAATAAAGCAGCGGCAGACCGCGCTGCAGCGGTCACTGCCCTGTGAACTGGTAAGGCAGGGCCAACCATGAGACCGCTTGAGTTCTTTCCACTAACTGCTCCTCGACCTAGGTATCCAAAAAAGCGGTGTGAGATCGTCATTATTGAAACAGAAGGCATCCTCGTTAGCAATGCCAAATAAAAAGAATGCGAAAAGAGGGAGAGAGGTCGCAGAAGAGGGAATTGGAAAGAATGAACCTTGAGCGCTTTAAGGGGTCAGACCGCCTTTTGCTGACTGCGGACCATGCGGTCACAAAAGATATTGAAAATAACTTACGCAGCAGTTGTCTTGATTTCTTTTTGAGTATTCCTCTTTGAGCGAGCTCTTTCATTTTCGATTTGTTTGAGGCTAGACTAATTGCTCTTTGTTTCTGATCGCAGATGTTGATGAGACCGACGCAACTCCTGAGGAGGGCAAAATTCAGTAGCAAGCGCCCATTCTACCTCCTCAATTCGCTGATGTACTCAAACCCATGTTTGAGGATGTTAGGATAATGCGAGCTCGGGAGCGGGCTCTCGAGGATCAGCTTCGGGTGTTGTCCGCTGATTTTGAAGAGAAGCTGCGAGCCAAAGAAAAACAAGTCTGTGGGGAAAGCGAGCTGAAGATTGGCGATCATACCAGGGCGCTCCGCAGTGCACAAAGAGATGCAGAATATTATAAAGGGAAGTCCGCTGCATTGATTGTTGAGATCGCCTCTCTCAAATCTGGCTCTGCTCCTATGGTAATGAAGTCAGAGGCTTCTGGCGGTCATCCAGAGGAGAGACCGACCTCAGAGATCATGGTCATTCCCATGGAGCAGGTAGATAGGGAGGTCGCTAAGATCCATCGCGCTGCAATGTCAGCAAACCAAAGCTTAGCGACCACTCTGTCCGCCGTCAACGAAATGCAAGATGTCGCGACCTTCATCGGAAGAAAGCGTCAGCAAAGGAGATAAACATTATTTTTTTTTATTTCGGGCGGTCTTGAAATGATAAATCTGAATGATTTGATCTTGTAATATATTGCAACCATTTGATTTTAATTTCACGCGATCTTGTTAATTGCTATGATATCAATCTCATTTACTTTACTTTCTTCTGTGTTGCTTATTGAATGATTATGGCGATCTCTCCTTTTTGAGATCGGGGCTATTGTATGTTGCGTTTTATTTCTTCAGCAGGTTCGGCGGTCTGGCGCGCTTCCTCGGCGGTCTCGCAAAATTGTAATGATTACGATATCGCCCTTCCTTTCTTATAAATAACTAGCTTTCACTTCCTCATTCTATGCTTCTTGAATGCGACCAAAACACTGATCTCAGCGGTCTTGCAAAATGGTGTCCTTCTGAGCTTCTTCAACTAAGATTTTCTTAAATGCCGCTCACAAATCTTCTAAATTTTCACAAGATGAATACTTAGCTTTCTTGGCAAGGCAGATGATTCAGACCCAGATCGTGGATAGACCGCCAATGGAGAATGAATGACTAAGCTTTGGAGAGGATAACAAATTTATAATCCCTTTCGATCACTTTGAATACGGCCTAAAATTTCCTCTTCCCTGGGAAATCTTGGAAGTGATGGAGTATTATGGCTTTGTGCTCGCCCAGCTGCCTCCAAACTCCATCGGCCCGATGAATCTCTTTATAAATTACCGGAGATCGGAAAAGATAAAGTTTTCCATGGCCCTTTTCCGAGCGACCTTTACTTTAAAATCGCTAAATGAAGGTCAGAAGAAGGAAGAATTCAAGGGATTAGTATATTTCTCGTGCAATGGAATAAAGGTTTTGAATCTCCCTAACAAAGTCCCCTTTTGGGCGGAGAGATATCTAGTCTTTGAAGGCGAGCTCGGCGGTCTCAATAGCCAACCTTCTCCGCGAGCAGAGAAAGTTTTCAGAAAATTGAAATTTTTTATAGAGGGCGAGCTTGAGATCTTGGCCTTCTTGGCCGGCAAGCGCCTTGATCTTGTTCACTACCTGGCGATCTAGATTCAGATTGTTGCGGTAACACCGGAGGAGAGTAAGTATTTCTGTCTGCGGCCTACTGTGATCTCACCATAATTTTTCTCTCATTTTTTCTAATTGTTTTCTCTTCAGCGGTCCTTGTTGTTCCTGCGGACAACCCAGTGGCACCGGCTGAGGTACTTACTCAGAGAGAGCAAAGGAAGAAAATAAACCACGAGCGCGAGATTGCGGATTTTGGTGGTGAATCTGAGACCGCCGGTGCACCATTTCCTTTGCTCGGCTTTTTCGAAGAAGATGAAGGATACTAAGGGAAAGTCCCTTCTCAAATGGGGTGCAAAAGACAAAAATGTCAAAGTTTCAACCGATCTCCCTTTTTGGGGTGGAAAATTAACTCGCCACGCTTTCGCGGTCAATGCTGCCCTTTACGGGAAAAGCAATGCCAGAGAAGTTTATGATATTGAGACCGATATGCTTCCTGTCATCTGTGCGCAAGCGACCGCCAATAGCACGGTCTTGAACCATCATATGGGGAGATCTCTTCGAGGTGCCCTAAGGGAGAACGAGTGCCTGCAGGAAGAGCTAAAAGTAAAACATTTACCTGAGATTTCCATTTTTATTTTGTATTGTGACCGCACGATCTAATCATTCTTCCTCCTGTAGCGATCAAAGAAAGGGGCATATGATGCGGACAATGAAGATTTCCAGAATGCTCTGATGCACCATGTAAAAGAGACCGTAGAGCAAATAATTTCTGAGCTTTGTGCTCGCAATGCTTTTATTGATGAGTATAAAGATGTAAAGTTCGTTGATCTTTTCCTTGAAGCGGCCAGGGTAATTAACGAACAGTCGATCACGACTGGTGAGATCGCAGCCGAGGAGGAAGAAGAAGAAAATGTAGATATTGAAGGAGATGCTGCTGAGATGAGCAGAAGTCAATATGTTGTAGGCAATGATATGAGCTCTACGGCGAACTCAAGTTAGGGTTCTAAAGTTTCTCCCACAAATTCATAGGAATCCTCAGACGAGGCCAGCTCTTCTTCATCAGACGAGCGGTCTCCGAAAAGGTCAAGGAGCAAGTTGATTTTCTTTTGTAATTGTTTAATGTACTTATCCGATCATCGGTATTGAGACCGGTCGAACAGTGTAACAAGCATGATTGATATATAAATAAATTTTGACATACCTTTCTTTTATGGATGAATGTTTACATATACCTGTGCTTAGGTCGACCACTCACTTCTTGTGAGCGAGCTAACTTTTTATCACTTGCGGTCTTGTTGGACAATTTTCTTCACCAGCGATAATTTGTCTCTGATAATTTCAGCAATTATCTTCATCTCAGCGGTCTGAATTTTATGAGATAAAAAAGAGCATTCGATCTCCTTGCTTTTAGGTCTTGTTGAGTTCGAATAATCGATCATGTAATGGAGTGGTGTAATAGTTTGAGAATTTAACAATCAATAATAAAGATCTCGTAATTATTAAATCACCTGAAGCTTGATGAGATCGCTTGTCATATTGCAATCTCGAACTTTGAGGATCTGCAGAGATAAAAAGTTCTTACCTCCACAAATATTGATTCCCGAATAATTTCTAATTAGAACAAAATGTGCGATCTTCAATGATTCAGATAGCTTTTTCCTTGGATGAAGTTTAGATTGAAAAGAACCTCTCTAAGAAGATGACCACTGATCTCTTACTTTTCAGATCGATATTCCAGCTTCCAAGACTTGTAGATGTAAAAACTCATAATTCGAAAATAACGATTCCCAAACAGCCGATGTCAGATAGCGAGGCGATCTCATGTTTTTTAGATCGATTGTTATGAGAACAAAAATTTGACAAGTTATACGCGATCTTGCTTTCTCAAGATAATATTTGAACTCGGAAGAATCCTGGCGGCGATCTCAGATTTTCCAGTCCGCCCTTCCATAGCTTGGAATCACAAACGTATTGTAAAGTTTTGACTACCTGAAAATTTTACAAGGCCTTGAAGAACCTTAGGCGCTGGTCTCAAATGATCTTGACCGCCCCATTCCAAAAATGATTCAATACTGATACACATCTTGCCAGAGGTGATAGAAATGTTTTCCTGTAGAGGATTCCTGCAACAAGATAACAGTATGCTGCCTTTAACTTAAATTGCTTTTTATCTTTTATCGCTGGATGAAATTCTACACTTGAGGGATAGAGAACCAAAGGGTCCATCCAGGATGGTCGTTGATCAATCAGCATGATATCTCCTTCTTCAATAGCTGGATCAAAAAGTTTCGAAGTAGTTCCTCCTGAAAAGAAACCGAATTTGGCAACCTCATCAGCTTCCATGTTCACTTCCCTTGGAATGTGCTGAATTGTGATGCTTTTGAACTTTCCTATCTCAATCTTCACCAGCATTTGATATTGCTTTAAAATAGAATCTCTAGAT
Organism: Dactylorhiza incarnata; assembly: GCA_033032865.1. NCBI lineage: Eukaryota > Viridiplantae > Streptophyta > Magnoliopsida > Asparagales > Orchidaceae > Dactylorhiza > Dactylorhiza incarnata. The sequence continues at coordinate 1,369,516 of JAWHQI010000092.1, forward strand.
TCATACATTCCATTCACTTGAGACGACATCACCAGAGAATCGATTTTAACTTGAACATCCTCGATTCCCAGCTCTCTTGCAAATCTAAGACCGACGAGCAAGGACTCATACTCCACCTGATTGTTCGTTGTCGGGAAGTGAAACTTGAGAGCTTGTTCCAATCTAATCCCATTGGGATTAATTAATACAACTCCAGCTCCTGACAAATTTGTTGGGAAAAACCCTTTGATTTAACTTAACAAATTAATTATAAGTGATTTTATCCCCTAGGATTGAATTACCCATTATATAGTGAAGGTAATGTGGTCATTAGATGTTTTAAGATATCACACTCAACCTAGGGTGTCAAGACCATATCAAGAGAAGCACAAATTTGGTGAAGTTAATATTTGCGTCGAATAGAAATTGACGCAACATCGAATGAATGTCGACGCTACTCTAACAAGAAGTCCGAGCAACATACTCTTTCTATTGGAGTAGATCATGTCGACGTTACGTCGAATATACATCGACGTAGAGGACATGGACTTGTCGAAGTACTGTGTGAAATCGACGCAACTTCTATTTCAATTCAACGCAGAAGGAAATATATGTCGAAGTCATCTAAAGTCGATGCAACGTCGACTTCATCTCGACGTAGATAATGAAGTTTAGAGCCATGCCTTCCAACTCGACGGTTACGTCGATAAGTTACTGACGCAACATCGACTAGTAGAGTTCAATCAAAGCAAGGATGAAATTGAAGCTGCTCCTATAAGAACTCAAAGTTGTGTCGATAAGAGAGAAAGTGAAATCGACGCTACGTCGAATACAGTTTGAAAAGGAAACCTTTTTCAGCTATCTTTTTGGACTCTCTCTCATGACCCACATCTCTCAAGACCATTCTCCAACGACTTAATTATTGCCTAAAATAGAAGGAAGCATTAATAGAGGATAGGAAAGGTTTCTTGGAAACTAGTTTACAGTTGGGAGACGGGTCGAAAATCAAGAATAGGAAGAAAGAGAAATTGAAAAGAAAAATACCTTTTCATGCAGAATTGGAAAGGAATTCAAATTGAAGAGAGACAATATAAAGGCAGAGAAGACAGAGACAAAGGGCAGTTATTACAATCGACCATCATCTTCTCTCTAGGGTTCTATCATCTTCTTCCTCTCTCAGGAACCCTAACAGTGAACAGAAAAGAGAAGAAAGAACTGCTCTCTTCTGAACAACAGAACAACTGAAGGTTGCTTCTCAACACTATCATATAGCAGTCAGAGTTCAATAGGAAGAGAAGAACAAGGATCTGACAACTAGAGCTCCTGCAATCCATCACTATTATAAGCATGAGTTAATCAAGAGAAGATCCAGTGAAAGACTCAAGAGGCTGTTCTGCATACAACCTTTCATAAGAATTCTGAAAACAGAATTCCAACAACCTTCTCTTATTACTTTCTCCTTCTAATCCCTTTCTGTAAAAGAGTTTTATTAATCCCTCTTCAAGGAATTCAGTGGCTCAAGATCTCCTTATCAAAAGATCTGGTGGTTCAAGATCTCCTTATCAAAAGATTTGGCGGTTCATGATCTCCTTGTCAAAAGATCAGTGGTTCTAAGAGTCTCCTTACCAAAAGACTCAGGCACAGTGGTGGATCCCTACCAGGTGGTAGAAGAGGGGAGTACCCACATTTTGGGGAACCTCTATAAAAAATTCTGTCTTCTGGATTGTCAAATTTCTGTGCTGTCCTTCATAGCTTAGATTTCATTTGCTGCTTTTTCTTTCATTACTTAACTGCAGTTACTTATTCTGAATTTATCTTGGTGAAGCATAATACTTAGGTTTTATTGTACTTGCACAAATAGAATAGAAATAAATTTAAATCTCTATTCACCCCCTCTAGAGGATTCTCAGAGGCACACTATGCACTTTCAATTGGTATCAGAGGGAGGTTGATCATTAAAAGGTTAACGTCTTGATCAAAAAATCTCCTACCTTTTATTTCATTATCACAAACATATTTTATAAAGAAAATGAGTTTTAAGGATTATGCTTCTACAAGACCTCCAGTGTATAATCTGAATAAGTTTACACTTTGGAAGGCCGGAATAAAACTAGATATGAATTCTATTGATGAGGAAATCTTCAATGTCATCCTCACAGGTCCTCCAGCCCCAATAAGGAAAGACTCAACAGGAAAGGTCTTACAAACCTCAGTCCCCAGAGCAGAATGGACTGATGATGAGAAGAAGGTCAAGGCATGTGATGTCAAGTCCATAAACATACTGGTCTCAACTATGTCTGATGACATATTTCAGAAAGTTGCTGATTGCAACTCTGCAAAAGAGATCTGGGAATCTCTCTCCAGACTAGTTGAAGAAAGCTCTGATGAGAGAAAAGACAAAAAGGCTCATCTCATATCTCAATATGATAATTTCAAGAAAAAGGCTGATGAAAGCATTACAGAAATGTATGACAGATTCAGCCTCATCATAAATGAGCTAAGAGGGCTTGACAAGGAAATTTCTCTGATAGAAATTAATGACAAGCTCCTCATGTGCTTCCCAAGCACATGGGACTCTAGAATCTGGTCTATCAGAGATTCTAGATGCCTCAGAGAGATATCAATTGATGCTCTTCTTGGAAAGCTCAAGTCCTATCAGCTTCTACTGAAAAGCAGGGCTGATTCAGAAGCTCGAGAAAGGACAACAACCCCTAAAGAGAGGACTCTTGCTTTAAAGACTGCAGAAGCAGAGTCCTCCACCACTGAAGAAGAAAGGTTCAATCTCTTGGCTAAGATATTCAAAAAGTGAGTCAGAACAGAAGATTCCAGGAGGAGATAGAGGAGCTCAAGCAAGCCAAGGTATGATAAAACTCGTAAACAGGAGATTATTTGTTTTTCTTGCAGAAAGCCAGGACACATTTCTACTGAATGTCCTAAGGAAGAAAAGAATAAGAAAATAAGTAGAGGAAGGAGCGCAGGAAGAAATCCTTCATGAGAAAGGATAAGAAAAGAGAGAGGTTTCATAGCTGAGACATGGAGTGATTCAGATTCAGAATCAAGCTCCTCCTCATCTGATGATGATAAAGATGGTGGACCAGAAGAAGACTACTTAATGGCTTTGGAAGATTCCACTAATGAAACTGAGGTAAGCATCTTTGAAGACTTTGACATTTCTTCAAAAGATTTTAAAAGATGCTTTAAGGAATTTTGCCAAGATTATATTAACAATCAAAAGGAACTTGAAATAATTAAATCCGAATTAAAAGTTCTTAGTAAAGATCCTTTATCCTCAGCTAACTATGATCTGAAATGTGAACTGTTTAAGAAAGAAAAGAAATAAATTCCATAGATAATGAAAATTCAGACCTAAGGAAAGAACTCTCAAAGGCAAAAGCTTTTGAAGACCCCCTCAATGGAATGAGCCAAAAGATAAAAGATATCTCACAAAATCTCTCCAAGAGATTTGATCATCTTGATCAAGAATCACAATTACTCACTGGCAAACATGTCTGTGATAAACCTGTAGCATATTTTAGATCTAGACCTAATAATGTTTCAGAATCGTGTGAAGAACATGAGAAAAATAACCCTAATAAACTCATCATGTTTAATAGGGTAAACACCAGTGATGAACCAGGAATCCTAGGCAAACAACCCATAGAAAATTTAGATTTGGAGAATGAGTGTGTTACATGCAGAAGCTATAAAATTGAAATAGAAGAGATGGATGAAACTTTTGAGGAGTGTAGAAATGATTACCAAGCTCATATTGACTCTGTCATTTCCACTCTTAAAAATAGCACAAATGCCTACAATAAAGCTAGAAATGATTTAATGATCAAGAATGATAAATTAAGATCAGAAATCAACTTGCTTAAGAAAATTATAAATTCAAAATCACAAACACTGATTGATATGAATTATACGTCGAATAGAACTCAATGCAATTTTAGGAATGCGTCGAATGCAACTCGGCGGACTCTAGCATATGCGTCGATATCATCTCGAAGCAACTATGTGGGTGCGTCGAATTAGACTCAACGCAACTAATACCATACTTCGAATGATAATCGACGAGACTATGCAGGTATGTCGAATTTCACTCGACGCAACTCTAAAACTGCGTCGATTTCTTCTCGACGCATATTCTCTGCACAAAACCACCAAACATCAAAACATTCTTTTGCTTCTATTCCAAGATGTTTTTGCTGCTCCAAACAAGGACATATTGCCAAACATTGATGGCATAACAATGCAACACTTCTTCACCTAAGGGAGAACAATGGAAGACCATCTCATTCTTTCATATATCCATATGATGATAGAAGAAAGAGACCCCAACATGAGAGGGTCTTTACTAATGTTTAAATTCAATGTGCAGAGGGAAGGATGTTCAACCACAAACCAACAGTGGTATCTGGATGGTGGATGCTCCATGCATATGACTGGAGCAAAAGATTTGCTGGAAAATTTCAAGGCCAAGGAAGGGCCCAAGGTAATTTTTGAGAACTCCTACTCTGGTCAAACCAAAGGATATGGTTTGCTCAGGAATGGATAAATCTCCTTTTCTAAAGTAGCTTATGTTGAAGGACTTCAACATAATCTGATCAGCATTAGTCAGATGTGTGATGGTGAATACAAAGTTGTATCCACTAAGTCTTTGTTTCATACAGTTTGCTCTAAGACTGATCAAACAGTTTTGAATGGTCTCAGAAAAGGTAAGTGTACAACCCTCATATTTTTCGAGTCGGTGTGGCCCGACGTGGATGTGGTCGTGGTAGAGAGGGTGACCGTGACGCAGCGGTCCGAACCGTCGGAGGTCGTCAAGACCAGAAAGAGAAGGCCCGGGGGGCAAATCTCCTTGGACGAGTGGACCCTTGGTCCACTCGCCCAAGGACCCGGGCGAGTGGACCATTGGTCCACTCGCCCGAGTGGGGGGGGGGGAGGGGGGGGGGGGGGGCGAGTGGACCATGGGTCCACTCGCCCAAAGTTATGGGCGGTGGACCTCGGTCCACTCGTTTGACCCCCAGCGAGGGGGGGAGTGGACGTCTCATCCTCCACTCGCTCCTCCCCCTGTTTTGATCGTTCGGGTTCGTGATTGAGCTGCAGATAGCAGAATTTTGGCTATCCGCAACCCAATTTTGGGAAGTCTATAAATAGACCCCCATGGGCACCTTGGGAAGGGATGTTGGTACCCCCTCCCTCGCGTGAGTATTGTGAGCAAGCACTACCCACCCCCTCCCCCTGTTAGTGAAGGTGGATGGTGAGGTGGTCCTTAGTGCCCTCCAAGGTGCCCAAGCTCAGTATTGGCTTGGGAGGGGTGTGAAAATTTTCTCCGGACCATGTGAGAGTAAGCAGGAATAACAACTAGAGATGCAAGCCAAACAACCAGAGACAATCTTAGGCGAACAAAACGATCTTTATTAATAGCAACACTTCAATTACAGGGCAAGACATGCTCGACGAGACATGATTTCGTCAGCACAAAACTTCAAAGAGAAAGAACAGAAACTGAAGATAACTGAGACCGCACGGTCTCTTGCCGAACTCAGCAGCTCGCCAGACCGCTGCTGCCAGACCGCAACCGCTCCCGATCTCGAAACACCACCAGACCGCTGCACCAGACCGCTCCTTTGCCGATCTCCTGATTCCCGAACTCCAGCACCACAACTCCAAGCCGCAAACCGCCCGAACACTTTCAGAGGAAGAGGTGATCGCTGCTGCCTGCACTATCCGCAGAAGCTGCACAAAGAAGAATTCAATCAGAGACCGCTCGGTCAGAAACACAGACCGCAGGAACTAGGCAAACTCGGCTTACACTTGGTGTGTTCTTCTTTTTGTTGCAACAGTGGCTCCCTATTTATAGGCGTGAGACCTGATCCAGTCACCACCCCATGAGATAGAGTCACCACCCATCAGATCGCGCGACCTTACCGGTCAACCCGCGCAATCACTGCAACCCTCCTGCTTCATTTTGGTGAGCGCCGACTTCACTCCAGACCGCGGGAGATCGCTACTCCCTTGGTCTGAACACGACTCCACACGGAGATCGCCAGACCGCCTAGAAGTCACCCACCACCTGTGTTCGCCTGAGACCGCAAACACAGCCAGCTCGCCCTCCTGGTCTCCTCCTGAGACCGCGAACTGAGACCGCGCGACTAAGAATGACTTAGTCCGCGAACTCCTTCAGAACCCTCTGGAAAGCCACCATACCGGATTCAAGAGCCAACCCGTGCGGTCACGCCAGACCGGCACGTCCTTGAAGAGAACAACTTGTCACGCGGTCAGAGACAGACCGCGCGACCCTGAGGATGACCAGCCGTCATGCGGTCACAGCCAGACCGCACGACCTCCACCTTCAGCAGCCCTTGGACCAGACCAGCGGTCAACCCCGGAAGCCGCAGCTGACCAATAGAACGGATCGCCATTGCCAGACCGCCAGACCGTGCGGTCATGCCAGACCGCCCGGTCTCTTCCCAGACCGCCCAGGTCCAAAAGCCTCCTCCACTTCCACTTCAATAATTTCAACACTCCCCCTTGAAGTGGGAAGTGGAAACTAGCCCAAGTAACTCCCTTAGCCGTGTGAACGGCCCCTTTGCTAGCGCCTTTGTGAAGATGTCTGCGACATTGTCCGCACTCCGCACATGCTCGACCGAAAGAGATCCCTCCAGCACCTTCTCCCGTATGAAGTGATGCTCGATCTCAATATGCTTGGTCCTTGCGTGACAAACTGGATTGGTTACCAGTTTGAGAGCACTCTCATTGTCACCGCGTAGCAGAGTCGGCTCCCGAACCTCCTTGTGGACGTCTCCTACCAACCTCCTAAGCCAGATGGCTTCCTGAGCTGCCAAGGCCGAAGCCTTGTATTCCGCTTCCATGGTAGAGACGGACACGTAATCCTGCTTCTTGCTGCACCATGATATAGCCGTAGGGCCCGCCATGAAGACGAATCCAGATGTCGACTTTCGATCATCCGAATCTCCCCCGTAATCAGCATCCATGTATCCATGCACCTCGAAGCCCGCATCCTTCCTGTATAGGAGACCCATGTCCGAGGTCGCCTTGACATACTTCAGAATGTTCTTGGCCGCTAGCAGATGAGGTACTCGTGGTTCCGCCATAAACCGACTCACCCTGCCTACTGCATATGCAATATCCGGCCTTGTGATCGTCAGATAAATCAAGCTCCCAACCAGGGCTCGGAACACCAACGGATCTTACATGATCCTTCCCTCATCCTTCCGAAGCTTCATAACCTTCTCCAGAGGTGTGGAAGTGCACTTCCCTTCCTTCATGCCGAATCGCTCCACGATCCGCTCCGCATATCCGGCTTGGGTCACCAGCACTCCACCTTCCTTCCTCTGCACCTCAAGTCCAAGAAAATGGTGAAGCTCACCAAGATCCTTCATCTCAAACCTGATAGATAGTTCAGCACGAAGCTGTGCTACCTCCTCCTTCGAGTTCCCCGTCACGATCATATCGTCGACGTATAACAGCACGATGACCTGAAGCTCCCCGCTCTTCTTGAAGAACAAGCTCGAGTCTGAGTCTGAAGTAACAAATCCACAGAATAGGAGATATTCTGCGATCTTCCCGTACTACGCCCTCGGCGCTTGCTTCAAACCATACAAGGCCTTCTTCAGCTTGCAGACATGCTCCGGAAAATCTTCAGACACAAAACCTGGTGGCTGGACCATGAAGATGTCCTTGTCAATCTCGCCGTACAAGAAAGCGTTCTTGACGTCGAGCTGCCAAATCTCCCATCCACTGAACGCCGCCAAGGCAATGATGAACCGAACTGAAGTCATTTTGGCCACCGGACTGAATGTCTCATCATAGTCTTCACCGTATTGCTGCGAGAACCCCCGAGCTACAAGACGAGCCTTGTAACGCTCGATACTGCCGTCAGCTTTCTTCTTCAGCTTGTAGACCCACTTGCATGTCACAGGAGCGATGCCCTTAGGCTTGGGCACAAGAGACCAGGTTTCATTCTTCTCAAGAGCTGTCATCTCTTCTTGCATCGCAACGTCCCACTCCTTCACACCTTGGGCCTTCTCAAAGCTCGACGGCTCCCTCTCATCCAAGGGACCAGCAAAGAAACATGAGACAAAGCTCACTGCGTTTCCTCCTGTATAGCGATCAGGGGCAATGATAGATCGCTTCGATCTCCTCAGCTCCTTCCCCTGAACCGCTTCATCTCCAGCTGCTTCTTCCCTAGCTCCCCTTCCAGACGTGCTAGGAGCATTGCTCCCCCTGCTCCCTGAACCAGAAGCCCCCGTCTCGGAACTAGAAGGAGATTGACCACCTGGTGACACAGGTAGCTCCACCTGAAGATTCTCCACAGCTTTCTCTGGCATCTCCACCCTGCTCTCTGGTAACTCCACATCAGAAGACCCCTTGTAAGATGTCACCTCATCGAACACGACGTCGCGAGATACAACAAATCTCCGCATCTCCGGGTCCATGCACTTCCACCCTTTCTTCCGCTCATCGTATCCCACGAAGACTAGCTTCCTTGCTTTCGCATCTAGCTTCGTCCGAAGAGCATCTGGAACATGCACGTAGCAGGTGGAGCCAAACACCCTAAGGTGTGCCACACTCGGCTTCTCCTTGAACATCATCTCATGTGGGGTTAACATGTTGATGGGGCTCAGAAGCATCCTGTTGATGACGTAGGCAGCACAAGACATTCCCTCCGCCCAGAAGGACTTTGGGATACTCTTGGCATGCAGCCAACACTTGCAGGTCTCCGTCAGATGACGGATCTTCCGTTCTGCAACTCCGTTCTGTTGTGGAGTATGAGCACAAGTGAGCTCCCTCCGGATGCCCGCCTTCCTGCAGAAACTGGAGAACTCAGCAGAGGTGAACTCCCCTCCGTTGTCCGTCCTCAGCTTCTTGATCCGCAGATTCAGCCGACCCTCCACGAGCTCCTTGAACTCCACAAACTTGGCAAACGCCTCCGCCTTCTCCTTCAGGAAATAAACCCAGACATATCTGGTGTAATCATCGATCAACACCAGCATATATCTGCTGCCTCCGAGGCTTGGGGTAGCAGTAGGTCCCATCAAGTCACCGTGGATGCACTCCAACGACACACGACTCCTTGTCTGCGACTTGTCAAACGGTAGTCGATGAGACTTGCCGAACTGACATCCCGCGCAAACATGACCTTCTCCGTAGGAAGATAGACTTGGCAGGCCCTTGACTAGACCTCTCACCGCCATAGCTTTCAGCTTGTCCATACCTACGTGCCCCAACCTCTCATGCCATATAACGGCACCATCATTCGTCTTCATCTTGTCAACGTAGGAACTTGTCGACAAAACGAACAAGTCCTTCGCCCTTCTCCCGACATGGACGACCTCGGCCTTCACGGCCTCTACATTACATAGAAATTTGACTTCTGTCGGGCCGAACAGAACGTGATACCCAGCGTCAACAGCGTTGGTCACGGAGAAGAGGTTTTTCTTCATTCCGGGCACATGATAGACACTCTTCAAGGTAAGTGGCCCTCTATCACTGCCCAAAGAAACAACCCCCACCTTCTCGACTGCATGCACAGTATTATCTGCAGTGATAATAACATTGTTACCTGTGTACGGCTCTGCTGAAGAAAGCTTCGACTCGTCCCCGGTGAGGTGATGACCACACCCCGAGTCCACGATCCAGTCCTCCTGATAGTTGATAGGAGCCGAGGCTCCAATAGAAGCCGAGAAGGCTCCTCCCCATCCTCCATCAAAGTGCCTGGCTGGTGCTTCCTCCTTCTCAACAGCATGCCCTGGCTGAGTATTCAGCCTGCAGTCCTTCTTAAAGTGCCCAACCTTTCCGCACTTGAAGCATTTGAGACCTTCCTTCTTCTTCTTTCCGTCAGCCTTGGGAGCATACCCCCTTTCCTGCTGCCCAGAAGTTGAAGGCCCATGGCCTTCCGTGGTCTTCTTCTTCTTCTCCCACTTCTTCTTCCCTGAGAAGAGAACCTCGCCATCTCCCCCAGTCACTGACACCCCCGCCATCTGCCTTGCCAGACTTTCCTGCGAAGCTAGCAGATTCTCCAGCTCTAGCAGAGACGGCTGATTTGCCCATCCCTGTACCGACGTCACAAAGGCCACATATTCCTTCCGCAAGCCGCGGATGATGTGCCTCTTCAGCTTCGCCTCAGAAATTGGCTCATCAGGATCCAGTGCTGATATCTCAGCGCAGAGATTCTTCATCTTCAAAAAGAAGTTCGAGATAGAAAGATCACCTTGAGCTGACCTCGCCAACTCATTCTCTAAGAACTGTAGCCTTGCTATATTCTTTTTGTTAAACAGCCCATCCAGGGCTCTCCAGATCTCAGCAGCTGATCCACACCCCAAGATGTGATCAAAGAGATCAGGTGAAATGGCACGCTTCAAGGTGAACTCGGCCTTGGCGTTGGTCTTCCTCCATGCCCTCACGGCCGGTCCATTATCACCTCCTTCTACTGCTTTCACCTCTTCTGTTTCATCTCCTCCTACCACCTCCCAGAGGTCCTCACCCAGAAGATAGCTCTGCATACACGACTTCCACTTCTTGAAGTTAGTCGATGTAAGCATCTCAATACCAAGACCTCTTGCAAAACCACCTTCCATTGCTCTTCCTCTGGTTCCTTCTTCACAAAGGCGATGGCAACTCTAAGTTATTCACTGCTCTTTCAACTCCAACCTGGCTCTGATACCATGTGAAAATTTTCTCCGGACCTTGTGAGAGTAAGCAGGAATAACAACTAGAGATGCAAGCCAAACAACCAGAGACAATCTTAGGCGAACAAAACGATCTTTATTAATAGCAACACTTCAATTACAGGGCAAGACATGCTCGACGAGACATGATTTCGTCAGCACAAAACTTCAAAGAGAAAGAACAGAAACTGAAGATAACTGAGACCGCACGGTCTCTTGCCGAACTCAGCAGCTCGCCAGACCGCTGCTGCCAGACCGCAACCGCTCCCGATCTCGAAACACCACCAGACCGCTGCACCAGACCGCTCCTTTGCCGATCTCCTGATTCCCGAACTCCAGCACCACAACTCCAAGCCGCAAACCGCCCGAACACTTTCAGAGGAAGAGGTGATCGCTGCTGCCTGCACTATCCGCAGAAGCTGCACAAAGAAGAATTCAATCAGAGACCGCTCGGTCAGAAACACAGACCGCAGGAACTAGGCAAACTCGGCTTACACTTGGTGTGTTCTTCTTTTTGTTGCAACAGTGGCTCCCTATTTATAGGCGTGAGACCTGATCCAGTCACCACCCCATGAGATAGAGTCACCACCCATCAGATCGCGCGACCTTACCGGTCAACCCGCGCAATCACTGCAACCCTCCTGCTTCATTTTGGTGAGCGCCGACTTCACTCCAGACCGCGGGAGATCGCTACTCCCTTGGTCTGAACACGACTCCACACGGAGATCGCCAGACCGCCTAGAAGTCACCCACCACCTGTGTTCGCCTGAGACCGCAAACACAGCCAGCTCGCCCTCCTGGTCTCCTCCTGAGACCGCGAACTGAGACCGCGCGACTAAGAATGACTTAGTCCGCGAACTCCTTCAGAACCCTCTGGAAAGCCACCAGACCGGATTCAAGAGCCAACCCGTGCGGTCACGCCAGACCGGCACGTCCTTGAAGAGAACAACTTGTCACGCGGTCAGAGACAGACCGCGCGACCCTGAGGATGACCAGCCGTCATGCGGTCACAGCCAGACCGCACGACCTCCACCTTCAGCAGCCCTTGGACCAGACTAGCGGTCAACCCCGGAAGCCGCAGCTGACCAATAGAATGGATCGCCATTGCCAGACCGCCAGACCGTGCGGTCACGCCAGACCGCCCGGTCTCTTCCCAGACCGCCCAGGTCCAAAAGCCTCCTCCACTTCCACTTCAATAATTTCAACAAGGGGAGCTCTCTTTGAACTTCTGGGTGTGTGGTGGGACCTCCACATTGCATCTTAAGGGGTCTGTTTCTAGACTCAGGTGTTCTTCGTAAGGCAAGGTCTCTCAGTTCTTAGCAACCAGTCGGGGGTTCTAGCTCGTGTCAAGTAAGGGTTAGCTGCATCCCCCTTTCGAACGTCAAGACCAGTTCTCTGGTTTCAACATTCTGGTGTGGTGAGCGTGGAAGCAGCTAGTTTGAAAAGCTCTGGGCAAGTCTCATGGCAGGAAGCGATGAGCTGGGGGACTCACCCCCTACCAGCAAGCGCATGAAGAAAAGGAATTTTGAAGAGTTTAAGAAGTCGGTTCCGGAGCTCATGCGGGTCTCACTCCCCCCTCACGGTGAGTGCTCAACACCACCCACACCCGTGCTCGCCTTACCATCACCGATAGAGACGGGGCAAGCACGTCGACAAGGGAAGGAGCTGGCCATAGGGGAAGGCTTGGGCCTCCAAGAAAGAATGCACCTCAACAGCTCTCTGGGGACCGGCTATCCTGGTGGGGAGGCAGAGAGAACGCCTTTGACTCGTCAGGGAAGATGGAGAAGTCCCTTTTGCGAGCTGATCATCTCAGCACCCGTTCCAGGCGGGTTCAGTGAGTCCGTCATGCCCCACTACGCAGGGAAGGACAACCCTCTCCAGCACCTCCAGTGGTTCTAAGACATGGTCTCGGTCAGGCAGATGATGGACGCCTCCAAGTGCAGGCTCTTCGCCATCACTTTCAAGGGAGAGGCAAAAGACTGGTTCCACCAGCTCCCATCAGGTACCATCTACAGCTTCAAGGACCTGCGTCGGAATTTCTTGTTGAGGTTCTCCACCTCGAAGAAGGGGAGGAAGGGGTCGGAGTCCCTGTTCTTGATCCAACAAAAGCACGGGAAGATGCTGGGAAGCTACGCAGAGCGGTTTCAGGAACAATCCCTTCACCTCCGGGCTTAGTAGAGAAGCAGGAGGGACCAGGAGAAAGAGAAGGAGTAAGAAGACGAAGAAAGTAGAGGAGGTGATGAAGTAGATGGCCGAGTTGCATGTGTCCAAGTACGCGCAAGAAGGTGCGTTGTAATATGTAACCTCCACGGTATAAAATGAGAAATATTTAGAGGTAGTATCTTAGGTAAGACCCTGACTAGGAAGTGTCGAGCGTTCCTCCGCCTCCGGTTGAGCTATAATCCCGGGAAGTGTTGAAGTCCTTGACCTCCAGTTGGCTAGTTTCTGGGAAGGCGTTGAGTTCCTATGCCTCCAGGTGAAGGTAAGCACCTAGGACGTGGACGGGTACTTCCGCCTCCAATTGGATTGGGAGGGCATTGAGTTCCTATGACTCTAGGTGAAGGTAAGCACCTAGGATGCGGACGGGTACTTCCGCCTCCAATCGGTAAGATCCCCGACTAGAGACCATTCTCTGGGCTCAGTCATGCCGGCAGATGGGAGACTCATTGGGTTGACTCGCTAGTTGGTAGCTGGATTGGGAGGGCGTTGAGTTCCTCTTCCTCCAGGTGAAGGTAAGCACCTAGGACGCAGACGGGTACTTCCTCCTCTAATCGGTAAGATCCCCGACTAGAGACCATTCTCCGCGCTCAGTCATTCCGACAGATGGGAGACTCATCGGGTCGACTCACTACTTGGTAGCTGGATTGGGAGGGCGTTGAGTTCCTCTGCCTCCAGGTGAAGGTAAGCACCTAGGACGCCACGGGTACTTCCACCTCAAATCGGTAAGATCCCCAACTAGAGACCATTCTCCGGGCTCAGTCATACTGGCAGATGGGAGACTCATCGGGTCGACTTGCTACTTGTTAGCTGGATTGGGAGAGCGTTGAGTTCCTCTGCCTCCAGGTGAAGGTAAGCACCTAGGACGCGGATAGGTACTTCTGCCTCCAATCGGTAAGATCCATGACTAGAGACCATTCTTCGGGCTCAGTCATGCCGACAGATGGGAGACTCGTCGGGTCGACTCGCTACTTAGTAGATGGATTGGGAGGTCGTTGAGTTCCTCTGCCTCCAGGTGAAGGAAATCACCTAGGATGCAGACGGTCAGTCATGCCGGCAGATGGGAGACTCATCGGGTCGACTCGCTACTTGGTAGCTGGATTGGGAGGGCGTTGAGTTCCTCTGCCTCCAGGTGAAGGTAAGCACCTAGGATGCGGACGGGTACTTCCGCCTCCAATCGGTAAGATCCCCGACTAGAGACCATTTTCCGGGCTCATTCATGCCGGCAGATGGGAGACTCATCAGGTCGACTCGCTACTTGGTAGCTGGATTGGGAGGGAGTTGAGTTCCTCTTCCTCCAGGTGAAGGTAAGCACCTAGGACGCGGACGCTCAGTCATGCCGGCAGATGGGAGACTCATCGGGTCGACTCTCTACTTGGTAGCTGGATTAGGAGGCGTTGAGTTCCTCTGCCTCCAGGTGAAGGTAAGCACCTAGGACGCGGATGGGTACTTCTGCCTCCAATCGATAAGATCCCCGACTAGAGACCATTCTCCGGGCTCAGTCATGCCGGCAGATGGGAGACTCATCGGGTCGACTCGCTACTTGGTAGCTGGATTGGGAGGGCATTGAGTTCCTCTGCCTCCAGGTGAAGGTAAGCACCTAGGACGCGGATGGGTACTTCCACCTCCAATCGGTAAGATCCCCAACTAGAGACCATTCTCCGGGCCCAGTCATGCCTGCAGATGGGAGACTCATCGGGTCGACTCGCTACTTGGTAGATGGATTGGGAGGGTGTTGAGTTCCTCTGCCTCCAGGTAAGCTAAGCACCTGGGACGCGGACGGGTACTTCCGCCTCCAACTGGATTGGGAGGGTATGGAGTTCTCTCCCTCCAGGTAATCTAAGCCCCTAGGACGCGAATGGGTACTTCCGCCTCCAATTGGATTTGGAAGGCATCGAGTTCCTCTGCCTCCATATAAGTAAGGCACCTAGGATGCGGACGGGTACTTCCGCCTCCAATCGGTAAGATCCCCGACTAGAGACCATTCACCGGGCTCAGTCATGCCGGCTGATGGGAGACTCATCAGGTCGACTAGCTACCTACTAAGTGGATTTGGTAAGATGGTTGAGTTCCTCTGCCTCCGGGTGAAGGTAAGCACCTAGGACGTGGACTGGTTCTCTGCCCCCAGTTGCTTTGGTAAGATGGTTGAGTTCCTCTGCCTCGGGTGAAGGTAAGCACCTAGGATGTGGACTGGTTCTCTGTCCTCAGTTGCTTTGGTAAGATGGATGAGTTCCTCTACCTCCGGGTGAAGGTAAGAACCTATGACGTGGACTGGTTCTCCGCCCCTAGTTGGTTTGGGAGGATGCTGATTTTTCCTCCACCTCAGGTCAAGTTTAGTTCGACCTAAGTTGTTGAGCTTTCTCCACCTCCAGTTGAGCTCGGCGCACAGAAGGGTTGTAAAGTGGAGAAAGGTTTGCCTTCCACCTCAGGTCGAGTTTGGCTCGATTAGAGGTGTTGAGTTTTCTTCCACCTCAGGTTAAGTTTAGTTCGACCTAAGGTGTTGAGCTTTCTCCACCTCCATTTGAGCTCGGCTTACAGAAGTGTTGTTAAGTGGAGAAAGATTTGCCTTCCACCTCAGGTCGAGTTCGGCTCGACTAGAGGTGTTGAGTTTTTCTTCCACCTCAGGTTAAGTTTAGTTCGACCTAAGGTGTTGAGCTTTCTCCACCTCCAGTTGAGCTCGGCTCACAGGAGGGTTGTTAAGTGGAGAAAGGTTTGCCTTCCACCTCAGGTCGAGTTCGGCTCGACTAGAGGTGTTGAGTTTTTCTTCCACCTCAGGTCAAGTTTAGTTCGACCTAAGGTGTTGAGCTTTCTCCACCTCCAGTTGAGCCCGGCTCATAGAAGGGTTGTTAAGTGGAGAAAGGTTTGCCTTCCACCTCAGGTCGAGTTCGGCTCGACTAGAGGTGTTGAGTTTTTCTTCAACCTCAGGTCAAGTTTAGTTCGACCTAAGGTGTTGAGCTTTCTCCATTTCCAGTTGAGTTCGGCTCACAGGAGGGTTGTTAAGTGGAGAAAGGTTTGCCTTCCACCTCAGGTCGAGTTCGGATCGACTAGAGGTGTTGAGTTTTTCTTCCACCTCAGGTCAAGTTTAGTTTCACCTAAGGTGTTGAGCTTTCTCCACCGCCAGTTGAGCTCGGCTCACAGGAGGGTTGTTAAGTGGAGAAAGGTTTGCCTTCCACCTCAGGTCATGTTCGGCTCGACTAGAGGTGTTGAGTTTTTATTCCACCTCAGGTCAAGTTTAGTTTGACCTAAGGTGTTGAGATTTCTCCACCTCCAGTTGAGCTCGGCTCACAGGAGGGTTGTTAAGTGGAGAAAGGTTTGCCTTCTACCTCAGGTCGAGTTCGGCTCGATTAGAGGTGTTGAGTTTTTCCTCCACCTCAGGTCAAGTTTAGTTCGACCTAAGGTGTTGAGCTTTCTCCACCTACTGTTGAGCTCGACTCACAGGATGGTTGTAAGTGGAGAAAGGTTTGCCTTCCACCTCAGGTTGAGTTTGGCGCGACTAGAGGTGTTGAGTTTTTCTTCCACCTCAGGTCAAGTTTAGTTCGACCTAAGGTGTTGAGCATTCTCCACCTCCAGTTGAGCTCGGCTCACAGGAGGGTTGTTAAGTGGAGAAAGGTTTGCCTTCCACCTCAGGTCGAGTTCGGCTCGACTAGAGGTTTTGAGTTTTTCTTCCACCTCATGTCAAGTTTAGTTCGACCTAAGGTGTTGAGCTTTCTCCACCTCCAGTTGAGCTCGGCTCACAGGAGGGTTGTTAAGTGGAGAAAGGTTTTCCTTCCACCTCAAGTCGAGTTTGGCTCGACTAGAGGTGTTGAGTTTTTCTTCCACCTCAGGTCAAGTTTAGTTCGACCTAAGGTGTTGAGCTTTCTCCACCTCCAGTTGAGTTCGGCTCACAGGAGGGTTGTTAAGTGGAGAAATGTTTTCCTTCCAACTCAAGTCGAGTTTGGCTCGACTATAGGTGTTGAGTTTTTCTTCCACCTCAGGTCAAGTTTAGTTCGACCTAAGGTGTTGAGCTTTCTCCACCTCCAGTTGAGCTCGGCTCACAGGAGGGTTGTTAAGTGGAGAAAGTTTTGCCTTTCACCTCGGGTCAAGTTCGGCTCGACTAGAGGTGTTGAGTTTTTCTTCCACCTCAGGCCGAGTTTAGTTTGACCTAAGGTGTTGAGCTTTCTCCACCTCCAGTTGAGCTCGGCTCACAGGAGGGTTGTTAAGTGGAGAAAGGTTCGCCTTCCGCCTCAAGTCAGGTTCAGCTGAAAAGCTCAGCAGGAGTATCCCTTGGAAGGGCCCTTCGTGGATTCCCCTAAGGTCCCACCTATTCGTCAAATAGGTGGGTTGGACTTTCTTTCTGAGCTTAAGTCAAGCTCGAAAAGAGCGAGGATTGTGTACAACCCTCATATTTTCTGAGTCCGTGTGGCCCGACGTGGATGAGGTCGTCATAGAGAGGGTGACCGTGATGCAGCGGACCGAAGCGTCGGAGGTCATCAAGATTAGAAAGAGAAGGCCCAGGGAGGGCAGACCTCCTTGGACGAGTGGACCTTGGGTCCACTCATCCAAGGCCCTGGTCTAGTGGACCATTGGTCCACTCGCCCGAGTGGAGGGGGAGTGGACCATGGGTCCACTCGCCTAAGGGTATGGGTGAGTGGACCTGTGGTCCACTCGCCCCGTGCAGCTGGGCGAGTGGACCAAGGGTCCACTCGCCCGGTGGGTTCAATGGACTGTAAGGTCCACTCGCCCAGTCAGGGTGGTGGACCTCGGTCCACTCGTTTGACCCCCAGCGAGGGGGGGAGTGCACATCTCGTCCTCCACTCGCCCTCCCCCTATTTTGTTCGTTCGGGTTCGTGATTGAGCTACGGATAACAGAATCTTGGCTATCCGCAGCCCAATTTTGGGAATTCTATAAATAGACCCCCATGGGCACCTTGGGAAGAGATGTTGGTACCCCCCTCCCTCGCGTGAGTTTTGTGAGCAAGGACTACCACCCCTCCCCCTGTTAGTGAAGGAGGACAGTGAGGTGGTCCTTAGTGACCTCCAAGGTGCCCAGGCTCAGCATTGGCTTGGGAGGGGAATCTCTCTTTGAACATCCGGGTGTGTGGTGGGACCTCCACGCTGCAGCTTAAGGGGTCCGTTTCTAGACTCAGGTGTTCTTCGTAAGGCAAGGCTCTCAGTTCTTAGCAACCAGTCAGGGGCTCTAGCTCGGGTCAAGTAAGGGTTAGCTGCATCCCCCTTTTGAACGTCAAGACCAGCTCTCTGGTTTCAACATTCTGGTGCGGTGAGCGTGGAAGCAGCTAGTTCGGAAAGCTCTGGGCAAGTCTCATGGAAAGAAGCGATAAGCCGGGGGACTCACCCCCTACCAGCAAGCGTGTGAAGAAAGGGATCTTGAAGAGTTCAATAATTCAGTTCCGGAGCTCATGCGGGTCTCACTCCCCCCTCACGGCGAGTGCTCGACACCACCCACACCCGTGCTCGCCTTTCCATCTCGGATAGCGACGGGGCAAGCACGTCGGCAAGGGAAGGAGCTGGCCATGAGGGAAGGCTCGGGCCTCCAAGAAAGAATGCTCCTCAACATCTCTCCTGGGACCTGCTACCCCGGCGGGGAGGCAGAGAGAACGCCTTCGACTCGCCAGGGAAGATGGGGAAGTCCCTTCTGCGAGCTGATCATCTCAGCTCCCATTCTAAGCGGGTTCAGCGAGTCCGGCATGTCCCACTACGCAGGTAAGTACGACCCTCTCCAGCACCTCCAGTGGTTCGAAGACATGGTCTCGGTCAGGCAGATGACAGACGCCTCCAAGTGTCGGCTCTTTGCCATCACTTTCAAGGGAGAGGCAAAAGACTGGTTCCACCAGCTCCCATCAGGTACCATCTACAGCTTCAAGGACCTGCGTAAGAATTTCTTGTTGAGGTTCTCCACCTCGAAGAAGGGGAGGAAGGGGTCGGAGTCCCTGTTCTTGATCCAACAAAAGCGCGGGGAGATGCTGGGAAGATACTCAAAGCGGTTTAAGGAACATGTCCTTCACCTACATGCTGAGCAGAGAAGCAGTACGGACTAGGAGAAAGAGAAGGAGTAAGAAGACAAAGAAAGTAGAGGAGGTGATGAAGTAGATGGCCGAGTTGCATGTAGCCAAGTAGGCGCAAGAAGGTGCGTTGTAATATGTAACCTCCTCGCTATAAAATGAGAAATATTTAGAGGTAGTATCTCAGGTAATACCCTGACTAGGAAGTGTCGAGCGTTCCTCTGCCTCCAGTTGAGATAAGCTCCCAGGAAGTGTTGAAGTCCTCGACCTCCAGTTGGCTAGTTTCTGGGAAGGCATTGAGTTCCTCTACCTCCAGGTGAAGGTAAGCACCTAGGACGCGGACGGGTACTTTCGCCTCCAATCGGTAAGATCCCCGACTAGAGACCATTCTCCAGACTCAGTCATGCCAGCAAATGGGAGACTCATCGGGTTGACTCACTACTTGGTAGCTGGATTAGGAGGGCGTTGAGTTCCTCTGCCTCCAGGTGAAGTTAAGCACCTAGGACGCGGACGGGTACTTCCACCTCCAATCGGTAAGATCCCCGACTAGAGACCATTCTCCGAGCTCAGTCATGCCGACAGATGGGAGACTCATTGGGTCGACTCGCTACTCGGTAGCTGGATTGGGAGGGTGTTGAGTTCCTCTGCCTCCAGGTAAGCTAAGCACCTGGGACGCGGACGGGTACTTCCGCCTCCAACTGGATTGCGAGGGTGTTGAGTTCCTCTGCCTCCAGGTAAGCTAAGATCCTAGGACGCGGATGGGTACTTCCGCCTGCAATTGGATTGGGAAGGCGTCGAGTTCCTCTGCCTCCAGGTAAGCAAGACACCTAGGATGTGGACGGGTACTTCCGCCTCCAATCGGTAAGATCCCCAACTAGAGATCATTCACCGGGCTCAGTCATGCTGGCTGATGGGAGACTCATCGGGTCGACTAGCTACCTGCTAAGTGGCTTTGGTAAGATGGATGAGTTCCTATGCCTCCGGGTGAAGGTAAGCACCTAGGACGTGGACTAGTTCTCTGCCCCCAGTTGCTTTGGTAAGATGGTTGAGTTCCTCTACCTCCAGGTGAAGGTAAGCACCTAGGATGTGGACTAGTTCTTTGCCCCCAGTTGCTTTGGTAAGATGGTTGAGTTCCTCTGCCTCCGGGTGAAGGTAAGCACCTAGGACGTGGAATGGTTCTCCGCCCCCAGTTGGTTTGGGAGGATGTTGATTTTTCCTCCTCCTCAGGTCAAGTTTAGTTCAACCTATGGTGTTGAGCTTTCTCCACCTCCAGTTGAGCTCGGCTCACAGGAGGGTTGTTAAGTGGAGAAAGGTTTGCCTTCTACCTCAGGTCGAGTTTGGATCGACTAGAGGTGTTGAGTTTTTCTTCCACCTCAGGTCAAGTTTAGTTCGACCTAAGGTGTTGATCTTTCTCCACCTCCAGTTGAGCTCGGCTTACAGGAGGGTTATTAAGTGGAGAAAGGTTTGCCTTCCACCTCAGGTCAAGTTTGGCTCGACTAGAGGTGTTGAGTTTTTCTTCTACCTCAGGTCAAGTTTTGTTCGACCTAAGGTGTTGAGCTTTCTCCACCTCCAGTTGAGCTCGTCTCACAGGAGGGTTGTTAAGTGGAGAAAGGTTTTCCTTCCACATCAGGTCGAGTTCGGCTCGACTAGAGGTGTTGAGTTTTTCTTCCACCTCAGGTCAAGTTTAGTTCGACCTAAGGTGTTGAGCTTTCTCCACCTCCAATTGAGCTCGGCTCACAGGAGGGTTGTTTAGTGGAGAAAAGTTTGCCTTCCACCTCAGGTCGAGTTCGGCTCGACTAGAGGTGTTGAGTTTTTCTTCCACCTCAGTTCAAGTTTAGTTCGACCTAAGGTGTCGAGCTTTCTCCACCTCTAGTTGAGCTCGACTCACACGAGGGTTGTTAAGTGGAGAAAGGTTTGCCTTCCACCTCAGGTCGAGTTCGGCTCGACTAGAGGTGTTGAGTTTTTCCTCCACCTCAGGTCAAGTTTAGTTCGACCTAAGGTGTTGAGCTTTCTCCACCTCCAGTTGAGCTCGGCTCACAGGAGGGTTGTTAAATGGAGAAAGGTTTGCCTTGCACCTCAGGTCGAGTTCGGCTCGACTAGAGGTGTTGAGTTTTTCTTCCACCTCAGGTCAAGTTTAGTTCGACCTAAGGTGTTGAGCTTTCTCCACCTCCAGTTGAGATCGGCTCACAGGAAGGTTGTTAAGTGGAGAAAGGTTTGTCTTCCACCTCAGGTCGAGTTCGGCTCGACTAGAGGTGTTGAGTTTTTCTTCCACCTCAGGTCAAGTTTAGTTCGACCTAAGGTGTTGAGCTTTCTCCACCTCCAGTTGAGCTCGACTCACAGGAGGGTTGTTAAGTGGAGAAAGGTTTGCCTTCCACCTCAGGTAGAGTTCGGCTCGACTAGAGGTGTTGAGTTTTTCTTCCACCTCAGGTCAAGTTTAGTTCGACCTAAGGTGTTGAGCTTTCTCCACCTCCAGTTGAGCTTGGCTCACACGAGGGTTGTTAAGTGGAGAAAGGTTTGCCTTCCACCTCAGGTCGAGTTCGGCTCGACTAGAGGTGTTGAGTTTTTCCTCCACCTCAGGTCAAGTTTAGTTCGACCTAAGGTGTTGAGCTTTCTCCACCTCCAGTTGAGCTCGGCTCACAGGAGGGTTGTTAAATGGAGAAAGGTTTGCCTTGCACCTCAGATCGAGTTCGGCTCGACTAGAGGTGTTGAGTTTTTCTTCCACCTCAGGTCAAGTTTAGTTCGACCTAAGGTGTTGAGCTTTCTCCACCTCCAGTTGAGCTCGGCTCACAGGAAGGTTGTTAAGTGGAGAAAGGTTTGTCTTCCACCTCAGGTCGAGTTCGACTCGACTAGAGGTGTTGAGTTTTTCTTCCACCTCAGGTCAAGTTTAGTTCAACCTAAGGTGTTGAGCTTTCTCCACCTCCAGTTGAGCTCGACTCACAGGAGGGTTGTTAAGTGGAGAAAGGTTTGCCTTCCACCTCAGGTAGAGTTCGGCTCGACTAGAGGTGTTGAGTTTTTCTTCCACCTCAGGTCAAGTTTAGTTCGACCTAAGGTGTTGAGCTTTCTCCACCTCCAGTTGATCTCGGCTCGCAGGAGAGTTGTTAAGTGGAGAAAGGTTTGCCTTCCACCTCTGGTCGAGTTTGGCTCGACTAAAGGTGTTGAGTTTTTCTTCCACCTCAGGTCAAGTTTTGTTCGACCTAAGTTATTGAGCTTTCTCCACCTCCAGTTGAGCTCGGCTCACAGGAGGGTTGTTAAGTGGAGAATGGTTTGCCTTCCACCTCAGGTCGAGTTCGGCTCGACTAGAGGTGTTGAGTTTTTCTTCCACCTCAGGTCAAGTTTAGTTCGACCTAAGGTGTTGAGCTTTCTCCACCTCCAGTTGAGCTCGGCTCACAGGAGGGTTGTTAAGTGGAGAAAGGTTTGCCTTCCACCTCGGGTCGAGTTCCGCTCGACTAGAGGTGTTGAGTTTTACTTTCACCTCAGGTCGAGTTTAGTTTGACCTAAGGTGTTGAGCTTTCTCCACCTCCAGTTGAGCTCGGCTCACAAGAGGGTTGTTAAGTGGAGAAAGGTTCGCCTTCCGCCTCAAGTCAGGTTCAGCTGAAATGCTCGGCAGGAGTATCCCGTTGGCAGGGCCCTTCGTGGATTCCCTTAAGGTCCCACCTACTCGTCAAATAGGTGGGTTGGACTTTCTCTCCGAGCTTAAGGCAAGCTTGAAAAGAGCGGGGATTGTGTACAACCTTCATATTTTCCGAGTCGGTGTGGCCCGACGTGGATGAGGTCGTGGTAGAGAGGGTGACCGTGACACAGCAGATCGAACCGTCGGAGGTCATCAAGACCAGAAAGAGAAGGCCCGAGGTGGAGGGGGAAGACCTCCTTGGACGAGTGGACCTTGGGTCCACTCTCCCAAGGCCCCGGGCGAGTGGACCATGGGTCCATTCGCCCAAGGGTATGGGCGAGTGGACCTGTGGTCCACTCGCCCCGTACAGCTGGGCGAGTGGACGAAGGGTCCACTCGCCCGGTGGGTTGAGTGGACCGTAAGGTCCACTCGCCCAGTCAGGGGCAGTGGTCCTTGGTCCACTCATTTGACCCCCGGTGAGGGGGGGAGTGGACGTCTCGTCCTCCACTCGCTCCTCCCCCTGTTTTGTTCGTTCGGGTTCGTGATTGAGCTGCGGATAGCAGAATTTTGGCTATCCGCAACCCAATTTTGGGAAGTCTATAAATAGACCCCCATGGACACCTTGGGAAGGGATGTTGGTACCCCCCTCCCTCGCGTGAGTATTGTGAGCAAGCACTACCCCCCCCCCCCTCCCCCTGTCAGTGAAGGCGGATGGTGAGGTGGTACTTAGTGCCCTCCAAGGTGCCCAGGCTCAGCATTGGCTTGGGAGGGGAAGCTCTCTTTGAACTTCCAGGTGTGTGGTGGGACCTCCACGCTGCAGCTTATGGGGTCCGTTTCTAGACTCAGGTGTTCTTCGTAAGGCAAAGTCTCTCAGTTCTTAGAAACCAGTCAGGGGTTCTAGCTCGGGTCAAGTAAGGTTTAGCTGCATCCCCCTTTCGAACGTCGAGACCAGTTCTCTGGTTTCAACAGTAAGGTATATGTTGTAGATTTTGAGTACACAAAGTTTGAGATCTGTTTATTTAACTCTCAGTTAGAAAATAGTATGGTATGGCATAGGAGACTTAGTCACCTTAACTTTAAGACCATAGCCAAACTCTCCCAACTCAACCTAGTCAGGGGTTTACCAACTGGTAAATTCAATAAAGACCACCCTTGTAGAGTCTGCCAACTAGGTAAGCAGATCAAAACTTCATTCAAACCAATTGGTATGAATGATTCTCCTAGAATCCTTTTCCTGCTGCACATGGACCTGTTTGGCCATATCTCCACCTCAAAGCTTAGCAGGAAAGTCCTACACCTTAGTCATTGTAGATGATTTCTCTAGGTTCAGCTAGGTGTTCTTTCTAAAAGCTAAGTCAGACACCTTCAAGATCCTCTCAAGATTCATCAGACAGATTCAATCTGAACTCAATATACAGGTTGCTGTGATTAAAAGTGATCATGGCACTGAGTTTGAGAATCAGTTAATATATAGATTCTGTGAGGATGAAGGTATCAGGCAAAGCTTCTCAGCTCCTAAAACCCCCCAACAAAATGGGGTGGCTGAAAGGAAAAATAGAACCCTAATTGAATCAGGAAGAACATTATTAGCTGAATCTAACTTGCCAAAGTCCTTCTGGGCTGAGGCAGTAAATACTACAAATTATGTTCTGAATAGGAGTCTCATCCACAAGACTAAGTTGAAGACTCCCTATGAGTTGTTGAAGGGAAATGCATCTATAGTCATTTATTTTAAAAAAATTTGGTGTACTTGCTTTATCCTCAATAATGGGAAAAGTCATCTTGCCAAATTTGACAAGAAGGCTGATGATGGAATATTTTTAGGATATTCCTCATCAAGCAAGGCCTATAGGTGCTTCAATAAAAGCTCTCTCATAATTGAGGAGTCTATGCATGTAGTATTTGATGAAACTAACATGGTTTACAAGGGGAAGGAAACTTCCACCAGTTCTATTCTGCAGGAAGAAGATCAACTAGCAGAACAAGTTGAAAGGATGAGCATAGTAAACCATCCATCTGTGTGTCAGGAAAAAGGACAACAAATGTTGACACTGACTCTGGTGAGGACTCTATAGCAGATGAGGAGGAAACATCATCCCCTGGACTACCAGCCATAGATATTGCTGAAGTTCCCACTGTCACTGAGCAAGTGATAGCTCAGGAAGAAGAGCAGATCCTGGATCACTCAACAATATCCAGGATGACTCAGAAAGATCATCCTCCAACTCAAGTAATTGGAAACTTGACAGAAGGAGTAAAAACAAGAAACCAACTCATAAGTGAGACAATGCTGCAATGCTTCCTGTCACAATAACAGAAGAAGTTTGAAGAAGCAGACAGTGACCCTCACTGGATATCTAGTATGCAAGAGGAACTGGCCCAGTTTGAAAGGAACAAGATCTGGACTTTGGTTGAAAGACCAAAGAATTACCTAGTAATTGGCACCAAATGGGTGTTCAAAAATAAAATGGACTCAACTGGGTCATAATCAGAAATAATGCTAGACTTGTGGCTCAAGGGTATAGGCAAGAGGAAGGCATTATCTTCAACTAGACATTTTCCCCAGTAGTAAGGCTAGAGGCAATCAGATTGTTCCTGGCATATGCTGCCCACATGAAGATTAAGGTATACCAGTTGGATGTCAAGTGTGCATTTCTCAATGAGAAACTACAAGAAGAGGTGTATGTGGAGCAGCCATAAGGTTTTGTCAATCCAACTTTTCCTTCTTCTGTATATAGATTAGATAAAGCACTATATGGTCTAAAGCAAGCTCCAAGAGCTTGGTATGAGACCTTATCCACCTTTCTCGTAGAACACAAATTTGAAAGAGGAAAGGTGGATAAAACCCTTTTCACAAGAGCACACAAGAATCAGCTACTACTTGTGCAAATATATGTAGATGATATTATATTTGGATCTACAGATCAATCTTTATGCAAAAGGTTTTCTTACCTAATGCAGTCTAGATTTGAGATGAGTAGCACGGGGGAATTATCATATTTCCTTGGTCTCCAAGTTAGACAAAATCCAGATGGCATTTTCATATCCCAATCCAAATATACTAGAGAACTCATTAAAATGTTTGGGATGGAGAATGCATCTATTATGAAAACCTCCATGGCTACTAATGATGTTTTAGATAGAGATGAACAAGGCAAGTCATTTGATCATAAGACTTACAGAGTAGCCATTGGCTCTCTTCTCTACCTAACAGCTAGTAGACCTGATATAATGTTTGCTACATATATTTGTGTAAGATTTCAGGTTGACCCAAAGGAATCCTACACGAGTTCTGTCAAAAGAATTCTTAGATATCTGAAGGGCACTCCTGAGCTTGGCTTATGGTATCCAGCTGAATCTGGATTTGAATTGATTGGATATTCAGATGCAGACTATGCTGGATGCAGGCATGATAGAAAAAGCACTTCATGAACATGTCAGTTCCTGGGTGCTAGACTGATATCATGGTTTAGCAAGATGTAAATCACAGTCTCCACATCTACAGCTGAAGTTGAGTATATAGTTGCAGGAAGTTGCTGCTCACAAATTTCGTGAATGCAAAATTAGTTGTTAGACTACAACTTTTCCCTTGTCAATTCCACAATCTATTGTGACAGCTCTAGTGCAATTTCAATTGCTTCCAATCCCGTTCTTCACAGCAGAATTAAGCACATAGAGATAAGGCACCACTTTCTCAGAGACAATGTAGAAAAAGGGTAAGATCAACCTTCAATACATATCTACTGACACTCAAAGGGCTGACATCTTCATTGAGCCTCTTGATGAAAGTAAGCACAAGTTCTTCATCAATGCACTAGGGATGCTTGATGGAGCTTTGTAGGTCGCCTTTTATTATAAAGATCTATTTTTTATAGAAAATTATTGCTGGGAAAAACAACAAAAATCTTAAGGAAAATCATAACTGTTTAATCAGAGCTGCGTCGAAATCAAATTGACGTACCGTCGACTTTTAATCGACGTCTGCTTCGAGAGCTCTCTGGGACGGATCCTTTGAATACCACTCTACGTAACGTCGAATACTTGTCGACGCTTATGTCGACAACATCATCGATGCCTATATTTCGAAGCCATGTCGACATCAACTCGACGCTCCGTCGACTTGATAAATTGCGCGCCTTGACATATTTTGGCGCACTAAATTCAGCCCTTCTCGGCGTTGCTTTGAATAAAACCCTAAGTTGCGACGATTCATCTACTCAAAGCAACTTTTTCGTTTTATTCCATTGTGCTATTCGAACTCTCTCCCTCCTGCTCTCTTCCTTCTTCCCTCTCTTCGTCTCTTTTCTTTGTTTTAGTGCAGGTTCTCGCAGCATCTCAATGGCATCTCCATCAATTCAGCAAGATATTATTGAGTCCGTCGATCTTGCCCTCGAGATGGTGTTATCCAAATTCGGCTCACTTTATCTTGACTTCTCAGCGAATTGTTATCGCAAACTACGCCTCCAGCATAAAAGGCTGCAAGACCTTACATCTGAACTCACGACTTTTGACAGGGAAGTACGATCGGCAGCCGTGCCTGCTTAAGGCTTTATATCTTTCTTCAATGATATAAAGCAGGGGGAGAACTGTTCTAGCAGGCAGCAACCTCCTCAAGACTCTGTCTATACAACAACAATCCCTCTCTTCTTCATCTCTGAAGGAGAGCCTGTTGTTTCATCTAAATTACAACTTATAGATGCAGCCACTCATGGGAAGCCATCACCTCCAAGATTCCTGCCCTCAATACATGGGGAGTCTTCAACACAGGGGGAGAATCCTTTATATTCAGATGATCAAATCTATGTCATGAGCACTCAAGAATACATTTATAACACTGAGACACCCAGTCCTGATCCTCTTCAATTCAGGGTGTCCTCTGGAGATTCTACTACATCACCTTCTCCTGCCAAGGGTGCTGATCAAGAATTTGATTCAGTTGAGTTTGCCCTAAATCATCCTGCCAACAGCTCAGCCTCCTTCTCCACCACCTGCTCCAAGACAAACAACTGAACCCATCCTTCCAACACCTGTCTTCAGAGGAGACCTACTTATCAAGGTAGAGGAAGAGGAAGAAGGGGCAGGGGAAGGATACCTATTTGGGAGAGGTATACAAAAGAACAGAGGAAAGAATACAGCAAGAATAAATTTTATTACAAGAAATTCGAAAAGGGGGAATTCCCAGAGAACACAATGCAAACCTACACTAATCCAGAACTTGATAAAGTGTTAGATTATATTAGTGATAGAGAAAGATATGAAGATGACGCAGCTGAAAAGGAGCTTCAAGAAAAGAAAAATAGATTCATTGATATTCTAAAAAGAGGAAAAGAGGTGGTTGAAAAGGAAGAATTGGCCAAGGCAATTCCTATTAAGTCTACTTTGTTTGATCATACAAAGTACACTACAAAGAACCCTCAAGCCAAAATGCTAGAAGGAGTAAGACAACTCCACAGAGGAGGTATTGGATGCAATCCTGAGGAGGCAGTACAGTTTACAAAAAAAAAAAAGGGAAAAGTCATCTGAAGAGGAAAAGAAGAAAAAGAAGATCATGCTTTTAAAAGTCTCAACTTCTGGGAAGGAACAAGCAACAGTTTGTGAATCACAAGCATTGGCTGTTGAATCAAAATCATAGAAAGGCCCTGAGTCAGATGATCTAAATTTAGAACTCATAAATTTGATGACAGCCAAAGTCTTTGGTCTGGGTTTCACACTCAAGGATGTTCATCCTAACACTAAAGTGGACCTGGATAAGCTATTCAAAGGTCATGGAAGGATACAGAAGAATCCATAAAAGTCACTCCTGCAAATTTCAGATATGTGGAAAGGAAATACATGAGAGTTTATGAGGACTTGTCCTTCTTTCTCAAGAAAAAGAAGTGATACTCTTTTTGGGTAAACTATGATAAACTTCTGATTATCATTAATCTGATACATTTTCTATTATCAGGTCATCTAGCTTATTCTTTCATATGTCTATACTGTCTTAAATGTATGTGTATTTATATAAGGAATGTGCAAAATCACTTTGAACAAACTATAAATTTTGTTAAGATAAATATGAGGAGATTGCTGGGAAAAACTCTTTGATTTAACTTAACAAATTAATTAAAAGTGATTTTATCCCCTAGGATTGAATTACCCATTGTATAGTGAGGGTAATCTGGTCATTAGATGTCTTAGGAAGTAACACTCAACCTAGGATGTCAAGACCATATCAAGAGAAGCACAAATTTGGTGAAGTTAATATTTGCGTCGAATAGAAATCAACGCAACATCGAATGAATATCAACGCCACTCTAACAAGAAGTCCAAGCAACATACTCTTTCTGTCAGAGTAGATCAAGTCGACGTTACGTCGAATAGATATCGATGTAGAGGCCATGGACATGTCGAAGTACTGTGTGAAGTCGATGCAACTTCTACTTCAATTCAACGCAGAAGGAAATATATGTCGAAGTCATCTAAAGTCGACGCAACGTCGACTTCATATCGATGCAAATAATGAAGTTCAGATCCATGCCTTCCAACTCGATGGTTACATTGATAAGTTACTGACGTAATATCGACTAGCAGAGTTCAATCAAAGCAAGGATGAAATCGAAGCTGCTCTTATAAGAACTCAAAGTTGGGTCGATAAGAGAGGAAGTGAAATCGACGCTACGTCGAATACAGTCTGAAAAGGAAACCTTTTTCAGGTGTCTTTTTGGACTCTCTCTCATGGCCCACATCTTTCAAGACCATTCTCCAACGACTTAATTATTTCCTGAAATAGAAGGAAGCATTAATAGAGGACAGGAAAGCTTTCTTGGAAACTAGCTTACAGTTGGGAGATGGGTTGAGAATCAAGAATAGGAAGGAAGATAATTTGAAAAGAAAAATACCTTTTCAGGCAGAATTGGAAAGGAATTCAAATTGAAGAGAGACAATATAAAGACAGAGAAGACAGAGACAAAGGGCAGTTATTACAATCGGCCATCATCTTCTCTCTAGGGTTCTCTCTTCTTCTTCCTCTCTCAGGAACCCTAACAGTGAACAGAAAAGAGAAGAAAGAACTGCTCTCTCCTGAACACAGAACAACTAAAGGCTGCTTCTCAACACTATCATATAACAGCCAGAGTTCAATAGGAAGAGAAGAACAAGGACCTGACAACTAGAGCTCCTGCAATCCATCACTATTATAAGCAGGAGCTAATCAAGAGAAGATCCAGCGAAAGACTCAAGAGGTTGTTCATCATACAACCGTTCATAAGAATTCTAAAAACAGAATTCCAACAACCCTTCTCTTATTACTTTCTCCTTCTAATCCATTTCTATAAAAGAGTTTTATTAATCCCTCTTCAAAGGATTCAGTGGTTCAAGATCTCCTAATCAAAAGATCTGGTGGTTCAAGATCTCCTTATCAAAAGATTTGGTGGTTTATGATCTCCTTGTCAAAAGATCAGTGGTTCAAAGAGTCTCCTTACCAAAAGACTCAGGAACAGTGGTGCATCCCTACCAGGTGATAGAAGAGGGGAGTACCCATATTTTGGGGAACCTCTATAAAAAATCCCGTGTCTTTTGGATTGTCAATTTTCTGTGTTGTCCCTCACAGCTTAGATTTCATTTGCTATTTTTTCTTTCATTACTTAATTGCAGTTACTTATGCTGGATTTATCTTGGTGACGCATAGTACTTAGGTTTTATTGTACTTGCATAAATAGAATAGAAATAAATTTAAATCTCTATTCACCCCCCCCCCCCCTCTAGAGGATTCTCAGTGGCACACTGTGCACTTTCAGAATTTCTCCCAGAAGCTCCATCCACGTAAATTGTCCAAGCAAAAGATTTTCCAATTTATTTTTCAGAGTTAACTTCCTTGGCATCAATCATAAAATCTGCTAGTACTTGAGCTTTGATCGCCACTCTAGGAATGTAGGAGATATCAAACTCACTGAGTTCTATCGCCCATTTTGCCAATCTACCTGAATGTTCTGGCTTTTCCAACACGTTCTTTAATGGAAGATCAGTGACAACCTTAATAGAATGAGCCTGGAAATAAGGCCTCAACCTTCGTGCTGAAACTAGAAGCATCAAGGCAAACTTCTCAAGGATCGGTTACCGAACTTCCGCATCCTTCAAAACTTTGCTCACATAATAAACTGGATACTGTTTCTTTTTTTCTTCACATACCAACACATAGCTGATAACATCAGAACCAACTCCTATATACAAAAAGAGATCTTCTCGTTCTCTTGGGCTGTGGAGTAAAGGAGTGGACGTTAACTGCTTTTTGAGCAGATCAAACGCATCATCACATTCCTTCGTCCATTCAAATTTGGCTCCTCCACGGAAAGTTTTGAAGAATGGAGAACTCTTATCCCCTGAACGAGAGATGAAACGGCTCAAGCCTGCCATCCTCCCACCCAACTGTTGAACTTCCTTAGGGGTCTTGGGAGGTCACATTTCTAGAATAGCCTTCACTTTATCAGGATTTGGCTCTAAACCTTCCAGAGTAAGGAGATGACCGAAAAATTTTCCTTTACTGACTCCGAAAATGCATTTCAAAGAATTTAACCTCATATTAAAGGCTCGGAGGGTTGCAAAAGTTTCATTCAATTCGTTGATATGAGCTGAGAAAAGCTTGCTTTTTATTAGAAGATCATCAATGTAAACTTCTAAATTTATCCCCTTTTGAGTTTTGAAAACGGTGTCCATCATTTTCTGATAGGTGACACCAGCATTTTTTAGCCCAAAAGGCATTACGAGATAGCAGAAGCAACCATCATTCGTGATGAATGAGGTGTGAGGGATATCGGGTTTATGCATTCTTATTTGGTGATAACCAGAGAATGCATCTAAAAAACTCATACATGAATACCCAACCGCAGAATCTACTAAAGAATCTATCTAAGGCAAGGAGTAACAATCTTTAGGGCAAGCTTTATTGAGTTTAGTGAAATCCACACACATTATCCATTTCCCACCATCATTTTTCACCATTACAACATTCGATACCCACTATGGGTATTGAATTTCCCTAACAAAGTTAGCTTTGAGAAGCTTTTCCACCTCCTCCCGGATTGGTTGAGCCAAGGTCATTGCAACCACTTTTTTCTTTTGCTTCACCAGAGAAAAAGCTGGATCAATGCTGAAATGGTGACAAGCGACATCTGGATCAACTCCTGGCATTTCATCCGCTGACCAAGCGAATATATCCAAATTTTGCAGCAGGCCAGAGATGATCTGATTCTTTTGAGCTTCAGGCAACTCAGCGTTGATTGAAAGCTTCTTGCTTTCATCTTCATCACTGATGGGCATAGCTTGAGTTGCTTAGGCAGGCTCCAAGCGAACTCCATCTCTTAACTCTTCTTCTACGACCTCTTCTTCCGCTTTGAAAGGATTGGAGACTTGCGAAACTGAAGAGGTCTCGGCCACTTGAGGAGGAAAACATTCAGTCATATTAACTGATTTGACGTAACACTCCCGGGCTTTCCTCGGATCGCTCCTGATCCGATATTGCTTACCATTCAGAGCAAACTTGACTGGGAGGTGGTAGGTGGAAACCACCGCTTGATCTTCATTCTGGACGGGCCTCCCAAAAATTGCGTTGTAGCTACTCAGAGCTTCAACTACTATAAATTTGACCAACTTCGTGATGCCTCCAAGCGTCACTGAGAGCGTGACATTTCCTTCCACTTCTTTCTTCTCTCCGGAAAAACCATAGTGTGGCCCTTCGGTGGAAAGAAGAGTCTTCCCAGTCTTCAGGGCCTCAAAAGATGGTTTGAATAGAAAATTTACTAAACTCCCGGTATCGATCAGAATGTTCTCAACTGTATAATTCTCTATGACTGCCTTTATAACGACTGCATCGTTGAAAGAATTGGCAGTTGGAGGAAGATCTTCTTGTCCAAAAGTGACCGTTCCTCAGACCGGGGCAGAGGAGGAGGTAGCAGCAACCTCTGATCTGAAAACCCTGGCCATGCTGACCTTTTTTGAAGACTCTAGCCATGCTCCCCCCATGGATGCAAAAAAGATAACCCAGGGTTCCTTCATCATTTGCATTCACGCATTCTCCACGATAACCAATGTTGCCAATATGGCCAACGTCGTCGACCTCTTCACATTCCTAGTGGACTTCTGCCACTTCTTTGCTCTTGGAGGTGGAGGCTTTAGAAGGATCAGCTTTTTGCAACAGCCCTTGCCGCTTCCCTTCCTTCACAAGTTTCTATACTAACATTTTGAGGGCTCTGCAATTCTCTGTCAGGTGACCTTTCTCTCTATGATGCTCACAATAAAGAGAAGGATTTCTAAATTTAGGGTCGGATTGCATGGGGGCAGGCCTTTTGTAGAAAGGCTGCTTCTGGAGGATCTGAACCACCTCACTCATTGGAACGTTGAGTTCGGTGAATGATTCTTGAGAATCATTATAGGAATGTTGAGGGAGCGGGGGAGGAGGCTGAACAAAATGAATCTGTTGAATTGGAGCTTGCTGAGGAACTGGAGTGACTGGAGCAGGTAATAAGGGCACTTGTGGCTGAAACTGCTGATGCCCCTGATAAGGACGGTGGTGAGGGAAAGTCCTTCCCCTTTGAGCTGGATGCTCGAATTCTTGACGAGGCTGTTTTGACGATGGAGGGGCCGGTGGAAAACCTGCAGAGCCTTTCTGAACTGCTTTGCAAGTCAAATTGGAAACATAGACGGTGTTGTTTACTTCCCCTTCTATGAACCTATTTGTAATGCTAAATAATTCCTGATAAGAGCTCGGCTCTTTGGTTGTGACCTCAAAATTCAGAGGTCCCTCCTGCAGACCATTTATTAAGGCGACAAGATATAATGAGGGATCAACATCCCTTATTCCCAAAATTTCTCTTTGAAAATGATCAATGAAGCGAGTTGTGGTCTCGCCTTCATTCTGCTTGGATTTGAAGAGGGCCGCGGGACCACTCTTCCTCTTCTTTGAGGTGGCGAACCTCAAAAGAAGCTCCTGCTTCTGAACTGTAAAGCAAGAGATGGACTAGGGAGGTAAGTTGTAGAACCACTCCCTTGCATGCCCATCCAAAGAGGTGATCAACAGTTTGCACCTCATCGCATCTGACAGAGTTCTCAGAGCGACTGCAGATTCAAAGGCTTGAAGATGAGAACTGGGATCACTATCTCTAGTAAACATAGGCATCCTTGGCTCTCTGAAACCATGGGGAGTTGGCTCCCAATGGATCCTGTCGGAAAAAGGAGACAGATCTTCGGCCCCATAGGCACCAGAAGGAATAAAAGGGGCAGCAGCGGGGGCTGGAGGATAAACATAATCCTCTTGGAATTTCAAGGCTCGAGCTGGAGATCCATGAGCTGCTTCCCTAAAACAGGCCTTACTGGAGGCGAACTCCTCATTCTGAGACCGCAAGGGAGCAGCGGGATGAGGGGTCGCACGGTCTAACGGCTGACCGGCGGCCAGTCGATCGGGGGTCACGGCCTGATCGACTTGAGGCATCAAACTCTTGGAGAGATCGGACAACAACTGATTAATGGCCTCAATCGACCGAGCGGTCTCCTGGCGGGCTTGAGCGGCCTCCCGGTGGGCTTGAGCGAGATGAAGCTCCATTCGGAGCACAAGAGCCTCTAAAGAGGTCGCACTCGCTGAAGAGGGGAGACCGCCGGCGAACTGACCGGTCTGATCTTCGCGGTCTAATATCTCAGAAAGTCTGTTGAATTCACCCGGACACTTCAAATCTGAAGGTCGCGTGTTCGTTCTGTTGGCACAAAATACTATACCTCCAAAACTCACACCAGAGATGGGATGGAGAAAACTGTGAAGTATAGGTTACTTGAGACAAAAGATGCCAGAGGAGAGACCTCTGACGAAAAAAACTGTTTCTATTAATCTCAGGAGAGGTTATAAGATGAAAATTCAGAACAGGTCAGGGGAAGAGGTAGAAAAGTGACAGAATTCGAGACCGCTTACACAGGTTGTAAGTTGTAGCCTCGAAGCAAAAGTCCCTTGTCAGGTACCCCTACCCCCCTATTTATAGACGCGGTGGCTGCCCAAATGGGCAGATAAAAAAATTACGGGCTGCCCAGGATACAGGAGAGTCAGGGCAGAGATAAGAGAAAAAAGAAGCAGACCGCCCGGTCTTGGCGGTCTCCAAGATCTTAATCGATGGGACTTGGACGAAAAAAACTCGGAGGGGAAGCTGGCGATCTAGGCGGTCTCCAAAACCTGAGACCGCTAGAAAGGGTCCTTCTGACTGGAGAGGGGAGGTCGTGGACTTCCGGGCAAACAATGAGAATTGAAAAAAAATATTATTATTGAAAAATATATAAAATTACAAATTACATCAATTTATAAAAAAAAATATACAATAATATAAAAGTACAAATTACCCGTTTTTTTATTATTGACAAGAATATAAAATTACAAATTAATCTTACTTTAAAGAACACACAATAATAGCCTCGTAGGCAGGAGCGAACCCACGTAGAGGCATACCCGGGCATGTGCCCGGGTTGAAATTTTCTTGAAATCCATTGAGGCCCGCTCCTTTGGCTCGTTTCTCACTTTCCTCCTTCCACGACCTAGCTTTCTTCTCTATCGTCTCCGCCGCTCTCTCCCACATCCATTTTCTCCAAACCTAGCTTTCTTCTGCCGCATCCCTTCCTCCAGCTTCCGGCGCTCTGGTTCTGCCACTGATTTCTGCAGAGTGAGTGTTCCACTTCCAATCTGTTGGAGTCTTCTGAATTTCGATAATCCAATCTGTTCCAGTCTTCAAGTATCTGGGCATTTCGATCTCGGAATCAAACAATCGAAACTTCCGGTCTCTTTCTCGTTTCTATTTCTTAGTTTTTTTGGTGCCCAGTAACTTTCAGGGGTATGAGATGAAATTATCTCAAGAGTTCAGGTAGAAGTCCAAATTGACAAATGAAATAAATTGATTCTCATGGCTGGTTTTTCCCATCGCTCTGAGTCCGAGCCAAGAATTATTCTTCTCAAGTTCTGTCAATAAGTTGTTTTATATTGTTGATGAATTTTTAGAGTTCCTGAAAGAGGTGGTTTCATTGGCTGATGAAAAGAGTATCTGCAGTTGATTATTGCAGACTATGTTCGTGAATTCAAAAATCTGAAGAGATTTGCTGAATGTCTCACTACTGAATTTCAGGATCTAGATTCAAATAAATGGCAGAGCAACAATGAAATAATACACAAAAATTAGCGGAGCACTATTATTTTGAGTTTTGAAGATCCGAAACCTATTACTGCAATGAGGGTTAATACAGGTTCTGGAAAGACGGATGACAGCCGTAAGGTTGAATCTCGAAAAGTCCAAATCCCAAATTCAGCAACCAGATGTCAAAGAAAGCACTGTTTATAAATCCTCATCAGCAACAATGAGGCCAGAGATTACTAAAATTGAAGAGGTATTGAAACCACTTTTTCATCAGTCTCTTATTTAAATGCTTACTTTATAATTTACAGATTCCTTATGTATTTTATAAGGGGTACTAGAACCTCACCCAATCAATTAGGTAAAATGAAATCAACTCCAGTTTAATGTTAGATGCACTTTTAAATTGTGTTTCTTCCTATTTCCATGGATGAACTAGTGCATAATCACTTATATTGAAAGCAATGCCAAGAAACAATTACGAATGAAAAATAGTTTGTTGATCGGCATGCATTTAAATTTTTGTTATTTCTTTTGTTTTTTTGTTACTTGTAATAATAAAAATTTAAAAATTTCAAATTAAAATTAATCAAAAATCTAAATCTTTTACTTGGTGCCCGGGTCAAACAAAAATTTTGGGTCCGCCACTGCTCGTAGGTTTCGGTCAAGCTTAATCATCGTCGGCTAGATTCAAGTCGCTTAGCTCTTCTTCAACTTCTAACGAGTTATCTTCGGCCGATGAAATATGTTATTTTCTCTTCAAAGCTTCCAACTGGTCCTTGTAGCATATGCAGATTTCCAACGATATTTCGTTCAGGCGACTCCTCCGCTCGTTCAAGATCCTATCACTCAAAGAAAATGTAGACTCCGAAGCTACCATACTAGCTTGGATTGTTAGTAAATCACAAGTCATGAAGGCCATAATAGGATACGTTGTCACTTTACTTTTCCACCATTGTAAAAGATCAAAAAAAATTATTTCGTGTGTGCACATAAAATCTTGAAATTGTGTTTTAATATATAATCCTAATTTATTTAAAGTACTCAAAGTTCGTTGTATTTTCCTAGAACCAAGTTCTAAAATCTTATTTTTGAAAATAGCTTTGGTTTTATGTTGCGTGTTTTCTTCTCGAGGTCGCTATCCATATAACTTGTCATAATAATTATAAAAATTTGTGAAATCGAAATTAAATTTGAAACATTTATATAATAAAAAAACGTAGGTGTTAATAAGCTTAAATTGTTTTTAATTTCTTTTATAAGATTTTCCACACCATCCACACATTAAAAGATTTAAAGATACAACATATGAAAACATAGCTATCATTTATTTATAACTATTAAATTTTTATAACTATTACATTTTTATAACATAGCCAGATACAAGTTTTACAAATTTATGACATTGCCACTTGTTAGGCGTTGTGAGAGTTGAGTCACTAGGCATGTTAAACCGGGGAAGAGTATACCAAAAAAAACTTGGAATGAAGCTATAAGGAAAGACATGATGTACTTAGGCATTAACGAGACTATGATTACAAATAGGGTACTTAGGCATTAACGAGACTATGATTACAAATAGGGCACAATGGCGACAGAGGATCCATATAGTCGACGGATAAAGGCTTGAGTGTTGTTGTCTTTTTTTTTTTTACTATGAATATATTGTGACATGGTACACATTTTATTGATAAATGACTTCCTATAAGTTAAGCTATTATGCAGAACTAAATTTAAAATATGACGAGTGAAAAATATATCATTTACTATTGGTTTCAAATCTTATTTTAACCACTCAATGGTCACCGTATTATTAGTAGTGTTATTGAAAAAATACTCATAATTTTATCTTTAATTTTAAATTATAGAATGCATTTTATAATTACTTGATAAATCGTTTGATCTCTATGCGGAAATTCAAAATCTCAAAACATATAATACGTCTGTTTAGCTCTCGTGAAACGGGATCGATCAAATGACAAGTAATATCTATACTATATATAAAGAAATCTCCTTATCAGTGTAATGCTCAGCCAAGAAATGAAAAAATACACAATATTTTATAAAATACGAATATTTTAAATATTTTAAAAATAAAGTACAAAATATTTTATTTTTTAAAATTTTAGAAATGAAAAAAGGAAAAAAAATATAAGTGGGTGCGTGCTGGGGGCGGGCGAAGCACGCCGGGGGCGGGCAAGGTACTGTCGCGCGGGGCACGGGGGGCCCCCCGTGCACTGTCACTCGTACATATATACGATAATCTTAATCTTATGCTGCTACTCTAAACGTCACTCGTCAAACTAACTCTACCTTCAAAATCTTCAAAATAATTTATTAAATATTGTTTTGATTGCATATACAATTTATATGTATCGCGTCTAAGTGTGGATCTACACACCTGATGATATATATGCTGAAGCGCTAGGTGGATGTACACGGTCTTGTCCTCGTTGCGTAGTGACCGAATGCTAATCGACGTCTGATGACATTCTCCATTTGCAGCTCTCGTTGACAAATTAGATCAAACATCCAAATATTGCCCAACTGCCGAAATTTCGACTCCGGGACTTGTTTAGGAATGCAAGATTTGATATGTCACGCGAGGGTTGAGTTTCCGCTAAGAGTAAGTTGCTTCGAACAATGTTTGCATTTAAATTTAAATTCCGCTTCGAAAACCGCATTTTCTCAAAATGCTCCCAAATTAAAGTCGCATGCTTGTGCTCCACAACTTCGTCAACAATGGATGAGGAGGATGATGCCATCGAGGCGGACGACGACATACGTTATGCACAAACTCACTTAGAGTGTTGGAGAGAAAGAATGAGAGTGTGTGTGTGTGAATATGAGAGTGAAAATGTGAGAGAGAGAGAGAGAGTGAACAAGGGGTATAGAAAGTTTTAATTATTTTTTTAAATATAAAACATAGAGTGTTGTTAAGTGCAACCCATTTTTAATTTTGTGCAAACCTGGAAAAAAAAGTAATTTATTGAATGCTAAAAAACATTAGGTGCAGACCTGCTCTGAAATACATCAACTTTACTCACAGAATATTGACCATAGGATCGTCCGCCTCCGCCGCCGGCCGTCTCTGGGCCGACTACCGACTTGATGAAGAGGATACAGTGACATGATCGAATACGATGAGTCGGAGTTCCGATGTCCAAGAATTTACTTTCTGCTTTTCGAAGCTCGAGTTCCGACTATGGCCAGATGAAAGGTTGTATTTTGCGAGATCACGGGTCATGAGAGACAAACTCTCTACCGGTACACCAGCTGTCTAGAGAATAGTCTCAATCGGTATATTTTTATCAAAATCCAACAATTTTTGAAATTAATTCAAAATTTTAATTCACTTATTAATAAATATATTTTTTATATAATATTAAACTTATTAACAACATTAATTTTAAAATAATTCTTGTTTTCCCCCAATTGATCACATCTAGCAAGCGCTAATTTAATATTTTTTATTTTGATAATTATTAACATATCACAAAAAAATTCAAATAAATTTGGATGAAGTAGGCCTTAAGTACAGTTAAATATAACATAATTTGTAGTCACATTCAAAATATAAAAATTAAGATCAAAATAAATTGACTCAAAAGAAGAGCACGGCGTAAATAGCTCCGTCGATATGTCGGAACGTAGATCATGGAGCTTCAGCACCGGCAGCAACTCTATTGTTCCTTGTTTAGGTATTTTCTTTCTTTCCATCTCGTCTCCGAGGTCACCTGTTTTAACAAAACTAGTCGTTCACCAAACCTTATCTCCCACACATAACGCATCAAGATCGTCGCAGGAAAAGCAGAAGGTGTGGGAGCCAACAAAGAGCATCGCCGGACGGTTTCGTAGTTGTTGAAACGACAAATAAAGTAGAAACCCCACTGTAAAAAGTGAAATTTGAAATTTCAAAAAAAGCATAGGAAGACGATGGAATAATCCGCCGACTCCTAATGGGCTCTTTTTATTGCTTCAAGTTTGGGTTGCACCTAACAAATTGATTTGACTTAAATTTTTTAGGTTTGCACATAGCCAAATTTTATTTGCACATATAATTACTCAAAACTTAAAAGCCTGGGCTGCTCATAGCGTAGGTCGGCTGGCCATTTCCAAGCAGCATTTGGCTGAGCCTTAGAGCCGTTTAGTGACGTTGGCTCTGAGAGTCGTTGCTTACATCTCTCAGTATTGTTCGCCTGGTCCAGGCCTAGTTCAGGCTTGGCCTTTGCCTGAACCTATTTCTGGGCAGGGTGCTCGGGCTTTGTCCGGTCCAATCAACATGCCGGATTTTCCCATAGAAAGGGGGGCCTTTTTATGACCCGGGCCGGACCGGGACTAGCCGAGCTTTTTCCAGTCCCGGGCCAGCCCGCCAGGCCCAATTTTTATGCAGACATCTACTCTAAAATGATCTTTATATTTGGTGTGATTCCGTCAAATTCATATATTCATTTATAATATAATTATAATTATTTTAAATTAGAATAAATAAAATACAAAAGAAAATAATATTTAAAAAATATTTACAAAACATAAGGCTGAACATAAATCAAAAGATGCCACTAGTTTCAAATCGTGCAATAATAAGAGTGTCTTCACCACCTACAGATAATTTTTGATGTTAAATATACGCATAGAGAAGAAATTATGTCCGATAAATACAGTGCACTAAAAATATATCACCCGCATAGTTAACATGGATAAATAATTGTATATGGCAACGTGAAGCCAAAAGTGGGAATGAAGATATATAGCGCTAATGAACACAGACTTTATTCCACAGGGAGGCCTGCGGGCAAAGGAAATTACATTGCAGTATTCATAGGGACTCCCCTCCATAATAAACAACTTCACTGATAGGCCCTAACCCTAAAAAACACCCTATATAAAACATTGTTCATGTATTATTACACTTCCACCAGCTATGCCCCCCAAAAAGAACTTCCAATAAAAACAACACAATTTCACCCTTCTCAACTCCATCCAATCCTTGTCAAATAAAAAAGATAAAATCTACACACTTCTTTGCGGCAGAATCAACCAAAAATTCAAAAATATGAGTTTCCCAAGCATGTGATTCTAATCCACTAGCCATCACGAGTGTCAAGCCCCGAGGAGAGGATTCACGGATGTCGGGATTATCTCTTCAGCCGAGCAAGTCTTTGAATAAGTTTGGATTATTCCCGGAGGGCGTCACGCCCACCTGTCTCGCAACAGAATCCTTCTCCAAAGCATCTCGAAGATTCGGTCCCTTCTTCATACCGACCAATATGTTCGCTCCATGGGAGTTCCTAATGATAGCTGGAGTCGTTGAACTGATACACCCGAGACCCGATGAATCTGCGTAATTGTGAAGTACGGTAAAATCTGGTTCTGGAGATAAAGCAACAGTTGAAAGATCTAGGGATGATGGGGTGGTGGGCGGCCCAACGAGTCCTTCCAACTGCTTGAATGGATCCTCGGGCGGGGAGCTCGAAGGAGCAGATTCGTCAAAATCAAGTAAATCGGGAGGCGGTTCCACGATCTTCTCCCTCAGAGGCTGGCTTAATGGAGCGGTTTTAGGAGCTGCCTTCTCAGAATTCAAATGAGTGCCCTTGGGTGCCCTGTGAGTAGCCGATGAAACTTTCTTTTCAGATGTAGATGATTTGCCAAACAGAGAAGCGGCTAGTTTATGCTTCTCAGCTGATGCTTCTACTTGCTGCTTCCCGTGGCTGTACGAGATATCTCGTGTATGTGAACTCAAACTTGTCCCGCCATCAGGAT
Organism: Dactylorhiza incarnata; assembly: GCA_033032865.1. Lineage (NCBI taxonomy): Eukaryota > Viridiplantae > Streptophyta > Magnoliopsida > Asparagales > Orchidaceae > Dactylorhiza > Dactylorhiza incarnata. The sequence continues at coordinate 1,410,914 of JAWHQI010000092.1, forward strand.
GTGCGACCCCATTTACCGTGTTATTGTTGAAGGAGCTAGAAGATGAAGAATATGAAGGCTTGCCCCACTTCTTTTGCACGCCATCGAGACGAAGTTTAATCAGAGTATTCGCTGACGCAGCGTCGGTAGTGGATGATGGATTGGGATTCTGGTGAATTTCACGGGGATATACAGTGGGCTCAGACACTGGAATGATGTCGGTAGTTGGAGGGGACTGTGATGAGGATAGGGATATATTTGTTTGGGCTGAGGGTTTTGGAAGCTCGTATGCCTCGAACCGGAGCCCATGCACAGCATGGTCATGCTGGTGTTGGTTTTTATAACTGCTGGTATCGGAGACTCCTGACCTTTCATTTTCTGGAATGTAGGGCTGTGCACCTTTCTCAAACGATTCTTGCACATAATTGCTCAGAAACGATAAATTTTTATCAACCTGGAATAAGAAGAAGCCGAACAGGAGAAGAGTCAAAAGTGTAAAATAGAACCTTGAAGGGGAAAAAATACAATGTAAACAGAAAGAGTCATAAATCAACAAAACTAGCGTTCAAAGTATTGCATGAATACTAAATCTTAGACATCATAAACCAAATTTGTCGGCTAGCATGTCAATGGTATAGATAGTACGCCTAAACTCAATCTATGATACTCAAATATGGATGGAACTCAATAGAAGTACAATGAAAGTTCCATCTAGATTGAGCACAAATTTGTGATCTTTCTGAATCTTTTCATCATTTACATATCAGCTCACCATTAAGGCATTAACCATATTGATCTTCTGGATCACTTCCTAGACAGACCCCTTTTCATTTCTCCCTCTTGTCAGTCTTTGCATGCATTCACCATTGACCACCTTCACTCTCTTCTCTGCTTTATAATTTAGTTGGGTTAACATTAACATTAGCTTGTGGTTCTCTTGATGTGTAAATTCCGTGTTGGCAATCGCTCGTCAACATGCTGCATTTGTTGAATTCTATTACTTCTGTTTTTTTACCCCTGTATCTTCCAAAATTATCAAAGTATCCACTCTAAGTTTACGCTGTTAACGGGCATTTACAAACAAAAATGCATGTCTGATGACAATGTAAACTTAGAGTGGAGGTATTGGGAATTTTGAAATATAAAAGGTCTTAGTAAATGACCCTATATACACATATATTTAGATGTGTTTATATATATTTTGAACACATCGGCATAGCGTAGTTGATAGGCAAGAGCTCTCCCAAGGGGGGCGTAGTAGCTGAGCCGTGATAGCGACGAAAGATACAAAGGATGTGAGCTAATATAAAGAGGCAAAGGAATGGATGTTCATGTAACGGCAAGTTCTGTCTGCAAATAGGCTTTCTCGCTGCCGGTTCCAGTTTTTATAATTGTACTAAAAAGGCGAGCATATTTGGTTTTCTAGAGGCATATATCGCTCCTAAGATTACTTTTGCAGGCTCCTAACATTTAGGTTTGAGGTTCCTAAATGTCACTCACACGACAAGACAAGCAGCTTTCGCCAATCTCATTGGCGAAGTACATGGAATCAAGCTCTATGTATAACTTTTCCTCCGCCCATTAAGCAATGAAGTTGTGCCTACCGCTCAGTCGGCCATCCTCGATGCACCTCTATCAATCTCGCCGCCTCCATCTAGCACCCAACTCTCCAGCTACCGATTCCACCAGCTTCTACCTACGCACCACGTATTCCCATCGATCATGCTCGAGTCATTCCCCGCGGAGATTATCACCAGTCGGCACCCACATTCAATCATCACCGTTCACATTTGTCGGGCCCCTTAATCGCCCTTGACCGTCTGTAACCATCGGGCGCACTTGCCCTAACTCCATCCATTACTGCTAGTAGTTTCTCCTATTCATTCCTCTGGCACCCAATGGTCACACCAATCAAGGCTCGTTAATTCTGCCTCTCCACAAGCAACGACCCCCTGACAACATCATCGTCGTTCGCATCATTGGCGAGCATGGAGCGAAATCAAGTAACCAGGTAAACCATCTTACAAGTTTCTATCCCTTTCTATGAGCTTGAGGACAAGCTCAAAGTCAAGGAGGGGGGAATGTTATGGTCCTTGTACAACCCCGTATTTGTCGAGTGGACTCGTCGAGCCATTAAGCAGTTGGGACGAGACGGGATCCGTGCGAGCCAGGGGGTCGAGTGGGGCAAATCAGCTTGCACTCTCCCCCTGCTCAGGGCGAGTGGCGAGTCCCAGCCTCACCGGGTACTCTCCACCACCCAGACAACTCGCCTCGCTCAAGCGAGCCGGCATAGAATGGTCTGGACTCGCCTATTTAAGTCGTAGCCCATTTTTCTAGGAGACCCCATTCCGGGTTGCGCTTAGCCATTTCAAACAACGGGATTCCGCTGTTGGCAGACCAATTTGGGTTGTGTTTAGTAAAACCAAAAGGCGGGATTCAACTATCCACAGACCGTTTTCAGAAAACTATAAATAGACTCCCAAGGCCACCTTTGGAGTGAACGAGCTTCTTGGCCTTCTCTCTTATAAGGCTGTTTCTGGTTGGGAGAGCTCTAGCCCTTTGTTTGTCGTGTTTTCCGGGCCGACAGTCTGGTGCTCTCCAGTGCCCTCCAGGGTGCCCATCTCAGAATTGGCTTGGGAGGGGAAGTTCTCTTTTTTGATCTTCCAGGTTAGTGATGGAACCTCCTCGCTGCAGCTCGCGGGGTCTATTTTTATTTTTCCACCCTCGCGAGTGAGGTTCTTTGCTCTGAGTGTCTGGCCTAGTGTTCTAACTCAGGAGAATTAAAAACAAGCTACATCAGTCAGAACTTATCTTGAACCGTGGTTTCCGGGTTTAACATTTTTGGTGCGGTGAGCGTGGACCGTAGCTTATTCAGAAATTCTGAGTAAGTCCCATGGTCGTAAGCGAAGGGCAGGGGTCGAAACGAATGCCCCCCCCCCCCTCTGGTGAGTACGTCAAGAAGAGCGATTTCAACGAGTTCAAGAAGTCGATCCTGGAGACGCTGCGCCTCGCCCTCACGCCACCAGGTGAGTGCTTGACCCCCGCAGTCCCAGTACTCGCCTCGCAAGCATTGGGTGAGGAAGCACCAGGAAGGAGAACAGGGAAGGAAGTAGTGGTGGAGAACGAGCGGGCCCTCCGTGGGCGAGTGCTCTTCCCCAGCCCGTCGGGTACTCGCTTTTGGGTTGTTTCTGTTTATCTCCGCTGCGCCTACATGTGATGTATGGTTCAATTCGTCGTGATTCTGTTACAATTCGTCGGGATTCCACGGAACAGCATTCGTCGAGTTTTCACGGGACAATCCGACGAATCCGACGAATCAGATCAGACGGCAACACTTGCCGAGAAAATGATCTCTGTAACAATTCGTCGGGATTCCACAGAACGATCCGACGAATTCCGACGAATCCGATCAGACGGCAACATTTGCCGAGTGAAGGGTCTCTGTGACAATTCTTCGAGATTCCACTGAATGATCCGACGAATCCGACGAATCCGACGAATTCCGACGAATCCGACGAATTCCGACGAATCCGACGAATTATATCCGACGAATTCCGACGAATCCGACAAGTCATATCCGACGAATTCAGACAGCAACAATTGCTGGACTTCCCCACTCTATATGGTGATTGACAACCGTTACCAACACAGTCAATCTTCCAACTTCTCCACATGCTCTTATGTGCGACCCTGCAGTCTCATATCGCGTTGGCAGTGACATTACATGTTTGACCACTTCTAGATCACAATGGTAACTCCAACAGTCTCCCACTTGATCTTGAAAGTATCAAACAAAAACCTCACAAACAATGAGCGACATCTAGCAATGCATCATTGCTCCCCAAGCAATAAGAGTTCATAACTCATAAGCCTTTATGACCAATGTTCCAGCGTTGTCTTTGTCCCTTTGTCCCTTACATCCGGAAAGAACTAGAGGCATGGACCGTGTCACCCTCATAATAGCTCAATCCAAGTTTCTTGATCTAGAACGGACTTCCAGAGAATGATGAGCTCAATATCACATATTGACTCAACCAAGCATGGCCATGCATTTCTCAGTCCAATTCCATCAAGGGGCCCATGGATGCAACTCCTGTTATATAGGAGAACAAATCCCGTATCTGCTCACACCCAAACACCCAAATGATTTGTAACGTACCCAACGACCACCCTTATCATCAACCTTCTTCAAGGAAGACTTTAGATGACATCAAAACACACTCTTCCTCACTCGATGAATGTTGTGACTTCAGGTCAAAGGACCACAACATCATTGTCAAATGAGACCTACTTGTGACACTTTTAAGTAACAATCCACAAAGTAATCTCAGGTTGGGTCTGTCCAGTACAACTTGTTCACTAACAAGTACCCACGTGATGACTTGATATCACAATATCATGACCTGTGAGAACCGGTCATCAGTCAACACACATGCTAGTCTTAATGTATCATCATCACCCTTAGCTTCTACGATGATACCTCGACTAGGGACCTTTTAAGAATGAAGCTTCGAAATCATAGGCTCTCACATTCAAGTCACGTACTTGATGTCCTATGGAAGCGAACATTCTAAGGGTATTTATCACGAATTTTATTCTATCATATAGAAACAGTATATCGTAATAAAAGAACTTGCCATTAATTGTAAAAAGAAATAATTGGTACACAATTCATCATATAAATAAATAATAAACAGCCAACAGAATATTTATTTTACATGCAACCCACAAGACTCCCACTAGAGTTGATCACTCAGGTATCGTATACCCATTGATCTAGTATGACCATCATGCTTTCTCTGCGCGAGAGGCTTTGTCAGTGGATCTGCAATATTCTCCTCAGTTGGCACTCTGCAAATGTTCACATCTCCTCGTTCGACAATCTCACGAATAAGATGGAACCGCCGAAGTATGTGCTTGGAGCGCTGATGAGATCTAGGTTCCTTAGATTGTGCAATTGCACCATTGTTATCACAGTAGAGAACTACGGGACCAACAATGCTAGGAACTACATTTAGCTCGCCGATGAATTTCCTAATCCATACAGCCTCCTTCGCTGCATTTGCCGCAGCGATATACTCGGCCTCAGTTGTAGAATCAGCAACTGTCTCTTGCTTGGAACTCTTCCAGCTCACAGCTCCTCCATTCAGGCAAAACACAAACCCTGACTGAGACTTCGAATCATCTCTATCAGTTTGGAAGCTGGCATCCGTGTAACCACTTACAACGAGCTCTTCCTTTCCACCATACACCAAGAATACATCCTTAGTCCTTCTCAAGTACTTTAGGATATTCTTTACGGCTATCCAGTGACATTCACCGGGATCAGATTGATACCTGCTAGTCATGCTCAAAGCAAAAGAAACATCGGGTCGAGTACATAACATTGCATACATGATTGACCCAATTGCCGAAGCATATGGAATCAACTTCATGCGGTCCTTATCTTCACAAGATTTTGGACACTGGTCCTTAGAGAGATTCACACCATGAGACATGGGCAAAAATCCTTTCTTGGACTCAAGCATGTTGAACCGCTTCAACACCTTCTCAATGTACGTACTCTGGGTCAAACCCAGCAACTTCTTCGATCTATCTCTATAGATCTTAATACCGAGTATGTAAGTCGCTTCACCCAAGTCCTTCATAGAAAAGCAGTTCCCTAGGTTGTTCTTAACAACTTTCAGGGTAGGTATGTCATTCCCGATCAACAGTATGTCATCTACATACAATATCAGGAAGACAACAATGCTCCCACTGATTCGCTTGTAAACACACTGTTCATCCTCGTTCTTGACAAAACCAAACTCTTTGATTTTCTCATCAAAACGAAGATTCCAACTTCTAGAGGCCTGTTTCAATCCATAGATGGACCTATTCAGCTTGCATATTTTAGTGGCTTCATTTGGGGATACAAAACCCTCGGGTTGTGTCATGTACACTTCCTCAAGGAGGTTTCCATTTAGGAAAGCCGTTTTGACATCCATCTGCCAGATCTCGTAGTCATAATACGCAGCAACAGCAAGCAATATCCTAATGGACTTTACCATGGCAACAGGGGAAAAGGTCTCATCATAGTCAATACCATGAATTTGCTTGAAACCCTTAGCCACCAGTCGCCCTTTGAATGTCTGTACATTCCCATCCATGTCGGTCTTCTTCTTGAAGACCCACTTGCACCCTATGGGTCGTACCCCTTCAGGTGGTTCCACCAAGTTCCAAACTTGGTTTGTATACATGGAGTCCATTTCGGATTTCATAGCCTCAAGCCATTTGTCGGAGTCCGGTCCATTCATAGCCTCTTGGTAGGTCGCTGGTTCATCATCATGATCCATAAGCAACACATTACCTATTTGAGACACGAGAAATCCATATATCCCAGGCTCAAATCTTGGTCTACCAGATCTACGTAGGACTTGTGTCTCTTGAGCAGGTTCTCCAGCTACAACATCTTGTAGTCCTGGCTCAGAATCCAATTCTGGTTCATTCATTACTTGTGGTTCTTGAAATTCTTCAAGTTCTAACTTTTGCGTCTTTCTTGATAAGAACTCTTTCTCCAAGAAGACACCCGTCCTTGCGACAAACACTTTGCCCTCAGACGGTAGGTAAAAGTAATATCCTTTCGTTTCCTTAGGATATCCCACCAGATAACACTTATCTGATTTGGGTTCCAGCTTGTCGGGCATTTGACGTCGTACGTATGCCTCACAGCCCCAAATTTTAATGAATGACATACTAGGACGCTTCCCAGTCCATATCTCATATGGTGTCTTTAGAACCGTTTTCGTCGGAGCGCGATTCAGTGTCATTGCAGCAGTCTCTAAAGCAAAACCCAAAAAAAAACAGGCAAGTCTGCATGACTCATCATCGACCGTACCATGTCTAACAGAGTACGATTTCTCCTCTCAGACACACCATTATGCTGCGGTGTCCTAGGTGGAGTGAGCTGTGATACAATACCACACTCTTTCAGATGATCACGGAACTCATGACTCAGGTATTCGCCACCTCGATCAGATCGGAGTGTTTTAACCTTCTTACCCAATTGGTTCTCCACTTCATTTTTAAACTCTTTGAACTTTTCAAAAGTTTCGGATTTGCACTTCATAAGATACACGTATCCGTATCTACTGAAATCATCAGTAAATATAACGAAGTAGAAAAACCCACCTCTAGCCATAGAACTCATGGGCCCGCATACATCACTATGTACAACACCCAAGAGATCCTCAGCCCTCTCAGTATAACCAGTGAAAGGGGCTTTAGTCATCTTGCCTAATAAACAAGACTCGCATCGCTCAAATGATTCATAATCAAATGAGTCCAATAGTCCATCTTTATGGAGCTTGGATATGCGCTTCTCGTTTATATGGCCCAAACGACAATGCCAGAGATATGTAGGGTTTGAGTCATTTGTTCTTAGTCTTTTATTATTATCTACATTATAGATCGGATGGTCTAGGTTCAAAACATAAAGACCATTAAACAATTGAGCTACAGCATAACAAACATCATTCTTAAATATAGAACAACAATTGTTCTTAATTATAAAAGAAAATCCAATCATGTCTAAGCATGAAATGGATATAATGTTTCTAGTTATGGCCGGAACATAATAACAATTATTAAGTTCTATTACAAGCCCACTGGGCAAAGAAAGACGGTAAACCCCTACGGCTACAGCAGCAACTCTTGCTCCATTGCCGACGCGCAGGTCCACCTCTCCTTTACTCAGCAATCTCCTCCTTCCTAGTTCCTGCACATTTGTACAAATGTGAGAACCACATCCGGTATCCAATACCCAAGATGAAGAAGCAGAAAGGTTTATCTCTATAACATAAATATCCGAAGTGGAAGTCATACCTCCCTTCATTTTCTGCAGACCCTCAATGTACGAAGGACAATTCCTCCTCCAATGACCAGCCTTGCCACAGTGGTGGCATTTCCCTTCCTTCACGGTGCTCCTCTTTTTCAGCGCAGAAGATTTGGGCTCAAGATGTGACTTAGGTCCCACCTTCGTCTTCTTGAAGCCCTTGGCCTTACCCTTGCCTTTATGTACCATCAATATGGGACTAGCAGGCTTGGCCTTCTTCATGTTTATCTCGACAGTTCGCAACATGCCTAGGAGCTCGGGCAGTGTCTTGTCTATTTCATTCATGTTGTAGTTCAAGACAAACTGCTCATAATTATCCGGCAACGATTGCAGGATAAGATCTGTGGCCAACTCTTGACCCAGAGGAAAACCCAGTCTCTCCAGGTTCTCTATATACCCAATCATCTTGAGTACGTGAGTACCAACCGAGTCTCGAGCTCCCATTTTGCACTGAAATAATGCCTTCGTGACATCGAACCTCTCTTGACGAGCTTGCCATTGAAACATTTTCTTTAGGTACTCGTCAATCTCCTTGCACCCCATGTTCTCGTGTTGCTTCTGAAGCTCAGAGTTCATGGTGGCAAGCATAAGGCACTCGACGTCTAAGGCGTCATCGGTATACTTCTTATAAGCATCCTTATCAACACGGGACGAGTTCCCGGTCGGCACCTCGGGGGCTTCTTCTTCCAAGACGTAGAGCTTTCGCTCTTGCCTAAGAACAATTCTCAGGTTTCTATACCAGTCCATGTAATTTGTCCCACTTAGCTTGTCCTTCTCAAGGATAGCTCTCAGGGACAAGGTGGAATGTGAACCACTTGCCATGGAATTCTACAAGAATTCATGCAAAATTTAATCAGTACCTTAATTTCAAAATACAATTTATTTTAATTTGGACTTCAATTAAATACTCCCACTATTTTATTCAAATTGATAACCCTCACTATCAATTCGGAGAGTCCATGCGAGCTACTCTCTTAGTGGACAAGATCCGTATTTCACCAACACCACGAGTCCGCTTTGGCGTTTCTCTCATAATGCGGTTATTTAGGTAGGCAACGCTTGCCAATTGCATCCTCATGCAACTCTTGTATGGCTGGTGAATAACTCCTTATTCGCATCCATCATATGGTGCATGCCAACCCTATGCCTCTAGGCACTCAACCATTGAGGTCACCTAGTTAAGTTAGACCCGATGTCGACAGTGGGATATCACAATTATCCGCTCACACCCTTACCAAGATAGATTAATGCACCTTGCTTTGGCAAGCCCACACTTCATCGATCGAGGCAGGAAGAGTGTCATCCATCGGAAGGCATCCGAACACTTAATATTTGATGAAGGGATTTTAATTTTAATAATAGGTTAACACTTAACCATGATCAACATTTGATCAAGTGCACATCAACAGAAAAACAAGCTTTCTAAAATCCACATGCATCCCTTATGTGCACAACATAAGACTATCAACCTTTGATAGACGAAATGGCTAAATCTGGACATTTAGAACTCTTCCAAATCTTCAGATTTACATGCATTGGACAAAGGCAAAGACAACTCGACTTAAAGCAGTAGACAAGCTCGTCTCTCATTGTTGGATTCAAAATCCAAAACAATACAAGGGTTCATTAACCACTTGAGGGACGGTTACTGCTAAGGAGACAACAATTTCTAACAATTAGAAATTACCACGAAATCCCAGACGTTCCTGGCGGGGTTCCAAGGGGCCGCGCCCCTGGCGGTGGTCTCGCTGACCGATCAGCGAGCGGGGTCAAGGGGCAAAGCCCTTGCGGGGTGCGGGGCAGAGCCCCGACCAAATTTTTGAAATCCCACCACCAAAAACCACACAAAATCACATCAAATGTGATATTCCAAGAAGAAATCTTGACATTTAGAACGCTTCCAAATACCTAGATTTGCACGTACTGGAAAAACCTAAATTCTGAAACAACATTCATGACCAGAACCTGCCTCTGATACCACTGTTGGGTTTTTCCAGAACCATACATCACATGTAGGCGCAGCGGAGATAAACAGAAACAACCCAAAAAGACTTGGATCGGCCATGAATATTGAATCAAGAAGTAAAACAAAACAACAAGGCAAAAATTACCTTAGTGGGGTTGGATCAAATCCAACCTAGATGCTCCAAGAAGAAGATTCCTGTCGTCGGCTATGCGAGTCCTCACGTAGAATAATGTCTACGTCTCTACAGTGATCCACACGAGCCGGGAGAAGAATGACTGCACCTTGCACTTCCACGAACTGCTAGGTTCGCTCCAGGAAGAACACACACGACGACGATCGCCGGAGAGGAGGTCGGCGGAGGCGAACGAGACGGCGGAACACTTCCGTCGGCTAGGGTTCGTGAAGCGGAACTCTTCCGTCGGCTGAACTCTTCTTAAGTTAAGAGAACCCTAAAAGAAGTTCTATTTATACCCAAAGGATAAACAGCTTCTAGAGGAATCGCTATCCGCAGACCACATAGCATAATAGGGGCTTCTGTTACAATTCGTCGGGATTCCACGGAACAGCATTCGTCGAGTTTTCACGGGACAATCCGACGAATCCGACGAATCAGATCAGACGGCAACACTTGCCGAGAAAATGATCTCTGTAACAATTCGTCGGGATTCCACGGAACGATCCGACGAATTCCGACGAATCCGATCAGACGACAACATTTGCCGAGTGAAGGGTCTCTGTGACAATTCGTCGAGATTCCACGGAATGATCCGACGAATCCGACGAATCCGACGAATTATATCCGACGAATTCCGACGAATCCGACGAATTATATCCGACGAATTCCGACGAATCCGACAAGTCATATCCGACGAATTCAGACAGCAACAATTGCTGGACTTCCCCACTCTATATGGTGATTGGCAACCTTTACCAACACAGTCAATCTTCCAACTTCTCCACATGCTCTTATGTGCGACCCTGCAGGCTCATATCGCGTTGGCAGTGACATTACATGTTTGACCACTTCTAGATCACAATGGTAACTCCAACACTCGCTACCCTGGCGAGGAGACTGCGTGAATCCCTCTGACTCGTCAGGCAGAGTCAGGGAGCCCTTCCTGTTAATTGGTCCTTTCGGCCCCGGTGCCGGAGGAGTTCAGGGAGCCTTTCATGTCCTACTACACAGGCAAGGATGATCATGTCCAGCATCTCCAGTGGTTCGAGGACACGGTCTCGATCAGGCAAGTGACGGACGCCTTCAATTGTAGGTTGTTTGCCATTTCATTCAAAGGGAAGGCAAGAGACAGGTTCCACCAGCTTCCCTCAGGGACCATCTACAACTTCGAAGAACTGCGACGAAGCTTCCTGCTGTGTTTCTCCACATCAAAGAAATGGAAGAAGGGGGTGGAGGCCCTTTTCCTGATCAAGCAAAGAGTCGAGGAGTGGTTGGGGAGCTACGTAGATCGCTTTCAGGAAGAGATACTCCTAGTCCATGAGGTGCCCCGGCACACCTTGCAGCTAGCCTTCACTCTCGGGCAGCAGGGGTTATTCAGGATGGAGCTTGCCTGGGACCCCCCCTCTGTCCTTCGAGGAGCTAATCGACCGAACAGGGCGGGAGATCGAGTGTTAGGCCACCAACCGCGCATTTGTGACGAAGTTGGCCAAGTTGGGAGAGAGAGAAGAAGGTACCAGAAGGATTCTAGAAGCAGAAGGGGAGAAGAAGAGAAGAATCGGGGAGGCAGGGGTTCCAAGGACCCCCAGGAGGGCAGGAGCCAGGATGGAGGTTTCAGACGCCAGCCAACCGGCCAATCTGGAGGCCGGTAGGAGGACCCCCTCAGGGTCAAGGAAGAGGATTTGTTCAGGGCGGAGGGCCCTTCCAAGGAGGGGGGAACTTCCAGGCAGGGCATGGACGGTTCAACCCTCTGGGTGGAGACCGGGTCTGAGGCCTTTCCAGCCCCCTCCACAGCAAGCCATGGCGATAGGCCGAGGAGGAAGAAGGGAAAGAAGGAATCACCCAGGAGGGGCAGGAAGGGGGAGGGTTGCGTTGCTCTACTGTGACGTCCACCAGGAGAAAGGTCACGCAACTGCCGCCTGCCCAGAATTCTTGGAGTTAAGAGGAGTGAGAACCCCAAGGGAGCAGCAGCCACAGCTACAGATCGAGGGAGGAGGAGCAGAGGCGGAAGACAGGTGTGAAGATCGGGTCGATGTGGGTACCCGGGGAGTGATCAGAGTGATCCATGGAGGCGTAGGGATCGAGGTCACCCGAAGGGGAGCCTCCATGCCATCTACCGTCAGAGTGTCATTTCGACCTCCAGAACTCCACCCTCAAAGAAGAAGATCACCTTCTCAACGAAGGACATGCCAGAGCATTCAGACCCATTCTGCGATGTGCTGGTGATCCAGAAAGCGATCGAGAACTTCACGTTTTCAGAATCCTGGTGGACAACGGGAGTTCTGTTAACGTGATCTTCAAGAAGGCCTTCGATGAGATGAAGGTGGATGCGAAGAGGGTACTTGCCTCGGATGGTCCGCTCTTCGGGTTCTCCGGAGAGAGAAAGGAAGTGGAGGGAAGAGCCGAACTCCTCGTAACTTTGGGAGGAACATCAAAGAATTGTCGTTCGTCATCGTGGACGCCTCGAGCAGCTACAACGCCATCTTTTAACGGCCCCTCATCAGCGCCTTCCTCCTACCACCAGTGCTTGAAGTACAATATCAGAGGAGTCCAGGTCTGGGTCAGGGGAGACCCCAAGGTGGCTAGCAGTGCTGCATCAGGCTGTCAACACCATCTCTTGGAAGGAGGAAGCGGAGGAGATCGATAAGGCATGGAGGACCGGGCCAGGCTGGAGGCGGTGGAGGAGATAGAGATAAAGGAAGTCATCATCCATGGTGCGAGACCGGAGAAGGTGCAGGCCAACGGGAGGCTGAGCGAGGACCAGGAGAGGGTCCGGGGGAGCATCCAGGAGAATGTGGATGTCTTGGAGCACCGCGTACATGCCAGGCAATGGCATCGACGCGGATGTGGTCTGTCACCGCCTCAACCTCAACTCAAGCGTCCGCCCCATCCGCTAGAAGAAGAGGGACGTGGCCACTACCCTGGTCGGGCCCATCAGAGAGGAAGTGAGTAAGCTGCTAGAGGCAAGCTTTGTGTCGGAGATCCAGTATCCAGACTGGGTCTTCAATGTTGTAATGGTCAAAAAGAGTGATGGGAGGTGGAGGATTTGTGGATTTTTCCCTTTTGAATAAAGAATGTCCAAGAATTGTTATCCTCTGGCTCGAATCGACGCGCTGATAGATTCAGCCGTCGGTTTCCCTGTAATGAGTTTCTTGGATGTTTTTTCAGGTTATCATCAGATCTGAATGCACCCGCCATATGTCAAGGATGTTTCTTTCATCACGGACGATGGATGTTATTGTTATAAAACGATACCCTTTGGGCTGAGGAATGCCGGAGCGACCCACCAAAGGATGATGGACCAGGTCTTCAGGGAGCAGAATTGGAGGAATTTGGAGGTCTACGTGGATGACCTGATGGCGAAGAGCAAGGTGTCGGATCTCATCTCCAAGACCTGGAGGAGACTTTCGCCACCCTGAGAAAGTTTAAGATGAGGCTTAACCCCGTGAAGTTTGTCTTCGGGGCAGGCAGGGGAAAGTTTGTGGGACATCTCCTCACCCCGGTGGGGGTAGAGCCCAACCACGATAAGGTGAAGGCGATCTCGGATTTGGAGTTGCCTAGGAATGCCAAGGAGGTCCAGCGCCTAACGGGGAAGCTGGCAGGGTTGTGCAGGTTCCTTTCCCGGGCAGGGGAAAGGTGCTCACCCTTCTTCAAAGTGTTAAGGGGGAAACAAAAGTTCGAGTGGTCTACAGAGTGCGAGGAGGCTTTCCAAACATTGAAGAAACAGCTCACGCAGCCCCCGCTACTCCAAGGGCCGAAAGAAGGGGAGGATTTGGCTTTATACCTCGGACTTGGACCTGAGGCGATAAGCCCAGTCATAGTTTGGGAGGAAGGAAAGAAGCAATTACCTTTCTACTACGTCAGCAGGGTCCTGAAGAAGGCAAAGCTCATGTATCCCATTTTTGAGAAGTTGGCATTTGCCCTGATCATCTCGACAAGGAAGCTCCGTCCATATTTTTAGGCGCACTCGATCAAGATAGTGACCGACCACCCCCTTCACAACATCATGGAAGGGGTGGAGCATTCAAGAAGGCTAGCAAAGTGGTCAGTGGAGCTGAGTGAGTTCGAGATCTCCCTCGTACCTCGAATGCCAGTGAAGGCGCATGCGGTGGAAGACTTCCTGGCGGAGTATGTGGTCGATGTGGAGCCGTGGAGGAGCCCAATTCTCCCGAGCATGTGGTTTGGGAGATGTTTGTTGATGGGGCATCAGGAAGATACTCCCTAGGAGGGGGAGTGGTCTTGGTAAGTCCTCAGGGGACGAAGATCGAGCAAGCGATCGATATCCACTTCCCTCTCACCAACAACCAAGTCGAGTACGAGGCGATAATAGCAGGGTTCCGCTTGGCAAGGGAGCTAGGGTTCCAAGACGTGAAGGTTTCAACGGACTCGATGGTGGTGGCATCCCAGGTCAAGGGGGAGTTCGAGACGAGAGAGTCACTCTCCAACGGTACCTGACAATGGTCAAGGGTCTCATTGGTTTGTTCCGCACTTTCTCCATCCGGCATGTGCCAAGGGAAGAGAACACTCAGGCGAACCATTTGGCGAAGTATGGCCCTCGCGAGGGAGGAACGGTGACGGAATTGTTTCGGCCATCAATTAAAGAGGGAGAGCTGATGGTGATCGATCGGCGACCCTCATGGATGGACCCTTTCATTGTTTTCTTGACCTCGGGCAAAATTTCCAGAGGAGGTTTCGGACAAGAGGCGATTCAGGTACAAGTCCGCCTACTATCTGCTTTGTTGAGAATATTGCACTCAATGTTCGAAGATTTGAAGAAGTACTCAAATCAATGATAAGAGCATAATGTTTTTAATGATAATCTGCTACGTACATGTAGGTCCAACAAGAACTCATGACAAACTACTTCTGTTGGACAGTTGATCAGGAATGATCAGAAAAGACCATAAATATACTCAAAGTGATCTATATAAAGATTGTAACATGTCTGGACAAATATCGTTTTGAACAAACAAGCAGAACACGTCGATATCGTTGTGTTAACTAAACACACACAACGATATTGTTGTGTTAGCAGTGTTAGAGCTGAATAAGCGGCCAAGTCCAGAAGCGTTGTGTAAAGCTGAGAAGAACTCGACTAAGTAGCTGTGTGAGAAAAAGACACACGACTGTATAGTCATGTGAGTCGTGTAAGATGGACACATTACAGTTGTCTCTAAACAGGTTTAGAGCAAAGAAGGAATATACCGCTAAAATGGTATATCAGTGTCAACTATATCGTTGACATATCGTCGAGAATAAAGACTCCTCTCGACGATATCGTGGAGATGAAACTGAAAGCAGCAGGACTCAACGTCAAAGATTATACCGTTGAGAATGAAGGATCTACTCAGCCACTATAAGACGCAGGTCTCAGCGCCAAGACTTATACTTCTGAGAATGAAGACAACACTCAACAGTACCGTGGAGTACATTCAAAATGTTACCGTTGAAACCCGCACTGCTTAGCGGAAGTCAAAATTGGCGGTGGCGCCGATAGCAGGGACAAACTATTCTATTCTTGTCCATGCCGATGACAAGACGTTTCTAGAGACCGTTGAAATTCGTCAAAAACAACCGAAGTTTTCAATTCTTCAAGGTCTATCTACAACTAGACTTCTGTTGTAAACAATTCTATTACTTCAACTGTAGGATCTAATTTTAGATCTGAGTTGTAGGGCATTTGTGCCTGAGTTGTAGGGTTGTACTCCCAGCCTGAGCTGTAAGACTTCTGTATAAGTCTGAGTGTAGGACTTAGAGATAAGTCTGAGGTAGGAAACCTGGAGGGTTTCTGAGCTGTAGGAGTTGGAGTACTCTGAGGTAGGGCTTTTGCCTGAGGTAGGATCTCTGTGTAGATCTGAGGTAGGAGACTAGCTGAATTTCTGAGTGTACGACCTGTGTCTGAGGTAGGGTCTTGGAGGAGACCTGAGAAATCTTGAGGGATTTGTGTTGTAAGATCTTTTGAGCTGAGTTTTAGAGGAGGTTGTCTAGTTTTGCACATAGCTAGATAGATTTAGAGGGAGAGTGTATGTACCTAGACCTTGGGCAACCACTATAAATCTCAGTGTTTGCGGTGTGCTTGCTTTACTTTCTTATATTGCTGAAATTTGAGAAGTACCAACTAAACTTCAAGACACCTATTCACCCCCCCCCCCCTAAGTGAATTACACTGCCTCTAACTATAAACTATCATGCTTCAAGAAGGGGACCTATACCGGAAGACCATGTCAGGGCTCCTGGCAAGATGTGTCTCTGAGGAAGAGGTCCCCAGGGTTCTAGAAGAGATTCACTTCGGAGAGTGTAGCAGTCACTCCGGAAGCCGATCCTTGGAGAAGAGGGTGTTGCGGCAAGGCTACTTCTGGCCCACGATCGGCAAGGACGCGACAGAGTACGCGAGGAAGTGCAAGAAGTGTGAGCTCATCACACCGCTTCAGCTCCTACCAGCGCAGAGGCTTAGGACAATCACGGGGCCATGGCCTTTCGCAATCTGGGGGATGGACCTGGTAGGCCCTTTCCTCAGGCCAGCGGACAGAGGTTCCTCCTGGTCATGATTGATTACTTCTCCAAGTGTCTGGAGGTCAAGGCGCTGGCGAAGACAACTTCGCAGGTAATAAGGAACTTCATTTGTGGGGAGATAATATGCCGGTACGGGCTTCCTCTAGCCATCGTCACGAACAACGGGCCACAGTTTGCTAGTGACGAGCTCACCAGCTTCTGTAGCCAGTTGAGCATTGACCTCCGCTTCGCGTTCGTCCACCACCCAAGGAGCAATGGGCAGGTGGAGGCGGCGAACAAGGTTATTCTAAACTTATTAAAGAAGGTGGAGAACTTGAAGGGTGATGTAGACTGAAACCTAGGGCTGTAGTTTGCGAATAAAATAATTGTGATCTTTAAATAATTATGGCGCGAAGAGAACTTCGTAAGCTATTTAAACGAATAAAACGACCTAGGCGTTGCAAACGGACGTAAGGCTACCATACGAGCGTAACGACGTCATGATTCACAATCCCAGCGGCAGAGAAATCAAGTGGGGGGCATTCACGTGTTTGAAATTGACAATAACCCGGAGACGAAATCAATATAGGCAAGCTCTTAATAATTAACTATTCATTTGTAATGTAAACACAATTACTAATGTTCGCGGGCAAAGAAATCAATAGGTATACCCAGGGTAGAGGTGGCAGCCACTGAAATTTGGTAGAATGTAGGAGAAATTGTAGGCAGCTGTTGTGCTCGGGATTCCAAAGAAATTATGGCAGGCTCGGGATTGCCGGGTGGGCGTCGGAGGAGCTGGAGACTGGCAGAGCAGGTTTACTGGGAGAGGTTGAGGATCTAGCTGTAGTAGAGCTCGCAGGAACAGACGACACGACCGACTGGCTGAAGGCAGGTCGTTGGTGGTTCACAGAATCCGCCGGAGGACGATGCATGAGAGGTCGCCGGAAACTTGGAGGGGTTCTGGCGTCGTCCTCGCAAGAGGGTGCAACGAGGCCGACGGGTTGGAGTGGCGTCGACAACAGAGGACTGGACTGGAGCAGGCGTCGGGCTTCGGGTAGGTTGGGGCGCTGGAGGAGAACGAGACAGAGGCGCGCGCGGCTCTGTTCGTTCTTTTTCCCCAGCTGCCCATAACAAGAGGTAGGGTTTTCTTTTATAACATAGGATTAGGGTTTAATTTTTGATAATGGCAGATTGTATAACATGGGTATTTCTTTTAATAATGGTAGATATTAATAATGGCAGATTGAAGAAAATGTGGAGGAAATTTCAAAGGTGGGGAGCTGGCTGTAGGCATAGGGGAAAATATATATGAAATAAGGCTTGCCCTAATTAATTCATCTCCAAAATTAACGGACCTATGCATTTAGGGTCTCCTTAGTCGGTCACGCCAACAAGCCAAAATAACATGCGCGAATAACATGTGCGATACAAATTAACACCAAGGCGCTCATAACACGCGCGATACAACAACACATACGAAGCAAAAGGCGCGAAAGCAGGCGCTACAAAATGACAAGACAGAAAAGAAATAACATAATAAAAAGATGCGACTCGAGTTGCATCAAAGGGGAACTGGGTGGAGCAACTCTCCTCAGTCCTTTGGGCTTTGCGGACCACACCCAACACGGCCACTGGGGAAACCCCTTTTAAACTCTCTCATGGCTCGGAGGCCGTGTTGCCGGTGGAGTTCGTGATAAGGTCCCCGCGAGTCGTCATCGCGGGGGAAGGAGATGATGAGTGGAGAGTGGAGAACGAGGAAGAGCAGCGACTCTCGCTTGACCATGTGGAAAAGCTCCGCGACCTGGCAACGGTCCGCCAGGAGGAAGTCAAGCGCGGGATGGCTAAGTACTTTGACAAGCACATTTGAATTAAGCAATTTGTAAAGGGAGACTTAGTTCTCAAAAAGATCGACGATGCGGGAAGGTCAGCGACAGTTGGAAAACTCCACCCCAACTGGGAGGGTCCTTATGTAATTTCGGAGGAGTTGAAATCAGGGGGTATCGCCTCCAAAATGCGGAAGGAGTCCCCCTTAGCAATACTTGGTGCGACAACGACCTGAAGCGCTTTTATCCCTAACTTATAATAAAAAAATTATCTCGGTAGACTTGTTTTTGTGATATAGGGCCTACTGCCCAGCTCGGGCGGGGTACCATGAACTGAAAGTTTCATGCTAGTTGAAAGTTAGAAGTTATTTTGCAAAGCCCCTGAGAAGGTTTCGCTGACCGGGCTCTCGCAAGCCGACAGAGCAGGTTGATCACTCAGGAGGCAGATAAAGAAGTTATTTTGGAAAGCCCCTGAGAAAGTTCCGCCGATCGGGCTCTCACAAGCTGGCAGGGCAGGTTGATCACTCAGGAGGCAGGTAAAGAAATCATTTTGAAAAGCCCCTGAGAAGGTTCCGGTGACCAGGCTCTCACAAGCCGGTAGGGATGGTTGATCACTCAGGAGGTAGGTAAAGAAGTTATTTTAGAAAGCCCCCGAGAAGGTTCCGCTGACTGGGCTCTCACAGGCCGGCAGGGCAAGTTGATCACTCAGGAGACAGGTAAAGAAGTCATTTTGGAAAGCCCCTGAGAAAGTTCCGCTGACCGGGCTCTCACAAGCCGGCAATGCAGGTTGATCACTCAGGAGGCAGGTAAAGAAACTATTTTGGAAAGCCTCTGAGAAGGTTCTGCTGACCGAGCTCTCACAAGCTGGCAGGGCAGGTTGATCACTCAGGACGCAGGTAAAGAAATTATTTTTGAAAGCCCCTGAAAAGATTCCGCTGACCGGGCTCTCACAAGCCGGCAGGTCAGGTTGATCACTCAGGAGGAAGGTAAAGAAGTCATTTTGGAAAGCCCTTGAGAAGGTTCCGCTGACCGAGCTCTCACAAGCCGGCAGGGCAGGTTGATCACTCAGGAGGCAGGTAAAAAAATTATTTTGGAAAGCCCCTGAGAAGGTTCCGCTGACCGAGCTCTCACAAGTCAGCAGGGCAGGTTGATCACTCAAGAGGCAGGTAAAGAAATTATTTTGGAAAGCCCTTGAGAAGGTTCCGCTGACCGAACTCTTACAAGACGATAGGGTAGGTTGATCACTCAAGAGGCAGGTAAAGAAGTTATTTTAGAAAACCCATGAGAAGGTTCTGCTGACCGGGCTCTCACAAGCCGACAGAGCAGCTTGATCACTAAGGAGGTAGGTAAAGAAATTATTTTGGAAAGACCCTGAGAAGGTTCCGCTGAGCGGGCTCTCACAAGCCGGCAGGGCAGGTTGATCACTCAGGAGGCGGGTAAATAAATTGTATTGGAAAGCCCCTGAGAAGGTTCCGTTGACTGGGCTCTCACAAGCTGGCAGGACAGGTTGATCACTCAGAAGGCGGGTAAAGAAGTTGTATTGGAAAGCCCCTGAGAAGGTTCCGCTGACCGGACTCTCATAAGACGACAAAGCAGGTTGATCACTCAGGAGGCGGGTAAAGAAGTTGTATTGGAAAGCCCCTGAGAAGGTTACGCTGACCGGGCTCTCACAAGCCGGCAGGGCAGGTTGATTACTCAGGAAACGGGTAAAGAAATTATGTTGGAAAGCCCCTAAGAAGGTTCCGCTGACCGGGCTCTCACAAGCCGGCAGGGCAAGTTGATCACTCGGGTGGCAGGTGGGAAGGAAACACTTTTGAAGGAAGCCCCTAAAGATGGTGGATTCGGTGGGAGAAAGGATAAGTGATGGAGAGGTTCTCAAAGAGGACCGATATCGCAACCATGGATGCATGGACGAGTGAAAATGGCAAAATAAAGGGCATCATGAAAGCCTGAGTCAGAACAGGTATAGGGTGCGAGCACGATTGGTCTCTCCCCGTCCATCCACACACTTCAATCTCCACCTGAATCGAAGTACGTGGCCCGCGGCGTGGGCGAGCAGGAAAAAAATACACTCTCCCCACGCGAGCGAGCACGAATATTCAGGCTCAAGTACTCGCCGGATTGAGGGGTGCTACTCTCAGCGCGGTCATTTCGTTAAGAGGTGCAGGCGCATTGGGGTCGCCAGTCCTAGTTCTCGCAAGCTAAGGCGGGGTGAGTTAGGCGTCTCGGCAAAGGATTGGTCCTTGGGGCAGGTACTCGGCGAGCTCAGGAAGTAAGGCGAGTTGCCAAGAGAAACATATAAAAAGAAGGGGCGGGGATGGAAACAAAAAGGTAAGTTTTCATTGATGAATCATTATGGTTACAAGTTCGGGGGGCCACACCCCTACATGGCAAAAACACATTGAAAAATAATAATAATAGAGTCCTAGACTAAGAGGCTGGCAGGTCCACGGAGATAGGCCTTGCTCGGCGTCTTCATCTTCGGCAGGCGAGTAAGCATGTAAGTCGAAAGGAGAGCTCTCCGGGGGCTCAAGAAGGAAGAGCGTGGGGATCAGCATCTCTGCGGAGACGTCCTCCCACCCCACCTGCAAAGAGCCGAGGTTGCGCAGCACCACGAGCGTGGTCTCGATGGACTGGATGACCAGGATCCTCCGGGTAGCCTCGACCTCGCGCGGCGTGAACTGCAACAGCTTCGCGCCTTCGGAGGTGGACTCCCTGCGCTCCGCCACCGGCATCTTAGCAGGGGCACTGGAGGGGTTGCGCCTTGAGGGTTTCCACCTCCGCCTCCAGCTCGTCGATGCGCACCGCCATTCGGGCGGCCGTCTCGGCATCCTACAATAAAATCACATGAGATGGGTGAACGAAAAAGAAAGAAAAATCATCAAAGAAAATAGAACTCACCATACCACTGCAGGCCTTCGCGAGGAGCCTCTCGGTGACTCCAAGCCGCATCCCAGGTCTTGGGCTCGCTCCTCTGCCAGTTTCCTCTTGGCCTCGGCAGCGAAGTACTTTTTGCTGAAGCTTAATCTGCGGCGCGAGGCCATATGAGAGAGCTCAGCTGCGCGCAGCTGGGCCCGCGAGATCGCGCAGATTCGCCTTCTCATAGGCGGTGGCGTCCACCCTCCCGTACAGCCCACGGGTAAGGGCATAGGTGCCCTCGCCGGCTTGGCCGCACTCAACCCAAGAGGGAAGGAGGGAGGAGACGGAGACTCTATCTTTCGCGTCTAACCACGCGAGCAAAGAGCCTCCCGCGCTGTCCTGGGGCCTCTGCCCCAAACTAAAATTTGGGTGCGAGTCAGGCATCTCCGCCCCACTCGCCCCTGCAGCATCCCTGGTCGAGGGTTCCGGGCCGCTCGGCGTGGCGGCCCTCTTCTTCGCCACAGTCTTCTTCAGTCTCTTACACGAGTCGGCAGGAGGGGAGGGGTCAAGGTCCAGCACGGGCCTCTTCCCCTTGCTGCTAATGGGCGCGGCCCTGCTCAGATCAGTGGAGCAGGCTTCCGCGACAGCCTTCGCGAGATCTAGCAGGGAGGTCAGCATTGCCCCACCCTCATGCAGCGGGTTCACAGGGATTTGGCGCTCACCTGCAGCAAGAATAAAAAACAAGAAAAAGCCCTTAGAGGGAGCGAATTAAAGGAGTAGCGAGGTTATGCGAGTAGAAGCATACCTTCCCCCGACAATACAGGGGGGTAGCGAGTCGAGGAGACGTCGCAGGTAAGCGACCTCGAAGTTCTTTCCGTGGAAGAACTCGTAAAACTTCGCCGCCTCGCCGTCCACGCAAGGGGCATGATATACCGACTCGCTCTTTTGGACCGGCGAGTACAGGATGTTGCCGAAATCCCCCTTGACGAAGAGGAATCTGTCGTTCCAGTGGTGGACTTTGTTGGAGGTCTCGCAGACCTTGAGTTGCGAGTCGGTCAGATAAGCGAAGTCACCTGGGGTCGCCCAGTAGATGAATAATTTGCGGAAGACGGTGAGGTTGAACACGATCATCTCCTCGCGCGGATAGCAAGCGAACGCGACTAGCATGGCTATCACGTTCGTGTTGTTCTGCGCGGGCACCGTCACGAAGTATTTGAGGAATTGCTTTACCTCCGACCACAAGGGGAGGCGGAGCCCGACGTCGAAGTAGGAGAGGGGGGAGGCAAGCTCGTCTGGAAGAAACGTGTTGATGACCTCGCCCTCCCTTGGGCAGCGAACAGAATATCCCTCTGGCAGGAGGGCGGCCTCGAAGGCGAAACGATCCTCCTCCGGCACTTTCCCTTCAGGGAAGCAGTGATCAGCGAAGTTGGCGACACAGTTCCCTCGCCCATCAGCAGACTCAGCATCGCCGGTCATCGCGAATAGGGTTGGCGAGTGGAAGAGGCGAGTGCAAGAAAAGAGAGAAACGACAGGGGGTGTAGTTAATGCGGTAGTAGAAAGGAAGGGGGGGTATTTATAGAAAAAACAGGGGAGGGGGAGGCGACGACCGTTGACGCGACCCACTCGCTCCCAGCCCACTCACCCTACCTATACGTGAAGTCTAGAACACCCCTACCGCTCAACTATACAAAAAACGAGAGCAATAAAACACAACATGCGAGTCATATCAGAGGAAAGCAAAAATCCCGGCAAGGCGGGGTCAAGAACAGCAGGAAATAATAGTACATTGTTTGGTGCGAGAAAGTAGAAAATAATAACATTCTCAAGGAAAAAAGAAAAATGCGAGCGAGATCACAGGGGGTGCAACCTCTAAAAACCCCGACCTAGCGTCCGGACCCTTGGCCTCGCCTGGCGGCGGATTTGCGGACCGCAGTGATTTCCTACTGCATCGACCGCGTGAAATCTTTGAGTCGCTTGAGGTGACTCTCCGTTAGCACCGTGTCGCCCCCCGGGTTCTGCTGCAACTCTTCCGCGAGCAGGACGCAGTCCCCCTCCAAGGCGTCCATTCGCCGCTCCAGGACAAGGATGCGAGGAAAGGGGTCGTTCTCGGCCGAAGCCCTCTCCTCGTGGAGCTCGCAAAGCATGTACCCATATTTCTGCAGCACCACCGTCATTCGGTTTTTCATCTGGGCAGCATCAGAGGGGTCTCCCAAGTACTCGCCAATCATGGAAGGGGAAGGCGGCGCCGAGTAGTTTCCTGCATCATCCGACTCGTAAAAATTTGAGAGTGGAGGCGAAATGTTAGCAGGAAATTAGAAGCTAAGAAAGGAAGGGGTGAATACATTCCCTTACCATGCGAAGTCCCTATACCATTCTCCCCGCAATGGGGAGAGGGCTCGCCTCGGCGGCTCGGGGGCATCCTCGGCGTTCCGCCAAAGGCGCAGGAGGTGGGAAGTACCGAGGACTTTCCGGAACACACTCGCAACAGAGGCTCGGTAGAGCTCTGCACTGCGGTGACCACGGGGTCAAGAGCGTTGCTCGTCGGGGAGATGGCGGTGTTGGTGAGTTCCTCGGCCAAGCCGCGAGCAGGCGACCTCAACCGGGTTGGGGGGGGGGGGGGGGGGTCGAGGCAAGCTTGATATAGGTGGGCACTGCAAAGGTGAACACATGGTTAATTATACTCATAGTGCGCGAGTCTAGTATGAGGAGAGAAATGGACACGTACCAGGAATCTGAAGGAGGGTATCAGGGTTCGTCCGAGTGCTCGCACCCTCTTGCTCGCCGTCTCCTCGTGTCGTCCTCGACAGTGAGGTGGGGTTGTGAGGTCTGAGGTTTTGAAACAGACGTTATAAGAAAGTTTGTAAGCAAGCAAAAGGAGGAGGGGGAATCGCACTTAATGGGATGCCTCGAAGCCTAGGTTGAACCCGGGTTGCTGTTGCAATCTGTTGAGAAAAACCTCTTTTGATTTAACTTAACAAATTAACTATAAGTGATTTTACCTTCTAGGTTTATTACTCATTGTATTGTAAGGGTAATTTGGTCATTAGATGTCTTAGGATGTCTCACTCACCTTAGAGTGTCAAGACCAGATCAGGACAAGCACAATCTGAGTTGAATTAATACTTGTGTCGAATATAAGTCGACGCAACATCGACTTAATGTCGACGCAACTCAGACTACAAGTCCAAGCAACTTAATCTCTCTGTCGAAGTATAAAAAGTCGACGCAACGTCGAAAGGATCTCGACGCAGAAGGAAGACCCAGTCGAAGTTATCTGAGAAGTCGACGCAACTTCGACTTCAACTCGACGCTGAAGATAAAGGTCAAGTCCAAGTCTTCAACTCGACGGTTACGTCGATAAGTAATCGACGCAACGTCGACATCTGAGTTCAACCAGAGCTAAGGAGCAATTCAAAGCTACGTCGATAAGAACTCTGAGGTGCGTCGACATGAAGGAAGATGAAGTCGACGCAACGTCGAATACAGTCAGAAAAAGGAATTCTTTCCAGCTGTCTTTCTAATACCTTTTCAGAAGGTCCACCATACTGAAGACAGTTGTCCAACGGCTAATTTGTTGCCAATAAAGGAAAGAAGTATTCCAGAAGAGCAAAAGCATTCTTGGAATGAAATGGAATGTAATAGACGGGTCGGGAACAAAAAAAGAAGAGAAATCAAGTATCCAATAAGAATACCTTCTCAGGTCTGTCCAAAATAAGAAAGAAATTCAAATCAAATGATGGACAATAAGTAGGCTGAGAAGAGAAGAAAAACCCTAAAACAAAAAGAGAAAAGAAGTGCTCTCTCTCAGAACAGAAAAACAGGGCTGCTCCTTATTCCACATCATATAGCAGCCAGAGTACAAGAAGGATACACAGAGAAGGATCTAATCAAATAACCCTTGCAATCATCACTATCATAAGCAATGGTTCATCATTTCTGATCCTGTGAAAAAAAGAAGCAGCAGAAGTGCTTCTGAAGGATTCTGAGAATAGAATTCTAATATTCTACTTCTTACTTTTTCCCTCAACTGTACAGAGTTTTAAGAATCTCTCTTCCAAAAGATTCAGTGGTTCAAGATCTCCTTATCAAAAGATCTGAGTGGTTCAAGATCTCCTTATCAAATAGATCTGAGTGGTTCAAGATCTCCTTATCAAAAGATCTTTGGTTCTAAGAGTCTGTTTATCAAAAGACTCAGGCACAGGTTGTGCATTCCTACCAGGTGGTAGAAGAGTGGACTACCCACATTTTGGGGAACCACTATAAAATCTTGTGTCTTCTGTGTGTGTTAATTTTCTGTGCTGTCACATATAGCTTGCAGTTTTTCTGCTTTACATTAGCAGCATTTAATTATTCTGTGTTTGGTATTGTTGAAGCATAACACTTAGTATTTTTATTGTGTGCACAAATAGGATAGAAAATATTTTTAAATCTCTATTCACCCCCTCTAGAGTATACTCAGAGGCACACTGTGCACTTTCACAATCCTGACGGAGTCGACGCCCCTCCTAGAGACTCGTACCGCACCTTTTTGATGACCCTTTTTCCTACTCGCCTCGGTGGCGTGCGCGAGGAGTGCTCGGAGATGATGGCTAGCCGCCCAGAAGAAGACGCCTCATTCATTTCCTTGAGGGAGGCAAGGCGAGCTAGGATGTCCTTGGAAGGCGGCATAATGGCGACCAGCTGATGAGAAGCGAGGGGAGGAGGTGGAGGGAGGTCCTTGGGATGCCCCCCTTGGGTATATATAACCCCCGGTGGGCCTCACTGAAAGATTCCCCTTAAACTAAGGCACTCGACAAATGCTCGGGGTTGAACTGTCTTTCCGAGCTTGAGGCAAACTCGCAAAGAGCGGAGATTGTATACAATCCCGTATTTGTCGAGTGGACTCGTCGAGTCATTAAGCAGCTGGGGTGAGACAGGATCCAAGCGAGTTAGGGGGTCGAGTGGGGGCAAATCAGCTTGCACTCTCCCCCTGCTTAGGGCCAGTGGCGAGTCCCAGCCACACCGGGTACTTGCCACCCCCAGGCGACTCGCCTCGCTCAGGTAAGCCGGCCTAGAATATCCTGGACTCGCCCATTTAAGTCGTGACCCATTTTTCCATGAGACCTCATTCTGGCCTGCGCTTAGCCATTCCAAACAGCGGGATTCCGATGTTAGCAGACCAATTTGGGTTGTGTTTAATAAAACCAAAAGGCGGGATTAAGCTATCCGCATACCGTTTTCAGAAAACTATAAATAGACCTCATGGGCACCTTTGGAGTGGACGAGCTTCTTGACCTTCTCTCTCCTTAGGTTGTTTCTGGTTGGGAGAGCTCTAGCCCTCTGTTTGTCGTGGTTTCCGAACTGATAGTCTGGTGCTCTCCAGTGCCCTCCAGGGTGCCCAGCTCAACATTGGCTTGGGAGGGGAAGTTCTCTTTTTTGATCTTTCAGGTTAGTGGTGGGACCTCCTCGCTGCATCTCGCAGGGTCTATTTTTAGTTTTCCACCCTCGTGAGTGAGGTTCTTTGCTCTGAATATCTGGCCTAATGTTCTGACTCAGGAGAAGTAAAAGCAAGCTACATCAGTCTGAACTCCTCTTGAACCGTCATTTTCAGGTTCAACAGTCTCACACTACTAGTTATCTATTATCGATTATTGTACATTTATTTAATGTAATTATTTAGCATCATCATGTGTTTAAGTTAGACGTCAATGTTATGAGTCAATATTATGTGTCTTTATTGTGAGTCGTCTTCTTTTAGTGTCTTTTAGTCTTTTTAGTAGTTTAATTTATTTACGGTTCATGTCATTGTGTAATGTTATGTGTAGACCCCTTGGGCCATGAGTGAATGAATCATTATCTCTCTCTTAGTCTCTTTCTCCCTTAGCTCTCTCCTATATTTTCTCTCACACTTTAAGATAGGTTTAGGGTTAGGCAAGGCTCCCCTCTTCCGCCTTCATCCCCTTTCTCAAACTCCGGTTGAGTTCGGGTCTTGTGTATTCTTCTCTCACACTTTAAGATAGGGTAAGGGTTAAGCAAGGCTCCCCTCTTCCGCCTTCATCCCCTTTCTTCAACTCCGGTTGAGTTAAGGTCTTGTGTATCGTCGCCTCCACCACCACCTCCGACTAGATGTTGATGAACTATGGGTTAGAGCGTAATAGTGCCTTTTTTAACATGTATGTTAACAATGTGAAGGAGAACCTTGGCGCACCGTTTAAGGTGTTGTCGTGTGACCATGAGGTCACGGGTTCGAGTCCTAGAAGCTGCCTTTTGCAAAAATGCAGAGTAAGGTTTGCCTACATTTCACCCTTGTGGTGGGACCCTTCCTCGGACCCTCGCTGCGCGGGGATTCTTTGTGCCACCGGGCTGCCCTTTAAGTTAACAATGTAAATTTCTGCTAATTTTGAAAAACAGAGGGATGTTCCTATAATTATGCAAAGTTAGAGGAGAGGTTTTTTGTAATTATTTTCCCTCTCAGTATATATATACACACGCGCGCGTGCACACACACACATGAATAAATTGGAGAGATTTTTAGGTGCGTGTAATGCACCTTCCTTTAGGTGCGAGTATAAACAGGGTCTAATTTCTGGAGGGACCCACCATTCGCAATTCGAAACGGCACTCGCTCTCTTCTCCCACGTGCTTCGCGAAAACTAATTCCTTGCAGTGTAAATTGACGGCGACGGAGCTCTATCGCCGACGGCCGACGACCGATTTCCTCCACAACATACAAGGTACATTTCTTCAATACTCTATGATTCTCAGGCGAACGCACCAGCGACATTGTTTAGTACACAAATCGACATAATGTCGATAACCTAATTTTTTACCGGTAAAAGGGAAAAAAGAACTTCCCTTTTCTCACTGATGTTCTTGCCTATTTCTAGTTTATAAGATGTTTTAGGTCCTTGTTTTATTAGATCCAACCATATTGTATTAATATGCGGCCATATTGATATTATTGGTATATTACATGCAGACGTATTGTTCCTTCCCCTTATTTTCGACACAATAAGGCTGTATTTAATGTTCGTTTTGTTGTTGTTTAGGGGTAGTTAATGGTTTAATTGATAGTTTAACAACTATTATTCCCCAAAGATACTGTTGTATTACGACTGTATAATCATCTCATTGATGAGTCAATAAAAATTATTTGCAGATCCACCGTGTTCTGCTTGCAGATTTTTAAGATACTGTCATATTACAATCGTATCATCATTAAGTATTATCTCACATTTTTCTTGCAGCAATTTATATGTTGTTTACGGTAAGTTAATTGTTTTATTGTGACATATGCAGCATATATTGCCTTAAGATACGATTGTATTATGACTTGCTTAAACATATAATTGAATAATCTGTTACGGACCCACGTTGGGGGTTAACCTAAAAGCGCAGCGCCGCGCCCCGGCACGATCCGATTAGTCGCTCATTTTGGGTGACTTGTATCTTTTATGTGTTGTTTTTTTATGCTTAGTTTGTGAATTTGGGTTTGGTTTTGGGCTCACCCATATATGGGTTTGAGGGTTTGAGGGTTTGATGAAATGGCAAGCAAGAATTTATCCTCTCTCTCTTTCTCTCTCTCTCTTTCTAAAACCCTTCGTAACTCTCCCAAGCCGCTCGCCCGACCCCGACCCGCGTAACACACGCCGCCGCTGCTTCCTGCGACATCCCGCGCCTGCATACCGCGCTCGATCGGCCTCCTCCTTCCCCATCCGGCCTCCTCCTTCCCCGTGGAATCCCTTCCGGCATCATTGGATCTCGCAAGCACAACGCCAACCCTCTACGGGACTTCCCTCTTCTTCCTGGCCGAACTAGGTCACAGACGAAGGGCCGTATCATCTTGGTATCAGAGCTCTCCTCTTCCTCGGGGCCTCCTCCACCATCGCCACCGCCCGTCGCCGCTGTCCTAGCTCCGACAACCCCCTCGCAGCCCCGTCTGGCGTGTCCGCAGCACGGATCCGACCGCCCCAGCCGCTGTCCTCCCTCACCGATCCTGTTGGGGGCATCCTCCTCCGGTTTTCCACTCCTCCCGGACAGCACGGGTATTTTGCCCACCCCCCCGGTCCTCCACACTAACTTTCAGCCCGCTCCCATGGACGACGGCAACTCGGGAGGGCTTACCTTGGCCTAAATCGTGGAATCCTTTTAGCAAATGATGGTGGCCAACAATAGGGCCCTCATTGAAGCCCTTAGGCCGGATGCGTCCCCGCCGGCCACGCCGGCCCCGCGTGCCGCTTCGGGCTCCTCCCAAACGGTACACGAATCCTCGGCACCGAGAAATGAAGGAGGCGGATTTCCTCGTTTTGTGAAGTTGGATTTCCCTCTGTTTGATGGTCGGGAGGATCCACTAACGTGGCTCACTCGTTGCGAGCAGTTCTATGAAACCCAGCGCACTCCGGAAGCATTCTTGTCATGGCGTCGCCTAAGCGTCGCCTAGGCGACGCCTAGGCGTCCAGGCGCCAGACTAGATCCAAGGCGACTGGCGCCTTTTTTTTTATTCATAAAACGAAGAATAGACTGCGGTTTATATGAAAACCGCAGTCTATAGGGGGAATAGACTGCGGTTGTCGTATAACCGCAGTCTATTCCTTCCTGGCTTAAAATGTTAGTGTTAGAATAGACTGCGGTTTTATCAAAAAACCGCAGTGTATAGTCTTCATAATGGGGTATAGACTGCGGTTTTGGATAAAACCGCAGTCTATACATACTATACACTGCGGTTTTATCCAAAACCGCAGTGTATAGTCTAGTTTTTGGGTATACACTGCGGTTTTGGATAAAACCGCAGTGTATAGTCCCAGATAATTTTATCAAAAAACCGCAGTGTATAGTCTTCATAATGGGGTATAGACTGCGGTTTTGGATAAAACCACAGTCTATACATACTATACACTGCGGTTTTATCCAAAACCGTAGTGTATAGTCTAGTTTTTGGGTATACACTGCGGTTTTGGATAAAACCGCAGTGTATAGTCCCAGATAATTTAAAAAAAAAAACAAGTCATTAGGTAACGACTAGCTCGCCTTGTTGTCTCCTTGGCGTCCGCCTTATCGCCTAGGCGTCAAGGCGCCCGGCGCTCGCCTTGGTTCGCCTTGACGTCGTGACAAGAATGTCCGGAAGAGGACTGGATTGGGATCGCATCGTTTCATCTCCTCGGATCGGCACAGATGTGGTTCTCACAGCTACGACGAGAGCAGCCCCAGTTGGGTTGGGAGGATTTCAAGACTCAGTGCACCTTGCGTTTTGGACCCCCGCTTCTCGGCAATCCCATGGGTGACCTTCTTTCTCACCGACAGACTGGCTCCATTGAGCAGTATATCGATCAGTTTCAGGTGCTCCTCGCTCGCGCCCCGACCGTGCTTACATCCCAGCAGGTACCAGTCTTTCTGGCTGGCCTCCATGAGCGTTTGCTGATGGACGTTCAGTTGCAGTCCCCCGTAGACCTGTCCACTGCTATGAGCTTATCCCGCATCTTTGAGCGGTGCCTGTTGATGGACCGGCAGTCCATGGGTCGTCGATCTGGTGAGGGACCCCCCAGGAGCTTGGGCCCGTCGCCTGTTACATTCAGCCCGAGAGCTGGCAGAGGCAAGGAAGGCGACCGACAGTCTACATTTCGACGGCTCTCCGCTCAGGAGATGGCGGATCGGCGTGCCAAAGGCCTTTGTTTAAACTGTGACGAGCCTTTCACCCGTGGACATCGGTGCAAGCGTCTGTTTTGGTTAGAGGTGGAGGATCCCTCTGATGAGGACCCCGGGGATGAGGACGCGGGCGAACCGGAGATTTCCGTCCATGCTATGATTGGATCCCAGACTGGGGACACGATTCAGCTACCGATTTTGGTGGCGGATCACCCTCTAGTCGCTCTTATGGACTCGGGCAGCACACACAGTTTTCTCAGCGATATCACCGCACAGCAGCTTCATTTACCTATTACTGCCCGTTCGAGCAACCGAGTTTCTGTTGCCAATGGCATGGCTATGTTGTGCACGGGCGTCTGCAGAGCGGTGCCGATTAGCGTGGAGGGCTATCAGTCCCACGTTGACTTCTACGTGATAGCTTTGCGAGGCTGAGGCAGTGTTGGGAGTCCGCTGGCTCCGCACGTTGGGGCCTCTTCTGTGGGATTTCGATGCTCTGACGATGACTTGGGGGCGACATCCGCAGCAGACGGTGTGGCAGGGCCGCATGCCCACTACCTCCCGACAGGTTTTCCTCGCCTGCGGGGACAATACAGAATCCTCTGATCTGGAGGCTCTTCTCCAGGAGTATGGTGACACGACGACAGCCCCGACCGGTCTTCCTCCCGTTCGACGGCGGGATCACCGTATTTGTCTCCTTCCCGGAACGACCCCGGTGGTGGTACGCCCCTACCGCTACCCATTCAGGCAGAAGGATGAGATCGAGCGTCAGTGCAACGCCATGCTGCAGCAGGGCATCATCCGCCACAGTGTATCCCCTTTCTCCTCTCCGGTCTTATTGGTCAGCAAGAAGGACGACACATGGCGCTTCTGTGTCGATTACCGCGAGTTGAATGCGCGGACGGTGAAGGACAAGTTCCCCATTCCGGTCGTGGAGGAGCTCCTGGACGAGCTACATGGCTCTCGCTTTTTCTCCAAGATGGATTTGTGCTCCGGGTACCATCAGGTGCGCATGGCTCCCGAGGATGTGGAAAAGACGGCGTTCCGCACCCATCACAGCCACTTCGAGTTTTTGGTGATGCCGTTCGGGCTCACCAATGCCCCCTCCACTTTCCAGGCATTGATGAACGAGGTATCCCATGGCCTTTTGCGTCGCTTCGTACTTGTTTTCTTTGACGACATTTTGGTGTACAACGCGACTTGGGAAGAACATCTTGGCCACCTCCGAGTCGTTCTCCAATTAGTCAGACAACACAGACTCTTCTTGAAGCGTGCCAAGTGTTCCTTTGGCACTGAACGGGTGTCCTACTTGGGGCATATGGTGGATAGCACAGGGGTATCGGCAGACCCCATCAAGATCCAGGGCGTAATGGAGTGGCCTACCCCCCAGACTTTGCGGGAACTGCGGGGTTTCCTCGGACTGGCGGGCTATTACAGACGCTTCATCCAAGGATACAGCATCATTGCCGCACCACTATTCGCTCTTCTGCGGAAGCATTCTTTTGTGTGGGAAGACAGCGCGACGAGGGCCTTTCACGCTCTCCAGCAGGCCCTAGTGTCAGCCCCGGTGCTGCGTTTACCAGACTTTGACCAGGAGTTCCAGATAGAGTGCGACGCCTCAGGCCAGGGATACGGGGCGGTGCTCCAACAGGGGGGCCACCCAGTGGCTTATTTCAGCCAGCGCACGGCCGTGCATCATCAGAAGCTGCAGGCTTATGAGCAGGAGCTTATCGGATTGGCAAAGGCCATCCAACACTGGCGACCGTACTTAAGGGGGCGGCCGTTCACTATTCACACCGACCATTTCAGCCTCAAGTACCTCTTAGAGCAACGCCTCATCACTACACCGCAACAGCGTTGGATCAGCAAGCTGTTGGGATTTGATTTCCGTGTGGAATACAAGGCGGGCGCTTTGAACCGCGCCGCAGACGCACTTTCCCGCCGCGATCATCAGGAGGGGGCTGTCTTGGCCATTTCTTGCCCGATATCGACCATCCACCACCGCCTTCAGCAGGAGATCCGAGACACACCGGCTCTCTGCGAGCTATTACACCGTATTGAGGAGGGAAGTGCTCCTTCCCACTGGACAGCTCGGGACAGCCTCATCTGGTACAAGGGCCGCCTCTACCTGTCGAACACCTCGCCTTTGATATCGGACATTCTGACAGGCTTACATGGCACCACACATGAAGGGGTTCATAGGACCCTTCAGCGGGTTCGAGCCGAGTTCTTTTGGAAGGGATTAAAAAGGGGGGTACAAGACTTCATAGCACTCTGCCCCGTCTGCAAGCGCAGCAAGACAGACAACCTCTCACCCGCCGGTTTACTTCAGCCCCTTCCCGTTCCGACACAGATTTGGGCCGACATATCGATGAACTTTATTGAGGGACTACCCAAGTCAAGGGAGCGATCAGTTATTTTTGTGGTGGTCGATCGTCTGTCCAAGGGCGCTCACTTCATGGCGATGAGCCGCCCCGTAGAGGCGGATGTGGTAGCCCGCATCTTTTTCGACCAAGTGTTCCGTCTGCATGGCATTCCAGAGAGCATCGTGTCCGACAGGGACAAGGTGTTTACGTCCCTATTTTGGCAGGAGTTGTTTGCACTGTGCGGTACCAAGTTGGCGATGTCGTCTGCCTACCACCCGCAGTCGGATGGCCAGACGGAGGTGGTCAATCGGACCCTAGAGATGTATTTGCGCTGTATCACGGGGGACCGCCCCAAGAATTGGGTCCGATGGCTCCCTTGGGTGGAGTATTGTTACAACACATCCTACCATTCCGCTTTGCAGACCACGCCGTTCCATCTGATCTACGGTCGCGAACCGCCGCGCCTCCTTACTTACACGTGTGCCTCCGCTCGTTCTCAGACGGTCGACACCGAGCTGGCCACGCGTGACCAGGTCCTAGTGATGGCCCGGGAGAGGCTGCTCCAGGCTCAGGGCCGTATGGAAACGGCCTACAACAGGGGCACCGTGAGTTGTTCTTTGCCCCAGGTGATTGGGTATGGCTGAAACGCCGCCCATACAGGAGACGTCCATCGCATAGAGAGCCTAGAACAAGTTGGGGCCCAAGTTCTATGGGCCATTCCCGATTGCAGAGCGCATTGGAGAGGTGGCATACCGTCTCTACCTACCAGTCGGGGCCCAAGATCCAGGATGTCTTCCACGTATCCCAGTTGAAACCGTTCGTGGGTGAGCCCCCCCAGGAGCCATTGGTCGACATACCACCACAGCTGCAGGACAAGCTTGAGGACAAGCTTGATGAAGACGCCGACGGAGATGTTACGGACCCACGTTGGGGGTTAACCTACAAGCGCCGCGCCCCGGCACGATCCGATTAGTCGCTCATTTTGGGTGACTTGTATCTTTTATGTGTTGTTTTTTTATGCTTAGTTTGTGAACTTGGGTTTGGTTTTGGGCTCACCCATATATGGGTTTGAGGGTTTGATGAAATGGCAAACAAGAATTTATCCTCTCTCTCTTTCTCTCTCTACTCTCTCTCTCTCTCTCTCTCTCTCTCTCTCTCTCTCTTTCTACAACCCTTCGTAACTCTCCCAAGCCGGTCGCCCGACCCCGACCCGCGTAACACACGCCGCCGCTGCTTCCTGCGCCATCCCGCGCCCGCATACCGCGCTCGATCGGCCTCCTCCTTCCCCATCCGGCCTCCTCCTTCCCCGTGGAATCCCTTCCGGCATCATTGGATCTCGCAAGCACAACGCCAACCCTCTACGGGACTTCCCTCTTCTTCCCGGCCGAACTAGGTCACAGACGAAGGGCCGTATCATAATCATTAAGTATTATCTAAAGATCCCCTATGATCTCTTCTTGTGGATAATGCTTTTGTGTTTTTTTTAATACTGAATTGTTTGACATGCAATTGCAACCCGACTTTCCTTAAGATACAGTCGTATTACTTCTGGCTAGAACATATTATTGAATAGACAATAAGCATTATCCAACCTATTTTCTAGTTGCAGATGATAGGTACTGCGTCTTTGAACTGTATGTCTAGTGTTTCATCATTTAAGGATCGAGCACAGTCGGTACTTAGCATTCTCACTGAAAGTTCAAAGAATGAACTACGAGAAGCTGGATTACTGCCCCTTTTCTTAATGCCTAACTTAAATCAAACTATTCCCTTCTTAAGCATATTGCTCAGGTCGTACTCGGTAGAAAAGAGGGCTTTCCTACTTGGTAAGGTCTACACTAAACAAATTGCTAATCAAGTGACATTAATGTTAGGATTCCCGAAAATCGGCCTCTCGGTTAGTTTTAGTCGGACCCCTATAGCAAATTATGAGCAAAAAGACGTGGCAGCAGAGTTATTGCAGCTTTCATCTGAAGAGTGATCTGAAGAGGTAGAGGCGCAGAGGTTTGACACCCTTATTAAGTATGTTCAATGCAAGTTTTTTTCCTTTAAAGATATTGAAAATCCCAACATGTTTACATACATTCGGAGGGCTACAAGACTTTAAAAAATATAACTGGCCTGAGGTAGTGTACAAGTTTTTGCACAATCAATTCCAGTCACTAAGTAGGATTGCATTGAAGAAGAAGAAAGCCAACGAGAGTTTGGGTTATGCGAAGTGTTGTTCAATTCTCCTTATGGTAAGTAATTACATATGTTTATTTATTTCACTCAAAGCATAATTTGAAGTTATATCTTGTTATTGCAGGTATGGTTTTATGAGATGACCTAATTTCGACAGTCTGCCGATGACTTAGCCAGGCCCCGACTATCTCGTTGGTCTGGTAAGTTTAGTTTCAGTGCAAAGTTTTGTTTAGCGTTGCACACTAAGTTAGGAGTTCGTGGAATAGTATGAATTATATTAACATATATACTAAAATTGAATATATTCGTTTATTCTCACTACTACTACATGACTTTGAACTTAATGTGCAGGTAAAACTGTCATTCGAGAGCATTCTACCTAATGAGGAGCGGTTATTGGGAGTAGAAGGGGTAGATGATACTGATTATGAGGAACCAGATCATGAGGACGAGGCTAAAGAGAAGGAAAAGTCGGATGAGGAGGACGAGGAGAAGAAAATAAAGAAGATTTTGAAGAGGAAGTTGGAGAAATTGATGGAGAAGAGAGAGGTAAAGAAGAGGAGGGAGAGGAAGAAGGCGAAGAAAGAGATTGTAGAAAAGGAGGAAAAGAGGAAGAAGACAAAGGAGAAGTTAGAAAACAAGGGAGAGGGGAAGGGAGAGAAGAAGGAAGAGAAGATTAGGGTGAAGAAGGAAATGAAACAAGAGAATATTCAAATGGAGAAAGTATTGGAGCGAGTAGCTTCAAATATTGGATTGGAGTCACAAAAGATATGGGATTTTATAGTAGATGAGATTAGTAAGTTGCGCAGTCATATTGATAGTAAGATTGATGTTTTAGCTGCCATCGTCTTAGAAGACCGCAATCGTCCGCCATCACCTGCCTTTCAGCCAACACCAGTCCCCATCCATCCACCCCCACGTGAGGGATACGTCCATGACCCCTCCACAACAAATCTTTTGTCTGCTCTAGTGGTGTTTACTCTCCCTTATAAGACGGTAGCGTCTGAAAGAAGTTTGATAAAAGGAATCAAACGCCAGACAGATCGGAAGAAGAATTCCAAATTTACTACAACGTCTGATGAGCTTGCTTTCACAGGGAGAGCATTGATATCGAAAAATAAGTGGAAAATAATTGACCATGTTCTATTACAAATGAATACCTTTTGCAATGATACTTGCATTCTTTAATGATTGCATACTTCGTTGTTGCGGTAATAGCATTATAATAGAGCTGGGTAATATCCTCATGTACCGGTCTAACATTGATGACCTCTTGAGGAATGGATGGATTAATGACCTACACTTAGATGCTTATAGCGTTGTCTTAAACAGAAATCAATTAACCCCATGCTAGTAAGGCACTTCCTCTATGTCTCCCATAATCATGTCATAAGTACTTGTTTTCATATGTTTTTCTCACTTTCATACATACTTTCATGATATGTGTTTAGTCATGTAGTAAGTAAATTACATTGTAGAGTCTAAAGCGCAGTTCAATGAATGTCAAATCTTTAGTCAGCCACTTCACCACAAATTCGGTGAAGTACGTTGACTTGATTCTCATTCCCGTCCACCTTACTAACCACTAGGCTTTGCTCGTTGGTAATATAAAGGAGTACTTGGAATATTATGACAAAATATACCACCCAGCTCATTTCCATGTGCTTCCAGTAGTGGTAATATGTCTATTTAAACTAGTATTGAATTTATATATTTTTACTGACTCTTGTTTCATTTGTGCAACATAAATATCTCCAAGAGGATGTCAGCAGTACCCTACCCCCTAATATTAACGATTGGCCAATACTTACTATGGAAGGGGTGCCAACACAGTCAAACAAGGATTACCGTGTTGTTTTTGTGATGATGTACATGAAGACTCTTGTGGGGAGGAGTAAAGGATCTTAGAAAAAAATATCAAAATTGGCAAAAAGATATGCAAGAGATTAGAACTGAAATAGCTTTAGAGTTCTTCGAGACATTTTTTGAAAAAATATTGAGTAAGCCTAGAATTTAATTCTGTCCAATCCTTGATCCATATTGAGTATGTACCCGTAATTTTTCCAATGTAGAGATAGTATCATTAGTATATTGTGTTGTCTAAGTAACATCATTAGTATATTGTGTTGTCTATGTAGTATATTGCTTTACTAGTGCAGGTGATGCATTGTTAATACGCCTATATTATTTTGAGACATTAGATTGGTGACAAACAAGCTGCATTGATGCATTGTTAATGTTTGATCTAAACAAAATCATTAAGATTTTTCAGCTATAAAAGTTAATTTCAGAAATGTGCTATGTTTTATGTTTCGTTCATCATTTTCTGTATGACTACTGTAAGTTGTAAACATTATTTGTAGTACTTTCATTTATAACTAGAAATTACAATATGATCGGATTAAATGAATATAATCGGAGGATACTAATATACGCTCGGATTCAAAATAATGCATCTGTATTTTATGACAGGATTACAATTTCGATTAATTTATGCTCATATCAACTTGTTATGCCTTCAATTATGCTAATGATGGTAGCAGAATCCTGGAAAAGAGTTTTTCTGTAAATTAGTTAATTTGTATCTCTTTAATCCTCTGCATTAATGCTCAGTACTAATTTGTCTCTTTAATGATTTTTCTTAACAGGATGTTAGATTAGTCAACAAAATTTTAATGGTAATTCCTAATAGCTTTAAAGATATTAATTACTATGAACTGATTATAGATTCTTGCTGCATCGATGCATATTTTTCTTACTAAAAATTTAGAGTTTTTGGAGACATTTCCGAATAAAATATTGAGAAGGTTTAGAATTTTATTTTGTCCAAGCCTAGATCCATTTTAAGTACCTTTAGTTTTTCCAATGTAGATATAGTATCATTAACATATTGTGTTGTTTAAGTAATATCTTATTATTGTTTTATTTTGTGACTAATTGTATGGCCCGATTTTGGTGATGCATCGTTAATACGATTGTATTTTGTATGACTAGTATTTTGCTGCATTGATGTCGGAGTTAGTAGAGAATTTGAATCGATCTCGCAAGAAGAAAGGTCCATGACGTTATGCTCCTTTGGTTGTTCAGGGACGTCAATTATCGCCGACACTCTCTATTTGACATTAAAAAGTTTTAATTAAAATCCATAATAATAAAGTACAAATAAAAAAATACGTCATTTTAACATTACTTATTTTTTGGCGGAGGGCTCCCAACAATTCTTTAATGCCCCTTTAGGTCGCATTGATGGTGGATCATTTACAACACTTTTTCCTTTGTAGTTGTTGTGAGGGATTCTCTTCTTAATCTTCTCATCGTTGTCAACCATATCTTGTAGATTTTTACCCACATCATTCATTACATTCACAAGATAGTCCTTCGCTAGTTGGCGTTTGTTAGATGTTGTGTTTATAGTTACCTCTTATATATTTATATATGTATGACTGGGTCCAGAAGATGGACACAAAAAAGTCATTTTGATTCACTTTGTAACATGGTATCAGAGCTGCTCCGCTAGGGTTCTCCCACAGCCGCCGCCGCGTTCGACTCGCTCTCTCCGCTCGTTCGCTCGTCTCTCGCCGCTGTCCGCTCGCCCATTCGATCTCTTCGTCCTCGTCGCCTCTTCCTCCGCTAGTCATCTGGTTCCTCCCGTGCCCTAGACGGAGGCGCGCCGCTGATGATGCCGCCTGCCGTCGCTACTTCTTGATGTTGATGCCGATCTGCTGCTGCCTGAAGCCAGCGCCTCCCGTCCTGCCGTCGCTGAAGATGTCGTCCGCCGTCGAAGCCGTCACTACTGCCTGAAGCCGTCGCTGCTACCTGAAGAACGCTGATGTCGTCCTGTTGTCGCCTGAAGCCGTCGAAGCTGCTACCTAAACCCTGAAGCCGCCGCTACTGCCTGAAGCCGTCGAAGCTGCTGTCGTCCTGCTGTCGTCCTCCCGTCGAAGCTGCTACCTAGAGGACATCTCTGCTACTCTGATGTCGAGCATCGAGCGCTGCTACTGCAATGCCGTCTCCGGGTACTATTACTTGATGCCTCCTGCAGATTATTGAAGGTTCCTGCCATTGCCATGGGGGACTCGGCCACAAGCACCACTCAGACACCTGTTCCCTCAGGGGATTCTACCAACACTTTTCCTTCCAATGCAAGGTTGGCTACCACTATCCTTACCTCCTCCAACTTTCAGTTGTGGAAAAAGGGGGTTACTATGTCTCTAGCAGGCATCCGACGTACTCACCACCTTACTAGACTACCTACTCATGCCGTGGGAAGTGCTGAATACGACGACTGGTACAGTGATGATTGTCGTATCTTTGCTCTCCTTCTGAGTTCCATGGACCCATCAGTTCAGCAGATGTGCAAGAATTGTGATAGCACTAAGGAGCTGTGGGACACCCTGCATATGATGTTCTCTCAAGCTAACAACCTCTCTCGCCTTGGTGAACTCTTTCCCAAGATGGCTGAGCTACGACAAGGAACTCGTTCGGTCACTGAGTACTTCGCCGAATGGAAGGTTCTTGCTGATGAAATCGTGGATCTTTGGGAGATCCCCTCTACCCGTGAAGGACATCAGGCTCAACGTGAGCATCTGGTTCTCATCTGGCTTCTGAACGGACTTGATCCAAACTTCTCAACAACAAGAACGGAAATGCTTGCGAGTCCTTCTACTTTGCAGACTGCTAGTGTGTACCATCGTCTGACTAAAGCGGGCTCTGCCGCTTCTCCAGCTGCTCTACATGTTTCCTCCAGCGAGTCAATTGCGCTGGCCTCTCGAGGGGGAAGGGGCACTAGCCGAGGTGGTCGGTCTGGTTCTGGACGTGGTCGGGAGACTGATACGCGACATTGTACTCATTGCGGACGTCGTGGTCACACAAGGGATACGTGCTGGCTCGTGCATGGGAAGCCAGACTGGGCGGCCAAAACCTCGTCAGCTTCACCTCGATCTGCTCACGTTGCCGACTCGACATCGGCTCCTCCGGGTCACCTCACGGTCCAGATCTCTGAGGAGGATTATCGTCGCCTGCAGGCACTTCCAATTTCCTCTCCACCTCATAGTGCTGCTGTGGCCCAGACTATTCAGCCTGCCTGCACTTCCCAGACCACCCAGCGCCCAGTTCAGTGGCTGGCAGATTCTGGAGCTTCTGACCACCTGACTAGCTCTTCAGGTATCCTGCATTCGTATCATACCCATTGTGGGTCTTCCATTACTGTTGCAGATGGATCCACTGTGCCTATTGTTGGCTTTGGAAGCTGCAATGTGACACCGGATATGCCTCTATCCTCGGTTGCTCATGTTCCTCAATCTGCTTACAACCTATTGTCCATTAGTAAGCTTACTCGTGATTTAAACTGTACTGCTATCTTCACATCTTCTGGTTACATTTTTCAGGAACAGTCGACGAGCCGTATTATTGGTAGAGGAAAGCTGCGTGGTGGTGTTTATGTTCTGGATGAAGTTTCCCACATTGCATGTTCTACTGCTTCAGCCAAACTCTTGGACCTCCAATACCGTCATGGTCATCCTTCTATGCAGGTCATGCGTCGTTTGTATCCTGAGTTTGGGAACGTTTCCCATCTCAGCTGTGAGTCGTGTTTGTTTGCTAAACTCCATAGAGTTAGCTATGTACCTCGTGTAGATGTTCGTGCTTCTGCACCTTTTGATTTACTTCATTCTGATGTCTGGGGACCTTGTCCTGTCCCTACGTTGTTAGGACACAGATATTATGTTACCTTTATTGATGATTTTTCTCGCATGACTTGGGTTTACTTAATGAAAAATCGCTCTGAATTACTATCTATTTTTCAACATTTGTGGAATGAAATTTTCACTCAATTTTCTGTTCGTCTGAAATGTCTTCGTACTGATAATGGGAGGGAATACATGTCCCAGTCCATGTCTAGCTTTCTTTCTGACAAGGGTATCATACACCAAACCAGTTGCCCTGATACCCCCCAACAAAACGGGGTTGCCGAACGAAAAAATCGCCACCTTCTTGAGGTAACCCGGGCTATCCTTCATCATACGCATGTTCCCAAACACTTTTAGGGAGATGTTGTTCTTACCGCTGCCCATCTCATTAATCATGTTCCTACTCATATACTTCAGGGGGAGACACCTTATCACATCCTTTATCCCGACCACTCGGGGCCTCCTCTACCCTTCAAGGTCTTTGGGTGTGTTTGCTATGTCCGGGATGCTCGTCCCTCCATTTCCAAACTTGATCCTCGCTCTTTGAAGTGTATCTTCCTTGGATACTCTCGGACTACCAAGGGATATCGCTGTTATTCTCCAGAACTTCACAAATATATCATTTCTTCAGATGTTGTCTTCCTCGAATCTGACTCTTATCGTACCACTGACTCTCCCCTTCCCACTTCATCTTCTGATCTCTCTCTCGATGAGATGCTAGTTCCTCGTCCTGATTCTGCTCTCGTCTCTCCGACTGACATATTGTGCCCCCTTTGGGGACAAGTCTACTCTCGTCGCACTTCTGACAGAACTGAAATACCACCATCTCAGCCTACCTCAACCATTGATGGCACAACTACTGTTCCTCAGATTGCTCCTGCAAGTGAGGCCCTGAACCAAACTGAAGTGCCTGCCGCTCCACCTCTGGCTAGTACCGAGCTTCCTATTGCTCTCCGAAAGGGAAGTCGGACTTGCCAGAATAGACCTCTCTATGTGAGCTCTTATCAGGGGTTGTCTGCTTCTCATACCGCACTTCACTTGATGTTGGATCAGTACACCATTCCCTCAACGGTTGGGGAGGCCAAAACTCATCCTGGCTGGATGGCTGCTATGCAAGAGGAATTGACGGCACTTCAACTGAATAATACTTGGGAACTTGTGTCTTTGCCTCCTGGAAAGCGCGCTATTGGTTGCAAATGGATCTATTATGTTAAAGCCAATGCTGATGGCTCTCTTGCTCGCTTGAAAGCCCGCCTTGTTGCCAAAGGTTATGCCCAAACTTATGGCGTGGATTATGAGGAAACGTTTGCACCTGTTGCCAAGATGTCCTCTATTCGGATCGTGATCTCTCTTGCAGCCACTCACCGGTGGCCTCTCCATCAGTTGGATATCAAGAATGCGTTCCTTCATGGGTCCTTGGAGGAAGAGGTGTATATGGAACAACCACCTGGGTTCGTTGCTGAGGGGGAGCGTAACAAGGTGTGTCGTCTCCTTGCCTCCTTATATGGGTTGAAACAATCCCCGCGCTAGTGGTTTGCTCGCTTTCGGTCTGTTGTCATCAAATTCGGACTTACCAAAAGTGTCAAAGACTCATCTCTCTTTTATCGGAACTCCTCAGCTGGTACTGTGCTCCTAATTGTGTATGTTGATGATATTGTCATCACGGGTAGTGATCCTACACGGATAGCCGATCTCAAAGCGTTCTTACACTCCAACTTCCAAACCAAAGATCTAGGGCTGTTGCGATACTTCCTTGGGATTGAAGTTATTGATCATGACGACTCTATCTTTGTTTCTCAACGTAAATATCCCGTTGATCTGTTGTCTGATATTGGAATGTCTGACTGCCGCCCTATGGATTCTCCCCTTGAACCAGGAGAAAAGAGCCTTCATGCCGAGAGCAAATCTTTTGATTCGCCAGAGAA
The DNA here is from genome assembly GCA_033032865.1 of Dactylorhiza incarnata. Lineage (NCBI taxonomy): Eukaryota > Viridiplantae > Streptophyta > Magnoliopsida > Asparagales > Orchidaceae > Dactylorhiza > Dactylorhiza incarnata. Next base: position 1,453,858 of record JAWHQI010000092.1, read on the forward strand.
GTATCGTAGAGTAGTTGGAAAACTTAACTACCTTACTATGACTCGCCCAGATATTGCCTGTGCTGTGAGTAAGGTCAGTCAGTTCATGGCCACCCCAACTATCTCTCAATGGGACTCTGTTCTCCGCATTGTTAGGTACATAAAGAAGGATCCTGGTCTAGGAATATCATACAAGAATCGTGGTCATTCCAATATAGAGGCTTACTGTGACTCCGACTGGGCAGGTTGTTTAGCCACTCGGAAGTCTACCACAGGATTTACTATATTTATGAGAGGAAACCTTGTCTCCTGGAAGAGCAAGAAACAGACCACTGTCGCCAGATCTAGTGCCGAGGCAGAGTATCGGGCTATGTCGCACACTGTTGCCGAGATCATGTGGATCAGACAGACTCTTTGTGAAATCGGATACCCTGTTCATGACCCAACTCTGTTATGGTGTGATAATCAAGCTGCAATACAGATAGCAACCAATCCTGTGTTTCATGAACGCACGAAGCACATCGAGGTTGACTGTCACTTCGTACGAGAGAAGTATGAAGAAGGTCTTATTTCCTTGAGCCATGTGAAGACTGGAGACCAAGTTGCTGATATTCTCACGAAAGGAGTTACTGGGGTCAGAATGAATTTCATATGTAACAAGTTAGGTCTGGAAAATTTCCACGACCCAACTTGAGGGGGAGTGTTAGATGTTGTGTTTATAGTTACCTCTTATATATATATATGTATGACTGGGTCCAGAAGATGGACACAAAAAAGTCATTTTGATTCACTTCGTAACAGCAATTTTCAATTCGACGGCATAAGTCATAGGTGTACCGCATCATTTGGTTTATGTAAAGTAAATTGGAGTCTAGTCATTCAAGGTTGTGGCATGTGAAAAATAAATTCGCTTCTTAGCCTGCAATTTAAATCTATTAAGGATGTACTTTGGTTGAATATGCTTCACATTACGAATATTATACACTCGCAAAACATGTTTGCATAGCAAACCCTTTGTTTGAAAACCCCTACAAGAGCATTCTGCATCATTACTCTTTGTATCTATTATCCCAATCAATTGTTCAACATCGCCTTCATCGCAATGTCGTTTGTTGTATACTACCTTATCTTGATAGTATTTTGTCTCCTTAGCAACCATCAAATCTACTGCACCTTTCATAAAAGCTTGCTCAAAGATTGTATATATTTTCCTAGTATAGACCTTTGGCATTTGCTTAAGTATTAAACAAATTTTGAATTTTAGCGTGACACTACCTTGCTTACATTTGAAGTCTTCATGTTCATTTCTACACCAACCGAAAATCATTTTTTTCATTCCAACGAAGCATTCAACTAGTGAACTTGTAGCTTTTGAGCATCCATGCAGCCATTATTAGCCGATTCACTACGTTGGGTGGATAAAATGTCAAAATATAATACTTCCTTATTAAATCCACTGGACTACTTCATTTTAATCTTGTAAAGATCATGCAGTCATCGGTTCTCATGCAAGTTACCCCTTTTTATCATCTCTCTCCAATGTACCATAAACTCCATTTCATTATCACATTTGCTAATGCAAATATAAAATAAGGACCGAATCTGTTTGTCATGATTGAAAGTTGGTACCTTCGAGGGTGATTTTTTCAAAAGGTGTCATTGGCACAAACGATGTCGAGTGGTAGTGAAACCCCTCTCAATACCAACTGTCATCTCCTGATTTTGGTTTGTATAAATGGTGGTTGATTGTTTACCTCCAACAAATCTTAAGGTCTCAAAAACCCAGGAAAAAAATTTGATCGTCTCCTGTGCTATAAATGCCCGTCAACAAAAATATTCTGGCAGTGGTGGTTCATCGCTATGAAGGGAGCACATGCCAAATTATACTTGTCCATCCTATAAGTGGTGTCAAAAATGATGAAATCACCAAAACAATCTTAATCAAGTTTTCCATGCCCATAAATCCAAACAAAACTGTGCAGCCTACTCATTTCATCTGTCTGCACATCAAAAGAGAACATGTTAATCATCCAACAGTCTCTCATTAAATATTTCTAACAACCTTGCAGCATCTCCATTTTCTATCACCGCTCTTTTTTCTCGATGTACAAAATTGTACACATCTTGTTGGGAAAAATTCCTTTTGATTTAACTTAACAAATTAACTATAAGTGATTTTACTTCTTAGGTTTATTACCCGCATTGTACAGTAAGGGTAAATTGGTCATTAGGTGTCTTAGGATGTTACACTCAACTTAGAGTGTCAAGAACAAGTGAAGACAAGCTTAAATTCAGTTAAGTTAAGACTTGCGTCGAATAGAAGTCGACGCAACTTCGACTAGATTTCGATGTAACTCTGACTAGAAGTCGGAGCAAATTATTCAGTCTGTCGAAGTATAAAGTCAAGACGACGCAACGTCGAAGGGACTCCACGTAGAAGGAAGAGCTTGTCGAAACCATCTCAGAAGTCGATGCAACTTCGACAATTCGACGCATAAAATAAAATCTCAAGTCCAAGGCTTCAATTCGACGGACACGTCAATAAGGAATCGACGTAACGTCGACATCTGAGTTCAGCCAAAGCTAAGAAGAAATTCGAAGCTACGTCGATAAGAACTCAGATGTGCGTCGACATGAAGATTGATGAAGTCGACACAGCGTCGAACACAGTCAGAAAAAGGAAGTTTTTTCAGCTGTCCATTTGGGACCTTTTCAGAAGGACCACCAGGCTAGAGACAGTTCTCCAACGGCTCGTTTGTTGCCAAGAATAGAATGGAGCTTTCCAGGACACAGCAAATTACTTTTGAAAGGTATTCAAAATGAATAGACGGGTCGAAAACAAAAGGAGAAAGAAAAATTAGGTGGGTAAGAGGAATTCTTTTTCAGGACAAGCTAAAAGAAGAAAGGTTTTTGAAAACTCAATCATACACAATAAGTATGCAAAAAGAGGAGAAGAAAACAACAATACAGTTATCACATTATTCTGTCTATCGAATAGGGCTTTCATCTTCTCTCTCAAACCCTAAAAGACAGATATACAGAAGTGCTCTCTCTGCACAAGAAGAAACACTGCTGTTGTTTCTTCATAATTATACAACACCAGAACTACAACAAGTGCTGAGAGAAAAGGATCAAGCAAAACAACCCTTGCAAATCATCACTATCATAAACAAGGGTTCATCATTTCAGATCCAGTGAAAGAAAGACAGAAGCAACATCAGGGCTTCTGAAGAATTCTGAGAACAGAATTCTTACCTTCTCCCTCTTACTTTCTTTTTACTATTTCCATCAACTGTAAAAGAGTTTTAAGAATCCCTCCTCCAAAGGATTCAGTGGTTCAAGATTTCTTTATCAAAAGATCTTTGGTTATAAGAGTTTCCTTACCAAAAGACTCACTGGTTCAAGATCTCCTTATCAAAAGATCTGTGGTTCTAAGAATCTCCTTGTCAAAAGACTCAGGCACAGGTTGTGCAATCCTACCAGGGAGGTAGAAGAGAGGATTACCCACATTTTGGGGAACCTCTATTAAAATCTTTGTGTCTTTGCTGTGATTTTCTGTGTTGTCCCATTTACTTTTTCTGTGTTCATTTTTAGCAAACTTTATTTCATTTATTCTACCTTTGGTTTTGCTGTGTGCATAATACCTTAGTATTTTTATAGTGTGTGCACTATTAGGGTAGAAAATATTTTAATCTTTATTCCCCCCCCCCCTAGAAAATTCTCAGAGGCACACTGTGCACTTTCAATTGGTATCAGAGGTAGGTTAATCATTAAAAGGTTAACACCTTGACCAAAAGATCTTCTACTCTCATTTATTTATTTTAAAATTAATTAAAAAAAATTTAAATAAAATGAGTTCTAAGGATTATGCATCAACAAGACCTCCAGTGTGTAATCTGAACAAGTTTACACTCTGGAAGGCCACAATAAAGTTGTATATGAACTCTATTGATGAAGACATCTTTAATGTTATCATTTCAGGTCCTCCAGCCCCATACAAGAAAGATGTCAGTGGATCTTCAACACAGGAACCTATACCCAGAGCTGAGTGGACAGAGACAGAGAAGAAACAGAAGGCATGTGATGTCAAAGCTATGAACATTCTGGTATCCACCATGTCAGATGACATTTTCCAGAAGGTAGCTGACTGTCAATCAGCCAAAGAGATCTGGGAATCTCTTTCCAGAATGGTAGAATGAAGTTCTGATAAAAGAAAGGATAGGAAGTCCCTTCTCATATCCCAATATGAGAACTTTCAAAAGAAAGCTGAAGAAAGTGTTGCTGAAATGTATGACAGATTCATTATCATTGTCAATGAACTGAAGAGTCTGGACAAGGAGATATCCTTGACAGAAATAAATGATAAGATCCTCATGTGCTTCCCTAGATCATGGGATTCAAGGAACTGGGTCATCAGAGAGCCCAAATGTCATAGAAAAAACTCTACTGATGTTTTGCTAGGAAAGCTCGAGTCATATGAAATGTTGTTGAAAAGCAGAGGCAAAGGAGACAACTCCTGAGGAGACAACTCCAACTCCTATTCAAAGGATCCTTGCTCTGAAAGTTACTGAAGGAGAGTCCTCCACTCCTGAGGATGAAATGTTCAGTCTTCTAGCAAGGAGATTCAGAAAATGGGTCAAGACAGAAGACTCAAGGAGAAGAGAGAGGAGCTCAAAGCCCAGATATGATAAGACTGCAAAGAAGAAAGTAATTTGCTTCTCATGTAACAAGCCAGGGCACATAGCCCCTGAGTGCCCACAGGAACAAAGGGATAAGAGTAACAACAAGGATGAGAAGAAAAAGAAGTCTTTCAGGAAGACTCACTACACTATAGAGCCACGTCTTCTGGTCGATGCACATGATTTTTACTTAGGCGGTCGTCGTATTCGCGATGAATTTTCTTACACACCTCCTGGTGAGCCCCCTGATGTGTCACGTTCCTTGAGAGACACTTGGATCTTTATGAGCTCGTATTTGAGTATAGTTGTCTTTCACGATAATCTGAGCACTCGTCACACACGAGATGAGTTTTTCTACACTCCTCCGAGAGAGCCTCCTGATAGGCCACCTCCTTTGGTAGATTTTCAAGTGGCTATTAGTCTTTCACATAGCGAGCATGTTATGTCGGTCATGTTTCATTTGCATCATTTGCATGAGTCTGTTGTGTTGTTTGTTCGTCGTTTGCATGTGTGTCATGAGTCGGTCCGACGAAAAGTCCATATTGATAATAAATTTTGTAAATAACATGCGGATGTTCACTGGCAAGTGCATGTACTTCATGAATGCGAGTAGATGATGGTGAGAATCTGCGTTGTGAGGCTCCGTGCGAGGCTTGCTAAAAGCTTGAGCGTTAGGCGAATGGATCCCTATATAATCATGAGACAGATCGAAGCAAACATCTACGATCTTGATATCCCTGCAAGTATGGGTATCCACCTGGTATTTAGTGTTGAAGATGTGCCTCTGTACTACGAGCCTCGCGAGTATGTGGACTCAAGCAGTGAGGACTTCCAGCGGCCCACACCTCCACTCCCGTTGCCTTACCACCCTCATAGCCCACCCAAGTTTGATGGCCACCACTACTCACCCACTTCTGACACCCACCCACCTGGGGACTCGTCTTCTTTGGTTCTACCTACGGCGCCACCGATCGCACCGGGATCCACCACTCGTGAGTTGAGCGTTGAGAGCTTCATGGAGACCATATTCCGCCGGTACATTCCTACTACAGACGTTGATGGCATTTGGGAACTTGCAGCAGAGCTTGATCGATTCGCCCCCGGACTTCGACTTCAGTACGTCCGTCTCCACTCATCGGGTGTTTTATTCTTCCACAAATGGGCTTTTTATAACATTACAACAAGACTCTTAAACCAAACTAACAATGTGGGACTAAACTCCTTAAGACTCCAATAGACTAAAAATAATAATAACTCATAATTCCAACACTCCCCCTCAAGCTGAAGGGGGGGCCTTCAGCTTGGACACATCAAATAACGGCAATGGAGGTAGGTGATGCGGGACAAATCATCAGACGAGCCACTGGGGGAAATTCCAAACCGGGGAATCAAGTCGGGGACATAGCCACACACGACGCTGACCCGCACACGACGCAGGACCCACACACGACGCGGACTTGCTGGAAAAGCGGTCAACCAACATCACATACACACACAACATGCGAAGAGAACGAAAGATGTGGAGCAAATCATCAAACGAGTGATCGGGGATAATCCATCGGGGATAATCTGTCGGGGATAATCCGCAAGAAGGGCGGTCCCACACGACACAGTCCCACACGACACGGTCCCACGCGACACAGTCCCACACGATACGGTCCCACGCGACACAACTCGATGAGACAAGAACACCAACATAATCGCTCCCTAACACATGACCAATAAAAAGAAAACATGGGAAGACACATGACAAGCCTGGAGGTCGTGTGGAACGAAGACGAAAAGTCAGGAAAGATCATCCGAGTCGCCTTCGTCCCAACACTCCCCCTCACGTGGATAACACGTGCATAAAGGCTCAAGCATGACTAGACATAAAAAACAAAGACTAGCAACAAAATAAAGACACAAAAAAAAACAACAACAAAAAACTACCACACAGATTCATCTTGATGACAGGATACTACCACCCAAACAAGGGAGGGCAACGACCAGAGGTAGCTGGAGTCGACGGAACGCAGCGGAAAACGGAAGAAGACAGCTGGATGCAGTCCCCAAAGCAGCAGGAGTCGACAGATGCGAGCAAGGAACAGTCGCAGGAAACAGAAGACGAGGCCATCTTTGGAAGCAGGAAGAAGAGGCGAGATCGGAACTCATGAAGCGGTCTGCAACTAGGATCGAAGACTCCAGCGAGGGGATCGACGAGATCAGAGGAGAGATTCGTCATCGAGAGCCACAGAGACAGCAAGCCGGAATGACCTCGATGATATCTTTGGCTGGAAGCAGTGAGAAGCAGCCGTCGGCGTCGATGGGAGTAGCGTTCGTCTGCGTCGACGAAATCGGGCGCAGCAGCAGGAAGCGAGATCGGCACGGGAGAACGCAAACGGGATCGATGATGGACCTTCACGACGGGATCGTTGAAGGAGCAGGAGCCCGCAAGCAAACCGTGGATGTCACGGGAGATCGTTGACGAAGCCACAGCAAACTTCTCACGCGAGAACTGGGCGAACAGTCGCCCTAGCGCGTGGGAAACAAAATAGATTAGGGAGGTATCATTGGCTCTGATACCATGTTGAAAGAGGAGAAATGGAAAATGGAAGCGTGTTTTATTCTTCCACAAAGGGGCTTTTTATAACATTACAACAAGACTCTTAAACCAAACTCACAATGTGGGACTAAACTCCTAAAGATTCCAATAGACTAAAAATAATAATAACTCATAATTCCAACATCGGGGATGGAAACTTTTCAGTCCGGAGGGGTTGATTGGGGAGGCCACTTTTCAACGACGACATTTGGATGACCTCTGGCGAGCCTCTTCGAGTTTTACCTGGCATTCAGCGAGAGAATTCTGACCCCTATTCATCGGAAGATGAATTCTTTCAAGACGGGGAGATTGATGCGAAACAGAGGCGAGGACGAGCTTTGGGCCCATTCGGGGCTGATTTGGCGACTTTCCATATATGGCGTGCCCGGATCGACGATCGGACTCCGCGGTTGTGTCCGGATTAGCGTCGCGAGTAGAGATCATATATTACTTTATATATTTTGGTTTATTATTGTTGTATTTAAGTGGATTTTCCCCCGGCCAATCATAGTCGTTGATTGAGATACCCTAGCTTTGTTTTTATTATAAATAAGAGAGTAGTGGGCTGATTGGAGGCATTGCAGAATTTGGAGAACATAATTCCCGGATTCCAGCGATCCCGCCACGGTGCCGACTCCGTGGAACCCTAGGTGATGACTCTTAGGCTTGTATCTCTCTCCCCAAGGTACCCCATAACCCTAGCCCTCTTTTCCCCCTCCCAAACTCCCTCCCGCAGCCCCCAACAGCCCCCAAAACAGCCATCATTGGCTGTCCAGAAAATCACCATTTTGTCACTATTCAAAAATGAAATTTCCTATTCATAACCTATAGTTTTCCCCTCCTATCCATAACCTATAATTTTCACCGCCTGCCTCCAAGTCCTCCTTCCAGCAAGCTGCCGCCTGAGCCCCCCCCCCCCCCCCCCCCCCCCCACCACCACCAGGTTTAACACCTCCAGCCCCCCTCTCCCTGCTGACCACAGCCAGCCGCCCCTCTCCCTGCTGCCCTAATCCCGCTGCCAGCCTACAACCACCTCCAAACAGTTCTCCACCACTAGATCTATCCAGATCTGGGCAGTCCCGCCCAGATCCAGCCATTCCCCTACCCGAACCATCATTCCCTCGCCCGGATCCATACCTACGTGACCGGATCTATCCATTCCCGGCCCGATTCCACCCTCCACCGCCAAAGGCAGCCAACGTCTTCATCTCCACGCCACCGGTTCCACCTCGGATCGTCGTACACGCATCTCCGGCTCCGAATTCTTCAGTGCCTTGGTCAGTCCACTACTTTCTGAGTCTTATTTGTATTGAGATATTTTATTCAGCACTTTATATTGGAATGGACTCTTGTACTTGTTTGAATATCTTGCATGATAGTGGTTTGTTAGATTATTCTTATGATTTGCAGGATTTTATTCGCCGCACAATCTAGTTTTGGCCCTCCACGCGAAGGAAAGCCTAAGCTTGCTTGCCATAATAAATTATTTTTATCTTGCTGTGAATTTATCTGCGTGGGATATTTTAATTATTATCTAACTGTGGCTTAACCGTCGGATTTGCATCACATGTAGGGTTAGGTCGCCGATTATATCGCCGCCTATAGATTCATCCTGCGTCAATTGGTATCAGAGCAAGTTATGCGCGCTTTTTGATACGCAGTCGTAGAGTCTATAGGTTTTTCATTATGTCTAGGTGTCACAATTATTCTTCTCCTCACTTTGGAGGTCTCGAGTCCACTTGCACCCACCCTCATAGATCCCCTTCAGGGAGACCCTCACGACACTACGATGATTATTCGCGATCGCAATACACCACTTTCGATATACATAAATGCTCTCTCTGCACAGGAAGAAACATTGTTGCTGCTTCATCATCATTATACAGCAGCAGAACTACAACAAGTGCTGAAAGAAAAGGATCAAGCAAAACAACTCTTGCAAATCATCACTATAATAAGCAAGGGTTCATCATTTCAGATCCAGTGAAAGAAAGACAGAAGCAGCATCAGAGCTTCTGAAGAATTCTGAGAACATAATTCTTACCTTCTCCCTCTTACTTTCTTCTTACTATTTTCATCAACTGTACAAGAGTTTTAAGAATCCCTCCTACAAAGGATTCAATAGTTCAAGATCTCCTTATCAAAAGATCTTTGGTTCTAAGAGTCTCCTTACCAAAACACTCAGTGGTTCAAGATCTCCTTATCAAAAGATCTGTGGTTCTAAGAGTTACCTTGTCAAAAGACTCAGACACAGGTTGTGCAATCCTACCAGGGAGGTAGAATAGAGGACTACATTTTGGGGAACCATTATAAAAATCCTTGTGTTCTTGCTGTGATTTTCTGTGTTGTCTCATTTACTTTTTCTGTGTAAATTTTCAGCAAACTTTATTTCATTTATTCTGCCTTTGGTTTTGCTATGTGCATAATACCTTAGTGCTTTTACAGTGTGTGTACTATTAGGGTAGAAAATATTTTAATCTCTATTCACCCCCCTCTAGAGAATTCTCAGAGGCACACTGTGCACTTTCAATAGGTATCAGAGGTAGGTTGATCATTAAAAGGTTAACACCTTGATCAAAAGATCTCCTACTCTCATTTATTTTTTAAAAAATTAATTAAAAAAAATTTAAATAAAATGAGTTCTAAGGATTATGCATCAACAAGACCTCCAGTGTGTAATCTGAACAAGTTTAGACTCTGGAAGGCCAGAATAAAGTTGTATATGAACTCTATTGATGAAGACATCTTTGATGTTATCATTTCAGGTCCTCCAGCCCTACACAAGAAACATGTCAGTGGATCTTCAACACAGGAACTTGTACCCAGAGCTGAGTGGACAGAGACAGAGAAGAAAAAGAACGCGTGTGATGCCAAAACTATGAACATTCAGGTATCCACCATGTTAGATGACATTTTCCAGAAGGTAGTTGAGAGCCAATCAGTCAAAGAGATCTGGGAATCTCTTTCCAGAATGGTAGAAGGAAGTTCTGATAAAAGAAATGACAGGATGTCCCTTCTCATATCTCAATATGAGAACTTTCAAAAGAAAGCTGAAGAAAGTGTTACTAAAATGTATGACAGATTCAGCATCATTGTCAATGAACTGAAAAGTCTGGACAAGGAGATATCCTTGACAGAAATAAATGATAAGATCCTCATGTGCTTCCTTAGCTCATGTGATTTAAGGATCTGGGCCATCAGAGAGTCCAGATGTCATAGAGAAAACTCTACTGATGCTTTGTTAGGAAAGCTCAAGTCATATGAGATGCTGCTGAAAAGCAGAGCTGAAATAGAGGCAAATGAGACAAATGTAACTCCTATTCAAAGGAGCCTTGCTCTGAAAGCTACTGAAGGAGAGTCCTCCACTCCTGAAGATGAAATGTTCAGTCTTCTAGCAAGGAGATTAAGAAAATGGGTCAAGACAGAAGACTCAAGGAGAAGAGAGAGAAGCTCAAAGCCCAGATATGATAAGACTCTAAAGAAGGACGTAAATTGCTTCTCCTGCAACAAGCCAGGGCACATAGCCCCTGAGTGCCCACAGGGACAAAGGGACAGAAGTAGCAACAAGGATGAGATGAAAAAGAAGTCTTTCAGGAATAAAGATAAGAAGAAGGGCAAGGGGTTCATTGCTGAAACCTGGAGTGACTCTGAAGCAGAGTTAAACTCCTCTTCATCTGAGAGTGATGGAGAAGCAGAAGCGGAAGCTGCCTGCATGATGGCATTAGGGATATACTCAGATGATGAGGAAGAACAGGTATCTATGATTGATTATTTTGATTTCAATTCTGATGATTTCAAAACTCGCTTTAAAGAATTTTATAATGATCATATTAAGGTACAAAAAGAAATATAAACAACTAGGTTAGAACTAGAAAATCTAAAGGAAGAAGGCCTATATTTGAGAAATCAAGACTTAAGAAAAGAGATTCATTATAAGGAATCAAAACTAGATGAAGTAAGAAAAGAAAACTTAGAACTAAAGGAAGAGCTAACAAAGGCAAAGGCCTTTGAAGGCTCACTCAAAATCTCTCCATGAGATTTAAGCACCTAGGTCTATGAGCAGACTCATGCACTAGCACAGAAGTCCCTAGGAAACCTGCCTGGAAAAATCTAGTTAGATTCATTAGACCTAGTGACTAACAATCTAGTGAGGGAAGGGAAAAACCTAAAGATCAGAATATTAATCATCCAGAGAAAACAACTGTAGTTAAAAACATAAATCCAAACAAAGAAAAGAAATCTCTAAGAAAAAGTAATGCAGAGAAACTAACTAACAATAATAAAAAGGTTAAAATTAGAAGTAAACTGCTGATTTATTATATTTAGATACATTTTATACACATTTGAATTATCAAAATAATAGATCAAGGTTTGATAAACTCACTCTCTAACATCTAAAAGGATATCATGAAAAACCATTCTACTCTTTCATAGAACCTTATAATGGTAAAAGCAAAGGGCCCAAGGTAACATGGGTCCTTTTTGAAGTTTGAGTTACTTGTGCAGGAAGATGTAGAGATCTTTTCCCAGAGAAAGTGAAGGAAAAAGAAAGAAGTTGATGATCAATTATAAACAACTCACATGCAAAGGGAGTAATCTCTACTCCAAAATTCACCGGTGAGTTTATAATTCATGAAAATATTAGTATAAATACTATTTTCAATAAAAATCATTGCTGGGAAAAACAGCAAGAACTTTCGAAGGAGTTTAGAACTATTCATTCAGAGTTGCGTCGAATAGAATTCGACGCACCGTCTAATTCTACTCGACACATGCACCAAAAGGAATATGCAACTGCTAATTCAGAGTTGCGTCGAAAAGAATTCGTCGTATCGTCTAATTCTATTATACGCTGGCTTCGAGAGCCGTCCAAAGCAGATAATTCGAAATGCATGCGACGCAACGTCGATTTCATATCGACGAATACGTCGAATTAATAGTTGCTCGTCAAATTCGAAGATGTGTCGAGTTCTAATTGATGCAACGTCGACATTAAGCGCGTGCACCTTCACTTCTAGAAGTTACTTAGACACATTTTGGCGCGTTGTCTATTAATCTTTTCGACGGTGCTTCGGATAAAACCCGCAAGTTGCGACGAATCATCTTCTTTTAAGCAACTTCAGCGTCAAATCATTTACGCTTTCGAATTCTTTTCTCGTTGCTCTCGTGTTCTCCCCTTCTCCAGTTCTCTCGTGTTCTTGTCTCTCTTGTTTTCTCGTGTGTTTGCAGGTACCTCAAATCGATGGCTCCACCTAAGGTGAATTCAGGTTTTAATGTGGATGTCGAATCTTTCAGTGCAGCGGCCGAAAGCTTCAAAGTCATTCTCGGCTTGTTTCAAGATGTTGGTTTAACAAAACTCATGTCAATAAGATGCAAGATCTTGGATATCGAACTGACTGAGTTCAAAGATAATGTTCAAATAGGAGAGGATGGATCCCTCAAGGGAAAAGTTTCTGAGACAAATGTAAAGATAACAGAGGAATTACTGAATCAGACATATGATCTTACAACTGGGAATGACTCAGATGAATTAACAGGGGATGAGATCAAGAGGGCTCTGGAGATTATGAAGTTCAAGAAAGACAAGCGCATCAATCTGAAGAAGATTGATCTTGGAGAAGAATAAAGGTTCCTTGGTGACATAGTAGGGAAGGTGCTGCTGTGTAAGATTTCAGCACATGATGTTATTCCAAAGCAACAACTTCAAATAATGGGAGCTCTTGTTCTTAAGAAGAAGATAAATTGGGGGAGATGCCTCTTGAAAATGATTGGGCACAAATATGCTCACAAAGAAAATGCCTATATGAGAATCATGAATCAGGTGCTCCTCCATCACTACCCAATGGTCTGCAAGTCCAAAGGAGTGTCCATTCCTCCAGGAAAAAGGATGAACATAAGAATATTCTCCAAATGAACCAGGCAGATTCTGAAGTCTAGTCAATCTGAACCTTCTCCAACTCTTTCTCAAACTACACAGGACACAGTCCCAGATCTCTCAAGGGATGACATCCCAGCAAAGGGTCCTGCAGCAGCACAACAAGATACCATCCCAGATGATACTCCGCCCAGAATGTTCAGTCCACCCCATCTACTACAGTTCCAGAGCCAACACCTCACATTCCTCTCCAACCACAGCAACAAACATCAACCTTACTTCCAGACAATCAGTCTGCTCCTCCACCACCACCAGTTTATGGGTCTGTTTGGCGCAGCTCTGGCGGCTGGAGAAGCTCTTTCCCAGCCGCCAGAGCTCTTAATTTGTGCGTTTGGGACAGCTCCCTAAAAAAATCGATTCTCCGGAATCGCTCCCAGAGCTATTTTCCGGAAGCCGCTCCCCCCCCCCCCCCCGCGTTCCGCTGTTTAGGAATCGCTCCCGTGTTTCGTTCTTTCTCCCGCTCCCGTATTTCGCTCCCGTGTTTCGTTCTTTCTCCCGATCCCCCCTCCCGATCTCTCTCCCAACGGTGCCCTCGCCTCTCCCAGCTCTCCCGTGCCCCTCGCCGCTCCCTCCTACGCCGCCGACGACCTTCGCCGTGCACCAGCCGCCGATCTCCGTGCCCTAGCAGTTCCAGCCGACGACCCCGCCGATCCAGCCGCAGATCCAGCCCTAGATCCAGCCGACGACCCCGACGAATCGCGGCCTTCCTTGCACCAGACGGATCGCGGTCTTCCCTGCAACAGACGGATCGCGGCCTGCCCTGCTCGCCGTCAGCTTGTTCTTCCCTTCTGCTACAGATCTGAGGTGAGCTTCTTCTTCCATTTCTGCTAGTCTTGCTTCTTCTTCCATACGCGCAGCTTGTTCTTCCCTGCAGAAATTTCATGGCCCAAATTATTAATTTCATACATTTATGGTGTATGTGTTTTTGTATGTGTGTGTGTGTGTGTGTTTGTTGTTGGATGAGTGTGTGTGTATGGTGTATATGTTGGATGTGTGTGTGTATGTATTTGTTGTTGGATGTGTGTGTGTGTGTGTGTGTATGTTGTTGAATGTGTGTGTATGTGTTTGTGTGTTGGATGAGTGTGTGTGTGTGTGTGTTGTGTTTTGCATGAATGTGTGTGTGTGTGTGTGTGTGTTTGTTGTTGGATGAGTGTGTGTGTATGGTGTATGTGTTGGATGTGTGTGTGTGTGTATGTATTTGTTGTTGGATGTGTGTGTGTGTATGTTGTTGAATGTGTGTGTATGTGTTTGTGTGTTGGATGAGTGTGTGTGTGTGTGTTGTGTTTTGGATGAATGTGTGTGTGTGTGTTTGTTGTTGGATGAGTGTGTGTGTATGGTGTATGTGTTGGATGTGTGTGTGTGTGTATGTATTTGTTGTTGGATGTGTGTGTGTGTATGTTGTTGAATGTGTGTGTATGTGTTTGTGTGTTGGATGAGTGTGTGTGTGTGTGTGTTGTGTTTTGGATGAATGTGTGTGTGTGTGTGTTTGTTGTTGGATGAGTGTGTGTGTATGGTGTATGTGTTGGATGTGTGTGTGTGTGTGTGTGTGTGATAGTGTGTGTGTGTGTGTGTGATAGTGTGTGTGTGAGTATGTATGTATTTAGGAGGGTGTGTATGTATGTTTGTATGAGTGTGTGTGTGTGTGTGTGTGAGTGTGTGTGTGTGTGTATGTTTGTGTGTGTGTGTGTATGTTTGTATGTGTGTATGTGTGTGTGTGTGTGATAGTGTGTGTGTATGTATGTATTTAGGAGGGTGTGTATGTGTGTTTGTATGTATGTTTGTGTGTGTGTGTGTATGTTTGTGTGTGTGTGTGTGTGTGTTTGTATGAGTGTGTGTGTGTGTGTGTTTGTGTGAGTGTGTGTGTGTTTTTGTATGTTTGTTTGTGTGTTTGTGTGATAGTGTGTGGGTGTGTATGTATGTTTGTATGTATGTTTGTGTGTGTGTGTGTGTGTTTGTATGTATGTGTGTGGGTGTGTATGTATGTTTGTGTATGTTTGTATGTGTGTGTGTGTGTATGTATGTGGATGTTGTGTATGTTTGTGTATGTTTGTATGTGTATGTATATATGTGTGTGTTTTGTGTTTGTTTTTTTGAATGTGTGTGTGTGTGTATGTATGTGTGTGTGTGTTTGTGTATGATTGTTTTTTTGAATGTGTGTGTGTGTTTGTGTGTATTTTGGAATGTGTGTAGGTGTGTATGTTTGGGTATATGTGTGTGTGTGTATGTATATATGTGTGTGTGTATGTATATATGTGTGTGTGTATGTTTGTATATAAGTGTGTGTGTGGATGTATATATGTGTGTGTGTATGTATATATGTGTGTGTGGATGTATATGTGTGTGTGTGTATGTTTGTATGTTTGTATATATGTGTGTGTGTGGATGTATATATGTGTGTGTTTTGTGTTTGTTTTTTTGAATGTGTGTGTGTGTGTATGTATGTGTGTGTGTGTTTGTGTATGTTTGTTTTTTTGAATGTGTGTGTGTGTTTGTGTGTATTTTGGAATGTGTGTAGGTGTGTATGTTTGGGTATATGTGTGTGTGTGTATGTATATATGTGTGTGTGTATGTATATATGTGTGTGTGTATGTTTGTATATAAGTGTGTGTGTGGATGTATATATGTGTGTGTGTATGTATATATGTGTGTGTGGATGTATATGTGTGTGTGTGTATGTTTGTATGTTTGTATATATGTGTGTGTGGATGTATATATGTGTGTGTGTTGTGTTTGTTTTTTTGCATGTGTGTGTGTGTGTGTGGATGTATATAAGTGTATGTGTGGATGTTGTGTATTTTGTGTATGTTTGTGTGTATGTTGTGTATGTTGTGTGTATGTTGTGTATGTGTGATGTATGTGTTTAGGGTTGTTTGTGTATGTTTGTATGTGTGTGTGTGTGTGTATGTATGTGTGGATGTTGTGTATTTTGTGTATGTTTGTGTGTATGTGTGATGTATGTGTAATTTTTTAGTAGAAATAGCTAATAAAATTTCATTACTTATTAATAGTGTAATGGGTAAACCAAAAGAAGGAGGAATCATAGCGAGTTGGGAGTCTAGCGAGGTCATGTTATTTTGTGATCTCTGCATAAAAGAGATTGGTTTGGGGAATCGGCCTACGACTCACTTTAGCAAAGAAGGGTGGAAAAATTTGATTGCGGGGTTTAAAGAACGAACCGGGAAAAGCTACGATCGAATGCAAATGAAAAATAAATGGGATCATTTGAAAAAGGATTGGAAGTTATGGAAGGAGCTGAAACATGGTGAGACTGGTTTAGGTTGGGATCCAGAGAAGAGAACTATTGCTGCATCAGAAGAATGGTGGGCAGAAAAAATAAAGGTGAAAATAAATTCATTTTTCAGTTCATGGTATTAGTTCTTATTTTGACAGATTTTAATATTGATGTATTGATGTATTGATTATAACAGGTTGTTCCAGCAGCGAAAAAATTTCAATACGGAGGGATATCACCTGAGTTGGAGGAGAAACTGAACACCATGTTCAGTCAGGTTGTCGCAACTGGAGATGACTCATGGGCTCCATCTGTTGGGAGTTTGCCACCGGATGTGGGGAGGATCCAGTTGGAAGATAATGATGTAGAAGATATCATGGAGAACAATCAAGGTGGCCCTGAAGAGATAGGAGGTCATTCAACAACCATTGGGAATGCGTCCACCTCGGTGAGTAAAAGAAGAAAGATCGGGAAGAACAAAGGAATGACATTTTCTTTGATGTCAGACTTACATCAATCCACCCTAGCTGTGAAGCCTCCACCAGTTATCACAGTCAAAGAGGTGGTGGAGTTGATTTCCAGTAGCACCGAGATACGGGCAAACCTGGATCTTTATTACTTTGCTCTCGACCACATCAGGGACAAGACCAGTAGGGAGATCTTCATGAGTATTCCAGAAGATATGCGGGTTTGGTGGATTACGAAGGCGTACGAGAAGAGGGCTCAGTGATCATTTATTTTTAAAAAATTTATGTATTTTACGTTTTAAAACTGTTATGTGGAATTTTCTATTTTTCTACTTCTGATATGGACCTCATGTTGATTAACATTGGACCTCGAATTTATATTAGTTGTTTTGGTAATTTCTTCACATAGATTATGATAAATGTTATGTGATACTTTAAATGCAGGTACTACAATGGAAGAGCATGACTCCTCCCCTGAGGATTCCGGGGATTCAACAAGTCTTTCGCCGGAGCGGATGCAATATATAGAGTACTGTCGTGTAGTTATGTCATCGATCGAGAGGATGAATTATCATGTTCGTGACACACGACCATGCATGACATCTACCCAAACAGGTGATAAATGGATTAAAGAGTTACTAGAAGGACATCCAGATAGGATTCATGATGCATTTAGGATGTCGAAACGCATTTTCATAGATTTACTTCATAAACTAGAGGTAGATCATGAACTTCAAGGATCACAACGGACGTCGTCAAGAGAAGTCCTAGGGATTACATTGTATATCTTAGCACAAGGAGGTTCCGTTAGATTGGCGAAAGAGCGATTTCAGCACTCGACCGAAACAATTAGTAGATATTTTTCGAAAGGTCTTACATCTCTTTTGTTACTCTCAATTGATGTTATAAAGCCTATAGACCGTCAGTTCAGAGATATTCCGGCTGAGATAAGATATGATGCTCGTTACATGCCATTCTTCAAGGATTGCGTTGGTGCAATTGACGGTACACATGTAGATGCGAGGATACCCGTAGAAGATCAAGTCAGATACATAGGACGTCACGGCACTACGACGCAAAATGTAATGGCAGTCTGTGATTTTAACATGTGTTTTATATTTGCCCTGGCTGGATGGGAGGGATCTGCTCATGATAGTCGCATTTTTGCACGCGCATTGGCAGACGATAGATTGCATTTTCCGCATCCCCCACAAGGTATAATAATCAATATTTTTATATTCATTAAAATCCTTCAAATATCCCCTAATGTTTGTTTGTTTAACATACAAAATAAATGCAGGTAAATATTATTTAGTAGATGCTGGATACCCGTTAAAGATGGGTTATTTGAAGCCGTATCCGGATACAAGATATCACTTGGCAGACTTTGCTCGTGGGAGTCGGCCTGTTCAAGGAAGGCAAGAACATTTCAATAGGGCTCATTCATCTCTTCGCAGTGTTATTGAGCGAACGTTTGGAGTGTGGAAGAAGAAGTGGCACATTTTGAGCAAAATGCCACAGTATAGCTTCAAGAAACAGAGGTCCATAGTGTTGGCCACAATGGCCTTACATAACTTCATTCGTAGACATCCTTCTCGCTGGGACCCTGAGTTTAATGTTTGTGATGCTGATGAGTCTTCTTTCGCTCCCTCAGAGGATGAAGACCCTGCGGCGGAGGATGATATTGGAAGCGAAATGGGAGATGCTGCTGGAGCTGAACAGATGTCTACAGTACGAGATAGCATTGCCGAAGAAATATACGGGGCGCGTTGATTTTAAATTTGTAAAAGACTATTGTTATCGGTTGTTTTTTATTATTCTCCACGTTTATGTATTTTATCATTATTCTCCACGTTTAAAACTTTATGTTTTTTAAAGTTCTAAAAAAAACAGCTTCCAAAAGCTGTTTCTCCAAACAGCTAAATTAGAAAATCGCTCTTCAAAGCGCACTTCTGCACAGAACACCCAAACACTCTGCAGCTTTTCAAAACTGCTCCCCAGAGAGCTATTTTAAAACAGCTCTATCCGGACAGCAGCTTTTCAATCCGCCAGAGCTGCGCCAAACAGACCCTATATCTCTCCAGAAACCTATCAATCACTTTCCCCTGTCCACCAGGATCCTCCAGATCTGAATGAGAACTTCAATCCAATTCATCCAGAAATCTTATCCACTCCTCCACCTGCTTCTACCTCCCATTCTACACCCTCAATTGATATTGAGCAAGCAATTGGCAGGGCAGTAGGGTTGGTTTTCAGCACCTTTGCTGAGCTAATGGCCGCTCAAGCTAGAAGATTTAATAAAAAGTACTCTCAGATGGAAAGTGAAATACTTGATTCAAGAGGGTCTCTCCTGGCTCTCAAAGAATTTGTGTCCTCCTCCATGGTCACTAAAGATTTCTTAACCTCTCTTCTTAGCAAGGTTAAGAAGGGGGAGAATCTGAATGAAGATGAGCTGCTTGTCCAAGGGGATGTGGGTGACCATGAAAAACAGCACACTGAAGTTCATGATGCAGTTAAACTCATTGTATTTCAAACAGTAAGGCCAGATGCAAACATCCAGGGGGAGTTCCCATCAACTCAGGGGGAGCTCCTAGAAGTTGAACAGGCAATGGCTAAGGTTGCAATAATTGCTAAAGAAGCTGCTCAGGATGCTGAGGGGAATGCACAATCTCAGTGGGAGCTACCCAAAGATGATGAAATCAATAAAGAAGCAGAGAGGATTTCTGAAGAAGAGAATGAACCACTAACATTTGCCCCAAGAAAGGTAATTCCAAAAGTATTCTCAAGAAAAAGGAAAACTACTGAGAAGGAGCATTGAAGCTCAGGTATTATGTCAATACTATACTTTCTAAAAGCAAATAGTTGTGGTGAACAATATAATTTCTTGACAATGTATGAAATGGCATGTGATTTTGTTCTATCATATCATATTGTCTATGAATGTCTTGTCTGAATTTCTTTTTATGTCAAAGTATGTGTAAAATCATTTTAAACCATCTGTAAAATTTGTTAAGATAAATAATGGGAGAATGTTAAAAAAAACTTTTTTTTATTTAACTTAACAAATTAACTATAAGTGATTTTACTTCTTAGGTTTATTACCTACATTGATAGTAAGGGTAAATTGATCATTATGTGTCTTAGAATGTCACACTCAACTTAGAGTGTCAAAACCAAGTCAAGAAAAGCTTAAATTCAGTTAAGTTAAGACTTGCGTCGAATAAAAGTCGACCCAACTTCGATTAGATGTCGACGTAACTCTGACTAGAAGTCGGAGCAAATTATTCAGTTGTCGAAGTATAAAGTCAAGTCGACGCAACGTCGAAAAGGACTCGACGTAGAAGGAAAAGCTTGTCGAAGCCATCTCAGAAGTCGACGCAACTTCGACTACGATTCAACGCAGAAAATAAAAGCTCAAGTCCAAGGCTTCAACTCGACGGACACGTCGATAAGGAATCGACGTAACGTCGACATCTGAGTTCAGCCAAAGCTAAGAAGAAATTCGAAGCTACGTCGATAAGTACTCAGAGGTGCGTCGACATGAAGATTGATGAAGTCGACGCAGTGTCGAATACAGTCAGAAAAGGGAAGTTTTTCAGTTGTCCTTTTGGGACCTTTTCAGAAGGGCCACCAGGCTAGAGACAGTTCTCCAACGGCTCGTTTGTTGCCAAGAATAGAATGAAGCTTTCCAGGACACAGCAAATTACTTTTGGAAGTTGTTCAAAATGAATGGACGGGTCGAGAACAAAAGGAGAAAGGAAATTAGGTTGGTAAGAGGAATTCTTTTTCAGGACAAGCCAAAAGAAGAAAGGTTTTTGAAAACTCAAGCATACACAATAAATATGCAAAAAGAGGAGAAGAAAACAACAATACAGTTATCACATTATTCTGTCTGTCGAATAGGTCTTTCATCTTCTTCTCTCTCAAACCCTAAAAGACAGATATACAAAAGTGCTCTCTCTGCACAGGAAGAAACACTGCTGCTTCTTTTCATCATTATACAGCAGAACTACAACAAGTGCTGAGAGAAAAGGATCAAGCAAAACAACCGCAAATCATCACTATCATAAGCAAGGGTTCATCATTTCAGATCCAGTGAAAGAAAGACAGAAGCAGCATCAGAGCTTCTGAAGAAGTCTAAGAACAGAATTCTTACCTTCTCCTTCTTACTTTCTTCTTACTATTTCCATCAACTGTAAAAGAGTTTTAAGAATCACTCCTCCAAAGGATACAGTGGTTCTAGATCTCCTTATCAAAAGATCTTTGGTTCCAAGAGTCTCCTTACCAAAATACTTAGTGGTTCAACATCTCCTTATCAAAGATCTGTGGTTCTAAGAGTCTCCTTGTCAAAAGACTCAGGCACAGGTTGTGCAATCCTACCAGGGAGGTAGAAGAGAGGACTACCCACATTTTGGGGAACCTCTATAAAAATCCTTGTGTCTTTGTTGTGATTTTCTGTGCTGTCCCATTTACTTTTTCTGTGTTCATTTTCAGCAAACTTTATTTCATTTATTTTGCCTTTGGTTTTGCTGTGTGCATAATACCTTAGTATTTTTATAGTGTGTGCACTATTAGGTTCGAAAAAAATTTAATCTCTATTCACCCCCCCCCCTCTAGAGAATTCTCAGAGGCACACTGTGCACTTTCACATCTGTCTTCGAGAACTCTGCGCTTTGAACGCGTCAACAGTTCTTATTCCCACTCCCGTCATATTATTGATAAGAGTTGTTTGGCCATCAAACATATTGCGATGCGATCTCAACAAATGTGTATTTTTCTGTAACGCTAGTGGATGCTTGTGCTCTTCAACAAATTTTGAGACCTCCCAGTTCTTCCCCTATTGATCAGCAGTGAAGTGTATGCAAGCCAAATATTCGGTGCGGGTATCAAGTTTGTGAAACTTCTTTTCCACATCAGTCGTCGGCTTGGAAGTTTTATAACCTGCTTTGGCACATGAATATTCTCTACATTTGATGATCCTTGTATGGGTCCAATATTGAAGATGTTATTTTCAGACAATAAATCTACTGTTGTGAGCAAACTCATAGTACATTGTATATGCCTCTTCATCAGAATGAACAATAGGGAAAACTATAGCATCCTTGTTGACCTGCAAAAAAAATGTTATAAATATGAGCAGTTTAGCTAAATGTTCATCCGTATTTGAACGAATACGGGTGTATTAACGCAAATCCGGCCGTTTTATTTAACAAATACGGTCGTACTGTTTTGACAAATCCATCCATTTTGACAGACATCAAACATCGATAGTACAGAAAATAAAAACAAGTATTTTACAGTGTCCATCGGCTCCTGAGGATTCTCGGCTGGCAGATCGTTGCTCGGCATACTACAAGATTAACTTCTGCTGCAATAGAATTGAGGATTCGCTTTGAGAGGTCTGCAACGTATTCCGGTAAAGTTTAGATGTAAGCTTCCCGGATCCGGCAAATGGGGCATTTTGTTTTACAAAGTCGGGGAAGATAGGCTTTCTACTACATGCGTTAGCTGGGAGACGACAGTTTTGAGCAGGAGCAGAGCGTTTAGAGTTGCGAATATAGTCCCTAACCGGTGATTGCACTTCGTCGGCGAGATTTTCGGCAACTAGCTATTGCGCAGAACAGAGGAGGAGAAGCGAGTTAGGGCGCGAGCGACAGAGGAGAGAATTGCGAAGGGAAGGAGTCCCGCGAGGAAAAAAAGTATTTATTCCCGCACCTAAAGGAAGGTGCACTACACGTATGTAACAACCCTACTTAATCTTTATAATTTCATATATGTATACATTTGATTTCTTTTCTATCCGCACCCCCACTCCCGATTAAACCCCCCTCCCCTGTTAAATCCCGCTCGGTTAGGGCTCACGCAAGACACAAATCACGTCTCCCGCTCCCTTCGCTCCCGTCTCCCGCGCGCAGCGCTAACGTCGCTCGCCGCTCCAGCTTCTCTTGCCGGCGCCACCTCCAGCTCCTCCTCCTGCCGGCGCCGCCCCCGTGTCCATCTCCTCCTGCTCCTCCAGCCATGGCCGTTTCTCTAGCCGTGGTCGCTACTTGCTCCTGCTCTCCACCCTTCTTGAGGCCGACTGCCCCTTCCTCCTCCAAGGAACCAGCAGCCCCTCTCCTCCCTCCGGCAGCAAGGCTCCTACAAAGGAGCCGCCTCCAGCAGTTTCAGCAACCCTCCGGCAGCGTCTCCTAGGGTCGACAGCCTTGTCTCCTCCCTACAGCAGCAACCCTCTTCTTCTCTGTTTCCGCCTAGGGTTTTCTCCCCTCTCCTCCTCGGGCTCGGATTTGGTGAATTTTGGTAAGAAATTCCTCCTTCCCCTCCTATTTCGGATTTTTGCTTGATTTATAACCGTCTGATTTCTAGGTTTTTGTGCTCCCGGTGCCGTTCGTCGCTCCAATTGACGGGAACACGCAAAGCCCTCTCCGAATTAGGGTTTCTGCAACTTAAGCGCCGCCAAGTTCCCGATTCTTCGTGGTATCTCTTCTCCCCTCACCTTTGAGGGAGGTAAAATTTGCTAAATCCTCGTTGTTTAATTTCCTCGTCGTAGAAATGCTTGTGTTAGCGTAGTAAATTATGCTACACCGCTTTCGTTGTGCTTGATCAGGTTCTTGGAATATTTGCTCGTGCTACTTGGCCGCCTCCGCCAGCTTCAGCTTATTTAAGGCAATTAGAGATCCCTCTCTCTTGCAAGCATTGAATTTACTTCGCATGTCTGTTCTTATGATTTTGTGACTTCATTTTTGAATTCATGTTTCATCAAATAAATTTAGATCTTAAATACCTGATTGGACTTGTTAATAAATTGAGATTTCACGCATTGGAAATGACACGAATTTGCGGACATGAATGATGTTATTTTGATTAGTCGCCTAGATGAATGAATTCCTTATTTGATGGATAATTCAAGAAATACTAGATTTTTGAGTATGTGTAACAAGCGTCATGATAATAATAGTAATGATATCTGGTTAGCAAATATATGATCGGTGTTTTTCTATCATGTTCGGATCGTATACATGTTCGCTTAGAAGATAATCGTGTCTTGAAATGGATCAACCTAAATGAATTGCTTGGTATCCTAGAAAATAATGTACAGTAATCCTGTTACTCGTGAATACTTGAATCCGCAAGTTTCAAACTCTCTTTCGAGTTCTCTGAGTCATCGAATCCTGTTTCTTATACCTGTTTGGTTGAAAGACTTGGATAAAATCTATTTCTTGATTGGATGTTCTTCTTCAGCGTGAGTCTGTTCCAATTAGAATCACCAATCTATGAATCTTGTAATCTCATTAATAACACAAGTAAACCTTGAAAGGTAGGGTTTAACTGACGCATCTCCTTGACTTGGGTTCCCTCTTGAATCCCTAATGGGAACAAAGGACCGGTCATAGCGAGCATTAAATTTCTGAATCTTCTAAATCTGTACTTGAATCTGTCTGAATCATGAATCCTGCGCGTCAAACAAAAATACCTACACTTTCACTTGTTACAACTTATGTTATTACATGATTATCTTTGTATGCCTTACTCCTGAATCTCTGACAAGTCTTGAATCTGAATTTTCAATGATTGCTTATCACATTAATGAACTGAAGGATTCATGATTCAAAAGGATTCAAATTCAGATTCAAGACTTGTCAGAGATGATCAAATTCAAATTCATGATGCAAAATATTATATGTACTAGATCTTGACATGTTTGCATGTTCATTCAACTGAGATGATCACTGCATAAAAATCTGTTTCAAAACTTGTATCTTGAGCTTTTACTAAAATGCATGTGCACCTGTTTCGAACTAGCATATTTTAAAGCTTCCGCATCAACTTAACATGTTCTTACTCAAAAGCAACTCTTTTAAAACTAATTATAGTATTTCTGTCTCCGCCTTAGCAGGCATGGTTTTCCTTCCGCCCATGCCTGTGGCATCACGGCCCGCCCGAAGCGCGCTCTGACTCTTGTCGAGACGGGTCGTGACAACGTACCTACAATTATTCCAACAAGTAGAGAGGAAAAGGAAGCATGTTCATTCCTACTAATGAGAAGATGTCACCATTACTCAGAATATTTTCTAACTTAAAAATCAGCAACATTTGGACTTCCAATTTCTAAATCAAGACAACTACAGAACATAGGTTGGACTAAAATCTTATGAATCATACAACACGTTTGCCATTGATCAACATGGCCCACATTTTTCAATAATCAGTGGTTGAAAGACTATAATACAGAATTTGCTACTTTTAAACCACCAGTTTGTCGATGAAAATGAGAATGGTTTTAATTTATCAACATGTGACTGGGCGCAACGAGCTTCATTCTTCAAATCACTCAAACAATATGGTTTTTTTTGCCCATATCAATTATTGTCTTATGATTGCGGTCCTCCTAATCATCTTAAGAACTATGAAATTGGGTTCATAAGAGAAAAATGAAGATAATTTGTTTGTTCATTACGAGTCACTGAGAATTGTAACCTTCCAATCTGGAACATAGAAACTTATATATGGCTGTGCAAGCATAGGTATGATGATTAATGAAAAAGAGCCTGCATTAATCACATATAGACCGTGTAATAACTACAAAATGGAGAAAACTATGAATATTTTATGCATCTAAGGTAAAAAATAATCTGTCAGAAGAACATGAATATAGCATAGATCATAGTAGAGACCTCAATATCTTCGCAGCTTGCATCCAGTGGCATCACATGTCCGATAGCATTACTATCCAAAGCCAATAAAGCTTGTAACTCATATGCACGCTGCTGCAAGTCAGTCGAATGGGACGCTGATAGTTCTTCAATTAGAGATTGGCACTGGAACAAATGAGAAAGAATTAATGGTATGTATCAAGTATAGATATGAAATAAAATGGAATTTAAGCTAATGAGATCGAATTTAATAAAAACAGCAAAAATAAATTAATAATCAGCAAACATTTATCAGAAGTTGAAAGAAATTTGATGAATCAAAGATAACTTAGGACTACAAATGTTCGGAGAGAATAATGCTTCTGTTATCTGAAAGACGTTGCAGCTACCAAAAACTGTGTTATCTGAAAAAGATCCTCCCGCGACTGCGTCGCACGTCTATGCCAACATCGACGACGCCACACCTCCCGCTCCAACGCCGACTGCGTCGCACCTCCCGCGACAAACGTCGACTGCCTCCCACACCTGCGTCGCGCCTTCCGTCCGCGCATCCCATCGTTTGTATCGCTCCTGCAGCGCCCTTCCGTTCTTCCCGTGCCTTTCCCGACTGCGTCGTACCCCATCTGTGGTTTCCTCGCAAAATCCACTGCTGGCCGAGATTCCAGTTGTGCATCGTCCTTCCTCACGCGTGCATGCCCCCACGACTCCGATCTATGGCGCACTCCAACACACCCGCGCCTCTCCCGACGCCTTGATGCTTATGAGGGGTCATTGCCTCGCTCAAGGCCCTAATGATGCAGATGGATGCTAAGTTTGACGCCCTCCAATCAGGCAGACCGAGTGCTTCATCTTCCTCCAACATGGAGTCCCAGTCGCTCCTTGGGGCACACCCGGACCCTTCTCGGGACTTTATTCCGCCGACGGCGGGCTTACCGCCTCCACTCCGTTCATTCGGTGTCCCTTCCTTCAACGACACTGTAACGCCTTAATTTTAAAGAAAATGATTTTGGTCTGCGAATAGCGGTTTTGGGGTGCGGTTAGAGGGTGCGGTGTGCGGTTAGGGAAGTGGGTCTGCGGATAGCAGGAATGGGTTAGGGTTTTGATAAAACCCCTAAAATCCATTCTCCCCTCTCCCGATCTCCCTCTCCCTCCCGATCCCTCTCGCTCTCGTTCGCACAAGGCGCCGCTCCCCCTCTTCCCGGTCTCCCTCCCCCTCCCGATCTCCCCTCCTCTCTCTCGATCCCTCTCTCCCCGTCGGCCTAGAGCAAGGAGGAGCAGTCCCCGAGCCCCCTTCTCCCTCTCTCCCCGTCGGCCTGGAGCAAGGAGGAGCAGCCCCCGAGCCCCCTTCTCCCTCTCTCGCCGTCGGCCTGGAGTAAGGAGGAGCAGCCCCCGAGCCCCCTTTTTCCCTCTCCCCGTCGGTCTGGAGCAAGGGCACCCGAACAGCCCTCTCCCTCTTCTCCCCTTCTCTTTCTTGTTCTGCTGCTGGAAGGAGAAGCCCGAGGAGACCTCTCCTCTCCTCCCCTCTCTTTGTCCCAGCCGCAGCCGGCTAGGAGAAGGCCGACCCCTTTTGGTTGGGTGTCGTTGTGTACACGACTGTGGAGTTGGAGCTTGGCCGGCCAAGTGCGGGGAAGAACTCACGTGGTCATTTCGGAGCTCGGACCGGTGTGCGGTCCTTTCCCTCCGTGTAAAATCTCAGATCCATGGCTTCGAAGCGACGTCTAAGGGTAACGATCTCTTCTACCCTCATTTGGACGTCTCCTAGTCCTTTTCCGTGCATCGTTGAGGCCCCTACCCAAAAGGGTGAGGTCGTGGCCTCCGACGGGTCGATTCGTGTTATCCCCGTCAAATCTTGCATACATGTAGAGTCCATGCGTGAAATGGACGTAGGCGCGCTGTGAGAAGCCCATCCGAGACGGTTAGTCCGGATTGGTGATGCTTTTTGATATTAAGTGTGCCGGGGAAAACTCCGTGTTGATATCCTGCTTCGTAGGACTAGAGGGTGCTACTGCATGCGCAGCAACGCCTGGGGGTGTGCCCCGGGAAGCACCCGAAGTCAGAACAAAAATGGAGTTTCTGTTCACTACCGTCGGCGTTAGAGTTATCGCCGGGCGGTAGCTCCAAGACTTGGTTCTGGTGATTCTGTGCGTTCTGAGGCAGTGAGAGTGCTACTGCTTGTGCAGCAATGCCTGGGGGTGTGCCCCGGGAAGCACCCACAGCTAGAAGCCAAAATAGGGTTTCTGTGCGCTATCGCCAGGCGTTAGCGTTAACGCCGGCGGTAGCTCCCAGACTGAGTTTTGGTGATGTTGTTGTGCCCACCTGTTGAGAGGACCTGAGGCCTGTGTGCCCGGCCTGTGAGGGTGTCCTGGTGGATGACTTAGCGGCCCGTAGAGCCGGCTAATTGAGAGTACCTGGCCTGAGGGGACGCCATACCCGCTTTTCGTGTTGTACAACGAGAGCTGTGAATAACGGGCATTTGGCGAACCTGAAACCGCACCATTGCAGCACCTGATTAGTAAGGCTCGTACAGCATGTCGGGAAGCAACGGGAAAGAGTCTACGGACTACGGGATGTTCACAATTAAAAGCACGGGAGAGCCCTGGTATTCGGGCCACCGACTTTAGCCTCGAAAGGCAAAGCCATCGAGAATGGATGGTGGTGGAAGGCGGAGTACACCAAAGAGTGCCTGAGAGCACGAGACGTGGAGGCCATTCCCACATTTGTGATTGTTGAATATGTATGAACTGTTGTGGGCTTTGCTAGTCGCACTCTTATATATATATGCTGCTGAGGTTGTTTTGTAGGGATGGTTAGAACTGTCACCCCCTCGAAGGGGTGAGTCGTTATAATTTGGTCAGCTTTAGCTGACCGTTGCCCTGTTTTGCCACCGTTTTTGGTGGGCTTGTTGTACAGGTGCTGGACCGAGCGGGAACATAGCGGGCTCATAGCGGGCTGAAGCCCTTGTGCTGCTGCGGCCCTTGAAGGTCTTTTGATGTTATTTTGCTTTTCATGTATGGCCGGCCTGCGCGCCGATGTTGGTAAATTGTAAGGCCGTCGTGCCTCTTTTGTTGTGTAAAACATTTTATTCCTATTAATAGAAGTGGACATACCCGGGTTCGGGTTTTGGTGGTTTATATATCTTGTCTCTCTCATTTGCTTCCGCTTAGAATGCTCTGAGTTAGGTTCGTTGTTTAGAGTCGTTCGATATTTCAATTAAGTGACGTTCCGGTTTGTTTTGTAGTATATGGCGTGGGGCCCCGGCCGGACCTTCTGTTATATGCTCCCGAACGGATGAGGATGTTACAAATTGGTATCAGCTTCTAGGGTTCCGTATCCTTCTAAGGAATTCGTGGACGAATTCTTTTAAGGGGTGGTGAGCACGTGTGTGCGCTACCGTCGAGACGTAAAATAAACCCAAAAATGTCCACTTATGAATAAAATGTAACAACAAACCAACAATTATTGCATGATTTTGGAACCTGAGTGTTCCTTTTGTTGTTAGTTGCGACTGTGCTGTCGCCTAACTGTGTGTTGCACTCGTGTAGGGCACTCGAAGTGCAGCTGGACCGTCGCGTCCCCGTGACGTAGTTGAGAGTAGCGGGTCTGCTGAGGCTCCTACACCTCCGTCTGCTGAGATGGTTCGGCTAGTTACAGAAGCCGTTCTAGCTGCGTTAAATGGCCAGCCTGGAAGGCAAGGTCAACCGCCGGTGCAGGAAGTGGCCCCAGAGCCACTAAGAGTGGAGCAGGTCCCCGTGAGGCGTGCTGCTGAGCAACAGCTGAAGCACTTCCTGGGATTTCGACCTCCTCCGTTTACCGGGGTTGAATCCCCAGCTGAGGCCGAGGACTGGCTGTCGCATATGGAGCGAATTTTGACAGCGACACAGTCGGATGAAGCGCAGAAAGTGACCTTCGCTACTTTCTTGTTGGAAAAGGAAGCCAGGCGGTGGTGGGATGAGGTAGAGAGGCGCCAGTTCGCGGGAAGGCGACTGGTTGATGTGTCGATGGAAGAGTTCTCGAAAATCTTCCTGGCAAGGTTTGTGCCTCCGTCGCAGCAGATCGCGATGGAGAACCAGTTCCTGGCTCTGATGCAGGGTGATAGACTGGTTGACGAGTACCTATATGAGTTCACCCGCCTCGGGCGTTACGCTGGAACTTCTTTCGATGACGAGGGGAGAAGGGTGAGCAGGTTCTACGGAGGCTTGCGTAGTAAGTTGCGGTACCTTCTGACAGGGCCGTTGACGCAGGGTTTCACGACCCTCGTTAGTTCAGCCCGAGCGCTTGAGCAGGACATGCTCAGGGAGAAGGGCAAGGTGGCTGTGGTCGAGGCAGTGTCGGAGGGCAAGGCGCCGAGTGCGGCGAAGTTGCGGAGGTTGAATCGCTGGAAGAAGGCTCGATTATCTGGGCCAGCTCCCTCTGTTTCGGGCGCGTCGTCTGGACGTGGCCCTCTTATTTGTTTTACTTGTGGCAAGCCTGGTCATTTCTCTCGAGATTGCCGCAGTGGGCTTCCAAGGTCAGAGAAGAAGACTGGGCCATCTTATTCTGAGAAGGGGAAGGCGGTTGAGTCCACTGCCTCCCGTATGGCTCCCCCGTAGCCCAGAGTCTTCAGTCTTGGTCAGCAAGAGGCTATCAAAGCCCAAGGACGTCGTGACAGGTATAATTTAAGATACAGTCCTTACTGTTTTATATACCTGTTTTAGTGTTCATGCTAACCTTGTTTGGCGGCGTAGGCTTTGTAAATGTTTTAGGCGTTCCAGCGAGAGCGCTTTTCGATACTGGGGCTTCGCACTCCTTATCGTCGGACTTCGCCCAACGTATTGGTGCGCCGTCGATTGCTTCTGCAGATGGACTGGAGGTCCTACTGCCGAATGGATATTCGATGCGAGTGGAGAGGAGTTGCTGCGTGAAGGTCCTAGTTGGAAGCCAGGAGTATGACCTGAAAGCATCGTTACTCCCCCTGGTTGAGTTCGATGTAATCTTCGGCATGGACTGGCTGTCGGAACAGCGTGCGTGCATCGATTGCACCACCAAGGAGGTGAGGGTTGGGCAGTGTGTCGATCGTGAGACGGTCTTTGCGGGCATGCGTGGATCGAGCAAGATGCTGATGTCTGCTCTCCAGGTGTCCAAGGCAGTGCGTCAGGGAGCAGAGTTATTCTTTGCTCTAGTGGAGGCTTCAACGCCGAGGCCCAGCCTAGTGGATGTTCCGGTAGTTTCAGA
The DNA here is from genome assembly GCA_033032865.1 of Dactylorhiza incarnata. Taxonomy (NCBI): domain Eukaryota; kingdom Viridiplantae; phylum Streptophyta; class Magnoliopsida; order Asparagales; family Orchidaceae; genus Dactylorhiza; species Dactylorhiza incarnata. The sequence goes on from JAWHQI010000092.1 coordinate 1,484,596, forward strand.
GTTCCCCGATGTGTTCCCGAGTGATCTCCCCGGTGCTCCACCGCAGCGGGAGATAGATTTCACGATTGAGTTGGTGTCAGGCGCTAAGCCTGTGGCCCGCTCGCCGTATCGTATGGCTCCGAAGGAGTTGGCGGAGTTGAAGCTGCAGTTGCAGGAGCTGCTTGAGCAGGGCTACGTGCGTCCGAGTTCCTCACCTTGGAGTGCACCGGTCCTCTTTGTCAAAAAGAAGGATGGTAGCCTGCGGCTTTGCATCGATTATCGGGAGCTGAACAAGCTGACCGAGAAGAACAAGTATCCTCTTCCGAGGATAGACGACTTGTTCGACCAGCTCGTTGGTTCGACAGTATACTCGAAGCTGGACTTGAAGTCCGGCTATTATCAGGTGCGGATCAGGGAGTGCGACATCCCGAAGACTGCCTTCAGTACAAGGTACGGGCAGTATGAGTTCACCGTGATGCCGTTTGGGCTGTCTAATGCGCCTTCGGTGTTTATGGACTTGATCCACCGGACTTTCCGAGAGTACCTCGACCGGTTTGTGGTCGTCTTCCTTGACGACATACTGATCTACTCTCAGTCCGAGGAGGAGCACGGTGATCACCTGCGAGTAGTCTTGGAGGTTCTGAGGAGGAACCAGCTGTATGCCAAGTTCTCGAAGTGCGAGTTCTGGCTACCTTCCGTGGCGTTCTTAGGCCATGTGGTTAGTGGAGCGGGTGTGGCGGTAGATCCGGTGAAGGTTGCGGCCATCAGGGAGTGGCCTGTTCTTTCTACTGTAGCGGAGGTCCGTAGCTTTCTCGGGCTGGCCGGCTATTACAGGCGCTTCGTGGAGAACTTCTCACGGATCGCGCTGCCTCTTACGACGCTGACACGGAAGATGCAGGAGTTTATTTGGACGCCCGCGTGTGCGCAGGCTTCCGAGGAGTTGAAGCGGCGGCTTACCACGGCTCCGATCTTATGTTTGCCTTGCGGTACGGAAGGCTATGAGATCTACACCGACGCTTCTGGGAGCGGCCTTGGCTGTGTTCTGCAGCAGCATGGCAAGGTAATAGCGTACGGCTCTCGCCAGCTGAAGGTGCACAAGCGGAACTATCCGGTCCACGACTTGGAGTTGGCGGCCGTGATATTTGCCCTAACGCTCTGGCGGCATTATGTGTATGGCTTGAAGATCGACATCTTCACGGACCATAAGAGCCTGAAGTACCTTCTGACGCAGAAGGGGCTGAATATGCGGCAGCAAAGGTGGATGGAGTTCCTTGGGGACTACACCTTCGAGATCCACTATACTCCCGGGAAGGGGAATGTTGTCGCAGATGCGCTCAGTCGCAGGGCTCCAGCGCAGGCCAACTGGATTCAGATGCATGATGAGCACCTGATACGTGACCTGGAGGCCTTGGGTATTTCTTGCGTGGAGAAGCGGAGCAGTGTCGGTGCCTGTTTGTGTTGGACTGAGGTGCAGTACGACCTCGCAGATAGAGTCCGCCAGGCTTTAGAACTCGATCCGAGTTTAAAGCGCTACGCGGAGGAGGCTGGTGGTGGGCCGGATGCCCAGTTTCAGGTGCGTGACGGGTTGCTGTGGAGAGGCGACCGTTTGTGCGTCCCCAAGGTGGGTGAGCTGCGCGATGAGTTGATGTACGAGGCGCATTATACCAGGTATTCAGTTCATCCGGGGAGCACGAAGATGTACAAGGACATGAAGGTCCTTTTCTGGTGGCCGGGTATGAAGAGGGACATCGCTCACTACGTGGCCAAGTGTCACACTTGTGCGCTAGTGAAGGCAGACTGTCAGAAGCCCGGTGGCTTTTTGAAGTCATTACCGGTTCTAGAGTGGAAATTCGATGATGTTTCCATGGATTTCGTGCATGGGCTGCCGAGATCGCAGAGCGGGAACGATGCCATCTGGGTAGTCGTAGACCGGCTGACGAAGGTGGCGCACTTTATCCCCAACCGGAGGGATGACTCGGTGGAGAAGTTGGCGAAGTTGTATGTTGATACAATAGTACGATTGCACGGTGTGCCCCGTAGCATCGTCAATGATCGAGATGGACGCTTTACTTCGAGCGACTGGAGGCTAGTCAACCGTCTATTGGGTACGAAGCTGCAGTTTAGCACGGCCTTTCATCCTCAGACGGATGGCCAAACTGAGCGTACCAATAGGACGATGGAGGACATGCTCCGGATGTGCGTCCTGGATTTCGGCAAGGGGTGGGAAGATCACCTCTTTCTTGTTGAGTTCGCGTACAACAACAGCTACCAGACGAGTATTCAGATGGCGCCTTTCGAGGCCCTCTATGGCAGGAAGTGCCGCACTCCCTTAGCTTGGGCGGAAACGGGCGAGACGAAGCTCTTCAAGAGGAAGGACGTCGAAGAGGCGACTTCGACGGTGCGTATGATCCGGGAGAGGCTTTTGGTTGCGCAGGATAGGCAGGCGAAGTACTATAATGCGAAGCACCTCGACGTCCAGTTCGCCGTTGGCGATTGGGTATACTTGAAGATAAAGCCTTTCAAAGGAATGTCGAGGATCCGACGCTTGAAGAAGCTGAGTCCGAGGTATGTAGGGCCATTCGAGATCACCGAGCGCATCGGCCAAGCAGCTTACCAACTTGCTTTGTCGACGGAGCTGAGTGGGCTGCATGATGTCTTCCATATCTCTGTGTTGAGTAAGGCGGTGCGAGAGCCCGATTCTGTGTTGGAGGCCGTTAGTGTGCCAGTGGAGAGTAGCCTAACAACCAAGGTGACTCCGGTTTGCATTATTGATGCCGATGTTCGGCAGTTGCGGAGAAAGACCATCAAGATGGTGAGAGTCTGTTGGGACAATTGTGGCCGCGAGGAACTCTCTTGGGAGCCAGAAGAGATCATGCGCAAGGAGTACCCTGACTTGTTTACTCAGGTATGACGAATTTCATTTCGTTGTTTGTGCTTTAAATTTCGGGACGAAATTTCTTTAAGGGGGAGAGAATTGTAACGCCTTAATTTTAAAGAAAATGATTTTGGTCTACGAATAGCGGTTTTGGGGTGCGGTTAGAGGGTGCGGTGTGCGGTTAGGGAAGTGGGTCTGCGGATAGCAGGAATGGGTTAGGGTTTTGATAAAACCCCTAAAATCCATTCTCCCCTCTCCCGATCTCCCTCTCCCTCCCGATCCCTCTCGCTCTCGTTCGCACAGGGCGCCGCTCCCCCTCTTCCCGATCTCCCTCCCCCTCCGGATCTCCCCTCCTCTCTCTCGATCCCTCTCTCCCCGTCGGCCTGGAGCAAGGAGGAGCAGCCCCCGAGCCCCCTTCTCCCTCTCTCCCCGTCGGCCTGGAGCAAGGAGGAGCAGCCCCCGAGCCCCTTTCTCCCTCTCTCGCCGTCAGCCTGGAGTAAGGAGGAGCAGCCCCCGAGCCCCCTTTTTCCCTCTCCCCGTCGGCCAGGAGCAAGGGCACCCGAACAGCCCTCTCCCTCTTCTCCCCTTCTCTTTCTTGTTCTGCTGCTGGAAGGAGAAGCCCGAGGAGACCTCTCCTCTCCTCCCCTCTCTTTGTCCCAGCCGCAGCCAGCTAGGAGAAGGTCGACCCCTTTTGGTTGGGTGTCGTTGTGTGCACGACTGTGGAGTTGGAGCTTGGCCGTCCAAGTGCGGGGAAGAACTCACGTGGTCATTTCGGAGCTCGGACCGGTGTGCGGTCCTTTCCCTCCGTGCAAAATCTCAGATCCATGGCTTCGAAGCGACGTCTAAGGGTAACGATCTCTTCTACCCTCATTTGGACGTGTCCTAGTCCTTTTCCGTGCATCGTTGAGGCCCCTACCCAAAAGGGTGAGGTCGTGGCCTCCGACAGGTCGATTCGTGTTATCCCCCGTCAAATCTTGCATACATGTAGAGTCCATGCGTGAAATGGACGTAGGCGCGCTGTGTGAAGCTCATCCGAGACGGTTAGTCCGGATTGGTGATGCTTTTTGATATTATGTGTACCGGAGAAAACTCCGTGTTGATATCCTGCTTCGTAGGACTAGAGGGTGCTACTGCATGCGCAGCAACGCCTGGGGGTGTGCCCTGGGAAGCACCCGAAGTCAGAACAGAAATGGAGTTTCTGTTCACTACCGCCGGCGTTAGCGTTATCGCCGGGCGGTAGCTCCCAGACTTGGTTCTGGTGATTCTGTGCGTTCTGAGGCAGTGGGAGTGCTACTGCTTGTGCAGCAATGACTGGGGGTGTGCCCCGGGAAGCACCCACAGCTAGAAGCCAAAATAGCGTTTCTGTGCGCTATCGCCAGGCGTTAGCGTTAACGCCGGCGGTAGCTCCCAGACTGAGTTCTGGTGATGTTGTTGTGCCCACCTGTTGAGAGGACCTGAGGCCTGTGTGCCCGACCTGTGAGGGTGTCCTGGTGGATGACTTAGCGGCCCGTAGAGCCGGCTAATTGAGAGTACCTGGGCTGAGGGGACGCCATACCCGCTTTTCGTGTTGTACAACGAGAGCTGTGAACAACGGGCATTTGGCGAACCTGAAACCGCACCATTGCAGCACCTGATTAGTAAGGCTCGTACAGCATGTCGGGAAGCAACGGAAAAGAGTCTTCGGACTACGGGATGTTCACAATTAAAAGCACGGGAGAGCCCTGGTATTCGGGCCACCGACTTTAGCCACGAAAGGCAAAGCCATCGAGAATGGATGGTGGTGGAAGGCGGAGTACACCAAAGAGTGCCTGAGAGCACGAGACGTGGAGGCCATTCCCACGTTTGTGATTGTTGCATATGTATGAACTGTTGTGGGCTTTGCTAGTCGCACTCTTATATATATATGCTGATGAGGTTGTTTTGCAGGGATGGTTAGAACTGCCACCCCCTCGAAGGGGTGGGGTCGTTATAATTTGGTCAGCTTTAGCTGACCGTTGCCCTGTTTTGCCACCATTTTTGGTGGGCTTGTTGTACAGGTGCTGGACCGAACGGGAACATAGCGGGCTCATAGCGGGCTGAAGCCCTTGTGCTGCTGCGGCCCTTGAAGGCCTTTTGATGTTCTTTTGCTTTTCATGTATGGCCGGCCTGCGCGCCGATGTTGGTAAATTGTAAGGCCGTCGTGCCTCTTTTGTTGTGTAAAACCTTTTATTCCTATTAATAGAAGTGGACATACCCGGGTTCGGGTTTTGGTGGTTTATATATCTTGTCTCTCTCTTTTGCTTCCGCTTAGAATGCTCTGAGTTAGGTTCGTTGTTTAGAGTCGTTCGATATTTCAATTAAGTGACGTTCCCGTTTGTTTTGTAGTATATGGCGTGGGGCCCCGGCCGGACCTTCTGTTATATGCTCCCGAACGGATGGGAATGTTACAGACACAGACCTCATTGGATGGATTTCCCGTGCGGAACAATTTTTCGGCATTCATCTGACTCCGTAGCCACAAAAGGTTGTTACAGCTCTCATCGGCATGGAGGGGTCAACCCTCCATTGGGTCTGTGGCTACGACAGAACATACCTTCGCTCTCCTGGGCGGAACTTCAACAGGACCTTATCCTCTGTTATGATGTTCGCTATCAGTTACAGCAGTGAAACGTTTGTGTGGTGTCCGCCAATCAGGCTTCCTTGACAACTACATCGACGAGTTCATTGCCTTGACGACGCACGTTCCGGGTTTACCTCCGGATCACCACTTGGGCTTTTACATGCAGGGGCTCCTCCCCCACATCTGATCCCACCTTCGCACCCACCACCTCCAGACAATTAATGATGTGATGGATCTAGCATGCTAGGTGGAAGCGGACATCAAGGTCACCTCCATTGATACCGGCTAGCCAATAGGGAGTTCTACGCCCCCACTGATTACCTACCCTCTCCCACCCTTCCGGCCACTACCCCAAGTGCATACAACGGCTCCCCCGGGCATCGAACGACCTCGCCGACCGCCCCATCCATCGAATGGCTCCCAGATGACCAAACCAAGTACCACGATCTTCGCACAAGGGGCCTATGTTTCCATTATAAACAACCCTACTCCCAGACTCATGACTGTCCTCTGAAGGAGCTCTGTATCACCATTGGCGAGGAGGACAAAAAATCACCCTTGGGGATTCAAAGCCCTAGAGGGCAATGATTCACCAGTTGCCATGGGACCTCCTGCACGTCTGCATCGTATGTGCTCTACGGCGGGCGACACCTCTGGCTCCTTCAATATGACGCTCACTGGTTTCCTGGTTGGCACTCCCCTGACAATGTTGATTGATAGTGGGGCCAGCGACAATTTCATCACCCCGCGCCTGGCGAAACAGCTCGAACTTCGCCTGTCTCCTTCCCCTCCTCTCGCTCTTTGTGTGGGCAACGACCGCCGCACTAACACTGGGGGCCTCTGTATGGACCTACACATAACTATGGACACATGCCCTCTCCACGCAGATTTCTACTCTTTTGAGTTCGATGGTCTTGAAGCCATACTCGGCATCGCGTGGCTTTGTACACTCGGGGGCGTGCATATCAACTGGACCTGCATGACGATGCGCTTTTCTCAAGCGGGAGTTCCTTTCCTCTTGGCAAGGAAGGCGTCCTTTTCCCATCAGTCGGCGGCACCCCATCCTCCTCAGCAGCATGTGACAGTGGATTCTTTCGCATACATGTGGCACGACATCAATCCGACCCTCCCGGTCGCACCTACACCATCCCAACTGCGGTGCATCGCGGTAGTTGTTTCTGCCTTGAGTGCAAGGCAAATTTTCGAAAGGGCGGCATTGTTACAAAGACGGAAAAGGGAAAGAAACGAGGAGACGATGCGTAAGTCGACGTCGGGGCCAAGGCAGAGTGGACAAACGCACGTTCATTAGTAGTGCGCATGGGTGTAACACAGCCGTCAGTCTTATCTTTTATTATCGCACGTGTCTTTCGGGCCATGGGTTATTTACCGTTTTCCCTTGCGTGCTTTGGAATGAGACAATATATAAGCCCATATGTATCTCTCATTGGAGCTAGCTTGGAAGTATGATGAAAAGGGAACCCTATGGATTTTTCTCTTCTCCTCCTCTCCCTTTTTTCTTCTCCTCTTCTCTCATTTTCCCTCTTCTCTATATTGGAACCCCCGACTACATAACACTAGCCTATGCCCATAACAAACCATTCCTCATTTTCTTTGAGCTTGTCCTAAAGCTCGAAATCATGGTAAGGACTCTGAGCATAAAGTTGTGACTGGGTAGAGGGTGCCTGAAACTCTCGCCAATACAATGTTTCGTAGCAGTACCTAATAGAGGGGCGCCCTTCTGAATGATCATAACACTAGATGACGGTGGTTGGGTGACTGCTAAACTGGCCGAAATATCAATGACTTGCAACTGGGTTGGTAGAATCGTCGGTCGTGTGATGAGCCATTATTTACTTTTGTGTGCAGCTTAGAATGTCGTTGAGTTTGGCGAGGATGGCGATGTAGGCTGCCTTTACCGACTTGTGAGCGATCATCATGGCCACCAAATCTATTTTCGGGACGTCTCAGATGTCATTTTTTAATAAAGTAACCAAGTAAATAACATTTTGTAAACAAAACAAATTAATAATTAATTAATCAATTAAAAAATTCATTGATGAATTTGTTTGCAAGCGACTAAAAGGAGGGGCACTGGGCACGAAATGTCCCTGCTGAAAATCCAGGCTCGAGGAGAAGGGTGCATGGCACGAGGAGAGGCGAGCGCTAGGGGCTCGATGTGAGCGCACTTGGGGATCCAAATGGCAGCGACGGGCTCGTTGAAGGAGACGAGGGTGAGTGCCGACTATGTCGATGTGGAACTGGACTGGTGACTACGGAAGGGTGACTGTCGGCATGGTCGAAGAATGTCGATGGAGCGAACTTAGAAAAGCGTTGCAGGTGACGGAGGCGTGCTTCAACAATAGTTTCTTTTCAGGAGCATGTGTCGGCTTCTTCTACAGACAACTAAGATGGGGTGTTAGTTTCTTTTCAAGAGGGGTTTCTCAACCATAGCCTTCTTGTTGTTGGTGGTGGACGGCCCGTGAAAACCTGAGTGGGAAGGGGTGAGACCTAGGCTTCTTGCGGTTGTTGTGGGTTGCCCCGTGAAAACCAGAGGGGAAAGGGACGAGGCCTAGCCTTCTTGTGGAAGTTCTGGGTTGTCCCGTGAAAACCAGAGGGGAAAGGGACAAGGACCAGCCATCTTGCGGTTGTTGTGGGTCGTCCAGTGAAAACCGGAGGGGAGGGATGAGGATCTCTAGTAGCAGCTAAATGTGAACGAGAAAGCTCTGATACCAAGTTGTTACGGGCACTCCGTAGAACATTGTTAAGGTTGTTGGAGGATGACCGGAGGCGGGGATGCTGGTGAAGGAGGATATTGTAGAGACGAAACCACGACAGCCTAAGCGGGGTATCCTGAGACAGAGAGATAACACAATCTCATATAAGACAAGGAAATAGACTAAACTTCTGGATACTCATTCCATACAATCCATGCTTTTATATAGGCTTACAAGACATATGACTCATCATGACTCGACATTAATAATAAGGACAAGACCAAAAATAATAATAATAAATGACCAAACATACTAAAGGTACATAATTGAAGGTATAATAGGGCGACTAGTCTATGCCCAAAACAACTCCCCACATGCTCCACACTAACTTGTAAGACTTCCTGTCAAACTCAATTGATCACCTCTACTCAAGAGCACTCCTACACCTGGGACCAAAAAATTCCTTACCGCATTGGACATTGAAATGGAGGAAAGAAAGGTTGGAGGTTCGACTGGTTCAACCAGCACGACCATAGTTTAACTATTACGATGTAATATATATGAAATTACTTAAATAATATAACATTTTCATAATAATACTGATCAAATAAAAATAGTAAGACATAAATATATGCATATTGTGCGTATATATAGTTATATGTGTACAACCCCGTGTTCGCCGAAGGGTAAAATTGAGAATTGGGCATAGGAGAAGCAGGTGAGGGCTAGCCGCCTCGCGACGAGCGGGTCGCGAGGGCGGGGCGAGTCAGACTCACCTTCTTGCGAAAAGCAAAGTGCGAGGGCGAGGCTAGTGTATGCTCGCCGCTTCGGGTTGCGCTTAGCAACAGCTAGACGAGCAGGGCTTGCCACTCTGCGTAAGCGACTCAGGCTAGTAGATGGGGGAGAGCATTCTTCATCAAGCATTCGCCCACCCAGGCTTTTGGATGCACGGGCCGCCAGGCGAATGAGGGGCGGAACCACACTCGCCTTGGTGGTCAAGGATCTGGCGAGTGGTGACTTCATGGACCACTCGCCTAGTAAGATCTTGTGAGTCCAGCTCGCAAGAAGTCTGGCGAGTGGTGCCCTCACGGGCCACTCGCCCAGTGGGGTCTAGTGGTGAATTTACCTAGATACCCTTTGTGGGTTGTCAATAGCCCTTCAGAACAGCGGAGTTTGGCTACTAGCAGACCAATTTGGGGTGCGCTTAGCAAAACCAAAAGGCGGAGTTACGCTATTGGCAGACCAATAGAAAAAACTATATATAGACCCTGAAGGGCACCTTTGGAGAGGATCCGAATTATTTGGCTTCCTCCTCCTTAGGACATTTTTTGGTTAGCTCTCAAGGCTCTCAAAGGTGCCCGGCTTCAGCTTTTGACTTGGGAGAGGAAGCGCTCTAAGATCTTCTGGGTGTGTGGTGGGACCTCCATACTGCAGCCAAGGGTCGGTGATTAGTTCTGAATCTTCGGTCAGGTTCCTCTGCGGGATCAGTAAGTGCTAGCTGCCCCCTCTTAGGGGCCCGAACTCCTCGTTGGGCCGAATCTCGGTTCCAACAATATGGTGTCATATTATATATTTTTTATTTATATACTCTATAAATTAGTAAAGTATATATATATATATATATCAAAGTCTTCTACTAAAGTACAATGGCTTAGTGGTTGTTGAATCCTTAGCATGTGTAAAGTTTAGTTGAAGGTTCGAATCCTCATGTAATCCGTAACCTTCCGTTTTTTTTTTAATAATAACAAGCATAACTAAGAGATCCGCCCGATTACCAGTTAGCGATTTCGGGTTCAAACACCGGTCTGCTGATTCCAAAGTGGCTTTGACTAGACCGATTACTTGAACAATACATAGTCTGGCCAGCTCAACAAGCCGGTCTAGTTTGGTATTAAAAAGGTTGCATAAATCTATCATTAATCAAACACCTTGAAGTGATTCCACAAACAAAGCCAATGCATAGCGGGACTAATCTGTTACGGGCTAACCCATAGAACGTCGGTGAATCATCGGAGGAGCGGCCAGAGGCAAAGATGACGCTGGAAGAGGGATACAATGGAGTCGGAACCGCGAATGCCTTGGCGCGGTGTGCTCAGGATGAGAGAGTTACAATAAAATCTTCAAGTGAAAAGAAGATATACTTCATTATTTCAATCCTTCCTTGACATAGACTCCAAGGAACCCTATATATAGGACTTACAATGGCATGGGCGTACATAAACTCAATATAAAAGTGATGCGCAAAACACTACAAACATTGAGACTCTAATGCCTAGTAACTAAAAATAATAATAAGACTCCTAACGAAATATGTGCAGCATAACCAACGACTGATAGCGGGGAACCCAAAACATCCCTCCTTCAAATCGAGCTTGTCCTCAAACTCAAGCGAAGCACGGACGGTGTGATCACTTGGCTCCTTAATTTCCTGCCAAAATAACTCTTCATAGCGTGTCGTTGTAGGGAAGGATGGATTGAGAAAGGGGCCCCGGTGGATGCAGGATATGGGTGTTGGCAGACAGAGTAGGGTTAGGTCTCGGTACAGTAGAAGAACTTGCTGAGGAAAAACTGCAGGAAATAAAAGCTGGGTACGGGGCGATGGAGCCCAGTGCTGACAGATGGTCGGGGGTGACAATGAAGCCTACGAAATGGGAACCGTTGTGATCTGGCGTGGCAGTTCCAGAGAAGTCGCCGGAATGAATGGCTCGAGAGTGGACGACATTGAAGGTTGGCGCGAAGCACGAAGCTGTAAAGTATGTGGCTAGAGGAGAATGACAGGGTTCAGTAACTAAGATTGAGGGGCCTGAGATATGTGAACCAAAGTGGTCGGAGATGACAGTGGTTGCCGATTGTGTCTGGAGGAGATCTGCAAGAGTCAATGATGACATGGATTGCAGTGGTGTAGTCTCCCGGCTCGATGGCAGCGTGGAGATTGAAGAACAAGAAATCAAAGTCACCAAGGTTAATGATTTGGCGAGGCAGCAAGGACGACCTGGTGTCATGCTTACGCTTCTTGATAGAGGATTGCAGTTGTGGCTTCAGTTGTCATATAAGTGTGCATCATGTCCTGAAGCTTGCGCAGTTGGGATTGGAGATCTCTTATTTTTTTGAATTAATTAAATTAATCAATTTATTAATTATTTTATCATGTTACGAATTGATCAAATAATAAATTAAACATTCTGGAGTTGGCTCAATATTAGGCTTAACAGTGCACATGAATCAAAATAGGAGCACACGAGGGAACAGAAGGAGTAGGAGGCTCTGGAAAAAGACTGATAACAAGCAGGGTGGCTCCAGATTGAGGAAGGGGAAGTCATGATCGACGAAGGAGAAGTCATGGACAGTTTAGACGTCGTGATATTTCAACGATGCGCATGGCTCATCGGACAATGAAATCGACACGAGAAGACTGACGATATTCATCGATGATGATCAACGTTGTTTCTGATGGGGATAGAGTCGTTGTCGATTGAGGAGCTATGGCCGATTGTAAACCCTAGACGAAGGAGTTGTCGTTGTCTATTGAGAAGGATGACGATCAACAGAGAAAGAGTTGCGACTGACTGTAAACCCTAGAGGAGTTGTTGTCTATTGGATGGAAAGAGCAGCTCTGTGATATTCCGGTTTGAGAAGCAGTTGTTGTTGTAGCGGGATGATCGAAGACGATGAGGAGATGCAATTCCTGTGAGTGGACGACGATCAACAGAGATGATATCTCAGAGGAAACAATTGTATGAGAGCGTAAATCTTTGTTGCCAAGCGTATTGAAAATGAAGGAGCAATAGCTCTGATACCAAGTTATTACGGCCTTACGGGCTAACCCGTATAGTGGCGGAGAGTCGTCGAAGGAGCGGCCGGTGGCGGAGATGACGGAGGAAGAGGGATGTGGAGCCTGAACCACGAATGCCAAAGCAGGGTGTGCTTAGAAGGAGAGAGCTATCATAATCTCTTCAAGAGGAAAGGAGATAGACTTCATTAATTCATTCCATCCTTTACATGACTCCAAGAGTCCTTATATATAGGCTTTGCAATGGCATGGGCATAAATAAACTCAATATAAAAGAGATGCGCAAAACGCAAAGAATATTAAGACTCTAATAACTCGTTACCACGACTCGGCTTGATATAACTCGACACATACAACTCGAAATCAAATACATAAAGACTCATAATGAAATATGCGCAACATAACCGGCGATGGATAGTGGGGAACTCATAACATAGCGCATGTTTGGGTGGGTGGTGGCGGTTAGAGATGGAGGAGATGAAGATAAAATAGTGTTCTTAGGGTTTAGGGTAACCCTAAAAAGGTCCCTCCCTGTTGTTGAAATCAAGCTTAAAATGACGTTTTGGGGATTGTTAGGTAGAAATGGAGGCTATTATAGCATTTGTATTTTCTGAAAAATGTAATGGAGAAAAAAGGGCCAAACAAGCAGAGCCATAATCATCTCCTGGCAACTCCTTCGACCAATTATTGCATCGCATGCTAACAAACTGCTCTCATTAATTATTATAGGACGTGTATCTATGCAATAACACCATCATCGATCAACCCAATCTGCTCAAATATGTGCAATCTAACGACAAACAAGCTTGGTAATGACTCTTGATTGGGCGCCACAGCCTGATGCAGGCCCAGATCCTTGTGGTCCCTTGGTAGGGCCTCGACTCAACGTAGACACGGCCATCCTTTGTCAAGCTTCTTTGAATTTGAAAGGTCATATATTCAAGCTACAATACCAAAACACATGCCCTCGTAGTAAGTACATGAATTGCAACTGTTGTTTTGATAATATACTCTGCCAAAGAAGGCCCCTCCTTTGTGGTCGCAATAAAACCTTTCTAGATAGTGCGCCCATTGGCGATACTTTTCGTGTGGCTGCAATACCACCCGCAACGCTACTTGACCGCAAGAATACACACTTTGTTGCTATCTAGCATAAGTCTCCTTCCTACACCTTGTCGAAGTAGTGTTTTTAAATTTTATTTCCCCAAGGGGGGGGTGTGCGATGTTTGGCATTTTTCCATCAAATTAAAAAAAATCATGAACAAATCAAGATTTAATCTGGCAACAAGTTGGGGAGAATTTAGGTTAATAAACTAAATAATGAGAGAGATAAAGTCAAAAAAGAATTTGTCAGCTTTGAACTATCAGAACACATCCAAAGGGCTATGAATCCAAGATGAACAATACAAGCAATCAAAAGCATCCTCTAATTAGATGGAAGATGATGCATTTGAGATACTAGTTTTCTTCATCAATACATTAGTTCATGGTTGTTAATGATATCATTCCAAGGTTGTTAACCTTTTAACTTTTAATAACATTTAGGTATTGCTCTATCAAGACACTAAGTCCCCGTTTGGCGGGGCGGATCCGCGCCGGTTCCGCGCATTTGGCTGGGCTGCGGCCGGGCGGTGGAGATCTGCCCCGCCGCTTAAAAACTGCGGAAAAGGCACGGATTTCATCCGCACCGCGGAAACCGCGGTCGTGGTCCCGCGGTGCGGATTTCGGATGAAATCCGCGCCGCCCGACCACCGCGTCAAACGAGCCCTAACTAACAAAAACTTCCCGCAGTTAATGTAGATAGATATTGTTTACTAAGCTTTGAAAAATTCAATTTTTTTAAAAGTTACTAAGCATTGAAAAATTAAATTTTGTTTACATTCTGAGGAAGTAGCCGACCCCACTATATTGGGATAAAGGTTTGAGTGTTGTTGATGTCTGAGGAAGTAGCGTCCCAGCTACCCAATGCTTAAAGCTCACTTCCAATAAACATTGGTAAATAAAAATTGATGTTTTAGCACATGCATTCTAAACATACCTCAGAAAGCATTTCCACTTTCCTTCCAGCAGCAACTTCAAATGCACAGATTTTCATGATACCTGTTATTGCATAAGCCTGCAAAAATATATAGTTTTAAACTCACAAATAATCCAAATCTAGTTACCCAGATAGTTAGGATAAAGGTAATGATGATTATGGTGAGTCTTGATGTAGTAAATATTAGGGTAGAGTACATCTAGAACACCATTATCTCAAAAAGTCCGTCAGGCATAAGAGGGAGAACATGGTAGGAAAGATGGATAATTGATGGATTATAATTCTCCATGAGAAGAGTCGTGGATATACATTATAGATTTTACTTTTCATGCTTCCATAGTAACACAGAAAAGCAAAGCAGAAGTTATATGGATTACTGTACGTTGATAGTACCAGATAATAGAAAAAGGAAAGAAATTAGTATCCCTTGCTATGTATGTTCCTCTCTGAACAAGTAAAACTGATTTCTGCATTCCCTTAAACCAAACCTAATCAAACCTCACAAATGACAAAAAAAAACACATCAACCACAGGCAGATGTTGACCACTAAGTCGTAAATATGCAAATCTTGAAAGTCAAGAAGGAAGTTGCCCATCATGACACTATGTTCCAATGACGGAGGCAATGTCTAGAATAGAAGTTTGATCAAATCATACCTTTACAGCATTGTCATTTAGATGAGCCTCAGCTACATCGCATAACTTTCCAATCATGTAAGCTGCAGAATACTTCCCATCAGCAGTGCCATACTCCCCAAGTACCCAACATATGACCTGCACTTTAACTCCACGTTTTAAAATCTAGAGAAGAAATTTTGGACCCCCGATTGTTAACAATGTAAAACAATAAACAGGCATGAAAACAAAGACTAAGTACTTGTAGGAACATAGATGGAAGTTTAGGCTCCCTAAGTATACCCAAATAAGAGTCAACCTGCAGAACACAAATGAAAATTGGTTAAGACTCCTGATTTAATGCCTGGATTAAATAGGTAACTAGCTTCATAAGAAATATTGAGGTAAAATTTGAAATAAATAAATCATAGCCATCAAATTATTACCAATAGAGCATTGATGCTTATAATTTGATAAAAAACAATAATCAGAATTGTAGCACTAGAAAGAGGAGAAAAAGATGAGAATGTTTCATAAGTGTTGAAGCAAGCTCATGACCAATTGTCATTGTGATGCGGAGCAGTGATGGACGAGTTTTGGGGCCCATTCGGGCTGATTTGGCGACTTACCATATTTGGCGTGCCCGGATCGACGATCCGACTCCGTGGATGCGTCCGGATGCGTGTTGCGAATCATTTTCATATATAGCATTATGTATTTTGAGTATCTTTTCATGTAGTTATGGCATCGGAACCGCCGGCCAATCATAGCCGTCGATTTCGGTTGCCCTAATATTGTTTTATTATAAATAGGTCTTTAGGGCTGCAGGAATTCTTATTGCTGAAGGTTTGGAGAGCTTCTTCCTTCATTCCGGTGATCCCCTCCGCGGTGCCGACTCCGTGGAACCCCTTGGTGACGACTCCTTGGGTAAGTGACTTTTGTATCCTTGTGTTTTCCTTGCTCCCCTTCCCTAGCCGCCCCTCCTCCTCCTTCCCCTCCACCAAAACAGCCCTCTTTTACTGTTTTCCCTCCGCTGTCCAGCCAGCGCCTAACAGCCAATACCTCCTTCTGCCCAAAAGAGATTCCTTTCTATTGATAGTTACTGTAGAATAATGAAATTCACTATTCATTAGCTATGGTCTTATTTCCCCCCACGTGAACTGGCCTGAAAACCTGCCGCCACTCCATTCCCCAACAGCCCAGCCGCCAGCCCCCTGTAATCTCCCTGCCGCCACCCCACCTCCCAGCAATTCAGCCGCCACTCCTGTTAGCCTCCCCGTTGCCTTTCCCTCCTCCTCAAAGCTGCACACCCCCGCCCCTAACAGCAGCCCTACGACCCTCCCAACCAGCCCGCACTCTCTCTGTTCACTGCTGAATCGAGATCTGTCCAGATCTGGACTGCCTGTCCAGATCCGGCCGGTGCCGCCCTAATCAGTCCCTTACCCTCCTTATCCGCAGCCAACAGCCCTTCCCTTCCGTGGATCCACCTTCCCCGTTACCCGATCTAGTCTCCCGCCACCCGGAAAATCCTATTTAGCCTCCAAACTTCAGATTTATTAAATATCGCTGCAGCCCTAATTTACTTTCAGATTTTGTGTTGTGTTTCTGTATTAGTATTCAGTTGTAGACATTGTTATGGTTTTGGATTATTACATGTATGTTGGGATTTCATGTTCATTATAGTATTTTGCTCTCGGATAAATCTCTAACTGCAGGCAAGACCGATTCGCCGCGCGCTCTATCTTTGGCCCTCCACGCGGAGGAAAACCAAAGCCTGTTCGCTTAATAAATTATTTTGCTTTGCTGTGAATTTATTTTTGCGTGGGATGTTAAATGTTTATTATCTAACTGTGGATAATCCGTTGGACTTTGCATAGCATGTAGGGTTAGGTCGCGGATTTTCCGCCGCCTATAGATTCGTCCTGCGTCAATTGGTATCAAAGCCAGGTTACGCGCTCTTTTTGATACGCAGTCGTAGAGTCTATAGGTTTTCATTATGTCTAGGTGTCACGATTATCACGATTATTCCTCACCTCACTTTGGAGGTCTCGAGTCCACTAGCACCCGTTCTCACAGAGCCCCGTCAGAGAGATCTTCACGTTACTACGACGATTATTCTCGATCGCAGCACACCACTTTTAGAGATCGTGTTGACCCACCGACACGAGACCACTACACTAGAGACGATCAGTATGATGGTTGTCGTCGTTCTTATCCGTACACGCGAGCAGATCGTGTTGATCCTTCGACACGACTCAGTTACCTTAGGAATGATTATTATGAGGATCGTCGTTTCGAGAGAGATCTTGAAAGTCAGTTTCGTACTGCTGCCCCTTCCTTTGACGGCTCATCGAGTCCTGAGTCTTTCAGTTATTGGCTCGTGGATATGGAGTATTATCTTGATCATTTTGAGTTATTCGGTGAGCGTCGCGTCAAGTTTGCGAAACTTAGACTTTTAGATCAGGCGAGGGCATATTGGGCTAGCATTGAGAGGACACGCGAGCGAGACCGTCTACACCGCGTCACTAGTTGGGTGGACATGAAGCGTACATTGTGTCAGAGGTATTTGCCTTCGTCGTATCGGAGTCGCTTGCTCGACCAATTATTTTCCCTTCAGCAAGGATCCATGTCCGTCGCTGAGTACATGGATCGCTTTGACGAGTTAGTTGTGAGGAGCGATATCTGAGAGGACCCCGCCATGACCTCTTGCAGATTTCGGTCTGGCCTTCGATCAGACATTCGTACTGGGATGGTTTATCATAGCTCGAAGTCCCTCGAGCAGACGTATCAGCTGGCCCTTTGTTACGAACAGTCTTTGAGATCCGTAAAAGCTGGTCGGTTGGATCCTCACTTTGACCTCCGCAGTGCGAGCCCCTCCCACACCGAGGACACCACTTTGCCTATCATTGGTCCATCAGACATGACTGAAGTAATACCCGATGCAGATTGCTCACACCCCAGTGAGGTGCTTAGCCCAGTGAGTGACTTATCTCTAGTTTCTGACCCGTCTCTTGTGACCCCGACTGAGGGCGAACCTGAGCGGCCTATTGAGTCTGTAGTGTTGTGTCCTTCACCCACACCACCACCTCTGGCATGTCATGGGTTGGTTAGCACCCCTACCCTTGACTCACATCTTGGCACCGCACCCGCAGACCCATTCTTGAGCGTGTATCTATGTCGCTCTTCCATTGTCGTAACCCTGAGTCACATCACGACCGAGAGACCAGAGCCTAGTGTTGATCTCGTAGTGGCCATGTCATCCATTCACGGGGACACTACCCCTTTTGTTGGTACTCATCCGGAGGACCTTAAACCTAGTGACGAGTTCCATGACGAGCCCCCAGTTGAGCCACCTGATGATCCATCACATCCTGATGAGCATGGGATTCAGGTGAGCCCTACTTGTATGAGTGTCGATTTATGGAAGCCTCTTCCATTATCGTCCCTGACCCCGCCCCAGAGGATGGATATTGTGAGGAGCATCCAATATTTAGGGCACCACCTGCTGACACATCACACTCGTGATGAGTTTTGGGACACACCACCCGCTGACCCACCCGATGAGTTCTTTGTTGTCGGGGACACTCACCACACTATAGCGCCGCGTTTCCTAGTCGGTGCACACGATTTACACTTAGGCGGTCGACGCATTCGCGAAGACTTTTCTTACACACCTCCTGGTGAGCCCCCTGATGTGTCACGTCCCCTGAGAGACACTTGGATCTTTACGAGCTCGCATTTGAGTATAGGTGTCTCACGCGATCATCTGAACACTCGTCGTAGACGGGATGAGTTTTTCTACACTTCCCCGAGAGAGCCTCCTGATAGGCCACCTCCTGCGATAGATTTTCAGGTCATTATTAGATTTTCCCATAGAGAACATGTTGTGTCAATCATGTTTCATTTATATCATTTGCATGAGTATGTTGCGCCATTTCGTCATCATTTGCATGAGTCTGTTGTGTTGTTTGTTCATCATTTGCATGTGTGTCATGCGTCGGTCCGACGAATAATCCATATTGGTAATACATATTGTAAATCACACGCGGATGTTCATTGGCAAGTGCAGGTACTTCAGGAAGGCGAACAGGTGATGGTAAGAATCTGCGTTGTGAGGCTCCGTGCGAGACTTGCTAAAAGCTTGAGCGTTAGGCGAATGGGTCCCTACTCAGTCCTGAGACGCATCAGGACAAACGCTTATGAGTTGGACATCCCCGCGAGCACGGTACCCATTCTGTGTTCAATGTCGAGGACCTGACGCCATACTTTGCACTTCACGAGTATTCAGGCCCACATCTTGGCGCCCCCCCCCCCCCCGAGTCTTTACCACTGTTTTTACCACCCACCACTCAGTCTACCCCCGAGCCCTTGCCACCACATTCATTGCCCCGTTCTCAGCCCACCTCTGACCCTTATTTGCCCTAGATGTTGTCCCCAGCGGTATCACCATTGGCACCTCAGATTTCACCGGATCCTTCTACTTGTGTGTTGAGAGATGAGCTTGATCGATTCGCCCCCGGACTTCGACTTCAGTACGTCCGTCTCCACTCATCGGGGATGGAAAATTTTCAGTCCGGAGGAGTTGATTGGCGAGGCCACTTTTCTGCGTCGACACTTGGACGACCTCTGGCGGACCTCTTCGAGTTTTACTTGGCATGCGGCGAAAGAATTCTGACCCCTATTCATCGGGAGATGAATTCTTTCAAGCCGGGGAGATTGATGCGGAGCAGTGATGGACGAGTTTTGGGGCCCATTCGGGCTGATTTGGCGACTTACCATATTTGGCGTGCCCGGATCGACGATCCGACTCAGTGGATGCGTCCGGATGCGTGTTGCGAATCATTTTCATATATAGCATTATGTATTTTGAGTATCTTTTCATGTAGTTATGGCATCGGAACCGCCGGCCAATCATAGCCGTCGATTTCGGTTGCCCTAATATTGTTTTATTATAAATAGGTCTTTAGGGCTGCAGGAATTCTTATTGCTGAATGTTTGGAGAGCTTCTTCCTTCATTCCGGTGATCCCCTCCGCGGTGCCGACTCCGTGGAACCCCTTGGTGACGACTCCTTGGGTAAGTGACTTTTGTATCCTTGTGTTTTCCTTGCTCCCCTTCCCTAGCCGCCCCTCCTCCTCCTTCCCCTCCACCAAAACAGCCCTCTTTTACTGTTTTCCCCCCCGCTGTCCAGCCAGCCCCTAACAGCCAATACCTCCTTCTGCCCAAAAGAGATTACTTTCTATTGATAGTTACTGTAGAATAATGAAATTCACTATTCATTAGCTATGGTATTATTTCCCCCCACGTGAACTGGCCTGAAAACCTGCCGCCACTCCATTCCCCAACAGCCCAGCCGCCAGCCCCCCGTAATCTCCCTGCCGCCACCCCACCTCCCAGCAATTCAGCCGCCACTCCTGTTAGCCTCCCCGTTGCCTTTCCCTCCTCCTCAAAGCTGCACACCCCCGCCCCTAACAGCAGCCCTACGACCCTCCCAACCAGCCCGCACTCTCTCTGTTCACTGTTGAATCGAGATCTGTCCAGATCTGGACTGCCTGTCCAGATCCGGCCGGTGCCGCCCTAATCAGTCCCTTACCCTCCTTATCCGCAGCCAACAGCCCTTCCCTTCCGTGGATCCACCTTCCCCGTTACCCGATCTAGTCTCCCGCCACCCGGAAAATCCTATTTAGCCTCCAAACTTCAGATTTATTAAATAGCGCTGCAGCCCTAATTTACTTTCAAATTTTGTGTTGTGTTTCTGTATTGGTATTCAGTTGTAGACATTGTTATGGTTTTGGATTATTACATGTATGTTGGGATTTCATGTTCATTATAGTATTTTGCTCTCAGATAAATCTCTAACTGCAGGCAAGACCGATTCGCCGCGCGCTCTATCTTTGGCCCTCCATGCGGAGGAAAACCAAAGCCTGTTCGCTTAATAAATTATTTTGCTTTGCTGTGAATTTATTTTTGCGTGAGATGTTTAATGTTTATTATCTAACTGTGGATAATTCATTGGACTTTGCATAGCATGTAGGGTTAGGTCGCGGATTTTCCGCAGCCTATAGATTCGTCCTGCGTCACATTGTCTAGTCATGTCCAGCAAATTTCTTGTTTCTCTGGTCTGACATCCTCTTTGACTTCAGTATCTTATTGAAGAAACATGTAAGTCATAAAATTCGTTCTTTCCCTAGATATTCTCATACTTCAATGGGTATATCGTCTGACCCAACCGTCTTTCCATTTCCAATCTTCTTTAGAGCATCATTTACATCCGATACATGAATTTTACGAAAAAACTTAATGTTCTTATACTCCTCCGATTTTACATAATTCTTCCAAGTTCAGTTCATTGTCTTTTGTTTCATTATAGAGTTAATAAAAGTATTTTTTTCATCGCTCTTTAATAGCCACATCATCCGTCAAAACTGTATTTGTTTCATCCTTTATGCATTTAACTTGGCTTAAATATATGTCACGATCTCCATCTTTGGTATCTAGTCGCTTATAAAATTCTTCATAAACTTAACGTCTTGCTTTACTTACTGCATGTTTAGCTTCTTTCTTAGCGACTTTATACATTGCTAAGTTTTCATCAATCCTACAAGCGTAGAGTGTTTTATAGCTGGTCCTCTTTGCCCTCACTTTGTATTGCACTTCCACTTTCCACCACCATGATTCTTTATTTGGGGGTGCACGACCTTTTGATTCTCTAAGTATGTTATTTCCACTTATCCTTAAACGTGAAAAATAACTTTGCATGAGACATTAGGATCAACATAAAAGTCATCAACTAATTGTTCCATAATTGTTGTCTTGAAAGCAACCTAGTTTTCCATTTTCATGTTCCACCACTGAATTTTTGGAAACACTTTTGTCTGTCTTAAATTTATTATATTTAATTTGCACGTTCAGCACCACTAACCTATGTTGTGTTGTCAAACTTTCTCCTAGTATGACTTTGCAATCCTTACAAATCATTTTATCCATTTTGCGATTCATAAAATAACCAATTTGTGACTTACTTTGTCCACTTTTAAACGTAATTAAATGTTCTTCCCTATTCGTGAAAAGCGTATTTGTCACAATTAGCTCATATGTTATGACAAAGTTTAAAATAGTTCTTCCTTTTTCATTTCTTTCTCCATACTCAAATTATCCATGAACGGCTGTATAATTTGTATTTTCCTTCCTTATATGTACATTTAAGTCTCCTATTAAAATTTTCTTTCTTTATAAGATTTTCCTTACTAAATCATCTAAGTCTTCCCAAAATTGCACTTTAATAGCTTCACTTAATTATACTTATGGCGCATAAGCACGATCACATTAATAGTTTCTTTTCCAATGACCAATTTGATAGCTAAGATTCTATCATCTTTTCTACTTACCCCAACAATTCCATTCCTCTAAGTAGTATCCACAATAATACATACTTCATTGCTTATTTTATTTTTTCCAGTGTGTCATAATATAAAATATGAATTGTCTAAAATTTAGCATTCTCACCCACTCATCTAGCTCTTGCAGGCATAAGATATTTATCATTCTCCTAATCATCGTATCCACTACTTCCATCATTTTTCCCGTTAGCGTACTTATATTCCAACTTCTAAACCTAAGTCGATCGCAAATCCTACGATATACTTTCCTATGACGTCTAAAATGTGAGAACTTTTGCATATTTAACACTACACTAAGTCCTCTTGGAGGTGTAGTGGTCCTTGCCAAGACGCCGCATTCAGACCATACGACGAAGACTCTTGCATATTTAACACTACACCGAAGTCCTGGAGATGTAGCGGTCCTTGCCAAGACGCCACATTCTGATCATATGGCGCGTTCCTTAGGGGGAACAACCTAACTTTTGCACAATTTCTCAAAACTAAATATAATATAAATAATTTTTAATGTTTTTCTCAAATCTAAATATAATATTAACATTACAAAGTGTTATCTTAAAATATTATTGAAATATCATCTTAAAATATATATTTACAAGTAAATTATCATCTCAAAAGTGCTCAAATTTCTTCTGCAACCAAAAGAACTAGTTGTCGAATTCAAGATTCTCATGCTCATAGTTCTCAAATTTGGAGTTTTTATCTCATAGAACTTCCACCAATTAGCTTATAGAAAAATAACAAATTATTAGTAGTTCAGTACAAAAAATAATCCAACAATTGTTTGGTGAAAAATATCATTGAAAATATACCTAGATTAAACCCTGGCAATACTCTTTGCTATGTCCCGGGCAAATAATCATTGCTCTAGCTAATAAACTTCAACCTTAACAGTAATGGCCTCTTGCATAAGCGAATCATGAGAGTACATTTTAGTGAGGCAGTCAATAAGCCCACCCCATAAACTTTGGGTCTCCATTTATCTCTTCCCCGTTTGGGTAGTAGAAGAAGGGATTCAGAAAATAGCATGTTAGATGTAGAGGGCTGCTCATCTTAGTCTCTACTCGTCTATCTAACAACTTCCATATGAGAAGATATTTGCTCTCATTAAACTCAAGAGAAGCAGCAACCTCCTCTCTAGCTTGACAATTTGGTACGAACTACTAAGATGCTTGTTTGCCCGCATCACTAACGGATAATTTGGTAGCATCCCACCTTGTTGATGTAAACATCTGCCGCAACTTCTTCTTCTCATCGATGTTATGTAATGAAGGAAATGTTGTAGCAAATTTGTTCACTCCAGGGCGAACAAGATCATGGGACTCCAAGTATTTTGTAATCTCTCTAAACATATCAAGGGAGATAGTATAACCATATATAAACACTGACAATTGACATCCCATTGCAATTGCATTCTTGATTTGCTTTAATCTAGCAATGTCCTAGAGAAGCAAAATTATTGTGTGTGCAGCGCATGAAGTCCAAAAGAGTCTTGGCCTCTTCAAAGCATCAATCTTAATGCCATCATGTTATTGGATGCATTATCTGTCACAACTTATATTATATTCTCCTCTCTTTAACCATTTGGGATGACAATCACCTCATCCACAAAATCAAAAAAAAAGTTCTCATCATGTATGGATGAGGATACATTCTTGGATAGCCAAAATGCCACCTCAACAATAGTATACACCACTATATTCATGATGCTTCTCCCCTTTCTATCTATTCATGCATCCGTAAGAATACTGCAGCCATGCACCCTATAGGTTTGAGTGAATGTACATAGCAACTCCTTCGTCTGTTGAACTTCCATCTTCAAGACTTTCTCCCTCATCTCATATGGGATTGGCCCCTTCATCACTGGTCCACATTGCCCAACTGCACGCAACATCTGTTGGAATGATGTAGCATACACAACATTGAAAGGAACGTATGTCTCGTATGCCCACCTAGCAATATACAAACATGCGTCATCTCTAGCTTTTTTCTTATATTTGTTATCAATGGTGGTTTGTACCATTCTGCTCTCGGCGGGTTGGACAAATTGATCCATAGGTCCTTTAGTACCTACCCCTGTATAAAGACACCTTTGTGTGGCCTCTTCTTTGTCACTATTCACAATTTGCTTGCAATATATGCCCCTTATCCCCGCCAAGTGATGCTTCAAGCGGGTAATCCACCATTCACAATTTGCTTGCAATATATGCATCGTATTTGATTGATGTCATTTAGAGTCACCTTCTCACCAAATGCCCAACACGGATCTCAAACTATTAGGGAAGAAGTGTTAGGAATCTTGCTAGAACCTTCTAATAAATTCATTCTACACAAAAATTTATAAAAACTTTGAACAAATTTAAAAAAAGAAACATCCGAAAACCTTATCCTATTTCACATCATGCAGGTGATCGAATCGGTGATATTTTTAGACCTCGATTCCCGCAACATTGATGTCATCATTCATCAATGATCATTGATCAGTCTAATCACCTAAGGCTCCATATTAATTTTGCAACATCAGAAATATTATATATTGCATATTTGCATCATGTGAAAAAACAACGATATTCATTATTTCAAATTCCAAAATAACCTCCTATTTTATTATTTGTCATTTTACTATGAAAGCACAAAGCACCAATGATCCATTATTCAATAAGACATGCTCAATGTAAACTACGATAGCAAGCAAGTAGTTTAGATAGGGTATCACAAAAACTCATCATTTGTTTCAAAAATAATGTTGAAACCTAATTATATAGCTGAATAATTTTTTCCACACCATATGTTGCAATGAAAAACAACATTAATGAAGCAATCTACAAGCTTTAATACACTAAATTTAATGAAGCTCCTTGCAGCAGTGCACCGAAAGACAACTTTTTTCGCAAAATAAGAGTCACATAAGCATATAAATCAACATTAATGAAACCCATAGCAATAGTGCACCAAACCCCTTGCAGCAAGGCAGACAATTTCTTAAATTGAATCCTACAGAAGTAGAGGAAGAGAGAAGGGACTGGAGAGAGCACACAACACCACAATTCCCACAACAGGCAGAACAAGATGCCTAATTCAATACCAGAGGAAGAGATGAAGAGGGTAAGCAGAACTACTGAACTACAGCCGCCCACAGCCAACAATTCAGCATCCCACAGAATTGCAGATTACAGAAGTAGAGAAAGAGAGGAAGAGATGAAGGGGGTAAACAGAACTACAGAACCACAGCCGCACACAACCGGCTAGTCAGCATGCCCCACGGAACTACAGATTACAGAAGTAGAGGAAGAGATGAAGAGGGTAAGCACTAAGCAGCAACATTCCAATATTCCAGCAGCTCGGGTAGGGGCCATGTGGCGGACCAATGCCCTGTGAGAAATCTGTTAGTTAAAGAAGACGAACCCAGTGTTGATGCTGAGGAGATCGCCGATGAGGAGGTTGTTGCCACCGTCGAGGACGATTGGAAGAGCGATGTTGAGCGCTCCCTAGAGTTAGGTGTTATATGTCGTCTCTTTTACACCCCGCATACTTATGAGGATTGGCGTCGTACGACGATCTATTATACCTACTTTCCCAGCGCAGGCGATCCCTGCAAGCTAGCCATTGATAGCGGGAGTTGCGTGAACATTGTAGCTCAGCGAGCATTAAAGCGGATGCAGGTGACCCATGAGCCTCATCCACATCCTTATCGAGTCATTTGGGTCGATAAGACGGCTATACAGGTTACCCAGAGGTGCCTAGTTCCGATCACTCTCGCTTTGTTTGAGGATCGTGTTTGGTGTGGCGTCATCCCTATGGATGTCGCCCACATTCTATTAGGGAGTCCCTGGCTCTACGGCCGTGATGCCACGTGTTCCGGTAGCTCGAACACGTATGTATTCTACGACAAGGGTCGTAAGATCATGTTGACACCAACCCAAGGAAAAATCAATGGGGAAGGTCATACCCTCTACTAGTACAAGCTCATCTAGGTCGTTGCACATCCTGCGCCGCAGCGAATTTATGAAAGAGAGTGTCAGCGCCGGTATCTTTTACGTAGTGGCAGCCATCATGGACTCTGAGAGCCCTACAGAGATTCTTGAGCCACCACCTGAGGTCCGACGACTTCTAGATGATTATGGTGATCTTATCCCTGATAAGTTACCTCTATTACGAGACATTCAGCATGTCATAGATTTGACACCGGGAGCTTCACTCCCAAGCTTACCACATTATCGGATGAATCTGGATGAGCATACTGAACTCAAAAGACAGGTTAGCGAGTTGTTGAGGAAGCAATTCATACGAGAGAGACTGAGCACTTGTGTCGTCCCTGCCCTTCTCACCCCGAAGGACCGATGTTGGAGAATGTGTATCGATAGTAGTATCGTTTTCCCATCCCCCGGTTGGACGACTTACTTGATACGATGGCTGGTGCCCAATTATTTTCAAAGATCGATCTTCACAGCGGGTACCACCAGATTAGAGTTCGCGAGGGAGATGAGTGGAAAACGGCTTTTAAGACCAAAGAGGGTCTCTATGAGTGGTTGTTCATGCCATTTGGGTTGTCCAACGCCCCCGGCACCTTTATGCGGGTCATGACTCAGATCTTCCGGCCCTTCATGGGCAAACTTAGTCGCCTACTTTAACGATATTTCGATCTATAGTCACTCTTCTGATGACCATCTAAGCCATATGAGGCTCGTATTCAATACTCTCGGAAAGGAGAAGCTATATGTGAACTTGAAGAAGTGCTCCTTCCTGACTGATTCTGTGCACTTCCTTGGGTTTATCATACCAGCGTCCGGCGTGTCTGCTGACCGGGTCCATTCGTAAGTGGCTTATTCCTTCCACTATCACTGAGGCTCGTAGCTTCCACGGACTAGCCACCTTCTACAGGAGATTTGTCCGGGGTTTTAGCACCCTTATGGCCCCCTTCACGAGCTGCCTTCGAAAGAGAGATTTCCAGTGGACGGCGACCGCCACTCGGGCTTTTACTGAGATCAAGGAAAAACTGAAACATTGCACATGTTATGAGATTGCCCGATTTCTATAAGGTATTTGAGGTAGCCTGTGACGCATCTGGCGTTGGGATTGGCAGAGTACTAAGCCAGGAGGGAAATCCAGTTTCTTACTTTAGTGAGAAGCTGAATGAGGCCCGACGGAAGTACTCAAATTATGATAGAGAGTTTTAAGCAGTGGTGCAGTTGCTTCATTATTGGATGCACTATCTCCTCCCACAAGAGTTTGTTTTATACTCTGATCACCAGGCTCTGCGCTATCTTGATTCACAGCGGAAGTTGGGGCATATGCAAGCCAAGTGGGTCGAATATCTGCAGGACTTTCATTATGTTCTCAAATACCGCACGGGTGTTGAGAACAAGCATGCTGACGCGCTCAGTCGACGTATAGCCCTACACCGCACACTGAGTGCTAGCGCGACTAGTTTTAATCATTTGTCTAGTGATTACCCTACCTTCCATGATTGTGGTGAGATCTATTCGGGGTTTTTTAGAGATCCTCTAGAACGCACTGAGGGGTTTGATACTTATATCGTGGGTCTCATCTATGCATCCCCAGGACATCCTTCCGGGACTTCTTGATTTGGGAAATGCACGCTGGTAGCGCAGCTCGCCACTGTGGCAGAGATAAGACAAATGCTTTAGTTGAGGATCGCTTCTATTGGCCCGCCATGAAAAGGGATGTGGCGCGTGTTGTGCGATACTACGGCACATGTCAGACAATGAAGGGTTCGAAACAAAATACTGGACTCAATACTCCTCTTCCGGTCCCACACCAGCCTTGGGTTGAAATCAACATGGATTTTTTATTGGGCCTTCCTCGCACTCTAAGGATGCACGATTCTATTTTTGTAGTGTTAGACCGACTTTCGAAGATGGCTCATTTATTGTCTACCGCAAGTTGATGTGGCTTATGTGAAGGCCCTTTTCATGAGAGACATTTTTCAGTTACACGGATTACCCAAATCCATAGTGTCTGACCGTGAAGTTCGGTTTTTAAGTTATTTTTGGAGAACGTTATGGCATAAGACAGGCACCACATTGAAGTTTTTTACGACTTATCGCCCACAGACTGACGGTCAGCCTGAGATCGTTAATAGGAGCTTAGGGAATTTGTTACGGTGTCTACCTGATGATCACTCGTCGGTTTGGGATTCTATGTTACCTGTAGCTGAATTTACATATAATAGTTCCATCAATAGATCTACTGGCATGAGTCCATTCCATATAGTGTCAGGTTATGAGCCTAGGAAGCCTATTGACTTTGCCCATGTTCCCTTAGAGTCCATTCCATATAGTGTCAGGTCATATGCAACCTTGTCTCAAAGCCACATAGTTACCTCCAACAAATGTGCAATACCTAGGAGTGGACTGTTTAGTAATCAATGAACCTGCCTGGTCTGCATCGATATATACCTCAATCCTGAGTTAATTCTGGGAGAGAATAATAAGCTTCTATTTCTGGAGTAGTCTTTACAGATTTGAGGATTCTATGAGCTTGCTATATTTTGTGGAATGTGTTAAAGAATAACAAGGTGCCATTTTGTTGATTATGCAACCGTTTTGAATAGGGAATAACATATAAATTAGGAAAATTGCACGAAAGGGAAAATTGAAGTGAGAAAGCAAAAAAACATTAAAAGTGAAAGTCATCATTGATAAGCTAGGTTGATAAAGTTCAGACAGTAAGTTTTACTTTACAATGTTTGCTTTTCAGAATCCATAAGTTCACTTAAAGCATCTTAACCAACTAGAAACTTAAAAAGCTTATTTTGAAATAAGAACAAGGATATGATTTTTTGCAGTACTTTCTGGTCCATGCAACACATTCTTTATCATGATTAATAAAGTAGAAATATTCAGTGCATCATAAGTTCATTGTCCAATTTGAAGGCAGAAAAATCATAAAATACGCACAGCTGACGATCTTAATTGGCTATCTGCCCCTTCTTCATCTTCTCCAAACCCTTCAGCAATGAGCCTCATTAGATTGTGTGCCACTTTTACATTTACAAGATCACCAGCATGCTCAAAGACCTTATTCATAGTCTGGAAAATCAAATTGATTAGTGAGCAAGTAATAGTCCAGAAGGATATAATATAACATCAATAGGGCCACCTGGATAAACCATTTGTTGCTTGGAGCAAATTGTTCGGCAAGTTCAACACAACGGGAAGCAATTTCAGTTTTATAATGATTATCATTGATACTAATCATGTAATTAATCATCCGATCAACTATGACTTCAACGTTGTTGGACTTTGTCATCTTATAAAGCAATTCAAAAGTCTTCCTCTTCAATGTATCATCAGGATCCTAGTAACAAAGAAAATATAAATTCATGACTAAACCGATATTACAGTCACAGCAGAAATTATATGGAGAAGGATAAAATGTCATCCAATAATTTGAGGGCATGCTTAATCTAAGCATTCTATAGTTAAAACATAGAGGAAAGACAAACCTTTTATAACCGAATAAAATCCAAATCATAACGGCTTGCACATAAAGTAAAAGCAGGTAAACCAAAAACTTGGATACAAATAGTAAACAAAGAATTGAGCTAGCTAAATATAGCATCAATTGCAACAGGCACAGAATGGAATTAAGAAAATATGACTGGACTACGGTCAGTTGGAATACAATTAATGATCGTATGTTGGCAATGATGCTAAATGGTGGAAAAAGTAATAATAATAAGAAGAAGAAGAATGAAAATAGCATGAAATCCATTTTTTGCGCGGTTCAGCGTAATGCCAGGTTTAGTCTTATACTGCAAGATTAGCTACCCACAATATGTGATTACATTCCGCTGCTTAAAAAGAAGGAATTAATACTCTATTTGGGATAGTTGTGATGTTACAGCAATAGAAGTGTAAAAATGTAATAGTAAACGAAATGTTGGCAATTTGTAAGTTTGGAATCTGTGGTAACATTTCTGGCTCAAACTCCATCTTTGAGAATCTGGGCACTCATGACCGCTAACACACGAAAGCACATGGATGACTATGGTGGTGTTCTGACCCAAATGCCATTTTGAGATATAGTAATCATGACTGCAGCTACCCAATTTTTCATGATTGCGCTCATAACTGTCATTGCTCTCTCAAACAGAACCTAAGCTAACAAAGTGCAAATACCTGTACACAATCACCCAATATTGGTTTACAAAATACACTGCATGATGTACTTGTTTGATCACAAGGTTAACCTTTTTTTCCAAAAGACAATTATTTTAAGCATCATTGAATTATGCTAGAGCAAGCACAAATGCTTGTTTACAACCCTCATTGAGTTCAGGACATGCATGAACTCTGAAAGTACCTTAATTTTATCCATAGAGATTAGGAGGTTAGAAAATGCCAAGAATCATCTATGTATGATGATGGGGATCATGTCACACGAGCCTTAAGGGTCTGCACACACCGACCAAGGAACCGCTAGTGACGATTGACACCGTTCAATTCAAGTGCATCGTCTATCAAAGAATTTTAGTATTTTAATTGTAATTTTCTTATTTTTATTTAGTATGTTTTGGAAGTTTTCAAGATCTGAGAATCATGACTGATCATGTCCTCTGAGTCTATAAATAGAGGTAGAAAGCTCATTTGATAGGTATTGAATGCTTGAGAGAAATCACTCCTTTTGATCACCAGTGCAACAAAGTGGAAATTCAAGCGCGACGCTTGGAAAATCCCCCCTCCTTAACCGACCCCCTAGTCCCTCCATATGCACAACCAGTCCCCCCTTCTTGCCCTCCATGGCCATCGTCGGTTGTCCCCTAACCATAATCCCCTTCCCCACGTTGGTCGGTCTTCAACACCCTCCTTTTCCATCTACGGACATCTCCGGCCACCATCATCACCTTTGGTCACTACCACCTCTGGACATCACCTCACCTCCCCCCCCCCCCCTTGAATTAAGGGAAAAGTCGAAACCACCTCCCATCATCCCCATTTCTTCTCTCCAAGTCCTGGACCGGTTTCCAAGTCCCCCCGACTCGTAGACAACAGCCAGACACCTCCACTCCCCCCTTTATTTTTTCCCAGCAGTTATCCAGGGAGCATTCCAGCCCTCCAGACCCATTAAAGCCACTCGTTCCACCTCCCAGCAGCCCTCAATACCTACAGAAATCCTTTTCCATCTCCAACAGCCCCCTCCAACCCCCTGGCTCTACCAACAGAACCTACAATCCCTTCCAGCATCAATTACCACCCAGCCCGGTAATAACCCTATCCATCCATCCAAATCCCCCTCCGAACGTCAGATTCAGTCTTCCGCTCCATCTCCGATCACCGGCCATTCATCGGACACTTACCCATCCTTCTACTTAGAAATTTTTGTGAGTTTATTGTTTGCTTGTATTTATTCTGTGGTGAATCTCATGTTAATTCACTGTTTTAGGGTAATACTAGTTAGTAAGTGCTGCCACAACTTCTCTTGTGATTTGTTGGAATTTATTCGCTTGTGTGATTGTTTTACCACTATGTCGCAAATATACTACATTACTTTCTTATTAATTTGAAATTATACTTGATTGTGGCTTGTTTGTAATATTTTTTGTAAAGTTCATTATTACAAATTTAGTTGTCGGTTACTGCCAGTGCATATAGTGTCATTTGGACTTCATGTTCTCTGTTTATCACACAAATAAGTTTTGGCTTCTTTTGTCACACTTAACTATATGTAAACAGTATTATTTGAATATCTCTCAAATTATGAAGAATTTAAATGTGAAATTTTTACGGAGCCTTTGTTAGCATATAATCTTCATGTAGTTCAAACTTGTGATTGTTTTCCCACTCAATTGCAAATATACTAAATTACTTGGTGTCTCTCTGACCAAAACTTGAAGTCATTTGGAATTTATTCGCTTGTGTGATTGTTTTCCCACTCTATCGCAAATATACTACATTATATGGTGTCTCTGTGAGCAAAACTTGGAGTCATTTGGACTTCATGTTCTCTGTTCACACAAATAAATTTTGGCTTATTTTGTTAGACTTAACTATAGGTAAACAGTATTATCTGAATATCTCTCAAATTATGAAGAATTTAAATATAAAATTTTTACAAAGCCTTTGTTAGTGTATAATTTTTAGGTAGTTCAAACATTTGTGATTGTTTTCCCACTCTATCGCAAATATTCTACATTACTTTCTTCTTTAATTTGAAATTATACTTGATTGTGACTTGTTTGTAATATTGTTTGTAAAGTTCATTATTGCAAATTTAGTTGTCGGTTACTGCTAGTGCATATAGAGTGTCATTCGCTAGTCCCCCTTAGTCCCATTTAGAACATACACTCCATCACATGGTGAAGCAAGATAAGGAAATGTGAGTGTGGTGAAAATCTAAGGACAACCTACGGTGCGGTGATGGGTGATAATCAACTAAACCGAATAAAGATGCACGCACACACACAGACAGTTTCTACCACAAGATTGCACGTAATAAACAAATAAATAAGCGTTTGTAGCATAATCATAATCAAGATTTGAGGCTAAGAGGAAACTTGTTAAGAATTAGTTTATGCGATGTGAGAGCGTCATAATTAAGTGTCTAATGATCTAAGCCTTACACATTTCAAGAGTTCAAGGAAAACAAAGATCTCCAAACAACCATCACTAGAATATGAATTCAATCCGTACAATATAGAAAAAACAACTCTAAACATAAACTCACGTGCCCATAGGGAACCCTAAGGATGGAGACAGTATCGAAGGCCCGGCGGTCAAATACTCTGTGAAACAACGGTGTCAACAGGATGAGAATCACAAGAATAGGTGAAGATGGTGGGGGAATGGATGACCGTAGGGATGCTTAGGTGAAGGGAGGTGGCTGGACTAGGGGCAATGAAGGGAGAAGTGGGGTTGTATAGGTTCGAGGAGGTATTGCTGGCAATGGAGTGGGGGCTGCCAGCTTTTGGATGATTTGTGAGGAATTTCGGCAGGCTGGGAGGAAGTAGGGATTGGCCTCGGGGGTTATGAAGGAGAGTTGGGGGCTGGCAAGTGCTCTAAAGGAGCCGTGAGGTAGCTGGAGGGGGCTCGTCTGGGTGGGAAGGTGACTCCTGTGGCTGGGCAGTTGAGCGGAGAGCAGGAAATTAATTTTGGTTGTTGGACAAGTAGTTTAAAGGGGGGATCAAAAGTTTTCATCTATCTTATATATATATATATATATATATATATATATATATATCAAGCTTGCAGATGTCGGATGTCGGACTCATGTCGGTTTTTGTTTTTTATGTCGGATGTCGCATTGCGGGGGATATATCGGGGACATTTCAAAATGTCGGATTTTAATTATATATATATATATGTTGTTAATTAGATGGTAATTATTTTTTTTAATTAAGGGCAAACTCAAATTCATATGAGAAGATTAAACTACTAACTAGTGTTTAATAAATTTATAAAAAATAAGAAATGTTGCTCGAACCTTTTGATGAATTCATACTACACAAAAAAAATATAAATATTTTTGAATAAATTAAAATAAAAGCAACATAAGTGATAAAAATAAAATAGAACAAATAATATCAATGTAGACACGAATAATAAGAAGAAGGCATTCGGTAGCCAATTAGCATAGCATTTCAAAAATTGAAGCATAGCATTACAAAAACAGAAGCATAACATTACAAAAGCAAAATCAGAAGCATAACATTCATGGTTTCTTTTAGTAGTGTTTTAAAGTTAAATATGGAGTTAGTATGCTTTAGCCTTTGATTTATGACAGTAAACAGTAGGTAGCAGCAGGAAAAAGCAAGTAAACAGCAGAAAACAACCGGTAAACAGCAGATGGTAATAACATCAAGTAGAAAACAGCTAATGTCGCCGCCATAAGCCGCCATAAACCGACATGTCGTCCGCCATACTGGAAAACGTCATTTCTCTCATCTGTGTCGCTAACGTTGCGATTTCCCCTCAAAAATGACATGTCGGACATGTCGGCAGACATCTACAAGCTTGATATATATATATATATATATATGAGGGGAGACCAAAAAAACAAATACTCTCACAATATGAGATAAATGTGAAATATCAATACTATCCCTCAAGCGAGAGCATATATATCGTATGCATCAAGCTTTACAAATATAGGATATCCTGGGGCTTCTGAGTGATTTGGTGAAAATATCAGCAAGCTGATCATTCGAGTTGATGTAGGGCGTAGTCATTTCTCCATACATGACCTTTCACGAATAAAATGATAGTCAATTTTATATGCTTTGTTCGCTCGTGAAAGACAGGATTGGATGGAATGTGTAAGGTTGTTTGATTATCGTATATGAGGGGCATAGAGTTGAATCGTTGATATGCATAACTTTAATTCTGACATAAGTTGTTTTAACATATGACTACACAACTTCACATGTGGTTAGTATCATGGCCTGATACTCTGCTTCATCAATGGATCTAGTGACAACATTTTGCTTCTTGCGCTTCCATGAAATGAGGATTCCTCTGATTAATACACACTATGCAGAGGTTGACGTCGATCACTAGGCCAACCAGCCCAATCGGCATCGTTATAAGCAAATATGTCAGTGTCCTCGATTAGCATAGACAATTCCTTTGCCTGGAGATCCTTTGATGTATCGCAATATACGAACAACAACATTTCAATGGCAATCGTATGGTGAATTGAGGAATTGACTCAACACTAACAACAAAAGAAATGATGGGTGGTCTTGTAACAGTTAGATAATTCAATTTTCAACTAACCATCGATATCTTTCCGGATCAAACAATGGTTTCCCTTGTTCTGGTAGTTTAGTATTTGGGTTCATAGGTGTGCCAGTGGGCTCACAATCTGTCAACCCAATTTCTTCCAGGATATCAAGGGCATACTTCCTTTGAGATATGACTATTCCATATTTAGATTGAGCCACTTCAATTCTGAGGAAATAGCGTAATCAACCAAGATCTTTGATTTGGAATTGGTGAAATAGATTGTTAAAGCACAAGATGAAGGAGTCCTTGCGGATAAGGACGGGTGGTCAGCCTTGGTGTAATCGCCCGGTGTTGTTGATCCATTGATGTCCGGGCAGACACCTTGGTTTCACTGCCCGGTGTTGCTGACCTATTGAAGACTGGGCAGACACGTTGGTGTAACCGCCCGGTGTTGCAAATCCATTGAAGTCCGGGCGGACACCCTTGGTGTAACTGTCTGATATGATTGTACACTGTATTCTGAGCAGTCACCCTTGGTGTAACCCCCCGGTGTTATGTTAATAGCTTATGCCTGGGAGGTTACTTGTATTGTAACCACCCAGTATGATTATATTGTATTTAGTCTCACATCGTCGATTGTACATTCTCTCACCTCCTCTGTTCTATATAAAGAAGGGTGCACTCGTGTAAGATTCAGATTTTTGGAAAAAAAATCTGTTATTTTCAAATTCTCATATGGTATCAAATGGAAAAGGTTCCTGCGGATTGCTCTACTTAAGTCGCCCACCCTCACCTGAATTTTGAGATTGCCTTCGGGGCGTGTTCGGTATATTCAATTCGTGGGGACTCCGGTTGTTTAACCACACGCCCTTCCTGCTCCTCCGTGATGATGGGTTCCGGTTCTGTTACCGCCCACCCTACCTGCTCCAACTGTTGTGCGCGATGTCCATATCTCATGCGGAATCGTGCTCTGATCGATTCGGGCAAACTCCCTCTTGGTACCCACCTAACCCGTTGTTGTTGCTATTCACCTTGGAAGGACTTAGGATCTATGAACTCCGGCTTAATGCCCGCGCCCAAATCCTATTCTACCTGGAGCGGACTCCAGACTGTAACTGCATGAGCTATCTGTTGCTCCCCTTGACTCACCTACGTTATGGGCACTTAGCTGCCCACTCCACCACCTACCACTGTTGTTGCTCCCACCATCTTGCCCAGTGCCTCTGGCAATCTTGGCATGATGTCTAAGTTGACCGGGCCAAACTATCCTGATTGGAGTGTCTCTTTTACCTTTCTTTTGCGTTCGCAACGCAAACGCCATCACCTCATTAACAGTCCTCCGGATCGCGACTCCCCTGCTTATGCTGATTGGGATGTTAGTGATGCTCTTGTTCACACTTGGCTTGCGAATAATCTCTCTAATGAATGTTTGCCTATCACTCATGATGACAATATGAAGATGGTCTGGGATCATCTTGCGGCTCTTTACTCCAATGGAGCAAAGACCTCTCGCATCTACACCTTGTACTGTGATCATTTTGCTCTCCCCACTCTTTCTACAACCATTGCCTATCAGGAGGTTCAGGCCCTTGTAGCAGAGTTTCTCCAACATCGGCCCTTCTCTGCCGACCTTACCACTCAGCACAGACATTTTCAGAAGCTCCTAGTCGCTTGTTATCTTCTTCGTCTGTCGAACTCCTATGATATGATTCGTCAACACATTCTGGGCGAAGCTGACTCTCCTACATTGGAAGCTATTGTGACCTGCATCTCTGCGATTACTACTCTTCTTCATCGGCCTCCGCTTGTTTCTCCTCCACCCTCTGACAGTTTTGCTCACTCGGCCGACAGTGGCGCCCCCCTCGATCGTGGTGGCCGCATGGGAGGTCGTGGAGGGAGTTGTTATCTTTGCTCCCATTGCGTGGAGGTTGGTCACATTGTTGAGCGATGTTTTGTGAAACATCCTCACCTCCGCCCTTAGGCTCATCTCAGCTCTACGGAGTCCGCATTTTCTTCATCTCCCTCTCTTCCGCAGCAAGAATCCAGCCGATAGTTCTCTTCCGTTGACATTGAGGCTCTCATCAACGCCTCCAAGCAATCAACCTTCATTGCAACCTTTTCAGGTAGCACGCAGGTTGCTATATAAGGTAAGTAATTTATCGACTCTGGTGCCACAAATCATATGACTGGGTCTCTTGTCTTCTCTTACCTAGATAAACACATTCAGTTACCACAAGTGTTCGTTGATGATGGCTCTCCTGCTCCTATTTGTGCCACTAGAGTGGTCCAGGCCACCGCCACTCTATGTCTTGACAACACTCTCTACGTTACGAATTTTCCTTACAATTTGTTGTCTGTTAGTGTTATCTCCCGACAACTACAATGTTTTGTTTCGTTTACATCAACTGTTTGTTGTTTTCAGAATCTTCGCTCCAAAAGGATGATTGCTACAGGGACTGAATGTGGGGGTCTCTATTTCCTTGATGTTGTTCATGTTCTCTCTGCATCCACCATCTCCAACTCTCTGCTTCAATGTCATCTTCTCCTTGGTCATCCTCTGCTCCGTCTATTACACCAGCTTCTGCCTTCTTTCAAGACAGAGGTCTCCACCTTATACTGTGAGGCTTGCCAATTTGGCAAGCATCACTGTTCTTTCTATCATGCCAAACTATACAGATCTTTTGTTCTTCTGTTTGACCTTGTTCACTCTGACATCTGGGGCCCTTGCCCTACCAAGTCTATATGGGGTAGTTTGTATTTTGCCATTTTTATTGATGACTTCTCTCGTTGTACTTGTACCTGGGTGTATCTTCTTAAACAAAGCTTTGAACTTTTTCTATATTTTCTGCTTTTTATAATGAAATTCGCCACAATTTGGTGCTTCTTTAAACGTTATTCGTACCGATAATGCCAAAGAATATGAGAGCAGACAATTCTCTTCTTTTTTGCATGTCTAATGTTAATATTCATCACACCAGCTGTGTGTATACTTCTCAACAAAATGGAGTGGCGGAAAGAAAGAATTGTCATCTCATAGATGTTGCGCGAACTCTTCTCTACCAAATGAATATTCCCCCTCCTATTGGGGATATGGTATCCTCACTTATTGTTTTCTTATCAATCACCTTCCCTCTAATACTCTTCAAGGGAAGACTGTTTTCTATCTTGTATTTTGAAGACACTCCATTTTCCCTTACCTCTTGGGTATTTGGGTGTACTGCTTTCGTTCACTCTCCTGTGATTGGTCACGACAAACTCTTCACTCACGCTATCAAGTGTATCTTCGTCAGGTACTCCCCGACTTAGAAGGGAAATCGATGTTACGACCCTCTTCTCAAACGGCAGTTTCTTTCGATTGATTTTACCTTCTTTGAGTCCACTCCATACTTCTCCACCAACTATACACATGCACCCTAGCAGATCCTCTTACCTCTCTACTTCCTCTTTTCCCATCATTCATGCTCTCCACCGGACATCCCACCACCCAGCCTCTTATTCTACTGTCATCTTCTCCTTCTCATAATTCATCGTTCCCTTCATCTACTCAGGGACCCATCGCCAATTCTCAGGCCAACTCTCTCCACTTCGGAAGGATCCGACAACGACGAAATCTCGGATCTTGACGTTTTCATTGCACTCCGCAAAGGGGTCCGAGCATGAACTGAATATTCCATTCGTGATGTAGTGTCGTATGCACAACTTAGCCCTTCTTGCAGGGATTTTGCTCTAGCCATCTATGTCACCGTCGTACGACTACTTATCATGAAGCTCTTGCCTTACCGTGCTGGAAGGACGCTATGGATGAGAAAATGTCCGCTTTGACGTCTAGAGGTACTTTGACTCTTTTCCATATCCCTCCTGGAGATGATGTTGTTGGTTGTCCCTAGGTCTTCATTACCAAATATCGCCCTGACGGCATAATGGATAGATACAAGGCTCGTTTGGTTACTAAATGGTTCACTCAGACATATGGTGTTGATTTCTTCGACACCTCTCTCGTTGCCCGTAACAGTACTATTCAGATTCTCTTCTATGTGGCTGTCAATAAGGATTGACCAATATATCAACTGAATGTTAAGAACGTCTTCTCTATGGTGACTCACAAGAAGAAGTCTACATGGAGCAACCTCCTGGTTATATTGTTCAAGGGGAGTCTCAAGTATGCAAGCTAAAAAAACCTATCTATGGCCTCAAACAAAGTCCTCATGGATGGTTTGACAAATTCAGTCAGGTCATCTCTACCATTGTTTTTCCAGAAGTTCTGCAGATCAATCTCCTTTTATACGGAAGACCACTCAAAGACTGGTTGTTCTTAGTGTTTATGTCGATGACATACTTCTGACTGGAGATGATTCATCTGGGATAACAGTGACAAAGAAATATATGCACGACCACTTTGTCACCAAATGCATGGGTTCTTCAAAATACTTTCTGGGCATCGAAATTGCAAGGAGCAACTTTGTTGTCATATCCCAACACAAGTATGTGACCTTCTCAATGAAACTGGTCTTCTTGGTGCAAAACCTGCTCGATCCCCTATGGTAGTAGGAGAGGACAAACTTTGGAGTGACATGTCTCATCTTCTTCCAAATGCTACTCAATATAGGCGTCTAGTTGGTAAACTCATTTACCTTACCGTAACAAGACCTAACATCTGCTATGCTGTTGGAAAGATCAGTCAGTTTATGCAAGCACACAGAGAATGTCTTCGGAAGACAGCTTTAAAAATATTGAAGTATATCAAAAGGTCTCCGGGAAAAGACTTAAAATTTCAAAAGAACAACCATCTATGGATAGAAGCTTTTTTTATGTCAGTTATGCGGATGACAAAGAAAATCGTAAATCCACCTCACGATTT
Organism: Dactylorhiza incarnata; assembly: GCA_033032865.1. Lineage (NCBI taxonomy): Eukaryota > Viridiplantae > Streptophyta > Magnoliopsida > Asparagales > Orchidaceae > Dactylorhiza > Dactylorhiza incarnata. Next base: position 1,524,148 of record JAWHQI010000092.1, read on the forward strand.
TGCATATTTATTGCGCAGACTCTTCTCTGTCAAATGAATGTTCACCGCTTCTATTTGGGATATGTTAACCATTTGAGTCTTTGTGATCTAGAAGTAATCAACGAGTTAGAATCACTGTCAACGTATTATGAGTTTATTGGGTCGCACATAATAACGTACGAGAAATTGGTTAATTGATCAGGGTGGCTCAACTTAAATGAGATATGAGTTAACTGTTAAGAGTCAAGTTTGGAATGATTGGGAGAAGGTTTAATAAATCTGCTGACAAAATCTGTGTCGACTAGAAGCTCTAGTCGATATAATGTATATCGGCTTGATTGCTTGTCGACTGGACAGAATATGTGTCGACTAAAACCTCTAGTCGATATAATGTATATCGGCTTGATTGCTTGTCGACTGGACAGAATATGTGTCGACTAGAAGCTCTAGTCGATATAATTTATACTGGCTTGATTGCTTGCAGACTGGACTATATCGTCTAGATCGTCTAGACGATAACATGCAGACTTAGTCTAGATCGTCTAGACGATATCGTGCAGACTTAGTCTATATCGTCTAGATCGTCTAGACGATATTGTGCAAACTGCTTAGTTTATATCGTCTAGATCGTCTAGACGATATCGTGCAGACTTAGTCTATATCGTCTAGGTCGTCTAGACTATATCGTGCAGATTTAGTCTATATCGTCTAGATCGTCTAGACGATATCGTGCAGACTTAGTCTAGATCGTCTAGACGATATCGTGCAGACTAAGTCTATATCATCTATATCGTCTAGAAGATATCGTGCAGATTTAGTCTATATCGTCTAGACGATATTGTGCAGACTGCTTAGTCTATATCGTATAGATCATCTAGACGATATAGTGCAGAGTGCCTAGACAATATCGGCTAGATGGTCTAGCCTACATTTTGTTTCTCTTATTTCAAACGTTGAACCCGGTTCAAGTTTGTTTAGGGTAATTCCTCTTCCAGCTAAACCTGGTTCACTAGGTAATATATATAGATATAATATTTAGTTTTAGGGTGAAGATTCATTATATTCTCCTGAACCCTCAAGAAGAGTTCTGTAGAGCGACGACGGCGAACCCGGCGGCGGCTTCCTTTTGCGAACTGGAACCATAGCGCCGGGGATCTTCTCCTAGAATCAAATCTAGCAATCTGTGGAGACGAAGGCCCCGATTCTTCCAGCCTACTATCGTAGAATAGAGAGCATGGCGTTTCTCCCGTTAGTGTGGAAATCCCGTAAAGACGCAGATCTATTTACGCATGAACTCAATCGAGTTGTCGCTGATCCCGATTTCTGGAGTATCTTGATTGAGTTGTCACTCGATTCTGCACAGGTATCTTACACTTGTTGTTTTATTTCTTGATTCATGGTCATCGCAAGATCCACAGTTTCCGTTTAAGGTTTTCTTAAACATTATTCCGTTGCGCACATATGATGTGTCTACCCTTTAAAAAAAACAGTGGTATCAGAGCCAGGTTCTACGATTTCCATGTTTCAAAAATTGTCTTCCCTTTGCAGTAACCGTCCTTCTACGATAGTTTGTGAAATTATAAACATAGAGAGACGAGTTTGTCTACTGCCAAAAGGAAGATTGTTTGTGCTTGCATCCAGTACATGTAAATTCGAAGATTTAAAAATTTTTTAAATGTTCATATTTAGTTCAAAACATCAATTGTTGAAGGTTTTCTTTATTGTGCATCTGGAATGTATCTGGATTGTGATTGTTGTATTTTCATGATTGTGAAAATGTGTGCAAAATGATTAAATGTTAATCATGATTAAGTGTTAATCAAATATCATAAAAAATCCCTTAAATTTAATATTAAGTGTTAGGATGCATTCCGATGGACGACACTCTTCCTGCCTCGATCGATGAAGTGTGGGCTTGTCAAAACAAGGTACATTAATCTATCTTTATAAGGGTGCGAGTGGATAATTGTGATATCTCACTGTCGACATCGGGTCCAACTTAACTAGGCGACCTCAACGGTTGAGAGTCTAGAGGCATAGGATTGGCATGAATCATTTGATGGATGCGAATGAATGTTATTCACCAATCATACAAGAGTTGCATGGTGATGTAATTGGCAAAGGTTGTCTACCTAAATAGCCACATTAAGGGTGATCAGCCAAAGTTGACTTATGATGGGGTGAAATACGGATCTTGTCCACTAAGAGAGTAGCTCGCATAAACTCTCTGAATTGATATTAAGGGTTATCAATTTGAAGAAAATAGTGGGAGTATTTAATAAAAGACCTTATTAAAATAAAAAATGTATTTTGAAATACAGTAGTAAAACTAGTTTACAAATTTCTTGTAGAATTTTCATGGCAAGTGGTTCACATTCCACCTTGTCCCTGAGAGTCATCCTTAAAAAGGAGAAGCTCAATGGGGCTAACTTCCTAGACTGGTACAGGATCCTGAGGATTGTCCTCAGGCAAGAGCGTAAGCTCTATGTCTTGGAAGAGGATTCCCTCGCAGAGCCAGCCGTGAATGGCCCCGGGCAGATAAAGATGCTTACAAGAAGTATCAGGAAGACTCTCTAGATGTTGAATGTCTCATGCTTGCTACCATGACCTCTGAGGTTCAGAAGCAACATGAGAGCATGTGTGGTCATGAGATAATCGAGCACCTCAAAAGAATGTTCGAGGGACAAACTCGACAAGAGAGGTTTGATATATCCAAGGCATTGTTTAAGTGCAAGATGGGAGCTCGAGACCTAGTAGGGACTCATGTACTCAAGATGTTTGGGTACATTGAGAACCTTGAGAGACTGGGTTTTCCCATGGGCCAAGAGTTGGCTACTGATCTAATCCTGAATCGTTGTCAGACAGTTATGAGTAGTTTGTCTTGAACTACAACATCAATGAATTTGATAAGACACTATCCGAGCTCCTAGGCATGTTAAGAATTGTCGAGAACAACATGAAGAAGGTCAAGTCTGCTAGCCTCATACTGATGGTGCATAAAGGCAGGGGCAAGGCCAAGGGATCAAAGAAGACAATGATAGGATCTAAGTCCAATATTGATCCCAAGTCTTCGGCACTGAAGAAGAAGGGTCTGGCCAAGGAAGGGAAATGCCACCACTGCGGTAAGACAGGGCACTGGAGGAGGAACTGTCCCCTTTATATTGAGGATCTGCAGAAGAAGAAGGAAAGTGAGACTTCCGCTTCAGGTCTTTATGTTATAGAAATAAATCTTTCTGCTCCTTCATCTTGGGTATTGGATACCGGATGTGGTTCACACATTTGTATAAATATGCAGGAACTGGGAAGGAGAAGTATGTTGGGTAAAGGAGAGGTAGACCTACGCGTTGGAAATGGAGCAAGAGTTGTTGTCGTTGTCGTCATTGTTTACCGTCTTTATTTGCCCAATGGAGTTTTTATTGAACTGGATAATTGTTATTATGTTTCTGCTATAACTAGAAATATTATTTCTATTTCATGTCCGGACATGAATAGCTTTTCTTTTATAATTAAGAGCAATAGTTATTCTATTTATAAGAATGATGTTTGTTATGGCATAACTCAGATGTTTAATGACTTGTATGTTTTGAACTTAAACCAGTCAATCAATAACGTAGAAAATACTAAAAGACTAAAGACAAATGACTCGAATTCTACGTACCTTTGGCATTGTCGTTTAGGCCATATAAACGAGAAATGCATTTCCAAGCTTCATAAAGATAGAGTATTGGACTCAATTGATTATGAATTATTTGAGAGATGCGAGTCTTGCTTATTAGGCAAAATGACTAAAGCACCTTTCACTGGTCATACTGAGAGGGTTGGGGATCTTTTGGGTGTCATACATAGTGATGTATGCGGACCCATGAGTTTTATGGTTATAGGTGGGTTCCACAACTTCATTACATTTACTGATGATTGCAGTAGATACGGATATGTTTATCTTATAAAGTACAAATCTGAATCCTTTGAAAAGTTTAAGGAGTATAAGAATGAAGTACAAAACCAACTAGAAAAATCAATTAAAATAATCCGATCAGATCGAGGTAGTGAATATTTGAGTCAGGAGTTTCGTGATCATCTGAAAGAGTGTGGTATTGTATCACAGCTCACTCCACCTAGAACACCACAGCATAATGGTGTTTCTGAGAGGAGGAATCGTACTATGTTAGACATGGTGTGGTCAATGATGAGTCATGCAGATCTACCCGTTTCCTTTTGGGGATGTACTCTAGAGACAGTTGCTTTCACACTAAATCATGTTCCAACAAAAAAACGGTTCAAAAGACACAATATGAGATATGGACTGGGAAGCGTCCTAGTATGTATTTCATTAAGATTTGGGGTTGTGAGGCATACGTGAGACGTCAAATGCATAACAAGCTTGAGGTCAAATCAGATAAGTGTTATCTAGTGGGGTATCTTAAGGAAACTAAAGGATACTATTTCTATAATCAGTCCGAGGGCAAAATGTTTGTCGCAAGAACTGGTGTCTTTCTAGAAAAAGAGTTTCTGGCTAGAAAGACTGCAAAAATAGAACGTGAAGAAGTTCAAGAACCACAAACAATGAATGAACCAGAGATGTAACCTGAGCAAGGACTACAAAATATTGTAGCTTGAGAGCCTGATCAAGAAACACAAGTCTACGTAGATCCGGTAGACCTAGAGTTGAGCCTGAGAGATATAGATTTCTCATGTCTCAAATAGGTAATGTGTTGTTTATGGATCATAATGATGAGCCTGCAACCTACCAAAATACTATGAATGGACCAGACTCCGAGAAGTGACTTGAGGCCATGAAATCTGAAATGGACTTCATGTATGCAAACCAAGTTTGGACCTTGGTGGAACCACCTGAAAAGGTACGACCCACAGGGTGCAAGTGGGTCTTTAAAAGAAGACCGACATGGATGTGAATGTACAGACATTCAAAGGGTAATTAGTGGCTAAATGTTTCAAGCAAATTCATGGTGTTAACTATGATAAAACTTTTTCCCCTGTTGTCATAGTAAAGTCCATCAGAATTCTGCTTGTTATTACTGCGTATTATAACTACGAGATCTGGCAAATGGATGTCAAAACGGTTTTCCTTAATGGAGAAAACCTCCTTGAAGAAGTGTACATGACACAACCCGAGGATTTTGTATCTCCGGATGAAGCCACTAAAATATACAAGCTGTAGAGATCCAGTTATGGATTAAAACAAACTTCTCGAAGTTGGAATCTACGTTTTGATAAGAAAAATCAGAGTTTGGTTTCATCAAGAACGAAAATGAACTTTGTGATTACAAGAGGATTAGTGGGGGCATTGTTGTATTCCTGATATTGTATGTAGATGACATACTATTGATTAGGAATGTCATTCCGACCTTGCAAGTTGTTAAGAACAGGCTAGGAGACTGTTTTTCTATGGAGGGGTTGTGAGCTGGAAGAGTTCCAAGCAAAAGACAGTTGTCGATTCTACAACAGAAGCTCAGTATATCGCTGCAGCAAATGCGGCGAAGGAGGTTGTATGGGTTAGGAAATTCATCAGTGAGCTTGATGTAGTTCCTAGCATTGTTGATCCGGTAATTCTTTACTGTGACAACAACGGTGTCATTGCACAGGCCAAGAAACTTAGATCTCATCAGTGCTCCAAGCACATACTTCGGCGGTTCCATCTTATTTGAGAGATTGTCGATCGAGGAGATGTGAGCATTTGTAGAGTATCTACTGAAGATAATATAGCGGATCCACTGATAAAGCCTCTTGCGTAAAGGAAGCACGATAGTCATGCTAGACCAATGAGTATTAGATACCTGAATGAGCATCTCTAGTGGGAGACTAGTGGATTGTATATTTGTCGGTTGTTAATTTATATGATGAAAAGTACTATGTATTTCTTTTTATATTTATGGCAAGTTCTTTTGTTATGTTAATTTGTTTCTATATTTGATGTAGTAATTAACATAATGAATGTCCTTAGAATGTTTGATTCCATAGGAATTCAAGTACGTGACTTAAATGTGAGGGCATATGTTTATAAGAAGCATTGTTTTTAAATGGTCCCTGGTCGAGGTATCAACTTAGAAATTAGGGCGATGATGATACATTAAGACTAGTATGTGGGTTGACTGATGACCAGTTCTCACAGGTCATGATATTGGATATCAAATCATCACATAGGTAAGTTTAAGAAAAGTTGTACTGGACAGATCCACCATAAGACTACTTTGTGGATTGTTATGTGAACGTGTCACAAGTAGGTCTCAAGTGACAATGGTGTTTGTGGTTCTTTGACCTGAAATCGCAGCATTCATCAAGTGAGGAAGAGCATACTTTGATGTTATCTAAAGTCTTCCTTGAGAATGGTTGGTGATAAGGGTGGTTATTGGGTACGTTACGAATCATTTGGGTGTTTGTGTGTGAACAGAAATGGGATGTGTCCTCCTATATGACATGAGTTACATTCATGGGCCCTTCGATGAAATGGGACTGAGAAATGCATGGTCATGCTTGGTTGAATCAATATATGATATTAGTTCACCAATTTCTGGAAGTCCATTCTAGATCAAGAAACTAGATTGAATTATTAAGAGGGTGACACGGTCCATGCCTCGAGTTCAATTTGGATGTAAGGGACAAAGGAACAAGACAGCACTGAAACATTGGTCGCAATAGGTTCATTGAGTTACGAGCTTTTGTATTACTTGGGTAGCACTGATGCATTGATAGATGTCACACATTGTTTGTGATACGATAGTTGATACGTTCTAGTTCAAGTGGGAGACTGTTGGAGTCTTTGTGATCTAGAAGTAATCAACGAGTTAGACTCACTGCCAACGTAATATGAGTTTATGGGTCGCACATAATAACGTACAGGAAATTGGTTAATTGATCGGGGTGGCAAAACTTATATGAGATATGAGTTAAGAGCCAAGTTTGGAATGATTGGGAGAAGTTTTAATAAATTTGCTGACAGAATCTGTGTCGACTAGAAGCTCTAGTCGATATAATGTATATCGGCTTGATTGTTTGTCGACTGGACAGAATCTGTGTTGACTAGAAGCTCTAGTCGATATAATGTATATCGGCTTGATTGCTTGTCGACTGGACAGAATCTATGTCGACTAGAAGCTCTAGTCGATATAATGTATATCGGCTTGATTGCTTTTCGACTGGACTATATCTTCTAGATCGTCTATACGATATCATGCAGACTTATTCTATATCGTCTAGACGATATCGTGCAGACTTAGTTTATATCGTCTAGACGATATTGTGCAGACTGCTTAGTCTATATCGTCTAGACGATATCGTGCAGACTTAGCTCATATCATCTAGACGATATCATGCAGACTTAGTCTATATCGTCTAGACAATATCGTGCAGATTTATTCTATATCGTCTAGACGATATCGTGCAGATTTAGTCTATATCGTCTAGATCATCTAGCGATATTGTGTATACTGCTTAATCTATATCGTCTAGATCGCCTAGACGATATAGTGCAGAGTGCCTAGACAATATCGGCTAGATCGTCTAGCTGACATTTTGTTTCTCTTATTTCAAACCCTGAGCCCAGTTCAAGTTTGCTTAGGGTAATTCCTCTTCCAGCTGAATCTGGTTCACTAGATATTATATATAGATATAATATTTAGTTTTATGGTTAAGATTCATTCTATTCTCCTGAACCCACAAGAAGAGTTCTGTAGAGTGGCGACGACGAACCCGGCGGCGACTTCCTTTTGCGAACTGGAATCATAGCGCCGGGGATCTTCTCCTGGAATCAGATCTAGCAATCTGTGGAGACGAGGGCCCCGATTCTTCCAGCATGTTATCATAGATATAGTGCAGAGTGCCTAGACAATATCGGCTAGATCGTCTAGCTGACATTTTGTTTCTCTTATTTCAAACCCTGAGCCCAGTTCAAGTTTGCTTAGGGTAATTCCTCTTCCAGCTGAATCTGGTTCACTAGATATTATATATAGATATAATATTTAGTTTTAAGGTTAAGATTCATTCTATTCTCCTGAACCCACAAGAAGAGTTCTGTAGAGTGGCGACGACGAACCCGGCGGCGGCTTCCTTTTGTGAACTGGAATCATAGCGCCGAGGATCTTCTCCTGGAATCAGATCTAGCAATCTGTGGAGACGAAGGCCCCGATTCTTCCAGCATGTTATCGTAGAATAGAGAGCGTTGTGTTTCTCCCGTTAGTGTGGAAATCCCGTAAAGGCGCGGATCTATTTCTGCGTGAACTCAATCGGTCAGTCGCTGATCCCGATTTCTGGAGCATCTTGATCGAGTTGTGACTCGATTCCGCACAGGTATCTTACAATTGTTCTTTTATTTCTTGAATCATGGTCGTCGCAAGATCCATAATTTCTGTTTATGATTTTCTTAAACATTATTCTGCTGCGCATATATGATGTGTCTACCCTTTAAAAGAAAACCCAACATTATCTTCGCTTTTTGTTTCCTTATCAATCGTCTTCCCTCTAATACTCTTCAAGGAAAGACTCTGTTTTCTATCTTGTATCTTAACGCCGTTCCAATCTCCCTTACCCCTCGGGTTTTTGGGTGCACTGCATTCGTTCACTCTCCTGCGACTGGTCGCAACAAACTCTTTGCTCGTGTTATCAAAGTGTATCTTCGCCGGGTACTCTCTGACTCATAAAAGATATCGATGTTACGACCCTCTTCTCAAACGGCAGTTTGTTTCAGTTGATTTTACCCTCTTTGAGTCCACTTTATACTTCTCCATCAACTCTAAGTTTGTCACCACAGCAGATCCTCCTACCTCTACATCCTTTTTCCCATAGTTCACGCTCCTCCACCGGAATCCCACCATCACAGCCTCTTATTCTACTGTCACCTTCTCCTTCTCATAGTCCACCATTCCATCCATCTACTATGGGACTCTCATCGCCAGTTCCCACCCAGGCCAGTTTTCTCTTCGGAAGGATCCGACGATGACATCTCGGATCTTGATGATCTCATTGCACTCCGCAAAGGGGTCCGAGCATGCACTGAACATTCCATTCATGATGTAGTGTCGAATGCACAACTTAACCCTTCTTGCAGGGATTTTGCTCTAGCCATCTCTATCACAGTCGCCGCGACAACTTATCATGAAGCTCTTGCCTTACTGTATTGGAAGGCCGCTATAGATGATGAAATATCCGCATTAACGTCTATGGGTACTTTGACTCTTTCCCTACCACTCCTGGAGTTGATGTTGTTGGTTGTCCCTAGGTCTACATTATCAAATATCACCCTGACGGCATAGTGGATAGATACAAGGCTCGTTTGGTTGCTAAAGGGTTCACTCATGCATATGGTGTTGATTCTTCGGCACCTCTCTCGTTGCCTGCATCAATACAATCGTGTTCTTTTCTTTATTGTCAATAAAGATTGGCCAATATATAACTATATGTTAAGAATGACTTCCTATAGGGTCACTTGCAAGAAGAAATCTACATGGAGCAATATCCTGGGAATGTTGCTCAGGGGGAGTCTCAAGTATGCAAGCAATGGAAAGTTATCTATGACCTCAAACAAAGTCCCCGTGCATGGTTTGACAAATTCAGTCAGGTCTTCTCTACCATTGGTTTTTCCAAAAATTCTGCAAATCATTCTATTTTAATACGGAAGACCACTCACGAACTGGTGGTTCTTGGTGTGTGTGTCAATGACAAATTTCTCACTGGAGATGATTCATCTGGGATAGCAGTGACAAAGAAACATCTGCATGACCATTTTGTCACCAAAGACATTGGTTCTTCAAAATAATTTATGGGCATCGAAATAGCAAAAGGACGCAACTTTGTTGTTCTCTCCCAACGCAAGTAATGATCGACCTTCTCATGAAATTGGTCTTCTTGGTGCAAAATCTGTTTGATGTCCTATGACTATAGGTGAGGACAAACATTGGAGTGATACGTCTCTTCTTCTTCCAGATGCTACTCAATAAAGACGTCTAGTTGATAAACTCATTTACCTTACCGTAACAAGACTTAACATTTGTTACGTCCTTGGAAAGATCAATCAGTTCATGCAAGCATCCAGAGAGTATCATCTGAGGACAGCTTGAAAAATATTGGAATATATCAAAGGGTCTCTGGGCAAAGACCTATTATTTCAAAAGAACAACCATCTACGGATAGAAGCATATTCTGATGTCAGCTATGCGGATGACAAATAAGATCGTAAATCCACCTCAGGATTCCGCACGTTTGTTGCGCAGACTCTTCTCGGCCAAATGAATGTTCCCCGCTCCTATTGAGAATATGTTATCCTCACTTCTTGTTTCCTTATCAATTGTCTTCCCACTAATACTCTTCAAGGGAAGACTCTGTTTTCAATCTTGTATCATGATGTCGCTCCATTCTTTCTTACCCCTTGGGTGTTAGGGTGTACTGCCTTCGTTCACTCTCCTGCGATTGGTCGCGACAAACTCTTCACTCGCGCTATCAAGTGTATCTTCGTTAGGTACTCCCCGACTCAAAAGGGATATCGATGTTACGACCCTCTTCAAAAGCGGCTGTTTATTTCGGCTGATTTTACCTTCTTTGAGTCCACTTCATACGTCTACACATGTCACCCAACAGATCTGTAACACCCCAACCTAGTTTAACAAACAAATCAGCAGCCTGGTCGGGCTCCGTAATATTTAGTAAACAAAGTAACGGTATTTAAATTGGTGCATAGCAGGTAAAAATGAAAGTACTGAAAGAAAACTTACAGCACAAGTAGTAAATGTACAATGACAAAAGGGAGAGGCAACTAGAAAGAAATGAATCAAATATCTGAATTTTTTGAGATACTAAAAATTGTCTGATACATTGCTTGCATACTTGATACAATTAGGTTCCATTGAGCTCATACGAGGAAATAATACAATGACAAAAGGGAGAGGCAACTGAACAAAAATCAAACTATAAAAGGAGGTCCCAAACGCTTATCCTAGACGCAACTCCACACCTGTGACCCCTATAATAAAATGCCCGAAAACAGGTCTGCCCACTAGAGAGTAAGAAAAATCATTCCTCCTAGTGACACTAAAAATAATTTGAAAGAACACTTCTTGCTTTTTGAAATAATATTTTTACACTGAGGAAAAATGTACTACCATTCTATGCATGCTTTTTAATCAAAATATTGTAAACATAAATGTCAGTTCAACTATAATCATATTATGTATTTTTATTCAAGTTCTGCAAGCGTTTAACTTAGAAATTTCTAGATTTCGGCATATACTTGAATTATGTGTCTTATGTCTGTCCTTCTCATATTCTAGGTTGAGTAGTTTCTTATGTGCAATTCTAATGATCTGAGTCCCTACTAACGAACGCAGGGGGTTCTAGTGTCTCACGGGCATGGACTCACATCTACCAATCTTCTAATTGGGGTATCGTCTCCCGAAACTTGAGGCTCATAAGGTCTGCTACGCTCTATGATAAAATAGTGCGTCTCTATCTATCACGAGAGAAAGTCTCGATCGTGCCTCCTAAATATTTTCATTAGATGTTAGATAGTATACTTATTCATTTGAATATTTAGACTGTGCCTCTTACTAGCAACCACCATATTTACATACTCATGTGATTTAATATTTTTCTCGCTTGTCTAAAGAATTGGGTGATTTCATATTCTGCATATTCTCACAAATTTTGTGGGGGTCTAATTGAAAATATAGTACTTTACTTATGCTTACACAGTTTTACTCATATTAGTTGAATGTTTTGATGGGTCTATAGTTTCTTATATTCAACTAATATTGCATCTTGACATATACGATATCCCACTATTAGGTGCATCCATTAATTATACGTGAACATTTCATGTAATTTACTAGGTGATATGTCTAGCCAAAAAGAATTAGAGTTTCTTACAGCGATATTGCATCGCTCGTACACAAGACGTGGCGGCATAGTTGTCTAGGTTACTCTGGAGAACACAAAATCTCCTATAATTTACCACGGAGCACACTTTCCCTAATTAACCTCGCAGACCCTAAAGGGAAAAACGTTAAGCATATAATTAAAACTCTTAAAATTTCTAGAATAATATTTCAAGACGAAGAGGTGGAAAGCTTACCACTTTACTATCAAAGGAGGATTGTTATTTATGAGGCGCAGAAGGCCTCTTCTAAATTGGAAGTTGTCGATCCAATCACGGTTATGCGGAAACAAACCCTAAATAAAATTCCATAAGGCTTAGTTGGAAGTTCTATAATGGAGGTTGTACAACTATTGACTGGAAATAAAAGGGGAAACACGATATATGTGCAAAACCGAAAGGAAAGGGTTTATCAACCACAAGTCTCTATTATGGAATCCCCATTAAGGCTCCTGGAATTTTTGGAATAGAAAAACCCTTGTCTAAAATTTCTGAGATTTAGGGAATAGGAGAGGTCTGCTACACACAATAAGGGATCGATTAAATGAAGAGGAAAAACCAAGGATGGGCCTTACTTTGCTGGAAGAGATAAGAGACAGACTCCAACCGGCAGTCCAAAGCACAGAGACCACTCCCAGAAGTTGTCGAGGGTTGCTGGTGGGGAGGAAGAGGTCGACGGGTCTCCACGAGCGACAAAGAGGTGGCGCTGAGGGTTTCTGGAGGAGACAACGGGACCTGCGCTTGGCGTCGACGACGGAAGCGAGGAGGTGTCACCGCTTGTCTGGAGTGAGAAACAGAGAGCCCTAAAAAATCTTCTTCGCTCGAGAGAGAGGGAAAGACTAAAGACATGCGGCGGTTTTGATATTGAAGACATGCGGCGGTTTTGATAATGAGCAAGTGGGGAAATATGGTTATACGCAAATATGGAATCGTGGTGTGTGTGGGGGGGTGGGGGTTAACAATCCAAACACAATCCTTAGGACCTTCTAAATTGGCACATTCCACGCCTGAATTTCATATCGAGATGAAAATAAAATACGAAAACATTTTCTAATTATTCATAGATATATGGAAAAATAAAATTAATTACCTTGGTCCGACGACAGAGCTCCCAAAAATTACTCGCGCTCAGACCCTGCAATGTAACATTTTTTTATTAATAATTTCCTACATCTACTTCCTCTTTTCCCATCGTTCATGCTCCTCCACCGGACATCCCACCACCACAGCCTCCTATTCTACCTTCACCTTCTCCTTCTCATAGTCCATCATTCCCTTCGTATACTCTGGGACTCTCATCACCAGTTCTCAGGTCAGCTCTCTCCTCTTGGGAAGGATCCGACAACGACGACATTTCGAATCTTGATGTTCTCATTGCACTCCGCAAAGGGGTTCGAGCATGCACTCAACATTCCATTCATGATGTTGTGTCGTATGCACAACTTAGCCCTTCTTGCAGGAATTGTGCGCATCCATCTCTATCACCGTCGTCGCGATTACTTATCTTGAAGCACTTGCCTTACCGTGTTGGAAGGCCGTTATGGATGAGGAAATGTCTGCTTTGACGTCTATGGGTACTTTGATTATTTTCCCTACTCCTCCTGGAGCTAATGTTGCTGGTTGTCGATGGGTCTTCGTTATCAAATATCTCCCTGACGGCATAGTGGATAGATACAAGGCTCGTTTGGTTACTAAAGGGTTCACTCAGACATATGGTGTTAATTTCTTCGACACTATCTCTCTCGTTGCCCACAGTGGTACTATTCGGGTTCTCTTCTCTGTGGATGTCAGTAAGGATTGGCCAATGTATCAACTGGATGTTAAGAACGTCTTCCTCTATGGTGACTTGCAAGAAGAAGTCTACATGGAGCAACCTCCTAGGTATGTTGCTAGGGGGAGTCTCAAGTATGCAAGCTAAGGAAAGCTATCTATGGCCTCAAACAAAGTCTTCATGCATGGTTTGACAAATTCAGTGAGGTCATCTCTACCATTGATATTTCCAGAAGTTCTGCAGATCATTCTCTTTTTATACGGAAGATCACTCACGAACTGGTTGTTCTTGGTGTGTATGTCGAAGACATACTTCTCACTGGAGATGATTCATCTGGGATAGTAATGACAGAAACATTTGCACGGCCACTTTGTAACCAAAGACATGGGTTCTCCAATATACTTTCTGGGCATCGAAATTGCAAGAAGGCACAATTTTGTTGTTCTCTCCCAACACAAGTATGCGATGAACCTTCTCAATGAAACTGGTCTTCTTAGTGCAAAACCTACTCGATGTCCTATGGCTGTAGAAGAGAACAAACTTTGGAGTGATACGTCACCTCTTCTTCCAGATGCTACTCAATATAGACGTCTAGTGGTTAAATTCATTTACCTTACCGTAACAAGACCTAACATCTGATATGATGTTGGAAAGATCATTCAGTTCATGCAATTCCCAGAGAGCGCCATCTGAAGACAACTTTAAAAATATTAGAATATATCAAAGGGTCTTCGGATTAAATGGGCACGTAAGGAAAAAATACGGATTATACAGACGTTCATAGAGGATTTGGGTATGGAGAAAGAAATGAAGAAGGAAGAATCATTCTAGACTTTGTCATAGCACATAAGTTAATTGACAAATACGTTCTATATGAAGAGGGAAGAACGCGTAATTACAGTTTAGAGCGGACAAAATAAGTCACAAATTGACTATTCTTTTACTCGCAAAATGGATAAAAAGATTTGTAAGGATTGCAAAGTCATACCAGGAGAAAGTTTGACAACGCAACATAGGCTAGTGGTGTTGAATGTGCAAATTAAATATAGTAATTTTAAGAGAAAGACAAAAATATTGCCAAAAATTCGATGGTGGAACTTGAAGAAAGGAAAATAGGTTGCTTTCAAGACAGCGGTTATAGAACAACTAGTTGATGATCCTTATGTTTATCCTAGTTGAATGTGCAAATTAAATATAGTAATTTTAAGAGAAAAACAAAAATATTGCCAAAAATTCGATGATGGAACTTGAAGAAATGAAAACAGGTTGCTTTCAAGGCAGCGGTTATAGAACAACTAGTTGATGATCCTTATGTTTATCCTACTGTCATATGGGAAGTTATATTTCTCATTTAAGGATAATTGGAAAGAACGTACTTGGAGAGTCAAAGGTCCTGCGCGCCCACATAAAGAATTTTAGTGGTGGAAAGAGAAAATGCAAAACAAAGTGAGGGCAAAGAGGGTTATCTACAAAACATTATATGTTTGTAGGAATGATGAAAACTTGACAAAATATAAATTAGCCAAGAAAGAAAATAAAAATGCAGTAAGTAAAGCAAGAAGTTAAGCTTATAAAGAACTTTACAAACGACTAAATACAATAGATAGAGAGCGTGATATAGATAAAATTGCTCGAGCTAGAGAGAGGAAGACAAGAAATTTAAGCCAAGTAAAATGCATAAAAGATAAAACAGATACGGTTTTGACTAATGATGTGGCTATTAAAGAGCGATGGAAAAGATACTTTTATTAAATATACAATGAAGGAAAATACAATGAACTGAACTTGGAAGACTTAAGTAAATCGGAGTATAGAAATATAACTTTTTATCGTAAAATTCAAGCATCAGAGATAAATGATGCTCTGAAGAAGATGAAAAATAGAAAGGCGGTTGGGTCAGATGATATACTCATTGAAGTGTGAAAAATCTTAGGGATGGAATGAATTTTATGGCTTACAAGTTTCTTCAATAAGATAATGAAGACCAAGGGAATGTAAGACCAATGGAGAGAGTATTTTGATATCTTTGTATAAGAACAAAGGAGATATACAAAATTATGTCAATTACAGGGGGATTCAATTAATTAGTCATACAATGAAACTATGGGAACGAGTAATAGAGAGAAAAGTAAGATGAGAGACCAGCATCTCAGAGAAGCAATTTGGATTCATGTCAGGGAGGTCAACCATGGAAGTTATACATCTCTTTAGGAGACTCATTGACAACTATCGGGAAAGGCAAAAAGATTTGCATATGGTTCCAAGAGAGGTCTGGTGGAGAGTCTTAGAAAAGAAAGGTGTAAATGCATCATACATTGACGTAATCAAAGATATGTATACAAATTCAGTAACCAGGGTAAGGACATTTGGGGGATTAACACAGGAATTCCCTATCGTTATTGGCTTACATCAATGGTCAGCTTTAAGCCCTTATCTCTTTACCGTTATCTTAGATGAGCTTATAGGACATTTCCAACAAGCGATACCTTAGTGTTTATTATTTGCAGATGATATTGTTTTGGTCGATGAGACGCACGAGGGTGTCAACGCGAAACTTGAATCTTTGCGAGACACTTTAGAAAAGAAAGGTTTTAGGTTGAGCAGGACAAAGACGAAGTATATATAGCTTAAATTTAGTAGTGCAAGAAGGTCGGATGACTCCGCCATTAAATTGGGTGACCAAGATATTTCCCGCAGTGAGTGCTTTAAATATCTGGGATCGATAATTCAAAACGATGGAGGTGTAGATAAAGATGTGATACATAGATCCACAAGCAAGTTGGTTGAACTGGAGAGGCGCGTCTGAGATTTTATGTGATCGTAAAGTACCGTTAAAACTAAAAGGCAAGTTTTGTCGTACTGCAATTAAGTCAGCAATGCTCTACGATACTGAGTGTTGGTCAGTGAATGGTGTACATGAGCAAAAAATGGGAGTTGCGGAGATGAGAATGCTTAGGTGGATGTGTGATCACACGAGACTGGATAAAATTAGGAATGAATGTATCAGGGATAAGACATGAGTGGCGCCAATTGTAGAGAAGATGTGAGAAGCTCGTTTAAGATGGTACGGACATGTACATAGGAGACCATTAGAGGCACCTGTTAGGCGTTGTGAGAGTTTAGTCACTAGACATGTTAAATGGGGGAGGGTTAGACCAAAAAAGAGTTTGAATGAAACTATAAAGAAAGGCATAATGTACTTAAGCGTTAGTGAGACTATGATTAAAGATAGGGCGCAATGGCGACAAAGGATCCATATAGCTGACCCCACTATGGTGGGATAAAGGCTTGAGTGTTGTTGTTGTTGATGTATATCAAAGGGTCTCTAGGCAAAGACCTATTATTTCAAAAGAATAACCATCTGCAGATAAAAGCTTATTCTAATGCCAGCTACGCAGATGACAAAGGAGATTGTAAATCCACCTCAGGATTTCGTACGTTTGTTGGTGGAAATCTTGTCACCTGGAAGAGTAAGAAACAGGCGGTGGTGTCCAGGTCAAGTGCTGAAGCTGAGTACAGATGTATGGCTCAAACCACATGTCAGTTAAAGTGGTTGCGATCACTTCTGATGAACTTAGAAGAAGTTTGCAATCATCCTTTACCTATGTTTTGTGACAAGAAAGTCATCATTTATATATCAAAGAATTCAGTCTTCCATGAACGAATAAAGAATATCGAAGTCAGTGTCAATTCGTCAAAGAGGAAGTTTTGAAGAAACATTTATGCACTCTTTTTGTCTCATCTGATAGAGAACTAGCTTATATCTTTATGAAACCAATCTCTTCATCTTTTTTTATATTTGTGTCAAGCTGGGAATGATTGACATATATACTTCAGCTTGAGGATGAGTGTTAAAGCACAGGATGAAGGAGTCCTTGCGGTTGATAAGGACAGACGGTCACCCTTGGTGTAACTGCCAGGTGTTGCTGATCAATTAAAGTCCGGGCGGACGTCTTGGTGTAACCGCACTGTGTTGCTGACCTATTGAAGTCTGGGTGGACACCTTGGTGTAACCGCACGGTGTCGCTGATCCATTGAAATGCGGGCGGACACCCTTGGTGTAACTGTCTGGGTATGGCTGTACATTATAATATGGGCAGTCACCCTTGGTGTAATCGCCCAGTGTTGTGTTAATAACTTATGTCTAGGCGGTTACCAGTATTGTAACCGCCCAGTATGAATGTGTTACGCCACCAACCGCAACACTCGTGCCGGATCCACATTGGGGGCGCACATACCACCGACGAGGACAACAAGGAGCGACATCGAGCAGCGCGCCGGCATGAGGATCCTTCTCAACTCCCTATGCTTATCTTGTCATAATTTTATAAGATTTGGTTTGTTTTCTTTTGCTTTATTTGGGGCCCACTTGTTAAGCCCAAAGTGGGGGGCAATCTTTTAAGAACTCTATTTATATGTGGTCATGATGGTTGGAAAAGGAGGCAAGAAGAAATCCTACTTTCTCTCATCCTCTCTCTCTCTCTCTCTCTCTCTCTCTCTGACCCCTTTCGTCTTCCCTCTCCTCTCTCTCTCTCTCTCTCTCTCTCTCTCCTTCCCTCTTCCTCCCTCTTCCACCGCAAGCTGGAGAAATTCCCGCCGGACCGCCGGATCACCCGCTCCTCCTCGCTAGCCCGTAACATATTGGTATTAGAGGACTTTCCTCCCCTCCAACCCTCAACCACTACCGCGAGCGCCGCATCCACCGGCCGCCGCGTCACTCGGCTCGTTGAAACCGCGAGCCCAGGCCTCTTACCGACTCCGTCACTACAACCCATGGCCGACCAGGCCCAACTCCTCCAGCAACTCATCGAACGCCTCGACCGCATGGACTCGGCGCAAGGGGATTTGCGCAACCAGGTCGCTCAGCTCTCCGCCGGCATAACGCCGCCGACCCGGCAGGCCAGCCAGCACTCCGCTCCGGAACACGACTACCCCGAGGACCACTCCGGTCCCCGCACTGACGGCCCCTTCTTTCCGCGTTATCCCCGGCTGGATTTTCCGCCGTTCGACGGTCGGGATGACCCTCTCTCGTGGCTCCACAAGTGCGAAATCTATTTTGCTAACCAACGTACCACCGGCGACGACCGCTTGAACCTCGCATCTTTCCACCTCAACGGCGCCGCTCAACTTTGGTTCTCACAACTCCAACGCGAACACCCCCACCTACAGTGGGACGAGTTCAAGACGGCATGCACAATGCGTTTTGGAACTTCCTACCGCACCAACCCACTGGGCGCCCTCATCGCTCTTCGACAAACCGGCGCATTGGAGGCTTACCTAGACCGATTCCAAGAGCTCCTTGCCCGGGCCCCGACCGTTCGCGTCGATCAGCAAGTCGCTTTTTTTACGGCCGGTCTCCATGAACGCCTCCGCCTCGACGTGGAGTTTCAAGATCCCGCCGATCTCACTTCAGCCATGAGCATCGCCCGCACATGCGAACGCCGCATCCTCCTTGATCGGCCCCACACATACCGACGAGAATCAAACCAACCTTTCCGTATGGCCACGGCATCAACGCCATCATCAACGCCGTCATCAACGCCGTCGTCGCGCCCACCCGACAAACCCTCCCCTCCCTTTCGCCGTCGTCTCTCCAACACGGAAATGGCCGACCGACGGGCACGAGGGCTTTGCTTCAACTGTGAGGAACAATTCGGGCCGAGCCACCGCTGCAAGCGGCTTTTTACCATCGAGGTGGACGACCCGTCCGACGATGAGGAGGACCCCCCAGAGGGAGACACACCAGAAATTTCCATGCACGCTATTTCCGCTCCGCCCGGAGGTCAAATGTTGCAACTTCCTATTCTTCTTGCGGGAGCGGCACTCGTCGCCTTGCTAGACTCGGGCAGTACACATAATTTCATCCGCCGCGCTACGGCCGAGCGCCTCCAAGTTCCGCTTACAACTCGACGACAGCTACAGGTTTCGGTAGCCAATGGGCACTGCATGCCATGCCCGGGATTATGCAGAAGAGTCCCCATCACTATCCACAAACATCCCTTCGAAGTTGATTTCCTAGCCGTGGACCTCGACGGCTTTGATCTTGTGCTAGGAGTGCGTTGGCTCCGCACCCTGGGGCCCATTACTTGGGACTTCAACAACCTCACGATGCAGTGGCACGACGGTCCACACCGCGTGGAATGGCCCTGCGTCTCTCCACCCGCTCGACCACCGCAATCTTTCCTCCTTCAAGGGCCCTCAACGCCGGCCACAACAACCACAACCGACCAAGACCTCCACCTCTTGCTCAAGAAATTCGGCGACACTTTTACCGTGCCAACCTCCCTACCGCCCCGTCGCTCGCAAGATCACCGCATATGCCTCCTTCCGGGCTCAGCACCCGTGGTGGTGCGCCCCTACCGTTACCCATTCCTTCAGAAAGATGAAATTGAACGACAGTGTTCGGCCATGCTTCAACAGGGTCTCATCCAGCGGAGTGTCTCACCATTCTCCTCTCCGGCTCTATTGGTCCATAAGAAAGATAAAACATGGCGCTTCTGCGTTGATTATCGGGAGCTCAACGCAAAGACCGTGAAGGACAAATTTCCGATTCCAGTGGTCGAGGAACTCCTTGACGAGCTCCACGGTGCGCGCTTCTTCTCCAAACTCGACTTATACTCCGGCTACCACCAAGTCCGCATGGCGGCAGCGGACGTGGAGAAGACCGCTTTTCGCACCCACCACGGCCACTTCGAATTTCTTGTCATGCCGTTTGGTTTAACCAACGCACCCTCCACCTTCCAAGCCCTTATGAACGAGGTATTCCAACCACTTCTCCGTAAATTTGTACTTGTTTTCTTTGACGATATCTTGATCTATAGCAAGTCGTGGGCCGAACATCTTCTTCACATCCATGAAGTACTCACATTGCTCCGCCATCACCGCCTCGCCCTCAAGGAGGCCAAGTGCTCCTTCGGCCAAACCAGCGTCGCCTACCTTGGTCATGTGGTGCACGACCACGGCGTGTCGGCCGACCCGGAGAAGCTCCAAAGCGTCGCTAAGTGGCCAACCCCGCAGTCCCAACGTGACCTCCGTGCCTTTCTGGGACTCACAGGATACTACCGCCGTTTCATTCGCGGCTACAGCTCCATCGCCGAGCCACTTCTTGCTCAACTGCGCCGGGCGACATTTTTATGGGATGACAACGCACAACAGGCCTTCTCGGCCCTCCAACAAGCTTTGATTTCAGCACCGGTGCTACAGCTTCCGGACTTCCAGGAACCATTCCTCATCGAATGCGACGCTTCCGCCCAAGGATGTGGCGCGGTCTTACAACAATCCGGCCACCCTATCGCTTATTTCAGTCGTCGCACTGCACTCCATCACCGAAAACTGCCCGCCTACGAGCAAGAATTGATCGGCCTCGCCAAGGCCGTGCAACATTGGCGGCCTTATCTATGGGGTCGCTCCTTCGTAGTGCGGACCGATCATTACAGCTTGAAATACCTCCTGGAACAGCGCCTCACAACAGTGCCACAACAGCGGTGGGTCAGCAAACTATTGGGCTTCGACTTCACCGTCGAATACAAGGCGGGCGCCTTGAACCGCGCTGCCGACGCGCTGTCACGCCGTCACTCCGACGCCGCCGCCATCATGTGCGCTATCTCCACACCGACTGCATCCTTGCTGGACACCATCCGGGCGGACAACCGTACTCTTCCCGCGCTCGCCGAGCTGCTACAGCAAGTCCACGCCGGACTTCTGTCGGGTGCATGGACCGCCAACAACGATCTCATCCTCTACCACGGCCGCGTATATCTACCGCCGGACTCCCCACACATCCCCGTCATCCTACAAGACATACATGACCGCGCTCACGAAGGAATCCACAAGACCCTCCACCGGATCCGGGCAGAATTTTTTTGGAAGGGGCTCCGCCGCACCGTACAGGAGTTCATCGGTCGGTGCACCACATGTCAACAACAAAAGGCGGCCAACCTCCTTCCCGCCGGGCTACTCCAACCGCTACCGGTCCCCACGCAAATCTGGGCCGACATCTCCATGGATTTCGTGGAAGGGCTCCCGCGCAGCAAGGGCAAAAACGTCTTGATGGTGGTGGTCGACCGCTTCTCCAAAGGAGCGCATTTCCTCCCACTTGCTCGTCCCCTCCTCGCTGAACGAGTCGCACACCTATTCTTCACCGAAATCTTCCGACTACATGGATTACCGGAGAGCATTGTCTCCGATCGGGACAAAGTCTTCACTAGTCATTTTTGGAAGGAGCTCTTCGCCTTGAGCGGCACGACCCTGGCCTTCTCTTCAGCCTACCATCCCCAATCGGACGGCCAGACGGAAGTCGTCAACCGCACCGTGGAAATGTATCTCCGCTGCCTCACGGGGGATCACCCGAAGGATTGGGTCGCATGGCTACCGTGGATCGAATATTGCTATAACACTTCGTATCATTCGGCGTTACAAACCACACCATTCAAGTTGATTTATGGTCGCGAGCCACCTAAGCTGCTTACCTACGAACCGGGACGCGCCTCGCTAACCCCGGTGGACCGAGAGCTCGCGGACCGCGATCGCATCCTATCCACGGCCCGGGATCATCTAGCCCGCGCCCAACACCGTATGGAGACCACCTACAATCGCGGCCACCGGGATGTCGCCTTCGCCGCCCAGGAATGGGTGTGGCTCAAACGCCGCCCCTATCGCCAACACACTTTGCGGCCGACGACCGCACCCAACAAACTAAGCCCATGTTTCTATGGGCCATTTCAAATCCTTCGACGCATTGGCGAGGTCGCCTACCAGCTCGCCCTTCCGCCAGAAGCGCGCATCCACGATGTATTTCATGTCTCGCAGCTCAAGCGCTTCATTGGCGAACCACCCGACTCACCGATCGTGGCGTTACCCCCTCAGCTTGAGGACAAGCTGTCTTCCGACGGGGAAGGTGATGTTACGCCACCAACCGCAACACTCGTGTCGGATCCACATTGGGGGCGCACATACCACCGACGAGGACAACAAGGAGCGACATCGAGCAGCGCGCCGGCATGAGGATCCTTCTCAACTCCCTATGCTTATCTTGTCATAATTTTATAAGATTTGGTTTGTTTTCTTTTGCTTTATTTGGGGCCCACTTGTTAAGCCCAAAGTGGGGGGCAATCTTTTAAGAACTCTATTTATATGTGGTCATGATGGTTGGAAAAGGAGGCAAGAAGAAATCCTACTTTCTCTCATCCTCTCTCTCTCTCTCTCTGACCCCTTTCGTCTTCCCTCTCCTCTCTCTCTCTCTCTCTCTCTCTCTCTCTCCTTCCCTCTTCCTCCCTCTTCCACCGCAAGCTGGAGAAATTCCCGCCGGACCGCCGGATCACCCGCTCCTCCTCGCTAGCCCGTAACAGAATGCATTGTATTTAGTCACACATCATCAATTGTGCATTCTCTGACCTCCTCTGTTCTATATAAAGATGGGTGCACCCATGTAAGATTTAGAATTTTTGAAAATAAATTTTGTTATTTTCAAATTCTCACACAGATGGTGTTTGAGATCGATAATTTCTTCATAATTATCTCTGGTAATGACAATGGCATTGACGTAAACACAAGATAAATATGTTATGGTCCCAATCCAGTCCATTATCCGTCGTTATTTTATATTTTTATTAATCACTCATCGGTATTAGTTCATGTCGCATCCGTTATAGTTCGTTCTACGCAAGTCCTTTTATGTAAGTCCAAGTGTAGGACTTATTTACTTTTATGCCCCTATATAATCTTATTTAAAGGACCCCTTGGGTCATGAGAAGGTATTCAATAAGAAATATATTCCCTTGTCTTCGATATGAGATTACGATAGCTTTCTCTCCTTGAGCACACCCTTCATAGTCAGCCACGATTTCGGCTCTCTACAGTATCTTCCGCCTCCATCATATCCGCATTCGGCCATCCTCTGGCGACACTACATCGATGTTACGGGTTAGGCCCATAAAAACATTGGTATTAGAATCTTCCTTCCTCCGGCACCACATTTCTCCGCCACAGTTCGCTTCCACCAAAACAGCCAAACCCTTTTGCCTCTGGTTTTCACGTAACACCACCACCATCAGCTGACAGAAACCAATAAGACTAAATATGAAGACGTCGACGCAAGCTTCCAGCTTCCCCCGTCTGCTTCCAGCAACGGTCGTCGGCCCTTCCTTCCACACAAGCAACAGGTGGGCCTTCGTGAACACCTCTCTCCGTTGGCAACGCGCTTCCTCAGTGAACGGCAGAGCCACTGCCTCCAGGTTGTCGAACACGCGCCTTTTCAAAATGCTCTGTCTTCCATCCTCGCAGCGGGAACCCACGAGCTTGCTCTTTCGTCATCGCCACAATCCTGCAATCATGTTCCGCGTCGATCAGTTGGCGCTCACCTTCATCTTCTTCATCGAGACATGTGCTCGTATCGAGCCTCCTAAGCACGTCCCTTTTTCGAGCCCTGCGCCATGCAGTGTGTTGGATCTCCACGCTAGAAAGCGCCGCCCACGTCAGCACCTTTTTCAAGCCCCGCGGTTGTATTATTTTAAGTATATACCTTCTTTTTAGCCATCTTATGTCGTCGCTGAAGCCCGGCACCAAGTAGCGCAAGCCCGACATCAATTACCGATCTCGATGATTGTTCCACCACAACCCATGCCGCCACCAACTCCTGTGCGCCTCCTCCAGACACAACTGTCTTCTTTCCCGTAGAGGATCTCTTTGGACGTGAGCTCTGTGTCATTCATTCTGCCAGCCACCGCCATCCAGCTCCCTCCGCTCCATCCACAGCTCCTGACGGCTCTAAGCCCCGCCCCATTTGTGGGTGCCACTCAACTGGCTCCACCACGTACGAGCACGGTGGTCCCCTTCTACATGATAAGGTGTCCACCTCAATCATCCACAACCGTCAGATAATCATCATCATGTGGCTACCAAGCCGCCCCACTCCTCGGAGCCCCCTGCCAGTAGTGTCATCTGTCGTGACATCTGTGACCAAGACATGAGCGCTCAACCTAATGATGTATCTACTTTGACCTTACGATATAAAGATGCTCTTCTTATTTATTTTGGGATATATAAGATTAATTGTTCATCTACTTGTGTTAATTTTATACTTTTATAACATATAGGTATACTTAGTACACGTAAGAATAATTGTTTTATTATAAAATATGGAAATCCGATATTTTAAAATATCTCTGACATGTCTCTGACTTCCAACATCTGACATTTAAAAACTCAATATGACATGTTGCCGACATCAGATATTTACAACCTTGCTTACGATAGCAGGTGGCCTCAAGATGACCATCCCGACCACAATGAATACACTCGGGACGATTCCGACCGTTGCGACCCCTGCCCCGAGAGTCGGTGCGAGCCCCACGAGCCGGCGGAGGGGCGGGGTGAGGTGCAGAAGAATGTTGGAGAAGAGCCGGAGAGACAGTCCCAGGAGCATCCGGAGGCGGTGTCACTTTTAAAAGCATGGAGCATACGCCCGAGAGGGAGGGAATGGTGGAGGAAGAAAGGATATTGGCACTGACGTTGTGGAGATGTGGGAGGACACGGGCCATCATCATGGCGATGGCAACAGCTTCTTTCTGAGCATGTTGGGCGGCGAGATCCAATGTGGGAGGCTGATGTTGAATCCATGCCTCGACGAAAATTTTGAACCTCGCAACAAAGGAGGTCAGGTCGTCATCCACCCCCGATTCAAGAGACTGGAAGTCCGTGAAGATGTCAAACATGTGTTGCAGACTGTCCTTGCTAGAGTATAGGGAGTGAAATCCATCCCACGTGGCTTTGTCCGTCTCATGATACATGGTCATACGAAATGGTTCATTGTCCATAGAATTCAGAATCCATGATTGGACACGCCCATCATTGCAGAGTCATTCCTCAGTGGGTGCAGTAGGTTGTGCCTTAGAGAGATGATGGAGCCCTTTGATTTGAGAAAACGGCGCACCGAGTGTAACCACTCGACAAAATTCTTCCTACCACTAAGAGAGATAGTGGTAATTTGGAGCTCATCTCGAACTTCAAGGACTGTAGTCGCGGCACGGGCCGGAAGGAATGGGCATCGTTCTAGTCCATGACGGGCAAGCAGGTTGTGGGGCGAGAACTAGAAAGAAGTCGCAAAGAAGAGGGGGTGCGGTCACGGCGAGCTAAACTGGAGAAATTGCAGTGTGGGCTCGCACGGCGGGCACGCACAGCTCGAAAGAGGAGTTCGTAGGAGGAAGAATGAGCGGGCTTAGCAGAGGAGGCGAGCTCGGAAAGCACGACATGAGGCGATCTCAGCAAGAAGCAGGCAAGCTTGGCAAGCTCGGCAAGAAGGTGTGGGCTCAGTGTGAAGCTGGCAAGCTCGCCAAAAGGTGGTCACAGCGAGAAGTTGGCAAACTCGGCAAGCGCGACAAGAGGTGGTTTCAGAGAAGAGGTCGCAGAGGAACTAAATGGGAGATTGCGCGGTTTCAACGGGCACGAATGGCGGCGAGGGCTCAACGGGCGAAGGGGATCGCACGGTCTCAGTGGTCGCAGGAGAAGCTGTGAGCAGAAGGTGTTCCGGACAAGGGAGGTTGCAGACACACATGTCGCGCAAGCAGATGGAGCAGGCCGTGTGAGCAGCAGCAAAGGAGGGTCCCGGTAGGCAACAGAAGATGTCTATAAAGAGGAGCAGGGGGATGAACGTAGATAAGCAGAGGAGCTGGCTCAGAGACGAGGTCGCAAGGTCGCGCGAGCAAGCGGTCTAAGAGAGGTGCTGGCTTAGGTCAGCGACAGGAGCAAGAGCTTAACAGAAAAGAAAAAAATGGAGGATTGTAACCAACTCTGATACCAATGTAGAAATGGACGGGACGGCCGAAGAGAGAAAAATAATTTTTTATTTATTTCTCATAAAAATCACTAGTGGCTACAAGTATTTGTATATATATTGATGTAGACCAAAATTAGGGATTTGAAAATAAATATTTTGGGCAACCGATTCGAACTTTGAAGGGTAGGTCGAGAGGCCAAATCGAGTTTTGCGCGCAGAAACCACTCTAGTCGTTATGAACTTGGAACAATACCGTTAATGTTCATTTGAGATTGATCTCTTACGCATTTTCCGAAATGAATCTTTGCGAGTTTCGTATGTCCACAAGCAATAATTTATAGCATAACGACAATAAAAGCAGAGAGAACGTCCGAGGCAAGCTTATTAATCTCTAACTAGATCGCATAAAGTTATATTAATTAGATGGAGCTATCAAGAGTAGGCGGAGTTTTACCGGGCATAAGCAAGCTACAGCTAGGAGTTCATCCAGTAGACAGTCGCGCGTGACGAAGCTCCTCGACCGGTAGATGCCACAAACTGGGACTGTCGGAGGAGGTGTTGAAGTCGACGACAATTCCAACCAATGGCGAGAAGAAGAACCAGGTTGCCGGAATGGGACTCTGCGGTCGACGATAACCTGATTACGAGCGGCGTCGTCGGATGGTGCGACGCTGGGGAGTGATACGCCGAAGCACTCAGGAGAGAGTGTCGACGACTGATCTACGACAGGGGGGGAGTTCGGTAGTGGCTCGTCTCGCTGGAAATGACCTTCAGATTCGTCGGCTGTGGTTGAGATCTACGCTGTTTTACAGAGGAATCAATTGGAAATCGATTCCTCTGTTCTTGTCTGGGGTGCATTTTTTTTCTTGTGTCATATGTCTTTTAAATAAGACTCATAGTTGTCTTGTTTTGCATCTTTCCAAAAGTCACCGGTGGAATTTAGTAAAGATTCAAATATATCTTTTATTTTTATCTTTATTCCAAATCACACAGAGCTAAATTTGGACATTGAATTAATTCCTTCTAAATAGTTATTTCTCAAATATCCTTATTAAATTCACATGGGAATAGTTTTGATTTTGATTTTAATTATTAACCTTATGCATCAATATTAAATTAAGCTTGTCGCTTTTGTCCTAACTACTCAAAATTGTCGGACCATTTATTTAAGGTCTCGTCGGGTGGTCAAAACGATGAGCCGGAACCATAAAATCAGTGCATTGAAACATAAATAAAATGACAAATTAGAAAATAATGATCGCGTGATGATGTCACGCGTCCTCGAATGCGGCGATGGATGCATCATATATATATAAAGAGGAAATGGATACTAAACTCTACTCCGAGATGTGGGACTAATCCTTAAAGATGTAATGGACTCTAACTGGGCCAATGTATGGGCATTTGTACAAGTTATCTTAACAATAATAATTGTCTTTACCGTAGTCAAATTGTGCATGTGGGATAGCATGATCCCTACAGTAAGGATAATGAGGCTGAAAATGCTCCACCTAAGGGTGTAGGGATCTGCCAAAAACTAGACCCGGATAACGGTCATATATAGGCTCGAGATTTCTCTGTA
The DNA here is from genome assembly GCA_033032865.1 of Dactylorhiza incarnata. Lineage (NCBI taxonomy): Eukaryota > Viridiplantae > Streptophyta > Magnoliopsida > Asparagales > Orchidaceae > Dactylorhiza > Dactylorhiza incarnata. Next base: position 1,552,130 of record JAWHQI010000092.1, read on the forward strand.
AGGTTGAGAGGTAAGCTTGAGCAAGAAGGTTCATGAATAGATGCATTGGATGACTGTCAACATCACAGACACCTTCCTGATGATCTACATAAGGTCTAGTGTGCTCTCGAGGACGAGGTTTAGTATAGTTGGAACTCCTGGGGATCTAAATCATTGACTTTAATGGTTATGACTCCTAGTTGATTTCTCAAGTCATCAAATTGCACGTGCAATTGATTGAAACATATAATAATGAGTTCTTGAAAACCAAAAGGCACCACTGGTCGCTTGACCTTGCGTGTGAGTGGAACCTATCATGTTTCTTCTAAACACCTTACCACTGCGTAGCAAACACATGACCGTAACCTTAGAACTCTAATACTAGGCCAGACGCAGCCCGCAAGCAAGGCAGAATGCATGTGGTGGTATCCTAAGGACAACCTATGATGGGGTGATGGGTGAGACTCAACTAAATTTAATATAGATGCAGACACGCACAAAGACAATTTATGACACAAGATTGCACGTAATAAAATAAATTAATAAGCACTTTTAGTATAATCACAATTAAAATTAGAGTCTAAAAGAAAACTTGTAAACAATTAGTTTATGCACGGTAAGAGAGATATAATTAAGCGTGAGGCGATCTATGGCTTGCAAGTTATAAGATTTCAAGGAAGAAAAAGATTACAAACAAGTGCCACTAGAATATGACTTCAAACCGTAAATGTAGAAAATACACAACTTTAAACTTGAACTCATATACACAGAGAACCCTGAGGATCTAGGTGTAGTATCAGAGGCCGGTGGTGAAATACTCTGAAAACTGCCTCAACCACCCATTGCCCTTCTTATATCTACATGAACCACCCACTGCCTTCCCATAACTACCTCAACCACCCACTATCCCTCTAATAACTATCACAACGACCCCACTTACCATCACCTAACTACACACTCCTCCCTTGAAAACTACCACAGACACCCTCAATTAGTCATAACTACCCTTAACTACCCACTTCCCAAATAAAACATGCAGTAAAAACTGCCCACCCACCTCCTTTCAAACCACCCAGCCACTGGAATTTCACTCCAAGTAATTTCCAGCCATTGAACTCTTCCCACCACTCAACCAGATCGCCCAATCCTCCAACCTTGTGAACAGGTGCCCTCCATCCCCTTCCTTCCACGATTCCAGCAGGATAGGGACCAAGTTCCCTGGCCGAACACCTGCAGAGCCTTTCCCCCATTCCATGCTACACCCCCAGCCTCCCTTTTCTTCTATCCACTGCAGAATCCAGCCCCAAACATCCCTGTCAAGCCCTCCCAACTCCTCACAAGGCCTACAGGCCCCACTCACAGACCCAGGCTACCTCTACCAGCCCCGGTAACCCCTCCTCTAGTCCCTACAACCCCACTACAGCCCTCCATCTTCCCTCACAGCCCCTTCCAAAGCACAACCGCCTGCTGCCCAACCCTCCCCAGCTACCAAAAAATCATCACATTTATCCCTGGTTCCCTATGCTTGTGTAAGTTATCATTTGAAGTTTATTTCTTTTTCCATTTGTGTGGATTGATATTGTTGGAAAAGACCATGTAGAGGGCCCGTATTTGGGCCCATTTATGCTTCTCTTCTTTAGTCCCACATCTTGTATAGGAATTCTTCTCTCTTTCTCCCTCCTATATATATATATATATATATATGTACTCACTCTTTGTATTTATATACTCAAGCAATACCTACAAGCTTTGGCTTTTTCTCTACATGGTATCAGAGTCAGGTTCCCTTTTTTCTTTAACCGCACCCCTTGTTCTAACCGCCCCCTTGCGATCTCTTGTTCTAAACCGCACCCCTTGCGGTCTCTTTGTGCCTCCTCTCCTCTTTGCGCTTCCTCCTCTCCTCGCATCTTATAGACTCCTCCCCTCTGGCTCGTGGGCCCCACCTTCCCCCCCCCCCTCCTCCTCCCGCTCGCAGCTCGTGCGGCCTTCCTCTGCTCTGCTCCAGCAGCCCGCGGCTCTCACCGATCTCTTTAATCGATCGTGCGGCCTTCTCTTCCAGCGCTCTGCTCATCCAGCGGCCTGCTCTCTCAAATCGATCAATCGCGCGGCCTCTTCATCCCAGCAGTCGTGCAGCCTCTTCCTCCAGCGGCCTCCTCTCTGATCGATCGTGCGGCTTCCTCCAGCGGCCTCCTCTCTAATTGATCGTGCGGCTTCCTCCAGCGGCCTCCTCGCTGCTCCCTCTGCGGATCTCTCTAATCGATCGTGCGGACTGCTCTTCCAAGCGGCCTGCTCATCCAGCGACCTGCTCATCCAAATCAGTCGTGCGGCCTCTTCTGCTCGCGGCCTCTTCTGCCAGCAGCCAGACCGTGCGGTCTCCTCCAGCGGCCTCCTCCCAGCAGCTCCTCCCAGTAACCTCCTCCCAGCGGCCTCCTCATCGCGGTCTGACCAGCTCTGGTCGTGCTGCCTCCTTCCAGCAAGGGTCCCTACTCACCAAGCTTGCAGATGTCGGATGTCGGACTCATGTCAGTTTTGGTTTTTTATGTCGGATTGCGGGGGATATATCGGGGACATTTCACAATGTCGGATTTTAATTATATATATATATGTTTTTAATTAGATGGTAATTATTTTTTAATTATTTTTTCTAATTATATATATATATATGTTTTTAATTATCTCGGATGTCGAATTTTAATAATAGATGGTAATTATTTTTTCTAATTATATATTATTTTAATTATATAATCGGATTTTAGGTTTTACGGGTTCGAGAAATGAAGTAAACCGGGAGAAAATAAATGGGGTTTTAGTTTTTTTTTTGTTATTAGCCATTAATAGGGTGATAATTAAAAATAAATGTTCATAGCTAATGTCGCCGTCATAAGCCGCCATAAACCGACATGTCGGGCCGACATGTCGGCCTCCATACTGGAAAATGCCATTTTTCTCATCTGTGCCGCTAACGTTGCGATTTCCCCTCAAAAATGACATGTCGGACATGTCGGCCAACATCTACAAGCTTGCTACTCGCTGCGGCCTCCTCCAGCGAGCTGCTTGCTTCTGGATGCGGTCTGCTTCTCAGCCCGCCCTTTCCGTTTTTCCTTCAATGGGATCATCTATGGACTCCACACGGTGCCTGCCCCTCCTCAGCCAGACCGCCATGGTCAGCCTCCGAAACTTCGTGATGAGTTGCGGATAACCACAATCTCCCTCTCAGGGAAAGTAAACTTCATGCAATGGGTACACTCGGTCCGGTGAGTTCTTCAGTCTAAGGTACTTCTGGGTCATCTCACCCAAGCACCTTCATTCCCTCCTACGGAGGACTGGCTCAGGAATGACGGCCGAGTTCAGACTTGGCTTCTCAACTCTATGGATGGAGAGTCATACCAAATGGTGATGTATCACGCGACTGCTAAAGCTATGTGGGATGAGCTTCATTCTCTATACTCGGGCAAGGACAGTCTTCAACATCTCTACGACATCATCACAGATCTCCAGGCGTTAGATACGGTCGGGGTTGCTAACATGATCTCCTTCGTTGCTCGCACCAAGACTCTGGCCGAAGCATGGATCCAGCATCAACCTTCCACCAATGATCATGCTGCTCAACGAGCTCAAAAGAAAGTTGTCATCATTGCTATGATCATGGCTCGTGTTCCTTCCACACCTGCAAAGCATCCGGAATCAGGTTCTGGCCTCGGCTATTACTCCTTCCCTCTCAGATGTGTGTTCCATGCTCAACAAAACCTCAGCACCTCTGGCGGCTCCAGCTCTTTCCTCACCGGCCCTTCTTCATAACATTCCTGCTCACTTACTTCCTTTGCCTCCACCGGCTCGTGGTGGAGGTTCAGCCTCTCGGGGAAGGGGGCGGGGTGGTCGTTCTCGACCAAAATGTTCATTCTGTGGGCGAGATGGCCACTATGAGGCGACCTGCTATCAGAAGCCTGGTAATCCTCCTCGTATGACTGTCGTTGTTGCTGATGACAGCCCCTCGGCCTCCCACGCCGATCTTGACGCACTCCACCTACAGCTCCAACAGCTTCAAGGGATGATGTCCCCACCTGCCTCCGTCTCCAATCCAGGTATCACCTGTCTCTCAACGAGTCCACGCTGGATAGTGGACTCTGGTGCTACTCATCATATCATCTCGCTACAGCCACCTAAGTATTTGAATGCTCCTCATCCGAAGTGTATCACCGTAGCCAATGGGGAGACTGTTTCGGTCTCCGGCTCGGCTGACCTCTCTCTTATCCCCTCCATCTCTCTCCGCTTGGCTCTTCATGTTCTGGGTTCCCCGTTCAACTTGCTTTCTGTTAGTCGTCTTACTACTGACCTAGATTGCTCCCTAACATTTACATCCTCTTCTTTTCTGATACAGGATCGGCGGACGCGGACTACCATTGGTAAGGGGCAACTGCGTAACGGGCTCTACCTTCTCGACGACTCTCTCATTATCCTCTCATTTGTCTCCTCTGCTGAGTGGCATCAGCGTCTTGGACATGCTCCCCTCCCAGTCCTCCAGAAGGCAATTCCCGATGTATCTTTTCCAGCTTTCAAGTGTGATTCTTGTATTTTGGGCAAACAGCCGCGTTCTTCCTTTTCCGCACATTGTACTCGGAGCTCTGCTCCTTTTGATCTCTTACATTCTGATGTATGGGGACCTTATAAAATTACTAGTATTTCTGGATTTCGATATTTTCTCATGTTTATTGATGATTATTCTCGGGTCACTTGGTTATACTTACTTCGCGATCGCTCTGACCTCCCTCGTGTCTTTCGGGCGTTTGTCCTTGAAACCCGCACACAATTCTCCACAACCAATAAAACTCTGCGTACCAATAATGCTCGCGAATACACAAGCAACGAGTTTGCAAATTTATGTTCTGAGTTCGGGATTATTCACCAGACTTCATGTCCCTACACCCCACGGCAAAATGGTGTTGCTGAACGGAAGAACCGGAACTTGCTTGATGTCGCCCGCTCTCTCATGCTTCACATGAACGTCCCCAAAGTTTATTGGAACTTTGCGGTCTCCACGGCCTGCTTTCTTATTAACCGTCTTCCATCATCCGTCCTCAACAATGCCACTCCATTCAGTCTCCTATTTCCTTCTACTCCGGTCTTTCCCCTCACACCTCGAATCTTCGGGTGTACGTGCTACGTTCATATCCTGGGACCGTCTACGGACAAGCAGGATCCCAGGGCGGCCAAGCAAATTTTCGTTGGCTATTCACGTACACAGAAGGGCTACGTTTGCTATTCCCCTACCACCCGCAAGGTCTCTGTGTCACCTGATGTTACCTTCCGGGAGGAACAGCCATTCTTCTCTGCTCCAGTACCCACACTTCCACCAATACCTCTCCTACAGCCTGTCCTACGACCTATCATTCCTGTTCACACGCCGGCTCTTCCTTCCCCAACTCCTGCTCCTGCCCCCTACAAGCCACCTCTTATCCGTGTCTACTCTTGCCGCACTCCTACTCCCGTTGCCCCTACGCAGTCTGCCTCGACCTCGGGTACTCAGCATCTGGCTGATCCGGTAACAGAATCAACCGCTCATCATATGGCGAACTATGTTTCCCTACATCGCCTCTCTCCCCAACTTCAGACACTTGCTACCTCTTTGTCCACAATTGCTATTCCTAACTCTGTGCAGGAGGCTCTGCAACATCATGGCTGACGTGCCGCCATGGAAGAAGAAATGGATGCTCTTTGGGCTAACCGGACATAGACTCTGGTACCCCGTCCTCCAGGACAGAAACCAGTTGGGTGTAAATGGGTTTTTGTTATCAAGCATGCTCCTGATGGAACAATTGACCGGTTGAAAGCTCGCTTGATTGCTCGTGGCTACACTCAACAACAGGGTATCGACTATGAAGAGACCTTCTCTCCGGTGGCTAAACTCAACACTAATCGGGTGCTTATCTTCGTAGTTGTGCATCGTCGGTGGCCCTTATTTCAGCTGGATATTAAGAATGCATTTCTTAACGGCGATCTCCATGAAACTGTTTACATGGAGCAACCTCCCGGGTTTGAGACCACGGGGCAGTCTCTGGTCTGTCGTCTATTGCAGTCTCTTTATGGTCTCAAACAATCACCTCGATACTGGTTCGACAAGTTCAGCAAGGCTCTTCGGGAGATTGGCTTTACTCGGAGCTCGGCAGACTTCTCCTTGTTCACTCGCCAACAGGCAACAAGAACAGTTATTCTTTTGATTTATGTGGATGACATCATAATTACTGCAGACAAAGCAAAAGGAATACAGGCGGTTAAACAACATCTTAGCTCTGTCTTTCAGACAAAAGATCTGGATCACCTTCACTATTTCCTGGGTCTGGAGGTCACCAGAAGACCAGATGGCCTTGTCCTCTCTCAGCGGAAGTACTGTCTCGATCTCCTTCATGATGCGGGATACACAGGCTGCAAACCAACTAGCACTCCAATGGATATCAATCACAAACTGTGTGCTCAGGCCTCCGACTCAAATCTGCAACTTTAGAACCCAGAATACTATCGTCGTCTTGTTGAAAAAATAATCTATCTAACGGTCACAAGACCTGATATATCCTTCAACGTGGGTATGGTCAGCAGATACATGCACTCCCCTCGAAGATCTCACATTCAGACCGTCGAAAGGATTCTTAGATATCTCAAAACAGCTCCTGGTCAGGGACTGGTTTATAAAACATCATCTTCAACTCCAAAATTGGTGGCATACTCTGATGCTGATTATGCTGGGTCCCTGGACGATCGACGGTCAACCAGTGGTTTTTGCACATACTTTGGGGGACACCTGATTACCTGGCGGAGTAAGAAACAAGTTGTTGTTGCGCGATCCTCAGCTGAAGCAGAATACCGGGCATTGGCATCTGTGGTCTCTGAACTCACATGGCTTGAGAGCCTCCTGACTGACCTTGGTGTAAAACTTCCTTCACCAGCTCTCCTCTTGTGTGATAGTCAAGCTGCTATACACATTGCCAAGAACCCGGTCTTCCACGAAAGAACAAAGCACATTGAAGTAGATTATCATTTCGTCCGAAAGAAAGTTCAAATGAGGAAGCTAGAGTTAAAGCATGTTCCGGGTACCGAACAAGTGGCAGATGTCCTCACAAAGGCCCTATCCAGTACTCTCTTCTATCAATGCCTGTCCAAGCTTGGCTCCTACGACTTATACGCTCCATCTTGCGGGGGAGTGTTGGAAAAGCCCATGTAGAGGGCCCGTATTCGGGCCCATTTATGCTTCTCTTCTTTAGTCTCACATCTTGTATAAAAATTCTTCTCTCTTTCTCCCTCCTATATATATGTACTCACTCTTTGTATTTATATACTCAAGCAATACCTACAAGCTTTGGCTTTTTCTCTACAGATATCATACTATTATAGATGTGTGCATGTAATTGTTTTCACTTGAAATTATTACTTACAAGGTTTATTTGCTTGTATTTAATTTAAGCTCTATCGATTCACATGAACTCAAAACCATAAGTTTGTTCTATTGCTTTTTAATCAATTGTAATATATGTGTGCTAGCTTCAACTAATTATTATTCGCAATATATTGCCATAATTGTTGTCAAGTGCATGTGCATCATTACTAGACCCTAATTGAATTTCCGTGTAACTACACTACTAGGGTTTCCATAGTCCACCGCAATACATCTAGCTCATCCAACTTCATTTAACTCCCCCCACCCTTCTTTCTCAACTTCTGATAATCTGGACAGCATTTGTTTCTTCCCCCATTGTAGGTGCTTTGGCAAATACTTACCTCTAACTTTTGAATTTTGTACTTCCATGGCATGGGTACTTGATCATTGAACACAATATTCAAAAAGCTTCAAAATACCCAGCATTAACTAGTAACGTGATTGTGAACCATTGTAGACAACATTAACTAGCTTCACAATATTCAGAAAGCTTCAAAACATCCAATATTAACTAGTAACGTGATTGTGAATCTTCTGTATTATAGCTCGGAGACCAAGAGCAGATAGATGACTACTATGAAGATCAACTTTAATGAAATTAATTTAGTATAATAAATCAGAAGTTGGGTTATTTCTCGTCACAGGGTAATTCAGGTTGTTTGACAATTATTTCATAAAATGTTCAAGTTAGGCAAGGGACTACAATGGCTAAAAGGGCAGCCCGGTGCACAAAGCGTCCCCGCGCAGCGAGGGTTCAGGGAAGGGTCCCACCACATGGGTGAAATGTAGGCAAACCTTACCCTGCACTTTTGCAAGAGGCTACTTCCAGGACTCGAAACCATGAGTCCGTGACCTCAAGGCCACACGGCGACACCTTAACCGGTGCGCCAAGGCTCCCCTTCAAGGGACTACAATGGCTACATGCAAAAAATTTGGATCATTTGAAGGCTTCAGAATTTGATAATATGCAGTAATTAGAAGTAAATACAAATTATTTTATATCAAACATAATATCCTACACTCCTATGAAATATTTTCTCATAAAACACGAAGGTCAATTACCGGGACCTCCCAGTAAGTTTGCAAAATTACAAGTTGAATCTTTCTTTCTGAAATTAAAAAAATTTCCCCTGTAAATTTACATTTCACAACATGCATGCAGAAAAATACCCCCTAGAGGAGAGCTCCAGGGGGTATGTTTGTGTGCGTATGTTATGAAATGTAACAGAGGGGATGTTTATATAATTTCGGAAGATAGAGAAGTGTAACCTGCAATTATGCTCACTCCTATGGGAGGTTTGGGTAATTAATAGTTGTACGAAGTGAGAATATAGAGAATAAAATAAGGAGGAAAAAAAAAAAATATATATATATATATAATTATAATTATTCTCCTTGAAAGTAATTAATTTAACACATGTACAAGATGCTCCTTATATAGAGAAAAGGAAAAGAAGCTAAAAATGAACACAAGATGTGGGACTAAAGTAGCCTAAGAGAGGAATGAGCTCAATAGGCCACTATACATGGGCTAAGTACAATGCCTATGAATAACTAATTATGGGTCTTCTCTAACACTCTCCCACAAGCTGAAGCATACAAATCGTAGGCGCCAAGCTTGAAAAGAAACTGTCGATATAGTGAGCGAGGCAGGCCTTAGTCAGAATATTTGAAATTTGATCAACAGCCGACATAAGTCGCAGAATCAATCTTTGATGTTGAACCTTTTCTCAGACAAACTAACAGTCGACTTCGAGGTATTTCATTCGCTCATGAAATACTGGATTTTCAACTATATGGATAGTAGTTTGGCTATCGCAAAAGAGAACGGACGGTGATGAAAGTTTGACTCATAAATCAGTAAGGAGACTTTCTAGTCATGTGAGTTCTGAAAGAGCGGGAGCCATGGAACGATATTCTGCTTCATCAGAGGAGCGAGCAACCACTGCCTATTTCTTGCTTCGCTAGGTAACCAAATTTCTGCCAAAATATGTGCAGTACCCACTTATGGATCGACGATCATCGAGAGACCCAGCATAATCAGCATTACAGTATGCAATGAGAGACAGGGAAGTGGAATTCTTGTACGCTAGTCCTTGACCCAAAGCATTCTTCAAATATCTAAGAATACATTCGACTGCCTGAAGATGGGAGGTCCGCGGAGCATGCATGAAGCGACGGACCATACCGACCGCAAAAGATATATCGGATCGTATGATAGTAAGGTAGATAAACTTGCCAACAAGGCGACGATGATACTTCGGATTAGGGAGAAGTTGATCAGAGTCCAACCCATAAGAAGAGAGTTGGTGATTGACATCCATAAGTGTACCCACAAGCTTACACCCAAAGTAGCCGACATCATGAAGTAGATCGAGGCAATATTTCCGCTGAGATGAGACAAGACCATCAGGATGTCGGGCTACCTCAATCACCAAGAAGTATCAGAGTTGTACCAAATCTTTAGTTTGGAATTGAGGCTAGGAGTTTCTTGAATTGAGTAATACCAGAAATATCATCACCCAAGACAACAATATCATCAGCATAGACCAGAAGAATCACTGTGCCTGATAGGCATCGGCGAACAAACAGGGAGAAGTCTGCCCATCTCCGGGTGAAGCTACAATCATGAACCACCCGGCTAAACTTATCAAACCATGCCCGCAGAGACTGTTTGAGGTCATAGAGAGATTTCTTTAGATGACAGACTAGTGACTCGCCCGTGGTTGCATGACCAGGAGGTTGTTGCATGTAAACAGTCACCATAAGATCACTATTAAGGAAGGCGTTCTTGATGTCAAGTTGATGCAGCGGACAATGTCGATGGACAGTAAGAGAAATTAAGACCCGTACGGAGTTGAGTTTCGCAACCGGAGAAAAGATCTCATAATCAAGATCGTGTTGTTGAGTAAAGTCTCTGGAAACAAGACAGGCCTTGAGGCGATCAATCGTCCCATCAGGGTGATGTTTCACAGTGAAGACCCACTTACATCTTACCACGGACTGGTTAGGAGGACGAGGAACGAGGTCCCAAAGTATGGTTGGACCAAAAGAGCAGACATTTCCTAATCCATTGTCGCCCTCCAAGGGCCTCCTGCACAGAAAAGGGGGTGAAAATAGAAGACAAAGAAGTCGCAAACCTACGTTGGTCAGAGGAGAGACGATGCAGGGAGACATAATTAGAAAGTGGATAAGCAATAGAGGATGGTGTCGAATCATTAGCACGTGAACCATCAGCAGTAGGAGGGAGTGGGTTCTGTACTCCGGATCGTGGAGGACGACGAGTGTGGACTCGAAAAGAAGGCGTTGAGGTGTGTGGTGGTGTCGAAAGTAGAGGAGAAAGAGGAGAGTGGGTGGTAGAGCCGGGATCGGCATATCCAATGTGGAGGGAAGATGGAGAGGGTGGTTCTCAAAAAATGACACATCAGCAGACGTAACGAGCTTCGGAGTTGAAAGTAACATACATACCCCTTCTCGATGCATGAATACCCAACAAACATATATCGTGTAGCGCGAGGATCCAACCTGTCCACAGGGGGTTCCTGGGTGGTGTACAAAACAGACGCAGCCAAAGACTCGGGGAGTCAAGGAGAAGGGACATTCGTCGGGAAATAATATAGAGAAAGGCGTAGCGAAGTTGAGAACAAACGAGGGCATGTGGTTGATGAGAGAGCATGCAGTAGAGACAGCAAAGTGTCAATAGGCGGTGGGGGCGTGCATCTGGAACATGAGAGAACCGGCAACTTCGAAAAGATGACGGTTCTTCCGCTTAATGATGAGCCTCATTTATATAGCATTGTATAGACTCATCTAGGTATGTTTTCATTGATAAACACTTCACTTTCATCATGCATTCACTCATATTTCTCTAAATCACCTTTTGCAAATGAGGTGCACTTTTTGGCCCATTGTGGTGTGCATTTGCACACTCTGTCGCTGGGGGTAAGCACTTGGTGCTCCCCATATCTTTATTGTATTATTTCCTACTGGTTATGTGTGCGGGAGGCCTGTGCCCCAGGTTTTGGTTTACATTGCAGGTGGGCAGATCTTCATTCTTTTGGAATTCTAACCTGGAGAAATCGCACGGTCGTGTGTTTCCTTGACGCACGATTTCTGCAACCGTGTGATTCCTACAGCGCCTAAAATTGGTGATCTGCCCCGACTCGTGCGTTTTGTTCGCGCACGGTCAATTTTGATCGTGCGTGAGCAAAATCGCACGAGTCTCCCTCATTTGCCTAAAAAATTATGTTATTTTGCAATTTCCCAGATCGCACGGTCGTGCGTTTATCCTTCACGCACAATCTGGTTGATCGTGCGCATTGAAAATCTGCCCTGTCTATAAAAAGCTGCTCCGCGAAAACAGTCGGATACACTTCGTTTCTAGGTCTTTTTGAGCGCCGTTTTTTTGCGTTTTTTCGTTCTAAGCCTCCTTTATTCATCTAGGAATTTCAAGGAAGAGATTGGATCTTACTTTCATCATCAAGGAAAGTTTAAAGAGCATTGGGCATCGTCGGGTCGTGACATGAAGAAGACGGGTCATTGGGAGGAAGTGACAGCCCTTCTTTACCCCGGACGCAGTTGAGGACCGAGTTTGGACGCGGATTGACAACCCAGCAATTCCTACCGTGAATCCCAACAAGGCTTCGGAGTCGGTCGATTCTCTTACTCTTTATTCTTTTGAAATGATGTTTGTATGCTAAACTCTCTATTTTGTGGATGAAGAACATGATAAATCTAGATTTGTAACTTTTATTTCATGTTTATGAAATTCCTTTTGATTTATTCAGGTGTATGAGGTGTGGTATTGTCATTCATTTTATCGATTTCATTCTGCATTGCCTACTCCATTTGCGAGCTTACCGGCCATCCACCTAGCGAAGTAGTGTGTTCAAGGCCTACGTAGTTTTCCATCCCGTCTGGCGAAGCAATGCGCTCAAGGCCTGCATATTAGGACATTTATTTTTTCTGCATTAGTTTTAGAACAAACATAAAACTCTCATCGTTACTCCAACCTAAAGGACTTCAATCTCAAGTCCTTCCTCGAACGTTAACTCCACCTTACGGTGTTCCTTGAGAGATTCAATATCCTGAGGATTTACTTCCTCAATTCTATTACTTAACAACGACCGGTACACTGTCGTTCAGACCGCGTTTTGCTCCCGCCTATAAGCGGTGTAGGAATCCGCGAGTCAAGTTTTTGGCGCCGTTGTCGGGGAACACATTCGTGTGAGTTGCTGGAGAGGGAGACGAGAGATAGAAGTTCTTTCATTTGTAAATTGCATCCTTTTTGTTTTATTTCTTCCTAATCTATTTTACAGTTTTAAAATCAGGTTTTTACTAATTTTATTTTCATTTCGTGTGTTGTAAGTCTTATTTCTGTTTGTTCCATTTTTTTAAATCTTCTGTGCACCATTAATGTATCCTCGTCCATCTTGCAAATGGTGCTCTTCTCGTAGTCACCTTAGTGAAGATTGTTATTTAGGAAGAAGTAATAATAACTCGTATGGATCGTCATATGGTGCTCCCACTGCGGTTGCACCCTCATATAGCAAGCCTGCTTATTATCATTACGCACCTCCTGTGCAAGGATCACCTTCTCCGAGTGGTTGGGCCCCATCATGGTCTAAACCTACCGGGAAGCGGTGCTTATGTTGTCAGAGTCTCGATCACGCTCTGAAGGACTGTGAGCAATGGAAGTTGCAATTGGAAGAGGATGAATGGCCAGCGTTTGTCTCCATCCCCCTACCTTCCTATGCCACTGCTCCCTCCATCACAGATGACACATACGTTAGGCCCCCAAGTCATCTTGGGAGCACAATGAATGCGTCGATTAGCGTTGTTGATCATCATGAAGACATTATGGAGTTTCCTCCTTCACTACCGTCACTACCGGTGGATTCATTTTCGAAGGATAGCTCGCATCTTTTAGCTGATTCTATCATGCGCCCTGCTTATCCTCCATCTTTTTCTGACTTTACTACACATTTATCTTTTGATCTTGTCGAATACTTAGATCTGCAGGATGAGCTCATGGATCCCGAGGCTGCGCTGAGTTGCACTGAGGAGGATGATCTCTTCAGTGATGAGGTTATTACCTCATCATCAGAGGAGAAGGTCCAACTCATCATTGAAGATCCATGTTGCTCAATTTCCCCTTGCAGCGATATGCTTATTGCCGACATTGATCCCATTATAAAACCTGATGGGAGTGAGACCGGGACCACTCCCCCGATTGATGTTTGTTTAAGTTTTTCTTCTCTTTTATTTCCTGACCCCCCTTCTTCAGTGTCTGAGCCTGTGCAGGTTGATTCTTCACAGGAACTCCAGGAGGACTCGGAGCATCTTGCTCATGCCAATGAAGCGAGCATCCACTTATGTGAGGAGGTTGATTCCCCCTCCATGGTGGAAGCTCCACTCATTGTCTTCTCCTCATGCATCCGTCCTGAAGAAGACGACACCTTGCAGGGCAAGGACATATATTTTGGTGAGAATAGTGAGGAGGATTCGTCCACTTCTTACTTTCTGCTTCCTCTACCTGTGAAGAGCACGTATTATTATTTAGGTAGAGGAGTAACTGTTTTATCGTCGTATCGGTACCCATTACCGACACGGATATTAGAACAGTTACCTGTGCACTTTTCTTTTCATAGACCCATTAGCTAAAACTGTTTTAAATCTGAATAAGTCGTGCTGGGAGGACAATAACCCAGTAGTTATCTTATTTTTATATATGCATTTTCTTTAATTCAGTTTTTATTTTACTATTATGTTTTTGTTAGAGCTCACCCCTGCAGGTGCCTATTTTGGATCGCGGATGTTGCGGCTTTGTCTTGGATTTCAAGCGTTTTCTGGTATGCTCATTTACTGAACATTGGGTAACCAGTTCCCCTCTCTTTGTTTTAGATTGTAATGTTTATATTATTTCCACACGTAGCATGTCATGAGTCTTGGGGAGAGTGTAGCGAGCTTTGTCACCCACACGCACGTGCACCACTTCATGTGCATACCAAAAGCAAATTTCATTTTAAGTTTTTCAAATTTAATAATTTTCAGCATTTTTCCATGTACACTACAACACCCACTTGAGCGCGTACTCACTTGTTTTGAGCGTCTTGGGTCAAACCCAATTTTTCATGATCGATTGGAAAGTTATTGTGCTGGCATATGATTGAGTCGTGAAGTATCATGTTGACTCTTGTAGTGCTCCTAGTTGAGTGTTCATGTCACGTGTAGAGTTTGTGTAGAATTAATTTTTTTACATGCTTTTAGTTTTACAATTTTCTGATTGCGTGGACATTGCTTATTCTACTCGTAATTTGTGAATCCGGTAAAATCCGACGATAGCGTAGGCGAGTGTGTAGAAGATCGCTAGAGTCGTATTGTTCGAGTCGGGAGGAAGAATATTCTTTCTCGATGGCTAAGAACTTGCCCCTAGCAACTCTCGAAGCATGGGTATAGGTTAGTTCAATAGTGCGAGCGTGATGTAGGCCATCTTTTTGGCCCGGTTGAGCCTTCGCTCCGTTCCTAATGCTCTATCCTCGCTTAGCCCCTTTGTGCCTATCCCTTCCTTTTGATTCAGCTCCACCGTATTTCACCAAAGCCAAATAGTCTATCCTAATCGCACACCAAAACATTGAGCTTAAGGTTTTATACATTATTAGTTTTGGCATGTTGATGTGGTGTTCGATTTGTGAATGCGTGGAAGAGCTCTATTGAAAAATCTTGCTGAAAAATTGATGTTAAAAAGAAAAAAAATTTGGGAAAGAAAAAGAAAGAAGTAAAAAAAATCTGAAGTGAAAAATTGAGAAAAGAATGTAAAAAATTTGTATTTGGGAGTAGGCAGTGTGCACACTCCATGGTTTCATGTTCAAGTATGGGGGAGTGGTGTATATATTTTTTCATTTGTGTGTGGATGGTATTAATATTGCGAGCTCATTTGGGATTGGTGTGCTTAGCTCCCGTGTTTATCATTGTTTACCTCACCTAAACCCAAGCCTAAATCTTAACCGAAAGTCCTATTGATTCGCGCATTGAACGTAACTAGTGTCGTGGAGAGAGTGTGAATGGGCAAGCTTATGGCCATCGACATTGATGGATTTCTTTGGAGACTGTCCCAATCCACGATCTCTGGCAATATTCCTCTTAGTGAATGAACTGCTTGCTCCCTGCGAATGACTTGAGGATTTACCGCGATTCTAGTTACGAATAGGCATACTATATAGAAATGCAGTTAGAAAATTGTAAATTAATTCGTATGCGTAAAAGTTTCTTCTACTAAAATTCATACATGTGCGTGCATGCAACTTCGCATTGTACTTCGCGTATTCAATTTCTTAGCCAGCACATGATTTTTCTAGTCTTTTTGGAAAATTTGTTTGCTCGGGACGAGCAAACGAGTAAGTATGGGGGTGTGATGAGTCTCATTTATATAGCATTTTATAGACTCATCCAGGTATGTTTTCATTGATAAACACTTCACTTTCATCATGCATTCACTCATTTCTCTAAATTACCTTTTGCAAATGAGGTGCACTTTTTGGCCCATTGTGGTGTGCATTTGCACACTCTGTCGCTGGGGGTAAGCACTCGCTGCTCCCCATATCTTTATTGTGTTATTTCCTACTGGTTATGTGTGCGGGAGGCCTGTGCCCCAGGTTTTGGTTTACAATGCAGGTGGGCAGATCTTCATTCTTTTGGAATTCTAACCTGGAGAAATCGCACGGTCGTGCGCTTCCTTGACGCATGATTTCTGCAACCGTGTGATTCCTACAGCGCCTAAAATTGGTGATCTGCCCTGGCTCGTGCGTTTTGTTCGCGCACGGTCAGTTTTGGTCGTGCGTGAGCAAAATCGCACGAGTTTCCCTCTTTTGTCTAAAAAATTATGTTATTTTGCAATTTCCCAGATCGCACGTGTACCACCCGTAATTCATCGAGATCAGAAAAGCCTAAGGAGACGCCTATTCGCAGACCCCGCTGGGCGAGCTTGGGCGAGCAGAGGCGAGCTTGGGCGAGGAGAGGCGAGCAAGGGGCGAGTATGGCGAGCAAGGGGCGAGTATGCCGACCAAGGGGAGGGTATGGCGAGCAAGGGGAGGGTATGGCGAGCAAGGGGCGAGTATGTCGACCAAGGGGCGAGCTTGGCGAATAAGGGGTGAGCTTGGCGACCAAGGGGCGAGCTTGGCGAGCAAGGGGCGAGCTGGGCGAGCAGAGGCGAGTATAGGCGAGTATGGTCAGGTAACTACACCCCCCCCCCTGGATTTGTCTATAAATAGACCCCCAGGGGTACAAGAAAGAGGACTTTTGGACGAGGTTGACCCCCTCAGGCGAGATACTCGCCAGGTCCCTGCCTTCCTTATACCAAGCTCGGCCATTTTTGGTTTTGGAGGGGAAGACTCCCTTGAGCTTCCGGGTACGTGGTGGGACCTCCCTGCCGCAGCACCTGGGGTCCTGTTTGTTGCTCTTCTAGCTTCTTCGTCGTTGCCAGGCAAATCATCTCGTTGGACTGCTGAGCTAGTAGCCTCCGGCTGCATTGATTCGAATTTTGGAGCCTAGGAAATTCCTGGCTTCAACACTTTGGTGAGGTAGGCGTGGATCGTAGTCAGAGGAGAAAAGTCTAGCAAGAATACGTCATGGCTCAGGACGGCGAGATGGAGGCCAAAGGCAGCAACTCGCGAGCATTCGACAAGTTGGGCGAGTTCATGCGGGCGACATCCTCAGGCGAGTTCCAGATGGCGAGAAGACGAGCGCATAATTGGCGAATTCCATACTCGCCCACAGGTGAGTTGCATACTCGCCCACAGGCGAATTCTAGTCGCAGGCAGACGAGACCGTGATAGGCGAGTCCATGCTGGCGAGATCCCTACTCGCAATAGGCGAGTTCCTGCAGGTGAGATCCAGAGATAAGTTCAGACCAGCGACTTTACTCGGAAGAGAGGCGAGCTTCCTGGGTAGTGGCGAGATCCTTCCTTACTCGCCCTCCTTACTCTCCCATAGGCAAGCTTCCTTGTTACTCGGCATAGGCGACTTCCCGCAGGCGACGAACATCAAATTTGGCGAGATCCTTCCTTAGTCGCCCATAGGCGAGTTCCTGCAAGTGTTCTACTCGCAAATTGGCGAGTTCCTGATGGCAAGTTAAGGCCAGACGAGCTCAAAATTGGGGCCAGTTGGAGTGTGGAAAATAAAAAAATTCCAGGGGCGCTGCCCCCGACCCCGCAAGGGGCGCTGCCCCCTTGACACTTCCCCGCCGTAGTTATCTCCTTTTTCGATAGCAATGATTTGCATACATCTATATGCTTACGGGTGCTTTGGTAAAGCCCGCGAGTACTTTTGTGGGACTAACATGCAGGGGTATTCATGATGAATTCACTACCATGAGCAAGCATATAAATTATTCCGCGAGCTACTAATCGCGATGATCTTCAAGATGCTCTCCTATTCCGCGAGCTACTACTCGCGATGATCTTCAAGGTGCTCTCCTATTCCGCGAGCTCCTTACTCGCGATGATCTTCATCAAGGGCTTATATTCCATGAGGATGTTTACTCGTAATGTCTTCCAGTTGGTATCCCGCAAGCTCCCATTCACGATGATCTTCACCAAGAGCGTACTTTCCATGAGATGGTTTACTCATGACGCCTTCGAGCTGCTATTCTGCGAGATCCATACTCGCGAGGTGATCTCTTCGACAACTATGATGCTCCACTTCAAATTCACAAGTTCCATACTCGCGAGGTCGTCTCTTCAGCAGCTATAGTACTCTTTAATTCCACAAGCTCTTGCTCGCGATGGTCTTCTTCAACAACCTACTCGCGAGGTCTCCAAGCTGATGCTCGGCGAGCTCCTAGTCGCGATGGTTTTCAAACTTGGTGTTCCGTGAGCTTCTACTCGCGATGATCTTCATGAAGGACTTATGTTCCACGAGAATGCTTACTCGTGACGTCTTCAAGCTTGGTATTCCGCAAGCTCCTTATTCCCGATGATCTCCTTCCATCAGCTATGTTCCATGAGGGATCTTACTCATGAGGTATTCCAGCTGATGTCCCGCGATGTTATACTCCTGATGATCTCCTTGCGTCGGCTATGTTCCATGAGAATGCTTACTCACGAGGTATTCCAGTTGATGTCCCGCGATGTTATACCTGCGATGATCTCCTTCCATCAGCTATGTTCCATAAGGGGTCTTACTCATGAGGTGTTTCAGTTGGTATCCCGCGATATTATGTTCTTCCTCGTATAGCCTTCAAGTTGATATCCCGCGACCACTCAACAGGTTATGTTATCTATAAAACCCTCTACTCCCTGAAACATGGGAGATTGTGAGTCTTTTGTCTCTTTCAGCTAAGCGTTTTCAAAAGAAAGGAAGAAAGCAGGTGAAGTCGATCTCCACGGCAGGTTGGGAAACGGACCTCCGACTTGATTCTCGTAAAACCCAGAGCAGATGATGGGACAGTGCCTCGGTTGTGCGTTCCCTTAAGTCCAAGCCTCTGCAATGACGGCCGAGATCAGCTCCCCCCTTGCACGTTGGCTGCGGTTCCCACCGACTGCATTTCTCATCCGACTGGGGAGATTATCAGGAAGAAGTCTGGACGCCGACCTCCCAATTCAACGAAGAGATGATCGACTTAACCGATCAGGGGACCCTTAAATAAAGGTGTCGTGTACCCTCGAGGGCTAAAAGCCCGTAATAAAGCGATTTGTTTCCAATTATTTCCTCCAATCGTGTGAGTTAATGTGCTTAAGTGTGCTTAATTCCCCGTTTAATTGTTGAGCAACAGGAAACAGGTTGGGTCGGCATTCAGCATCCAAGTAGGATGAAGACCTCGGGACGGTGTGTCCCCTTAGACCTTCCCGACTGTCATTCCCTACCCGAGGGTCATCTCACTAGCATTCGACACCGCAAGTTGGAAAACGAGCCTCCGACTTAACCCTCGTAAAAACTCAGAACGGGTGATGGGACAATGCCTCGGTTGTGCGTTCCCTTAAGTCCAAGCCTCTGCAATGACGGTCGAGATCAGCTCCCCCTTGCATGTTGGTCGCGGTTCCCGCCGACTGCACTTCTCATCCGACTGGAGAGGTTATCAGGGGGAAGTCCGGACGCCGACATTCCAACTTGAAAAAGAGATGACCAGTTCTACCGACCAGAGGATGAAGGCATTTAAGCATCCAAGTAGGATGGAGGCCTCGGGATGGTGTGTCCCCTCGAACCTCCCCGACTCTCAGTCCCTACTTGACGTCATCCTTCAGCAACACTCAAGTAGGATGGAGACCTCGGGATGGTGTGTTCCTTTGGAACATCGCCGACTGTCAGTCCCTACTTGACGTCATCCTTCAGCAACACCCAAGTAAGATGGAGACCTCGGGATAGTGTGTTCCTTTGGAACCTCCCCGACTCTCAGTCCCTACTTGACGTCATCCTTCAGCAACACCCAAGTAGGATGGAGACCTCGGGATGGTGTGTTCCTTTGGAACCTCCCCGACTCTCAGTCCCTACTTGACGTCATCCTTCAGCAACACCCAAGTAGGATGGAGACCTCGGGATGGTGTGTTCCTTTGGAACCTCCCCGACAGTCAGTCCCTACTTGTCGATCTCTTCAACAGCACCAACAATAAGCAGTAGGATGGAGACCTCGGGATGGTGTGTTCCTTTGGAACCTCCCCGACAGTCAGTCCCTACTTGTCGATCTCTTCAACAGCACCAACAATAGCAGTAGGATGGAGGCATCGGGAGGGTGTGTCCCCTTGGACCTCCCTGACTGTCATTCCCTAATTTGGCCACATCTTCATCAGCATCAAACATAGGGGTACCAGATGAAGTCTTGGGAGTACATGCCTCTAAAAACTTCTTCATATGCAGGTGCGAGTATGTAGATGCGAGTATGCGTGTACGAGTATACAGGAGCGAGCACCAAGCAAGCGAGCAGCTAGTGTGCGAGCAAGGTATGATCGTCAATTGCACCAAGTACCTCCTAAGGTCGCAATTATTATGACAGTGGAGTAGAAGCCTCAAGAGTGCACGTCTGGCACGACCCCCCGGGTATCATTTTCCCCTCCAGGTTTCTCCGCCTCCAGTTGAGCTCGGCTCCTGCGAGGTGTCGACCTTCTCTTCGCCTCTAGTTTGAGCTCGGCTCCAAAAGGTGTCGACTTTGTATCCGCCTCCAGTTGAGCTCGGCTCCTGCGAGGTGACGACCTTCTCTCCACCTCTAGTTGAGCTCGGCTCCTAGAAGGTGTCGACCTTGTATCCCCCTCCAGTTGAGCTCGGCTCCTGTGAAGTGTCGACCTCTCTTCCACCTCCAGTTGAGCTCGGCTCCTGCGAGGTGTCGACTCTTTTTTCTCCTCTAGTTGAACTCGGCTCCTAGAAGGTGTCGACCTTGTATTCACCTCTAGTTGAGCTCGGCTCCTAGAAAGTGTTGACCTCTTTTCCACCTCCAGTTGAGCTCGGCTATTGTGAAGTGTCGACCTCTTGTCCACCTCCAGTTGAGCTCGGCTCCTGTGAGGTGTGGACCTTGTATCCGCCTCTAGTTGAGCTCGGCTCCTGTGAGGTGTCGACCTTCTCTCCGCCTCTAGTTGAGCTCGGCTCCTAGAAGGTGTCGACCTTGTATCCACCTCTAGTTGAGCTCGGCTCCTAGAAACTAGAAAGTGTTGACCGCTTTTCCACCTCCAGTTGAGCTCGGCTCCTGTGAAATGTCGACCTCTTGTCCACCTCCAGTTGAGCTCGGCTCCTGTGAGGTGTGGACCTTGTATCCGCCTCTTATTGAGCTCGGCTCCTGTGAGGTGTCGACCTTCTCTCCGTCTCTAGTTGAGTTCGGCTCCTAGAAGGTGTCGACCTTGTATCCACCTCTAGTTGAGCTCGGCTCCTAGAAAGTGTTGACCTCTTTTCCACCTCCAGTTGAGCTCGGCTCCTGTGAAGTGTCGACCTCTTGTCCACCTCCAGTTGAGCTCGGCTCCTGTGAGGTGTGGACCTTGTATCCGCCTCTAGTTGAGTTCGGCTCCAGTGAGGCGTCGATCTTCTCTCCGCCTCTAGTTGAGCTCGGCTCCTAGAAGGTGTCGACCTTGTATCCACCTCTAGTTGAGCTCGGCTCCTAGAATGTGTTGACCTCTTTTCCACCTCCAGTTGAGCTCGGCTCCTGTGAAATGTCGACCTCTTGTCCACCTCCAGTTGAGCTCGGCTCCTGTGAGGTGTCGACCTTCTCTCCACCTCTAGTTGAGCTCGGCTCCTAGAAGGTGTCGACCTTGCATCCACCTCTAGTTGAGCTCGGCTCCTAGAAAGTGTTGACCTCTTTTCCACCTCCAGTTGAGCTCGGCTCCTGTGAAGTGTCGACCTCTTGTCCAACTCCAGTTGATCTCGGCTCCTGTGAGGTGTGGACCTTGTATCCGCCTCTAGTTGAGCTCGGCTCCTGTGAGGTGTCGACCTTCTCTCCGCCTCTAGTTGAGCTCGGCTCCTAGAAGGTGTCGACCTTGTATCCACCTCTAGTTGAGCTCGGCTCCTAGAAAGTGTTGACCTCTTTTCCACCTCCAGTTGAGCTCGGCTCCTGTGAAGTGTCGACCTCTTGTCCACCTCCAGTTGAGCTCGGCTCCTGTGAGGTGTGGACCTTGTATCCGCCTCTAGTTGAGCTCGGCTCCTGTGAGGTGTCGACCTTCTCTCCGCCTCTAGTTGAGCTCGGCTCCTAGAAGGTGTCGACCTTGTATCTGCCTCTAGTTGAGCTCGGCTCCTAGAAGGTGTCGACCTTGTATCCGCCTCCAGTTGAGCTCGGCTCCTGTGAGGTGTCGACCTTCTCTACGCCTCTAGTTGAGCTCGACTCCTAGAAGGTGTCGACCTTGTATCCACCTCTAGTTGAGCTCGGATCCTAGAAGTTGTCGAGCTTGTATCCGCCTCTAGTTGAGCTCGGCACCTAGAAGGTGTCGACCTTGTATCCACCTCCAGTTGAGCTCGGCTCCCGTGAAGTGTCTTTGGTTCTCTCTTCCTCCAGTTAAGCTCGGCGAGGTATCGACTTTTTTTCCTCCTACAGTTGAGATCCCCTCCTGGAAAGGACCTCGCGCGATACACCCTCTCGTTCACATCTCTCCGAACTACGGGTTCAACATTGCTTTTCCGACCTCGCGAGTGAACTCGAAAAAAGCGGGGATTGTGTACCACCCGTAATTCGTCGAGATCAGAAAGGCCTAATGAGACGCCTATTCGCAGACCCCGCTGGGCGAGCAGAGGCGAGCAAGGGGCGAGCTTGGGCGAGGAGAGGCGAGCAAGGGGCGAGTATGCCGATCAAGGGGCGAGTATGCCGACCAAGGGGCGAGTATGCCGACCAAGGGGCGGGTATGGCGAGCAAAGGGCGAGTATACCGACCAAGAGGCGAGCTTGGCGAGCAAGGGGCGAGCTTGGCGAGCAAGGGGAGAGCTTGGCGAGCAAGGGGAGAGCAGAGGCGAGTATGGGCGAGTATGGTCAGGTAACTACCCCCCCCCCCCCACCGGATTTGTCTATAAATAGACCCCCAGAGGTACAAGAAAGAGGACTTTTGGACGAGGTTGACCCCCTCAGGCGAGATACTCGCCACGTCCCTGCCTTCCTTGTACCAAGCTCGGCCATTTTTGGTTTTGGAGGGGATGACTCCCTTGAGCTTCCGGGTACGTGGTGGGACCTCCCTGCCGCAGCACCTGGGGTCCTGTTTGTTGCTCTTCTAGCTTCTTCGTCGTTGTCAGCCAAGTCATCTCGTTGGACTCCTGGGCTAGTAGCCTCCTGCTGCATTGATACGAATTTTGGAGCCTAGAAATTTCCTGGCTTCAACAGCAAAGTCGTGCGTTTATCCTTCACGCACGATCTGGTTGATCGTGCGCATTGAAAATCTGCTCTGTCTATAAAAAGCTGCTCCGCGAAAACATCTGGATACACTTCGTTTCTAGGTCTTTTTGAGCGCCGTTTTTTGCGTTTTTTTCGTTCTAAGCCTCCTCTATTCATCTAGGGACTTCAAGGAAGAGATTGGATCTTACTTTCATCATCAAGGAAGGTTTAAAGAGCATTGGACATCGCCGGGTCGTGACACGAAGAGGACGGGCCATTGGGAGGAAGTGACAGCCCTCCTTTACCCCGGACGCAGTTGAGGACCGAGTTTGGACGCGGATTGACAACCCAGCGATTCCTACCGTGAATCTCAACAAGGCTTCGGAGTCGGTCGATTCTCTTACTCTTTATTCTTTTGAAATGATGTTTGTATGCTAAAATCTCTATTTTGTGGATGAAGAACATGATAAATCTATATTTGTAACTTTTATTTCTTTTTTATGAAATTCCTTTTGATTTATTCATGTGATGAGGTGCGTTATTTTCATTTATTTTATCGATTTCATTCCGTGTTGCCTACTCCTCCATTCGCGAGCTTACCGGCCATCCACCTAGCGAAGTAGTGTGTTCAAGGCCTACGTAGTTTTCCATCCGGTCTGGCGAAGCAGTGCGCTTAAGGCCTGCATATTAGGACATTTACTTTTTCTGCATTAGTTTTAGAACAAACATAAAACTCCCATCGTTACTCCAACCTAAAGGACATCAATCTCAAGTCCTTCCTCGAACGTTAACTCCACCTTAAGGTGTTCCTCGAGAGATTCGATATCCTGGGTGGTGGAGACCAGCCCCGATCAGGTCGACGCATAAGTGCTCGACGTCGCACCCGTCCAGATCCCGTCCAGATCCCTACCGGCCCTAAGTTATCGCAACCTAAGTTAGAGCATTTGGCATTCTATTTTGCATTCTATGTTGCTGTTTTGTTTTATGTGTGAGAATATATATATATGTATACATATAATACCTTAATTATATATATAATATATATATATATAAATATATTAAATGCTATTTAATTCAAGGAGCCGGTACAGTATTTCCCCTGCCAGTCCGTCTTCCTCCTCCAACCGCAAGTTGCGATAACGGCGGAACCGCTGCACGCGTCTAAAGCCCGCGCGCCTCTTTCTCTCCCACAACGCAGCAAGCCACCGCATCCTCCGGGCTCCAACCGTCTAGCACGACCGCTTCTCCCCAAAGTTACGGTTGCAGCTCCATGACCAGCATGATTCCGCCATGGCCGCTCCTTCGATGATTGAGGCGGTTTGTTTGTTCCGTGAAACCCTATAAAATGGGATTTGTATTATGTTTTATGGCGGTGAAAGTTGAAGAATGAACGCTTGTTTGTTTCCGTAAGAGTTAAACATCGGGAATATTTCCTTCTGCTGTTTTTTTTTTGTTTTGTTTTGTGGAAGATGAACAGTATAATTACTGTTGAATGTTAGATTTGGCTTTAGTGTGGGAAAAATACCGTGAGAATATTTTGCTTGCAGCAAAATGTTATGGAGTGCTGAGGGTGTGGTTGATTAATGAATTTACTAGCTTTCGATTTGTGACTCCCGTGTAAGTTCTGTTGTTGTAGCCAAAAGAAAAACATTGATGTTGATGTTGAGGTGAGATAGTGAGTTTTAGGTTGTCTAGTTTTGTGGCTTCCTTACACTAGTGAGTGTTTGAGATTTCGCGGAACCACTTTCATGTGGGAGTGAGTGAAATTCCTCCTTGGTGCCCGTGTGCGATAACAGCCGACCTCGGAGCGGGAGATCGAAGGTGACGAGGAATTCCTCACGTGATCGCCATCGACTTCATATACGGAAGGACGCCTCTTTCCGTGGGTAACTTGTCTCGTTCTTCTCCTTTGTGTGTATCTATATATTTTCTCGTAGGATAATAGATTCATTGTTGGGTTTTCGCCTGGATTTTGTCAGCGAACGCTACGTCGAAAACTCCAAACGGACACGTATTTGGAGTTCACGATTTTCGTGTTGCTACAACAAAGGGAAAAGAACGAAAGTTGCGAACCTTCTTTCCCCGAATTTAGAATTGAACCATTATTTTTAAAAGAAAATTCATTTTAAACAAAATAGTTAATTTGTGCTTTACAAAATTCTAGTTGCTAATTTCTTAAAGTTCGTGCACGTCCGCTCAAGTTTCAATTTTTAATTGCATGCATTTAGGGTTTCCTAGAATTAGCCGACAGGCGCGCAAACCCTACGCGCCGTCCTGCATCAATTTGGTATCAAAGCGAGGTTCCGAAATTTTTCTAAGTTTCGAAATCCGCCCTGCGTAGAATAGGAACCCGCATAGCATTTTAAATTTTTCAAAAAAAAAAGAAGTTTTTATTTTATTTTTAGCATAATCATCATCTTAACTTTGTGCTTGCATGCAATTGCGTAATGGTAGGCTAGTGAGCATGAGTTCACCACATCACACTCCACCTGAACACTCTCAAGAGGTAAATTCGGAGATGCGACGAATTGAACGCGGCCAAGCGAGTCTAGTGAACGAAGGGATGGAACCGCCCCAGTGGTTTCTACCTTTCGCCCACCAAATGGCAGCGTTAACCGAGAGTATTTATCAAGTGAGAGAAGGGTTTGAAAACCTTAGTTTTAGGATGAATAGTTTAGAAGTACCTCCTCGAGTTTCAATGCCGCCTCCAATTCGAGATGAGCATTTTGTTCGTCCACAGTACGAAGCCCCTCCACACTATGGAGAGAGGTCTACACTTAGGAGAAACCCTCTATTTGAGGAAGAGGGTCGGAACCCCATAGATAGGCACGAGTTTGCGCGTGATCAGGGTGGGAATTTTCCTAGGAATTTTCCTGAACCCCAACGAGGGCCTATATTAGGTATGCGAGATAATTATCAGGAGAGGCCACATTATGACGTAGCGAGAGAGGAGCGACCTCGAGACCATCATCGGCCTATACCGGCTATGCATCGTGATGATCGCCCTAGAGATTGGCATCGACCGCCGCCCCCACGGCGTCGAGACTATCGTGATCCTTACGATGATGATTACGACTATCCTCCCCGGGATAGGCGACCGGATCTAACACGAGTGGTGAAACTTGATCCACCACTTTATGATGGTTCTATGGATCCCAAAGTCTTTTCAGATTGGGTTATTGATATAGAGACTTATTTTGACTGGTATCGTATGACGGAGGACCAAAAGGTTCAGTTCGTCAAAATGAGATTGATTGGGCGAGCAAAGATCTTTTGGATAGGTGAAGAGCGTAGTTTAGAGAGGAATGGACGCCCTCCCATTACACTTTGGCCCCACATGAAGGCCATATTAGAGGAGCAGTACATTCCCCAGCATTATCAGTCCCGTCTACGAGACGAGCTGACGTCTTTACGTCAAGGGTCCAAATCAGTTTCTGATTATTTAGCTGAGATGAAGGATCTTATGATTAGGTGCAATGTAGTAGAACACCCACGTGATACATTATCCAAATTTAAGTGTGGGTTGCGATCTGAGATCCGAGATGAGTTGATTCGATATGGCCACTATTCTCTCCCTGAGATCATATCTATTGCCATCGATATCGAGGAGCACCAGAAGAGAACCTCCCGGTTCAAATCTCAACCTAAAACGAATACTTCTTACAAGAAAGAAGAACAGAAAGGTAAGGAGAGTGCGTCGAAGCCTACCTCGACCTACACCAGAGAACAGAACAGGAAGTCCCCCATGGGAACTGTGACCCCTTCACAGATCCGATGTTATGAGTGCCAGCAGATGGGCCATATTTCGAGGGATTGCCCCAAGAGGAAAGGCACGTTAGTTATTCATGAGGTGACTGAGGAGGATGAGCATGTAGAAGAAGTTGGAGTCGAGAGGGACTCACACGTTTTGAACGACGAAGTGTACGGTACACTTAGTGATGAGGAGATAGATCCCAGCGTTCTAGTGGTGAGATGCATGCTTTCTACACCACAAGAGTCAGCCGATTATTGGCGGACGAACATCTTCCAGGCCTACTTTAAGGTTGGGGAGAAAGTGTGTCGTTTAGTAGTGGATAGCGGGAGTTGTATGAATGTGATAGCTGAGACAGCTTTAACCCGCATGGGACTCACTGCTGAGCCGCACCCATCCCCATTTCAGGTAGCTTGGATTACCAAGACTACACTATCCGTGACTAGGAGATGTTTAGTGCCCATCACTATCGGAACGTACTCCGATAAGATATGGTGTGACGTTATGCCTATGGATGTGTGCCACGTATTACTTGGACGACCCTGGTTATACGACCGAGATGTCACCATACATGGCAGGTCCAACACCTGCTCCTTTCTACTGGACGGAAAGAGAGTAGTGTTGACCCCGGTGCGACCCAAAGCACCGCCATTCCGCGCGAGTAGTAGTGCGAAAGAATCTCTTCATCCCACTGAAAGGAAGAAGACTCTTAGCATTATACGAGGTACTGAGTTCCATCGAGAGAGTTTTGACGGTGGATTTATGTATGCCTTAGTGGTTTTACAGGCATCTGATTTATCAGAGGTATATGAGTCGACTCCTATACCTGCTAGGAGACTCTTAGAGGAGTTCCAGGACCTACACCCTGATGAGCTTCCGGCTGAGTTACCTCCCATGAGGTGTATTCAGCATGCGATAGATCTTGTTCCTGGAGCTTCCCTCCCTCATCTACCGCATTACCGATTGAACCCTGCCGCCCACGAGGAGCTGCAGAAGCAGATTGGAGAGTTATTGGATAGGGGCTTTATTCGTCATAGCCTTAGCCCTTGTGCGGTGCCTGCTCTCCTTGCCCCGAAAAAGGATGGTACTTGGCGTATGTGCGTTGACAGTCGTGCTGTCAACAAGATCACAGTGAAATACCGATTCCCGATACCCCGACTGGATGATATGTTGGACATGTTGACCGGGGCTGCGATCTTCTCTAAGATCGACCTTCGTAGTGGTTATCATCAGATCCGTATACGCGAGGGAGACGAGTGGAAGACCGCCTTCAAGTCGAAGGATGGACTTTATGAGTGGCTTGTGATGCCCTTTGGGTTGTCCAATGCCCCTAGTACTTTCGCTCGGATGATGACCCATGTCTTCAGGCCTTACATTGGGAAGTTCGTAGTAGTTTATTTCGACGACATTTTGATATATAGTCAGACTGAGAGTGAGCATTTGACTCACTTACGTACTATTTTCGAGCTCCTGCGAGCCGAGCGACTATACATCAATTTGAAGAAATGCGTTTTTATGGCTGAGTCTGTTATTTTTTTGGGATATATAGTGAGCTCCGCTGGCATCACTATGGACCCCGAAAAGGTTCGAGCGATTCGTGAGTGGCCTACACCTCAGAACATTCACGATGTCCGTAGTTTTCATGGGCTAGCCACCTTTTATCGTCGATTCATAAAGAACTTCAGTTCTATTATGGCGGCAGTCACTGAGTGTACGAAAAAGGGAAATTTCAAGTGGACGTCATCAGCAGCTAGAGCCTTTGAGATCATCAAAGATAAGATGTCCACTGCACCTGTTTTGAGACTCCCTGATTTTAGTCATGTGTTCGAGGTATCCTGCGATGCCTATGGGGTTGGGATAAGGGGTGTACTTAGTCAAGAGGGTCATCCCGTTGGATTTTTTAGTGAAAAGCTTTCAGGCCCGAAGCTGAATTATTCCAACTACGAGCGCGAATTCTATGCGATTGTACAAACGCTGCGTCACTGGAGGCATTATCTATTGCCCAAGGAGTTTGTCCTCCACTCCGATCATCAGGCGTTGCGTTATATCAATTCGCAGCAAAAGTTGAACCCTCGACAGGCTAAGTGGGTATCATATTTGCAGGAGTACACCTTCGTTCTCAAACACTGTAAGGGAACGGAGAATCGGGTTGCCGACGCCCTTAGTCGAGTCACCCTCATATTATCACAGATGCGTACTTAGGTGATAGGATTTGAGCGTATCAAGGACGACTATTCTAGTTGTCCCGATTTTAGCGGAATTTATGATGCGATACGCTCTGATCCCTTTCACGATGAGACAGATTACCTCATTCGAGACGGAAATTTGTTTCGTGGAACCCGTCTGTGTATTCCCCGCACCTCGTTGCGAAATTTCATTGTATGGGAATTACATGGCGGAGGCTTAGGTGGACACTTTGAGCGAGATAAGACAGTAGCCTTAGTAGAGGAGCGATTCTATTGGCCCGGGATGAAGCGGGTTATCGCACAGATTGTCAGTAGCTGCCGCACTTGTCAAGTAGCGAAGGGCAATAAACAGCCCGCTGGATTATACACACCTTTACCGGTGCCTAGTATTCCCTGGGATGACGTTAGCATGGATTTTGTGCTTGGGTTGCACGATTCATCCCGGGCACGATTCCATTCTTGTAGTGGTCGATCGGTTTTCTAAAATGGCGTATTTCATCCCCTGCAACAAAACCGACGACGCCTCTCATATCGCCCGAATTTATTATAAAGAGGTTGTCGCACACCGAGGGATACCTAAGACTATCGTTACCGACCGAGATGTCAAGTTCACCAGTTATTTTTGGAAGTCACTCTGGAGACTATTAGGTACTAAACTTCTATTTTCGACCGCCTATCATCCACAGACCGACGGTCAAACTGAGGTTGTTAATAGGAGTTTAGGAAATTTACTGCGCTGTTTGGTAGGAGATCACCAGGGTAATTGGGATCTAATTCTTCCCCACGCTCAATTGGCATATAATAATTCGAAGAATAGATCTACGGGTTTATCTCCCAATGAGGTTGTTCATGGTCACACTGCACGAGTGCCGCTAGATTTAGCCCCACTACCACCCACTTTTAGGACTAGCCAGTTTGCACACGACTATGCACTGCATTTGCATGATTTGCATAAAGAAATTGAGCAGAAATTGCATAGTACTTATGATTTATACGCAACTCAAGCTAACAAGCATAAAAAAGCTATTTGTTTCAAAGTGGATGACTTGGTGATGGTTCGGCTAAATCCGGAACGGTTACCCTCGAGTACCGTAAAGAAGTTAGTTGACCGTAGAACTGGACCCTTTAGAGTGGTCAAGCGGATCGGGCAAAATGCGTATGAACTTGAGATGCCTTCCGTTTGGGGAGCAAATCCAGTTTTTAACGTAGCCGATCTGACTTTATTCCACGACTATTCACATGAGTCTTTAGATTTTCCATTGCCTTCTCCTCCATTTGTTTCTCCTGGGTTGGTGAGTACTAGTGAGGAGCCACATTCCGGACACACCGATACTCATTCAGTTACTGACACACCATCAGCAGTTCTTCCGTTTCCCACTGATAGTTTTCAGGCTGAGCATGAGACACCAGGTGATTCTTTCATACCAGTTCCCAAAGCCACTGACAGACTTCCGCGACAGATCTTGGTTCCCGAGCAGATATTGGATGATGAGACAGTGACCACTACTGATGGTGGTTTCAGAGATACTTGGTTCATTGGCACGGCCGACCAGAGACCGAGACCAGCTGGGTCTTGGCCGATAAGTTACAGCGTATGGATGCTGATCTTCTACAACACTACCGCTCGGAGCACTCACCAGAGATGAGTGATTTCGAGAGGGGGAGAGTTGGTGGAGACCAGCCCCGATCAGGTCGACGCATAAGTGCTTGACGTCGCACCCGTCCAGATCCCGTCCAGATCCCTACCGGCCCTAAGTTATCGCAACCTAAGTTAGAGCATTTGGCATTCTATTTTGCATTCTATGTTGCTGTTTTGTTTTATGTGTGAGAATATATATATATGTATATATATAATACCTTAATTATATATATAATATATATATATATATTAAATGCTATTTAATTCAAGGAGCCGGTACAGTATTTCCCCTGCCAGTCCGTCTTCCTCCTCCAACCGCAAGTTGCGATAACGGCGGAACCGCTGCACGCGTCTAAAGCCCGCGCGCCTCTTTCTCTCCCACAACGCAGCAAGCCACCGCATCCTCCGGGCTCCAACCGTCTAGCACGACCGCTTCTCCCCAAAGTTACGGTTGCAGCTCCATGACCAGCATGATTCCGCCATGGCCGCTCCTTCGATGATTGAGGCGGTTTGTTTGTTCCGTGAAACCCTATAAAATGGGATTTGTATTATGTTTTATGGCGGTGAAAGTTGAAGAATGAACGCTTGTTTGTTTCCGTAAGAGTTAAACATCGGGAATATTTCCTTCTGCTGTTTTTTTTTTGTTTTGTTTTGTGGAAGATGAACAGTATAATTACTGTTGAATGTTAGATTTGGCTTTAGTGTGGGAAAAATACCGTGAGAATATTTTGCTTGCAGCAAAATGTTATGGAGTGCTGAGGGTGTGGTTGATTAATGAATTTACTAGCTTTCGATTTGTGACTCCCGTGTGAGTTCTGTTGTTGTAGCCAAAAGAAAAACATTGATGTTGATGTTGAGGTGAGATAGTGAGTTTTAGGTTGTCTAGTTTTGTGGCTTCCTTACACTAGTGAGTGTTTGAGATTTCGCGGAACCACTTTCATGTGGTAGTGAGTGAAATTCCTCCTTGGTGCCCGTGTGCGATAACAGCCGACCTCGGAGCGGGAGATCGAAGGTGACGAGGAATTCCTCGCGTGATCGCCATCGACTTCATATACGGAAGGACGCCTCTTTCCGTGGGTAACTTGTCTCGTTCTTCTCCTTTGTGTGTGTCTATATATTTTCTCGTAGGATAATAGATTCATTGTTGGGTTTTCGCCTGGATTTTGTCAGCGAACGCTACGTCGAAAACTCCAAACGAAAACGTATTTGGAGTTCACGATTTTCGTGTTGCTACAACAAAGGGAAAAGAATGAAAGTTGCGAACCTTCTTTCCCCGAATTTAGAATTGAACCATTATTTTTAAAAGAAAATTCATTTTAAACAAAATAGTTAATTTGTGCTTTACAAAATTCTAGTTGCTAATTTCTTAAAGTTCGTGCACGTCCGCTCAAGTTTCAATTTTTAATTGCATGCATTTAGGGTTTCCTAGAATTAGCCGACAGGCGTGCAAACCCTACGCGCCGTCCTGCATCACTGGGGATTTACTTCCTCAATTCTATTACTTGACAACGACCGGTACACTGTCGTTCAGACCGCGTTTTGCTACCGCCTATAAGCAGTGTAGGAATTCGCGTGTCACTTAGCAACACCATTTTGTTGTTGTGTAAGCACAGGAGATTTGGTGGAGGATACCCAATAGGGTACAAGTTTCCTGAAATGCATGCCCAGTGTATTTGCAGGCATTATCGTTGCAAAGAATTTTGATTCAGCGGGAAAATTGTGTTTTAGTTTCAGCTGCAAAGAAGTGGATTAGAGTCAGAAGCTCGAAGCAATCGTGAATCAGGTATAGCCATGTCATGCGTGAGTGATTATCAATAAACGTAAGAAAATAATGATATCCAGAGACACTAGTTGTTTTATAAGGACCCCGGATGTCAAAATACACTAAATCAAAAAGAACGGAGCTCCTACTACAATGAGAAGGGAAAACAGAGCGATGTTGTTTCCCATAAATACATGATTCGCAATCAAAACTAGACAGAGGAAAATCTTGAAGAGCCTTCTGGAGAATAGGAAGAGGAGCATGACCAAGACGTCAGTGCCAAGCAACAATGTTGATGGAAGGGAGAACGGTCAGGGGAAGATCCAGCGTAAAGCCCATTTGAAACTCTCCATCTACCAATGGTAGTCCGCGTCTGTCGATTCTACACAGCAAAAGAAGAAGAGGAGAAAGTGATTAAGTAGTCATGATCTTGAGTAAGACGGCTGACAGAAAGTAGATTATAGCAAGATCTAGGAACATGAAGAACGGAGCGAAGAGAGAAAGAGGGGGTTAGTGACACATCAACAAAGCCTGAAACTAAAGTCGTGTCGTCATTCGCCACCGTGATGAACTTAGGACACGGAGAGTCCAAGTACTGAGAAGGCATTATCGTAGTAATGTGATTGGTGGCACCCGAGTCCACAATCCAAGAGGGACTATGGGAGAAACATGAGGTACCTTTGTTGGATATGGAGGCAACAGAGTTGGAAGGGCGAGAGATCATTGCGCGAAGATTTTGGAGTTCCTCATGTAAGGTGTCAATGTCGGCACGGGAGGACGAAGGTCCATCAACAGCAGGGGAGGCATGCGTCAAAGAAGTAGAGGGCGATGGAAGGCCATGTTTCCGAAAGAAAGTAACCTCGGTGTGATTGGGTCGGCCACAATGAGTACACAGGCGAGGGGGTTGTCCCCTAGAGCGATGGAGACAATAGCGCCCACCACCCCGAGAGCCAGAACGGCCTCCACGAGCAGGAGAAGGTGGAGGTCTATTGTCAGATCCACGGTGGAGGAGAACCGGAGAAGACACCGGGAGTTCAGGGAGGGAGCGTCACCTTCAACAGCATGGAACAAACATCGGACAGTGAGGGAGTAGTAGGAGAGGAAAGGATATGCGCCCGGACACTGTGGAGGTGCGGGGGAAAACGGGTCATCATCAAAGCAATACCGACAGCTTCTTTCTGAGCCCGTTGAGCGGCAAGTTCCGGCGTTGGGGGCTGGTGCTGAATCCAGACCACGACAAGAGTCTTGGATTGGGCAACAAAGGACGTGAGGTCACCATTTGCACCAGGGTCGGTATGTTGAAGAGTCATGAAACTATCAAATAAGTGTTGGATGCTATCTTTCCCAGAGTAGAGGGAGTGGAGTTCATCCCACATTGCTTTAGCGGTGGTGTGATAAATAAGCATCTGATATGGTTCACGATCCATGGAGTTCAAGGTCCAAGATTGAACTCGGTCATCGTCCCGAAGCCACTGCCATGTGGGCTTGGCAGGCTTTTCCCGAGTGAGATGATGGAGAAGCCTCTTGGTTTGGAGAACGTGGCGCATCGAGTGCACTTATTCCACAAAATTCTTTTTTCCTGGTGAGAAAGATAGTAGTGATCTGGAGTTCATCCTGAGCATCGGGGAGAGGAGCTAGAGCAAGAGCCGGAAGTATTGAGGTAGTAGGTGCAGCATTTGTGCTCATCGAGGGCGAGTCCTCAACTGACGAGACTGCAGGAGCTCAAATGGAAGAGGGAAGGGGCGGTTTCAAGGATGAGCCCGCCGCGACAGAAGAATAGCGCGAGAACACCACAGAATAATCCGCAAGAGGTGGAGAATAATGGCGGCGGCGCGGTCACAATGAGTTATGCGGTCTCGGCGGTCGTAGGAGGCGCGGGCTCTGCTTTCTCGATGACAAACAGATGAACGCAAATGGAATATGGGATCGGTGAGTTCAGCAGGTTCAAAGCAAGAAGCTGCACGAGAAGCTTGGCGGACTCAGCAGGTGCGGTCTCAACAGGATCAGCAGATTCTTTGGAGGCACGGTCTGAGAAGACACGGTCATAGAGTTCAGCGGACTCAGAAGGCGAGCGGCGAGCTCAAGAGACCACACAATGAGTTCTGCGGTCACGGTGTGCTCAAAGCAGGAGGCCACGCAGTGAGCCAGTTGCAAGAGGCGAGCTCAAAAGGCGCGGTCACTGAGTTCTGCGGTCTCGGCGGGCTCAACGCAAGAAGCCGCACAGTGAGGCAGACGTAAGAGACCGCACGAGCTAAGTTATTAAAGGCGCACCAAGATGCAAAGGCGCAAATATATATATAGTTTATTAAATGCAAAAAACACATAAAATAAAACCACCATCATAGCAGCAACACACAAGAATTAATGCCAACAATAAATAAGATGATACAGGGTGATGACTATCCCAAGGAAGACGTTGGTGCTTTTTTATTTTTGTGTCAAAAAATTAATGCAAAAATATCTTTGGATGGATATTTTTCAATATCAAGTTCACAAATATGCAATTTTGAAAAAAAAAACAGGTCTAAATGATTCCTTGCAGTAACTGGCATATCATATAACAAAACATCAAATAAAATAATCAATTTCTCGATTAGCAAGTAAAATAGTTCTAACAAAAAGATGTGAGGGTGCAGAAAAATCAAATCAACAAATACTAATAGCTTAGATTCATAATTAAATTTTATTTTACGATTACACATATATTAATATGTAAAATTATCTTGTAATAAATAATCATTGGCGACTGCTGCATAGGGAGAGAATTCCAGGTGCTGGAATTAATTTCAAGAGTAGTTCAGGATGGGAGAAAGTCGTCTGTTTGTCTAGAGAGGGACGGATGTCGTTTGGTTTCCTGGAGGTGGACGGAGGGACTGCAGAGAAGTTGGTTGATGAGAGGGGATGAAGCGGCCATCGGTAGGGAGGAATGTGGTGGATGGGAGGGTCAGCAGGCTGTCGAAGTGGCTGGAGTGGAAGGAAAAGCTGGTATGCGGCTTGGAATGGGTTGTTTTTTGGCCCTAAAACCACAAAGCGCTCCTTGAGCTCCATGCAAGGCGCGCGCCTAAGGCTCCTCGCCTGCCTCTGCCTTGCAGAGGTGAGGGCCGGTGCGCCCGGCGCCTCAGGTGCGCGCCTTAACAACTTAGCGCACAAGGGGGATGGACGTGTGAGCGGGAGGTTGTGGCACGGTTACGAAACAGACAGCAGCAAGAGGACACGCGAACAGGAAGTTGCGGTGGATATGAGGTCTGTGGCGGGTCCCAGCAAGACGCGAAAGGTGCCTATAAAAGGAGTTGAGGGTGGCGGAAGAATCACGCAAAGGAATGAGAAGGAGCAAGCCGGTTAGAGAGAGAGCATGTGAGCTTAACGATGGAATGGAGAGCACGCGGTAATGAAGGTGAGCAGGCGGGCTTAAAGATGGAATGGCGAGCACGGGCTCAAGACAGTGACGAGGGCGTCAGTTCAATCGAACGGGACTCGTAATCGCTCTGATACCATGTACGAAGTGAGAATTTAGAGAATAAAGTAAGGAGACAAATATATATATAATTATTCTCCTTGAAATTAATTAATTTAACACATGTGCAAGATGCTCCTTATATACAGAGATGGTGAAGGAGCTAAGAATGAACCCAAGATGTGAGACTAAAGGATCCTAAGAGAGAAATGGGCCCAATGAGTCATTATACAGGGCTAAGTACAATGGCTATGAATAAACTAATTATGAGCCTTCTCTAAGTCTCTAACAATAGTAAAACATAACGGAGTACTTACATGGCATGAATCAAACATAATATCCTACGAAAACATGTACAATACCGAAATAAATAACCACCACTCTTGTAGTTTTCCAGCAACTGAAAAAATCGGTGTGTTTTTACCTCTAAGCAATCAATAACAGCCAGTTGATGTTCCTCAGCAATGTCTGGGTTTATTTTAATAAGCCGACCAAGTGCGTCAATGCCCATATATTTGAGATTATGACTATCGCTCTGCCAAACAGAAACTCAAGGAATAAAAATATGAAACAAAACATAGAAAAGACAAATGAAAACAATAACTTGTTGTGGTTTTGATCCTCACTACACAGCAACTTTGAAAAACTAACCTTCAGAAATTTTGAAGTTGCATCAATAGCAACACCCAGTAACTTTGTATTTGGATGGATGGATGAAACACAGCATATGCATTCATAAAGCACGGCATTTCCAATATTGCTAGTTGTTTCAATCTTCCCAATAATATGGCCAAGGACAGTGTACATGTGTCCGCTTGCTTGCTTATCCCCACTACCCAGCAAAGCCAGAATTTTTAGTAACTTCACCTGTCCTCAATAAAATAAAATGAAATGGAGGTCATAATTATTTCACAAGCTCTTTCTGATTATGGCTCAAGCACCATAAACAAACACAAAATAAATAGCAAAAAAACAACTTTCATGTGCTACACTAAAATTGGTATAAAACTAGTTTAAGCTTCTTCTTGACCGCAAGTAACAAATCTGATTCATCTTAATCTTGAATCTACATGCTAGTCCAACTTGCATTTCCACGAATGGCTAATATCTTGTATGATATTTCATTATGATTTGTATTCAAGCGCTTTCAAGTCAGATGAGATTTTTAAGAACAGCTTTGAGATCCACGTTTCTAGTCAGCAAAGATGGGAAAAGCTTAAGACGATGTAGACAATACTTGTGCCAATTCCGATGAGGAGAGAGTACTTCATCTTTATATACAAATTGGGACACAGCCAAAGAAACTACAAAAACGGTGGGTGCTACAATAAGTATAACACAATGGTTTAAGGAGATTGGATCCCCAGCTTTCTTTTGGAAGCAGTCAAAGTTTCAGAACGGTGGGGAGAGATTGTCAAAATCCTTCTCTACAGATTTTCTTATTAATAATTAAATTATTAGGGGAATACATCCACCACTCAGTACTAAATGATGTAAGGGAATTCTAAGAACAGCACTAGCATCAATTCACCTGGATGAATGGAGCAGGCATTTGATGGTAATCATATGCCTTTGGAAGCCGTCTTTCAGCAACTTGTTTGAGAATACTAATAAAACTGACAACCAGGTCCTTGTATGTGTTTGCATCAGCAGTGATAAGATCAAAGAGAGGGCACAATGCTGCACCCATAACTCCAGGATCACTATCAGAGAGCCCCTGCAAGAAGGAAAAAATATGATGCAGTAAAAATCATTTAATTCCAACATCAGTTGGACCAAGGACAGAAGAAAAATGGATAGCAAAATAATAAGCATCACGATCACAAAAAATAAATCTGAGAAATAAGCTAACATGTTATAATAAAAATATCCTTTTAAAATCTGGAACTCTAATAGTTGATGTCATGTAGTCATATATTTATGTCTAATATATGATGATTGGCATTTGTAAGAACTAAGGCTCAGTTTGGGAGAGCAGTGTCGGAGGCTCCAATGTAAAATAGAGCTCCGGTGAGAAACGGAGTCAAAATGGAGTTTTTGGCATTTCCCACCACACCAGAGCTATATGGAACCCCGATTGGGATCTTGTTCGTGGAAAGAAGAGAAAGAAATCTTGGAGGAGGTTGGAGTTCCACTTCTTGGACCCTCGGGATCCTATAGGGGGTGACGGGAGAAGAGCGGGGGACAAAGGAAGAACACTGGTTGGAGATCGACAAGAGGGGGGAAGGCAGCTCTCGAGCGGGACGTGTGAAAACCAACTGCAGACTGCCCTAGTTTGGTATCGGGAAAGGAAAGAAGGAGAGAGAGAGGTGATTTTGATTTAATAATTGCATGCCCTTCATTCCCTTCCAACCCGAGTATAACCGAGTGGCTAAAAACGTCGACAAATTCCAAAAGTTCCCCTCAACCAGGCTTAACATATGTGAGTATAAATATAACAAGTAACGAAAAATACTAAAGATAAAAATACAATAAATCGCAACGCTATAAATTAATCGGTGTGCCTTAGCACGACGCGGGTATGTGGTGCCCCAACGTGGATTCATAACATCTTCGTTGTTGAGATCAAGCTTGTCATTCAGCTGTGACGGCAATTGGACCAAGGGAACAGGTGGAAGCACCCCGATGAATGGCTTTAGATGGGAGACATGGAAGACATTGTGAATCCGGGCTTCAGATGGGAGCTAGAGACAGCACGCCACGTCTCAAATCAGCCGCAGCACTTCAAATGGCCGATAAAATTTTGGGCCCAGCTGTGGTAGGGAATCTTGGAGGCGGATGTCTGGCAATACGATCGGCGTTTCCGTCGCACCCACTCCCCAGGTGCGAAGAACAGCTTGCGGTGGCCCTGGTTGTAGGCAGTCTTCATGCATGCCTGAGGCTGAATAAGGTGCTCCCGCATGAGACTGAGAATCTGGTCGCAAATCTGTAGGTCCCTGTCCACGGCCTCTGGGCTAGCAATGCCACCAAAGTCATTACGAGAGGGGGATCCCTTCCGTTAGATGAGGCGGAGAGGAGAGGTCTGGAGAGAAATTGATGGGGATCATAATTCTCGGGCAGGCCAACCCGTATTGGAGTCGTTTGGGTTTACAATCATGGGAGGAGTTGGGATCGTTATATGGATGATCTGAGTCCGTAGTCGTATTTGAAACGTCAACGGGACATTTCCTATATATTTTCATATTTTTCAGTACATTATTTACATTTTATGTGTATTTTGTGTCCATCAATCATAGTCGTCTGTTGTTTTCCTTTTAGCCTAATAAGATAGTTGGAGTTGAATTCATATTATTACAGAAATTGGAGAACTTTCAAGTTTTATGATCCCTCTGCGATGCCGAAGCCGGGGAACCTAGGTGTCGAAGTCATGAAACCTAGGTGTCCAAGCCAAGCCCAGCCCTTCCCCTTGCAACCGTCGGCCATCCCTTCCCTACTCCTTTCCAAGCCACTGGAAGCCGCCCCTACAAGGGCCGACCATCCATCTCCACACCTTTCCTCCACCTCCACGCAAATAACTACCTATTACCGCAGGTAACCACTGTCGGAAACCACCAAAACCGCCTCCAACTGTTGTAACCGCCCACTAATTTAATGGTTACAGTAGTTACTCTGAGATCCCAGTCTCCAAGTGGGCTTCGACAACCCTCCCTAGCCTGGACGACTTCATATCCAAGGGTTTTCCTCTCACTCTTCCAGTAGACCAGCAAATTCAGGCAGTTATTTCCTCCGACATCCTCTCTTGGTATTCCATTACCCGTCCAAGGCCGTAAAAGTGCTGATCGGAGCCCCAACTGCTATTCCAACACAAGGCAGTGCACATCCTGCAAAATTCCAGTATCTTGTGACCTATAATATGACTGACAGACGCGCTACAGGATCCAGCTATAGATCCCGTCATTTGGTGTGGCTATTCCAGCCAAGGACTGTCTTGAGTACGCTGTTTCTACAGGTCGGAGTCACTGTTTTCAGTTCCAGCCCAAGACGACACTCCGGCAAGAATTCTAGTATCCTTTGATAGTGCCTTGCTGCCTGCCACTACTATTGGCTTTTTGGTTTCACTTGGTTTCAAAATTTTGCGCAACTTCAGCACTCCCCGACTGTAACCAGCAGCACCCATTTGAGAGTTTCCCAATCGGCAGCCTCTCCCCATCATTATACAACCTCCGAGAACGCCAAAGTGGTGCAAAAAGTCAGCAACCAGTAACATAGCGGCCTCGGAACCACTGTCAGATCCCTGAAAATACAGCAAATCTCCCAATTTGTTCTTGAATGCTTGTGTGAGTTCTAATTGGAAAGTCTATTTCACTTTGTGTTGACCACTTTTTGAATTGTATGCGATTTGAGATATTAATTGGTGAATGTTAGCCTAAACTTCTAAAATCACTTGAAAGATTTATTCGTCGAGTATTTGATGTAAGCAATCTTACTTTAGTTCTCATTAGAACGTGCTCTTTGTTTCTAATACCTAATCTCTATCGTGCATATATGTGTTGCCTAGATTAATTTCTTAATTTGTTGCAATTACTTGTAGGGTAATTGTTTGTTCATTGCAACATTGTAGAATTCCCTACATCCAACACTTGCATTCACCCGTTAGAGTTTTGTTAGGGAACGCACGCACCCTTCACACCCGTATTGCGTCAGTTCAATATCAAAGCCAGGTTCGGATTACTTTAGGATACGTAAGACTAGATTCTATATATCACCCATGTCATATCACAATAGTCGTTGCTACTCTAATCCTCTATTTGAGGAACCAGAGTCCGTCTGTGCCCGATCCCATAGAATTCTTCCAGAGAGATCTTCGTATTATTATGATGATCATCGTCGTAATCAGCCCCCTGTTTATAGAAATTGTGTTTGATTCTTCCAAAGGCGATTACTATGATGAGTATCATAGATATCATAGAGACTATTAGTTACGAGGATGATATCACGCATAGATTTAGGCTAGATGCACTATCCTTTGACGTCCAATAGGACTGAAAGGCATTTACAGGTTGGTTGTTAGGCATGGAAGACCGTTTTGACTGGTATGAGAAACCTGACAAGTGTCGTGTTAGATTTGCTAAGATGAAGCTTCAAGATCAGGCTAAGATTTATTAAACTGACCTAGAGCGTAGGTTTAAGTGTGATGGTGTTCGCCTCATATTCCAATGGGCATACATGAAGCAAATATTAAGGGGGAATATCTTTCGGCATCCTATAGGAGTCAGCTCATTGACCAATTACACGACCTTCAGCAAGGGACTATGTCCGTTTTCAATTGTATGACTCTATTCCATGTGTAAGTAGTGAAGAGCAATATTAAGGAGGAGCCCATTGCGACCACTTCTCGATCTCGTTCTGGGCTTCGATCAAAGATATATATTGAGTTGACTCATCACTGATTAAAATCAGTCGAGCAGGCATTTCAATTGACCCTCCATTACAAACAGTCCTTGAGATCCGCTAAAGTTAGTCGAGTATACTCACACCATGACTAGCCCATCAAGAGTCCTCCCAGTTCGAGGCCACAACCATGCCTACTCGTGTCCCCATGGACACAAAAGACAGAACACCTAATACAGATTTCTCCAATGATGTTCAGCGTCCAATGAGTGGTCTGCCACTTGAGTCTGACCCAGACTATATGGCTCCAATAGAGAGTGAGTTCAAGCAACCCAGTGACCTTATAGTGGTATGTCCTACCTCCTGCACAGACCTAGCTATAGACTTAATCATAGGCTCACTTTCAAGAATAGACTCGCCAGAGTCTCTTCGTATTATAGTGATGAGTCATGTCTGTAGTAAGAGTCGGGAGCCTAGTATTGACCTTGTAGTGAGTGTCTCACCTATTTCTGAGGGCACTCGATATATCAGAAACCTATTCAGATATTTGTCGCATCAGCGACGAATTTTATTATACCCCTCCAGGTGAGCCGCCTGATGTGTTTTCCCTTCGTGGTGGCACTCGATAATCATAGAGTGGCATCCAGTGTCCATGTCTCACACACTCATATGAGTGGTTATCGCATACTCGATGAGTACTTCTACACTCCACCTAGAGAGCCTCTTGTCAAGCCACCACTCATTAGGAACCTACACATAACTAGTGAGTGGGTCGAGGTTGAGAGTGCACTCGATGGATCAAGGACCTATTTTATCACTACTAACACTCAAGGAGACATTGGACATACTATATTATCATATTTAATTATCGATGTCATGGGTGATTATTTGAGTGATCATTGCACTCCCGATGAAATTTTCTACACCATGCCACCTAAGCATCCTAACCATGTACCACTCTTAGGAATTCCTAATAGTACCATGAAACCTCAGTGTAAGGAGTTAGTCATACCGCTTGTTCACCATTCGCATTGGTTACATGATAAGTTACATATGTTACATGACTCATCTGTGTTGCATGATTCATACCTATTGTATGTTTTGCATCATTTGCATACACTGAATGAATTTGTCCAACGTAAATTTGCAATAAGTAATGAAAATTATAAGGTTTACGCAGACATTCATCGGAGAGAGCAGAACTTTAGAAAATATGAGCAAGTGATTCTACCACTGAGCCTCACAGGTACTTGAGTTTATTCCCTCATTCTACCACTAAGCCCCAACCTACCATCTAGATACCCATAGAATCGTCTTTATTCAACGGAGATGAATGACAGGGGGAATTTATGCGGATCACAGCTCTCGGGAGGGCCAACCCGTATCGGAGCCCATTCGGATTTACACTCAAAGGAGGAGTTGGGATCGTCGTATGGACGATATGAGTTCGAAGTGACGTTCGGAGTGTCGACGGAACATTTCCTATGTATTTTCATTTTTTTCGTACATTACTTACGTGCCTTTTCTGTGTATTTCATGTCGGCCAATTATAGTTGTCCGTTGTTTTCCTTTTAGCATATAAATATGGGAGTTGGAATTGAATTCCGATTATTACAGAATTTGG
Source organism: Dactylorhiza incarnata (assembly GCA_033032865.1). Lineage (NCBI taxonomy): Eukaryota > Viridiplantae > Streptophyta > Magnoliopsida > Asparagales > Orchidaceae > Dactylorhiza > Dactylorhiza incarnata. The sequence continues at coordinate 1,595,047 of JAWHQI010000092.1, forward strand.
AGAAGAAATTTCAAGTTTTGTGATCCCTCTACGGTGTTGAAGCCGTGGAACCTAAGTGTCGAAGTCTATCCCTGACCCACCCTTGCAACCGCCAGCCATCCATCCTTCCTCCTCTCCAAGCTGCCAGAAGCCACCCTACAAGGGTCGTACATCCATCTCCAGACCTTTCCTCCACCTCCACGCAAATACATACTTATAATTGCAAGTAACCAACGCCTGAAACCACCAAAACTGCCTCCAACTGTTGTAACCGCACACTAATTTGACGGTTACAGGTAGTTACTCTGAGATCCCAGCCACCAAGTGGGCTCTGGCAACACTCCCTAGCCTGGATAACTTCATATCCATGGGTTTTCCTCTCACTCCTCCCAGTCGACCAACAAACTCAAGCAACTATCTCTGCCGGCAGCCTCCATGGGTATTCCAGTACCCGTCCAAGGCTGTAAAAGTGCTAATTGTAGCCCCAACTGTTGTTCCAACACAAGACAGTGCACTTCCTGCAGAATTCCAGCATCATGTGGCCCAGAATATGACTGCCAGGGACACTCCATCCATAGATCCCGTCATTTGGTGCGGCTATTCCAGACAAGGGCTGTCTCAAGTCCCCCATTTGTATAGGTTGGAGTCACTGTTTTCAGTTCCATCCCAAGACGACACTCCTCTGGCAAAAATTCTAGTCTCCTTGGGCCGCACCTTTGCTACCTGTCATCCATCTCCACACCTTTCCTTCACCTCCACGCAAATAACTACCTTTAACCGCAAGTAACCACCGTTGGAAACAACCAAAACCGCCTCCAACTATCGTAACCGTCCACTAACTTGACAGTTATTGGTAGTTATACTCTGAGATCCTAGCCACCAAGTGGGCTCCGGCAAACCTGCCTAGCCTGAACGACTTCATATCCATAGGATTTCCTCTTACTCCTCCCAGTCAACCAGCAAACTCAGGCAGTTATCTCTGCTGCCAACCTCCCTGAGTATTTCAGTACCTGTCTACCGCTGTAAAAGTGTTGATCGGATCCCCAAATGTTGTTCCAACACAAGACAGTGCACTTCCTGCAAAATTCCAGCATCATGTGGCCCAGAATCTGACTGCCAACCACAATCAAGCCATAAATCCCGTCATTTAGTGCAGCTATTCCAGCCAGGGACTGTCTTGAGTCCCCTGTTTCTACAAGTTGGACTCACTGTTTTCAGTTCCATCCCAAGACGACACTCCAGCAAGAATTCTAGTCATATTTGGCCGCGCCTTGCTGACTGCCACTCCTCTTGGCTTTTCGGTTTCACTCGGCTACAAAATTTGCGCAACTTCATCCCTCCACGACTATAACCAACAGTCCCCCATTTTGGAGTTTCCCAACAAGCAGACTCTCCCCATCATTATACGACCTCTGAGAACCCCAAAGTGGTGCAGAAAGTCAGTAACCAGCAACATAGTGACCCAAACCGTTGTCTGATGCCCGAAATTAGAGCAAATCTCCCAATTTGGTCTTGAATGATGTGTAAATTCTAATTGGAAAGTCTATTTCACTGTGTTGATTTGTTGAATCGTATAGGATTTGAGATATTCATCGGTGAGAGTTTGCCAATCTTCTAAAATAACTTGAATGATTAATCCGTCGAGTATTTGATGTAAGCAATCTTACTTTAGTACTCACTAGAATGTGCTCTTTGTTACTAATACTTAATCTCTATCGTGCATATTTGCGTTGCCTAGACTAATTTATTAATTTGTTGCAATTACTAGTCGAATAATTCCATGTGCATTGCATCATTTTCTAATTCCCTACAATCTACACTTGCATTCAGCAGTTAGAGTTTCATTAGGGCACATACACGCCATTCACACACGTCCAACGTCACATATGATATGAAATACTGTAGCAGTACTCCACCCAAGAAAGCCAACGTGTCCAGTCCTTGGGACGATCCTCTGTGATACAGCGAAGATACATATCGACTATCCGGTTAAACACCTCGGTTTGACCGTACGACTATGGGTGATAAGCAGAGGAGAAGGCAAGCTTGGTGTCGCACAGTTGAAAGAGCTCCTTCTAAAAATGGGAAGTAAGAACCTTGTCCCAATCGGAAACAATAATCACAGGAAGGCCATGTAGGCGGAACACTTGCTCAAAGAAGACTGCGACACCTCCCGCAGTGAGCGAATCACTCATGGCGATTAAGTGTGCCCCCTTTGAAATCCACCACCACGAAGAGGATCGACCTCTCCATCGATGAAGGAAACCGTTCCTAAAATCCATGGAGATATCATCCCACATTTGTGTTGGAACAAGAAGTGGCTGAAGGAGTCTCGCTGGAAGAAGGTGATCCGTCTTGCTGCACTGGCATACTGAATAGGCTGCAATGAACTCGTGCGCGCTACGCTTGAGGCCCTGCCAGAAGAATACCCCGCCCAAATGTACTCACTGAAAGGTCTTATGGACCCCTTCATGGGTCCCTCCATGGTTGTCGGCTAAGATGTCAGAAATTTAGGGGAAAGCGACCGCTAAATATATCTTATCCTTGTGCAGAATGAGGTTTATTAGGAAATATCTTAGTATGATTTAATGTAATAAAGATAAGTTGTTGTATAAGAAAGCTAAGTGTCAAAGTCATATAGTTTCTCAAAATGTTAGGTAAGGACTTACAGAAACACCAGCTTAGAAATCCTTGAAGACAGGAAAAGCTAAGAAGAAACTCTCTCAAAGAAGGCTTCTCTGTCTGCGTTCGTTGACCGACAAACGTTGACCGGGGCCATATGGCTCAACATTTGTAGTTCGCAAGCATCTTAGTTGTTAAAGGCGCGCCTCAGGCGCGCCTAAGGCTCAAGGCTCACCAGGCTCAGAGGTTTGCGCCTTTGTACGCTTTTTTTGCGCCTTTGAGCATAAAAGACATGTCTAGGTGCAATTTCTATTGTAAACTTATTTTTTTCAAAATAAAAAAAGAAATAATGTAAGAACTCAATATTTTTCTGTATGATTTGGTGTTCGTGAAACATAATCGAGCATTGACACTTAGATATGATGCAAGTCATCACATTGATTCTATTTTTTAAGAGATATAAATGATAGTAATGAATTATTAATGAGTACAATAGATGAAAATTCTGATTAAGAAGATGAAGTAATGTTTGATGTTGATTATTTAAACTGAATATGGTTGCGCCTTGCCTTCGTCAGGCGCGCGCCTGCGCCTTGAGCCTTGCGCCTAGGCTCCAAGACCCCTTTGCGCCTTGGTGCGCCTTGCGCCTTTAATAACTAAGGCAAGCATAGCTCTGTGATTTGCGATCGTCGACCAGTGACCTCAGACCAAATTGAAGGCTAATCAAGATTCGTTGACCGCTTGTTCTCTTCTTAAAAGAAGCTCACTCAACGATCGGCGAGCCATCCATTCAGCAATCATTGACCGAATGTCAAATAGCTCTACAGATGCAAAAAGAGTAGTTTCTCTCTCAAAATAAAAGGTGTCAGTCACGTCTGCGCTCATGCCACTACTGCTCCATTGGTACTTGGACAGATAAGAAAAACATAGGGCATATAAAAAGCGACTTTGCCTCTTGGATGCCCTAACCATCTTTAACTTCTTCAACAATAAGAAACGCCAAGAAGAAAGTTGTCAGGAAGCCGAACAAAGAGGTTCAGGCAAACGGAAACTGAAAAATGGCTACCCCCTATCTTTCATCTCTCTGTATTCTAAATCTCTTGCTTCTGTGATTCAGATAGTCTCTCATGTTGAGACACTCACTCTTGCTAAGAGCTATAGTATTCATTCTCTCAAACAATCTGTTGTAAAGGTTATCAGACTCTCCATTCAAAAGAGATGATGTGGTTCGAATCTCCAGAGGAAAAGATTAATTTAGGTTGGAGACTCCAAAGAAAAAGGCTCATCGTCTCGGTCGAGAGATAGTGGAAGACCACTTGTTGTGAGAGAGAGAACGTACCCACTTATTAGGGAACCTCTATAAATATTTGGGTTTTTTAGTTGTGTTCCTTTATTCTGCTTAATTTATGCTTGATATACTCTTGCTAGATAAGCATCTAGTTTAATTACTCAAATCACCTAATCAAAACTCATAAAGTGAAAAATTAGGAAAGGAGGTTTAAAATACCACAACCATCTATTCACACCCCCCCCCCCTCTAGAGAAGTATTCAAGTGTTTCATTCCGCACTTCAATTAGTATCAGAGGCAAGTTCACCTCTAAGAGTTAAAATCTTGGTGAATCAAGATCCTGACAATGAATACTCTTCTAGGTATTTGTTCTCTTTTCTAAAATGTCATCTCAAAAAGATTATGTTGTTACTTCAAGACCTCCTATATGCAATCTAGAAAGGTTCGTTATATGGAAGTTTAGGATTAGATTATACATGGATTCAATTAATGAAGAAATATATGAATCTATCATTTCAGGTTCACTCATCCCTATGAAGGTAACTCTCACAGATGATGGAGAAGTTTTCAAGCCAAGGGAACAATGGTCTGATGAAGACAAGAAGATGAGGTCCTACAGCAAGAAGATCATGAATATCCTTATAAGCACACTATCTGATGATATCTACCAATCAATCATCAATTGTGCCTCTGCAAAGGAGATTTGGGATGCCCTCATTGTAATGGTTGAAGGAAGTGAGAATGTAAGAAAAGATAAGAAGGCTGGCCTAATCAGCCAATATGAAAACTTCAAAATGAAGTCTGGAGAATCATTAGCGAAAGAGTATAAAAGGTATACCACCATTATAAATGGTCTGGAGACATGGAAGAGAGCTCTCTAATGAGGAGCAAAATGACAAGCTCCTTAAGAGTTTTACCAAAGAGTATCTTCCATGCTCCTGGGCCATCAAAGAAACCAGGAAGTTGGGGGAAATAACTCCTGAAGCTTTGTATGGAAGGCTTCAATCATTTGAGCTGGCTTCAATCATTTGAGCTGGCTTCAATCCTTTGAGTTGGCTAACTCCTAGACCAAGACTGAACTAAAGCCAGCCCCTCTCCTCAAGCCAATCCCAAAGAAGACAGTGGCCCCTGCTGCCACTAAATCAAGGAGTCTCCCCTACTTCACTGAAGAAGAGCTTAGCTTCTTAGCAAGGAAGCTCTACAAATGGAAGGACAACATTTCTTCTAAGCACAAGGAAATGAGCAAGGAAAGAAGCTCCAAGAACATCAAGTATGAGCCTAAGCCATCTGATGAAATTGTGTGTTATTATTGCAGGAAAATCGGACACATTTCCACCGACTACCACAAGAATCTAAAGGATCAACAAAGATCTAAAGGAATGAAAGAAGAGAAGAGGAGAAAACCCTTCAAGAAAGAGAAGGGGATGATTGCTTAAAGATGGAGTGAATCATCCTCATCTTCTGATGGAAGCTCAAACTCAGAATGTGAAGATGAGTCTGAAGTAAAGTGTCTAATGGCACATGAACTAGAAGATGCATCCACGTCCGAAGAGGTACTCAACTTGAATAGTTTAGACATGGAACACTGTATACTCTGCTTGCTGATACAGTGGTTCCTAGTGGGGCTCTTATCTCTGAGAGCCAGGAGGTTGACCAGGAGGAGGTGTCCAGGCTGTGGCATCATCGGCTTGGGCATATCAGTGAGAAGGGGATGTCAGCCATGGCATCCGGTCAGATGGTGGAAGGCGTGCCGGAGTGCTCCACAAGCCTTGGGTTCTGTGAACATTGCCTGCTTGGCAAACAGACCAGGGTAAGCTTTCGTGGGACGGGCACGAGGGCAACTGAAGTGCTGGAGCTGATACACAGTGATGTGTTTGGGCCAACTCCAGCTCCATCTCTAGGCGGCACAAGGTACTATGTGTCTTTTACTGATGACCTCTCACGGTATTCCTGGATTTATTTTCTCAGGTCCAAGTCAGAAGTTCTGGACAGGTTCAAGGAGTTTAAGAACCTGGTGGAGAACCAGTTGGAGAGAAAGGTGAAGGTCCTCCGTTCTGATAATGGAGGGGAGTACTGCTCTGATGCCTTTGAGCAGTACTGTACTGAGCAGGGGATTGCACGGCAGAAGACCACACCGTATACTCCAGAGCAGAATGGAGTGTCGGAGAGGCTGAACAGGACCTTGATGGAGAAGGCCAGGTGCATGCTCATTTGGGCAGGTTTGGGGAAGGAGTTCTGGGCTGAAGCAGTGGCGACTGCAAATTACCTGAAGAACAGGTCCCCTACATCTGCTGTGGAGGGATGTACTCCCTTTGAAGTCATCTTCAAGAGAAAGCCAAACTTGGTCTATGCTCGTGTGTTTGGGTGTGATGCATATGTTTACATTCCAAAGGAGAAGAGGGGGAAGCTTGATGTCAAGTCTGAGAAGTGCATCTTTGTGGGTTACAAAGATGGCATTAAAGGCTACAAGCTTTGGAACCCTGTGACCAGGACTGTTACATTCAGCAAGGATGTGGTGTTTCATGAAACCAGTCCTCAGGCAGTCACACAAGCTGAGAAGGCCAAAGAAGAAAAGAAAGGGACAGTGGTGGTAGAAGAAAGCTTTGAGAAAGAAGCTACTACTGTTGGGGCTGAATCTGATTCCGAATCAGATGATTTGGAGGTGGTGAGAAGTGATGATGAGTCAGAAGATGAGGCTGAAGAAATTCCACTTCTGAGGAGATCGACAAGGGAAAGAAAGGCACCAGTAAGATATCCCCAATGTGCAATGGCTGCACAGTGTTGCCTAAGTATGCTTGGTGAAGATCCAATCTCTGCCAGAGATGCTAGATCAAGGGCTGATTCAAATCAGTGGGAGTTAGCCATGGTGGATGAAATGGAGTCTCTGAGGAAGAATCTGACTTGGTGTCTGTGTAAGCTTCCAAAGGGGAGGAAGGCCATTGGAAGTAAATGGGTCTTCAAGCAGAAGGTGAAGGGGGATGGCACTGTGGAGAAATACAAGGCAAGGTTGGTTGCAAAGGGATTCTCCCAGGTAGAAGGTGTTGACTATGATGAGATCTTCTCACCTGTAGCCAAGATGACGTCGATCAGATTGGTTCTCTCTATTGCGGCAGCGCATAATCTAGAGATTGAGCAGATGGATGTGAAGACGGCGTTTCTTCACGGTGATCTGGAGGAGGAGATATACATGAAGCAGCCGGAAGGATTCGAAGCCAAGGGCAAGGAGGATCGGGTCTGCAGGTTGAAGAAGTCCTTGTATGGACTAAAGCAATCTCCGAGAATGTGGTACCAGAAATTCGACACCTACATGCTGGAGTTAGGTTTTGAAAGGTCGAATTCGGACCACTGTGTGTACATCCAGAGAAAGGGAGAGCAGTTCATCTTCCTGACACTCTATGTAGATGATATGTTACTGGTGGGCAATAGTGTCAGGATGATCCAACATGTGAAGAAGCTGCTCTCAGCCAAATTCGAGATGAAGGATTTGGGGCCAGCAAGTGTCATCTTGGGAATGCAGATTTCCAGGGATCGAAGCAAGAAGAAGCTTTGGTTGGGGCAGCAGAGGTACGTCGAGGAGATGTTGAACTTTAAGAAGTATAACATGACGGACTGCAAGCCAGTGGGAGCACCAATGGCAGTTGGGTGCAAGTTATCTGCAGAGTTGAGCCCAAAGACACAAGATGAGGTCGAGGACATGGCGAAGGTCCCTTATGCTAGTGCAGTAAGAAGCTTGATGTACGTCATGGTCTGCACTCGCCCTGACATTGCTCAAGCAGTGGGAGTGTTGAGTCGATATATGGCTACACCAGGAAAGGAACACTGGAACGCGGTGAAGCGTGTGTTCAGGTATCTCCGAGGCACTTCAAATTACTCCCTATGTTTTGAAGGAGCTGGTGAAGAAGGAGTCCTAGACGTGGTTGGGCACGTGGACTCAGATTGGGGAGGTGATCTGGATAGCAGAAGATCCACCAGTGGATACGTGTTCACACTGTTTGGAGGTGTTATCAGTTGGATGAGTCGGAGGCAATGCGTGGTGGCACTCTCGTCGACGGAGGCAGAGTACATGGCTCTTACTCATGCGAGCAAGGAGGCCATATGGTTGCGGAGGCTATGTTTGGAGCTCGGGTTTGAGCAGGGGCCAGTGAAGCTGTGGTGTGACAGTCAAGGGGCTATTCAGCTAGCCAAGAATCCTGCCTTCCACGCACGTACCAAGCACATTAACATCCAGTACCATTTCATCCGGGAGAGGGTGGAGAAGAAGGTAGTTCAACTGGAGAAGGTGGGCACGATGGAGAACAACTCAGATTTTCTTACCAAGGCAGTTCATGTTGCCAAATTTCAGTGGTGTGCAACGGTCGTAGGGTTGAAGAAGAAGGTTGGAGGAGCAGCTCTCATCGGAGGAAGATGTTCACCAAGTGGGAGAATGTTGGAGTTGGGGAACACTTCTGGTCAGGGTTCGTCGAACGGCGTTCGACGAACGGAGAAGAGTTCGTCGAACTCCGCCTGTGCTTGAAGAATGAAGAAGGGTTCGTCGAACGGTGTTCGACGAACGGAGAAGGGTTCGTCGAACGGTGTTCGACGAACGGGTCCTTGCCTCAGCGGTTCGTGGAACGGGAGAGGCCTGCGTTCGACGCTCGATGCCTGCGCTCGACGCTAGATGCCTGCGCTCGACGTCTGCGCTCGACGCTCGACGCCTGCGTTCGGCGCTCGACGCCTACGTTCGACGCTCGACGCCTGATGTACATGTTGTCTCAGCTGGTTCCGTCTCAGCGGATGTTATTGGACCGTCTCAGCGGTTGGTTGGTCTGAGCCCGGTCTGGCGCCCTATTTAAAGGGTGCATAACCCTGGTTTAGGGTTAGACGAGAAGAGAAGAGAAGTCCAAGAGAGTGCAATAGTTTTTTGCGCGGTGTTCCTTGGCGGCGGTTTCTCTGTTCTTGTCTGAGAGGGTTAGGTGAGGTAGGATCGGATCTGATCCTTGTAACCTTGTAAGCTGTAATCCGTCTTGGTGATTAAAGAGCAAGTGAAGAGGAAGGGGGAGATGGGACGTAGCCCGGCTTGGGTGAACCTCTGTATATCTGTGTCTTCTGTGTTTTTCCTGTGTGTTGTTTCGTTTGTTCTGTCGAATTTTCTCGTCTCGGCACACCCTGTTTCTTTACATTATGCCTAGGTGCATTATAGTTATAAAATGATTCTCTTTCATTCTCATTGAATCTTTTATAGGCCAAAATCTTTATATTTAAGTCACGTACAAGTATCTGCATACCCAATCTAAATCTAGATACGTGCATATCATTTCCTTTATTTCCCGACATCACGTGCATGTAGGACCTTAATTGAACTAAACCAAGTATTTTTCCGCTGCAAATGCACATATACTTTCTTCGGTGGACTAGTTGATCCACGAACTGAGAGACACAGTTCTTACCCCAAACCTAATAAGTGATTTCAAGTAATGAGTCATCATGTAAACCTGTTTTGTAATGAATAAGAAATAGGTTCCCGCCTGAGCGTCTGCAGTTGTCTCCTGCATGACGTGGCATCGTGACGCGTATTTTCTCTACTCTGATATTCCTAACTGCTGAGAAAATGCGGGTTGTGACAGTTGGTATCAGAGCTAGGTTCGTTTGACAAGTTGGACGAACGACTGTTTTTTCTGATATGGTGATAGTCGTCTCGCCTCATTGCATACACACACCAAAGTGTCATCTGTACGTCTTGGCTGAAGCATGAACACTACACTCATAAGCATGATAAGAAGTATACAGGCATATTATGTAGTATGGGATGCATAATATGTGTTTGTATATGGATCCTCATAGGTGACAACATGTGACCGTTATGTAGTATGGGATGCATAACACCAGTCCCATGGATGTCCATTAGCTCGATTTTTATTTTTCGTTGAATGCGATATTATGTATTATGGGGTGCATAATATTTCATGTGTACGGCGTTCATGACATGCATTAAGGCTTTTCTTACAATGCATAGCACAACATGCAAATCATAACATCGCATAAAGCACCCGTGTCAAGCTAAAGATTTATATGATGACACGCGTACACCCATGATTTCAAAACGAACACAAGAAAATTCATGCATTCATGACATTTGCACATGAGTCAAGAGGGATGATGGAGTATCATCCCAAGATTGAGCAGGACATCATAAAATCCCAGAGCAAGGTAGTAGCAATAGCAAGTATCTGTACATGTATGTTCTGAACCAAGCAGGATAGTTCTAGTGTAAGGTTAAGTTTTGATTGGAGGTTTATGCGTATTAGCAGAAATGGCGCCTAAGCGAATCGCAACTAGATCGACTTCTCAGTCGGAGGGTGAGTCGTCCGGAGCGCAGAGTGAAGCCTTGATCGAGAGTCTGCGCTAGAGCAATAAGGCTCTGACGAGACAAATGGTTGCGATGCAGTCGCAAGTTGAGGCGTTGTTGTCTGTCGGTGCAAGGCAGCAAACCGCGATGCAGGCCCCCGTAGTAGGACAGACTTTACCTACCCCTCCCGCTCCCCTAGTGCCCCCAGTAGCGATACCGCCTGAAATGAACTTCATTTCGCACTATCAGAGATTGGGACCTCCATCGTATGACGGACGGGCTGACTTCGTGGCCTTGGACGATTGGCTTATAACCATTGAGGAGATGTTCTCGTATTCAGGAATCACCGTGGACCAGAAGGTGATGGTCACCGCGTACCAGCTAAAGGGGTCTCGCAAAAAGTTGGTAGTTGAGGGAGAAGGAAGGACTTACAGGAGGATGTACGTGGGAAACCTTCAAAGGGATGCTGATAAGGAAGTTCCTGTCGTCGGTGGAATGGGACCGGTTAATGAATGACTTCCTGCATCTAAAGCAGAGGCAGCTCTCGGTGAGCGAGTACGAAATTGACTTTTGCAAGCTGAGCAGGTTTGCTCCGTCCCTGGTAGCCTCGGAAGAAGGAAGGGTGAAGAGGTTTCTGGGTGGTCTCCGCAGTGACATCCAGCAGCTGGCCAGTGCGTACAGGTCGGAGAAGTACGCCGAGGTAGTAGATGCAGCGCTGAAGGTTGAGGCTATTGATAATGCTCCAAGCGCGCCTCTGTGCGCTCCGCTCCAAGCGCGCCTTTGTGCGCTCCCCTCCAAGCGCGCCTCCGTGCGCTCCCCTCCAAGCGCGCTTCCGTGCGCTCCGCATCAAGCGCGCCTCTGTGCGCTCCCTTCCAAGCGCGCCTCTGTGCGCTCCCTTCCAAGCGCGCCTATGTGCGCTTCGCTCCAAGCGCGCCTTCGTGCGCTCCGCATCAAGCGTGCCTCCGTGCGCTCCGCTCCAAGCGCGTCCGTGCGCTCCGCTACAAGCGCGCCTCTGTGCGCTCCGCTCCAAGCGCGCCTCCGTGCGCTCCGCTCCAAGCGCGCCTCCGTGCGCTCCGCTCCAAGCGCGCCTCCCTGCGCTTCGCTCCAAGCGCGCCTCCGTGCGCTCCGCTCCAAGCGCGCCTCCGTGCGCTCCGCTCCAAGCGTGCCCCCGTGCGCTCCGCTCCAAGCACGCCCCCGTGCTCTCCGCTCTCAAGATCGCTCCAAGCACACCCCCGCATACGCAGCAACAAGCACTTCGCGCACTCAAGATCATCACTCCAGACTCCTCTCGCGCAGCAAGAGGCAAGCCGCAGAGACAAAGACGCACAGTGCATATCGATCCAACCTCCAATCTGCAGTCAAAACCTCCAGAGCGCTAAGAGCGCAACATTCCCCTCTGCAGTAGACAAAAGTCTTAGCTCCGTGAGCGGTGGCTTGTCACCCTCCGAGCATCTCTCTCTCAACAATTGTAACGAGAGGCGGCATGTTGCCCTCGAGTTCTTTAAAACAGCTCTGTACAACAACCAACAGATATTGGAGGTTCCGGCCGGCACAGACCTGGCAGCGTGGTTTTTCACCCAGTTGACGGGTTTTCCACGTTAAAAAAATTGCTCTAACCCTAATCCTCTATTTCTCTCCATTTCCCTAACTTTAATCCTCCCATCCTCTCCCTTTATCTCTTCCCTCTTCCGATATTTCTCTTTATTTCTATGGCTGGCATTGTGTGGGGCAGCAGTTGTGCATTGTGGGGGGGTTGTGGTTGTGGTTGTGCATTGTGGCTGTGGTTGTGCATTGTGTGCATTGTGGTTGTGGTTTTGCATCGTGGTTGTGCATTTTGGGCATTGTGGTTGTGGTCGTGCATTGCGGGCAGTCGGCTGTGGTTGTGCATTGTGGGGCAGTCGGTTGTCATTCTGTCTGGCAGCATGGCAGTCCTCTCTTCCTCACTATTTTGGTTGGCAGTCTGCATTCCTCTCTTACTCTATATTTCCAACATATGATATGAAAAAGTTTTCAGCTATACACTTAGGTTTCAACATTATTTTTGCAACAAATGATGGAGGATTTTTGTACTCTTGCCCTATTTAAACTACTTGTTATTGTAGTTTATATTGAACATGTCTTATTGAATAATAGATCATTAGTGCTCCGTGCTGTCGTAGTAAATTGAGAATTGATGTTATCGTAGGCAAGAGGTTATTTTATATTTTGGAATAATTGATTTTTTTATTTTTACATGATGCAAATATGCAATATATAATATTTCTGATGTTGCAAAATTAATGTTGACCCTTAGTTTATTAGACTCATCAATGATGAGAATGATGACATCATTATTGTGGGAATATCACTGATGTTTTTTTTAATTTGTTCATTGCGTAGAATAATGCATTCATCAGAAGGTTCTAGCAAGATTCTTAGCGCTTCATCCGTAGTAGGTCGAGATCCATGTTGGGCATTTGGTGAGAAGGTGACTCCAAAAGATACCAATCAGATACGATGCATATATTGCAAGCAAATTGTGAATGGTGGAATTACACGCTTGAAGCATCACTTGGTAGGGGTAAGGGGCAATGTTAAGGCATGCTCGAAAGTACCATCTGATGTTAAAGAGAAGGTTGAGGGATATTTACATTCTGCACAAGCAACCAAAAAGTCTAAGATTGAAAGGATGCAAACAGTTTTGGAAGATGTAGTTGTCGGAGGGGATAGCGACAAAGAGGAAGCCTCGCAAAAGAGTTTGTATGCCGGGGTAGGTACTAAAGGACCGATGGATCAATTTTTCCAACTCCAACCAGCCGAGGGTAGCAAAGTGGTACAAACCACAATTGATAGTAAGTATAAAAAAAAAGCTAGAGATGACGCTTGCTTGTATATTGCAAGGTGGGCAAACGAGACAGGCATTCCTTTCAATGTCTTGTATGCTACATCCTTCCAACAGGCGTTGCATGTAGTTGGGCAATGTGGACTAGGGATGAAGGGGCCAACCCCATATGAGATGAGGGAGAAAATCTTGAAGATGGAGGTTCAACGGACGAATGAGATGCTAAGTACATTCACTCAAACATATAGGGTGCATGGTTGCAGTATTCTTACAGATGCGTGGACAGATAGAAAGGGAAGAAGCATCATGAACATAGTGGTGCACACTATTACTGGGGTGGCATTGGCTATCCAAGAATGTGTCCTCATCCACACATGATGGGAAATTTATTTTTGATTTTGTGGATGAGGCGATTTGCCAGCCCAGAAGGCCCAAGAGAGGAGAATATAATACAGGTGGTGACAGACAATGCATCCAATAACATGGCGGCATCAAGGTTGATTGCTTTGAAGAGGCCTCGAATCTTTTGGACTCCATGCGCTGCACACACAATCAATTTACTTCTCCAGGACATTTCTAGATTAAAGCAAATCAAAAATGCAATTGCATTGGGACGTCAATTGACAGTGTTTATATATGGTCATACTATCTCCATTGATATGTTTAGGGAGACGACGAAAGACTTGAAGTCCCATGATCTTGTGCGCCCCGGAGTGACCAGATTTGCTACAGCATTTCTTTCATTACAGAGCATCCATGAGAAAAAGAGGCAGTTGCGGGAGATGTTTACATCAACAAGGTGGGATGCTACCAAATTATCCGGTAGTGAGGCGGGCAAACAAGTATCTTAGTACTATATTACCTATTGATCTATGAATATAATTATTCTGTTACTTATCATCTATCTATCCTCTTGAGTTGTAGGCTACAACTACAGTTTTGGGTGAGACTTTTTGGGTAAATGTTGAGCTTGCTATTCTTGTATTTGCCCATTGGTGAAAGTCCTCAGAAGAGCTGATGGGGACGCACCTTCAATGGTTAGTTGTATAGTGATATGAAGAAGGCTAGAGAGGAGGTTGATGCTGCTCTTGATTTTAAGGAGAGTAATTATCTTCCCGTATGAAAGTTGATAGATAGAAGAGCAGAGGCTATGATGAGCAATCCTCTATATCTAACGGGTTATTTACTGAATCCGTTCTTCTACTTCCCAAATAGGGAAGAGATAGATGGAGACCAAAAGTTCATGGGTGGGTTTATTGACTGCCTCACTAGAATGTACTCTCATGACATTTCTATGCAAGATGCCATTACTGCTGAGGTTGAGGTTTATCAGCTAGAGCAAGAAGCATTTTCCTGGGACATAGCTAAGAGGCAAAGAGTACTTACTGTCAGAGTTGAATCCAGGTATATTTTCACCAAGCAATTATTGGACTATTTTTTTACTGAACTACTAATAATTTGTTATTTTTTCATAAGCTCATTGGTGGAAGTTCTATGCAATGGAAACTCCAAATGTGAGAAAAATGGCTATGAGAATCCTGAATTTGACAACTAGTTCCTCCGGTTGCGAAAAAAATTGGAGCACTTTTGAGATGGTAATTTACTTGTACATATATATTTTAAAATGATATTACAATAATATTTTAAGTTTAACAATTTTTAATGTTTATATCATATTCAGATTCATTCGAAGAAGAGGAATAGACTAGAAAGCAAAAGATTGAATGATTTTGTATTTGTAAAATTCAATTCTAAGCTGAAGTCTAAATATTCTGATCCATCTCGAGACCCATTGTCTGCAGAGAGTATTGATGAAGGAAAAGTTGTTGAGTGGTTAACGGGTCCTGCTGCTGATGTTGAAGATGATGATGACGAAGTGTTTCCTTGAGAAGGATTGACTTGGACTCAGATTGGTGACATGGTTGATGCTGATGTGAGTTGTTGGAGAAGTGCAAGGCCGGTTTTAAAACAGACATATACGACAAAAGCGAAAGAAAAATGACATATGTCTGAGAGGGATGTGGATGAGAATTCTGAGGAGGACATTGTTGATGATGCACTAGTGTTTTACACTTCCGATGACTACCCAACTGATGAAGAATCATGATGTTATTTAAGTGAGTTGAATTAAGTTAATTCTTTTCATCATATTCATAACTCTTTATTCTTTAATATAGTTCTTAGTACTCAAATGTTCGTTAATTAATTTCAGGAAAAAATATTGTAGATTTATATAAGAGTAGCAGATTTTGTGGAGCATTAACATTTTGGTAATAAGCTGAGGTACGATTATACTTTCTAGTTTAAATGTTTAATACTTTAATATGATTTTGTGATGTTGTATTATACTATTACTTGATTGAAGGTATGCAGCATTTCTTATTGATTACAAATTGATTAAACACTTGTTAGTAGTTTCATTTTCTAATATGAATTTTAGTGTTTAATTCATTAAATAAAATAATTACCATCTAATTAAAAAAATATTATGATATATAATATATATATAATATTACAATCCGACATTTTGAAATATCTCTGATATATCCCCCGCAATCCGACATCCGACATAAAAACCCAAACCGACATGAGTCCGACATCCGACATCTGCAAGCTTGCAAGAGACTGAAGGTCTGTGATGATGTCAAAGAGATGTTGCAAGCTGCCCTTGCCAGAATAAAGGGAGTGAAGTTCCTCCCACATAGCTTTGACCGTCTCATGATACATCGTCATACGATATGGTTCATTGCCCATCGAATTTAGAATCCACGATTGGACACAACCGTCATCACGCTGTCATTCCTCGGTGGGCTCAGATGAAGTGGCTTTTGTCAGATGATGAAGAAGGCCTTTTGTCTGGAGAACTCGACGAACAGAGTGCACCAATTCAACAAAATTCTTCTTCTTACTAAGAGAGATTGTGGTGATCCTAAGCACATCACGAACTTCAGGAAGGGGAGCCGCAACACGAGCAGGAAGAGACGGATCATTATTCTCGGCCATAGAAGAAGGCGAGGAAAGCAAGCCGGCCAAGAGACTTGAGGTACGAGGGAGACCGGAAAGCAGACGCAGTGCACGGTCAGGACAGGCTGCGGTCTGGAGACAGCGGACAGAGAGCTCGCAGGAGAGGTTGTGGTCTGGAGAGGCTGCGGTCTAGAAGGCTCGTAGCAGTCAAATGACAGCGAACGGGAGGGCTCGCAGAACCAAAGAGTTCGCAGGAGTGATCGCAGTCTCGGCAAGTAAGACAGGTTGCGGTCAGGAGACAGTGGACGGGAGAGCTCGCAGAAGAGACTGCGGTCTGGAGAGCTCGCGGTCGGGAGAGCTCGCGGTCTGGAGAGGCTGCGGTCTGGAGAGCTCGATGCGATCAAATGTCAGCGGACAGGAGAGCTCGCAGAACCAGAGAGCTCACAGAACCGAAGAGCTCGCAGTAGAATAGGAGAGCTCGCGGCCTTGGCAAGCGAGACAGAGCGGTCTCGGACACAGAACGGTCTCGGATGGAGCCGCGGTCAGAAAAAAACAGATTGCAGGAAAGGTGCGAAAACTGACCAGCTGTCAGAGAGGAGAGTATAAAAGGAGGAGGAGAATACCAACTCCAGAAGAAGGAGGGAGCACAGGATGCGGTCACGAGAAATTGAGACCCCAGAAGGAGGGAGCACGGGCTGCGGTCACAAGAAATTGAGACCGCATGAATGGACAACACTGGAGACCGCAGAAGGAGGGAGCACAAGCTGCGGTCAAAAAATTTTAGGACCGGTTAACCTCGCTCTAATACCATGTGGAAAACAAAGGGAGAGAAATAAAAATGATAAAATTATCAATACTTTGTATTTCTTCACATGTATTACAACAAGTATTTGTACACTTATATAGAAGAGAGAGGGAATAGGAAATCTCATTCTAAGATGTGAGACTAATAACTATAAAGAGAGAGAGCCTAGATGGGCCTTTGCTGGGTCTTTTTACATAATTTCTCTAACAGCCTACATAAAATTTAAATTTATGGGTACTCTAGTTTTATCCTCTATAAAACAATAGTGTTGTTATTAGGAATTTGAAACATTTCACCTTATAATTAGTTAATTACTAAATCTCCATGCCAATCACTAATAGCCTTCACAAGAGCAAGTTTCCCTTCGTGTAGCAAATTTACACTGCATAACAAAAAATCCTCCTACATTCTTGGAGAAAAATCCATGTAACCAATTAAATGACAAGTAATAAAATATGTTCTATATTTCATTTTTGTATAGCCACTTAACACTGGATAATAGAAAATCTTCTTACATTCTTTGAGCAAAATCTATGTAAGTAACCAATTAAATGAACAACACTCAAGTCTTTATCCCACCATAGTGGGGTCGGCTATATGGGTCAGCTAAACCAATTAAATTAACGACATCATAAAATCTTTTAACTCTAACCGAGAAAGGACGTTGTTATACAATAAAAGATTGAAAAACACAGGTTGATTGTAGGGATGAAAGAGCATCCTTCAAAAATACAAAAATATGGATTGGGTGCCCTTCCAATACTTGCCGTATCAAAATTATCATTGCATCGCTATCATTAGCCTATAGCAACTACTTAGGGTTGTTTTTTAAGGAGATGAACCCTCATCCTCCATTCTAGTGAAAGCTATACAAGGTGGCAACTCTATTTTGTGAATATTTTTGCACAACTTCAATTATCGCTACAATATCTGGTAATGAACCAAAAATTTTAATTTCAACCAAAATAATTCAACTTGAATAGTAAATTAGGATATAAAGAAGTTAATTGCAAGACAATCAAGGTGTTGCTGTATTCAGAAAGAAAATGGTGCAAACAACAGCAATCAATATTTTGGAAATATGCAATCTGGAACTATATACTCAGAAAAGTGCTCACATGCACTGTGTTATAGAGTAAAGTGGCTTCCCAATCATACCTTCCTGAAATTTGAGAGGAGATGAGAAACTGAAGCTGGGGCGCGCTGGTAGAACCTGTGCAGTGCCATTATTGCCTTCTTCCTTACAGTCTCCTTGGGATGCCCTAAGAGGTCTACGACCTGCGGAAGGACGGCAGGAATCGTCTCTTCGTTGATGAGCTTACATACCGCAGTCAGAGCAGCGCAAACCACCAAATAGTTGTCAGACTTCAGATCCTTTTGTATCGTGTTCACAATGAGGATTATGAGATCATGATCTTCGTTCAAGAAAAGGGTGACAGCTAGATAACCAGTTCTTTTGTGAGAAACATTGTCGTCGTGAGTCATCTTCACGGCGTGAATATGGCCGAAGGAGGCGTCATGACCGAGCATCTCGACATAGACCAAGCGTATAATGTACTCCTTCATCTTGCGGCGAGTAACGTCCGGCTCCGAAATGCGGCGCTTTAATGTATCGATCTCGCGAAGGACGATGCGATCCTCCTCCACCTTCGATCGCGCCTCGCCAATGGACTTCACTAGATCCAGGAACTCCTTGGACTGGCCCCACCCACCCTGGGAGCCCATCGCTAGCTCCCTCCCAATCGTCTTCAGCTGTTCCATGTTTGATATATGATCGAACACTACAGCTTCAAACCGCCGAGATTCAGATCTAAGAGACAGAATACGAATGGGGCGAAACTTTTCGGGAGTTAAATTCAGTAAACTACAACCGAAACGCCAGATTCATCACCATCTATCCAACTACACTACCGAATTTCACCGCCAGACTTGTTTCGATCTCAGTTACCAAAGAATTCGTCGTCGTGGTTCCATTTGCTTCAACGCTACTTCCGTTGATACAACTTTTCTGGTTAATTCCCGTGAACTGATCTCTCCGGTACCAAGGAGTCCCCTGCCGAGATCGCCAACGGAGAGACTCTTAACACCGCAAATTCATTCGCCGCCTTAACACTGCCTACAATTTCCTTCCACTTCACAGAAGTTACCGTCGGCAGCGGTCGTCGGACTACTGCTGTTGGGCGTTCGATCTCTTCTCTCAGCTCGTCTGCCCTAGAGAGAAATTAGAAAGAAAATGAGCTGAAACCGGGGCGAGTACTTCGAAGGCAGTAAATTGGTCGGGATATGTCATATATTGAGAAAAGATATTAAGTTTAAAATGACTAATGTAATTTTTAATTTTATATAATCGAGATATTTGACACTGTGTAACAAAATTTATAAAGGTCAAATTTCTCAGTTATGAAATAGCAGGGGTTACAATATTACTTTTAAAATTTGTACGAAGCCAAAGGTCATCATTTTGTCACATATACTTAACTCTATTTCTTATTGTTGCGATGGCTCATTTGGTTGCTTATATTGAGTTTTAGATTAAAAATAGTATATGTGCTTTTATGTGCAAATTTAAAAAATTATTTTAATTAAAATTTAATATTTTTAATTAAATTCAGTGTTAAAAACTAAATATAGACATTTATATAGTCACTGTATTTGTTGCAGGTCACTTAGCGCTCCCACGATCCGGGAAAACGGACCGTCTTAGCCAGGGGCGGAACTGTGTAGAGGCACACCCGGGCAAGTGCCCGGGTTCAGTTTTGGCGATAAAAAAATAGCTTGTAGACATATTTATAATCATTTATAATTATTTGGGTATAATATTGAAGTAGTTAGACACATAAAATAAGACAATTTCTCTCCAAAATCCCGCCCCTCAGCCGTTCCGCGTATCTACCAAAGCCAAACCGGCAAACCCTAATTTTAAAGTGCGGTTCAGGGCTTGCTTCAGGTGTTCAGCGGTTCGGTTCACGTATTCACGATTTCTAACTCTCCACAATATATTTCAAGTCGGTTCAGGACCATCGGCCCCTCCTTTCCCAAAGTATCGAACCCTAGCTCCTCCCTCGCTCCCCGACAGGCGAGCTGCGACCCACTTCGCCACTTCGGCCTTCTTCCCTGCGCAGCGAGGCAAAACGACGAGCGCTCATCATTGAGCGGCCGGCGACAAGGCTTCGGCCCCGAGCAGAGAGTGGCACAGTCGCGTACTCCCAGACTCAGTCCCGGTAAGGCGGTAATTAAATCGTTCCCTTAGTTTCTACATAATTTCTGCCTCTTCGTCTTGGTCTCCATCTGCATCTCCCATAGTTTCTACATAATTTTCCCCTCTTTTCAGTTTTCTGTTTTTGTTCGATGGCCATGAATATCGTGTTCAGTTTACTGTTTTTTTTATGTTTAGGTCTATTGGATTTGGAATTGGATCTATGCAGTGGAATAGGTTGATTCCCAAACGATTAGCAAATGTATTATTTTTATGAATAGGGCTGAAAATCTGAAATAGTGAAATCTGAATTCCTCTGCGTTACTGCGTAAATAGAGACACCTTCAACTGCGTTATGGAGAATTTTTTTTCAAAAGTTGTTCAATCTAGTCAAAAATCTCAAAGCATGGAAGTTATTCCTTCATCAGCATGCACAAAGAGCCGTCGGTTAAATTGCGTTGAAGACTTACAATCTGATCCTGGGTTAAGACAATCAATAACGAGTTATGATGTAAACGATCAAGATAACATTAGAAGATATTACCTACAAAAAGGCCCCTGCCAATCGCATTTAGAAAAATTTCCACGGACTGAATTCAAAAATAAAGTTCGACGATTCAAGAAAATTTGGTTCAACGAATTTAAGAGCTGGTTAGAGTATAGTCAGAACAAAGATGCTGCATTTTGTCTGTATTGCTATATCTTCCCACAAATTGGTTGTGATCCAACATTTGTTAGTCGTGGATTTAGGTACTGGAAGGATAAGACAGTTCTTGAAAAGCATATTGGTAAACATGATAGTGATCATAATACCTCCAAAAAATTTTGTGAAAATTTGATGAATCAGAAACAAAGCATTCAAATACTGCTTGCTAGACAAGAAGAATCTCAAATTGTGGAGTATTGTGCTCGTTTAAATGCATCAATTTAGTGTGTCTGATTTCTTTTACGACAAGGCTTGTCATTTCGTGGTCTTGATGAATCCGTTGATTCGACAAATAAAGGAAATTTTTTGGAACGGTTACATTTTTTAGCATCACATAATAATGACTACAATGCAGTTGTTTTGAAAAATGCTCCAAGTAATTATCGTTAACATCACCAAAGATACAAAAGGAGATTGTTTCCGCAATTGCAAGTACAACAACGAACAAAATCATTGAGGACATTGGTCTAGAATGTTTTGCAATTTTAGTTGATGAGTCTCGGGATATCTCAACTAAAGAACAAATGACAACTATTTTGCGATATGTGGATAAAATAGGTAAAATTATTGAAAGACTTCTTGGTTTTGTCCATATTTCTGATACTACAGCTTTATCACTCAAGTTTGCTATTGAAAAGTTATTTGCTACATACAATTTGAATATTTCAAAATTACGAGGACAAGGTTATGATGGAGCCAGTAACATGCGAGGTGAATTTAAAGGTTTAAAAACCTTGATTACGAAGGATAATAGTTATGCTTATTATATTCATTGTTTTGCACACCAATTGCAATTAATATTAGTTGTGGTTGCAGAAGGACATTCTGAAGTTGCAGAGCTTTTTTGCTATATCACCAGTGTACTGAATGTTGTTCGGAGTTCATGTAAACGACGTGACAACCTTAGAGAATTAGAGATTGAAATGGTTGCTGAAGAAATTAATTGTGGAGAGTTAGAAAGTGGTGCAGGGTTAAATCAACCACTTGAAATTAAGAAGGCAGGAGATACGCGGTGGAGTTCACATTATGGAACAATTTTGAATTTCATTCGGATGTTTTCATCTATTGTCAATGTTCTTAAAATTATTGCACATGAGGGGTAGATGGAAATCAAAGAGGAACTGCCAATGGTCTTTTGAAAAATATTGTCAATTTTGATTTTATCTTTCTCTTGCATCTGATGAAAAACATTATGTCCAAGACACATGAATTACCACAAGCGTTGCAAAAAAAAATCAAGACATCATCAATGCAATGAATTTTGTGAAAATTTCAAAATAGTTATTACTTAATTTGAGAAATGTTGACCAACCGTGGGAGGCTCTCGTCAAGGAAGTATCATGCTTTTGTGGAAGACACAATATTGACATTCCAAACATGGAAGATAAATTTTATCCTGCAGGGAAATCAAGACGCATGGCACGAGATAGTACAAATAATCATCATTTTCGAGTGGAGATTTTTAACCCTGTGATTGATTTGATGCTGAATGAGTTAAATGATCGCTTTAATGAAGTAAATACTGAATTGCTTCGTTGTATTTCATGTCTTGATCCTAGTGATCATTTCAGTGCTTTTGATAAGGAGAAGTTGATTCGACTAGCAGAATTTTACCCAAGTGATGTTACTCCTATAGATTTGCAATTACTTGATGGCTAACTTGATATATATATATGATGTGCAGTCTAATGAAGTATTCTCACAAGTTAATGGTATTAGCGGACTTCTTGAAAAATTAGTGGAGCTTAAAAAACATAATCATTACCAATTGGTTTACCGACTTTTGAAGCTAGCTTGTGTTCTACCGGTTGCAACTGCTAGTGTGGAAAGGATATTTTCTGCTATGAAGATCATTAAGAGCCGTCTGAGAAATAGAATGGAGGATGAATGACTGCCTTATAACATATATTGAAAAAGATATTGTAGACAAAATTACTAATGAAGAAATTATTCAGCATTTTCAGAAGATATGTCCGCGAAAAGTAGCGTGTTGAATTGTAAGTTTTTTTACACTTTATCATTGTAACTTTATATTATTTTGTAATGTAATGCTAATAGCCTACTACCAGACTATCATTATGCATTATTCCACTTGTAAAGAAATAGTGTATGCACGAAATATTTATCTATTTTGGTCTTTTTAATGATTTATTTAAAAAATTTAATTAGTTTTTAATTAGTGCCCGGGTAAGACAAAAATCCTAGTTCCGCCACTGGTCTTAGCTCGATAGTGAATTAAACGCGCAAACAATCAAAAAGAGAACCAACAGCAGAAACAACGAGACGTTTTACGGGGAAAACTTATTAAGGGAAAAAATCACAGGGTCAGACTCGGTTTTGACAAAATTTACTAGTTGTAGTCGGTTACAGAAATTAGAATTCTTAGGACGGTGACAGATCACCACTCCTTTTTACAAGTAACTTGAAAAAAAAAACTAAGTTTCAACAGCCCTCGCGGGAGCAATCTTTGGAGCAGAACTGTAGCAAGTGAAGCGAACATTGAGTAGGAGGATGAACGGTGAGCAAAATCTTTGCCGGAAAACCTCAGAGCTCTTCCTTGTCCTTTTTCCATGTTCAAGTTTTTCCACGTAAGCTTGGCTCACTTCGAGCTAAAATGGTATGTTTCCCCCAGTCTGTGGGAATGCTAAGCGATCCACAATAGTTTGGCACCGTCTGTGGAAAAGGTGTTCCCAAAACTTCTGAAGATCGTACTCACTTAACAGAGTACTCCTGCCTGACAACAATAGCAAGAAGAAGTGCATATGCAGCCAACGGGGCAGTCCCCGAGGAACGAGCAGACCTAGCCCACACTAAACTCTCCTGCCTGCAACATACCGCTTCTCAAGGAAGTCGTTGTTGGATCTGTAGGCGCCCTTAAAGGGGGTTGAATAAGGATTTTAAAACTTTTGTGCTTAAGTGCAATTTCAAATATATGACAAATATATTTTATGAATTAATTCACTTAAGACAATGCTTTCTACTTTTGCAAAATATTAATACTCAAATCGAGAGAGATGGAGACTTTGTTGCTACCGCCAGCGATAGAGGTACCGCTCAACATTAGTGGTAAAGAACTCATTTTTCGTTTAGATTTCAAGGATTAAGGAGAATGAATCAATATTGGAGAAAAACTATAATATTTTTGTTGTAAGAATTATTACAAAATTTGACCCCAATGACGCTTGGAATTGAGGCGTATGTAAAAAACCTTTTGGTTTTCTATACCGACCCTTCTCCCAAGAACCGGTTGGCTCTAGCATATCTCTCCCCAGATGAGGTTTCGATCCGCCCCTAGATCTAACCCTAGACCTAGTCGCCACACCCACACGATAAATTCTCCCTAGTCCTTGCAAGACCCTAGTCATCAACACAGACGAATTTCTCTACCGATAAAGATAAGAGTTATAATCAATAAAGAAACAAACTAAAACATCAAGGATTCCCTCAAAGATTTAACTTGAAGATGTTGTAACCGTGATCGATCCTTCTTCAAGTTCTTAGCATTCACGACGTCGATGAAGTTCTCTTGGCTGTAAGGAGGAGGCTCTCATAAAATTTCCGGAGTTGTATCTTTTGATTCTTCGTGTATCGGCCCCGCTTAAAGGAGGAAGACCGCTCTGTAAATAGACTCGGATCCTAGTGCCGTCGGTAGTGTTACCGTCGGGCAGTGGCCTCTTTAGGCAATAGGATGGCACACTGATTGAGTCATCTTAGACAACATTCTTGCTCCAAAATAAGCAGCCCCTCCTACCACACCGCAGTATGACTAACACGTCGCATTAGTGATATTTCATTCCTAGCCGTCAGATCTCCTTCTTCTTTCTCTCCTCAATCAGCAGCATGATGGCGGGACTTCCATAAGTTACCGTCGGGTGTTAGCCTTAACCGTCGCGGTAATACATGCTATATTGAGTCCCGACGACATTCCTTTCTTGACGATATTTCCTTCTCAACGTTGTTTCCAATTATGCAGAAGCTACCGCCTGTAGTAGTGTTGTCATGCCGCCCTAGCATCATAACATCGTAGTGATAGCGAATCGTCGTCTTTCTTTTTCGTACTTATAGGGGTTTGAGAGATGAAGTTCTTGCACACTATAAACACATGGCAAATATGATCAAATACAATGAAATTTGTTATTCTCAAACCAAGAGATGCGGAAATCATATTCCAACAAACTCCCACCTTTGATAATAACAAATTATCTTAGAAAGAAATCATTCAAATATAAGAATTGTGTTTATAGAAAAAGATAAGTGTGATAAAAAGCATATGCTCCCCCTATATAGATGCTCCCCCTAAATAAGTGTTCCCCTATATTAAAGCATCATATGTATTTTACTCTCATTAAGTGTGAATTTCTTTCAAAGTTATTCTCCCCTTTTTGGTATTATCAAAAGAGGGTGGAAAGAAAATATACCGTTAAAGAGTGAATATAATTTTTTTAATGTAGAGACAGAATGAGCAGAACAACAATTTTCCATTTAGAGATACCACATGTGAATGAGTAGAAGAAAGTTGATTTGAAGGACTGAAGTATCAATAGTTTAGTAAACAATAAACCACTTGTTGGGTTGGAAAACTATTCATGATCGAGCGAACAAATAGTAAGAGTAGTGGAAAACATGTTTCAAGATTTTGGAAATGAACATCTTTATATAAATTGTAAGCATAGTAAATGAGTAAGAGTTTTCGTCTAGTAAAAATAGATGTTTGATGAGTCCTGATCATATACACTTTTATGGACTCATCTGGGCCATTTTTCAGTCATTTCACCGCACTTTAGCCCTGTTATTGTTTATATTTGATATTCCATGCTAGGTGCACCTCTAGGCCCATTTTGGTGTGATTTCATGCTTTTCTTCATTAGTAGTTTTCATGCTCCGTTAGGTGCCACTTTCAGTGGCTAGATTCGTGGTTGTGCTGGAATAGGAGTCGTGCAGGTGTTCCCGGTGCAATTATGCACAGGAACACTGCGCACGATCACCGGTTCTATTGCGCACGACCACTGGTCGTGCGCCACTGATCGTGCGCACTTAACACCTTTTTCATGAGTTCTGTTTGGTGCAGTGCGCACGACCATCTACGATAGTGCGCACGACCACCGGTCGTGCGCCACTGGTCGTGCGCACTTATCATCAATTTCATGAGTTCTGTTTCAATCAGTGCGCACGACCACCTACGATAGTGCGCACGACCACCGGTCGTGCGCCACTGGTCGTGCGAACATGTTATTTTATAATTTCTGTCTTTGTAGGCGCCGTCCAGGCAGAGCACACGATCACAGGATTCTAGTGCGCACGACCACTGGTCGTGCGCCAATGACCGTGCGCACTGTTTATTCCAGCGCCTATAAATTGTCCTGCTCGCGATTTTAGGTTAGATCCCGAATTTCAGCCGCCGTTTTCTGCCCGGTTTCGCCCAGATTCGCCCCTCCACCATCGCCCACCATATGGAGGTGCTCCGGGCTTGCTCTTCACGCCAATCTTGAGCCGGAGTTTCCTCTCGGCCTCCTCCTTCATCCAAGAGCTCCAAAGGAAGACCTAGCCGCCATTACCATCAAGCAAGAGGAAGTTTGCAACCTCTACCGGATCGTGACACGAAGAAGACGGGTCCATTGGAGAGTCGTGACAGCTCTCTCTACCCCGGACGTAGTTGCGGACCGAGCTTGGACGCGGATTGACAACCCGGCGATTCCAACCGTGAATCTCCAACGAGCCTTCGGATTCGGTCGATTTCTTGCCTTGTTCTCTTCTTATTGATTGTTGTAATAGTTAGATCTTTTGTTTTTTGATGAAGAACACTATAAACCTTGCTATTTAAAGTTATTTCATGTCTATGTGAAATATCCATTTTGTTTATTTGTGTGCTTGAGGTGCGCCCCATTCCATCCTCCATCCCGCCGTCACGTTCGTATGCCGCACTAGCAATTGCTAGTGGCGTGCTTGTCGAAGAGGTGCTTGCGACCCTCATTCCGTTAGCCTACTCGTCCATCCGCCTACCGAAGCGTGGCATCGCGGCCCGTGTATTCCATCCCGCTAACGAAGCAGTGCGCTCAAGGCCTGCATAGTTCGATTCCGCTTGCCTACTCGTCCATCCGCCCTTGCGACGCAGCGCGCTCAAGGCCTGCCTAGTCTCCATCCCGCCAAGCGAAGCATTGCACAGCGGCATTGCATAGGAGTAGTTGATAGCTTTTATTTTATTTTCCAAAAGCCAACCCAACTCCCCCGCATTCCATCCGATTTAAGGACTTCAATCTCAAGTCCTTCCTCGAAACCTAACTCCACCTTACTTTGTTCCTCAAGAGACCGACACTCGGGGATTTTCCCCATTATTATTACTTGCGCGACCGGTGCACTTGCCGAATCATCGCATCAAGTTTTTGGCGCCGTTGCCGGGGAACACAGTCGTGTGAGTTTTCTGGAGAGGGAGAATCTGAGAGAGAAGCCCTTCCATTTGTTTATCGCATCTTTTGTTTTATTTCTGTTCTCTTTATTCCATTTTCTTGTTTTATAGTAGGTTGCTTTAGTAAATTTTTGTTAGGTGTAGTATTTCGCACAATAATGTTCTTCTTTTTGAAT
This sequence comes from Dactylorhiza incarnata, assembly GCA_033032865.1. Taxonomy (NCBI): domain Eukaryota; kingdom Viridiplantae; phylum Streptophyta; class Magnoliopsida; order Asparagales; family Orchidaceae; genus Dactylorhiza; species Dactylorhiza incarnata. The sequence goes on from JAWHQI010000092.1 coordinate 1,622,333, forward strand.
CGTTTTATCTTCTCACTATGTGGGCACATCTCAATTTTCGTTGCCGTTGGTGTGGAGCTACCTCCCACTCTAGTGATGAATGACCCACGGAGAATAGTAGGCATACTTCTTATAGCCCAGCATATGGAGCACCTACTTCGTCTGGTACTCCATATGGTGCGCGTAAGTCTTATGGCTACTCTGCTGAGCCTTTACCGTCATACTTCTTTTCGGCTCCAGCACCCGCTGTGCCAAAGAAGCCTGCTAGGCAGTGCCAGTTTTGTCGGAGCACAGATCATGCCCTGAAGGATTGTGTTACTTATCTTCGCCAATTGGATGAGGATGACGAGCCGGATATCCGGATCGTCCCGAATCCTAACTCTGGCGGCACACCTTCAACATCCGGTTATGTGTCTTTGTCACCTTCACATCTTGAAGGGTATGGCATGGACACGGTCACTGGATGTGTGGCTGATCTGGGCACCGACATTGCTGAGCCTATTCTCCCGGTGCATCCACCACCTCTAGTGGATTCGATTCTTTGTGAGGAATCGGTGCTCGACTTTTATCCGAGCACTACTCCTCTCCCTGTTGTGCATACTACTCTCCTCTCCGACGACATTGTTGATGATGTGTCGCAGGATGAGGTGGTTGATCTGAGTGTTGTGCCTATTCCTATGGAGGAGGACAACCTTCTAGGTGAAGAGGAATTTTCCTCAGCACCGGTGGAGGAAGTCCAAATCCTAAGCCTGGCCACCGTTGATCCCGCCGAATCTTGTAGCATTGATGACAATGCAAACATTATTTTACTTCCCCAACCTAATGGGAGTGAGACCGGGACCACTCCCCCGATTTTTGATTATCGATGTTCTTCATCTTGTTTATTTCTCGATCCCCCCTCTTCACCCGAGCCTGTGCAGGTTGAATCTTCACAGGTACTTCAGGAGGACTTGGAGCTTTGTGCTCAAGTCAATGATGAGTGTGTCCTTTTATGCGAGGAGGTTGATCCCTCCTCCATTAAGGAAGCCTCATTCGTTGCCTTCTCCTCCTGCGGACCTGCCGTGGACGATACCTTGCTGGGCAAGGATAGTTTTGGTGAGATGAGTGAGGACCAGGCCTCCTCCTCTTCTTACTTTCTTTTCCCTCTACCTGTGATGGGCAGGTTTTATCTATATTCGGGTAGAGGCGTGACTGTTCTTTCTCCATATAGGTACCCGCTACCTACACGCATATTAGAACAGTTACCTGTCCACTTTTCTTTTCATAGGCCCATTAGCTAGAACTGTACAAATGCCAAATAAGTCGTGCTGGGATGACAATAACCCCATTAGTTATCTTTCTTTTCTGCATTGTCATTCCACCTAATCATGTTTAGTTAGTAGTATTTCTTTTTCAGTTTTCTATTTTCTTTTTGCAGAGCTGACCCCTGCAGGCATCTTTTTCTGGATGGCGGATGCTGCAGCGTTGTCTTAGTTTGCACGCGTCTTCTGGTATGCTCACTTGATGAGCATTGGGTACTCTCTTTCCCTAGCTCTATTTTGATTCTCCTGTCATATATTATGCGGATTGTTTAGTTTAAGTCTGGGGGAGAGTAGTTTGTTTACCCGCTCACGTGCACTATTGCACTGCATACTAGAAGATTTCATTTAAAATGTTTTGTTTAATTTCATTGCACACCACAACACCCACATGAGCGCGTGCTTATCTATTTGTTTTGTTCTAAACAAACTATCTTGGTTAGGAATGTGAATTGGGATGATAGCTTAGGAATTACTATTGGGAGCGCAATGTTGACTCGAGCAGTGTTCTAGTCGCATCCGCGTGCTACAATAGAATTTGAGTAAAATTAGATTATTTCTATGCTTTTAATTTATGATTAGTATTTATGCGTAGTTTTAGATTTATTCTACTCAAGTGGTGAATGTGAATGAAATTGGTGATAGCCCGGTGTTGTGTGTATACGAGCGCTAGTTGTGTGTTGCTCGAGTCGGGAGGAAGGTTTACCTTTCTCGTGGGCTAAGAACTTGCCCCAAGCGACTCTTGAAGCATGGGTGCGGGCGATTCGTTGAGATAAATGTGATATAGGCCACCTTTTGGCTAGATTGAGCCTTCGCTTTCCATATCCTATTCGCTCACCTTTGCTTCCCAACACTTGTGCCTACCACTCTCTTTGTTCAGCTCCTCCTCCATACACCAAGGCCTAAAGCTTATCCCACTGTCGCAACCAAGTATATGTTATCTGCACTCATGTTTTAGATCTGGTGTGATGTTTGGAATTGTCGTGTTGTGAAGGAGAAATAAACTCTATTTGCTGATTTTGAATCAACCGGAGGATAAGAAAAAGAAAAAGAAAAATATGGTATTGAAATAAAAATCTGAAAAAAGTGTATTGAAAAGTTATCCTCCCGAGCGTTTTAGAAAATCTGTTGGTATTTGTGGAGTAGGACGTGTGCACACCTAGTTTTCACAATAAGTCTGGGGGTGTGTCACACGAGCTTTGTTTTTGGTTTTGCTTGGTGCAGCGTCCCGTTGACTCATGTTGGTTGCGTAGCCTTCGTTTTTACCTTTGATTATCATACCGCAACCTAAGCCCCAATATAATCCTAAAAGTCCTATTGATTTATCTCGCGAGTTTGCTAGCGCTGTGGAGAGAGTGTGACCGGGCAAGCGTATGGTTCCCGACGTTGATGGATTTCAGCGGAGTTATTCCCGAACCCCGATCTTTTGCAACACCCTCCTTAGTGGCTTATTACTTTCACACCGGACATGATCATCAAATTCTTCACAATTCACCAACTGAGTATTGATAAATCTTTATTTACGCTCTAGTACTTTCGTAAATTAGTTAACATAGTTAGAATCTCTTTTTACGAAATCTCTATTTGCATGCTTTTGTTACTTCGCATTGTACTCCCTTGCGTAATTTTCTTTGCTAACTACCTTTTTCACACTCCACCAGATTCGTTTGCTCGGGACGCGCAAACAGTTAAGTCTGGGGGTGTGATGAGTCCTGATCATATACACTTTTATGGACTCATCTGGGCCATTTTTCAGTCATTTCACCGCACTTTAGCCCTGTTATTGTTTATATTTGATATTCCATGCTAGGTGCACCTCTAGGCCCATTTTGGTGTGATTTCATGCTTTTCTTCATTAGTAGTTTTCATGCTCCGTTAGGTGCCACTTTCAGTGGCTAGATTCGTGGTTGTGCTGGAATAGGAGTCGTGCAGGTGTTCCCGGTGCAATTCTGCACAGGAACACTGCGCACGATCACCGGTTCTATTGCGCACGACCACTGGTCGTGCGCCACTGATCGTGCGCACTTAACACCTTTTTCATGAGTTCTGTTTGGTGCAGTGCGCACGACCATCTACGATAGTGCGCACGACCACCGGTCGTGCGCCACTGGTCGTGCGCACTTATCATCAATTTCATGAGTTCTGTTTCAATCAGTGCGCACGACCACCTATGATAGTGCGCACGACCACCGGTCGTGCGCCACAGGTCGTGCGAACATGTTATTTTATAATTTCTGTCTTTGCAGGCGCCGTCCAGGCAGAGCGCACGATCACAGGATTCTAGTGCGCACGACCACTGGTCGTGCGCCAATGACCGTGCGCACTGTTTATTCCAGCGCCTATAAATTGTCCTGCTCGCGATTTTAGGTTAGATCCCGAATTTCAGCCGCCGTTTTCCGCCCGGTTCCGCCCAGATTCGCCCCTCCACCATCGCCCACCATATGGAGGTGCTCCGGGCTTGCTCTTCACGCCAATCTTGAGCCGGAGTTTCATCTCGGCCTCCTCCTTCATCCAAGAGCTCCAAAGGAAGACCTAGCCGCCATTACCATCAAGCAAGAGGAAGTTTGCAACCTCTACCGGATCGTGACACGAAGAAGACGGGTCCATTGGAGAGTCGTGACAGCTCTCTCTACCCCGGACGTAGTTGCGGACCGAGCTTGGACGCGGATTGACAACCCGGCGATTCCAACCGTGAATCTCCAACGAGCCTTCGGATTCGGTCGATTTCTTGCCTTGTTCTCTTCTTATTGATTGTTGTAATAGTTAGATCTTTTGTATTTTGATGAAGAACACTATAAACCTTGCTATTTAAAGTTATTTCATGTCTATGTGAAATACCCTTTTTGTTTATTTGTGTGCTTGAGGTGCGCCCCATTCCATCCTCCATCCCGCCGTCACGTTCGTATGCCGCACTAGCAATTGCTAGTGGCGTGCTTGTCGAAGAGGTGCTTGCGACCCTCATTCCATTAGCCTACTCGTCCATCCGCCTACCGAAGCGTGGCATCGCGACCCGTGTATTCCATCCCGCCTAACGAAGCAGTGCGCTCAAGGCCTGCATAGTTCGATTCCGCTTGCCTACTCGTCCATCCGCCCTTGCGACGCAGCGCGCTCAAGGCCTGCCTAGTCTCCATCCCGCCAAGCGAAGCATTGCACATCGGCATTGCATAGGAGTAGTTGATAGCTTTTATTTTATTTTCCAAAAGCCAACCCAACTCCCCCGCATTCCATCCGATTTAAGGACTTCAATCTCAAGTCCTTCCTCGAAACCTAACTCCACCTTACTGTGTTCCTCAAGAGACCGACACTCGGGGATTTTCCCCATTATTATTACTTGCGCGACCGGTGCACTTGCCGAATCATCGCATCAATGTTTTAGTAATTGAAATTTAAGATCAAATATCACTTTGTAACAAAACATAATAGCACTTGTTTAAAGAGTAAATAATCAAGATTGAGCATACATGGCGTAGCGAAAGTAAGTTTAAGAAAATGTTAGCATGATCCACTTTATTAAGACAAGATAGAAAAATACAATGTTTGAAATTCATAAGGCAAGTAAATCTATACTTTGTAGAGATCATGCAATGTTATATAGTGCATCTACTAAAGATTGTAGAAAAAGAATGTAGACATGTATTAGAGTCCGATACTAATGAGTAAAAGTTTTATAGGAGATAATGATGTGTACAAATAGTATTTTTGATAAGAGTACAAATAATTTAATCAAAACACATGACATGTATAATGAAATAAACACAACATTATTGAAAATGGATTTTTAGAATTACTTCCACCCACAAAGTTAAATTGTTTTCAATGCACATGAAAAGTAGTACAACTCCCAAGGTGCTCTGCACACACAATACTTATTAAGACTTATCATGGTGCAAAGTAGTGTTTGGGGGATCACATATATTATGTTTTCTTTGATTTATTTGTGATCCGGTGTACTATAAGAAGTATTGTATAAAAGAGTTTGCACAAGACACTTTACAATTCTCTTCAAGTTGCTCAACCTCACAATGCTCATTAAGGCTTATTAGGAAGGTGAGTAGTGCTTGGTGGAGTTATCTTTGTAATTTATTCATTTGAATTTTAGTTTAGTGACAAAGTTCTCTGAATTCACTTATTTGCAAACATAGAGGTTTTGAAAGAACACACTTCTTCAAATATCGGTGCATGAAAGATTTTATTTTGGTGTAGGTAAACTAAACACACATAACAATGTTAAATTGTTACACTACACAATCATGCAAGAATAAGATTAAAGTCATATGTAGAATATCAAAGATGTGAGTGAGTAAACCATTATCAAATATAAAACATTACTCATACTTAGAGGCATGCTAAACAATCATACATATGCTTTTTATAATCAAGTCTATTGCATATTACAAGATAATATTCAAGCATGACACAAAATAATATTTTAAGCAAGGTTTTAAGAACCGGGCCGGAAAACGAATCGGTGAGATCAAAGGTTCAAGGTCTGACCGGTTGGACCGGTCTGACCTGGGTTGAACCGTAATATTATAATAAATAATAAAAAACATATAAAATTATTGAAACTATATAAGAATATTAGTTGTATACTTATATATATATATTTATAGTTTTATAGTTGTATACTTTTATACATGAGTACTTTTACATATTCATTTATATTTATTGTTTCATATATATTAATTTATTTATAGTTTTATATTTATAGAATGAAATTAAATATGATTTAATAAATATCAAAATTTAAAATTAAAATTATAATATATATAAGGATAATATACAATTATACATACACATAAATATAATAAATATCATATCTTATATATATTATACATATATTTATATAATTATTTATTTATAAAAATCAATAAAACAGCACAGTTAATATTGATAAGTAAAATATATTTGACATTATTTCAATGTTGATTGCATGACATGTTGGTCAGAGTTCTCTCTTTCATGCAGAAAGTCACGGGTTCGAAACCTCCCACCATTCTTAATTTTAGTATTAAACAAATATTTTTTAAATTGTTATTGGAACCGGGCGAGCTTCCAAAACCCGCTCCGGTTCGCCGGTTTGCTGTCAGCCCGCCCAGTTCCGCGGTTCCCAGGCGGGTCACAGATGAAGCGGTCTGCTTACCTGGACCGAACCGGTTGGGTGTCCGGTCGGCGGTCCGACCGATCGGACCGGCCTGTCCGATTTTCAAAAGCTTGGTTTTAATACATTTGAAATTAGAATTTAATATTGTATTTTAATCTTGAAAAGATAAACATAATCATCCTTGAGATATTTCAATGAATAACAATCCGTTTTTATTGATTTTTGAATTTTTAAAGACAATAAAAATTGAACACATATTTTTGTATTTTTAGTTTGTTTTTCAATTTTGTAGTTATTTTTGATAGATAAAAAGAAACATATTTTTGTTTGTTTTACAGATTTTTTTTGTTTTAGACTTTAGAGAAAATAGGAAATGAATATAAACACAAAATTTTAAAAATAAACATCAAATTCAGGTTTTTTAGACTACTGCCAGCGGTAACAACTTACTGCCGCGCGCTAGTAACAGACGTTGTGCTTTCAAGAAAAAATGTGTGTTTTTGAAATTTTTCGCCTTATTATGATTGTTCAGTGTAGGGGCTTGTATTAGAGCAAAGAAAACAAACAAGAATACACACAATATGCGGGCTTTGCAAGTTGTTAAGCTGAGATGTCCAAAACCCCAAATTCTAGCCTAAGTAAAGCAAATCGTGCATCGGGTGGAGGCTTGGTAAATATGTCCGCAAGTTGTGATTCGGTTCCTATAAAGTTTACATGAACATGTTCCTTCTTTATGTGATCCATAATGAAGTGATGTCTCATGTTTATGTGTTTGGATCTTGAGTGATGAACGAGGTTGTTTGTTAGGTCAATAGCAATCTTGTTGTCACATTTTAGTTCAATGTTGGTTAGATGTACACCGAAGTCTTCTAAAGTTTGAGTCATTCATAATGGTTGAACAACTTCCTAGTTGTTGGGAATAGTGCCCAACAATGTTCCTGATTTGAAGAAGTGCTCAGGTTAATGATAAAAATATAGTGTATTTGATGGTATGCTCTATTCATAACTGTAGAATATAGACTGTATGTCCAGTACTTCTTTAATCTCTCTAAGTCCAAAATCGTTGAGAAGGACTGGACATATCGTCGAATAAGATGTATATATTGTTGAGACTACTCGCAGAGATCAATAGAAAGATTATGTCATTAATCATCATGACAATATGGACAACACGACGATATCGCTGTGTCAACAAAGTACACACGACGATATCGTTGTGAGAATAAGAAGAATCAACCAAGTCACAGTATCGTCGTGTCAACAAGTATCACACGATGATATCGTTGTGAAGTCTGGCATGATGAAGCTCTTCAGGAATCTTAATGTTAAGTATCCGGCTTAGACGACGACATCGTCGTAAGGGACCCTTGTCGTTGAGAAGACTAAGTCAGAATTCATAGAGACAGTTTGCAGCTGAAGTGTTTCTTATCGTCAGGATGATCCAAACGATATCAACGATAAGTCAGGATGATCTCAACGATATCGCCGAGAAGACCTCAAGTCGGCATGATGTTCATGACGACATCGTTGAGATGACTTCATGTTGTCGTGAGTGCAAGTGTAGCTGAGATATCTCATATCGTCAAGATATCCTTCTCAGAAGAAGACTTGAAGAATTGTCTAAGTTCAAGATGGATCGGCGTGACGGTGAGGTCTGTTGTCGAGATGTTGCTCATATTGTCGAGACAGATCGAAATAATTCGAAACGCACTATCTGTAATTAATGTCGCCGCATGATGGTTGTTTGCTATTAAGGAGTGGGCATATGATACTTAAAGGACATCTGAGCAAACCGTTAGACGGCCCCTAAGTCATATAAAAAGGATAAGTGTCTGCCCTAAAAACAACACAGAGAATAATCGAATCAATCAAAAAGTAAAGACGGCTGTGTGAAGAAGGAACAAACTCTCGAGAACAAAAATGCTTTTGCTCGCTGTTCTCCAAGTATCAGTCAAGGAACATCGACTGTCAAGCTGTGTTCCTGATTGAAGTGAGGATTGAAGAGAAGCCTGTGTTCTGCAAGATAAGATCTTTATAGATTTCTCTTCAAGTACAAAGGCCGTCAACATCTGGTCCTCAAAAGAACTCTCAAGTATTTTTTTACTGTGTTAATTGTTCTTCATTATTGTATCTTATACATTCTCTGTAGGGCTTGGGGGCCTGAGTTGTAGGGTGAAAGTGCACAGTTAACCTCACTAGAATTCTCTAGAGGGGGGGGGGGGGGGGTGAATAGAGATTTAAAAATATTTTGTGCAAAGTTAACAAATATATATATGTGTAATATTCACAGATTTAAGCTTCCCACATACCAACAAGAATTAAGCAAATAAAGAAAGAAATAGTAAAAAGAAAATCACAGCACAACACAAAGAAATATAGTGGTTCCCCAAACTTTGGGTAGTCCACTCTTCTACCCCCTTGGTAGGAATTCACTATCTTGCACTGAGTCTTTTGATAAGGAGACTCTTAGAACCAGCATGAGTCTTTTGATAAGGAGACTCTTAGAACCACTACAACTGAATTTTTTGAAGAGAGATTCTTAAAACTCTTTTACACAATTGAAATTTGAAATAAGGGTATGAATGAGAAGAAGAAGAAGAATAAGAACAAGAAGAAGAACAAGAATAAGAAACAATTTATGCAAGAAGGAATCTTCTTCCTAGCAAGAAGATTAGAAGCACAAGTATAATGAATGTAATCTCTCTTCTATAGTGAGAAGGAGATTGTAGGCCTTTCTCTCTTTCAGTGAGAGCTTTCAGAAATTTGCAGCAGTATGACTTCAGAAGATAGTAGAAGAAGAAGAAGGCTTTTTCTTGCTGCATCACTCTTTCACTTTTCTCAATTTTCTCTTCTCTCTTGGGAGCTTTTCCTCTCTTTTTCAAATGGATGGAGTGGATCACTTCTTTTTATTCTTTGTCGACCTCCTTCTGTATTTATAGCTCTGTTTATTCAAAGATATTGCTATAGGAGAATAATCAATTAGCAGTCAGAGAAATAGTAAGAGAGAAAAGTTTCCATAATCATTATATCTGTAGAAGGAAAGAGATCATTCTATTTTCAAATAATGTCCATAATAATCTCAATCAAATTAGCCAAGAATCATTTAGAAGGAAAGTCTGATTCAGAACGGCTAGAAAAGAATAATATAATTCCATAAAATTCAGATCTACAGAAAGAAGGAAAGAGATCTGGCGAGTTTTTGAATCTGTCACAGAAATCGACGTGCGTCGATTACTATTCGACGTAAGCGTCGATTTCAGCCTGGCTAGACGTCGAGAAGAAAATATGGAAGGAGCGTCGACTGAGGTGCCTCGACTTTACTGGGTGCGTCGACTAGAAATCAGAGTTATGTCGACTTTGGTTACGTTGAATTCTGTTTAGAGTTACTTCGACTCATTCTGAGAGGTACGTCGACTACACTTGAACGTTGCGTCGATTACTATTCGACGCATATTTACTTAAACTAATTTTTCACTCTGAGAATACATATTCTACTCATTTCTAAGGGTTAAGATAAATCATTTCCCCAACAATCTCCCCCTATTTGTCTTAACCCTATTCAGAGAGAAATTTTATCAGCTTTTAATCAACACATCAAAGCATATTTATAGAAAAGAGATGTATTAGGTAATGGAAAAAGAAATCATCAGCACTTAAGCATTAATAGAGTATATCAAAATTGTTCAAAATATCACTCAGGAGGAGTAGGAGGAGTTTTTCTCTTCCTGGAGAATACTAAAGGGAGATCAAGTCATTTTATAGAGGTTGTAGCAGGATGTTCATTCAGCTCCCCCTGAGTCAAAGCAATCTGCTCCTGAGATGAGACTTCCTTTATACCTTCTATTTCTGCTTCTTCAGCTTCTTTCCCAGCTCCTGCTTCAGCCATGACAGCATCTGGCTCCCCCTGAGCCTCAGCTTCTTTGTCTTTCTCACTTTCAGCCACTCCTTCAGCCTCAGCTTCCTTTTCAACTTCAGCTTCCTTTTCAACTTCTTTCTCTACTCTACTTGCCTCCCCTTGAAAGAGAACTACTTGTTGTTCAGCTTCTCTTGCTATAGAAAGTACATCTGTTATCTGTTCTGTAGTATGTAGCTCAGATACTATTTCATTCCCAATCATCTTAAGCAGAGCAAGACTATCAGATTTTGATGTTGGGGAGGAGTTGTGTGAGTGAGATTTGTGACTGGAGAGCTGCTCTTCATCTAACTTCTCCCCCTTCTTGACCTTTTTAGCCAAGGAGGTTAAGAATGATTTAGTAACCTTAGATGAAGACACAAAGGTTTTGAGTACTTGCACAGAGGCATTTACCCCATCCAACTGGGTTTGCATGTGCCTGATAGAGGAGTGAATTTGAAGGCAGTGTCCATCCAACATTTCTTGAAATCTTTGGGCTGCTGACTGGATACACTGAGTGATGAGAGTTTCATTGGATGGAGATGGTTCAGGGTGTGTTGGTGGAGGGGATGAAAGTGCAGAAGTGATTGTTGATATATGAGGTATGGGGGATGATGTAGGTAGAGAGGATGTGATAGTAGGAGGAGGAAGAGGTGGTGATTGAATTGGGGAATGTGAAGATGTAGTTAAGGTAGGAGGTGTGAGGGTAGTGGAAACTATTGGTGTGGATGATGTTGGTAGGGAAGAGATGTCTGTATGTGGAGGAGGAGGTGAAGATGGATGCACAGGAGAATTAGGAGGAGAGGGAGTCCTTTCAGGAATGGAACCAGGCTTGGGGATTTGCCTGGTCCATTTTGAAAAGAGGGCTATGGACATCCTTTTTCCAGGAGGAATGGGAATTCCTTTTGACCTACATAGGTTAGGGAAGGAGTGAAGGAGTACCTGACTCATGATCCTCATGTAGGCATTCTCTTTATGAGAATATTTGTAGCCTATCATCTTCAGTAAGCAGCTGGCCCAGTCTATCTTCTTTTTCAGCACAAGGGCCCCCATAATGTTCAGTTGCTGCTTGGGCACTGCATCATGGGCAGAGATTTTGCATAGTAGTATTGTTTTTAAGACTGGTTTGGCTTATATTTCATTGTGTCTGGAAAAATGGCTACATTGGGTGAATTATAAATGCTCTATTATTTGTGTAGTATTACTTGTCGAAATCCCGCTGACATATTTGATTTCACCATGAAGAATTCTCTTATGATCTTTATTTTCTTGGTGTTTCCATTTTTAATTGTTTTTCTCTGTATTGTTTTGTCGCTCAACCATGAAAAATGAAGGGTCTTTGGTGCACATTGATAAAGATGCCTATTTAAGATGATAATTTCTTGTCTGCTTACCAAAAAATTAGCATTTGTTTCTCATATCCCAGCTCCAGCATGGCAGCCATCCGAGCTCTTGCCAAACATCCAGACCAACGCTCCGTCGTGTAGTTTTTTTAAAAAATAAATAATTTATTATTAGCCACGGCTTGAAATCGTGGCTAATAGTTTTTTAAAAAATATTGAACATACTATTAGCCAGGGTTTCAAACCGTGGCTAATAGTCAAATTATTTGCCACGGCCTAAAGCCATGGCAAATAGTCTATTTTAACTGTATTAAGAAGTTTTTGCCAGGGTATGAAACCTGGCTAAAAGTTAACTTATTAGCCACGGCAATATTTGTTTGTGGCTAATACTTTTTGCCACGGCCAGTCCGTGGCTAAAAACCTTTCTCCACGCGACCTTTAGCCACGAATTTTTCCCGTGGCTAGACCGTGGCAAAAACTCTTTAGCCACGGTTTTGGACTTTTTGCCAGGGCAATTTGCCCTGGCCAAAAGTCTGTTTTCTTGTAGTGTGAATCCGAAATCGCACCTCCGAAGGAAATCGGAGGCTGCGGGCTGCCAGTTACTTTTTAGGTGGAGAAAACGAGACTGCTGGCAGCGGTCAAGGCCAGACTTCGCCCATCACGACGAATGCCACTCCTGTGACGGGCTTTCCTTTGATTAAGAAGAAGCAGTTACAGCGAGTTACAAGTGCAGGAAAGCAGAAGCTGGCCGGTCAGACTGGTCGCAAGACGGGAAACTCGAGACCGCAGCTCATACAAGCGAGCTCCTGGATTCGAGTGTGTGTGTCTTGGGAATGTTGCTGCCTCCTATTTATAGGCTCATGGGCCTGCCCGAATGGGCAAGGATAAAATATCCGCCTGCCCGGGTACAGGAGAATCGGGCAGGCGGTGACAGGATACAGAAAGGAGAAAAGAAAGAAGCCGCGCGGCTTGCGCTTGCGGTCTGTCTCGTAGAGGGGCTGGAGATGCTGCGACGAAGGCGATGATGCCACCCGGGCGGTCTTTGACTTGAGACCGCAGTTTGTCTTCTTGGACTTGGTCCTTGCTGGTCTTCATGGCGCAACCCGGGCAGTCTCCGACTTGAGACCGCAGCTTGCCCTTGAGAACGCGGCCTGTCGCCTAGTCTTGAGCCTTGTTAGCCTTCAAGATGCAACCCGAGCGGTCTCCAACTTGAGACCGCGGGTTGCCTTCTGGACTTGGACCCTGATAGCTTTCATGGCACAACCCGGGCGGTCTCCGACTTGAGACCGCGGTCTGCTGTTTGGACTTGGGCTTTGGTGATCTTTAATCTTTGGAGGCGACCTGAATGCTCAGACCGCCCGGTCTGTGTGGGTTGGTGCTGATGGACCTCGTAAAACCTGAATCGGGCGACTTGTATCCGCAGACCGCCCAGTCTGCGAGTAATGTTATTCAGAAGCGGTCTTCTGGGTAAACAAGTATTTTTCCTACTATGTCTGCCAAGAGCCTATATTCATTAGAGAAGTGTATTTTCTTCAAGTTGATTGGTCTATCTCTGGAGAATTTCATGGCGATTAATAAGTTTTTGATTTCCTCAGGGGTGAGTTCCACAGGTTCACTACCTGATAAGGGAATGATGATGGAGATTCATTTAGCTACTCTTAGAAAATAATTTGCTTTCCCTTTTTGATTTGAACAAGGATAGTGTTGGTGTGTACATGATGGGAGATCAAAGATGTCCCTAAGATGTTCTGCAGAGATTGAGACAGGTGTTTCATGGATTGTTCCTGTAATCTCTCCTTGTTCAGATATCTGAACATGATTCATCAACTCAGTGAGTTCTATTTCCAAGAGTCTGCATCTTGTTGAAATGAGTTTGTTTAGACCGGCTTCAGTGAAAAGAGCTATGATGCTCTTGTAGTTTTCGGCGGCGGCTTGGAAGGAATCAAGATCAATATCGAAACCAGAGTTGATCTTGGGAGCCATTTTGGTCAGTGAAAGAGAGAGGAAGAGAGGAAGAGATGTGAGAAGGATGAGAGATGCAGAGAGCGTGCAGATTTCTAACTGAAGAGTTTATTTAAGTCAGGTGAAACGTCGAAACGAGATACAACTCGAGGTTTATTCGGTACTATAGTAGATGTGATCGAAAATATTTTAGTATTGCCGCTCTTTTTCATGAAGTTGACGTTGCGTCGAGTGGAAGTCGATGTATGCGTCGGTTTTAACACTTTTGACGATGCGTCGATCAAGGAATCGACGTGACTTTTATTTTTTCTGAAAATTCTAGGTTTTTCTTGAGAGATTATTACTTCCTAATCCTATGGTTTTCTAAGTCAGCCTTGGACTAATTTTATATATTATTGAATTGATTATGCCAACATTGTTTGGCAATGTGGCCTGTTTTATTACAGATATAACACCTGTTTGTCTTTAGATTATGGTAATTTGAGTTTAAAGAGGGATAGAAGTGTTGATTAGGATAAAATTGTTGTTTAGGATGGAAGTTTAGATTAGGGTAGAAGTTTTGATTTGGATAGAAATTTTGATTAGGATGAATGGGTTCTAAATGAGGGTTAAGATAGAAAAGTTTTGAAGGATAGATATGTCCTGAATTTAAGTTACTCTGAGAATTATTGCGTCGATAGGTATTCGACGTATGTTGAGAGTTGCGTCGATTTATATTCGGCGCTTTCTCTAGATTGCGTCGATCTGGAATCGATGCATGGAAGTAGTTGCGTCGATTATAAGTCGACGCAATTTTATTCATGCGTTGATTTGAGGTCGAAGTTTCTGAGAGATTGCGTCGAGTAAAGTTCGACGTACTATCATTCATGCGTCGATATGAAGTCGACGCAAATGTGTCTTTACAGATTTTATTTTTTTCTTTTTCTGGTGGGAGATTTATTTCTTTATGAATTATTTCTTGTGGCCTAGTTGCCTTCTCAGAATGAGTTTGTTCGTCTTCTTCTAAACGGTATGATGATGATTCATCAAAATGGTTTGTCTCCTTGAGGGTGAAGTTTTCTTTATTTTGTGAGTCTTCTTCTAAGTTTGTTGATTTGATGGGTTTAGTAAATTTAGCAGGGCTCATCCAAGCAGGTTTAGTAGATGGTATTGAACTGGTTGAAGGATCAGCCCCTAGCCCCAGATTCTTATGTCTTATTGTTTGTTTTTCAGTGATTTCTTTAAGTGTCTGGCTTCTGACTTTTATAGATTCTTAAAAGGCTTTTGCCTGGGATACCTTATTTTTAAGGAGTTGATTTTCTATTTTAGCACTTTCTATTTCCTTTTCTGTTTTATAGATTTTACACCTTAGTTCATAATTTTTTGAACATGTATCCTCTATATTTCTCATATTAATTTGTTCTTTTAGATCCTTAATTTCTTGTTTAGCTTTTAGTTGATCTAAACAGAATCCTTTAAAATCATTTTTGAAATCATCACATAGAAAATCTATTTCATCAAAAATGCTCACCTCATCCTTATCCTCAGATTCCTCTATGAGAATAAGGCTTTTTTGCTTTTGTTGTTGAATTTTCTTCTTCATCTTCATAAGAGATGCTTCCTTCTGATCCTGTTTCACTCCATGATTCAGCAACACATTCTTTTTCTGAGCTTCCAAGAGCCATTAAGCATAGGTCTTCTTGCTTAAACTCTTCATTGTCACTTTTAGATGAGGTGCTGTCCTCAGAATCTGTTTCACTCCAAGCTTCTGCAATGAAACCTCTTTCTTTCTTCTTCCCCTTTTTCTTGAGATCTTTCTTTTTCATATCTTTCATTTTCTCAGCATTTTCTGGACATTCTGGGGGCAATATGTCCAGTTTTCCTGCAGGAATAACAAACAATTTCTTTAGTAGGAGTCTTATCATACCTTGGTTTTGACTCTCTTCTTCTAGACCCATCTGTCCTGACCTATTTCTTGAATCTTCTGGTCAGGAGACTGAATAATTCTTCTTCAGTAACAGGGGTTTCTTCTTCTGTTGCTTTTAATGCAATGTTTCTATCTTTTGAAGAGGTTGGAGTGTTTTCCCTTCTTTCCTTCTCTTCTCTGGTTTTCAGTAGTTGCTCATAGGATTTGAGTTTTCCTAAGAGGGCATCTGTTGAGATTTCCTTTTGTCCTCTTGTATCTCTTATTGCCCATATTCTTGAGTCCCATGAACTTGGGAGACTTATTAATAATTTGTCATTGATCTCTGTGAGAGAGATCTCTCTATCCAAGTTCCTTAATTGATTGATGATCAGACTGAATCTGTCATACATCTCAGATATGCATTCTTCATTCATCTTTTGAAAGTTCTCATATTGAGAGATCAATAGAGCCTTCCTATCTTTCCTTTCATCAGCACTTCCTTCTACTATCTTTGTAAGAGCCTCCCAGATTTCTTTGGCTGATTCACAGTCAACCACCTTTTGAAAGATTTCATCTGAGAGGGTTGAGACAAGAATGTTTACAGCTTTTGCATCACATGCTCTCGCCTTCTTCTCATCATCTGTCCACTCAGCTCTTGGGACAAGTGTTTGAGTCACTTTACCACTTGAGTCCTTTCTATAAGGCTTGGGAGGACCTGTCAAAATAACATTAAACAATTCTTCATCAATAGAATTCATATAGATCCTAATTCTTGTTTTCCAAACTGCAAACTTTTCAAGATTGCACATTGGTGGTCTGGTGGAAGCATAATCTTTGATTTGTGCCATAATTTTTTTTAGAAATATATATATATATATATATATATGAGGTAGGATCTTTTTGATCAAGGAGTTACCCCTTTTTGATCAACCTCCCTCTGATACCAATTGAAAGTGCACAGTTAACCTCACTAGAATTCTCTAGAGGGGGGGGGGGGGGGGGGGTGAATAGAGATTTAAAAATATTTTGTGCAAAGTTAACAAATATATATATATATATATATATATATATATGTGTGTGTGTAATATTCACAGATTTAAGCTCCCCACACACCAACAAGAATTAAGCAAATAAAGAAAGAAATAACAAAAAGAAAATCACAGCACAACACAAAGAAATATAGTGGTTCCCCAAACTTTGGGTAGTCCACCCTTCTACGCCCTTGGTAGGAATTCACTATCTTGCACTGAGTCTTTTGATAATGAGACTCTTAGAACCAGCCTGAGTCTTTTGATAAGGAGACTCTTAGAACCACTACAACTGAATTTTTTGAAGAGAGATTCTTAAAACTCTTTTACACAATTGAAATTTGAAATAAGGATATGAATGAGAAGAAGAAGAAGAATAAGAACAAGAAGAAGAACAAGAATAAGAAACAATTTATGCAAGAAGGAATCTTCTTCCTAGCAAGAAAATTAGAAGCACAAGTATAGTGAATGTAATCTCTCTTCTAAAGTGAGAAGGAGATTGTAGGCCTTTCTCTCTTTCAGTGAGAGCTTTCAGAAATTTGCAGCAGTATGACTTCAGAAGGTAGTAGAAGAAGAAGAAGGCTTTTTCTTACTGCAGCACTCTTTCATTTTTCTCAATTTTCTCTTCTCTCTTTGGAGATTTTCCTCTCTTTTTATCACTTCTTTTTATTCTTTGCCGACCTCCTTCTGTATTTATAGCTCTGTTTATTCAAAAATATTGCTATAGGAGAATAATCAATTAGCAGTCAGAGAAATAGTAAGAGAGAAAAGTTTCCATAATCATTGTATCTGTAGAAGGAAAGAGATCATTCTATTTTCAAATAATGTCCATAATAATCTCAATCAAATTAGCCAAGAATCATTTAGAAGGAAAGACTAATTCAGAACGGCTAGAAAAGAATAATATAATTCCATAAAATTCAGATCTACAGAAAGAAGGAAAGAGATCTGGCGAGTTTTTGAATCTGTCACAGAAATCGACGTGCGTCGATTACTATTCGACGTAAGCGTCGATTTCAGCCTGGCTAGACGTCGAGAAGAAAATATGGAAGGAGCGTCGTCTGAGGTGCGTCGACTAGAAATCAGAGTTACGTCGACTTTGGTTACGTCAAATTCTGTTTATAGTTACTTTGACTCATTCTGAGAGGTACGTCGGCTACACTTCGACGTTGCGTCGATTACTATTCGACGCATATTTACTTAAACTAATTTTTCACTCCGAGAATACATATTCTACTCATTTCTAGGGGTTAAGATAAATCATTTCGCCAACATAGGGCTTGAGGGCCTGAGTTGTAGGGCTTTAGGTCCTGAGTTGTAGGGTTCCTGGAACCTGAGGTAGGATCCTAGAAGAATCTGAGTTGTAGGGCTTGAGAGCCTGAGATGTAGGGCCTGTGTGCCTGAGTTGTAAGATCTGTGGAGTGGATCTTAGATTTGGTAGATTTTGCTGACTCTAGCACACTGATAGATTGGCGCAGAGGGATAGTGGACTACTCAAGACACATTGTCTTGAGGAACTTCTATAAATCTGGTGTTCTTGTGATTTTGTGATTGTTTGGTGTGTTATGATCTGAACTATCTACTTTTGTGCATAAATTTAAAAACAATTATATCACCTATTCTCCCCCCTCTAGGTGATAGTTTCATATATAACAAGTGGTATCAGAGTTAGGTTCATCAAGAGTGAATTAACAGTCAGATATAGATCTTGGAACTATTCCCTATGGCTAGAAGTGATCAGTACAGAGAAATGAGATCCATGAAGCTCCCAACCTGCACTAAAGAAAACTTCTCTATTTGGTGGGCCTTGATAAGAGGGCCCAGAACATTATTGTGAGTGATATTGATGACTCAACCCTCCAAAATCTTATTCACTGCAAAACTACCAAGGAGATGTGGGACTCCTTGGTTGTCTACATGGAGGATACTGAAGAAGTGAGGGATGACATGAAATCCCTCCTAAATCAGGAATATGAGGCCTTCAAGCATGGCAATAATGAAAATATCTCCAACTACTATGAGAGATTTTTTTAAGATAGTGAATGGTCTGAAAAACTATAGAAGGGAGTTCACAAACTCCGGCCTAAATGACAAATTCCTTAGATCCCTCACTAAGGAATGGGATATCAAAATTTTTGTTATCAAGGAAATGGGTCAACTGGGTAACATGGAGCCCAAGAACCTATATGGGAAATTGCTGTCTCATGAGCTTCAGTTTAACACCAAAAAAGTTGAAGAAGAAAGCTCAAGGGGGAGCACCAGAGAAAGGTCCATGAACCTTAAGGATGAAAACTTGAGGAGAACCAAGGACAAGACTCCTGCAATTCAGGATAGCTCTGAGAGTAGTGAAGCTTCTGATGACAGCACATCAGAATTTGACAACACTGATAAAGAACTGACTTTCTTCTCCAAGCAGTTCAAAAAGCTGATGTCTAGAAGGATAAGAGACAACCATTGGTCGTCCTCTTCAAGATCCAGAAGATCTGGTCAACATGACAGACATAACTCTTCAAGGGAGGAAATGTATAAATCTAAACCCAATAAATTTGATTTAACTAACACAGTTTATTATTGTTGCAAGAAGACATGACACATGATTGCTGACTTCCCCTCCAAAAAGAGGGAATCAAAGAATTATGAAGATAAAAGAAGTTCAAGGGACAAAAGGAAATCAGAGAAAGGATCCATAGCAAAGAAAATTAGAACCCTAAGTGATTCTGACTCAAGCTCTTCAAAAATTGAGGAAGAAGCTCTTATTGGCCTTATGACCATAAATGAAGAAATTCAGAATGACAACATCTCTCCTAGGAAGGTACTTATTAGAGCTCCTTTGTCTGCCTCTGATTCTGAATCAGTGGCAGATTCTTTGCATGATGATGAAATTGAATCTGCTCACAACAACACATCCTCAAGATCCCCACATGAGAATGAATCTGAATTAATGCAGCAATATGAAGCTCTGTGGGAAGCTTTTAATAAAAGCAAGAAACTCCTTAGAGTTCAGTCTAAGGAGCTAGCATCCCTGAAAATTGCCCACTCTGAGCTCTAGTGGTCAGCTGAGAAGCTGACTGCTATGAACAAAGAAGTGGACAAGTCCAAGGAAGCCACAAAGCTCAAAATGACTGAATTGGCCCAGAAGAACAAGGTCATCAAGGACCTTGAGGAAATGCTATTGGTAGAAAAGAGAATTGTTGCCAGCTTTTCAAAGCCTAAAACCGTCCTTCCTATTATTGACAGTTTTTCTGCACCATCCAGAGTTGGTGTAGGATTCAATAAGGAGACAATTAAGGGCAACGCTTATGAAGCTCAACCTTCTTTTAAGAAGGTGTTGCTGACATCAACTCATTTTGACCAGGAATCTTCATATGGTCATCTGACCAATGCTTGCTCAACAAGTGGCAGTAAGCCATCTACCTCAAATAAAAGAGCAGGCTTTGGGCTAAGTGCTTTTAAAGCACCTCATGAAGAGATTCAAATAAAGAATCCAGGTCCTTTTGTCCATGGACCTGCATCAACATCACCCAAACGAAAGGGAAAGGCAGTTCCTACCAAGCCTGTTCCCAAGGAGGTGAACCAAAAGGTGGTGAGACCAGCTCCTCCACATACTCACACTTGTGAGTTTCACCAAAGATCTGCTAGGCCAGCTGTCTTCACTCCTCCTCACCAACATTGCCATCCTACCCAGATGGTGAGGCAGAAGAGAAGATATAATATGCATGAGTGCATGTGTTGTGGGAAAGTTGGTCATTTTGCATTGGACTATTAGTTCAACCCAACAGTGCCAAGAGCAAGAAGAGTGCAGACCACTCAGAGGTTTGATCTTCCAGCTTGTCCCCCTAACAGAAACCAAGGACCCAAATCTAACTGAGTGCCGAAGGAATAATGAATTTTCTTGCAGGTATGTCCAAAGGTCAACCAATCTCCCATTTGGTATTTGGACAGTGGTTGCTCCAAACACATGATTGGAGTAAGGAGTTACTTGAGAAACTTCACCCCAGTGGAGAATGAACCAACAATTATATTTGGAGGTTCAAAAAAGGGGTGACAAGTGGTTATGGTAACATTTCCAATGGCTTAGCCACCATCACAAAGGTAGCTTATGTGGAGGGATTGAATCACAAGCTCATAAGCATAAGTCAACTTTGTGATCTAGGTTTTCTTATTATTTTCTATGAGGATAAGTGCTTAGTTAAGAAGTCCTTGCATTTTGAGGCTATCTTAACTAGCATTAGGAGTGGAAATATTTATTGTTTTAGTTTTTTTTCATTTAAATTCTTCCATGCCAATGTGTTTTGTGGTTTTCTATACCGACCCTTCTCCCAAGAACCGGTTGGCTCTAGCATATCTCTCCCCAGATGAGGTTTCGAGCCGCCCCTAGATCTAACCCTAGACCTAGTCGCCACACCCACACGATAAATTCTCCCTAGTCCTTGCAAGACCCTAGTCATCAACACAGACGAATTTCTCTACCGATAAAGATAAGAGTTATAATCAATAAAGAAACAAACTAAAACATCAAGGATTCCCTCAAAGATTTAACTTGAAGATGTTGTAACCGTGATCGATCCTTCTTCAAGTTCTTAGCATTCACGACGTCGATGAAGTTCTCTTGGCTGCAAGGAGGAGGCTCTCATAAAATTTCCGGAGTTGTATCTTTTGATTCTTCGTGTATCGGCCCCGCTTAAAGGAGGAAGACCGCTCTGTAAATAGACTCGGATCCTAGTGCCGTCGGTAGTGTTACCGTCGGGCAGTGGCCTCTTTAGGCAATAGGATGGCACACTGATTGAGTCATCTTAGACAACATTCTTGCTCCAAAATAAGCAGCCCCTCCTACCACACCGCAGTATGACTAACACGTCGCATTAGTGATATTTCATTCCTAGCCGTCAGATCTCCTTCTTCTTTCTCTCCTCAATCAGCAGCATGATGGCGGGACTTCCATAAGTTACCGTCGGGTGTTAGCCTTAACCGTCGCGGTAATACATGCTATATTGAGTCCCGACGACATTCCTTTCTTGACGATATTTCCTTCTCAACGTTGTTTCCAATTATGCAGAAGCTACCGCCTGTAGTAGTGTTGTCATGCCGCCCTAGCATCATAACATCGTAGTGATAGCGAATCGTCGTCTTTCTTTTTCGTACTTATAGGGGTTTGAGAGATGAAGTTCTTGCACACTATAAACACATGGCAAATATGATCAAATACAATGAAATTTGTTATTCTCAAACCAAGAGATGCGGAAATCATATTCCAACAAACTCCCACCTTTGATAATAACAAATTATCTTAGAAAGAAATCATTCAAATATAAGAATTGTGTTTATAGAAAAAGATAAGTGTGATAAAAAGCATATGCTCCCCCTATATAGATGCTCCCCCTAAATAAGTGTTCCCCTATATTAAAGCATCATATGTATTTTACTCTCATTAAGTGTGAATTTCTTTCAAAGTTATTCTCCCCTTTTTGGTATTATCAAAAGAGGGTGGAAAGAAAATATACCGTTAAAGAGTGAATATAATTTTTTTAATGTAGAGACAGAATGAGCAGAACAACAATTTTCCATTTAGAGATACCACATGTGAATGAGTAGAAGAAAGTTGATTTGAAGGACTGAAGTATCAATAGTTTAGTAAACAATAAACCACTTGTTGGGTTGGAAAACTATTCATGATCGAGCGAACAAATAGTAAGAGTAGTGGAAAACATGTTTCAAGATTTTGGAAATGAACATCTTTATATAAATTGTAAGCATAGTAAATGAGTAAGAGTTTTCGTCTAGTAAAAATAGATGTTTGATGAGTCCTGATCATATACACTTTTATGGACTCATCTGGGCCATTTTTCAGTCATTTCACCGCACTTTAGCCCTGTTATTGTTTATATTTGATATTCCATGCTAGGTGCACCTCTAGGCCCATTTTGGTGTGATTTCATGCTTTTCTTCATTAGTAGTTTTCATGCTCCGTTAGGTGCCACTTTCAGTGGCTAGATTCGTGGTTGTGCTGGAATAGGAGTCGTGCAGGTGTTCCCGGTGCAATTATGCACAGGAACACTGCGCACGATCACCGGTTCTATTGCGCACGACCACTGGTCGTGCGCCACTGATCGTGCGCACTTAACACCTTTTTCATGAGTTCTGTTTGGTGCAGTGCGCACGACCATCTACGATAGTGCGCACGACCACCGGTCGTGCGCCACTGGTCGTGCGCACTTATCATCAATTTCATGAGTTCTGTTTCAATCAGTGCGCACGACCACCTACGATAGTGCGCACGACCACCGGTCGTGCGCCACTGGTCGTGCGAACATGTTATTTTATAATTTCTGTCTTTGTAGGCGCCGTCCAGGCAGAGCACACGATCACAGGATTCTAGTGCGCACGACCACTGGTCGTGCGCCAATGACCGTGCGCACTATTTATTCCAGCGCCTATAAATTGTCCTGCTCGCGATTTTAGGTTAGATCCCGAATTTCAGCCGCCGTTTTCCGCCCGGTTCCGCCCAGATTCGCCCCTCCACCATCGCCCACCATATGGAGGTGCTCCGGGCTTGCTCTTCACGCCAATCTTGAGCCGGAGTTTCCTCTCGGCCTCCTCCTTCATCCAAGAGCTCCAAAGGAAGACCTAGCCGCCATTACCATCAAGCAAGAGGAAGTTTGCAACCTCTACCGGATCGTGACACGAAGAAGACGGGTCCATTGGAGAGTCGTGACAGCTCTCTCTACCCCGGACGTAGTTGCGGACCGAGCTTGGACGCGGATTGACAACCCGGCGATTCCAACCGTGAATCTCCAACGAGCCTTCGGATTCGGTCGATTTCTTGCCTTGTTCTCTTCTTATTGATTGTTGTAATAGTTAGATCTTTTGTATTTTGATGAAGAACACTATAAACCTTGCTATTTAAAGTTATTTCATGTCTATGTGAAATATCCATTTTGTTTATTTGTGTGCTTGAGGTGCGCCCCATTCCATCCTCCATCCCGCCGTCACGTTCGTATGCCGCACTAGCAATTGCTAGTGGCGTGCTTGTCGAAGAGGTGCTTGCGACCCTCATTCCGTTAGCCTACTCGTCCATCTGCCTACCGAAGCGTGGCATCGCGGCCCGTGTATTCCATCCCGCTAACGAAGCAGTGCGCTCAAGGCCTGCATAGTTCGATTCCGCTTGCCTACTCGTCCATCCGCCCTTGCGACGCAGCGCGCTCAAGGCCTGCCTAGTCTCCATCCCGCCAAGCGAAGCATTGCACAGCGGCATTGCATAGGAGTAGTTGATAGCTTTTATTTTATTTTCCAAAAGCCAACCCAACTCCCCCGCATTCCATCCGATTTAAGGACTTCAATCTCAAGTCCTTCCTCGAAACCTAACTCCACCTTACTTTGTTCCTCAAGAGACCGACACTCGGGGATTTTCCCCATTATTATTACTTGCGCGACCGGTGCACTTGCCGAATCATCGCATCAAGTTTTTGGCGCCGTTGCCGGGGAACACAGTCGTGTGAGTTTTCTGGAGAGGGAGAATCTGAGAGAGAAGCCCTTCCATTTGTTTATCGCATCTTTTGTTTTATTTCTGTTCTCTTTATTCCATTTTCTTGTTTTATAGTAGGTTGCTTTAGTAAATTTTTGTTAGGTGTAGTATTTCGCACAATAATGTTCTTCTTTTTGAATCGTTTTATCTTCTCACTATGTGGGCACATCTCAATTTTCGTTGCCGTTGGTGTGGAGCTACCTCCCACTCTAGTGATGAATGACCCACGGAGAATAGTAGGCATACTTCTTATAGCCCAGCATATGGAGCACCTACTTCGTCTGGTACTCCATATGGTGCGCGTAAGTCTTATGGCTACTCTGCTGAGCCTTTACCGTCATACTTCTTTTCGGCTCCAGCACCCGCTGTGCCAAAGAAGCCTGCTAGGCAGTGCCAGTTTTGTCGGAGCACAGATCATGCCCTGAAGGATTGTGTTACTTATCTTCGCCAATTGGATGAGGATGACGAGCCGGATATCCGGATCGTCCCGAATCCTAACTCTGGCGGCACACCTTCAACATCCGGTTATGTGTCTTTGTCACCTTCACATCTTGAAGGGTATGGCATGGACACGGTCACTGGATGTGTGGCTGATCTGGGCACCGACATTGCTGAGCCTATTCTCCCGGTGCATCCACCACCTCTAGTGGATTCGATTCTTTGTGAGGAATCGGTGCTCGACTTTTATCCGAGCACTACTCCTCTCCCTGTTGTGCATACTACTCTCCTCTCCGACGACATTGTTGATGATGTGTCGCAGGATGAGGTGGTTGATCTGAGTGTTGTGCCTATTCCTATGGAGGAGGACAACCTTCTAGGTGAAGAGGAATTTTCCTCAGCACCGGTGGAGGAAGTCCA
Source organism: Dactylorhiza incarnata (assembly GCA_033032865.1). Lineage (NCBI taxonomy): Eukaryota > Viridiplantae > Streptophyta > Magnoliopsida > Asparagales > Orchidaceae > Dactylorhiza > Dactylorhiza incarnata. The sequence continues at coordinate 1,647,204 of JAWHQI010000092.1, forward strand.
AATCCTAAGCCTGGCCACCGTTGATCCCGCCGAATCTTGTAGCATTGATGACAATGCAAACATTATTTTACTTCCCCAACCTAATGGGAGTGAGACCGGGACCACTCCCCCGATTTTTGATTATCGATGTTCTTCATCTTGTTTATTTCTCGATCCCCCCTCTTCACCCGAGCCTGTGCAGGTTGAATCTTCACAGGTACTTCAGGAGGACTTGGAGCTTTGTGCTCAAGTCAATGATGAGTGTGTCCTTTTATGCGAGGAGGTTGATCCCTCCTCCATTAAGGAAGCCTCATTCGTTGCCTTCTCCTCCTGCGGACCTGCCGTGGACGATACCTTGCTGGGCAAGGATAGTTTTGGTGAGATGAGTGAGGACCAGGCCTCCTCCTCTTCTTACTTTCTTTTCCCTCTACCTGTGATGGGCAGGTTTTATCTATATTCGGGTAGAGGCGTGACTGTTCTTTCTCCATATAGGTACCCGCTACCTACACGCATATTAGAACAGTTACCTGTCCACTTTTCTTTTCATAGGCCCATTAGCTAGAACTGTACAAATGCCAAATAAGTCGTGCTGGGATGACAATAACCCCATTAGTTATCTTTCTTTTCTGCATTGTCATTCCACCTAATCATGTTTAGTTAGTAGTATTTCTTTTTCAGTTTTCTATTTTCTTTTTGCAGAGCTGACCCCTGCAGGCATCTTTTTCTGGATGGCGGATGCTGCAGCGTTGTCTTAGTTTGCACGCGTCTTCTGGTATGCTCACTTGATGAGCATTGGGTACTCTCTTTCCCTAGCTCTATTTTGATTCTCCTGTCATATATTATGCGGATTGTTTAGTTTAAGTCTGGGGGAGAGTAGTTTGTTTACCCGCTCACGTGCACTATTGCACTGCATACTAGAAGATTTCATTTAAAATGTTTTGTTTAATTTCATTGCACACCACAACACCCACATGAGCGCGTGCTTATCTATTTGTTTTGTTCTAAACAAACTATCTTGGTTAGGAATGTGAATTGGGATGATAGCTTAGGAATTACTATTGGGAGCGCAATGTTGACTCGAGCAGTGTTCTAGTCGCATCCGCGTGCTACAATAGAATTTGAGTAAAATTAGATTATTTCTATGCTTTTAATTTATGATTAGTATTTATGCGTAGTTTTAGATTTATTCTACTCAAGTGGTGAATGTGAATGAAATTGGTGATAGCCCGGTGTTGTGTGTATACGAGCGCTAGTTGTGTGTTGCTCGAGTCGGGAGGAAGGTTTACCTTTCTCGTGGGCTAAGAACTTGCCCCAAGCGACTCTTGAAGCATGGGTGCGGGCGATTCGTTGAGATAAATGTGATATAGGCCACCTTTTGGCTAGATTGAGCCTTCGCTTTCCATATCCTATTCGCTCACCTTTGCTTCCCAACACTTGTGCCTACCACTCTCTTTGTTCAGCTCCTCCTCCATACACCAAGGCCTAAAGCTTATCCCACTGTCGCAACCAAGTATATGTTATCTGCACTCATGTTTTAGATCTGGTGTGATGTTTGGAATTGTCGTGTTGTGAAGGAGAAATAAACTCTATTTGCTGATTTTGAATCAACCGGAGGATAAGAAAAAGAAAAAGAAAAATATGGTATTGAAATAAAAATCTGAAAAAAGTGTATTGAAAAGTTATCCTCCCGAGCGTTTTAGAAAATCTGTTGGTATTTGTGGAGTAGGACGTGTGCACACCTAGTTTTCACAATAAGTCTGGGGGTGTGTCACACGAGCTTTGTTTTTGGTTTTGCTTGGTGCAGCGTCCCGTTGACTCATGTTGGTTGCGTAGCCTTCGTTTTTACCTTTGATTATCATACCGCAACCTAAGCCCCAATATAATCCTAAAAGTCCTATTGATTTATCTCGCGAGTTTGCTAGCGCTGTGGAGAGAGTGTGACCGGGCAAGCGTATGGTTCCCGACGTTGATGGATTTCAGCGGAGTTATTCCCGAACCCCGATCTTTTGCAACACCCTCCTTAGTGGCTTATTACTTTCACACCGGACATGATCATCAAATTCTTCACAATTCACCAACTGAGTATTGATAAATCTTTATTTACGCTCTAGTACTTTTGTAAATTAGTTAACATAGTTAGAATCTCTTTTTACGAAATCTCTATTTGCATGCTTTTGTTACTTCGCATTGTACTCCCTTGCGTAATTTTCTTTGCTAACTACCTTTTTCACACTCCACCAGATTCGTTTGCTCGGGACGCGCAAACAGTTAAGTCTGGGGGTGTGATGAGTCCTGATCATATACACTTTTATGGACTCATCTGGGCCATTTTTCAGTCATTTCACCGCACTTTAGCCCTGTTATTGTTTATATTTGATATTCCATGCTAGGTGCACCTCTAGGCCCATTTTGGTGTGATTTCATGCTTTTCTTCATTAGTAGTTTTCATGCTCCGTTAGGTGCCACTTTCAGTGGCTAGATTCGTGGTTGTGCTGGAATAGGAGTCGTGCAGGTGTTCCCGGTGCAATTCTGCACAGGAACACTGCGCACGATCACCGGTTCTATTGCGCACGACCACTGGTCGTGCGCCACTGATCGTGCGCACTTAACACCTTTTTCATGAGTTCTGTTTGGTGCAGTGCGCACGACCATCTACGATAGTGCGCACGACCACCGGTCGTGCGCCACTGGTCGTGCGCACTTATCATCAATTTCATGAGTTCTGTTTCAATCAGTGCGCATGACCACCTATGATAGTGCGCACGACCACCGGTCGTGCGCCACTGGTCGTGCGAACATGTTATTTTATAATTTCTGTCTTTGCAGGCGCCGTCCAGGCAGAGCGCACGATCACAGGATTCTAGTGCGCACGACCACTGGTCGTGCGCCAATGACCGTGCGCACTGTTTATTCCAGCGCCTATAAATTGTCCTGCTCGCGATTTTAGGTTAGATCCCGAATTTCAGCCGCCGTTTTCCGCCCGGTTCCGCCCAGATTCGCCCCTCCACCATCGCCCACCATATGGAGGTGCTCCGGGCTTGCTCTTCACGCCAATCTTGAGCCGGAGTTTCATCTCGGCCTCCTCCTTCATCCAAGAGCTCCAAAGGAAGACCTAGCCGCCATTACCATCAAGCAAGAGGAAGTTTGCAACCTCTACCGGATCGTGACACGAAGAAGACGGGTCCATTGGAGAGTCGTGACAGCTCTCTCTACCCCGGACGTAGTTGCGGACCGAGCTTGGACGCGGATTGACAACCCGGCGATTCCAACCGTGAATCTCCAACGAGCCTTCGGATTCGGTCGATTTCTTGCCTTGTTCTCTTCTTATTGATTGTTGTAATAGTTAGATCTTTTGTATTTTGATGAAGAACACTATAAACCTTGCTATTTAAAGTTATTTCATGTCTATGTGAAATACCCTTTTTGTTTATTTGTGTGCTTGAGGTGCGCCCCATTCCATCCTCCATCCCGCCGTCACGTTCGTATGCCGCACTAGCAATTGCTAGTGGCGTGCTTGTCGAAGAGGTGCTTGCGACCCTCATTCCATTAGCCTACTCGTCCATCCGCCTACCGAAGCGTGGCATCGCGGCCCGTGTATTCCATCCCGCCTAACGAAGCAGTGCTCTCAAGGCCTGCATAGTTCGATTCCGCTTGCCTACTCGTCCATCCGCCCTTGCGACGCAGCGCGCTCAAGGCCTGCCTAGTCTCCATCCCGCCAAGCGAAGCATTGCACATCGGCATTGCATAGGAGTAGTTGATAGCTTTTATTTTATTTTCCAAAAGCCAACCCAACTCCCCCGCATTCCATCCGATTTAAGGACTTCAATCTCAAGTCCTTCCTCGAAACCTAACTCCACCTTACTGTGTTCCTCAAGAGACCGACACTCGGGGATTTTCCCCATTATTATTACTTGCGCGACCGGTGCACTTGCCGAATCATCGCATCAATGTTTTAGTAATTGAAATTTAAGATCAAATATCACTTTGTAACAAAACATAATAGCACTTGTTTAAAGAGTAAATAATCAAGATTGAGCATACATGGCGTAGCGAAAGTAAGTTTAAGAAAATGTTAGCATGATCCACTTTATTAAGACAAGATAGAAAAATACAATGTTTGAAATTCATAAGGCAAGTAAATCTATACTTTGTAGAGATCATGCAATGTTATATAGTGCATCTACTAAAGATTGTAGAAAAAGAATGTAGACATGTATTAGAGTCCGATACTAATGAGTAAAAGTTTTATAGGAGATAATGATGTGTACAAATAGTATTTTTGATAAGAGTACAAATAATTTAATCAAAACACATGACATGTATAATGAAATAAACACAACATTATTGAAAATGGATTTTTAGAATTACTTCCACCCACAAAGTTAAATTGTTTTCAATGCACATGAAAAGTAGTACAACTCCCAAGGTGCTCTGCACACACAATACTTATTAAGACTTATCATGGTGCAAAGTAGTGTTTGGGGGATCACATATATTATGTTTTCTTTGATTTATTTGTGATCCGGTGTACTATAAGAAGTATTGTATAAAAGAGTTTGCACAAGACACTTTACAATTCTCTTCAAGTTGCTCAACCTCACAATGCTCATTAAGGCTTATTAGGAAGGTGAGTAGTGCTTGGTGGAGTTATCTTTGTAATTTATTCATTTGAATTTTAGTTTAGTGACAAAGTTCTCTGAATTCACTTATTTGCAAACATAGAGGTTTTGAAAGAACACACTTCTTCAAATATCGGTGCATGAAAGATTTTATTTTGGTGTAGGTAAACTAAACACACATAACAATGTTAAATTGTTACACTACACAATCATGCAAGAATAAGATTAAAGTCATATGTAGAATATCAAAGATGTGAGTGAGTAAACCATTATCAAATATAAAACATTACTCATACTTAGAGGCATGCTAAACAATCATACATATGCTTTTTATAATCAAGTCTATTGCATATTACAAGATAATATTCAAGCATGACACAAAATAATATTTTAAGCAAGGTTTTAAGAACCGGGCCGGAAAACGAATCGGTGAGATCAAAGGTTCAAGGTCTGATCGGTTGGACCGGTCTGACCTGGGTTGAACCGTAATATTATAATAAATAATAAAAAACATATAAAATTATTGAAACTATATAAGAATATTAGTTGTATACTTATATATATATATTTATAGTTTTATAGTTGTATACTTTTATACATGAGTACTTTTACATATTCATTTATATTTATTGTTTCATATATATTAATTTATTTATAGTTTTATATTTATAGAATGAAATTAAATATGATTTAATAAATATCAAAATTTAAAATTAAAATTATAATATATATAAGGATAATATACAATTATACATACACATAAATATAATAAATATCATATCTTATATATATTATACATATATTTATATAATTATTTATTTATAAAAATCAATAAAACAGCACAGTTAATATTGATAAGTAAAATATATTTGACATTATTTCAATGTTGATTGCATGACATGTTGGTCAGAGTTCTCTCTTTCATGCAGAAAGTCACGGGTTCGAAACCTCCCACCATTCTTAATTTTAGTATTAAACAAATATTTTTTAAATTGTTATTGGAACCGGGCGAGCTTCCAAAACCCGCTCCGGTTCGCCGGTTTGCTGTCAGCCCGCCCAGTTCCGCGGTTCCCAGGCGGGTCACAGATGAAGCGGTCTGCTTACCTGGACCGAACCGGTTGGGTGTCCGGTCGGCGGTCCGACCGATCGGACCGGCCTGTCCGATTTTCAAAAGCTTGGTTTTAATACATTTGAAATTAGAATTTAATATTGTATTTTAATCTTGAAAAGATAAACATAATCATCCTTGAGATATTTCAATGAATAACAATCCGTTTTTATTGATTTTTGAATTTTTAAAGACAATAAAAATTGAACACATATTTTTGTATTTTTAGTTTGTTTTTCAATTTTGTAGTTATTTTTGATAGATAAAAAGAAACATATTTTTGTTTGTTTTACAGATTTTTTTTTTGTTTTAGACTTTAGAGAAAATAGGAAATGAATATAAACACAAAATTTTAAAAATAAACATCAAATTCAGGTTTTTTAGACTACTGCCAGCGGTAACAACTTACTGCCGCGCGCTAGTAACAGACGTTGTGCTTTCAAGAAAAAATGTGTGTTTTTGAAATTTTTCGCCTTATTATGATTGTTCAGTGTAGGGGCTTGTATTAGAGCAAAGAAAACAAACAAGAATACACACAATATGCGGGCTTTGCAAGTTGTTAAGCTGAGATGTCCAAAACCCCAAATTCTAGCCTAAGTAAAGCAAATCGTGCATCGGGTGGAGGCTTGGTAAATATGTCCGCAAGTTGTGATTCGGTTCCTATAAAGTTTACATGAACATGTTCCTTCTTTATGTGATCCATAATGAAGTGATGTCTCATGTTTATGTGTTTGGATCTTGAGTGATGAACGAGGTTGTTTGTTAGGTCAATAGCAATCTTGTTGTCACATTTTAGTTCAATGTTGGTTAGATGTACACCGAAGTCTTCTAAAGTTTGAGTCATTCATAATGGTTGAACAACTTCCTAGTTGTTGGGAATAGTGCCCAACAATGTTCCTGATTTGAAGAAGTGCTCAGGTTAATGATAAAAATATAGTGTATTTGATGGTATGCTCTATTCATAACTGTAGAATATAGACTGTATGTCCAGTACTTCTTTAATCTCTCTAAGTCCAAAATCGTTGAGAAGGACTGGACATATCGTCGAATAAGATGTATATATTGTTGAGACTACTCGCAGAGATCAATAGAAAGATTATGTCATTAATCATCATGACAATATGGACAACACGACGATATCGCTGTGTCAACAAAGTACACACGACGATATCGTTGTGAGAATAAGAAGAATCAACCAAGTCACAGTATCGTCGTGTCAACAAGTATCACACGATGATATCGTTGTGAAGTCTGGCATGATGAAGCTCTTCAGGAATCTTAATGTTAAGTATCCGGCTTAGACGACGACATCGTCGTAAGGGACCCTTGTCGTTGAGAAGACTAAGTCAGAATTCATAGAGACAGTTTGCAGCTGAAGTGTTTCTTATCGTCAGGATGATCCAAACGATATCAACGATAAGTCAGGATGATCTCAACGATATCGCCGAGAAGACCACAAGTCGGCATGATGTTCATGACGACATCGTTGAGATGACTTCATGTTGTCGTGAGTGCAAGTGTAGCTGAGATATCTCATATCGTCAAGATATCCTTATCAGAAGAAGACTTGAAGAATTGTCTAAGTTCAAGATGGATCGGCGTGACGGTGAGGTCTGTTGTCGAGATGTTGCTCATATTGTCGAGACAGATCGAAATAATTCGAAACGCACTATCTGTAATTAATGTCGCCGCATGATGGTCCAAACAACGTTTGCTATTAAGGAGTGGGCATATGATACTTAAAGGACATCTGAGCAAACCGTTAGACGGCCCCTAAGTCATATAAAAAGGATAAGTGTCTGCCCTAAAAACAACACAGAGAATAATCGAATCAATCAAAAAGTAAAGACGGCTGTGTGAAGAAGGAACAAACTCTCGAGAACAAAAATGCTTTTGCTCGCTGTTCTCCAAGTATCAGTCAAGGAACATCGACTGTCAAGCTGTGTTCCTGATTGAAGTGAGGATTGAAGAGAAGCCTGTGTTCTGCAAGATAAGATCTTTATAGATTTCTCTTCAAGTACAAAGGCCGTCAACATCTGGTCCTCAAAAGAACTCTCAAGTATTTTTTTACTGTGTTAATTGTTCTTCATTATTGTATCTTATACATTCTCTGTAGGGCTTGGGGGCCTGAGTTGTAGGGTGAAAGTGCACAGTTAACCTCACTAGAATTCTCTAGAGGGGGGGGGGGGGGGGGGGGGGTGAATAGAGATTTAAAAATATTTTGTGCAAAGTTAACAAATATATATATGTGTAATATTCACAGATTTAAGCTTCCCACACACCAACAAGAATTAAGCAAATAAAGAAAGAAATAGTAAAAAGAAAATCACAGCACAACACAAAGAAATATAGTGGTTCCCCAAACTTTGGGTAGTCCACTCTTCTACCCCCTTGGTAGGAATTCACTATCTTGCACTGAGTCTTTTGATAAGGAGACTCTTAGAACCAGCATGAGTCTTTTGATAAGGAGACTCTTAGAACCACTACAACTGAATTTTTTGAAGAAAGATTCTTAAAACTCTTTTACACAATTGAAATTTGAAATAAGGGTATGAATGAGAAGAAGAAGATGAATAAGAACAAGAAGAAGAACAAGAATAAGAAACAATTTATGCAAGAAGGAATCTTCTTCCTAGCAAGAAGATTAGAAGCACAAGTATAATGAATGTAATCTCTCTTCTATAGTGAGAAGGAGATTGTAGGCCTTTCTCTCTTTCAGTGAGAGCTTTCAGAAATTTGCAGCAGTATGACTTCAGAAGATAGTAGAAGAAGAAGAAGGCTTTTTCTTGCTGCATCACTCTTTCACTTTTCTCAATTTTCTCTTCTCTCTTGGGAGCTTTTCCTCTCTTTTTCAAATGGATGGAGTGGATCACTTCTTTTTATTCTTTGTCGACCTCCTTCTGTATTTATAGCTCTGTTTATTCAAAGATATTGCTATAGGAGAATAATCAATTAGCAGTCAGAGAAATAGTAAGAGAGAAAAGTTTCCATAATCATTATATCTGTAGAAGGAAAGAGATCATTCTATTTTCAAATAATGTCCATAATAATCTCAATCAAATTAGCCAAGAATCATTTAGAAGGAAAGTCTGATTCAGAACGGCTAGAAAAGAATAATATAATTCCATAAAATTCAGATCTACAGAAAGAAGGAAAGAGATCTGGCGAGTTTTTGAATCTGTCACAGAAATCGACGTGCGTCGATTACTATTCGACGTAAGCGTCGATTTCAGCCTGGCTAGACGTCGAGAAGAAAATATGGAAGGAGCGTCGACTGAGGTGCCTCGACTTTACTGGGTGCGTCGACTAGAAATCAGAGTTATGTCGACTTTGGTTACGTTGAATTCTGTTTAGAGTTACTTCGACTCATTCTGAGAGGTACGTCGACTACACTTGAACGTTGCGTCGATTACTATTCGACGCATATTTACTTAAACTAATTTTTCACTCTGAGAATACATATTCTACTCATTTCTAAGGGTTAAGATAAATCATTTCCCCAACAATCTCCCCCTATTTGTCTTAACCCTATTCAGAGAGAAATTTTATCAGCTTTTAATCAACACATCAAAGCATATTTATAGAAAAGAGATGTATTAGGTAATGGAAAAAGAAATCATCAGCACTTAAGCATTAATAGAGTATATCAAAATTGTTCAAAATATCACTCAGGAGGAGTAGGAGGAGTTTTTCTCTTCCTGGAGAATACTAAAGGGAGATCAAGTCATTTTATAGAGGTTGTAGCAGGATGTTCATTCAGCTCCCCCTGAGTCAAAGCAATCTGCTCCTGAGATGAGACTTCCTTTATACCTTCTATTTCTGCTTCTTCAGCTTCTTTCCCAGCTCCTGCTTCAGCCATGACAGCATCTGGCTCCCCCTGAGCCTCAGCTTCTTTGTCTTTCTCACTTTCAGCCACTCCTTCAGCCTCAGCTTCCTTTTCAACTTCAGCTTCCTTTTCAACTTCTTTCTCTACTCTACTTGCCTCCCCTTGAAAGAGAACTACTTGTTGTTCAGCTTCTCTTGCTATAGAAAGTACATCTGTTATCTGTTCTGTAGTATGTAGCTCAGATACTATTTCATTCCCAATCATCTTAAGCAGAGCAAGACTATCAGATTTTGATGTTGGGGAGGAGTTGTGTGAGTGAGATTTGTGACTGGAGAGTTGCTCTTCATCTAACTTCTCCCCCTTCTTGACCTTTTTAGCCAAGGAGGTTAAGAATGATTTAGTAACCTTAGATGAAGACACAAAGGTTTTGAGTACTTGCACAGAGGCATTTACCCCATCCAACTGGGTTTGCATGTGCCTGATAGAGGAGTGAATTTGAAGGCAGTGTCCATCCAACATTTCTTGAAATCTTTGGGCTGCTGACTGGATACACTGAGTGATGAGAGTTTCATTGGATGGAGATGGTTCAGGGTGTGTTGGTGGAGGGGATGAAAGTGCAGAAGTGATTGTTGATATATGAGGTATATGGGATGATGTAGGTAGAGAGGATGTGATAGTAGGAGGAGGAAGAGGTGGTGATTGAATTGGGGAATGTGAAGATGTAGTTAAGGTAGGAGGTGTGAGGGTAGTGGAAACTATTGGTGTGGATGATGTTGGTAGGGAAGGGATGTCTGTATGTGGAGGAGGAGGTGAAGATGGATGCACAGGAGAATTAGGAGGAGAGGGAGTCCTTTCAGGAATGGAACCAGGCTTGGGGATTTGCCTGGTCCATTTTGAAAAGAGGGCTATGGACATCCTTTTTCCAGGAGGAATGGGAATTCCTTTTGACCTACATAGGTTAGGGAAGGAGTGAAGGAGTACCTGACTCATGATCCTCATGTAGGCATTCTCTTTATGAGAATATTTGTAGCCTATCATCTTCAGTAAGCAGCTGGCCCAGTCTATCTTCTTTTTCAGCACAAGGGCCCCCATAATGTTCAGTTGCTGCTTGGGCACTGCATCATGGGCAGAGATTTTGCATAGTAGTATTGTTTTTAAGACTGGTTTGGCTTATATTTCATTGTGTCTGGAAAAATGGCTACATTGGGTGAATTATAAATGCTCTATTATTTGTGTAGTATTACTTGTCGAAATCCCGCTGACATATTTGATTTCACCATGAAGAATTCTCTTATGATCTTTATTTTCTTGGTGTTTCCATTTTTAATTGTTTTTCTCTGTATTGTTTTGTCGCTCAACCATGAAAAATGAAGGGTCTTTGGTGCACATTGATAAAGATGCCTATTTAAGATGATAATTTCTTGTCTGCTTACCAAAAAATTAGCATTTGTTTCTCATATCCCAGCTCCGGCATGGCAGCCATCCGAGCTCTTGCCAAACATCCAGACCAACGCTCCGTCGTGTAGTTTTTTTAAAAAATAAATAATTTATTATTAGCCACGGCTTGAAATCGTGGCTAATAGTTTTTTAAAAAATATTGAACATACTATTAGCCAGGGTTTCAAACCGTGGCTAATAGTCAAATTATTTGCCACGGCCTAAAGCCATGGCAAATAGTCTATTTTAACTGTATTAAGAAGTTTTTGCCAGGGTATGAAACCTGGCTAAAAGTTAACTTATTAGCCACGGCAATATTTGTTTGTGGCTAATACTTTTTGCCACGGCCAGTCCGTGGCTAAAAACCTTTCTCCACGCGACCTTTAGCCACGATTTTTTCCCGTGGCTAGACCGTGGCAAAAACTCTTTAGCCACGGTTTTGGACTTTTTGCCAGGGCAATTTGCCCTGGCCAAAAGTCTGTTTTCTTGTAGTGTGAATCCGAAATCGCACCTCCGAAGGAAATCGGAGGCTGCGGGCTGCCAGTTACTTTTTAGGTGGAGAAAACGAGACTGCTGGCAGCGGTCAAGGCCAGACTTCGCCCATCACGGCGAATGCCACTCCTGTGACGGGCTTTCCTTTGATTAAGAAGAAGCAGTTACAGCGAGTTACAAGTGCAGGAAAGCAGAAGCTGGCCGGTCAGACTGGTCGCAAGACGGGAAACTCGAGACCGCAGCTCATACAAGCGAGCTCCTGGATTCGAGTGTGTGTGTCTTGGGAATGTTGCTGCCTCCTATTTATAGGCTCATGGGCCTGCCCGAATGGGCAAGGATAAAATATCCGCCTGCCCGGGTACAGGAGAATCGGGCAGGCGGTGACAGGATACAGAAAGGAGAAAAAAAAGAAGCCGCGCGGCTTGCGCTTGCGGTCTGTCTCGTAGAGGGGCTGGAGATGCTGCGACGAAGGAGATGATGCCACCCGGGCGGTCTTTGACTTGAGACCGCAGTTTGTCTTCTTGGACTTGGTCCTTGCTGGTCTTCATGGCGCAACCCGGGCAGTCTCCGACTTGAGACCGCAGCTTGCCCTTGAGAACGCGGCCTGTCGCCTAGTCTTGAGCCTTGTTAGCCTTCAAGATGCAACCCGAGCGGTCTCCAACTTGAGACCGCGGGTTGCCTTCTGGACTTGGACCCTGATAGCTTTCATGGCACAACCCGGGCGGTCTCCGACTTGAGACCGCGGTCTGCTGTTTGGACTTGGGCTTTGGTGATCTTTAATCTTTGGAGGCGACCTGAATGCTCAGACCGCCCGGTCTGTGTGGGTTGGTGCTGATGGACCTCGTAAAACCTGAATCGGGCGACTTGTATCCGCAGACCGCCCAGTCTGCGAGTAATGTTATTCAGAAGCGGTCTTCTGGGTAAACAAGTATTTTTCCTACTATGTCTGCCAAGAGCCTATATTCATTAGAGAAGTGTATTTTCTTCAAGTTGATTGGTCTATCTCTGGAGAATTTCATGGCGATTAATAAGTTTTTGATTTCCTCAGGGGTGAGTTCCACAGGTTCACTACCTGATAAGGGAATGATGATGGAGATTCATTTAGCTACTCTTAGAAAATAATTTGCTTTCCCTTTTTGATTTGAACAAGGATAGTGTTGGTGTGTACATGATGGGAGATCAAAGATGTCCCTAAGATGTTCTGCAGAGATTGAGACAGGTGTTTCATGGATTGTTCCTGTAATCTCTCCTTGTTCAGATATCTGAACATGATTCATCAACTCAGTGAGTTCTATTTCCAGGAGTCTGCATCTTGTTGAAATGAGTTTGTTTAGACCGGCTTCAGTGAAAAGAGCTATGATGCTCTTGTAGTTTTCGGCGGCGGCTTGGAAGGAATCAAGATCAATATCGAAACCAGAGTTGATCTTGGGAGCCATTTTGGTCAGTGAAAGAGAGAGGAAGAGAGGAAGAGATGTGAGAAGGATGAGAGATGCAGAGAGCGTGCAGATTTCTAACTGAAGAGTTTATTTAAGTCAGGTGAAACGTCGAAACGAGATACAACTCAAGGTTTATTCGGTACTATAGTAGATGTGATCGAAAATATTTTAGTATTGCCGCTCTTTTTCATGAAGTTGACGTTGCGTCGAGTGGAAGTCGATGTATGCGTCGGTTTTAACACTTTTGACGATGCGTCGATCAAGGAATCGACGTGACTTTTATTTTTTCTGAAAATTCTAGGTTTTTCTTGAGAGATTATTACTTCCTAATCCTATGGTTTTCTAAGTCAGCCTTGGACTAATTTTATATATTATTGAATTGATTATGCCAACATTGTTTGGCAATGTGGCCTGTTTTATTACAGATATAACACCTGTTTGTCTTTAGATTATGGTAATTTGAGTTTAAAGAGGGATAGAAGTGTTGATTAGGATAAAATTGTTGTTTAGGATGGAAGTTTAGATTAGGGTAGAAGTTTTGATTTGGATAGAAATTTTGATTAGGATGAATGGGTTCTAAATGAGGGTTAAGATAGAAAAGTTTTGAAGGATAGATATGTCCTGAATTTAAGTTACTCTGAGAATTATTGCGTCGATAGGTATTCGACGTATGTTGAGAGTTGCGTCGATTTATATTCGGCGCTTTCTCTAGATTGCGTCGATCTGGAATCGATGCATGGAAGTAGTTGCGTCGATTATAAGTCGACGCAATTTTATTCATGCGTTGATTTGAGGTCGAAGTTTCTGAGAGATTGCGTCGAGTAAAGTTCGACGTACTATCATTCATGCGTCGATATGAAGTCGACGCAAATGTGTCTTTACAGATTTTATTTTTTTCTTTTTCTGGTGGGAGATTTATTTCTTTATGAATTATTTCTTGTGGCCTAGTTGCCTTCTCAGAATGAGTTTGTTCGTCTTCTTCTAAACGGTATGATGATGATTCATCAAAATGGTTTGTCTCCTTGAGGGTGAAGTTTTCTTTATTTTGTGAGTCTTCTTCTAAGTTTGTTGATTTGATGGGTTTAGTAAATTTAGCAGGGCTCATCCAAGCAGGTTTAGTAGATGGTATTGAACTGGTTGAAGGATCAGCCCCTAGCCCCAGATTCTTATGTCTTATTGTTTGTTTTTCAGTGATTTCTTTAAGTGTCTGGCTTCTGACTTTTATAGATTCTTAAAAGGCTTTTGCCTGGGATACCTTATTTTTAAGGAGTTGATTTTCTATTTTAGCACTTTCTATTTCCTTTTCTGTTTTATAGATCTTACACCTTAGTTCATAATTTTTTGAACATGTATCCTCTATATTTCTCATATTAATTTGTTCTTTTAGATCCTTAATTTCTTGTTTAGCTTTTAGTTGATCTAAACAGAATCCTTTAAAATCATTTTTGAAATCATCACATAGAAAATCTATTTCATCAAAAATGCTCACCTCATCCTTATCCTCAGATTCCTCTATGAGAATAAGGCTTTTTTGCTTTTGTTGTTGAATTTTCTTCTTCATCTTCATAAGAGATGCTTCCTTCTGATCCTGTTTCACTCCATGATTCAGCAACACATTCTTTTTCTGAGCTTCCAAGAGCCATTAAGCATAGGTCTTCTTGCTTAAACTCTTCATTGTCACTTTTAGATGAGGTGCTGTCCTCAGAATCTGTTTCACTCCAAGCTTCTGCAATGAAACCTCTTTCTTTCTTCTTCCCCTTTTTCTTGAGATCTTTCTTTTTCATATCTTTCATTTTCTCAGCATTTTCTGGACATTCTGGGGGCAATATGTCCAGTTTTCCTGCAGGAATAACAAACAATTTCTTTAGTAGGAGTCTTATCATACCTTGGTTTTGACTCTCTTCTTCTAGACCCATCTGTCCTGACCTATTTCTTGAATCTTCTGGTCAGGAGACTGAATAATTCTTCTTCAGTAACAGGGGTTTCTTCTTCTGTTGCTTTTAATGCAATGTTTCTATCTTTTGAAGAGGTTGGAGTGTTTTCCCTTCTTTCCTTCTCTTCTCTGGTTTTCAGTAGTTGCTCATAGGATTTGAGTTTTCCTAAGAGGGCATCTGTTGAGATTTCCTTTTGTCCTCTTGTATCTCTTATTGCCCATATTCTTGAGTCCCATGAACTTGGGAGACTTATTAATAATTTGTCATTGATCTCTGTGAGAGAGATCTCTCTATCCAAGTTCCTTAATTGATTGATGATCAGACTGAATCTGTCATACATCTCAGATATGCATTCTTCATTCATCTTTTGAAAGTTCTCATATTGAGAGATCAATAGAGCCTTCCTATCTTTCCTTTCATCAGCACTTCCTTCTACTATCTTTGTAAGAGCCTCCCAGATTTCTTTGGCTGATTCACAGTCAACCACCTTTTGAAAGATTTCATCTGAGAGGGTTGAGACAAGAATGTTTACAGCTTTTGCATCACATGCTCTCGCCTTCTTCTCATCATCTGTCCACTCAGCTCTTGGGACAAGTGTTTGAGTCACTTTACCACTTGAGTCCTTTCTATAAGGCTTGGGAGGACCTGTCAAAATAACATTAAACAATTCTTCATCAATAGAATTCATATAGATCCTAATTCTTGTTTTCCAAACTGCAAACTTTTCAAGATTGCACATTGGTGGTCTGGTGGAAGCATAATCTTTGATTTGTGCCATAATTTTTTTTAGAAATATATATATATATATATATATATATATGAGGTAGGATCTTTTTGATCAAGGAGTTACCCCTTTTTGATCAACCTCCCTCTGATACCAATTGAAAGTGCACAGTTAACCTCACTAGAATTCTCTAGAGGGGGGGGGGGGGTGAATAGAGATTTAAAAATATTTTGTGCAAAGTTAACAAATATATATATATATATATATATGTGTGTGTGTAATATTCACAGATTTAAGCTCCCCACACACCAACAAGAATTAAGCAAATAAAGAAAGAAATAACAAAAAGAAAATCACAGCACAACACAAAGAAATATAGTGGTTCCCCAAACTTTGGGTAGTCCACCCTTCTACGCCCTTGGTAGGAATTCACTATCTTGCACTGAGTCTTTTGATAATGAGACTCTTAGAACCAGCCTGAGTCTTTTGATAAGGAGACTCTTAGAACCACTACAACTGAATTTTTTGAAGAGAGATTCTTAAAACTCTTTTACACAATTGAAATTTGAAATAAGGATATGAATGAGAAGAAGAAGAAGAATAAGAACAAGAAGAAGAACAAGAATAAGAAACAATTTATGCAAGAAGGAATCTTCTTCCTAGCAAGAAAATTAGAAGCACAAGTATAGTGAATGTAATCTCTCTTCTAAAGTGAGAAGGAGATTGTAGGCCTTTCTCTCTTTCAGTGAGAGCTTTCAGAAATTTGCAGCAGTATGACTTCAGAAGGTAGTAGAAGAAGAAGAAGGCTTTTTCTTACTGCAGCACTCTTTCATTTTTCTCAATTTTCTCTTCTCTCTTTGGAGATTTTCCTCTCTTTTTCAAATGGATGGAGTGGATCACTTCTTTTTATTCTTTGCCGACCTCCTTCTGTATTTATAGCTCTGTTTATTCAAAAATATTGCTATAGGAGAATAATCAATTAGCAGTCAGAGAAATAGTAAGAGAGAAAAGTTTCCATAATCATTGTATCTGTAGAAGGAAAGAGATCATTCTATTTTCAAATAATGTCCATAATAATCTCAATCAAATTAGCCAAGAATCATTTAGAAGGAAAGACTAATTCAGAACGGCTAGAAAAGAATAATATAATTCCATAAAATTCAGATCTACAGAAAGAAGGAAAGAGATCTGGCGAGTTTTTGAATCTGTCACAGAAATCGACGTGCGTCGATTACTATTCGACGTAAGCGTCGATTTCAGCCTGGCTAGACGTCGAGAAGAAAATATGGAAGGAGCGTCGTCTGAGGTGCGTCGACTAGAAATCAGAGTTACGTCGACTTTGGTTACGTCAAATTCTGTTTATAGTTACTTTGACTCATTCTGAGAGGTACGTCGGCTACACTTCGACGTTGCGTCGATTACTATTCGACGCATATTTACTTAAACTAATTTTTCACTCCGAGAATACATATTCTACTCATTTCTAGGGGTTAAGATAAATCATTTCGCCAACATAGGGCTTGAGGGCCTGAGTTGTAGGGCTTTAGGTCCTGAGTTGTAGGGTTCCTGGAACCTGAGGTAGGATCCTAGAAGAATCTGAGTTGTAGGGCTTGAGAGCCTGAGATGTAGGGCCTGTGTGCCTGAGTTGTAAGATCTGTGGAGTGGATCTTAGATTTGGTAGATTTTGCTGACTCTAGCACACTGATAGATTGGCGCAGAGGGATAGTGGACTACTCAAGACACATTGTCTTGAGGAACTTCTATAAATCTGGTGTTCTTGTGATTTTGTGATTGTTTGGTGTGTTATGATCTGAACTATCTACTTTTGTGCATAAATTTAAAAACAATTATATCACCTATTCTCCCCCCTCTAGGTGATAGTTTCATATATAACAAGTGGTATCAGAGTTAGGTTCATCAAGAGTGAATTAACAGTCAGATATAGATCTTGGAACTATTCCCTATGGCTAGAAGTGATCAGTACAGAGAAATGAGATCCATGAAGCTCCCAACCTGCACTAAAGAAAACTTCTCTATTTGGTGGGCCTTGATAAGAGGGCCCAGAACATTATTGTGAGTGATATTGATGACTCAACCCTCCAAAATCTTATTCACTGCAAAACTACCAAGGAGATGTGGGACTCCTTGGTTGTCTACATGGAGGATACTGAAGAAGTGAGGGATGACATGAAATCCCTCCTAAATCAGGAATATGAGGCCTTCAAGCATGGCAATAATGAAAATATCTCCAACTACTATGAGAGATTTTTTTAAGATAGTGAATGGTCTGAAAAACTATAGAAGGGAGTTCACAAACTCCGGCCTAAATGACAAATTCCTTAGATCCCTCACTAAGGAATGGGATATCAAAATTTTTGTTATCAAGGAAATGGGTCAACTGGGTAACATGGAGCCCAAGAACCTATATGGGAAATTGCTGTCTCATGAGCTTCAGTTTAACACCAAAAAAGTTGAAGAAGAAAGCTCAAGGGGGAGCACCAGAGAAAGGTCCATGAACCTTAAGGATGAAAACTTGAGGAGAACCAAGGACAAGACTCCTGCAATTCAGGATAGCTCTGAGAGTAGTGAAGCTTCTGATGACAGCACATCAGAATTTGACAACACTGATAAAGAACTGACTTTCTTCTCCAAGCAGTTCAAAAAGCTGATGTCTAGAAGGATAAGAGACAACCATTGGTCGTCCTCTTCAAGATCCAGAAGATCTGGTCAACATGACAGACATAACTCTTCAAGGGAGGAAATGTATAAATCTAAACCCAATAAATTTGATTTAACTAACACAGTTTATTATTGTTGCAAGAAGACATGACACATGATTGCTGACTTCCCCTCCAAAAAGAGGGAATCAAAGAATTATGAAGATAAAAGAAGTTCAAGGGACAAAAGGAAATCAGAGAAAGGATCCATAGCAAAGAAAATTAGAACCCTAAGTGATTCTGACTCAAGCTCTTCAAAAATTGAGGAAGAAGCTCTTATTGGCCTTATGACCATAAATGAAGAAATTCAGAATGACAACATCTCTCCTAGGAAGGTACTTATTAGAGCTCCTTTGTCTGCCTCTGATTCTGAATCAGTGGCAGATTCTTTGCATGATGATGAAATTGAATCTGCTCACAACAACACATCCTCAAGATCCCCACATGAGAATGAATCTGAATTAATGCAGCAATATGAAGCTCTGTGGGAAGCTTTTAATAAAAGCAAGAAACTCCTTAGAGTTCAGTCTAAGGAGCTAGCATCCCTGAAAATTGCCCACTCTGAGCTCTAGTGGTCAGCTGAGAAGCTGACTGCTATGAACAAAGAAGTGGACAAGTCCAAGGAAGCCACAAAGCTCAAAATGACTGAATTGGCCCAGAAGAACAAGGTCATCAAGGACCTTGAGGAAATGCTATTGGTAGAAAAGAGAATTGTTGCCAGCTTTTCAAAGCCTAAAACCGTCCTTCCTATTATTGACAGTTTTTCTGCACCATCCAGAGTTGGTGTAGGATTCAATAAGGAGACAATTAAGGGCAACGCTTATGAAGCTCAACCTTCTTTTAAGAAGGTGTTGCTGACATCAACTCATTTTGACCAGGAATCTTCATATGGTCATCTGACCAATGCTTGCTCAACAAGTGGCAGTAAGCCATCTACCTCAAATAAAAGAGCAGGCTTTGGGCTAAGTGCTTTTAAAGCACCTCATGAAGAGATTCAAATAAAGAATCCAGGTCCTTTTGTCCATGGACCTGCATCAACATCAACCAAACGAAAGGGAAAGGCAGTTCCTACCAAGCCTGTTCCCAAGGAGGTGAACCAAAAGGTGGTGAGACCAGCTCCTCCACATACTCACACTTGTGAGTTTCACCAAAGATCTGCTAGGCCAGCTGTCTTCACTCCTCCTCACCAACATTGCCATCCTACCCAGATGGTGAGGCAGAAGAGAAGATATAATATGCATGAGTGCATGTGTTGTGGGAAAGTTGGTCATTTTGCATTGGACTATTAGTTCAACCCAACAGTGCCAAGAGCAAGAAGAGTGCAGACCACTCAGAGGTTTGATCTTCCAGCTTGTCCCCCTAACAGAAACCAAGGACCCAAATCTAACTGAGTGCCGAAGGAATAATGAATTTTCTTGCAGGTATGTCCAAAGGTCAACCAATCTCCCATTTGGTATTTGGACAGTGGTTGCTCCAAACACATGATTGGAGTAAGGAGTTACTTGAGAAACTTCACCCCAGTGGAGAATGAACCAACAATTATATTTGGAGGTTCAAAAAAGGGGTGACAAGTGGTTATGGTAACATTTCCAATGGCTTAGCCACCATCACAAAGGTAGCTTATGTGGAGGGATTGAATCACAAGCTCATAAGCATAAGTCAACTTTGTGATCTAGGTTTTCTTATTATTTTCTATGAGGATAAGTGCTTAGTTAAGAAGTCCTTGCATTTTGAGGCTATCTTAACTAGCATTAGGAGTGGAAATATTTATTGTTTTAGTTTTTTTCATTTAAATTCTTCCATGCCAATGTGTTTTGTGGTTAATGAGAAAGAAGTTCTCTGTGTTCAATGACACAAGAGACTTGCTCATATTAATTACAAAACCATAAGCAAGCTTTTCTCTCAAGACCTAGATAGAAATGGATCCAATATTAAGTGCATTAAAGAAGGTCCCTGTCAGGCATGCCAACTTGGAAAGCAAACTAGGACCAGGTTTAAGAGCATCTCTAATAAAGATTCCTTTTGGTGCCAATTTATGTTGCACATAGATTTGTTGGGTCCTATGTCAATTCACAACTTATTGGGGAAGGCTTATACCCTTGTTGTAGTTGATGACTATTCAAGGTTAACTTGTGTGGTCTTCCTTAAAAAGAAGTCAGATACCTTAGACAACTTGAAGAACTTTGTCAGGCAGATCCATAAGGAAATGAGCTGTACTGTGGTCAAGTTCATAAGTGACCATGGCATAGAATTTCAGTCAGGAGCCATGACAAAATTCTGCTAAGAGCTAGGTATCTCTCAAGAATTTTCCTCACCTAGAACTCCTCAACAAAATGGAGTTACAGTGCGGGAAAATAGAACCTTAATAGAGGCTAGTAGGACAATGGTGAGTGACTCCTCTCTACCAGAATTCTTCTAGGCAGAGGTCGTCAATACAACTTGTCATGTGATAAATAAGGCCTCTATCATAAAAGACCACAAGAAAACTCCCTATGAGTTGATGAAAGACAGAAAACCCACCTTATCCTATTTCAGAATCTTTGGTAGAAAATGCTATGTACTTAACAATGGAAAATCCAAGCTAACTAAATTTGCTGAGAAAAGCAGTGAAAGTATTTTTGTTGGCTACAACTCCTATAACAAAGCTTATAGGGTGTACAACATCAATACCCAAACAGCAGAAGGATCTGTGCATGCTATTTTTGATGAGACTAACCTTATTCACAAAGGCTGGTCTAGTTCTTTAGTGGATGCAGGCACAACAGAGAAAATTGAAAGGCTATCCATTAATGACAAGACTGAAACTTCAGCAAAAGATAAAGGTCATTCAATGGCAGTTGAATTGGAAGAAGATGCTGTGGAAGGATTAGATATAGCAGAAGAACAACCTGAGAACCTGCCACAGAAGATATCCCTGGAAGACTGACAACTGCCATTAGACATGTCAGGCATCATCCACAAGATCAAATCATAGGAGATGTCAATCAAGGAGTGCTAACAAGAAGCAGGACATTGAATGAAACATTGCACTTAAGTTTTCTCTCTCAAATTGAACACAAGAAATTTGAGGAAGAAAATCTGGACTCATTCTGGATTGCAATAATGAAGGAGGAACTAAATCAATTCAAAAGATGCAAAGTGTGGAAGTTAGTTCCCAGACCCCAATGATACAATATTATTGGAACCAAGTGGGTCTACAGAAATAAGTTAGATGAGAATGAGGGTAATTATAAAGAACAAGGCCAGGCTAGTTGCAAAGGATTATAGAAAGGAGGAGGGCATTGATTTTGTTGGGAAAACCCATGTAATTTATCTAAAAAATTACTTACAGTGATTTCATCTATTAGGTTATGTTACCCACATTGTATAGTAAGGTTAAATTGGTTATTAGATGTCTTAGGATATCACACTCAACTTAGAGTGTCAGGGCCAAGTCAAAGCAATCACAAAACAAGTTAACATAAGACTTGCGTCGAATGAAAGTCGACGCAACTTCAACTGGATATCGAGGTAACTCTGACTAAAAGTCAGAGCAACTTATTCAGTCCGTCGAAGCAATGTTGAAAGGAACTCGACGCAGAAGGAAGAGCTTGTCGAACCCATCTCAGAATTCGACGCAACATCGACTACAATTTGACGCAGAAAATAAAAGCTCAAGTCCAAGGCTTCAACTCGACAGACACGTCGATAAGAAATCGACATAACGTCGACATCTGAGTTTAGCCAAAGCTAAGAAGAAAAAAATTCGAAGCTACGTTGATAAGAACTCAGAGGAGTGTTGACATGAAGGTTTATGAAGTCGACACAGTGTCGAATACATTCAGAAAAAGTAAGCTTTTTCAGCTATCATTTTGGGACCTTTTCAGAAGGACCACCAGGCTAGAGACAGTTCTCCAACGGCTCGTTTGTTGCCAATAATATAATGAAAGTTTCCAGGACACAACAAATTATTTTTGGAAGGTACTCAAAATGAATGGACGGGTCGAGAACAAAAGGAGAAAGGAAATTAGGTGGGTAAGAGGAATTCCTTTTCAGGACAAGCCAAAAGAAGAAAGGTTTTTGAAAACTCAATCATACACAATAAGTATGCAAAAAGAGGAGAAGAAAATAACAACACAGTGATCATCTTATTCTGGTTGTTGAATAGGGTCTTCATCTTCTTATCTCTCAAAACCCTATAAGACAGATATACATAAGTGCTCTCTCTGCACTGGAAGATATACTGTTGTTTCTTCTTCATCATTATACAACGGCTGAACTACAACAAGCGCTGAGAGAAAAAGGATCAAGCAAACAATCCTTGCAAATCATCACCATCATAAGCAAGGGTTCATCATTTCAGATCCAGTGAAAGAAAGACAGAAGATGCGGCAGAGCTTTTGAAGAATTATGAGAACAGAATTCTTACCTTCTCCCTCTTACTTTCTTCTTACTATTTCCATAAACTGTAAAAGAGTTTTAAGAATCCCTCTTCAAAAGGATTCAGTGGTTCAAGATCTCTTTATCAAAAGACCTTTGGTTCTAAGAGTCTCCTTACCAAAAGACTCAGTGGTTCAAGATCTCCTTATCAAAAGATCTGTGGTTCTAAGATTCTCCTTATCAAAAGACTCAGACACTGGTTGTGCAATCCTACCAGGGTGGTAGAAGAGAGGACTACCCATATTTGGGGAACCACTATAAATATCCTTGTGTTTGTGCTTTGCATTTTCTGTGTTGTCCCACTTATAACTTACTGTTTTCTTTCTGCTTTATATTTACAGCACTTATTTATTCTGTGTTGGTTTTGTTCAGTGCATAATACTTAGTATTATTTTATTGTATGCATAGTTAGGATAAAAATATGTAAATCTCTATTCACCCCCCTCTCCAGAGAATTCTCAGAGGCACACTGCGCACTTTTAATTGGTATTAGAGGGAGGTTGATCATTAAAAGGTTAACACCTTGATCAAAAGATCTCCTAATCTCATTTATCTATTTTAAAATTAATTAATACTTTCTTAAATAAAATCAGTTCTAAGGATTACGCATCAATAAGTCCTCCAGTGTGTAATCTGAACAAGTTTACACTCTGGAAGGCCAAAATAAAACTCTATATGAACTCTATTGATGAAGAAATTTTTAATGTCATCCTTAAAGGTCCCCCAGTCCCAATAAGGAAAGATGCTAGTGGAAAAGTTACACAAACTACAGTCCCCAGATCAGAATGGACTATTGCTGAGAAGAAGGTCAAGGCATGTGATGCCAAGGCCATGAATATACTGGTCTCAACTATGTCAGATGACATATTTCAAAAAGTTACTGATTGCAACTCTGCCAAAGAAATCTGGGAATCTCTCTACAGATTAGTTGAAGGCAGCACTGATGAAAGAAAAGACAAGAAGTCACTTCTCATATACCAATATGAGAACTTCAAGAAAAAACTGATGAATGCATAGAAGAAATGTATGACAGATTCAACTTCATCATAAATGAGCTGAGAGGGCTTGACAAAAAAATTTCTCTGACAAAAATTAATGACAAGCTCCTCATGTGCTTTCCAAGCACATGAGACTCTAGAATCTGGGCCATTAGAGATTCTATATGCCTCAGAGAGATATCAACTGATACTCTGCTAGGGAAGCTCAAGTCCTATGAGATTCTACTGAAAAGCAGGGCTGAGTCAGAAGCACATGAGAGAATATCAACTCCTAAAGAAAGGACTCTTGCATTAAAGAATGCTAAAGCAGAGTCCTCCACCACTGAAGAAGAGATGTTCAATCTCTTGGTTACAAGATTCAAGTGATAGGTCAGGATAGAGGACTCCAGAAGGAAAGAGAGGAGTGCAAGCAAGCCAAGGTATGACAAAACTCCTAAATAGGAGAGTATCTGCTTCTCTTGCAGAAAACTAGGACACTTTGCCACTGAATTTCCTGAGGAAGAAAAGAACAAGAGCAACAAGCAGAGGAAGGAGCATAAGAAGAAATCCATCAGGAGGAAGGATGTGAAAGGAGGGAAAGGTTTCATTGCTGAAACCTGGAGTGATTCAGACTCTGAATCAAACTCCTCCTCATCTAATGATGATGAAGAGTGTGGACCTGAAGAAGCCTGCTTAATGGCTCTACAAAACTCCACTTCTGAGAATGAGATAACAATCTTTGATGATTTTGACTTTTCTTCAAAAATTTTAAAGATTGTTTTAAAGAATTCAGTCAAGATTATATAAATAGCCAAAAGGAACTTACAATAATCAGAACAGAACTAGAAAACCTTAGGAAAGATATTCTATACTCAGTCAACTATGAGCTGAGAGATCAATTGTTCAAGAAAGAAAAAGAAATACATATATTAGATGATGAAAATTCTGACTTAAAGAAAGAACTCACAAAGGCAAAAGCCTCTGAGAACTCCCTCAATGGAAGGAGTCAAAAGCTTAAGGATATCTCACAAAATCTCTCCAAGAGATTTAATCATCTTGATCTAGAATCACTACCATCCACTAGCACACCAATCCCCAACAAACTTGCTTGGGAAAATACTGCAACATTATTTAGTTCTAAAAACATTATTTAGTTACTGATTTCTTGTTTTATATGCTTTTCTGAAGAGGAATTTGTCGAAAAAGATCATGGTTTTCTTTTCATCTTGCAATTCAGTCAAGTATCATGCAGAACTTCTCAAATATATTCAGATTGATTGTTATGATATCCATGGAAAGCAAAAGTAGCAGAAAAGGACCACTACCTTTTTTGATTTCTGCAGGGCGGATAAGGGTATCTTGCTCTGTCCAAGTTGTTATTCAAACTGGATGGTTGATTTTCCTCAATCAGTTACCCTTTGGCCTGGTTTTTTGTAACTATGTTCCTCAACGTGTTTCATTGTTCTCAAGCAAATCACGACCGTAAATCCTTCTTTGACTTGTATGTAGATCGGTCTGGTGTTCACCTGCTATATTTTATTCTATGATTATATTTACCATTGAGTCTGATTATTAGTTATTTGTACATATATTTATGTATCGATTGTTTTGCTCGTGATGTATGAGCTTAATGTAAATCACGTCCACGCAGGAACGACAGACAGCTTTATTTACCGCTACACAAACTGAGGAGGTTTATATCTAAACTTTTAATTCTATTGAAGTCATCACTTCTTCCTATGATCTGTTTGATTGAATACACATGCAGGTCAAGGATTTTGCAAAATTAACTTTCAAAGAAGCTCCTATAGTCATCACTTCTTCCTATGATCTGATTGCATATACACATGCTTCATTTGGTGTCATGGTTAGTTTCAAGAGGTTCTTTCAGCTGAGTACATGCAGAAGCTCATTCAAAAGGTTCAGGAAGCTGGAAAAGATGCCAAGCTCATTCAGAAACCAATATCCTCAGTCCTAGAAAAGATCCGGCTCAGAAAGCTGGAAATGTTCAAAAGGTTTATTTGAAACAGATCTCCTGATTCAACATTGCAAATATTGATTTGCCAACTAACCTTTATCTGTTTACATATAGATATAATTGACTTTTTTTTAAAAAAAATTTAGTTTTATTTTTTTTACAAATTTTGTTTCAGGCATAACATTTATAATTGCCCCTTTACTTGCTTAGATATGTATGGAAATGACATGATTTTTTTTCCAGACATAGCCATCATAGTTGGATGCCTTCTATTATTGATTCAGATTGTCCCGATGAGAGTGGTTGTAACTCAGATCCAGTGTACAGTCAAAGTGAAGTAAAAGAGGCTGATGATAAATTAAAAGAGGCTGATGATAATGCAAAGGTGATGGGTCTGTTTGTCTCTGGAAAATTGTCCATGGCTTTATTATGAAATGTTTATCTCTGTGAAGTGTTAACATAATCAAATAGTTTTGATTAGCTCTTATGGTGATTATGATATTCTGGAATCATCATACATTTTTATTTAATTAACAAAAGACTGATAGTTCTAGTTGTTAAGGTTATATTTCCAAAAAGGTTTTGTTGTCAACAACAACGATCTATCCCAGGGACATAGTGGCCATGCAAAATACTCTCTCTAGACATTTCAATAGTTACTCAGCAAACAACTCTCTCCAGACGTTTCAATACTTACAACAATCCCTTTTGTGCAGGAAGTAGCAAGTGGACTACTTCTTGAAATGTCTGGATACACGTAACTTGCTACTTCAAAATTATGCAGTTTGGTTACATTGTACGTGTTGACTACTTCTGCTGGTATCATGGACCATGAGGAAGCCAGGAGGAAGAATGTTGGCGGGAGAGTTCTCGGCTTCTCATACTAGTTTGATTTCGATCGGAAGCCATATACGATAACGAAGCAGCGAGAGAGGTGGAGTGAGGAAGAGCCTAACAAGTTCCTTGATGCATATAATTGTTCAACACAGTATATTTAATTATTTTGTGTTACATGTAAAGAAAGAATTATTATGTACAATGTTTGTTTATTTTAGAATTTTTTTTATGTATTGAGTTTAATAGAGTTAAAAGTTCTATTGGTCTGTACTAAAGGGTTTGGGCCATCTCCCACCTTTCTTCTATTAATAAATTTAAAGAAACATTCTCTTTTTGTTCATGAGATTTTTTTAGCAAATGAATATTTTATTTATTGGTGTATTTAATGACGAAATAAAATAATTTTAGTAACCAAAAAATTGTTATTATTGCATTGTACAACTAGTGATTAAATAAATCTGGTCACTAAATATATTTAGTGAAGAAAAAAATTTATTGCTACTAATGTATATTTAGTGACGAAAAATAGTTGTCACTGTAAATGTATATTTAGTGACGAAAATCAGCGGTCACCGAAAATGTACATTTAGTGACGAAAATTAGTTGTCACTGAAAATGAACATTTAGTGACGAAAATTAGTTGTCACAAAAAATATATATTTAGTGACGAAATTTATTTGGTCACTAAAGACATTTTGTGACGCCCATTTTGCACCCACCTTGTGACGGATTAAATTTGGTCACTAAATGTTTTTAGTGACCAAACCGCAATATTTAGTGACCAAAATTTTCGTCACTAAATGTTAATTTTCTTATAGTGAAGTGGTTCTTCAGGAAGAAGAGAATCTCTTAGATAACTCAACAAAATCAAGGATGACCCTAAAGGATCATCCTTCAATACAAGTTATGGGAGATTTGACAGTTGGAGTCAAGACTAGGAAACAGCTCACAAGTGAAACAATGTTATAATGCTTCCTCTCTCAGTATGAACCCAAGAAGTTTGAAGAAGCAGATAGTGATTCTCACTGGATATCTGCTATGCAAGAAGAGATAACACATTTTGAGAGGAACAAGGTCTGGACATTGGTTGAAAGACCAAAGAATTACCTAGTCATTGACATAATATGGGTATTCAAAAATAAAATGAATTCAATTGGTGTCATAATCAGGAATAAGACCAGACTTGTGGCCCAAGCATACAGACAAGATGAGGGAATTGACTTTAATCAGACATTTGCTTCAGTAGCAAGGCTGGAGGCCATCAAAATGTTCCTGGCATATGCAGCTCACATGAAGATCAAAGTCTATCAGATGGATATGAAGAGTGCATTCCTAAATGGAACTCTTCAGGAAGAAGTGTATGTGGAGCAGACCCTAAGTTTTGTCAATCCATCTTTTCCCTCTTTTGTGTATAGGTTAGATAAAGCACTGTATGGCCTCAAGCAAGCTCCAAGAGCTTGGTATGAGACCTTATCCACTTTCCTTCTGGAACACTCCATTGAAAGTGGGAAAGTGGATAAAACACTCTTCGCAAGAGCACATAAGAATCAACTTTTGCTAGTACAAATATATGTAGATGATATTATATTTGGGTCAACAGAACAATCTCTCTGCAAAAGGTTTGTTTACCTAATGCAGTCAAGATTTGAAATGAGTAGCATGGGGGAATTATCCTATTTCCTTGGTTGTTAAGTAAGACAGAATGCAGATGGCATTTACAAATCTCAATCCAAGTATACCAGAGAACTCATCAAGAGGTTTGGGATGGAAAATGTCTCTGTTATGAAAACCCCCATGACTATTAATGTTGTTTTAGATAGAGATGAAAAAGGTAAGTCCTTTAATCAGAAGACTTACAGAGAAGCCATTGGCTCTCTTCTCTACCTAACAGCTAGCAGACCTGATATAATGTTTGCTACCAGTATCTGTGCTAGGTTTCAGGTTGACCCAAAGGAATCTCACATGAGTTCTGTAAAAAGAATACTCAGTTATTTAAAGGGTACACCTGAACTTGGCTTGTGGTATCTAGCTGAATCTGGATTTGAATTAGTTGGTTATTCAGATGCAGACTATGCTGGATGCAGGTTGGATATAAAAAGCACCTCAGGAACATGTCAGTTTTTGGGTGCTAGACTGATCTCATGGTTTAGCAAGAAGCAAACCACATTCTCCACTTCTACAGCTGAAGCTGAGTATATAGCTTCAGGGAGCTGCTGCTCACAAATACCGTGGATGCAAAATCAGTTGTTAGATTACAATTTTTCTCTTGTCAATTCCAAAATATTCTGTGATAGTTCTAGTGCTATTTCTATAGCTTCCAATCCTGTTCTCCATAGCAGAACTAAGCACATAGAGATAAGACACCACTTTCTCAGGGACAATGTTGAGAAAGGTAAGATTAACCTTCAATACATCTCCACTGATATTCAAAGGGCTGACATTTTCACTAAGCCACTTGATGAAAACAAGCATAAGTTCTTCATCAATGCAGTGGGAATGCTTGATGGAGCTCTCTAGGACACTCCCACTATATTATGTATTCAAACTTATATTCCATACAAAGGTATTGCTGGGAAAAACAACAAAAATTTTCACAAAAATTGTTAAATCAGAGCTGCGTCGAATAAGAATCGACGCACCATCGACTTCTATTCGACGTTAGCTTCGAGAGCAGATTGGGATAGTTCCGTTGAATAGAACTCGACGTAGCGTCGAATATATTTCGACGCTCACATCGACATCATGGTCGCTGAACTATGTTCGGAGCCACGTCAAAATCTTTTCGATGTTACGTCGACTGTGCCAAGGGCGCGCATAAGTGACATCAACATATTTTGGCGCGCTGAATTCATTTCTTTTCGATGTCCCTTTGAATACAACCCTAAGTTGCGACGATTCCTCTACTCATAGCAACTCAGGCATTCAACTTTATTGTGCTTTTCACTTTCTCTCCCTTTCACTCTCCTCCATTTTCCCGTCTACTTCTCTCTTTCTGTTTCTCTGCAGGTAATCACAGGACTCCAATGGCATCTCCCTCGAATCAAAGAGATGTTCTCGAAGCAGTTGATCTTGCCTTCAAAACTCTATTATCTCAGTTCAGCGCTCTTTACCTCGACTTCTCGAGGGACTGCAATCGCAAGCTGTGCGCCCAACACAGGAGGTTGTGAGATCTCACAGCTGCAATCAAGGCCCTTGATGAAGAGATGAGATTGTCAATTTTTCCTATCGAAGTCTTTATATCTTTGTTCAACGATATAAAGCAGGGGAGAGATATATCAGCAGGCAGCCACCTCAAAACTCGGTATACACTATAACTCTCCCTCTATCTTTTGAATCTGAAGGAGAGCCAGCCATTACCTCTAAGCTCCTTATACTACCGGAAGATTCAGTAACACAGGGGGAGTTATCTCCTCCAAGGACTCATCCTTCAACACAGGGGGAGTCATCAATTCAGGGTGTAGGGACTCGACGCAACCAACTCGACCAAAAGCCCAGACTGTTGGTGAAGGCGCTACCAAACATTTATAGAGTCGTCTACCACGAGCAGGATCCACGGGGCAGCCAATTAGGCCTACAGGGGACACGCCCTTCTGCTTCGAATAGCGCAGCACGCCGGGGGACATTGCTGACCGTAGCCCAACAATCCCCCCAGCAATGACCCGAGGTTTCGAACCCGCGATCCCCTCTGATACCACTTGTAGGGACTTGGCGCAACCAACTCGACCAAAAGCCCAGACTGTTGGTGAAGGCGCTACCAAAACTTTATAGAGTCGGCTACCACGAGCAGGATCCATGGGGCAGCCAGTTAGGCCCATAGGGGACACACCCTTCTACTTCGAATAGCGCAGCACGCCGGGGGCATTGCCGACCGCAGCCCAACACATGGGGAGATTGCTCTAGAGATTCCTCTATTTTTCAGATGATCTGGCCTATCTAAAGAGCCTACAAGAGTTCAATGAGGGTACTGAGCCATCCATTCATGATATACAAAATTTAGGGTCTCTTCTGAAGAATCTACAACAGAACCTTCTCCAGTCAAGGTGGCTGATCAGGCCCTTGTAAATGCTCCACCCCCTTCACCTCCAGCTTTACTTCCTATTGATCCTACCCCAACACCCACTCCAACTCTTCCAGCACCAATCTTCAGAGGAATACCTCCATACAGAGGAAGATGGAACAGAGGAAAGCTACCAATCTAGGAAAAGTATACAAAAGGACAAATGAAACAATTCAAGAAAGACAAATCCTACAATAAGACCTATAAGAGGATTGAAATTCCAGAGAATAAAATGACATCATACACTAATCCAGCACTTGATGAAGCCCTAGATAAAATTAGGGAAAGGGATACATATGAGTATGAGGCCTCTCAAAGAGAGATAGAAGCAACGAGGAGGTTGTTCATTGAAAGACTAAAGAAGGGCAAGGATTCCGTAGAAAAAGAATAATTGAAGGAGACAATACAAATTCCAACCACACTCTTTGACCTTACAAAGTATGCTGCCAAAAATCCTCAAGCCAAAATTTTGGAGAATAAAGGGCAACTTCATAGAAGGGGTCTTGGATGTGATCGAGATAAAGCAGAACAGACATCTCAAAAGAAAAGGAAGATTGTATTCAGGATAACTCCAACTTCTGATATACCACAATCAATGCTCATTGTACTAGGTCCCGATGCAGAAGAGCTAGACTTAGAAGAAATAAATTTGCTATCTGCTAAAATCTATGGTCTGGGGCTAAAGCTGAATGAGGTCTATCCTGATGCTGAAACTGATCTGGAAAAGCTCTTCAAAGGACATTATAAAATACAGAAGAACCTAGAGAAGGCCACTCCTGCAAATTTCAAATATGTAGAAAGAAAATTCAGAAAGGTCTACGAGGCTTTATCTACCTTTCTCAAAAATAGAAAGTAAATTCTCTTTTGGGGTAACTATCTCTGACAAATATTCACTTATATCAATCAGATGTTGCTTAGTTTACCATATCTTCAGTCTCTATTGTCCATATATAATTGTTTGTATTATGAGTTTTTGTCAAAACATGATTGAAATCACTTATTTATCTTGTAAAATTTGTTATGATAAATAGGGGGAGATTGTTGGGAAAAACCCTTGTAATTTATCTAACAAATTACTTAAAGTGATTTCATCTATTAGGTTATGTTACCCATATTGTATAGTAAGGGTAAATTGTTCATTAGATGTCTTAGGATGTCACACTCAACTTAGATTGGCAGGGCCAAGTCAAAACAATCACAAAACAATTTAATATAAGAGTTGCGTCGAATAAAAATCGACACAACTTCGACTTGATATCGACGTAACTCTGACTAGAAGTTAGAGCAACTTATTTAGTCTGTCAAAGTATAAAGTCAAGTCGACGCAAAGTCGAAAGGAACTCGACGCAGAAGGAAGAGCTTGTCAAAGCCATCTTAGAATTCGGCGCAACTTCGACTACAATTCGACGCAGAAAATAAAAGCTCAAGTCCAAGGCTTCAACTCGACGGACACGTCGATAAGGAATGGACGTAATGTCGAAATCTTAGTTCAGCCAAAGCTAAGAAGAAATTCGAAGCTACCTCGATAAGAACTAAGAGGAGCGTCAACATGAAGGTTGATGAATTCGACACATCATCGAATACAGTCAGAAAAAGGAAGCTTTTTCAGCAGTCCTTTTGGGACCTTTTCAGTAGGACCACCAGGCTAGAGACAGTTCTCCAATGGCTCGTTTGTTTCCACAAATAGATTGAAGCTTTCTAGGACACAACAAATTATTTTTGGAAGGTACTCAAAATGAATGGACGGGTCGAGAACAAAAGGAGAAAGAAAATTAGGTGGGTAAGAGGAATTCCTTTTCAGGACAAGCCAAAAGAAGAAAGGTTTTTGAAAACTCAATCATACACAATTAGTATGCAAAAAGAGGAGAAGAAAACAACGACACAGCGATCACAATATTCTGGCTGTTGAATAGGGTCTTCATCTTCTTCCCTCTCAAAACACTAGAAGACAGATATACAGAAGTGCTCTCTCTGCACTGGAAGATATACTGTCCCTTCTTCTTCATCATTATACAGCAGCAGAACTACAACCATTGCTGAGAGAAAAAGGATCAAGCAAAACAACCCTTGCAAATCATCACTATCATAAGCAAGGGTTCATCATTTCAGATCCAGTGAAAGAAAGACAGAAGCAGCATCAGAGCTTCTGAAGAATTCTGAGAACAGATTTCTTACCTTCTCCCTCATACTTTCTTCTTACTATTTCCATAAACTGTAAAAGAGTTTTAAGAATCCCTCTTCAATAGGATTCAATGGTTCATGATCTCCTTATCAAAAGATCTTTGATTCTAAGAGTCTCCTTACCAAAAGACTCAGTGGTTCAAGATCTCCTTATCAAAAGATCTGTGGTTCTAAGAGTCTTCTTGTCAAAAGACTCAGGCACAGGTTGTGCAATCCTACCACGGTGGTAGAAGAGAGGACAACCCATATTTTGGGGAACCTCTATAAAAATCATAGTGTCTGTGCTTTGCATTTTCTGTGCTGTCCCACTTACAACTTACTATTTTCTTTCTACTTTATATTTATAATTGTTTGCCCGGAAAGCCCGCGATCTTGTTTTCGGCGCAAGTTGGCGTTCCAAGCGGTCTCCAATATTTGTGATCGCCCAGATCGCCAGCCTTCAGCCTGGCCTAATTTCCTAAGTTCCAAGCAACCAAACCACTCGAGATCGCCGTTCTTTGCGGTCTGGGCCTTTTGCTTTATTTTTAGTATCTGTACCCCATTTCACTGCCCCGACTCTCCTGTACCCCGGGCAGCCCGTAGTTTTTCAATTCTGCCCGTTTGGGAAGCCCCCTCGTCTATAAATAGAGGGGTAGGGGTACCTGAAAAAGGACTTTTGGCTCCAAGGCTCCAGCTTACAACCTGTGTAAGCGGTCTCATTTTTTCGTGATCGCCTTTTTGTTATCGTTTTCCCTCTCTTCCAGCATCTTGTCTTAGTAACTTGCACTTCGCAGTTTTCTCCCATCCCCTTGTTAGTGTGAATTTTGGAGGTACCATTTTTGGCACCAACAGAATGAACACGCGACCTTCAGATCCGAAGTGTCAGGTGAAATCCAGACTTTCAAGATGGCTGATCGGCGTAGAGGTCGTCCCTTGCGATCTCCCAGCGTTCCCCCTTCCGATCACAACCCGTTAGAAGCGCTTGAGCACCGCTTTGAGCTTCGTGTTGAACAAGCTCTCCATGAGGCCGCCCGAGCTAGGCAGGACGCGACCTCTGTTCAGCAGGAGATCGCGCGGTCTCAGCAAGAGGCCGCTCGAGATTGGCAAGAAGTCGTTCGGGCTCAGCAGGAGTCTGCGAAGCAGATTGAGGCTATGAACCAGGTTCTAGCCGCGATCTCCCAGAAAATCCTTCCTCAAACCTCTCAGGTCGCCACTCCAGACCGCATGGCAGGCGATCACCCGAGCGATCACCCCGTCTTCCAGCCCGCAGCTCCTCAGCGATCTCAGCATGAGGAGTTCGCCGCCCGTCGTAATTCTGTCCGAGTTGCAGCCCAGGGACCTCTGGCCCAAACCCTGAATTTTGAAGAAGGGTTTGCTTACCCTCAGGATCCTCCTGCTTCTTTCCTTCCTCCTCCAGGACCTTCTGTTTTTGGGGAGCCTTCCCCCTTTACCGATGAGATTCGTCGGGATCCAATTCCTCATGGATTCAGAGAATCTCGCCTTCCAGTGTATACAGGAGAAACCGACCCAATGTGCCATCTTCAAGCCTTCGAGTCTGCTGTGGCTCTCATGAACATTTCAGATGGAGTGAGGTGCAAGCTGATGGTCACCTCCTTCGATGGGTCAGCCATGGAATGGTTCTATAAGCTGCCTTGTCAATCTATCTCGAGCTTTGCCGCCCTGAGGCAAGAGCTCCTTCTAAGATTTGCCACTGCGAAGAAAAGGAAGAGTGGTCCTGCGACCCTCTTCAAGATCAGGCAGGGGGACAATGAAACTGCAGCGCATTTCGTTGATCGTTTTTAAAAAGAGATCTTGGGAGTTAGGGATATGGACCCCGAGCTCTACATGGTGGCTTTGATCAGTGGTCTGCAGGAAGGTCCTCTGAAGTTCAAAGTCACAACCAAGGAGCCTAGCTCCTATCAGGAGCTGATCAGCATTGCCAATCGCTACATAGAAGGGGAGATCAACAACCCCACCTATGTGAGCAATTTGACAAACAGGGCCACTCAGAAAGGCTCTGCGGGATTTTATCCGGCTCCGTCTTCCTCTAAGCCCCGACAAGAGCTACCACCTCCGGCTCCGAGAGGTAAGAATTACCGCAACAGCCGCTTCAACCGAGGTAATCAATCCTTCCCACTTCAAAATTCATTTCTTCAAACTCCCGCTACTCCTGCTCCGCAAGTCACCCCCATCCACCAGATCCAGCGTGTTCAACCTCCTCTTCTACCCATTCCTTCACTTTACAATGAATCCCAAGAGTCCTTCACGGATTTTGTAGTTTCTATGAATGAAGTGCTTCAAGTACTTCAGAAGCAGCCCTTTTTTAAGAGGCCAGCTCCGCTAAATTCTGACCCGAAAACCAGAAACCCAACTCTCTATTGTGAATATCACAGAGACAGGGGTCATTTGACAGAGGATTGTAGAGCTCTCCGCCTGTTCTTAGAGAAGCTTCTGAAGGAGGGTAAGCTTCGAGATCACATCCAGAAGAATGATTCTTCCAAAGCCTCAACCTCCAAGGCTAAGGAAGTAGCGGAAGTCCATTGTGAATGCGAAGAAGTGGACGATATTGGCCATCTCGGCAATATCGGCTTTCCCAATGAATGCGTGGATGCTGATGACGAAGGCGCCTTGGGCAATCTCTTCTGCATCCACGGAGGTGCAGGTCCGGAATCTTCAAGAAAGGCGAGTCTGAAAAGGGTTTATCAATCAGAGGTTGCTGCCACCTCTTCAGCTCCGGTCCGAGGAACGGTCACTTTCGGTGACGAAGACCTTCCTCAGACCGCGAATCCTTTTGACGACGCGGTCGTCATCAAAGCTGTAATTGAAAATTATACAGTAGAGAAGATTCTGATTGACACGGGAAGTTCAGTCAATGTGCTCTTCAAACCCGCCTTCGAGGCGTTGAAGACAGGTAAAACCCTCCTTTCAACTGAAGGCCCCCTTTATGATTTTTCAGGAGAGAAGAAAGAAGTAGAAGGGCTCGTCACCCTTTCTGTGATTCTGGGGGGATAGTGAAGCTAGTCAAATTTATAGTCGTTGATGCTCCCAGTAGCTACAACGCCATCTTTGGAAGACCCTTCTTGAATGCCTATCAAGCCATCGTCTCCACCTACCATCAAGCGGTGAAGTTCGCCTTGAACGGCAAACAACACCGAATAAGGAGCGACCCAAGGAAAGCCAAGGAATCCTATGTAAAGACAGTCAACATGATCGTATCCTCTCCTCCCCAAGAAATCATGATGGCTGAATCAATCGAAGCTCCTGAACAAGTCCAAGTTGCAGAGGAAATTGAGGAGGATGCAAGAGATGGAGTTCGCTTGGAACCTGCCCAAGCAACTCAAGAGGTCCGGATCAGCGAGGAAGATGAGAGCAAGAGCCTCTCCATCAACGCTGAGTTATCCGAAGCTGACAAGGGTCAGCTCATCTCTTGTCTTCTGCAAAATCTAGATATCTTCGCTTGGTCGGCAGATGATATGCCCGGAGTGGATCCGGATGTTGCTTGCCACCATCTCAATCTTGACCCAAACTTCATCCCGACCCAGCAGAAGAAGAGGTCTGTTGCAACTACTCTAGCACAGCCTATCCGTGAAGAGGTAGAGAAGCTCCTGAAGGCGAAGTTCATCCAACCAATTCAATACCCGGAATGGGTGTCAAACGTTGTAATGGTAAAGAAGTCCGGTGGAAAGTGGAGGATGTGTGTGGACTTTACTAAACTCAATAAAGCTTGCCCCAAGGATTGCTACCCCTTGCCTCGGATAGATTCTTTAGTAGATTCTGCGGTAGGTTATTCTTTTATGAGTTTTTTAGATGCCTTTTCAGGTTACCATCAAATCAGAATGCATAAACCAGATATACCCCATACTTCATTTATCACAAATGATGGTTGCTTCTGTTATCTCGTAATTCCTTTCGGGCTAAAGAATGCTGGAGCAACCTATCAGAAAATGATGGACACAGTGTTCAGAAGTCAAAAAGGAAGAAACCTCGAGGTATATGTTGATGACCTCTTGGTAAAAAGTAAACTGTTCTCTTCTCATCTAAGAGACCTCTCGGAAACTTTTGCAACCCTTCGAACTTTTAATATGAGGTTGAATCCGTTGAAGTGTGTTTTCGGGGCAAGTAGAGGAAAATTCCTGGGTCACCTCCTTACTCCAGAAGGGTTGGAACCCAATCCTGACAAAGTGAAAGCTATTCTGGAAATGCCACATCCCAAGTCCCCAAAAGAAATTCAGCAGCTGGGAGGGAGAATGACAGGCTTAAGTCGCTTTATCTCCCGTTCAGGAGATAAGAGTGCACCTTTCTTTAAAACTCTCCGGGGAGGGAGTAGGTTCGAGTGGACAAAGGAATGTGATGATGCTTTCATTCAGCTTAAGAAGCAATTGACATCAACCCCTTTGCTCCAAAGCCCGCGAGAGGGAGAAAATCTTTTCTTATATATGGGAGTCCGAGCTGATGCCATAAGCTCTGTTTTGGTCCGAGAGGAGAAAAAGAAGCAATTCCCAGTCTATTACGTAAGTCGAATCTTGAAGAGTGCAGAGACTCGTTATCCTATCCTCGAAAAGTTAGCTTTAATACTTATAACTTCAGCAAGAAGATTAAGACCATATTTCCAAGCTCACTCGATTCTAGTCGTTACTGATCTTCCATTAAAGAGTATCTTGGAGAAGCCAGAGCATTCAAGCAGGTTGGCAAAGTGGGCAATAGAGCTCGGTGAGTTTGACATATCCTATGTTCCAAGGATGGCAATCAAAGCTCAAGTCTTAGCGGACTTCATGGTGGATGCCAAAGAAGTTGAGTCGCAGAAGGGGGTCGGAGTGCCCCTTGCCTGGAAAATCTTCGTGGACGGAGCTTCAGGGAAAAATTCTTCCAGAGCAGGAGTTATCTTAATCAACCCAAATGGAGTAAGACTGGATCAAGCGCTGAAGTTCTATTTCCAAGTAACAAACAATCAGGCGGAATATGAGGCTTTGCTAGCCGGTCTCAAGTTTGCTAGGGAGCTGGGGATTGATGATGTCGAAGTTTTCACAGATTCTTTGGTGATGGCTTCTCAAGTAAATGGGACTTTTGAAACCAGAGATAGTATTTTAAAGCAGTATCTAACTCTGGTAAAAATTGAGGTGGGGAAGTTCAAAAGCTTTGCTATCAATCATATTCCAAGAGGTGAGAACGTGGAAGCAGATGAGTTGGCAAAATTTGGACTTCTCTCAGGAGGAACAACTTTGGAGTTGTTTCGCCCGGCGATTGAAGAAGGAGAGGTCATGGAGATTGATCAGCATCCATCTTGGATGGATCCGTTTGTTCTATACCTCTCAACTGGAGAGCTTCATTCATCAATAAAGGATAGGAAAAGGTTTAAACAGAAAACGGCTAACTATTATCTTGTTGCAGGAGTACTTTATAGAAGAACTTTCCTTTCACCATTAGCACGGTGTGTTTCGGAGGAGGAGATTCCAGCGGTCCTTCAGGAGGTCCATTCTGGAGAATGTGGAAGTCACTCTGGAGCCAGAACTTTGGAAAAAAGAATTCTAAGGCAAGGCTATTTTTGGCCTCAAATGAGGAAGGATGCGGAAAAATTTGCCAAGAAATGCGTGAAGTGCCAGAAGTTTGCCCCTCTCCAAAATCAGCCGGCTCAACAACTCAAGTCGATAGCAACTCCATGGCCGTTTGCAGTTTGGGGAATGGATTTGATTGGGCCTTTTCCTATGGCAAGTGGGCAACGTCGATATATTATAGTCATGATTGACTACTTCAGCAAATGGATAGAAGCAAAGGCATTGGCCAAGATTACGACTCAGGCCGTGAAAAATTTTATTTGGGGAGAGATAATATGTCGGCACGGAATCCCAATGGCAATCATCACGGATAACGGTTCCCAGTTCAACAATTCAATTCTTATTAATTTCTGTAAGCAAATTGGCGTTGAGCTACGTTTCGCTTCCGTACATCATCCAAGAAGCAATGGGCAGGTAGAGGCCGCCAACAAACTCATCATAAATCTCTTGAAAAAGAAGGTAGAAAATGTCAGGGGCAACTGGGCAGAACAACTACCTTCTGTCTTGTGGGCCTTGAGGACAACTCCAAGTTCTGCTACTGGAGAAACTCCATTCAAATTATCACACGGTTCCGAAGCCCTTATTCCGGTGGAATTTGAAGTAAAAAGCCTAAGAGTATTATTGGCACAACAGAATCAAATTGACTGGATGGAAGGAAATGACGAGGAGCTAAAATGCAGTCTTGATTTAATTGAGGAGTTGAGAGATACATCAATCATCAGGCAAGAAGAGGTGAAGAGAAGAATGGCGAGGTTATTCAACAAAAATGTAAGAACCAAAGAGTTCACTGTTGGGGATCTAGTCCTGAAGAAAATAGATTCAGCAGCAAGAGCTGGTTCAGTTGGAAAGCTTAACCCAAATTGGGCGGGGCCGTTTGTGGTGAAGAGCGTGCTTAAAAATGGCGCTTATCATCTCCAAACTTATGAAGGGAAAGAATTGTCTCATTCATGGAGCGGAGATGATCTCAAACTCTTCTTTTCCTAAATGTTCGTATCCAATTCACTCATTCTTTTTCTCACTTTTTCCCTCTCAAATGTCATGCAGGTATTATCAAAGCATTCGCAATATGAGTGATGGGTGACAAGTTTTAAGAATGTTATTTTTTGAAAAGCCAAAAACCTGTCAAGTGAGACATCGACGGATCCTACTATCTTCCCCCTCGACTTGTTAGCTCGACGTGTAATTCTGCCGGGACCACAGATGTCGGGGAGATTTCGAATCTGTGTAGCAGTAGCTCGCCAAGCTTGAGCGGTGGAAGTTTAGGATACCGGGTCCTTGCTGACATCTGGCACACCTCAGCATTTCAAAGGGGTCTAGGTGGCTGGCCCAGCTCTGTCAAGCATTAAGAAGGGCATTGTTACGATCTTAATGATCTTTCAGGGAAAGCAATGTCGGTATAGCCTCCGCGGCATGACCACACCTGCCCTACCGATCATTTTGATA
The DNA here is from genome assembly GCA_033032865.1 of Dactylorhiza incarnata. Lineage (NCBI taxonomy): Eukaryota > Viridiplantae > Streptophyta > Magnoliopsida > Asparagales > Orchidaceae > Dactylorhiza > Dactylorhiza incarnata. The sequence goes on from JAWHQI010000092.1 coordinate 1,686,899, forward strand.
TGTAACTCTCGAATACTCGTTGAAGCATGGTTAAGTAAGGGACGGCCAGAAACATCTATGACCATCGCCTGAACCTTAGATTGGCAAGTTTGAAGTAAACTCAGTAATCCTTTAAGAAAAACAATGTCGGTATAGCCTCATCGGCATGACCACACCTCCCCTGCGGATCATTTAGGAATTCTCCCTCTCTCCTCTTCCCTCTTCTCTTTTCTACAAGGGCCCCCTTTTTTCCTTAAACTGGGATCGAGCGGTCAGAGTTTTTAAGACCGCATGTCTCTTCTCTTCAAAGGATGATCTACATTATTCATAATTAATAGCTTGATCTTCTCCAGGACCTGGATAAAAGTGATCGCCAATATTGATTCTTTGAAGGAAGAATCGGCCTTAGTTTGTTGTGATCGCCAGGCATGGTTTTTCTATTAAAGGAGAAAGAAATTTGAACTTCTTGTGATCGCCAGGCATGATTTTCTAAAGAGCCTTTGGTTTTCAGAAATTATTGGAAGGTCTGAGTTATTTGTGATCGCCGGCTTCATCTTCTCTAGGACTTGGGAAGAGTTGATCGTTGTACAAGTCTTTCCGAAGGATTGAAATTGCTTCAGGGATCTTGTTGGTTTGATAGTGATCGGTTTGATCATAATGGGATCGCAATCTATATCTCTTATTATTCAAAATTATATGAGAATGTTCTTAATCCTTCAACTCCCATCAAATGATAGATGGATTTTCTTCAAAATGACGGTCTGAATATATTTTGAACGCTAGATCAATATTCGTGAAGATTTCTTATCAAGTAAAACTGACCAAGCGTTTTAAATTTTTTTTAAGCGGTCTAATTATGTGGAGATCGCAGAATTGTCTTTCTTATGCGAAGTTCCGGATCTGTCAAGTTTTCAACATCCTCATAAACCAGAGATCGACGAAACCTAAAGCATTGAGATCGAATGCTAAATTTGTTACGCTGTGATCGTATACGATGGAAGCCGTGATCGGTTAATGTGAATAATAAAGCAAAAATTAACACGAGAATCATTCATGAACAAAAATAACTTTCTATTCATTTCAAAAAATTACAATGTTTGGTGCGGTCAACGACCGGAGATTACATCATTTTTCTAAAAACAAACTATTTCTTCTGCTTCTTTTTTCGGGGAGATCGCTCCTCTGACGAAGAAGCTGATCCATCTGAAGATTCACTACTATCAGATTCATCTTTTCCAGAATCTGAGACCGCCTCTGAGATCGTCTCATCACCCTGGATAGAAGAAGCGGGGTCATCTTTATCTGGACTTCCCATGATCTCGATAGACTCATCTTCTGTAGCCTCCCCGGTTCCTGACTCCTTGGCCTTCTTCTGCTTCTCTGCCTCCTCGATCATCTCCGCGACCTCAGGAAAGAGATCGGCAAAAGTGGTATCCTGGAAATCGGCGGTGAGACCGCCTCTTTCACGAAGGATAGCAATGGTTTTGTTTGATGCGTCTCTAACATGAGTGTACAGAGATTTGAGGTAGTCAGGATTGTGGATGTCAAATGCGGTCTTCTTGAAGTTCTGAGGAAAGAAAACGGGTCAGATCACTAGCGGTCAAGGTAAAGCAGATTTTTAAGATTACATTTCTTACTTACATCGAAGCGATCTTGTAGGCGCTCTGCATGCTCCAAGGATGCGCGGAGAGATCGCCCCATGTGATGATTGAGGACTAAACTTCGGACGGCCGCTTGCGAGCATATGTCGGGCAGACGGTCGGTCTCATGACTTAATGCCTCATTGGCATTCTTCTTTCCATAAAGAGCGGCAGTGACCGCGAAGGCATGATTAGTCAGCCTACCTCCCCAGAAGGGGAGATCGGTAGACACCTTCAGAGAGTCACCGGTCTCACTCCATCTCAGGAGTGGTCTCCCTTTGTTATCTTTCAATTTTTTCCCAAAGCCCACTAAAGCAAAGGGCCCCTCTTCCAGATCGCCCTCTTCAGCGATCTCCTTCGCCTTTCTTTGGCGATCTTGACGTAAACGTTTTTCCCTCTGAGTGAGGACCTCTCCCTTAGGAGTCACAGGGTCAACATCCGGGATGGCGAAAGAAGCTGTAGAATGAACAGTCGTTAAAAGGAAAAAGATAAAGATATTCAGAAGCCACAGGAGACCATGGAAATTAACTTACTCTCTTCAGGTGTGACCGCAGCAACATCCGGCCAGATCGCCAGGTAATGAATCAGATCAAAACGCTTGCCTGCAAGCCACTTCAAGATCGCCAGCTCCTCCTTGGAAATGAGCTTCTCTTTTCTAAAGATTTGCTCTGCTCGAGGGAAAGGCCGGTTGGGGAGACCGCCGAGATCGCCCTCAAACACCAGATACCTCTCAGTCCAAAGAGGAACCTTGTTAGGCAGATTTAAAACTTTTATACCATTGCAGCTGAAGTACATCAATCCTTTAAATTCTTCTTTCTTCTAACCCTCTTTTAATATTTTAGCAGAGAAAGTTCCTCGGAAGATCGCCATGGTGAACCTTATCTTAGCCGATCTCAGGTAATTAATGAAAACATTCATCAGACCGATTGAGTTCGGTGGAAGCTGAGCCAGTACGAGACCATAATATTCCAATACTTCAAGAATCTCCCAAGGAACGGGGATTTGAAGACCATAATAGAAGTGATCGATCGGGATGATGTACCTACCTTCATCCCCTGAGTTCAAATCTTAGCCCTCGAACGGAATTCTGATCGCGATCTTTTCATCGATCTTATATCTCTCAATAAACAAAGAGTATTCTTCTTCCGGGATTAGCCCATATTCATGCTCAGAGTTTAGGAAGATTTCAGCAGCCTTGGAGCGCGCGGACACCATTTTATAAGATCGCAAAAATCAACAATCTAAAGAAAATTCGAGAAGTATGGAGTATTGGTCCGAGAAATCAACTATTTATAGAAAAGAAGAAGATGATTGTGCAATGATTACACTTCTTAGGATCGCCCTGCAGGTGGGTCAAACCGCCAAAAGCTATATAGGCTCGAAAATGACAAGCATGAATAGAACTTTCATCAGATAGAGATCATAACAGCCCGCATGAAGATCGCAACACACAATTCACAATACAAACACTATGTAATAAGATCGCATTCATGAAAGCCAGAGATCGCAAAATGGATATCAACATTAAAGTCAAGCACCATGAAACAAAATCAAATGTATCTTACAGACCAGAAATTAACTAAGCAGAGTTTTTTAAAGAGATCGCTAAAAAGGGCTGCGGTCTCATCGCCTCTGATCCTTTCTCCTTCCAACAAATGCCGCCACATCCTGCATCTCGTTGACCGCAGTCCATGCAGATGCTAGGCTATGATTGGCAACCATGGCAGCCCTATGGATTTTAGACATTTCGCGGTCTACTTGCTCCATAGAGATTACCACGATTTCTGACGATCTCTTTTCAGCGAGACCGCTGGAGGAACCCGCCTTCATCGTTATTTGAGGAGCCCCCCGGAGGGTGGCGATCTCAGCAGCAAGTGCTGCGGCCTTCCCTCTATAGTAATCCGCATCCTTTTCGGCTTTCCGAAGTTTTTCTTCAAACTCGCCTCGAGCCTGCTTTTCTTTGACCTCGAAGTTTGCAAGAATTTGCTTCTCCTTAGCTTCGAAATTCGCGGTCTGGATACAGAGGCGGTCTTCTAACATCCGCTCCCGATCTCGCATGACCCTCATATCTTCAAGCATAGGCTTAAGGAGATCAGCGAACTCTGGAGGAATTGAGACTTTTCTTGGTATCTCACCTTCTTCGGAAGCTGAGTTCATGTTTTCATCTACAACCAGGAGAAAAACGGTCAAAAATAATCAGAAATTGATATAAAAAAGAGTAAGGATTGTGTAAAATACTTGACAGAGTAACAAGACCGCAGTCAAGTAAGTTCTTTTCAACATCTTTTGAGACCGCATCATTGGCAGTCAACAAAAGGCGGTCAGATCCCCTTAGGCATTCTAAATTAATTTTTTCTAGTTGTCTTTTTTGTGACCGTTCTCCTTCTTTTCTTCTCCTTTTTAACTCGGCATTACTAACAAGGATATCATCAGTTTCTATAAGAACGATCTCAGGCCTCTTCATTGGGGATGAGGGTCGGAAAGCAAGTGCAGGAAGAGAATCAATCGATCTCACGACCATCCTCGCCTTACCAGTCTTAATGGCTTCCAACGCAGCTACGCGGTCTGCCTCTCCAGAATCCGGGTTCTCGCCCTGTTCAACAAAGGTATCGCCGCGATCGCTAGATGTCGCGGTCTCGTTTTTCTCGTTTTTCCTTTTTGAGATCGCCCCTTCGGCGATCTTCTTCTTCCTCTTATTCTTTTTCCTCTCTTTCTTATCCCTTTTTCTCTCAGCAACTAGGGCCCCCTCCTTTCCTCTTTCCTTTTCCTCTATCTCCGCCGCCAAGGAGATCGCTTCCTTCTCTTTTCTCTCCTCTTCCCTGGCAACCTCCTGCCTTTTCTTCTCTTCTTCCATCTTTCTTTCACCCTCAGCGACCGCCGCGAGCCTGGCGGTCTCCTTTTCTTTGTCTTCTTTCTCTCTTCTCTCTGCAGCCTCTCGCTCTTTCTTCTTTTCTTCTTCCTTCCTTTTCCTCTCACCTTCAGCGACCGCCGCAAGCCTGACGGACTCCTTTTCTGCTTCTTGCTCCTTTTTCTTTCTTTCTTCTTTTCTTTTTTCTTCTTCAACAGCTTTCTCCTCGGCGATCATTCGAAGTTGTTCAACTTCAAAGGGGTCCCTTGACTGATAATTGAGAAAGATTAGTAGGAAAAATCGGTCTTAAAGCAAATATATAAAAATTTAATCACTTACATCTATTACGTGATCAGCCGGATGGCCTTCTGAAAGATAATCCTGAAGACTAATGTCGTCGGCGATCATGGCTTGTCCATTATCAGTTTTTGTCCTCTTAGAAGCCTGATCAGGAGAGCTCGCTTCTTTTCTTTTCGAATCTCTAACGGCTTTTCCTTTATCAACGATCTGGCTCCTTAGATTCTCAGCTGTAGCCTTCACCTGCAGCATAGCAGCCTTGATCGACTCTATCGAAGCGGTCCCCCCAGGACGATCAGTAGGTTGGTTGATCATTTCGAGGGGGGTCTTAACGACAGTTTTTGGGACCGTCAGATCAACTATGGACTTCGAAGCGGAATTTTCCTTTTCCTTTGAACTTTTAACCAATTTCTCTTTGCTAGAATCAGCGGTCTTTTTCGAAATAACCTTTTTTGTTTTCGATACAGACCGCGGAGACTTTCGAGATTGTGCCGACGCCTTCATCATGTCAAGAGCATCCATCTCGAGAAAAGGCTTTCTTCTCGATCTCAATAAACAGTGACCGCTCAAAGGCCAGGATTTCAAAGTATCTGGAAGATTGAAGATCTGAAGCGGTATTTATAGCCCAAGCCGCATTTATGACAGTCGCGGTCTCAGCGGTCAAAGATTACATTTTCGAAGTTCCAACATAACTTAAAAATGTGCGGGGATTATGTTTGCCCGGAAAGCCCGCGATCTTGTTTTCGGCGCAAGTTGGCGTTCCAAGCGTTCTCCAATATTTGTGATCGCCCAGATCGCCAGCCTTCAGCCTGGCCTAATTTCCTAAGTTCCAAGCAACCAAACCACTCGAGATCGCCGTTCTTTGCGGTCTGGGCCTTTTGCTTTATTTTTACTATCTGTACCCCATTTCACTGCCCCGGCTCTCCTGTACCCCGGGCAGCCCGTAGTTTTTCAATTCTGCCCGTTTGGGCAGCCCCCTCGTCTATAAATAGAGGGGTAGGGGTACCTGAAAAAGGACTTTTGGCTCCGAAGCTCCAGCTTACAACCTGTGTAAGCGGTCTCATTTTTTCGTGATCGCCTTTTTGTGATCGTTTTCCCTCTCTTCCAGCATCTTGTCTTAGTAACTTGCACTTCGCAGTTTTCTCCCATCCCCTTGTTAGTGTGAATTTTGGAGGTACCATTTTTGGCACCAACAATAATACTTATTTATTCTGTGTTGGTTTTGTTTAGTGCATAATACTTAGTATTATTTTATTGTATGCACAGTTAGGGTAAAAATATTTAAATCTCTATTCACCCCCTCTAGAGAATTCTCAGGCACACTATGCACATTCAGATTTTGATCAGACTTTTGCTATAGTTGCAAGATTGGAAGCTATCAGATTATTCTTGGCCTATGCAGCCCATAAAGGATTCAAAGTCTACCAGATGGATGTCAAGTCAGCTTTTCTGAATGGAGACCTCAAAGAAGAAGTGTATGTAGAACATCCCTCGGGATTTGTTGATTCTGAACACCGTAATTTTGTTTACTTAGAAATATTTATATGGTTTGAAACAGGCTCCCAGAGCCTGGTATGAGACTTTGTCAAGCTTTCTCATTGAGAACAAGTTCTCAAGGGAGGAAGATTGACAAGACATTGGTCCTAAGGGAAATAAACAGCAAGATCTTGCCAATGCAGATCTATGTGGATGACATTAATTTTGGCTCTACAGATGACAATCTCTGCAAGAAGTTTGCTAACTTAATACAGGGAAAGTTTGAAATGAGCAGTATGAGGGAGCTCAAATACTTCCTAGGTGTCCAAGTGAAGTAATATGAAGATGGTATATTCATATCACATACCAAATTCACTAGAGAGCTAGTCAAGAAATTTGGATTGGAAAGTGCTTCTTCTATGAAGACTCCCATGGGATCCAATGTATCTCTGGACAAGGATGAAAAGTGAATACCCTTTGATGAAACCAACTATATATGCATGATTAGATCTTTGCTTTACCTAACTGCTAGTAGGCCTAACATAATGTTTCCCACATGTGTTTGTGCTAGATATCAGGTGAACCCCAAGGAATCTCATCACTCCTCTATCAAGAGGATCTTAAGATACCTAAAGGGCACACCCAATCTTGGCCTATGGTACCCTAAGAACAATGGTTATGAACTAACTGGTTATTCAGATGCAGACTATGCAGGGTGCTAGGAAGATAAAAATAGTACTTCAGGGACTTGCCAATTCCTTGGAGGAAGACTGATTTTATGGAGCAGTAAGAAGCAAACCAGTGTAGCAATCTCCACATCAGAATGAGAATACATATCTGCTGGGAGTTGCTGTGCTCAGCTACTGTGGATCCATCATCAGCTTGAAGATTACAATTTGAAGATGACCAAAACACCCCTATTTTGTGACTCTTCAAGTGCTATCTCAATTGCTAGGAACCCTGTCTCACATAGCATGACTAAGCATATTGAGATCAAGTATCACTTCATTAGGGAGCATGTGGTGAATGAAGATATCATACTTGAGTTTATTCCCACAGATAAACAAGTGGCTGATATAATCACCAAGCCCCTAGATGAAGCTAAGTTTAACTTCTTCAAGTTCCAATTTGGGATGTTAAACTTAGAGTAATATCTAACCCATTTTTAACTTGTTATCATTCATTTGTTGTCACAGATAACATGCTTGATAAGTGCTGCATGAACCGCTCAAGAAGTGCTAAAAATTTCATAAGTCACACAATATATATGATGATTGTTTCAACAACATAATCAAATGTCTCAACGACATTGCACAACTCTCGATGACACATGGACTCAGCTGGAAGAATGCATGGCGGCGAAAGGTCTCGATGACATAAATGCGCATCGTCGAAACAAAATCCAACTACTTAACGCATGCTTGGATCATTCAATCTGAGCCATCCAATGATTTATTAATCAAATCATCAGTACAAACCAAAAGTACGCGCCCCTTCATCCAACCTTACTATAAATAGGATGAATGCTTAGGAAAAAATTACACCTTCATTTGCCCTAAGTCATCTCCGTGACAAACTCCCGCTTCGTACCCGACTCTCGTTCGTTCTCGCCATTCTGATTTAATGGCTCCAAAGAAGGAAGCAGTCTCCGTCATTTCTGGTTGTGAGCTTCAAAGAGGAGGAGTTAACTCCTGCTCTGAAGAGATCAGGTCTGTTATCGGTCTGCTGGAATCAGTTGGGCTGGAATATATGCTCTGTGAACCATGCACGCTAATGAACAGAGAGCTCCTGGAATTCTTTGAGCGAGCTAGGGTTAATGAAAGTGAGGTTAGATCTTAGATTTACTCTAGAGGGGTGGTGAATAGAGCATTAAAAAGTTTTTCACTTATTTTTATAGCGGAATTAAAGTTGTGATATATATATGCACTGAGTGAGTTATAAAAACAAATAAAGAAAACACAGCACAACACAGCACAGTACAGAAGAATAAACACAAACACAGAAGACACAAGGATCTATTGTAGTTCCCCAATAAACTTGGGTACATCTACTCTTCTACCACCCTTGGTAGAAATCCACTAGGTTTTTGATCAGGTGCCCTATCACTAGTGGGTTTTTGATCAGGTGCCCAAACACCACTGAGCTTTTGATTAGGTGCTCAAACCAATCACAGGTTTTTGATTAGGTGCCCTGCCACCAAAGGGTTAACTTTTGAAAGGAGTTAGAACCCTGTACAAGATAAGATAAAGAGGGTTATGAAGTTCTTTTCTGTCAACAAGCTGAGAGAAGACTAGTGGATTTGATGTTGTGAAGCTCCCCCTGTCTGATAGAAAATAGTTGACAGTTGAAGGATGGAGCTTTCTCTTGAATGAAAATCTTCCTTGATAGCTGATGAATCTGAGAGACAATGTTTCTCAGATTATTGTTGCTCTTGAAGATTTAGAACTTGCAGCAGAAAACTGAGATTAGATTTGTGTTGTTGTTCTCAGAGAATGAAAGAGCTGCTTGAGGAAGATGATCTTTCTGTTTGACTTTCTGTGTGTTTTTCTCTCGACTGTTTCTTCTCTGTACTTTTGTTATCTTCTTGCTGTAATGTTGTAAATCTTCTTCTTCTTTTTTTCCTTAGAAAAATCTCTGACTGATTTGAAATTCAAATCTTTTAATTAAGGAATAAAATATTCTGAAGAGATATTCTTGGAACTGCAATCTGATTCAGCAATATCCTTTAATTTCTTTTGCTTTTCCAATACATGTCAACGACTACTTTCTCGAAATTAGAGAATAATAAAAGGAAAGGATTAAATCCTGACTTATCTGATAGGAATAGATCCGTTGCTGATTAGTCGATCTGAGTTCAGAGAATAATATATAACTGATCTATCTAGAAAATTCGTCGAGCTGAAATAAGAGTTCGTCGATCTGAAGGTTGAGTTCGTCGAACTGAAGTTGGAGTTTGTCGAACTGAACATCTGTTACTTATTCTTCGACCGCAGAGCTGAGTTCGTCGATCTCAAACTGGAGTTCGTCGAACTGAAGAATAAACTGCTGGACTGGCTGGAGAACTGAGTGCGTCGAGCTGGAGAGCAAGTTCGTTGAACTAAAGTATGCCGTTCGTCGAACATAGAGAGGAGTTCGTCAAATGTAGAATAAAGTTCGTCGAACGCAGAGACTTGGCAAGTTCGTCGAACTGGAGCACAACGTTCGTCGAACATATGATGGAGTTCGTCGAACACAGTATGGAGTTCGTCGAACGCATAAACTTATTCTTTTCCTTAAGTTCTAGCAGCCTAAAACCTTGACCCTTAGACTATACATTGGGGTCAACTTAGTCCTAGTCAACAGACAATGATCCTAGCCCAAATCAGTAATAGGGGTTTTCCAACAATCTCCCCCTATTTGGGTTAGGATACTATTTGACAAAAATCAAATAAAATAACAGAAAACAGCAGAGCATATATATCTGACAGAATTTTTAAATCATTTCAGCAGATAAAATATAGTACTCTAGGTTTAGAAAACTTTACACTTTCAACTTTACACTTCCTTGCCTTCAGCTTTCTGAATTCTTGCTTTCATGTTTAGAAATCCTTGCCTTCAGCTTTTGGCTTTGTTTATCTGAACTGAATCTGTCATATTGAATCTGCATTTGAATCTGCTATATCAAAAATTATTTCTGAATCTGGAGCTGCTTCTACATCATAAACCATAACTGAATCTGCATCTGTATTTGTCATATCTGAAACAAAAACTAAAACTGCTGGAGCTTCTTCATCAAGAATTGAAACTGCTTCTATCAAAATTTTTGCTTCTTCATAAAGTATCTCCCCATGAAACTGGAGCTTCTTCATAAAGCATCTCCCTCTATCAAAAGGATCTTCTTCATGAAACTGTTGGAGTTTCTGAGATGATCTCAAAGCAATCAACAGTTAGTCTTGCTGCCAACGCAATATGAGCCTATAGGATCGCACATAAAAGCGTTAGGAGAAATTGAAGAAAGGATTGTGTTGGCCTTACTCATATTGGATATGAGTGGAGGATCAATCCTGTGACTGCTTGGCATTAACTTGAGAATGTCTCAATGGGAAATCATTTAAAGGGTTTAAACGAATGGATTTATGCTAGACAAATTCGGGTAAAGGGTTTAACCGAACTGTGTCAAATTCGGCTAAAGGGTTTAACCGAATTATGTTGATTCGACTAATGGAATTCAGCTATATCAATTCGGCTAATGTGATTAACCGAATTTGACTAAAGGGTTTAGCCGAAATATATCAGTTCGACGAAATGGTTTCGACGAAATGATATAACCGAATTTATATAGTCGAATCGGCTATAGCATATAGACGAATTCGTCGAAATGGTTTCGCCGAATCTGAGTCGAATTCGGTTATAGTGATTAGTCGAATTCGGCGAATGTAAATCTGGACAGAAATGTTCTGGTCTGCGGATAGCCTTATTTATGCGTTTTAGTATAAAAGGGCTTGCAATTCTAGGTTTACTGAGGACTTTATCTTTTCGCGATTTTGACGTGAACGGTCGATCAGAACAGTTCCGCGCGAGGGTCTCGTTCTTCCCGTCCGCCGATCGCCTTCCGCCGCCTCTAGTCGTCGTCGTCGGTCGCCGCCTCCCCTGGATCGGATCTAGCAGTCCGTGGGGGCGTTGAGAGCATCCTTCTCCGACCTAGTTCTTGTACGACAAGAAGCTAGGGTTCTCCCTTGCTTGTGTGGACTTCTGTAGAGGGATCGATCCATTTCGATTCTTGAAGAACTCAAAGGCAGACATTCAGATTTCTCTTGGGAGCACCTTGGTTGAGTGTTGACTCAATCCCGCAAAGGTACCTTGTATTTCGATTTGTTTATTCTCTTGAATCATGAAAACCGCAAGATCCGTTAGCTTCTTTTTGGGTTGTTCTTGTTATTTCCGCTGCGCATATGTGATATGTAATCCTGTTCGAGGGGTATAGTAAACCCAACAGAAACATCTCCCCCTACCTAGTTTCAGGAAGACCTGAAGCTAGGCCCCTAGAAGAAGCGACAGTTGTATTGGAGGTAGGGAAGAATGCAATTTTGGAAGAAAGATTGCCATTGTTCCTGCAAAAGAAAAAGAGAGATCAAGTGCAAAGGAACTCGAAAGAGAAGCAGATTCTGTAGGCATAAAGATAAATTGAAATAAAAGATTGATTATATAGAGAGATCAGAAGTCAAAAAGACTTAGCCTTCGTCAGACTGCGTTCGACGAAAAATTAATTTTCGTCGATCTCAGTTCGACGATCGAGCTTGTCTTCGTCGATCCCTGGATCTAATAGGTATCGTCTCAGCAGATCCAGACAACTTCTCAGCGGCCCTAGGCCTTGTCTCAGCGGTTTACCTGAGACTGAGAGCTTATCTCAACTGTTTTAGTTGAGACTGAGAGCTTGTCTCAGCTGTTTTGACAGCAAACTTACTGAACTTACTTCACACAGTGAGGGATAAATAAAAGATATAATTTTTTAATTGATTGAATCTCCATCTATCATTCCTAGCTGATTTATAAAGAAAATATGCTTCTTATCATCCAATAGTTTGGTGAAAATATCAGCTCTTTGTAAGTTAGTAGAAATGAATTGTAGGCAAATTTTATTTTTATCCACATTATCTCTGATAAAGTGGTGCCTAATCTCTATGTGTTTAATCCTACTATGGAGTACTGGATTTTGTGATATAGATATTGCACTAGTATTGTCACAAAATATAATTGATTTATTTAGATTGATACCATAGTCTAGAAGTTGATTTTGTATCCACAATATTTGTGAGCAGCAACTGCTTGCAGCAATATATTCTGCTTCAGCTGTTGATGTAGACACAGATGTTTGTTTCTTACAAAACCAAGACACTAGCCTATCACCAAGAAACTGACAAGTTCTTGATGTCATTTTCCTGTCTACTCTGCATCCAGCATAATCAGAATCTGAAAATCAAGTTAATTCAAATTCTGAAGCTGTTGGATACCAGAGTCCTAGATTTGGACAACCCTTTATATATCTCAAAATTCCTTTTAGTAAAATTAGGTGAGATTCTATGGGGTTAACTTGGAACCTAGCACAAATACATGTAACAAACATTATGTCAGGTCTACTAGTTGTTAAGTAAAGTAAAGAGCCAACAATTGCTCTATACACTTTCTGATCAACAGGTTTCCCTGATTCATCATTGTCAACAACATCATTGGAGGGCATGGTGTTTTCATGGTAGAAGCATCAGACATACCAAATCTTTTCACTAATTCCTTAGCATACTTAGATTGTGATATGAATATGCCATTTGGAGTTTATTTCTCTTGAAGACCAAGGAAGTAAGATAACTCACCCATACTACTCATTTCAAATTTAGATTGCATTAGGTCAGAAAACCTTTTGCATAAGTTTGAATCAGTAGAGCCAAATATAATATCATCTACAAAAATTTGAACTAGTAAAGTTTTATTTTTATATATCCTGAAAAATAAGGTTTTATCAACAATGCCTTTACAGAAATTGTTCTCCAAAAGAAAATTAGCTAAGAGATGAAACCTAGTGGTTGTTCCACATAGACTTCTTCTTTGATATCTCCATTCAAGAATGCACTCTTCACATCCATCTGATAGACTTTGAACTTCTTGAAGGCAGCAAAAGTAAGGAATATCCTTATAACTTCAATTCTAGCAACAGGAGCAAAGGTTTGATCAAAATCAATTCCTTCTTCCTGAGAATATCCTTGGGCTACCAATCTTGCTTTATTTCAGACTATGATGCCTTGATCATCTAGCTTGTTCCTGAAGACCCACTTGGTGCCAATGACTGGATGGCCCTTTGGTCTTGGAACCAAATCCCAAACCTTGTTCCTTTCAAATTGGTTGAGTTCCTCTTGCATGGCAAGAATCCAGTTTGGATCTTGTTCTGCATCTTTTATGGATTGAGGTTCAACTTGTGATAGGAAACAAGTATGCATCTGATTTTGGTGTAGTTGATGCCTTGTTTGAAGACCTGCTGAAATATCTCCAATAATTTGGGATATTGGATGATCTCTAACTGTGATGTGATCAATAGTTGGAGTTAGTTCAGCAATGGTTTCTTCTTGAGGGATATGATCAGCAGTCACTTGATTTGAATTGTCAGCAAGATTTTCTGGATGATCTTCTTCTTCACTGTCTTCACTAAGTTGAGATGTTGGAAGTAGAGACTCTTCATTCTGTATCTTTAGTCCATTTAGCTCTTCACATAGAGCTGGTACCTGCAAAATATGTTTGGTAGAGGTGGTGTCTTCATTTAACATATTAGATTCATCAAAGTATACATGCATGGAATCTTCTATCTTAAGAGTAGATTTGTTGTAAACTCTATATGCTTTACTAGAAAGAGAGTATCTAAGGAATATACCTTCAGCAGCTTGTTGGGAAATTGACCCTCAATGTCCCTTTAATTTGAAGAGGCCTCACACTCAAATACAAAGTATAAGTTGTATTTGATAAACCCTATTTGTATCTCATAAGCATGCAGGGTTAGGTTATTCCAAGACAAGGAATATATTGGTAAAAGTCTGCCCAAAACCGCTTCGACGACATCTCTGTCTCAGTCCAGCCGCTGAGATGGAGTCTGGGCTTGCAGAGCTGCAAATAGAGGAAAACCGTTGAGACTTGTGTCTGTCCCAGCGGTGTTGGATCGTATGACGCCCTTAGAGGGGGGGGGGGGGGTGAATAAGGGTATGTTTAAATTTGTAATTTTTACTTAATAATTTTAAGACAATTTCACTTTAATAAAAGTTTCTTAAAAATTAATTTTACAACAATGCAATTTTTGTATAACACCAAGCACAAATTTTTAAGATAAAAATTTAAGCAAACAAATTTGCGATTAGTGAAAAGATCATAATTTTATTTATCATGAAATTTGCATACAAATAAAAATGATCTTAACAATGCTTAAGATCAAGGCACAATGATAAAATGGAAATACAATATTTTGATTTACCAATCCTTCTCCCAAGGATCGGAAGGCTATCGCTTGTCTTTCCCAAGACCAAGCCCAAGCCTAACCTCTAGATCTTCTCAAGATCTAGACGTAGCGCACAAGGCCACGATTTCCCACCAAGCCACGCAAGGACTTGGACGCTCCACACAAGGAAGCGATTTTCCCCTAAGCCGCGCAAGGACTTAGACGCCGCACGCAAGACGATGATTTCTTCCCTAATACAAAATGAAATATGAGTAAATGAAATACAATATGAAAAAGTCAACTCCCTAGAAATTCAGATCTCTGAATGGATTGTTGAAGCCTCGAGATGATCGTTGATGGAGTAGCGCGCCCGATCTCGTCTTCAATCTTCAATCCTTCTTTGCACAATTAGGAGTTGAGGAGGTTCTGGAGCTCTCTGGTTCGTATGCACTCAGGTAGGGACTGGAAATCTCCAAAGCTTGGAATGCACGAACCAAAGGCACCATTTTATAGACTTTCACTGTCGCCTGGGCGACAGTCACTGTCGGAAATTTCCGACAGCGCCAAACTGCCTCGGTCGTGCCGTCGAGCCGTCGTGTGGGCAGTTGCTGGAATCGTGGAGCTGTCGCTGGGGCGACATCGATGTCGGATTTCCGATAGCGCAAAACTCCCGCTGTCGTGGGTGAAGTCGTGGGCAGTTGGTGGAATCGTGGAGCTGTCGCCTGGGCGACATCGATGTCGGAATTCCGACAGCGCAAAACTATCTTTCGTTGATCTGCCGTGGAGGGAAGTAGTTGTAACTTCTCTGCTGTCGCCTGGGCGACAGTGGCTGTCAGAATTTTCCGACAGTGAAATTTTCCCACATGCAATTTTAGCTCCAGCAGCAATGTGAATATCACATACCTGTTATCTGCACACCATTAATGAAAATAGAATCAAATACAAAAGGGACTTTGTTATTATCAAACCGGAGGAGTGCGAAACGCATGCTCCAACAATCTCCCCCTTTTGATAATAACAAATCCGTATAAAAAGAAAACATGTCTATTTAGATTGTTGATTTTAGACATTTGGTGTGTGCACAAATATAACATGATATATTTATCTTAAAATAAATAATCTCCCTTGATATATTTCTTTTAAAATAAATACTCTCCTTTTAGGTGAAGGCTCCCCCTAAATGAATGCTCCCCCTAAATATATGCTCCCCCTTAATATATGCTCCCCCTTAAATATATGATGTAATGTGTAGGTGGAATATTTAGGAGTGATAGATTTGTGATTTTTCTTTTTATACTTTAAATTCTCCCCCTTTGGTATTAGCAAAAGTGAATATTAAATAAAAGAGTAGCTTTTAAGGGATAGGATATAGAATTGTAGAGTAAGCGGAAGCAATTTGATGGTAATAATTGAAGTCCATGAAATAATAGGAATATGCCATAGTATGAATAAGCCCATGAAGTGACGGTATAGCCATATGAAGTATATGAAAGAAAATAACTTCAATATGAGTAAGGTCATTTGAAAGTATCAGAGAAAGACACAATAGTCTATAGATATATGGAATATTTTCGGTCCAATTCTCATGAGATGAATGTTTATATAACACAATGATGTGTAAATGTGATACTTAGATCAAACATATGAAGTTATTTACATGATCATTAAAATGTATAACATAATAAAAGCATATAAAGACAACTTTGACGTCGAAGATATAGCACATGATGAATAGAAAACCATGTTTCTTTTGCACAAGACACTTTACAATTCTTTCCAAGGTGCTTAACCTCACAATGCTCATTAAGACTTATCAGGAGGGTAAGTAGTGCTTGGTGGAGTATCCTTGTCGTTATTTTAATTTTTTTTGTTTTATCACAGATGTTGTGATATCGTAATTTTGATATATTGAAATTTTTTTTTGTTTTTTTTTAAATTGACCAAGGATCTCCGAATTCACTTGAATCGCAAAAGATGGTGTATATTTTGTTGTGCTAACAAATCAATGTTGAAAGTTGTATTTAAGAAATGCTATTGTATTATGTGAAAACAAATATGATCCATGTATATTTTAAATAAAACGACATACGTATTGATCAAAAGAAGTGAACGTGATAGTTCATTATGATAGATAAACAATTTCTCATACTTAGAGGCATGCGAAAACAATTTCCAATGGTCTATACAACTAAGTAGAAGTGTCAATACGATGATAGCTTGGAAATGAAATCATATAAACATGTAAGTCATTTTTTTTTGAATAAATAACACATGGTTTGTCATCAATTCATGAGGTGAAGCATTAATAATGACATATAACTATTGTAAATCATCAAAGGGACCCAGAATTGAAGTTTTTACAAAAATTGGAGCTGTCGGAAATTTCCGACACTCACTGTCGCCTGGGCGACAGCCAAAAGTATAAATAAGGCTGGGGACCGAGTCAAAACACATTGTGCATCATTTCCTGGAGTGAAAAACGAGAGGAAGGCTGTCGGAAGTCGGCGACAACCCTAGATCCAAGGTATGGGTTTTTTTTTTTGATTTTGTGTTTTTAACTCCAAATTTTTAGGGCTTTTTAATTTTGATAGTAGAGAAGAAGGAAAAAATAGTTTTCATGTTGATTTTTGATTAATGGTGGAGGTTTAGAAATTTTTGATTTGAATAAAATGTAGATCTAGTTTTAAAACTATAGGATCTTGGTGGATCTTTGCTTAAATGTCTAGCTTTGTGAAATTTCTCTTGATTTTGTGATAAAGGTTTTCATTTGTGTATTTGCAAAAAAATTTTGTAGATATAGGTTAGAGAAGAAGATGGAAGATGTTGAATAGTGAAAGATTTGTAGAATTTGATAATTTAAAAAAATAGATTAAAATTTTTTTTTAAAACTTGATGTTGAAATAACATTTAGTATGAGTAGATCGGGAAGTTTTAGGAAAAATTCTGAGATAAAATCACTTGGAGGGCTGTCGGAAATTTCCGACAGCCACTGTCGCCTGGGCGACAGTGTTCCAGTGCACAATAAAAAATCTGTTTTAAGCAAAATTTTTGTATTTTATTGTAGAATGGCTTCCAGCTCCAAAGCTCGAAAGAGTACTTCGGAAGATGCACATACTTCATATCAAGTTTATTCCGGAGTGGAGAAGGCTATTGTTGGGGTGTCCAAATACATCGAATTTGATTTGCCAAAACATGATCATATTTATGATCATCTTGCGAAGGCAGGTATTCTCTCAATAATCTCACCAGAGGGGTTTTCATCCTTTTTAATTCGTGAATTTTATAACCATTTGGAAGACCCAAATGTTACGGAATTGGATGGAGGTGTGAGATCAAGGATCCAAGGTCAACATGTGGAAATAACACATGTTGATCTACGAGAGGAATTTGGACTAGTGATGAGTGAGAATATGCCTGATATAGTGGAGAATTATCGGAAGGATAGAGATTGGACCCTAGTAAACATGAGTTTACATGGGAATCAGAAGAAAACTCTTACCACTGAAGTTACCTCACTTACACCGGATGCTTACTTAGTCCAAGATATATTAAGGAATTCGGTGATGTTGAAGAGTGGAGACACAAGAAGCATTACTACGCAGTTGACCCTCTTTACGTACTATATTATGGAGGATGAGCCTTTTGATATGGCAGACTTTATACTATCCCAGATTAGGTATACGTACAGATTGAAACATCCAAGATGGGTGAAGGTGCATACGCTGCCAATGGGGTTGGTAATTCAGCGTGTACTTTATAAGAAGTATGGATGGATTGTGCAAGACTCGTATTTTGATGATTGTTATCCGGAAATTTATTTCACGGGTTCAATGAAAGGGAAGAAGCCGCTTAGAAAAGCTCAACCGGGAATTGAGATTAGAGAGCCGAGCATTTCTAGGGCAGGATCACTAAGGGAATCCATTGATGATTTGCGTGATTCGTTAGAGGATCACAAAAAGGAAGTGAAAAAGGATCGTAGTCGAATGCAGAAATTTATGAAGTTTCTTATCAAAGGTCTGAAGTTGAAGCCAACGCCGGAGGAGGAGGCAGAATGGCAAGTTCCGGACGAGGAGCCGCCACGCCAATCGGTGAGGCAGACTCGCCGTGGCAAAGCCGTGAGACGAGGACCTCCAGAAGATTGTCCAGAGAGCAGCGGGGCTGGTTATGAAGATTCAGAGTAGGTTTGTGTTGCTGCTGCTGCTGGGAGATGTCGGAAAATTCCGACATCCACTGTCGCCTGGGCGACAGTGAACTTCTTTTAAATTTCTGTTTTTGTTTAATGAACTTGATCCTTAAGTTGTTTCTACTGTTTTTATTTGAACAATATTGATGTAATATGAATGATGATGAATTTTGTTAAAGTTTTTGATGTTTTGGTTTTTATATTTTTGGCATTTTTGTATTTACATTATTTATGTTTTGTGATAATAAAAATTATTATTTTTTTGTTATAGGCTTTAAAAAGTGATATATTCATTGTGAAATGTCTAGAATTCCCAATTCTAGCCTAAGCATAGAAAAACGGGAATCCGGTAAAGGTTTAGTGAATATATCCGCTAGTTGATTATCCGTGCCTATAAATGAAATTTTTATGTGGTTATTTTTAATATGATCTCTAATAAAATGATGTCTCACATCAATATGCTTAGACCTTGTATGATGGACCGGGTTGTGTGTTAAATCAATTGCACTTTTATTATCACACCATAATTCAATAGTTTGTTGTTTAATATTAAAGTCTTCTAAGGTTTGTTTCATCCAAAGGGCTTGTGCACAACAACTACCCAGTGCGATGTATTCGGCTTCGGTGGTTGAGAGGGCAACAGAATTCTGTTTCCGACTCGACCATGAAATGAGTGAAGGGCCTAAAAAGTGACAAGTGCCACTAGTGCTTTTCCTATCTAGTGAACAACCGGCGTAATCAGAATCAGAATAACCAAAAAGTGTAAAATCATCGCTATGAGGATACCACAAACCAAGTTTAGATGTGCCAATTAAATATCTAAAAATTCTTTTTACCGCTTTTAAATGTGATTCTTTGGGATCGGCTTGAAATCTAGCACATAAACAAACTGAAAACATAATATCCGGTCTAGAAGCAGTTAAATATAAAAGTGAACCTATCATGCCTCTATATAAAGTTTGATCTATTGATATTCCAGTTTCATCTTTTCCTAATTTTAAAGATACACTCATAGGAGTATTTGCTTGTTTGAGATTTTCAAATCCAAATCGTTTTAAGACATCATGAATATATTTTGATTGGTTAATAAAAACTCCATCATGTTTTTGAACAATTTGAAATCCTAAGAAATATTTTAATTCCCCTACCATACTCATCTCAAATTCACTTTCCATCATTTTTACAACATAGTTACACAACTCTTCATTAGTGGCTCCAAAAATAATATCATCAACATAAATTTGTAAAACAATTAAATCATCATTTACTTGCTTAATGAAGAGTGTACAATCAACACCACCCATTTTAAAACCATTTTGTAATAAATATATAGTCAATCTATCATACCATGCTCGTGGTGCTTGTTTTAAACCATACAAAGCTTTTAGCAATCTATATACGCGATTAGGAAATTTTTCATTTATAAATCCTGGGGGTTGTTCAACATAAACTTCTTCTTTAATCAACCCGTTTAAGAATGCAGTTTTAATATCCATTTGCAATAATTTAAATCTTTTATGGCTAGCAAATGCAACAAAAATTCTAACTGCTTCCAATCGTGCTACGGGTGCAAAAGTTTCATCAAAATCTACCCCTTCAATTTGATTATATCCTTTCGCTACAAGCCTAGCTTTGTTTCTAGTGACCCTAGAGTCACTATCTAATTTGTTTTTGAAAATCCATTTGACTCCTACCACTGGATGATCACTAGGTCTATCAACAAGAATCCAAACTTTATTTCTTTCAAATTGATTAAGTTCTTCATTCATAGCTAGAAACCAAGATTCATCATTTAAAGCGGTGGCAACATCTTTTGGTTCGATATTTGAGACAAAACATAAATTTGAAAAGGTTTCATTTAAACTAGAACGCGTACGTACCCCACATAATGGTTCTCCAATAACAAGTTCTTGCGGATGATCTTTTGAGAATTGTAGCTCGGTTGGAGGTACATACCCTTCTCTTTCTTCTTCTTCTCTATCTTCTTCTCCTCTTTCTTCTTCTCTTTCTTCTCCTTTTTCTTCTTCATTTTCTCCAAGTTCTTCTTCATCATTCTCCACCGAGGGAAGGAGTTCATCTTCTTTTCCTGTAATTTTCCTTTCTACACATGAAGCAAACTCATCAAACCTAACATGAATAGATTCTTCAATTATTTTTGTTCTCTTATTATAAACTCTATAGGCCTTGCTAGTTGAAGAATAACCAATGAAAATTCCTTCATCACATTTTTCATCAAATTTTCCTAAGTTATCTTTTGTATTCAAAATAAAGCATTTACAACCAAAAACTTTAAAGTAAGATACATTTGGTTTTCTTTGAAAATAAATTTCATAAGGAGTTAATTGTAATGTGGGACGAATCATGACACGATTAATGATATAACATGCCGTACTAACTGCTTCGGCCCAAAAATATTTTGGCAATTTAAATTCACAAAGCATAGTACGTCCTAATTCTTGGAGTGTTCTATTTTTCCTCTCCACTACACCATTTTGCTGTGGTGTGCGTGGAGCGGAAAATTCATGTTTTATCCCAAAATCATTACAATATGAAATAAATTTTTCATTATCGAACTCTCCTCCATGATCTGATCTAATGCATTTTACCTTCAGATCAACTTCATTTTGAATACGTGAAATTAGTTTTACAAATTCATCAAAGGCATCAGATTTTGAATATAAAAACAAAGTCCAACAAAATCTAGAATAATCATCAATAATAACAAACGTATATTTTCTACCTCCTAGACTTTGTGTAGAAATTGGACCAAACAAGTCCATATGTAATAAATTCAAAGGTCTAGTGGTAGAAATGACATTTTTGCTTTTAAAAGATGATTTTGTAAATTTTCCCTTTTGGCATGGTGAACATAATGAGGATAGCTTTCCATTCAAATTTGGTAATCCTTTTATTATTTTATTTTTAGAAAGCTTTACTATGCGTTTAGCATTAGAATGTCCTAGTCTCCTATGGCATAATTCAAGTTCATCATTCTTTGAAATGAAACATTTAAGTGTAGAATGAGATAAATCATGAAAAGTGATTGTATAGACATTGTTTATTCTTGGTGCAGTAAGTACGATTTCGTTTGTTTTAGAATCAATAATTTTGCAAAGGTTTGAGCTAGAGTCAAATAAAACATTTAGATTTTTATCACATAGTTGACTAATAGAAATTAAATTATGTTTCAAACCTTTAACATATAAAACATTTGAAATTTTAAATTCTTCGTTACCTACTACTCCAATGCCTTTGACTTTACCATTTCCATTATCTCCAAATGTCACTGTTCCACTTTTCTTCATCTCCAGGCTAAGGAACTTTGATTTATCACCCGTCATGTGTTTTGAACATCCAGAGTCCAAATACCACACGTCTTTCTTGTTCCTAGCCTGCACGCATACCTAAAAAGATGATGAGAGTAAAGATCTGGTTACCCAAGTGGTCGATCCCATTGTATAGGTGGACGCCTTAGGTACCCAGATTTGTTTAACAGTAGCTTTTCCTTTCTTCCAACATGAGCCCGAGATGTGACCAAATCGATGACATTTGGCACACACAATGAATGGTGAGGAACCATTTTTCAATGGTTTCTCTGGACTCTTGCTGGTGGAAGCATCTTTATGTGTGGACTTAGAAAAATTTGTATTTTTAGAAATAAGATTTCTGAACCTGGAGCTGTCGCCGGTTCCGACAGTAGCTGTCGGAAATTTCCGACAGCCTCCAGAGCTTCCAGAAATGTATCCTAGTCCAAATTTTGCTGTACCATGGCATTGGTTGGCTAATAGCATATCCAGTGATTTTTTCCCAACACCAAATTTTCTAATTGCCATGATCAACTCATTTACTTTGGATTTTAGAATTGAATTTTCTTTTACTATCATGCCACATCTATTTGCAAAAATTTTCTTATAATTATCTAATTGAGAATGAGAAGTTTTAACAACTTTTTCTAAGTCCCTTTTCTCTTTTACAAGTAGATCAAATTTTTGATCGGACTTAGAAATAGTAGTTTCAAGTTCTTTTATCCTTGTCGAAGAATGATCACACTCTTGACAAAAAATCTTCTCTTTCCCAATAGATTCCAACTTATTTGATAGTTTTTTATTTGCTTTTGAAAGACCTTCATTTTCAGATTTTAGAAAATCAATTTTCTTTAAGCTTTTATCTAAAACTTTGCATGTTTTCATAAATTCAGAATATAACTCTTCATAAGATGGAGGCGTTACCTCAGTGTCGCTTTGGACACTGCAGTCGTCTTCAGATGTAATGCTGTCTTTTGCCATCAAGCATAGATTAGCCTCCTCTTCCTCCTGTGTTGAGGGATCACTTTCTTCACCAGACGAAGAATCATCCCAAGTCTCTGCCTTTAACACTTTCTTCTTTTTATCGTGCCTCTTTGCTTTTTGCTCTTTCAGATACTTTGGGCACTTGCTTCTGATATGACCAATCTTCTTGCAATGGTAGCACTCCGGTGGCGGACGCTCCTCTTCATTCTCCATTTTTCCTTTGCCTTTTTGGTAGGCAAAATCCTTCTTTTTGAAAAACTTTTTAAATGAGTTTCTCCTCTCCGGATTTCTCATAAACTTCTTAAAATTTCTCACAAACAATCCTTCTTCATCTTCATCACTTTCTTCAGTCTCACTCTCAAATTCCTTTTTAGATTTCAACGCCAAGCTCTTCTTTTTGGGCTCCAAATTATATTCTTGGCTTTGAATCTTCAACTCCACTTCATGGGTTTTTAGATTCCCAATGAGACTCTCCAATTGTAAGGTTTTAAGATCATGTGACTCAAAAATTGCAGTCACTTTTGGATTGAACTTCGGGGGAAGTGATCTTAAGATTTTTCTAACTAAATCTCCATTTGAAAAGACCTTACCCAACACTTTTGAATCGTTCACGATTTTAGTGAATCGAGTGTACATTGTGTCAATTTCTTCATCCACTTCCATTTTGAATCTTTCGAACTCTGACTCCAATTGAAATAGCTTTGAATCCTTTACCTGCGAAGTACCTTCATGAGTAATTTCCAAAAGATTCCAAATATCAAAAGCAGTATCGCAAGCACAGACTCTATTAAACTCGGTGCGATCTAGTGCGCAAAATAAGGCATTCATGGCCTTTGCATTGTTTTTGCATTTTAATTTATCATTTTCATCCCACTTGTCTTTGGGTTTTTCCATAGTTACATCTCCTACAACAAATGTTGGAGAAGTGTAACTAGTTTCTACCATATTCCAGACTTCTATATCTAAAGCAATTAGAAAACAACGCATACGTGTTTTCCAATAATTGTAGTCTGTGCCCGTGAAAAGTGGTGGCCTACTAATTCCTTGCCCCTCAACGAACGCGTGATCGTTGTGCGCCATTACTCCCGGTGGTAAAACCGTTTTGGAGTAACCTGGCTCTGATACCACTTGTTGGATCGTATGACGCCCTTAGAGGGGGGGGGGGGGGGTGAATAAGGGTATGTTTAAATTTGTAATTTTTACTTAATAATTTTAAGACAATTTCACTTTAATAAAAGTTTCTTAAAAATTAATTTTACAACAATGCAATTTTTGTATAACACCAAGCACAAATTTTTAAGATAAAAATTTAAGCAAACAAATTTGCGATTAGTGAAAAGATCATAATTTTATTTATCATGAAATTTGCATACAAATAAAAATGATCTTAACAATGCTTAAGATCAAGGCACAATGATAAAATGGAAATACAATATTTTGATTTACCAATCATTCTCCCAAGGATCGGAAGGCTATCGCTTGTCTTTCCCAAGACCAAGCCCAAGCCTAACCTCTAGATCTTCTCAAGATCTAGACGTAGCGCACAAGGCCACGATTTCCCACCAAGCCACGCAAGGACTTGGACACTCCACACAAGGAAGCGATTTTCCCCTAAGCCGCGCAAGGACTTAGACGCCGCACGCAAGACGACGATTTATTCCCTAATACAAAATGAAATATGAGTAAATGAAATACAATATGAAAAAGTCAACTCCCTAGAAATTCAGATCTCTGAATGGATTGTTGAAGCCTCGAGATGATCGTTGATGGAGTAGCGCGCCCGATCTCGTCTTCAATCTTCAATCCTTCTTTGCACAATTAGGAGTTGAGGAGGTTCTGGAGCTCTCTGGTTCGTATGCACTCAGGTAGGGACTGGAAATCTCCAAAGCTTGGAATGCACGAACCAAAGGCACCATTTTATAGACTTTCACTGTCGCCTGGGCGACAGTCACTGTCGGAAATTTCCGACAGCGCCAAACTGCCTCGGTCGTGCCGTCGAGCCGTCGTGTGGGCAGTTGCTGGAATCGTGGAGCTGTCGCTGGGGCGACATCGATGTCGGATTTCCGACAGCGCAAAACTGCCGCTGTCGTGGGTGAAGTCGTGGGCAGTTGGTGGAATCGTGGAGCTGTCGCCTGGGCGACATCGATGTCGGAATTCCGACAGCGCAAAACTATCTTTCGTTGATCTGCCGTGGAGGGAAGTAGTTGTAACTTCTCTGCTGTCGCCTGGGCGACAGTGGCTGTCGGAATTTTCCGACAGTGAAATTTTCCCACATGCAATTTTAGCTCCAGCAGCAATGTGAATATCACATACCTGTTATCTGCACACCATTAATGAAAATAGAATCAAATACAAAAGGGACTTTGTTATTATCAAACCGGAGGAGTGCGAAACGCATGCTCCAACAAGCGGAACCACTGAGAAGGAGACTGGAGCTGCCGCTGAGACTGGAAGCTGTCTCAGCCCAACCGCTGAGACAGATTCAAATGTGCTGACGGGATCTGCTTTTGGCGCAAGCGAAAATAAAAAGGGAAAAGCAACTCCAATCTGCCCCATACTGTGTCAGGAGGATTGTAATAGCCGTTGAAGCCTCCTGGAAGTATAAAAGCAAAAGCTAGGGCACAACAACAAGAACAGTTCTATTGAAAAGCTTTTGCTGCAAGCCGCAATCGAGTATTCACGTTCCAGCCATTCGAAGTTGTTCTCTGAAGCTGGAGTTAATCTTCTGAAGGAGATTAGTTAGCTCTTCCTGTACCAACTCAAGAAGGGCAAGTTGATCTTCTGCTTTGCTGAAGGAGAAGATCAAGGTGATTCAAATTTGAAGCTACTGTCTTTCAGATCTGAAGAAAGAAATCAGAAGACCTGAGAGTAAACCTTTTGTCTTCTGTATTTAATACAAACTCTCTTATATCTTTGTAAGGCATTGTTGCCTAAGTGAAAGGCTGTTGAGCCTGTGTGTAAAACTGTGTTGACAACTTGAGTGGTAGGACTTCTTGATAGGTTCGAGGTAGGAAATCTGTGTGATTTCTGAGTGGTAGGAGTTACATAACTCTGAGCTGTAGGGCTGCTGTGCCTGAGGTGTAGGGCTGTTGAGACTGAGTGTAGGGCTGCTGTGCCAGAGGTGTAGGGCTGCTAAGCCTGAGTGTAGGGCTGCTGTGCCTAAGGTAGGATCACTCTTGATCTGAGAAGTTTTGAGGAACTTGTGGTGTAAGCTCAAGGAGCTGAGATTGGATTTTGTGGCCTTGTCTAACTCACTGTTAGAAAGGTGAAGGGGGAAAGAGGACTACTCAAGACACCCTGTCTTGAGGAACCTCTATACATCCTTGTGTGCTTTCTGTGATTAAGTTTTTTGCAGCTAAATACATTAGGATTATATAATGAAAATAAGTAAAACCTATTCACCCCCCGTCAAGGTAATATTGACTACACCTAACAAACCATCAAGTGGTATCAGAGGTAGGTTGATCAAAAGGACTTAACAGTCTGATCAGATCCTATACAAGAGTAGTCAAATCTGAAATCCAATGGCCAACAGTGGAATGAAGAAGGAGTTGGGGCCAATGAAGTTGCCCATATGCTCTAAAGAAAACTTTGGTATATGGAAGCAAAGGGTAAGGCTATTCATGGAAGCCTCAGACCCAAGGATCTTTTTGACTGTCAAAAATGGTCCTTATACCTTTGAGAAAATCTCCACTATTGACCCTACTAGAAAAGTGCTTAAGATATTTTCTGAGCTGACCAATGATGAGATAGCATTGTACACTATGGACAAGAGAGCCCAAAACATAATAGTAAATGCCATTGATGACACTACATTTCAGAACTTGGTACACTGCACAACTGCCAAGGAAATGCGGGACACATTGGTTGTTTATATGGAGGGAACAGCTGAAGTGAGGGATGATAGAAAGTCACTCCTCAATCAGGAGTATGAAGCCTTCAGACAGCTGAGTCATGAGAATATCTACATGTGCTATGAAAGGTTCTTTAGGATTGTAAATGAACTAAGAACCTATGGAAGAGTGTTCACAGATTATGAACTCAATGACAAGTTCCTTAGATCTCTAACTAGAGATTGGGACACTAAAATATGTGCAATCAGGGAAGGGGCAAGGCTTCGAGAAACCCCTACCCATACACTATTTGGGAAACTGCTCTCATATGAGATGCAGCTTTCTGCAAGAAAGGAGCAGGACACTTCCTCCAGGGCTCACACAAGGGAGAGATCTGTTGCTCTCAAAGCTGAAAGCTCTAAGAAGAACAAGGGTAGAGTGCAGTCACCTCCAAGAAAGGCTGCTGAATCTTAGAAATATGAGAGCTGCAATTCAGACAGCTCCTCTTCTGATGAGGAGTTTGCTGCCTTCACAAGGCAGTTCAAGAAGATGATCAGGAGGAAACAATGAAAGAACAAACCTTCCTCCTCTTCTCATCCCAAGAAGGATCATTACAGATCTGAGAGGCAACATCCCAAAGGGGACAGGTATGACTCTAAATCTAGTAAACATGTTTCAACTGACATAATTTGCTATTGCTGTAGTAAGCCTGGACATGTCATTGCTGACTGTCCAGTCAAGAGAAAGGAAAGAGGTGATAAGAAGCCTCATCATCAGAAGGAGAGTAAGGGAGAAAAATCCTTCCTAGCTAAGAAAGGCAAGAGCTGGAGTGAATCTGAATCTTCATCTTCAGATTCAGATGGTGAGGAGGAAGCCTACTTGGGGTTGTTTGCTGATCAGGAGGAAGAAGACTATCCTGCTGCCAGGATAGGAATCAGGGCCCCTCTATCACATTCAGATAGTGATGTAGAGGAGGATGAGGTCACTCTAGATGACCATGGGCTGATGGCTGTAACTGAAGATGAGGACAGCCACAACAATTCAGAACATGAGCAAGTATCTGATTATGAAACAAGTCCAGAATCTGAATCTCCTCCATCTAAACTTGGAAGTGAATCAGATTCTGAGGAGGATGTCAATCAATTGATTGATAGGTATGGTGCACTCCTGGAAGCTCTGAAAAAGAGCAAAAAGCTAGCCAAGAGGCAAGCCCAAGAAATTACTTCCCTAAAGCAATCAAAATCTGAGTGCATTGAGCATGCTACCCAGCTAGCTCTAATGAGCAAGGAGATTGGCAAGCTAAGGGGAATGTCAATCATCCATGTGGGCACCATAAGCCACAAGAACAAGATCATTACGGATCTTGAAGAAAAGCTCCTCAAGGAGAGGATGCTAGTGGCTAAGTTCTCCAAGCCCAAGACAGTGCTGCCTATTATTGACACCTTCAACTCCCATGACATGAGAGGTGTTGGTTTCAACAAGGAGGCAACTACTAGCAACACTAAGGGAAAGGTCAAGGACTCAAAAGAATCTAAGACCTCCTTTGTGAAAGTCTTGATGCCCTCAAACAAGTATGACCAAGAAAGTGGTCATGGTCACTTATTAAATGGAAGTTCCTATAACTTGAGCAAGAATGCTCACAACTATGGAAATAGAAAGGAGTTAGGCTTGAGTGCCTTCAAGGATCTGCTTGAGGAAATTCAAATGGCCCATCATGGACCCTTTGTTTTTGGAACCTCATCCCCTTCACTCAAGATAACTAAGGCTGTCAATTCTAAACATTGTTCAGCAAAGTCCATGGCTGTTGACTGTCCTGTAACCAAGCCAAAAAGCCCAGTTTCTGCTGCCATCCACACATGTTTAGCTGCCAAGCTAAAGGGTGTTGATGTCAAACAAAAACAGGCTGTCTTGACTGATTATAGGAAGGTAAAAAGCCATGCCTTTACTGATAAGAAAAAGAAAACAGCAGCTGCATCCCCTACTGAACAGAAACAGGAAGCTTCATCTTCTAGGACTATTCAGAAGAGGAGATATAATATATATGAGTGTTGGTGCTGTGGCAAAGTGGGACACTTTGCAATTGATTGTTGGCACAACCCCAATGTGCCAAAGGCAAGGATTGAACCTCAAGCCAAACCAGCCCTTTCTAGGAATATTCCCTATGGTGTTAACATGAACCTCGGACCCAAAATCAGTTGGGGTCCTAAGGTACATTAAATTCTATGTTGCAGGTTAGTTCAAGTACCAGTCTCAACCAAATATGGTACTTGGATAGTGGGTGCTCAAGGCACATGACAGGAACTAAGTATCTTCTAAATGATTACCATCCAGTGAAGAATGGACCCAAAGTTATCTTTGGTGGATCTAAAAAGGGAGTCACCAAAGGACATGGTATGATTTCAAATGACATAGTCTCAATCACAAGGGTAGCTTATGTTGAAGGGTTGCAACACAACCTTGTAAGCATAAGCCAACTATGTGACTTAGGCTATGTCATTGAATTCCACAATGACAAGTGCTTGATCAAAAAGTCTAATGACTTGGAGACCATTCTCTCAGGCACTAGGAGTGAAAATATTTATTGCTTAGACTTCATTTGCAATTATTCTATCTCTTCTGTGTGTCTTGTAGCTAATGAAAGTGAGTCTCTTTGTGTCCAATGGCACAAGAGACTTGCCCATATTAACTATAAGACAATGTATAGATTATTTTCTAAAAACCTTGTTAGAAATAGTCCTAAACTAAAATGTGTTAAAAGTGGTCCCTGTCATGCTTGCCAAATGAGTAAGCAAACTAGGACCACCTTTAAAAGTATTGGCTCCAAGGATACTGAGAGGTGTTTATACCTATTGCACATGGACTTGTTTGGTCCTTTGCCAATTCAGAGCCTAGGTGGGAAGTTGTATACCTTGGTAATTGTAAATGATCATTCAAAGTATACATGAGTATTCTTCCTTAAGAAGAAGTCAGATACCTTACATGTCTTTATAAATTATGTCAAGGCTATTCATAATGATCTACTATGTACTGTGGTCAGGACTAGAACTGACCATGGCACAGAATTTCAATCTGAAGCCATGACAAAATTTTGTCAAGAATTTGGTATCACCCTAGAGTTCTCCTCCCCAAGGACTCCACAGCAAAATGGTGTGGCTGAGAGGAGGAATAGGACCTTGATCGAAGCTGGGAGAACATTTCTTAATGACTCCTTGATGCGCAAATCCTGTACACCGCTATAGGCGGTAGCGAGACTGCGATCCGAACGGCAGTGAACCGGTCGTTGTCAAGTAATAATATGAGGAAGTAAATCCCCAAGTATCGAATCTCTCAAGGAACACAGTAAGGTGGAGTTAACGTTCGAGCAAGGACTTGAGATCGAAGTCCTTTGGGTCGGATGAATTGCGGACACGGGGGTTGATTTGGTTTGTGGAAAATAAAGAGAAAAAGCTATCAACTACTCCTATGCAATGCCGCTATGCAATGCTTCGTTCGGCGGGATGGAAGACTACGTAGGCCTTGAACGCGCTACTTCGTAAGGGCGGATGGACGAGTAGGCAAGCGGATCGAACTATGCAGGCCTTGAGCGCGCTGCTTCGTTAGGCGGGATGGAGTACGGGCCGCGATGCCATGCTTCGGTAGGCGGATGGACGAGTAGGCTAGCGGAGTGAGGGTCGCAAGCACCTCTTCGACAAGCACGCCACTAGCAATTGCTAGTGCGGCATACGAACGTGACGGCGGGATGGAGGATGGAATGGGGCGCACCTCAAGCACACAAATAAACGAAAAGGGTATTTCACATAGACATGAAATAACTTTAAATAGCAAGGTCTATAGTGTTCTTCATCAAAATATAAAAGATCTAACTATTACAACAATCAATAAGAAGAGAACAAGGCAAGAAATCGACCGAATCCTAAGGCTCGTTGGAGATTCACGGTTGGAATCGCCGGGTTGTCAATCCGCGTCCAAGCTCGGTCCGCAACTACGTCCGGGGTAGAGAGAGCTGTCACGACTCTCCAATGGACCCGTCTTCTTCGTGTCACGATCTGGTAGAGGTTGCAAACTTCCTCTTGCTTGATGGTAATGGCGGCTAGGTCTTCCTTTGGAGCTCTTGGATGAAGGAGGAGGCCGAGAGGAAACTCCGGCTCAAGATTGGCGGGAAGAGCAAGCCCGGAGCACCTCCATATGGTGGGCGACGGTGGAGGGGCGAATCTGGGCGGAACCGGGCGGAAAACGGCGGCTGAAATTCGGGCTCCGACCTAAAATCGCGAGCAGGTCATTTTATAGGCGCTGGAATAAACAGTGCGCACGGTCATTGGCGCACGACCAGTGGTCATGCGCACTAGAATTCGGTGATCGTGCGCTCTGCCTGGACGGAACCTGCAAATACAGAAATTATGGAATAACATGTTCGCACGACCAGTGGCGCACGACCGGTGGTCGTGCGCACTATCGTAGGTGGTCGTGCGCACTGGTTGAAACAGAACTCATGAAATTGATGATAAGCGCGCACGAACAGTGGCGCACGACCGGTGGTCGTGTGCACTAACGTAGATGGTCGTACGCACTGCACCAAACAGAACTCATAAAAAAGGGTTAAGTGCACACGATCAGTGGCGCACGACCAGTGGTCGTGCGCAATAGAACCGGTGATCGTGCGCAGTGTTCCTGTGCAGAATTGCACCGGAAACACCTGCACGACACCTGTTCCAGCGTACGACACCAGTCTAGCCACTGAAAGTGGGACTTAACATCGCAAGAAAACTAATAACAAAGAAAGATACGAAATTACACCAAATAGGGCCTATAAGTGCACCTAGCATAGAATGACCAATATGAGCTAAAATAGGGCTAAAGTGCAGTGAAAAGACTAAATAGATGGCCCAGATGAGTCCATAAAAGTGTATATGATCAGGACTCATCACTCCTCACTCCCAGAATACTTCTGGGCTGAGGCAGTCAATACAGCCTGTTATGTTCTCAATAGAGCCTCCATCAATAAGGTCCTTGGGAAAACCCCTTATGAGATTCTGAAAGGCAAACAACCTACAATTTCTTACTTTAGAATCTTTGGTTGCAAATGCTACATTCTAAATAATGGAAAATCTCAATTAACAAAGTTTGCAGAAAAATGCAATGTGGGGGTTCTTGTTGGGTATAGCTCACATAGTAGAGCTTATAGAGTTTATAACAAGAAAACCCATGTTGTAGAAGAATCTATGCATGTTGTGTTTGATGAGACCAGCCTTCTCTACAAAGAATGGTCTAGCTCTTCCATTTTGACAGGAAGTGAAGAAGGGTTGCATGAGCTGACACGAACGCTACCGCCAGCGCTATCTACTACCGCCGGCGCTAGCTCCAAGTTCTATAAAAGGGTGGGCTCTCTCTCGTTTTTGATTAGACCTTCCAGTGAGACTACTTTTGCCCATACTCTCGTGCTGCTACTCTGCCAAAAGGTCATCTCCCACTCAAAGCTAAAGAAGAAATTCTGGAGAAGGAAGCCATCACGCTGCATCCGAAGAACGATCGCTTCGACCTCGCTTGTGCTTCAGCGATCCTTCATCCTCATCTCCAGAAATCTCAAGAGGGAGTTTGCTTGTTATTTACTTCATTTCTTTATTTGTATCTTGTAGTGAAATCGCCTTGTTTTTGGCGACTAGGTCCTTGCGCGGCTTAGGGGGAATTCGCCGCGTGAGTTGGCGACTAGGTCTAGGGGATTAGATCTAGGGGGTGCTCGAGGCCATATCCGGGGAAGGATTGGCTAGAGCGGCTTGATGCCATATCCGGGGAAGGATAGGCTAAAGCCAACCGGTTTGTGGGGATACAAGTCGGTATAGAAAAGGAAAAGAAATCTTCATTTGTATGCCTCCGATTTCTAGAGATATAGAAATCAAATTTTATGTAAACACTTTTTCATATAATATAATCATGTCTCTTTTGTGTTTATTTTGATTTCTCTCTATTGGCGTACAATTTCATTATTGCAAAATTGTTTTTACTAAATTGTCTTTATTATTTCATATTAATCAAAACAACTTAGTAATTATCATAAAATTATAAAAAGAATTTTTATTCCCTTATTCACCCCCCTCTAAGGGCGCCATAAGATCCAACAAGTGGTATCAGAGCAGGTTATTCCAAACGGTTTAAAAACCAGGAATAATGACGTCTTATGATCTCGCTTTTTCCGAGGGTCAGGGAATTAGTAGACCTCCACTATTTACTGGGTCAGATTATAATTATTGGAAAAATAGGATGCGTTGTTTTCTAATGACCCTAGATATTGAGGTTTGGAACATGGTAGAAGAAGAATACACTCCTCCTACATTTGTAGTTGGAGAGGTTATGTTAGAAAAACCCAAGGATAAATGGGATGATCGGGATAAACTCAAATGTAAAAATAACGCAAAAGCCATGGATGCTCTATTTTGTGCGTTAGATAGAAATGAATTTAATAGAATTTCTGCTTGTACTACTGCATATGAAATTTGGAATCATTTGGAAGTTACTCATGAAGGTACATCGCAGGATAAAGATTCCAAGATTTTCCAACTGGAGTCGGAATATGAAAAATTCCGAATGGATGAAAGCGAAGATGTTGATGGTATGTACACGCGCTTCACCAAGATCGTCAATGCCTCAAAAGCTCTTGGAAAGACCTTCTCAAATGGCGACTTGGTCCGTAAGATCCTTCGTTCTCTTCCTCCAAAATTCAACCCGAAGGTGACGGCTATTTCGGAGTCGCACAACTTAAGGACGCTCCAAGTTGAGAGCCTCATTGGGAATCTCAAAACCCATGAGGTAGAACTCAAAATCCAACATGATGAATACAACAAGGAGCCAAAGAAGAAGGCGTTGGCATTAAAATCAAAGAAGGAGTGCCAAGAGGACGAGGATGAAGATGAAGAGAGTCTTTTGGTAAAGAACTTCCGAAAGTTCATGCGCAATCCGGAAAGGAGAAACACCTTTCAAAAATATTTCCAAAAGGGTGAAAGATGGAAAGGATCATCTTCAAAGAAGGAAAAAGAGAGCGACAATGAAGAAGAAAGACCTCCACCGGAATGCTATCATTGTAGGAAGAAGGGGCACATTCGGAGCCAGTGCCCAAAGTTCTTAAAGGAGAAGAAAGAAAAATGGCACAAAGAGAAGGAGAAGAAGAAAGTACTAAAAGCTAGAACATGGGATGACTCTTCCTCCTCCTCCTCCGAAGAATCAAGTGGGTCTTCATCAAGCGAAGATGAGGAAGCAAACATGTGCCTCATGGGACATGAAAATGACGGCGACGACACCAGTGTTCCTAGTGACGCTGAGGTAACTCCTCCCACTTATGATGAATTGTATAATGAATTTCTTGAAACTTGCAAAGCTTTTGATAAAAATATGAAAGATAGTATTTTATTAAATCGTGAAAATGAATCTCTTATTAAAGAAAATCAAAAGCTTTCCAAAAAGGTAATTGCTTTAGAAAAGAGAAAGGTTTCGTGCCAAGAATGTGATCACTCCACAAAATTGGCAAAAGATATAGAAGAGTCACTTTCTAAAGCCCTCTCTCATGCCAAAACTCTTACAAAAGAGAAGGGGGAATTAGAAAGGAAATTGGAAGCCTCTCTTTTACAAATAAAAAATAATAAGAAAGGTTTTGAAAATAGGTGTGTCATGCTTGTGAAAGAAAATTCATCACTTAAAGCACAAGTACATGATCTCACCATGGCCATTAAAAAATTTGGTATAGGCCAAAAATCACTGGAAATGAGTCTAGGGTACCAGTGCCATGGATCTGGAAAGTTTGGGCTCGGTTATCGAGGTGAGAGCTACCGCCCGACGCTAGCCACTAACGCCGGCGCTAGCACCTCATACCAGAAACCTGAATTTTCTTTTTCAAAATATTTTCCTCCTGTAAATCAAAATTATTCCAGCAAGAAAATTTTCCAGAAAAGGGTCTCAACCCCCTTTATTTTGTGTGTAAACTGTTATAGGTTGGGTCACACAACTAGTTCTTGTAGGAAAATAAAATGAAATACTTTAAAGCAAGTCTGGGTACCTAAGGCTTCCACTTACTCTATGGGTGGTTCAACTTGGGTATCCGGATCTTTACTCTCATCTTCTTTCTAGATGTGCAGGCAGGCTAAGGACAATAAAGACGTGTGTGTAAGACCCCCCCTCCCAAATCGACGGTCCGACCGGGGGATCTTATCGCACACCACCCTTTAGCACGACGCCGAAGCGACTCCGAAGGGTGAAGGCACTAGCTTCTCCAACCCTTTTTCCTGGAACACTCCGAAGTCACACCTAGGGGTGGTGTTAAGCGAAATTCACTACATACCAACAGAGTAAGGAAGCAGTATTTTAGCGGAAGACATCATTAGAGAGTGCGCTTTGTTACCCTTAGCGGAAGACATGGTTTATAGCGGAAGATTAAATATCACAGAAACCACAATTTCAAAGCCTGTATGAGTAATATCGATTTCGCCATCGCAATAAATCCTATCCATCAAGGCTTCGTTGCCATTATATATATTTACCCTGAGATAGGGCACAACAAAAGGAGATGCGGCTTAATAAAACTTTATACCTGACGTAGCCTGATCCGTGGCTTCATCCACACATAGGTGCTGTCACTCATCCGCACCTGTCACCTGTGCTAAAGACAAGTTATTAGAACTACAAACAGAATCCAACTCCTACTATCACACAAACATAATATAACAATTATAAGGAAGGGGATATCTGGACTCTTATTGGGCCGAGGCGGTCTTCCCGCGACCACCGCCTACGTACTCCGTATCATCCTGCATACGGCCTCAGACCCACGTAGTTCTATTAGTTTCGCACGGGTTGCCCTCCTAGACCGTCCGTCGTGCGGGTTGCCCTAGAGTAAAACTCATAGGCCATCCGATTTTATCCCTTGTCACATTCCCGAAGGCAACATTTTATTCTCGTAGGAATTATATCTCGAAGGCAACATTTCATTCCCGTAGGAATTATTTCTCGAAGGCAACATTTCATTCCCGTAGGAATTATTTCTCGAAGGCAACATTTCATTCCCGTAGGAATTATTTCTCGAAGGCAACATTTCATTCCCGTAGGAATTATTTCTCGAAGGCAACATTTCATTCCCGTAGGAATTATTTCTCGAAGGCAACATTTCATTCCCGTAGGAATTATTTCTCGAAGGCAACATTTCATTCCCGTAGGAATTATTTTCTCGAAGGCTACTATTTTCATAAGAGAAGAAAAGAGACGCCCTTTAAGATCAGCAATATATCCACCCGCAACCTGTAGGAGGAGAGAAGACGAACTCTATAAAAGCTTAGCATATCTTCATCCGAGAAGGTAACACTATTTTAACCCGGCTGGCAATTAAATCGAGCCATCTTCATATGGCCCATAGGCTCCCGTCCATCATTTGGGTGCTTGGTGTTCAAACCCAAGTCACCTATATAACATTTCCATTGGTATTGGTACCACATCAAAAGAAGAGGGAGCATCTCCACCTTTAATCAACATCAGAATTTGTGAAGGGGTAGAGAGAGAAGAAATGTTAGAGAATATGGGAAGGAGGTAGTAACAACAAAGCCCATCTACCAAAAGCATATCAACAACCCTCACTTCACCAGGTAGGCCCCAACATTAATTGATAGTGGCAGCAACAGGTTTTTATGACAGCAGCCCCCAATGCAAACAGCCTCAGCTAACAAGGGTAAGAGCAGCCCCAAGACAAAATAAACCAAGAGGTAGCCTCCAATAAACAAGGAAAGGAGCAACCCAAAGCAACAAACAAAAGAGGCAACTCCAAATTAACAAGGCAAGAGAGCAGCCCCACATCACCCTACCTGCAGCCCAACTAAAGAAGGAGCAGCCCCCAAACCAACAAGGAGAGGAGCAGCCCCAACTATTAAATTGCACAAGAATAAGAGCAGTTCAAAGCAAACAGCCCCAAATCAACAAGGTAAGAGCAGCTCAAAGCAAACAGCCCCAAATCAACAAGGTAAGAGCAGCTCAAAGCAAACAGCCCCAAATCAACAAGGTAAAGAGCAGCTCAAAGCAAACAGCCCCAAATCAACAAGGTAAGAGCAGCTCAAAGCAAACAGCCCCAAATCAACAAGGTAAGAGCAGCTCAAAGCAAACAGCCCCAAATCAACAAGGTAAAGAGCAGCTCAAAGCAAACAGCCCCAAATCAACAAGGTAAGAAGCAGCCCAAAGCAACAAACCTGCAGTCCAAGTTAACAAGGAGCAGCCCCAAAACAACAAGGAGCAGCCCCCAAACTAACAAGGAAAGGAGCAGCCCCAACTATTAAACCTGCAGTCCAAGTTAGCAAGAAGCAGCCCCAAATATAGAGATTTAAAGTTTTAAACTCCCAATTTATCAAACTTGGCAGCCCATAGATAAAGAACATAGCAACAGCCCTTGATTAGACAAGGAATAAGATGTAGCCTCCAACCAAGAACATGTATAACAGCACCCCCCATATATTAACAAAAGAAAAAGGGCAGCACCCCCCCATAGATGTAACCAGGAAAGAAAAAGAAGGCAGCACCCCATATGTATATAGATATCAACCCAAATTTAGCCCAAAAAAAACTGCCAACATAAGCCTCCAAAAACCAGGTAATGAGGACTGCCAGCACAAGCCCTCCCCTTTAAACAAAGAGAACAAGGCAGCCCCATTTAAAACAACAGCAGCAGCCCCCTCCTTTTAAACAAAATAAACAAGGTTTCTAGAGGCACATAATACCCAATAAATCAGAAATTTTGCCAACGAAAATGTCCAGGATCGGAATTTAGCCAATAAGGATGTCCAAGATCAGTAGCCTTTCAGGCAGCTAGCATAAGTAAGACAAATTTCTCGCAAGAAAACCAAGCCACTTATAGCATATGATCCAAGGAATCCCTAGCATAAAAGCAAGCAGCCAATAGCCTGGATAAATAAACCCATGTATTCTAAAAGCTTCTCATCAAACTCCTCCAAGTTCTATAAGTGAAACCCCATACCAGGCCCACTCTAAACCTACTAATTATGTGCATATATATATAAGAACTTGCATAGCCAGTGAGAGAGAGGGAGAGAGAGATGATCTTGCCAATATATATATATATAAATTTATCTTCATATAACCATCAACCCCATAACTAATCCTGAGCAGTATAGTAGGAAGACCTATAAATGGAAGAAAAATTGCAGTTTTCCCAAGTTGCTTGGAGTCAAGCCTCCATTGCTTATAGCAACCCCCCATCTCCAAACTATTATCAAGATTTCATTTCGTAGGAAAAGTAGATTAGGAAGAAGTTACCATAAATCACATGGGAGATGAAGATGAACAAAATTCAATATCCTCCCAATTAAGGTGGCTGCATCTTCACCTCCCAATTATATTTATTCGTGTTAGCATAATAAAGCAGGAGGTTGAGGATCATTCGAAACCATGAGAGGTTAATCAAATGTTTTTTCCCGGTTTGCCGAGACTTGATCCAAAGTTATACTTATGCATATCATTACTTCTTTCATTATTCAGGTTTTTCATCTTTAAAATGCTAGTTTGCAGAAAATGAAATCTATGGGGCATGGAGAGAGAGATAGAAGGAGAGGGAGATTTAATCTCCACCCCTTTTTGGAGTAGTTCGACTCCATTAATCCACGCCTAATCAAGAGGTAAGAGGAAGATTTTCTGCCATGAGAGGGAGAGTAGAGGAAATAGGAGGGGGGGGGGGGGGGGGGAGATGATGGAGAAGAGGGGACCTTGCCGTCGAGCCCACCAGAAACGAAGGCGAAGCCTTCCATTTATAGCCAGAACCGGCCAATCGGAAGCTCCCACCGGAGCTCCTTTTCCGAATCCAAAAGCACAGGTGGCCATCGCCCCATGGGCACTCGTCCAGGGAGGAAGATCGAGCTTGGGTTCGCGATCCTGCCACCGGAGCTCGCCCCCTGGTTTAGCCGCTCCCCCTTCTTTCGCTAGTTCTGATTTTAGGATTCCCTTTTTAGCTCCTTAATATATGTACATATATTAGTATATATATAATCATATATTTATATTCATATATAGGTATATTATATATATATCATAACTCCCAACAGAAACGCCACTAAAATGTGCAGAGGGTGCCGTTGTGTTCGTGTCAACCCTACGAAGCTAACGAAAGCATCCGAAGTCGATTCCGAGTCCGTTCACCCAACATTTTAAAATGGCGTTGTTGTCGCGCTCGACGTTACTCAAAATAGTGGTTTTCTTAAAACGACCTTGGATTGAAACGAAACGAGTTCCGTTGCACTCGTGTCGACTATACGAGTCTAACGTAATTGACGAAAGTCGATTCGGAGCATGTATGCTCCATATTCTAAAACTGCGTCGTCGTGACGC
Source organism: Dactylorhiza incarnata (assembly GCA_033032865.1). Classification (NCBI taxonomy): domain Eukaryota; kingdom Viridiplantae; phylum Streptophyta; class Magnoliopsida; order Asparagales; family Orchidaceae; genus Dactylorhiza; species Dactylorhiza incarnata. The sequence continues at coordinate 1,725,752 of JAWHQI010000092.1, forward strand.
GCTGCGATACTCAAAATGGTTACTTGCACCAAATGACCTCTGATCGAAACGAAACGAGTTCCGTTGCACTCGTGTCGACTATACGAGTCTAACGTAACTGACGGAAGTCGATTCAGAGCACGTATGCTCGATGAACAACTTTGACGTTGTGGCGAGGCACGATGCTGCCCAAAAAAAAGTCATTTCTCTAACTGACCACCTCTAGGTGGTGAAGGTCGGGTCGTGATTGCCTGATGACCCGGCCTAGATTCCTCCAAGGGTTCAACTGAACCGGCTAGGCCCCTTTTTCAAAGTCGGGATGTTACAATCCAATAAAACAAAGAAAATTTTCGTCCCCGAAAATACGAGTGGGTCATGGAGATTCAAAACAGGACGTATTGCAGACCACTAGAGGTGTCGAATGATCCCAAATTTTAAGGGTCTCTAGGTTTGGTTTTACCTAACGAGCTATGTTGACGGCTCCCGCCGTGTACTATACAAGTAGCTTACGTGAACTACGGGGTAGCTTGAACGATTCAAATTGATCTAATCGTGAGAAACAAGAAACCCTTCATCACTCGATACCCCTCCCGTGAACCGAGTTTAACGGGAGACGAAGGCAACTCAACACCTTCCCGGGAGCCGAGCTCAACTGGAAGTGGAGGCAACTCAGCACCTTCCAAGGAGCCGAGCTCAACTGGAAGTGGAGGCAACTCAACACCTTCCCAGGAGCCGAGCTCAACTGGAAGTGGAGGCAACTCAACACCTTCCAAGGAGCCGAGCTCAACTGGAAGTGGAGGCAACTCAACACCTTCCAAGGAGCCGAGCTCAACTGGAAGTGGAGGCAACTCAACACCTTCCCAGGAGCCGAGCTCAACTGGAAGTGGAGGCAACTCAACACCTTCCAAGGAGCCGAGCTCAACTGGAAGTGGAGGCAACTCAACACCTTCCAAGGAGCCGAGCTCAACTGGAAGTGGAGGCAACTCAACACCTTCCCAGGAGCCGAGCTCAACTGGAAGTGGAGGCAACTCAACACCTTCCAAGGAGCCGAGCTCAACTGGAAGTGGAGGCAACTCAACACCTTCCCAGGAGCCGAGCTCAACTGGAAGTGGAGGCAACTCAACACCTTCCAAGGAGCCGAGCTCAACTGGAAGTGGAGGCAACTCAACATCTTCCAAGGAGCCGAGCTCAACTGGAAGTGGAGGCACTCAACACCTTCCCAGGAGCCGAGCTCAACTGGAAGTGGAGGCAACAATTGAATTTGGCCAACCGGCGGAGGGACCCAGCGGGGCATATAAGATACAACCGAGCTCCCGGGGTGCACATCCCCCTGTCGCCTAGAGTCGTCAACCTTCCCGCATCGGTACGTACGGTCTACGGGCATGACCAACCCGCCACTTTTCCCAATGCAAACAATTTACCATAAAAGCAATAAAATAGGTAACCGTCACATTCGGGTCCTTAGTGGCTTACCCTTTCTAACGAGGCTTCCCGGCTGGCTGAGTATGCAAACATCGCAAGTCCCACGAATGCTAACAATGTACTTTTTAGGATGGTTTGTATATAAGCTTTTATAAATTTGCCACAAGTTTACTTCAATCCCGTACGTCGCCTCAGTAATCATTTCCTGAAATATTAACGTTATTGAAAAGACTAAAATTTTATCATAGTTCTTTTACGATTGCACGGCTTTAATTTCAACAGATCGTTAAATTGATCAAGTCAAAGCATACTTCACATTTGCAATCGTTAGAGCAATTCTCCATATACACGCAAAATTTCATTTAATTAGCTTACCTTAAATGAAATTTTGAAAACGATAATTTTAATCCCAATAAAACAAAGAGGCTTAAACCTGAGATTAGAAATTAGCAATGAAATCCTTACATCGTACACAAAATTCCATTTGATTAGTTCACCTCGAATGGAAATTTGAAAACGAGTATTTAATCCCAATAAAACAAAGAGGATTAAACCCAGGGGTTCAAGATTTGAAGTGGTTATTTTCAGGATTTAATGTAAGTGTTTTATGGGGACAAGGTAAAACATTAGTTGAGATCAGATGTGGTAAAAGACATTTAAGTGTTGATCTGATAAAAACATATTTTACATGGCTAAAACTGAATTTGATAAGTTCGAGTGAAAATGTTCATATATATGCCAAGTTTGTTGCCAACTTTTACCTTTTAGGTCCACCACCGCTTCCGCTGCAGTGGTTCGTCCCGAACCACGCTACAACGATTAGCGGAGCAATATGTGTTTCTGTGATCATGAATAGGTCGAAAGATCGGTTACGCTCTGATCCATTTGTAATACCCCCCCTCCCAAATCGACGGTCCGACCGGGGGATCTTATCGCACACCACCCTTTAGCACGACGCCGAAGTGACTCCGAAGGGTGAAGGCACTAGCTTCTCCAACCCTTTTTCCTGGAACACTCCGAAGTCACACCTAGGGGTGGTGTTAAGCGAAATTCACTACATACCAACAGAGTAAGGAAGCAGTATTTTAGCGGAAGACATCATTAGAGAGTGCGCTTTGTTACCCTTAGCGGAAGACATGGTTTATAGCGGAAGATTAAATATCACAGAAACCACAATTTCAAAGCCTGTATGAGTAATATCGATTTCGCCGCCGCAATAAATCCTATCCATCAAGGCTTCGTTGCCATTATATATATTTACCCTGAGATAGGGCACAACAAAAGGAGATGCGGCTTAATAAAACTTTATACCTGACGTAGCCTGATCCGTGGCTTCATCCACACATAGGTGCTGTCACTCATCCGCACCTGTCACCTGTGCTAAAGACAAGTTATTAGAACTACAAACAGAATCCAACTCCTACTATCACACAAACATAATATAACAATTATAAGGAAGGGGATATCTGGACTCTTATTGGGCCGAGGCGGTCTTCCCGCGACCACCGCCTACGTACTCCGTATCATCCTGCATACGGCCTCAGACCCACGTAGTTCTATTAGTTTCGCACGGGTTGCCCTCCCAGACCGTCCGTCGTGCGGGTTGCCCTAGAGTAAAACTCATAGGCCATCCGATTTTATCCCTTGTCACATTCCCGAAGGCAACATTTTATTCTCGTAGGAATTATATCTCGAAGGCAACATTTCATTCCCGTAGGAATTATTTCTCGAAGGCAACATTTCATTCCCGTAGGAATTATTTCTCGAAGGCAACATTTCATTCCCGTAGGAATTATTTCTCGAAGGCAACATTTCATTCCCGTAGGAATTATTTCTCGAAGGCAACATTTCATTCCCGTAGGAATTATTTCTCGAAGGCAACATTTCATTCCCGTAGGAATTATTTCTCGAAGGCAACATTTCATTCCCGTAGGAATTATTTTCTCGAAGGCTACTATTTTCATAAGAGAAGAAAAGAGACGCCCTTTAAGATCAGCAATATATCCACCCGCAACCTGTAGGAGGAGAGAAGACGAACTCTATAAAAGCTTAGCATATCTTCATCCGAGAAGGTAACACTATTTTAACCCGGCTGGCAATTAAATCGAGCCATCTTCATATGGCCCATAGGCTCCCGTCAATCATTTGGGTGCTTGGTGTTCAAACCCAAGTCACCTATATAACATTTCCATTGGTATTGGTACCACATCAAAAGAAGAGGGAGCATCTCCACCTTTAATCAACATCAGAATTTGTGAAGGGGTAGAGAGAGAAGAAATGTTAGAGAATATGGGAAGGAGGTAGTAACAACAAAGCTCATCTACCAAAAGCATATCAACAACCCTCACTTCACCAGGTAGGCCCCAACATTAATTGATAGTGGCAGCAACAGGTTTTTATGACAGCAGCCCCCAATGCAAACAGCCTCAGCTAACAAGGGTAAGAGCAGCCCCAAGACAAAATAAACCAAGAGGTAGCCTCCAATAAACAAGGAAAGGAGCAACCCAAAGCAACAAACAAAAGAGGCAACTCCAAATTAACAAGGCAAGAGAGCAGCCCCACATCACCCTACCTGCAGCCCAACTAAAGAAGGAGCAGCCCCCAAACCAACAAGGAGAGGAGCAGCCCCAACTATTAAATTGCACAAGAATAAGAGCAGTTCAAAGCAAACAGCCCCAAATCAACAAGGTAAGAGCAGCTCAAAGCAAACAGCCCCAAATCAACAAGGTAAGAGCAACTCAAAGCAAACAGCCCCAAATCAACAAGGTAAAGAGCAGCTCAAAGCAAACAGCCCCAAATCAACAAGGTAAGAGCAGCTCAAAGCAAACAGCCCCAAATCAACAAGGTAAGAGCAGCTCAAAGCAAACAGCCCCAAATCAACAAGGTAAAGAGCAGCTCAAAGCAAACAGCCCCAAATCAACAAGGTAAGAAGCAGCCCAAAGCAACAAACCTGCAGTCCAAGTTAACAAGGAGCAGCCCCAAAACAACAAGGAGCAGCCCCCAAACTAACAAGGAAAGGAGCAGCCCCAACTATTAAACCTGCAGTCCAAGTTAGCAAGAAGCAGCCCCAAATATAGAGATTTAAAGTTTTAAACTCCCAATTTATCAAACTTGGCAGCCCATAGATAAAGAACATAGCAACAACCCTTGATTAGACAAGGAATAAGATGTAGCCTCCAACCAAGAACATGTATAACAGCACCCCCCATATATTAACAAAAGAAAAAGGGCAGCACCCCCCCCATAGATGTAACCAGGAAAGAAAAAGAAGGCAGCACCCCATATGTATATAGATATCAACCCAAATTTAGCCCAAAAAAAACTGCCAACATAAGCCTCCAAAAACCAGGTAATGAGGACTGCCAGCACAAGCCCTCCCCTTTAAACAAAGAGAACAAGGCAGCCCCATTTAAAACAACAGCAGCAGCCCCCTCCTTTTAAACAAAATAAACAAGGTTTCTAGAGGCACATAATACCCAATAAATCAGAAATTTTGCCAACGAAAATGTCCAGGATCGGAATTTAGCCAATAAGGATGTCCAAGATCAGTAGCCTTTCAGGCAGCTAGCATAAGTAAGACAAATTTCTCGCAAGAAAACCAAGCCACTTATAGCATATGATCCAAGGAATCCCTAGCATAAAAGCAAGCAGCCAATAGCCTGGATAAATAAACCCATGTATTCTAAAAGCTTCTCATCAAACTCCTCCAAGTTCTATAAGTGAAACCCCATACCAGGCCCACTCTAAACCTACTAATTATGTGCATATATATATAAGAACTTGCATAGCCAGTGAGAGAGAGGGAGAGAGAGATGATCTTGCCAATATATATATATATAAATTTATCTTCATATAACCATCAACCCCATAACTAATCCTGAGCAGTATAGTAGGAAGACCTATAAATGGAAGAAAAATTGCAGTTTTCCCAAGTTGCTTGGAGTCAAGCCTCCATTGCTTATAGCAACCCCCCATCTCCAAACTATTATCAAGATTTCATTTCGTAGGAAAAGTAGATTAGGAAGAAGTTACCATAAATCACATGGGAGATGAAGATGAACAAAATTCAATATCCTCCCAATTAAGGTGGCTGCATCTTCACCTCCCAATTATATTTATTCGTGTTAGCATAATAAAGCAGGAGGTTGAGGATCATTCGAAACCATGAGAGGTTAATCAAATGTTTTTTCCCGGTTTGCCGAGACTTGATCCAAAGTTATACTTATGCATATCATTACTTCTTTCATTATTCAGGTTTTTCATCTTTAAAATGCTAGTTTGCAGAAAATGAAATCTATGGGGCATGGAGAGAGAGATAGAAGGAGAGGGAGATTCAATCTCCACCCCTTTTTGGAGTAGTTCGACTCCATTAATCCACGCCTAATCAAGAGGTAAGAGGAAGATTTTCTGCCATGAGAGGGAGAGTAGAGGAAATAGGAGGGGGGGGGGGGGGGAGATGATGGAGAAGAGGGGACCTTGCCGTCGAGCCCACCAGAAACGAAGGCGAAGCCTTCCATTTATAGCCAGAACCGGCCAATCGGAAGCTCCCACCGGAGCTCCTTTTCCGAATCCAAAAGCACAGGTGGCCATCGCCCCATGGGCACTCGTCCAGGGAGGAAGATCGAGCTTGGGTTCGCGATCCTGCCACCGGAGCTCGCCCCCTGGTTTAGCCGCTCCCCCTTCTTTCGCTAGTTCTGATTTTAGGATTCCCTTTTTAGCTCCTTAATATATGTACATATATTAGTATATATATATAATCATATATTTATATTCATATATAGGTATATTATATATATATCATAACTCCCAACAGAAACGCCACTAAAATGTGCAGAGGGTGCCGTTGTGTTCGTGTCAACCCTACGAAGCTAACGAAAGCATCCGAAGTCGATTCCGAGTCCGTTCACCCAACATTTTAAAATGGCGTTGTTGTCGCGCTCGACGTTACTCAAAATAGTGGTTTTCTTAAAACGACCTCGGATTGAAACGAAACGAGTTCCGTTGCACTCGTGTCGACTATACGAGTCTAACGTAATTGACGAAAGTCGATTCGGAGCATGTATGCTCCATATTCTAAAACTGCGTCGTCGTGACGCGCTGCGATACTCAAAACGGTTACTTGCACCAAATGACCTCTGATCGAAACGAAACGAGTTCCGTTGCACTCGTGTCGACTATACGAGTCTAACGTAACTGACGGAAGTCGATTCGGAGCACGTATGCTCGATGAACAACTTTGACGTTGTGGCGAGGCACGATGCTGCCCAAAAAAAAGTCATTTCTCTAACTGACCACCTCTAGGTGGTGAAGGTCGGGTCGTGATTGCCTGATGACCCGGCCTAGATTCCTCCAAGGGTTCAACTGAACCGGCTAGGCCCCTTTTTCAAAGTCGGGATGTTACAGTGTGGTACTTGGATTCAGGATGCTCCAAGCACATGACGGGCAATAAATCAAAGTTCCTTAGCCTAGAAAGGAAGAAGGGAGGGATTGTGACTTTTGGCGACAACGGAAAAGGAAGAATCATGGGAATTGGTACAGTTGGTAACAAATCCTTCACTATATCAAATGTTCTTTATGTAAAAGGGCTAAAACATAATCTTATTTCAATTAGCCAATTATGTGATAAAGGATTAGATGTTTTATTTGAATCTTCTACTAATCTATGCAAAATATCTAATCCTATTACAAACAATATTTTACTAACTGCACCAAGAATACACAATGTTTATATTGTTTCATTTCATGATCTTTCAAAATCATCTTTAAAATGTTTTATTACCAAAAATGATGAACTTGATCTTTGGCATAGAAGGCTAGGACATGCTAGCACAAAGCTAATTGTAAAACTTGCCAAAAGAGATTTAATTAGAGGATTACCTAGATTAAATGAAAATTTACCTTCACTTTGTTCACCATGTCAAAAAGGTAAAATTACTACATCCTCTTCCAAAAGAAAAAATGTTATTTCTACTACAAGACCTTTGCAATTAATTCATATGGATCTCTTTGGTCCCGTTAGCACCACAAGTCTTGGTGGTAGATTGTATACATATGTTTTAATAGATGATTTTTCTAGATTTTGTTGGACAATATTTCTCTCATCCAAATCCGAAGCGTTTTGTGAGTTTTCAAAATTATGTACTCGTATCCAAAATGAAAGTGATTTAAAAATGAAATGCATTCGCTCGGATCATGAAGGGGAATTTGAAAATGAAAAATTTACTTCTTATTGTGATATGTTAGGCATAAAACATGAGTTCTCCGCACCACGCACACCACAACAAAATGGTGTTGTAGAAAGAAAGAATAGGACACTTCAAGAGCTAGCACGCACTATGTTATGTGAATATAAATTACCTAAGTCCTTTTGGGCCGAAGCTGTAAACACATCATGTTATGTTATAAATAGAATCATGTTTCGCCCATCTTTAAGTCTCACGCCATATGAACTCTATTTTCAAAAGAAGCCTAATGTGTCTTACTTCAAAGTCTTTGGTTGTAAATGCTTTATCTTAAATACAAAAGATAGCTTGGGAAAGTTTGATGAAAAATGTGATGAAGGAACATTTCTTGGATACTCTTCAACTAGTAAAGCTTATAGAGTTTTTAATAAAAGAACTAGAAAAGTTGAAGAGTCAATTAATGTGAAATTTGATGAGCTTGTTCCTTGTATAGAAAGACTTTCCGCAGGTAAAGAGGATGATCTATTACCTCCTTTGGAGCATGGTGATGAAGAACCTTCCAAAGAAGAAGAAGAGGAGGCCAAGAAAGAAGAATATGTACCTCCAAGTGTCTTAAAATTCACAAAGGATCATCCACGGGAATTGATAATTGGTGAACCATCCATCGGGGTAAGAACTCGTTCTTCTCTTCATGAATCTTTTTCAAATATTTGTTTTGTTTCCGAAATAGAACCAAAAACGTTACTACCGCTTTAAATGATGAATTTTGGTTTTTGGCTATGAATGAAGAATTAGAACAATTTGAGCGACATAATGTTTGGAAATTAGTAGAAAGACCATCTAATCACCCGGTTGTAGGTGTAAAATGGATTTTCAAAAATAAATTAGATTGTGAGTCTAGAATATCTAGAAATAAAGCACGCTTAGTAGCACAAGGATATTCTCAAATCGAGGGGATAGATTTTGATGAATCTTTTGCACCCATTGCTAGATTGGAGTCTATAAGAATTTTTTAGCATTTGCAAGCTTTAAAAGAATAAAACTATTTCAAATGGATGTGAAAAGTGCTTTTCTAAACGGGTTTGTAAAAGAAGAAGTTTATGTTGAACAACCCCCCAGTTTTATTAATGAAAAATTTCCAAATCATGTTTATAAACTAGAAAAAGCGCTTTATGGTTTAAAATAAGCGCCCCGTGCATGGTATGAAAGACTTACTTCATTTTTATTAAAGCACGGTTATATTATGGGAAGTGCGGATAATACTCTCTTCATTAAGCACAATAATGATGATATAATTATTTTACAAATATATGTTGATGATATTATTTTTGGATCTACTAATGAAGAGATGTGTAAAGAAGTTATTTTAGTGATGAAAAATGAGTTTGAAATGAGTCTTGTAGGAGAACTTTCTTATTTCCTTGGTTTTCAAATATCACAAAGAATTGACGGTATCTTTGTATGTCAAACTAAATATGTCTATGATATGCTTAAACATTTTGGATTTGAAAACCTTAAACATGCTTTTACACCAATGAGTGCATCACTAAAATTAGGAAAAGATGAATCAGGAGTTTCTATAGATCAAACTTTATATAGAGGTATGATAGGATCTCTACTTTATCTTAGTGCAACTAGACCCGATATTATGTTTGTCGTATGCTTATGTGCTAGATTTCAAGCCAATCCAAAAGAATCTCATTTAAAAGCGGTAAAATGAATTTTTAGATATCTCATTGGGTCATCTAGATTAGGACTTTGGTACCCACATAATGATTCATTTACATTGCATGGCTATTCCGATTCGGATTATGCCGGTTGTTCACTTGATAGAAAAAGCACTAGTGGTACTTGTCATTTTCTAGGACCTTCATTAGTTGCATGGTCTAGTAGGAAACAAAATTCGGTTGCACTCTCCACCACGGAGGCCGAATACATTGCATTAGGGAGTTGTTGTGCACAAGCTCTATGGATGAGCCAAACTTCAGAGGACTTTGGTTTTCATCTAAAAAATATTGAACTAAAATGTGACAACAAAAGTGCTATTGATCTCACAAATAATCCGGTACACCACTCTAGATCCAAACATATAGATGTGCGTCATCATTTCATAAGGGATCACATTAAAAAGGAAAATGTAAGGATTAGTTTCATTGGCACGGACTCTCAACTTGCTGATATATTCACTAAACCTCTTCCCGATGCAAGGTTTCTAATGTTAAGGTTGGAATTAGGAGTCTTAGACATCTTAGGATGAAAAACATATAAAATGCTAATGTTTTATGCAATTTGAGCAATCAAGACATCTCTGATAATTACAAAACTTCTGCATAAGACTACTCTTAAGACCCCTAACCAATATCAAAAATCAATAATTTAAAATTCTTGAAAAATCGTGTACTGTTTCAGGCGCTAGCACTAGCGCCGACGCTAGCGTGAGGGTGTGAATTTTCTGATTTTTAAAATTTCAAAAAATCCATAAAAATATGTTGGTTCATATTTTCTACTTATTTGTTGTGTTTTTGACTTTGTTATTTTTGCTTTATTTATATTATAAAAAATCAACTACAAAAATTCAAAATTCAAAACTTACAAAAATATGTTTTTGTGATTTTTCTGTTTTTATTTAATTTAAAAAATGATAAAAAAAAAACTGTATGATCTTTATTGCCAATATCAAGCATGTATGAATTCTACTATTTAGAATTATTTACAATGTTAAAACTTATTCCTTCAATTTACTATGAACATTTTTTTTTGCTTATCATGCTTTGATATATCTATTTAAAGTGCATCAATTATATTGAAAAATGTGTAGAACCAAGCTTAGCATGCCTCTAAGTATGAGTAAATGTTTTATGATTGATAATGATACATTTCACTCACTTATTTTGGTAATCAACATGTGTGTCTAAATCTATAAATGCTTGCTTGTGTATTGTATTTTGTACAATAAATTAAAACTTGCATAAGTTTATTGCCTACACTACATTTAAATTGCACTTATGAAATTTAGAAAAGTGGTTTAGTTAAAAATTTTGGTTTGCAAAACAAGTGTATTCGGAGAATGTTGTCTCACAAATGCGAACAAAAAAAAAATATATATGTAGACAAATATAACTCCACCAAGCACTACTTGAACCTTTTGATAAGTCTTCATAAGCATTGTGAGGTTGAGCACCTTGGAAAGAATTGTAAAGTTACTTGTGCAAACCTTAGTTATTACACCACTTTGTTAAAAAATTATGTGTATTAAAAGTGTGTGAAAGTAATTTACTTGTGTTTTATTGTGCACTTTACTTTACATATGTCTGTATTTTGATGATTTAAATCAATTGTTAACATTGCCCAAAATACACTTATGTGCACATCATTATCTTTCATAACACTTCTTCTCATGAGTATTGGATTCTAATGCTTTATCTATACTACTCTTTATGTAAAAATGCACTAGATAACCTAGCATGATCTCTACAATATTCTTGGTATTTCTTGAATTTAAAATTAAGTAACATTGTTGTATAATCTCTCTTTGATATGTTCATTTCATGCTTGGTATCTTTATGCAAAACTTTGAGATTTCAAAAAGGTTAAAACATCTTTCAATTTTGAACTAAAACTCATATTTTTTACTTATGCTTTTCATGCTTACAAAAAGATGTTTATTATAATCTTCTGCTTGCTTACAACTCTTAACTTTATATTTGAAATCTCTTATATATGCTATGCTTAAAACTCTTTATCATTTCATATATTACAAAAGCTCGATCATGCTTTATTATTTCTAAGAAATGCCTCCTTACTACCCTCACCCCACCTTCTTTTGATAATTCCAAAAGGGGGAGATTAATCGAAGAAATCTATATAGAAAAAATATAGAAGTTTAAGGGGAGAATAAATTCATGAAATCTATCATTTAGGGGGAGTAACACATAAATTGCATTTATGTAGGGGGAGCATTAAGATAGGGGGAGTATGCACATTTCATCATGCTTATCATATACTATAGTTGCACTATCATCTTGCTTATCTTATCTATAAACACTATTGTTGATTTCTTGCTTAGAGGATTTGTTATTATCAAAAGGGGGAGATTGTTGGACATGTGTGTCACATCCCTTTGTTTGAGAATAACAAATCCCATATTGTATTTGATATTGCTTGTAGTGTGTTTATAGTGTGCATGAACTATAGGTGCAATACTCCATAGGTAGAAAGCAGCTTGGAACAACTTTTTGAAGGGAGCAGCGCTACCGCCAGCGCTATCGCTAACGCCAGCGCTATCGCTAGTGCCACCGCTACCGCTCGGCGTTATCTCAAGTTCGTGCACGCGACGGTTCCGTAACCGCTACCATTACCGCTACCGCCAGCGCTACCGCTACCGCCAGGCACTATCTCGATTTCGTGCAGAACGCCACGCCGCCGCCGGTTGCACAACCGCTGGACACGAACGCTACCGCCAGCGCTATCTACTACCGCCGACGCTAGCTCCAAGTTCTATAAAAGGGTGGGCTCTCTCTCATTTTTGATTAGACCTTCCAGTGAGACTACTTGTGCCCATACTCTCATGCTGCTACTCTGCCAAAATGTCATCTCCCACTCAAAGCTAAAGAAGAAATTCTGGAGAAGGAAGCCATCATGCTGCATCCGAAGAACGATCGCTTCGACCTCGCTTATGCTTCAGCGATCCTTCATCCTCATCTCCAGAAATCTCAAGAGGGAGATTGCTTGTTATTTACTTCATTTCTTTATTTGTATCTTGTAGTGAAATCGTCTTGTTTTTGGCGACTAGGTCCTTGCGCGGCTTAGGGGGAATTCGCCGCGTGAGTTGGCGACTAGCTCTAGGGGATTAGATCTAGGGGGTGCTCGAGGCCATATCCAGGGAAGGATTGGCTAGAGCGGCTTGAGGCCATATCCGGGGAAGGATAGGCTAAAGCCAACCGGTTTGTGGGGATACAAGTCGGTATAGAAAAGGAAAAGAAATCTTCATTTGTACGCCTCCGATTTCTAGCGATATAGAAATCAAATTTTATGTAAACACTTTTTCATATAATATAATCATGTCTCTTTTGTGTTTATTTTGATTTCTCTCTATTGGCGTATAATTTCATTATTGCAAAATTGTTTTTACTAAATTGTCTTTATTATTTCATATTAATCAAAACAACTTAGTAATTATCATAAAATTATAAAAAGAATTTTTATTCCCTTATTCACCCCCCCCCTCTAAGGGCGCCATAAGATCCAACAACCCTGACTTTGAATACTGGAGTGATGATTCCAAGAAGATAATCCTGAATGCATGGGTAAGCCATGGTCAGATGTGCAAAGATATTGATAAGTTATATCCAGCTGAGGAATGGATAAGACATCTTGAAAGGAACACTAAAAGAGATAAGGTATTCAAAGAAAACATAGTCAAGAAAGATAACCCACAAAGAATGCCATCTAGGTACATCCCAAAACCTTTTATGTACTTTAGAAGGCAAGAGCTCAAGAGGAAGATTGCTGAGATTAAGGCAACTGATGCGAATATTCGGCAAGTGCACCGGTCGCGCAAGTAATAAATTTTGGGAATAAATCCCCGAGTGTCGGTCTCTTGAGGAACACAGTAAGGTGGAGTTAAATGTCGAGGAAGGACTTGAGATCGAAGTCCTTTAGGTCGAATGGATTGCGGGAGAGTTGGGTTGGCTTTTGGAAAATAAAAGAAAACACTACAACTACTCCTATGCAATGCCGCTATGCAATGCTTCGCTTGGCGGAATGGATACTAGGCAGGCCTTGAGCGCGCTGCGTCGCAAGGGCGGATGGACGAGTAGGCTAACGGAATCGAACTATGCAGGCCTTGAGCGCGCTGCTTCGTTAGGAGAATGGAATACGGTCCGCGATGCCACGCTTCGGTAAGCGGATGGGCGAGTGGGCTAGCGGAATGAGGGTCGCAAGCACCTCTTCAACAGGCACGCCACTAGCAATTACTAGTGCGGCACCGGACACGGTGGTGGGATGGAAAATGGATGGTGGAGCTCCTCAAGCAACTCAAATAACAAGCATTTCACAAATACAAGAAATATATGGAAATACAAACTAGTTCAAGTGCAACTTCATCAACATACATAGATCTAGCTATTACAACAATCAATAAAAGGAGAACAAGGCAAGAAATCGACCGAATCCGAAGGCTCGTTGAAGATTCACGGTTGGAATCGTCGGGTTGTCAATCCGCGTCCAAGCTCGGTCCACAACTACGTCCGGGGTAGAGAGAGCTGTCACGACTCTCCAATGGACCCGTCTTCTTCGTGTCACGATCCGGTAGAGGTTGCAAACTTCCTCTTGCTCGATGGAGATAGCGGCTAGGTCTTCCTTTGGAGCTCTTGGATGAAGGAGGAGGCCGAGAGGAAACTCCGGCGAAGATTTGGCGTTGAAAGCTTGCCCGGAGATCCTCCCTAAGGTGGGCGGCGATGGAGGGGCGAAACCAGGCGGACGGGAGCAGAAAACGGCGGAGTCGGGCGAGCGATCTGACCTAAATCGCGAGCAGGGAATTTATAGGCGCTGGAATTAAATAGTGCGCACGGTTAGTGGCGCACGACCAGTGGTCGTGCGCACTAGAATCCTGTGATCGTGCGCTCTGCCTGGACGGAACCTGCAAAGACAGAAGTTATAAAATAACATATTCGCACGACCAGTGGCGCACGACCGGTGGTCGTGCGCACTGGAGTTCATGGTCGTGCGCAATACAGCAAACAGAACTCAGAATTTCAATGATAAGTGCGCACGAGCAGTGGCGCACGACCGGTGGTCGTGCGCACTGGCGTTGGTGGTCGTGCGCACTGCACCAAACAGAACTCGTGAAAAAGGGTTAAGTGCACACGATCAGTGGCGCACGACCAGTGGTCGTGCGCAATAGAACCGGTGATCGTGCGCAGTGTTCCTGTGCAGAATTGCACCGGGAACACCTGCACGACTCCCATTCCAGCACAACCACCAATCTAGCCACTGAAGGTGGCACTTAACAGCGCATGAAAACAACTAAAGACAATAAGCATAAAATCACACCAAAGTGGGCCTATAAGTGCACCTAGCATAGAATGACCAATATGAGCTAAAATAGGGCTAAAGTGCAGTGAAAAGACTAAATAGATGGCCCAGATGAGTCCATAAAAGTGTATATGATCAGGACTCATCACACCCCCAGACTTACCTGTTTGCGCGTCCCGAGCAAACAAATTCTAAGCGTACGGGGAAAGAAAAGTAGATGGCTTAAAACTACAATATAGAGTACCATGCGAAGTCGCATGCTCACGTGCATAAGAAAAATAGTAGAGAAGATTTCTGATTATATAAGCAGTCTATATATTTCTAAAAGAGTAAAAGCATATTACAACTACTCAAAATGGTGAACAGCGGTGAATCGTTCGGTCATGCATGCGGAGAAAGTAAACTAAATGCTGAGATGAGCATTGCTCAAGATTGGGATGCCGGACAAACTCCACCGAAATCCATCGGTGTCGGTGACCATAGGCTTGCCCGGTCACATTCTCTCCATGGCACTGGTTTGACTCAAACGCGTGAATCAATAGGACTTAGGTTTTAAATGAGGCTTGGGTTTAGGTGAGGATAAACAAAGATAAAAACGACGGCTCAAACACTAAACCCAAATGAGCTAATGCAGGAAACTATCCTCATTCACCACACAAACACGCGGGTACACAACACCCCCAGACTTGGACTTAACAACATGGGTGCGTGCACCGCCTACTCCCAAACATAAATCTATACATAAAGATTTTCAATTAAACACTCCTTCTCTTTCCTTTCTTTTTAACTTCTTTTCTTTTTCTCATTTTTTTTTCTTTTCTTATCATTTTCAGCAAATAAACAAAAGGACACATCCACATCTTCACAAACATATTACCACATCAACAACCCAACTCATGAAAATAATACACAGCTAAAGCTCAGATTTGGGTGTGCGACTAGGATTGGCTTTTGGGCTTTGGTGAAATAAAAGTGGGGCTGAATCAAAGAACGGGTAGGCACAACTGGGCTAGCGAGGATATAGCGGTAGGGATAGGCACAAAGGCTCAACCGGGCCAAAATGATGGCCTATATCACATTCACACAATTGACTAATCGTATACCCATGCTTCAAGAATTGCTTGGGGTAAGTTCTAGCCACCGAGAAAGATTCTCCTTTCTCCCGACTCAAGCAATACGAGTCTAGCGATCGTTTACACACATCCCTACGCTACCGTTTGATTCACACCGGATTCACCATTTGAGTAGAGTAAACAACATTTACACTAATAGAGAAAAATATAAAACCATAGTATAAAAAGAAGTCTATTCTACACAAATTTCTATGCAACCGAGCACTCGACTAGGAGCACTACGGGAGTCAACATTTTACTCTGCTACATAGTCCTAAACCATCACCTAGACTTTCCCAAATAAGCAGAAGAATTAAATTCACAACAGAGCAAGCAAACAGATGAGTACGCGCTCAAGTGGGTGATGTGGTGTGCAATGAAAATAAACAAAACATTTTAAATGAAATCTTCTAGCATGCAGTGCAATAGTGCACGTGAGCGGGTAAACAAAACTACTCTCCCCCAGACTTAAACTAAACAATCCGCATAATATATGACATGACAAATCAGAAAAGGCTAGGGGAAGAGAGTACCCAATGCTCAGCAAGTGAGCATACCAGAAGATTGGCGTTTAAGCTCAAATGAGCTGCAGCATCCGCCATCCAGAAGAAGTACCTGCAGGGGTCAGCTCCGCAAAACAAGAGAAACAGAAAAAGACTAACTAAAATAATCTACAGCTAACTAAACATGATTAGAAGAAATAAAAATGCAGAAAAAATAAGATAACTACTGGGGTTATTGTCATCCCAGCACGACTTATTCAAGTTTTGTACAATTCTAGCTTATAGGCCTATGAAAAGAAAAGTGCATAGGTAACTGTTCTAATATGCGTATCGGTAGCGGGTACCGATACGGAGACAGAGCAGCCACCCCTCTACCTAAATATAGATACATGCTCCTCACAGGTAGAGGGTAGAGAATGTAAGAAAAGGAGGAGGCCTGGTCCTCACTCATCTCACAAAACACATCCTTGCCTAGCAAGGTATCGTCAACAGGGAGGCAGCAGGAGGAAGAGGCAATGAGTGGAGCATCCTCTACGGAGGGAGGAGAAACCTCCTCACATAAGAAGATGCTCACAACATTGACTTGAGCAAGATGCTCCAAGTCCTCCTGATGTACCTGTGAAGACTCAACCTGCACAGGCTCAGATGAAGAAGGGGGGTCAGGAAATAAAAAGGAAGAATGACATAAATAATCAATAATCGGGGGAGTGGTCCCAGTCTCACTCCCAGCAAGATCCAAGGGTAGATCGCTATCATCATCGTAAATATCATAGCAAGGGGGACTTGAGAACTCAGGAGCCTCAGTGGTGATTTGGACCTCCTCGTCCCATGAAGAAGTGCAAACCTCCTCATCAGAGAGAGTATCCTCCTCATCCCACCGAGGTGCATCATCGTGTTCAAAGTATTCATTCTCCCCATCAGGGAAAATGACATCCTCATCCCACTTTGGAGCACCCTCCGAGTCAGAAGCATCACCCAGCTCCTTTACTTCGATAGGATCATAAAGAATATGTGTAGAAAAATCTTGCAAAGAAACTGGAGGAACGAAAAGAGTCGGTTCCTCCGCAAAAAGATCTGCCAACGCCTCCCCAATGGAAAGAATACTTTCCTCATCAAATTCAGGTGCATCTAGGAGCTCCCATTCCTCTCCTTGTTGGCTAACAGATGAGTGATCATCATCACTGGGAGTGAAGCCATAAACAGGGAGTGAGGAGTCCGTGCACGAGACAAGCTCAGGGGTAGAGGGCACAATTGCCTCCATGGGTAAAGAATGAGCGATAGGGACAATGTTGTCCTGAGTGGAGGAGCGGCGGTCAGGATTGAAAAGACGCGGACAGTCCTTCAATTCATGACCCTCTCCTCGACACAACAAGCAAACAATGTTCCTACACTGCCTAGCATTTAACTCATTCAATTGGTCCAAAAAATAAACCATCTTGTCATTAAAGCTAGGTGAAATATCCCATGACGACATTATCAATAAAAGAGCAGATACAATGAAACTGAAATTCTTTGCAAGGGAATCTACACAACTAAAAAAAAACTCCTTGAATAAAACTTGCCTAAAACTCCAAAATAGGGGGGAAAGAAATAAAAAACAAACAACAGAAGATTAAAAGGCAAACAAAAATAATAATGCGGCTATTCACAAAGAAAAAACCTCTCTCTCTTGTCTCCCTCTCAAGAAAACTCACACGACTGTGTTCCCCGGCAACGGCGTCAAAAACTTGATGCGAATATTCGGCAAGTGCACCGGTCGCGCAAGTAATAAATTTTAGGAATAAATCCCCGAGTGTCGGTCTCTTGAGGAACACAGTAAGGTGGAGTTAAATGTCGAGGAAGGACTTGAGATCGAAGTCCTTTAGGTCGAATGGATTGCGGGAGAGTTGGGTTGGCTTTTGGAAAATAAAAGAAAACACTACAACTACTCCTATGCAATGCCGCTATGCAATGCTTCGCTTGGCGGAATGGATACTAGGCAGGCCTTGAGCGCGCTGCGTTGCAAGGGTGGATGGACGAGTAGGCTAACAGAATCGAACTATGCAGGCCTTGAGCGCGCTGCTTCGTTAGGAGAATGGAATACGGGCCGCGATGCCACGCTTCGGTAAGCGGATGGGCGAGTGGGCTAGCGGAATGAGGGTCGCAAGCACCTCTTCGACAGGCACGCCACTAGCAATTGCTAGTGCGGCACCGGACACGGTGGTGGGATGGAAAATGGATGGTGGCGCTCCTCAAGCAACTCAAATAACAAGCATTTCACAAATACAAGAAATATATGGAAATACAAACTAGTTCAAGTGCAACTTCATCAACATACATAGATCTAGCTATTACAACAATCAATAAAAGGAGAACAAGGCAAGAAATCGACCGAATCCGAAGGCTCGTTGAAGATTCACGGTTGGAATCGTCGGGTTGTCAATCCGCGTCCAAGCTCGGTCCACAACTACGTCCGGGGTAGAGAGAGCTGTCACGACTCTCCAATGGACCCGTCTTCTTCGTGTCACGATCCGGTAGAGGTTGCAAACTTCCTCTTGCTCGATGGAGATAGCGGCTAGGTCTTCCTTTGGAGCTCTTGGATGAAGGAGGAGGCCGAGAGGAAACTCCGGCGAAGATTTGGCGTTGAAAGCTTGCCCGGAGATCCTCCCTAAGGTGGGCGGCGATGGAGGGGCGAAACCAGGCGGACGGGAGCAGAAAACGGCGGAGTCGGGCGAGCGATCTGACCTAAATCGCGAGCAGGGAATTTATAGGCGCTGGAATTAAACAGTGCGCACGGTCAGTGGCGCACGACCAGTGGTCGTGCGCACTAGAATCCTGTGATCGTGCGCTCTGCCTGGACGGAACCTGCAAAGACAGAAGTTATAAAATAACATATTCGCACGACCAGTGGCGCACGACCGGTGGTCGTGCGCACTGGAGTTCATGGTCGTGCGCAATACAGCAAACAGAACTCAGAATTTCAATGATAAGTGCGCACGAGCAGTGGCGCACGACCGGTGGTCATGCGCACTGGCGTTGGTGGTCGTGCGCACTGCACCAAACAGAACTCGTGAAAAAGGGTTAAGTGCACACGATCAGTGGCGCATGACCAGTGGTCGTGCGCAATAGAACCGGTGATCGTGCGCAGTGTTCCTGTGCAGAATTGCACCGGGAACACCTGCACGACTCCCATTCCAGCACAACCACCAATCTAGCCACTGAAGGTGGCACTTAACAGCGCATGAAAACAACTAAAGACAATAAGCATAAAATCACACCAAAGTGGGCCTATAAGTGCACCTAACATAGAATGACCAATATGTGCTAAAACAGGGCTAAAGTGCAGTGAAAAGACTAAATAGATGGCCCAGATGAGTCCATAAAAGTGTATATGATCAGGACTCATCAGCAACCAATGCTGAAAAGGACTCAGCTACAAATCTGAATGAAGACACTGCTGTACCTGCTGAAGACAAGGAGCCTGTAGCCCAAGAAGAAGTTGTTGCTGAAAATATGGATGCTACTTCAATTCAACTGGATTCAACCAAGGGAAAAGAAGCTGCTGCTGAGATTCCTGAATGTTCTTCCTCTAAGAAAAGAAAATATTGATTTAATGTATAAAACTCCTAGGAATGGTTGAATGGTGATTGAACTAGAGTCTGTCTAAAATATTTTGTGCAAACTGAGGATAATTAAATACTGCTTTATCTGAAACACTAATCTGAGATTTAGCTAAGTTTTACCTTGGTATTATTGGTTATGTTATTATGAGATGCATTGTCATATCTTTCAACTCACAGTGATGGATTGATTATCTGCTGTGGATATATATTTCTGATCATCTGTTATAAAATTTGTTTGCTTAATATGATGAATTCATTGCAGCATTGATATATATCAAAAATTTATAAGTCATGTACTCTTGCATTTGAAAGTGTTCTGCCTTCTTCATATTGGGGGAGATTGTTGGGAAATTGACCCTCAATGTCCCTTTAATTTGAAGAGGCCTCACACTCAAATACAAAGTACAAGTTGTATTTGATAAATCCTATTTGTATCTCATAAGCATGCAGGGTTAGGTTATTCCAAACAAGGAATTGTATTGGTAACAGTCTGGGCTTGCAGAGCTGCAGATAGAGGAAAACCGCTGAGACTTGTGTCTGTCCCAGCGAAACCGCTGAGAAGGAGACTGGAGCTGCAGCTGAGACTGGAAACTGTCTCAGCCCAACCGCTGAGACCGATTCAAATGTGCTGACGGGATCTGCTTTTGGCGCAAGCGAAAATAAAAAGGGAAAAGCAACTCCAATCTGCCCCATACTGTGTCAGGAGGATTGTAATAGCCGTTGAAGCCTCCTAGAAGTATAAAAGCAAAAGCTAGGGCACAACAACAAGAATTGTTCTATTGAAAAGCTTTTGCTGCAAACCGCAATCGAGTATTCACTTTCCAGCCAGTTGAAGTTGTTCTCTGAAGCTGGAGTTAATCTTCTGAAGGAGATTAGTTAGCTCTTCCTGTACCAACTCAAGAAGGGCAAGTTGATCTTCTGCTTTGCTGAAGGAGAAGATCAAGGTGATTCAAATATGAAGCTGCTGTCTTTTAGATCTGAAGAAAGAAATCAGAAGACCTGAGAGTAAACCTTTTGTCTTCTGTATTTAATACAAACTCTCTTATATCTTTGTAAGGCATTGTTGCCTGAGTGAAAGGTTGTTGAGCCTGTGTGTAAAGCTGTGTTGACAGCTTGAGTGGTAGGACTTCTTGATAGGTCTGAGGTAGGAAATCTGTGTGATTTCTGAGTGGTAGGAGTTACATAACTCTGAGCTGTAGGGATGCCGTGCCTGAGGTGTAGGGCTGTTGAGCCTGAGTGTAGGGCTGTTGTGCCTGAGGTGTAGGGCTACTGAGCCTGCGTGTAGGGCTACTGTGCCTGAGGTAGGATTGTTGGGTTTTCTACAACCATACATCTTATGTAGGCGCATCGTAAATAAAGGGAACAACCCAAAAGAGTTTGGATCGGGCCATGAACATTGAATCAAGAAGCTAATCAAAAATACTAGGCATAAATTACCTTAGTGGAGTTGAATCGAATCCAACCTAGGTGCTCCAAGAAGAAGAGTCCTGTCGTCGGCTGTGCGAGAGTCCTTACGTAGAATAATGTCTACGTCTTTGCGGCAGTCCACACGAGCCGGGAGAAATACGACTGCACCTTGCACTTCCACGAACTGCTAGGTTCGCTCCAGGAAGAACAATCACGGCGACGATCGCCGGCGATGCGATCTGCGTAGGCGAGCGAAGCGGAACTTCTCCGTCGACTAGGGTTCGGGAGGTGGAACACTTCCGTCGGGTGAACTTCCTGTTTGCGTAACAGTATATCGAACCCTTAAAACAAGTTCTATTTATACCCGAAGCATAAACAGACCTAAAAGAATCGCTATCCGCAGACCACAGAAAAATAGGGTTTCTGGAACAATTCGTCGGGTATCAGCATTCGTCGACTAATGATATCCGACGAATCATATCCGACGAATCATATCCGACGAATCATATCCGACGAATCATATCCGACGAATCATATCCGACGAATTCCCTTAGTCAACGAATCCCTCGGCAACATTTGCCGGACCCCATTCTGTATGGTGATTGGTAACCTTTACCAACACAGTCAATCTTTCAACTTCCCCACATGCTCTTATGTGCGACCTTACAGGCTCATATCACGCTGGCAGTGAGACTACATGTTTGACCACTTCTAGATCATAATGGTAACTCCAACAGTCTCCCACTTGATCTTGAAAGTATCAAACAAAAACCTCACAAACAATGAGCGGCATCTAGCAATGCATCATTGCTACCCAAGCAATAAGAGTTCATAGCTCATAAGCCTTTATGACCAATGTTTCAGCATTGTCTTTGTCCCTTTGTCCCTTACATCCGGAAAGAACTAGAGGCATGGACCGTGTCACCCTCATGATAGCTCAATCCAAGTTTCTTGATCTAGAACGGACTTCCAGAGAATGGTGAGCCCAATATCACATATTGGCTCAACCAAGCATGGCCATGCATTTCTCAGTCCAATTCCATCAAGGGGCCCATGGATGCAACTCCTGTTATATAGGAGGACAAATCCCATATCTGCTCACACCCAAACACCCAAATGATTCGTTACGTACCCAATGACCACCCTTATCATCAACCTTCTTCAAGGAAGACTTTAGACGACATCAAAGCACGCTCTTCCTCACTCGATGAATGCTGTGACTTCAGGTCAAAGGACCACAACACCATTGTCAAATGAGACCTACTTGTGACACGTTCAAGTAACAATCCACAAAGCAGTCTCAGGTTGGGTCTGTCCAGTACAACTTGTTCACTAACAAGTACCCACGTGATGACTTGATATCACAATATCATGACCTGTGAGAACCGGTCATCAGTCAACACACATGCTAGTCTTAATGTATCATCATCACCCTTAGCTTCTACGATGATACCTCGACCAGGGACCTTTTAAGAATGAAGCTTCGAAATCATAGGCTCTCACATTCAAGTCACGTACTTGATGTCCTATGGAAGCGAACACTCTAAGGGTATTTATCACGAATTTTATTCTATCATATAGAAACAGTATATCATAATAAAAGAACTTGCCATTAATTGTAAAAAGAAATAATTGGTACACAATTCATCATATGAATAAATAATACACAACCAACAGAATATATATATTTTACATGCAACCCACAAGACTCCCACTAGAGTTGATCACTCAGGTATCGTATACCCATTGATCTAGTATAAGCATCATGCTTTCTCTGCGCGAGAGGCTCTGTCAGTGGATCTGCAATATTCTCCTCAGTCGGCACTCTGCAAATGTTCACAACTCCTCGTTCGACAATCTCACGAATAAGATGGAACCGCCAAAGTATGTGCTTGGAGCGCTGATGGGATCTAGGTTCCTTAGATTGTGCAATTGCACCATTGTTATGACAGTAGAGAACTACGGGACCAACAATGTTAGGAACTACATCTAGCTCGCCGATGAATTTCCTAATCCATACATCCTCCTTCGCTGCATTTGCCGCAGCGATATACTTGGCCTCAGTTGTAGAATCAGCAACTGTCTCTTGCTTGGAACTCTTCCAGCTCACAGCTCCTCCATTCAGGCAAAACACAAACCCTGACTGAGACTTCGAATCATCCCTATCAGTTTGGAAGCTGGCATCTGTGTAACCACTTACAACGAGCTCTTCCTCTCCACCATACACAAAGAATACATCCTTAGTCCTTCTCAAGTACTTCAGGATATTCTTTACGGCTATCCAGTGACATTCACCGGGATCAGACTGATACCTGCTAGTCATGCTCAAAGCAAAGAGACATCGGGTCGAGTACATAACATTGCATACATGATTGACCCAATTGCCGAAGCATATGGAATCAACTTCATGCGGTCCTTATCTTCACAAGATTTTGGACACTGGTCCTTAGAGAGATTCACACCATAAGACATGGGCAAAAATCCTTTCTTGGACTCAAGCATGTTGAACCGCTTCAACACCTCCTCAATGTATGTACTCTGGGTCAAACCCAACAACTTCTTCGATCTATCTCTATAGATCTTAATACCGAGTATGTAAGTCACTTCACCCAAGTCCTTTATAGAAAAGCAGTTCCCTAGGTTGTTCTTAACAACTTTCAGGGTAGGTATGTGATTCCCGATCAGCAGTATGTCATCTACATACAATATCAGGAAGACAACAATGCTCCCACTGATTCGCTTGTAAACACACGGTTCATCTTCATTATTGACAAAACCAAACTCTTTGATCTTCTCATCAAAATGAAGATTCCAACTTCTGGAGGCCTGTTTCAATCCATAGATGGACCTATTAAGCTTGCATATTTTAGTGGCTTCATTTGGGGATACAAAACCCTCGGGTTGTGTCATGTACACTTCCTCAAGGAGGTTTCCATTTAGGAAAGCCATTTTGACATACATCTGCCAGATCTCGTAGTCATAATACGCAGCAATAGCAAGCAATATCCTAATGGACTTTAGCATGGCAACAGGGGAAAAGGTCTCATCATAGTCAACACCATGAATTTGCTTGAAACCCTTAGCCACCAGTCTCCCTTTGAATGTCTGTACATTCCCATCCATGTCGGTCTTCTTCTTGAAGACCCACTTGCGCCCTATGGGTCATACCCCTTCAGGTGGTTCCACCAAGTTCCAAACTTGGTTTGTATACATGGAGTCCATTTCGGATTTCATAGCCTCAAGCCATTTGTCGGAGACCGGTCCATTCATAGCCTCTTGGTAGGTCGCTGGTTCATCATCATGATCCATAAGCAACACATTACCTATTTGAGACACGAGAAATCCATATCTCTCAGGCTCAAATCTTGGTCTACCAGATCTACGTAGGACTTGTGTCTCTTGAGAAGGTTCTCTAGCTACAACATCTTGTAGTCCTGGCTCAGAATCCAATTCTGGTTCATTCACTACTTGTGGTTCTTGAACTTCTTCAAGTTCTACCGTTTGCGTCTTTCTTGACAAGAACTCTTTCTCCAAGAAGACACCCGTCCTTGCGACAAACACTTTGCCCTCAGACGGTAGGTAAAAGTAATATCCTTTCGTTTCCTTAGGATATCCCACCAGATAACACTTATCTGATTTGAGTTCCAGCTTGTCAGGCATTTGACGTCGTACGTATGCCTCACAACCCCAAATTTTAATGAACGACATACTAGGACGCTTCCCAGTCCATATCTCATATGGTGTGTTTAGAATCGTTTTCGTTGGAGCGCGATTCAGTGTCATTGCAGCAGTCTCTAAAGCAAAACCACAAAAGGAAACAGGCAAGTCTGCATGACTCATCATCGACCGTACCATGTCTAACAGAGTACGATTTCTCCTCCCAGACACACCATTATGCTGCGGTGTCCTAGGTGGAGTGAGCTGTGATACAATACCACACTCTTTCAGATGATCACGGAACTCATGACTCAGGTATTCGCCACCTCGATCAGATCAGAGTGCTTTAACCTTTTTACCCAATTGGTTCTCCACTTCATTCTTAAACTCTTTGAACTTTTCAAAAGTTTCGGATTTGCACTTCATAAGATACACATATCCGTATCTACTGAAATCATCAGTAAATGTAACGAAGTAGAAATACCCACCTCTAGCCATAGAACTCATGGGCCCGCATACATCACTATGTACAACACCCAAGAGATCCTCAGCCCTCTCAGTATAACCAGTGAAATGGGCTTTAGTCATCTTGCCTAACAAACAAGACTCGCATCGCTCAAATGATTCATAATCAAATGAGTCCAATAGTCCATCTCTATGGAGCTTGGATATGCGCTTCTTGTTTATATGCCCCAAACGATAATGCCAAAGATATGTAGGATTTGAGTCATTTGTTCTTAGTCTTTTATTATTATCTACATTATAGATCGGATGGTCCAGGTTCAAAACATAAAGACCATTAAACAATTGAGCTACAACATAACAAACATCATTCTTAAATATAGAACAACAATTGTTCTTAATTATAAAAGAAAATCCAATCATGTCTAAGCATGAAATGGATATAATGTTTCTAGTTATGGTCAGAACAAAATAACAATTATTAAGTTCTATTACAAGCCCACTGGGCAAAGAAAGACAGTAAACCCCTACGGATACAGCAACAACTCTTGCTCCATTGCCGACGCGCAAGTCCACCTCTCCTTTACTCAGCAATCTTCTCCTTCTCAGTTCCTGCACATTTGTACAAATGTGAGAACCACATCCGGTATCCAATACCCAAGATGAAGGAGCAGAAAGGTTTATCTCTATAACGTAAATATTCGAAGCGGAAGTCATACCTCCCTTCATTTTCTGCAGACGCTCAATGTACGAAGGACAATTCCTCCTCCAATGACCAGCCTTGCCACAGTGGTGGCATTTCCCTTCCTTCACGGTGCTCTTCTTTTTCAGCGCAGAAGTTTTGGGCTCAAGATGTGACTTAGGTCCCACATTCGTCTTCTTGAAGCCCTTGGCCTTACCCTTGCCTTTATGTACCATCAATATGGGACTAGCAGGCTTGGCCTTCTTCATGTTTATCTCGGTAGTTCGCAACATGCCTAGGAGCTCGGACAGTGTCTTGTCTATTTCATTCATGTTGTAGTTCAAGACGAACTGCTCATAACTATCTGGCAATGATTGCAGGATAAGATCTGTGGCCAACTCTTGACCCAGAGGAAAACCCAGTCTCTCTAGGTTCTCTATATACCCAATCATCTTGAGTACGTGAGTACCAACCGAGTCTCGAGCTCCCATTTTGCACTGAAATAATGCCTTCGTGACATCGAACCTCTCTTGATGAGCTTGCCCTTGAAACATTTTCTTTAGGTGCTCGTCAATCTCCTTGCACCCCATGTTCTCGTGTTGCTTCTGAAGCTCAGAGTTCATGGTGGCAAGCATAAGGCACTCGACGTCTAAGGCGTCATCGGTATACTTCTTATAAGCATCCTTATCAACACGGGACGAGTTCCCGGTCGACACCTCGGGGGCTTCTTCTTCCAAGACGTAGAGCTTTCGCTCTTGCCTGAGAACAATTCTCAGGTTCCTGTACCAGTCCATGTAGTTCGTCCCACTTAGCTTGTCCTTCTCAAGGATAGCTCTCAGGGACAAGGTGGAATGTGAACCACTTGCCATGGAATTCTACAATAATTCATGCAGAATTTAATCAGTACCAAAATTCCAAAATACAATTTATTTTAATTTGGACTTCAATTAAATACTCCCACTATTTTATTCAAATTGATAGCCCTCACTATCAATTCGGAGAGTCCATGCGAGCTACTCTCTTAGTGGACAAGACCCGTATTTCACCAACACAATGAGTCAGCTTTGGCTTTTCTCTCACTATGCAGTTATTTAGGTAGGCAACACATTTTAATTGCATCCTCATGCAACTCTTGTATGGTTGGTGAATAACTCCTTATTCGCATCCATCATATGGTGCATGCCAACCCTATGCCTCTAGGCACTCAACCTTTGAGGTCACCTAGTTAAGTTAGACCCGATGTCGACAGTGGGATATCACAATTATCCGCTCGCACCCTTACCAAGATAGATTAATGCACCTTGCTTTGGCAAGCCCACACTTCATCGATCGAGGCAGGAAGAGTGTCATCCATCGGAAGGCATCCGAACACTTAATATTTGATGAAGGGATTTTTAATAATAGGTTAACACTTAACCATGATCAACATTTGATCAATGTGCACATCCACAGAAAAACAAGCTTTCTAAAAATCCACATGCATCCCTTATGTGCACAACATAAGACTATCAACCTTTGATAGAAGAAAGGGCTAAATCTGGACATTTAGAACTCTTCCAAATCTTCAGATTTACATGCATTGGACAAATGCAAAGACAACTCGACTTAAAGCAGTAGACAAGCTCGTCTCTCATTGTTGGATTCAAAATCCAAAACAATACAAGGGTTCATTAACCACTTGAGGGACGGTTACTGCTAAGGAGACAACAATTTCTAACAATTAGAAATTACCACTAAATACCAGACGTTACTAGCGGGGTTCCAAGGGGTCGCGCCCCTGGCGGGGTCTTAGGGGCAGAGCCCCTAACGGGGTCCAAGGGGAAGCGCCGATGTTCCAAGAAGAAATCTTGACATTTAGAACGCTTCCAAATACCTAGATTTGCACGTACTGGAATAACCTAACTTCTGAAACAACATTCATGAGCGTAACCTCGCTCTGATACCACTGTTGGGTTTTCTACAACCATACATCATATGTAGGCGCAGCGGAAATAAAGAGAACAACCCAAAATAGTTTGGATCGGGCCATGAACATTGAATCAAGAAGCTAATCAAAAATACTAGGCATACATTACCTTAGTGGAGTTGGATCGAATCCAACCTAGGTGCTCCAAGAAGAAGAGTCCTGTCGTCGACTGTGCGAGAGTCCTTACGTAGAATAATGTCTACGTCTCTGCGACAGTCCACACGAGTCGGGAGAATTACGACTGCACCTTGCACTTCCACGAACTGCTAGGTTCGCTCCAGGAAGAACAATCACGGCGACGATCGCCGGCGATGCGATCTGCGTAGGCGAGCGAAGCGGAACTTCTTCCGTCGACTAGGGTTCGGGAGGCGGAACACTTCCGTCGGGCGAACTTCCTGTTTGCGTAACAGTATATCGAACCCTTAAAACAAGTTCTATTTATACCCGAAGCATAAACAGACCTAAAAGAATCGCTATCCGCAGACCACAGAAAAATAGGGTTTCTGGAACAATTCGTTGGGTATCAACATTCGTCGACTAATGATATCCGACGAATCATATCCGACGAATCATATCCGACGAATCATATCCGATGAATTTCCTTAGTCAACGAATCCCTCGGCAACATTTGCCGGACCCCATTCTGTATGGTGATTGGTAACCTTTACCAACACAGTCAATCTTTCAACTTCCCCACATGCTCTTATGTGCGACCCTGCAGGCTCATATCACGTTGGCAGTGAGACTACATGTTTGACCACTTCTAGATCATAATGGTAACTCCAACAAGGATCACTCTTGATCTGAGAAGTTCTGAGGAACTTGTGGTGTAAGCTCAAGGAGCTGAGATTGGAGTTTGTGGCCTTGTCTAACTCACTGTTAGAAAGGTGAAGGGGGAAAGAGGACTACTCAAGACACCCTGTCTTGAGGAACCTCTATACATCCTTGTTTGCTTTCTGTGATTGAGTTTTCTGCAGCTAGATACATTAGGATTATATAAAGAAAATAAGTAAAACCTATTCACCCCCCTCTAGGTAATATTGACTACACCTAACAAACTATCACAGCTTTTGCTTCAAATTTCCTTAGATATTTCTTATCATTGTTATGCACATAACATTTACAGCCAAATATCTTAAAATAGTTAACCATAGGCTTTTTATTCTTGATTAATTCTTATGGAGTTTTACCCTTAATCTTATGTATCAGGCTTTTGTTCAACACATAATTTGCTGTATTCACTGCTTCTGCCCAAAAAGAGATTGGCAAGTGAGCATCAGCAAGCAATGTAGTTGCTGATTCAATTAAGGTTATATTTTTCCTTTCAGCTACCCCATTTTGTTGAGGAGTTCTAGGAGTAGAGAAACACTGTCTAATCCCTTCTTTTCCACAGAATTCTCTCATCAGAAGAGATTCAAACTCAGTGCCATGATCACTTCTGATCAATGCAACTAGAGTAGAGTACTCAATCTTGATGGACCTGAGAAAGTCTGTCAGAACACTGAAGGTGTCAGACTTGTTCCTAAGATAGAACACCCAATTGAATCTTGAGAAGTCATCTACAATAACTAGAGAGTAATGCTTCCCTCCTAGACTCTGTATTGCAGTGGGTCCAAAAAGATCCAAATGCAGTAAATACAAAATCCTAGGTGAATCACTCTTGGATAAAGATTTAAAACTACTCTTGGTCTGCTTTCCTAGTTGACAAGCCATGCAGAGTCCTTCCTTCTTGTATGAACCAGAAGGCAGTCCTCTAACAAGATTGTCCTTAGAAAGCTTAGATATAGTTCTAAGGTTAATATGTCCTAGCCTTTTATGCCATAATTCATTTGTTTTACTTATAGAATTAAATAAACAAATATTTGAGTTGGCAGAGTCAAAATTGACTAAATAAATGTTTCCATGTCTAATACCAGATAACACATTTATGTTTTTATTATTGGTAATAAGACATAAGGAATGGTTAAAAGTTACCTGATAACCTTCATCACATAACTGGCTTATGCTGATGAGTTTGTGCTTCAGACCCTTGACATAAGCTACCTCTTTGAAGGCGACTGCTCCAACTTTGATTTGTCCATTACCTTTGGTTTGTCCATAGTTGGAGTCTCCAAAGATCACTTTGGATCCAAGCCTTGCCTTGTAGTTGCTTAGGTTGGCCTTGTTTCCTGTCATATGCTTTGAGCACCCACTATCCAAGTACCATTGTTCTTTTATTTTTGGATAGCCTTATACCTGCAAAACAGAAAACATTCTAGTTGTTCTTAACCCAGACTACCTTGGGTCCTTTTCTCTTTCCACAAAAATCAGAAATGTAAGATATCTCAGGCTGATCCTTATAGCCTTGTGGATGATATCTCCTTAGAGGAATTATCTACTAGTAAAAGGATTTTTAGTATATTGAGAATAAGAATTCTTCAGATTTTCTGTATATTTTCCGTTCGACGAATTTGGGTGAATTCGTCGATCGCCGTTCGACAAATTGAGGTTATTTCGTCGAGCGCAGTTCGAATAATAACTATACTGAAAATCTGTCTTCAGAGTTCGTTGATCTCCGTTCGACGAATTCGTGTGTTTTCGTCGAGCTCCGTTCGACGAATTCTGTTGAATTCCTTTATTCTTAATATTCTTGCTTGAAATATTCTTACTAGCATCTACTACCTCTTTGTTCTTAGCACAAATGAATTTTACTGGTGTAGAGAGAATGTTTTTCTTAATAAGATGTGGCTCACTTGATGATGCACCCAAGCCCAGTCTGCCACTAAGTCTGGCATTCACTGTGCTTGTGATGTCCATCAGTTTGATACTTCTCCCATTGAGGGATTCTTCAAACTTCTTAGCTTTAGATAACTTGTTCTCAATGAGAACAATGTGTTCTCTGGAGGCAGCCAATTATTTCTTAAGATTGACATTATCTTCACTTAGTTGGTTCATTTCAGCCAACTTATTTCTGAGAGAGATTATCTCTTTCTCAGGTTTGATTAAATCTATACAAAGAGCTCTGAATTCATCTTTGAATTCATTTAAATTGAAATCAAAGTTAGATATTACCTGGTCACTGTTAGTTTCAGATTCTGATTCTTCAGAGTTGTTTCCCGAGGCATTGATAGCCATTATGCAGAAGTTTCTTTCTTCTTCATCATCATTGGAGCTGGATGATGATGCATATTCTGACTCACTGCTTGAGTCATATATAGACATCAAGCATTGGTCCTTCTCATTTGCATTTTCTTCATCTTCAGAAGAGCTGTATGAAGATTCTGAGTCTGTCTCACTCCAAGATTCAGCTACAAAGCCTATTCCCTTATGCTTGTGTTTGTGGGAGGAAGGCTTGTTGGAGTGCCTTTTCTCTTCTTTCTCTTTTCTCTTTTCTTTCTTTTGGTTCTCTGGACACTCAGGTAGAATGTGTCCAGGTTTCCTGCAGCCATAACAAATAATTTCTTTAGAATTATTTTTGTCATACCTTGGCTTTTCTTTTGATCTGAGGTCCTTCTTTCTGAAATCCTTTCTAGCCATCTTGTAGAATCTCTTGGCTAGAAGACTCATAAACTCCACTTCTCCTGGAGCTTTATCTTCCTCTTCAGTTTCTTGGAAAGCAATGCTTCTTTCCTTCTTGGATGCTAGTGAGGAAGTAGATTGTTCAACTTCTCTGGACTTGATAAGCTGCTCATAGGATTTAAGCTTGCCTAACAAGGTCTCAGTAGAGATCTCATTGAGGCTTCTGGCTACCTTGATTGGCCAGATCCTAGAGTCCCATGTGCTAGGGAAGCACATTAAGATCTTATCATTGACTTCAGTGATGGAGATCACTTTGTCTAGAGATTTCAGCTCATTGATTATGAGGATGAGTCTGTTGTACATATTTGCAACACTCTCAGTTTCTCCATTCTTGAAATTTTCATACTGAGAGATGAGATGAGATCTTCTATCTTTTCTCTCATCTGCAGATCCTTCAACCATGTTGTTGAGGGAGGTCCAGATTTCCCTAGCTGAGGTGCATTCCACAACCTTTTGAAAGATGTCATCAGACATTGTCTGTGCCAATATATTCATTGCTTTGGCATCTGCACTTCTTTGTTTCTTTTGGGTTTCTGTCCACTCAGGAGGTGGAACAACATTATTATTTGTTGTTGTTGTTTCAGTGCTTGTTGTTGCTGTAGGAGTAGGAGGTCCTGTCAAAATAAAATTGAAAATATCTTCATAAATAGAATTCATATATAACCTGATCCTTGCCTTCCATAATGCAAACTTATTTCGATTGCACATAGGAGGTCTTGTGCTTGAGTATTCTTTGTTCTGTGCCATGAGTTTTTTTTTTAAAAAAAATTCTAGAATAAATTAAGATCTAATTGATCTTTGGATTCAGGTGTTAGCCTGTAAAGAATCAACCAACCTCTGATACCAATTCAAAGTGAGGTTAGATCTTAGATTTACTCTAGAGGGGGGGGGGGGGGGGGGGGGGGGGTGAATAGAGTATTAAAAAGTTTTTCACTTATTTTTATAGCGAAATTAAAGTAGTGATATATATATATATGTACCTAGTTATAAAAACAAATAAAGAAAACATAGCACAACACAGTACAAAAGAATAAACACAAACACAGAAGACACAAGGATCTATAGTAGTTCCCCAATAAACCTGGGTACATCTACTCTTCTACCACCATTGGTAGGAATCCACTAGGTTTTTGATCAGGTGCTCTATCACCAATGGGTTTTTGATCAGGTGCCTAAACACCACTGAGCTTTTGATCAGGTGCTCAAACCAATCACAGGTTTTTGATCAGGTGCCCTGCCACCAAAGGGTTAACTTTTGAAGGGAGTTAGAACCCTGTACAAGATGGGATAAAGAGGGTTATGAAGTTCTTCTCTGTCAACAAGCTGAGAGAAGACTAGTGGATTTGATGTTGTAAAGCTCCCCCTGTCTGATAGAAAATAGTTGACAGTTGAAGGATGGAGCTTTCTCTTGAATGAAAATCTTCCTTGATAGATGATGAATCTGAGAGACAATGTTTCTCAGATTATTGTTGCTCTTGAATATTTAGAGCTTGCAGCAGAAAACTGAGATTAGATTTGTGTTGTTGTTCTCAGAGAATGAAAGAGCTGCTTGGGGAAGATGATCTTTCTGTTTGACTTTCTGTGTGTTTTTCTCTCGATTGTTTCTTCTCTGTACTTTTGTTATCTTCTTGCTGTAATGCTATAAATCTTCTTCTTTTTTTTCTTAGAAAAATCTCTGACTGATTTGAAAATTCAAATCTTTTAATTAAGGAATAGAATATTCTGAAGAGATATTTTTGGAACTGCAATCTGATTCAGTAATATCCTTTAATTTCTTTTCCTTTTCCAATATATGTCAACAGCTACTTTCTCGAAATAAGAGAATAATAAAAGGAAAGGATTAAATCCTGACTTATCTGATAGGAATAGATCCGTTGCTGATTAGTCGATCTGAGTTCAGAGAATATTATATAACTGATCTGTCTAGAAAATTCGTCGAGCTGAAATAAGAGTTCGTCGATCTGAAGGTTGAGTTCGTCGAACTGAAGTTGGAGTTCGTCGAACTGAACATCTGTTACTTATTTTTCGACCGTAGAGCTGAGTTCGTCGATCTCAAACTGGAGTTTGTTGAACTGAAGAATAAACTGCTGGACTGGCTGGAGAACTGAGTGCGTCGAGCTGGAGAGCAAGTTCGTCGAACTGAAGTATGACATTCGTCAAACGCAGAGAGGAGTTCGTCGAACGCAGAATAAAGTTCGTCGAACGCAGAGACTTGGCAAGTTCATCGAACTGGAGCACAACGTTCGTCGAACACAGGATGGAGTTCGTCGAACGCAGTATGGAGTTTGTCGAACGCAGAAACTTATTCCTTTCCTTAAGTTCTAGCAGCCTAAAACCTTGACCCTTAGACTATACATTGGGGTCAACTTAGTCCTAGTCAACAGATAGTGATCCTAGCCCAAATCCGTAATAGGGTTGTTCCAACTGTTAATCATTCTGAAACCGCATTAATGTCGGTGGTGGCTGGAAAGAAGATCAAATTGTCAGCCAAAAGCATGGAAAAAGCCTTGAGAATGCCCAGACTGGAGGCAGAAGATGAAGAGGAAGGGTTGACTGCTGAAGACTTCTCTGATATGCCCGGTGTGGGCATAGTGGAAAGACCTATGGGTCTATAAAACTGGTAGAGTTTAATCAGAAAGGAAAACTCCTAGCTGATATTGTGGGGGAAGGTTCTATTGTGCAAACCTAGTTCTCATGACAGGATCTCTAAGGAGATGTTTGAGGTTATGTGCAAAATAATTCTCTCAAAGAAGGCTGACTAAAGAGAATTCTTGTTTCAGAAAAATAAAAAGCAGTCTGAAGACCCCTTCTTATGGAAGTGTTTTGTCTCTCTTCCTTCTGAATTCTCTTGGTGAGCTGCTGAAAAGAAGATGAGAGTGCCTCTGCATTATTCTAAGAGGTTGGACTCCAAAATGTTGGACAGGTGGGATAGAATCATATCCAAATCACCTAAAGAAGTTTCTTCAGTTCAGAAAGAGAAGAAGAAGAAAGATGTACAAGATGTAGACTCATAGAAGGAGGAGTCCTCAAGTAATTTTGAGGAAGGAGAAAGCCCCATCCTTACCAAACCCTGCTCTGACAGAGGGGGAGGTATCTCTTAGTAAAGTAATCCTAGAAACATTGGAAGAACCTGCTAACACAGAGGTTGTTGAAGAAAGAAGAAGCCCTATTCAGGGAGGTGATCCAATTGGGGGGGGGGGGGAGTCACAACTTGGGAGCTCAGCCCATGATACTGAGGTTGTTGAGGGGGAGACCCATCTGGGGTGCTCTACCTTAGTTGATCAGGATGAAGATCTTGCTGCTGAAAAGATTGGAACTTCAGTTCAGGCAGAAGTCTAGGAGGCAGTTGTCCAAGAAGCTGAGAAGATTCCAAGCAAAGAGCCATAGAAGGAAGAAGGAAATGAGCTAGAAGTTGTTGAAGGCGAAGGACCCAACAATGGGCTTGACCTAGTTCTATTCAAAGGAAAGGGAGTGCTGCTAGAAGGAGAGCATGTGCAAATAGACTCTCGTAATTTTCAGGGTAATGTCAGTCTTCCTGAAAGTGCTCCTGAGTTGAATGCTGCTAGAACATCCTCTGAACAGTCTGGTTCATTGTTCCATATGATATCAGCACTGCTAAATGTTCAAAGGGAGAAAATGGAAATATTTATTCTGCAGACAATGGATGGTCTAAGGAGAGAGATGAAGGTTGAGCTACAAAGTGTGAGGGATGATATGCATCATCTAAACACACAACATACTCACTTTCTGTTAAAATTTTTAGAGGTCAAGGAATGATGTAATAAAGCGAAATACTTCAACACAATCCACAAGTATGGTAATCAATGACAATGGGAAGACATAATAGTACTCTTGTATTAACTATCTCTTTACAGCTCGAGACATACATGGCGAGACATGATTTATAAGAATCACAAAGGAGAGAAGCACAAGACAAAAAACAAGCCTCCAGCGAACTGCCAAAGCAGTGATCGCCAGACTGCTCGAATAGCCAAGCCGCATGGCTATCCCTGAGACCGCGCGAACAGAGCAAGCTTGATGACCTGCGAAATGTCAGACCGCAACCACATGCCGCACAACCTGCTTTCTTATTCAACTGCTGAAAACCAAACAACCTGTCGCACTTCGAGATCGCCTGACCGCGAGGTCGCCTGATCACAGAAGCTTCAGCAAACAAAAAGTAGAAACTGCACAAACTATCGCCAAACCGCAAACTGAGATAGCCTGACCACTGAGGTCGCCTGATCGCCAAGTTCACCGCAAATAACCCAAGAACTACACCACAAATCGCTCAGAGGAAAACCTCTGGCGAACTGATTATTCACAATTGGGAAGTCACCAAGGAAGAAAACCGCATCCTGCTGGCCGCTAACCTGCGAACACAACAAATAGTCAAACCACTTCCAGACCGCGTGACCTCAAAGATGAGACCGACACAAACAACCCAAGTTGTAGTTCTTACAGTTCTCTGCTACAAATGATGAGCCCTGCACCTCTATTTATAGGTAAACTGACGGATGTCGTCACCGCCTAAAAAGAGATACACTAACCGCCAACTAGATCGCGAGCAGTCTCACAAAGACAGACCGCCCGATCTCAGCACTTGGACAATAGACCGCCCAAGGCAAAACCCAGCCAGAACACACGTGTAGACCGCACGGTCTCTGCGGTCTCATTTTCTTCAGACTGCCCAGACCTCTTCCACTTCTACTTCAAAAATTCAACACTCCCCCTTGAAGTGGGAAGTGGAAGTCAATCTAAGAAAACTCCGCAACCGACCAAATGGTCCCTTCGACAACGGTTTTGTAAAGATGTCAGCAATATTATCCTTGCTCTGCACATGCTCCACAATCAGAGATCCCTCCAACACCTTATCACAAATGAAATGGTGATGAATCTCTATGTGCTTTGAA
Source organism: Dactylorhiza incarnata (assembly GCA_033032865.1). NCBI lineage: Eukaryota > Viridiplantae > Streptophyta > Magnoliopsida > Asparagales > Orchidaceae > Dactylorhiza > Dactylorhiza incarnata. The sequence goes on from JAWHQI010000092.1 coordinate 1,762,232, forward strand.
CGCGCGTGACAAACTGGATTGTTCACCAGTTTGAGAGCACTCTCATTGTCACCAAGTAGCAGATTAGGACCTCGCACCTCCGCATGAATGTCCTCCACTAGCCTCCTATGCCAGATGGCTTCCTGAGCAGCCAAAGCCGAAGCTTTGTACTCCGCTTACGTAGTAGAGACAGACACATAATCTTGCTTCTTACTACACCACGAGATAGCTGAAGAGCCTGTCAAGTAGACATATCCAGAGGTCGACTTCCGATCATCTGAATCTCCCCCATAATCAACATCAGTGTATCCATGTAAACAGAAGCCCGAGTCTCTCCCATAAAAGAGACCCAAATCCAAGGTGGATTTGACATACTTCAAAATACTCCTAGCCGCCATTAGATGAGGTTTCCGTGGCTCTACCATATAATGACTCACTCGGCCAATCGCATAAGCAATATCTGGCCTTGTGATCGTCAAATATATCAAACTTCCGACAAGAGCCCGGAAAACCAAAGGATCAGAAAGAATCTTCCCCTCATCTCATCGAAGTTGAACTCCAACCTCCAATGGAGTAGAGTTGCTTTTCCCTCCTTCCATGCCAAATCTCTTCATGATCCGATTTGCATAGCCTTTCTGGGAAACAAGCATACCACTCTCTTTCCTCTCCACTTTGAGTCCAAGGAAATGGTGGAGCTCACCAAAGTCCTTCATCTCAAATCTGATAGCTAACTCAGCATGAAGTCTAGCTACTTCCACTTCAGAATTTCCCGTGATGATCATGTCGTCAACATATAGCAGCACCAAGACCTGAAGCTCCCCCATCTTCTTTAGAAATAAGCTCAAATTAGAATCAGAAGCAAAAGATCCGCAGAACTGGAGGTATTCTGCGATCTTCCCATACCACGCCCGAGGCGCCTGCTTCAAGCTGTAAAGAGCCTTCTTGAGCTTACACACATATCTTGGGTGCTCTTCGGAAACATAACCAGGTGGCTGATCCTGTTGAAAATGTTGAAGTGGAAGTTTGTGAAGTTGGCGGTGTGAGGGGGAGGCCGCGCGGTCTGGTCTGACCGCTCGGTCTTGCGGTCTCCTCTGGCGGTCTGACCTCTCTGGTCTAGCCACGGGCTTCTCGGCGTGACCGCCGCTCTTCTTTCCAAGGGTGCCGAGGTGTGGCCGCGCGGTCTGGACGTGTGACCGCATGGCAGAGCAGGTTTCTACCTGGTAAGGGCGGCGCGCGGTCTGGTGCTTGTGACCGCATGATGCGGGCAGCCCGGTCTGGCGGCTGTCCGGGTTCTTTGTGGTGCACGCGGACTAAAGCTTTCTTAGTCGCGCAGTCTCCGGTGTGTGATCGCATGGCTGGTCTTTTGGCGATCAGCTGGTATATGCGGTCATAGGTGTTTGATCGACTTGGCGGGCTGTGCCCTAGTCGGTCTGGTGTGTTCGCGGTCTCTGGAGGAGGTCGGGTGGTGAACACAGGTGGTGAGCGACATGACCGGGCGAGTTTTCATGATCGCACGGCTTCTGTTGAAGTTGGCAAGCTCACTAAGCAGGAGGATCTTTTGCTGGTCGCGCGGGTTGACCGGTCTGGTCGCGCGATCAAGGGGTGGTGATCCTATCTCATGGGGTGGTGAATGGATCAGGTCTCACGCCTATAAATAGGAGCCACTGTAGAAGCAAAAATATCGCACCAAGTGTAAGCTGAGCTCGCGACCTGTTCTTGCGCTCTGTTTTTTGTGACCGGCCGGGTAGCTGATCGAACTTATTTTGTGCAGCTTCTGCGGATTGTGTGGGTAGTAGCGGTCACCTCCTCTTCTGAAGGTGTTCTGGCGGTCTCGCGGCTTGTAGTGCGGGTTGCTGGAGTTCGGGAGGATCAGTGGAGTTCGGGTGTTCGCGAGGTTCTCAGTTGGTGTTGTTCAAGGCGCAGGAAGGCAGTTCGGGCGGTCTTGTTTTCTAGCCGGGCAGAATGTCAGGTCGAGCGGTCAGGCGATCTCAGTTAGTCAGACCGCTGGTTTTCCTTTCTGCTGCTTTTCTCTTCTGTTTTTGTGTACTGGCAAAATCAAGTCTCGCCATGAATACCTCGCCCTGTAATGAAGAACTTTGCTTGATCAATAAAGATTGTGTTTGCTTCATGTGCTTCTGGTTGATTGACTTGAACTTTTAGTTATACAATTCCTGCTCACTCCTAGATCTATGGAAAATTTCACATGGTATCAGAGCCAGGTTGGAGTGGATAGAGCAGTGAATAACTAAAAGTTGCCATCGCCTTTGTGAAGAAGGAACCAGTGGTAGAGCCATGAAAGCAAGGGGTCTTGGAATTGAGATGCTTTCATCGACTAACTTTAAGAAGTGGAAGTCGTGTATGTGAAATTTTTCCGAATCTTTATGGAGTGAGCAGGAATCATACAACTTAGAGTTCACAAGCCAAACAACCAGAAGCACATGAAGGAAATAAAGTCTTTATTGATAACAACAATCTTCATTACAGGGAGAGGTATACATGGCGAGACATGATTTCGCCAGTACACAAAACCAAAGGGAAAATTACAATGCTGAACAAGAAAGATAACTGAGATCGCAGACCGCACGGTCTGCTTGTCGATCTCTGAAGGCTGCCTGACCGCAAACTCTGCCGGTCACCGATCAACACTCCTGACCGCTGAGCTTCCGCGACCTCCTTCCGAACTCCACTGATTCTCCCAAACTCCAGCAACCACAACTGCAAGCCGTGAGACCGCCCGAACACTTTCATAAGAAGAGGTGAACACTACTGCTCGCACAATCCGCAGAAGTTGCACAAGGAAAATTCAATCAGCAAGACCGGCCGGTCACAAGAATTGAGACCGTAAGAATTAGACGCGAGCTCAGCTTACACTTGGTGCAATGTTAATGCTGCTACAGTGGCTCCTATTTATAGGCGTGAGACCTGATCCAGTCACCACCCTATGAGATAGGATCACCACCCTCCAGATCGCGTGACCAGAAACGGTCAGCCTGCGCGATCAGCAACAGATCATTCTGCTTAGGTGAGATCGTCGGCTTCAATAACAAACCGCGGGAGATCGCCACTCCCACAAAGAAGCCGCCCACCACCAGTGTTCGCCAACGAGATCGCGAACACAGCTTGTTTGCCAACGCCACGTCGAACACAACCTGTTCGCCTACCAGCCTCCTTCTGAGACCGCGAACAGAGACCGCTCGACTAAGATGCCTTAGCCAGCGAATACAACCAGGAACCCGGATAGCCATGAGACCGGCTTCTGGAAACCTGAACCAACCTGTGCGGTCACACCAGACCGGCACAGCCCTGAGATAGACAGCCCGCCACATAGTCACAGACCAGACTGCGCAGCCTTACCCCAGCACCTTGGACACAGAACGACAATCACGCCAGGAGACCGCGGCTAGACTAAGACAAGTCAGACCGCAGAGCAGATCGCCAGACGTGCGGTCTAACGAGACCGCGCGATCACCCTCCCAGACCGCCAACTCCCAAAACTTCCACTTCAACATTTTCAACACTCCCCTTGAAGTGGGAAGTTAAAAATAGACCAAGTAGACTCCTCAGCCGAGTGAACGGCCCCTTCGCCAGCGCCTTTGTGAAGATGTCAGCAATGTTGTCCTGACTCCGAACATGCTCAACCGAATGAGACCCCTCCAGCACCTTCTCACGAATGAAATGATGCTCGATCTCGATATGCTTGGTCCTCGCATGACAAACTGGATTAGTAACCAGTTTGAGAGCACTCTCGTTGTCACCGCGGAGCAGAGTCGGACCCCAAACCTCCTTATGGACATCTCCAACCAACATCCTAAGCCAGATGGCTTCCTGATCTGCCAAGGCCGAAGCCTTGTATTTCGCTTCCGTGGTTGAGACCGACACGGAATCCTGCTTCTTGCTGCACCATGATATAGCCGTGGGGTCCTCCATGAAGACGTATCCAGACGTCGACTTCCGATCATCCGAATCTCCCTCGTAATCAGCATTCATGTACCCATGCACCTCGAAGCCCGCATCCCTCCTATAAAGGAGACCCATATCCGAGGTCGCCTTGACATACTTCAGTATACTCTTGGCCGCTAGAAGATGAGGCGACCGTGGTTCCGCCATATACCGACTCACCCTGCCAACTGCATACGCAATATCCGGCCTGGTAATCATCAAATAGATCAAGCTCCCAACCAGAGCCCGGAACACCAACGGATCTTCCAAAATTCTCCCCTCATCCTTGCGAAGTTTCATGGCCTTCTCCAGAGGTGTGGAAGTGCACTACCCTTCCTTCATGCCGAACCGCTCCATGATCCGCTCCGCATATCCAGCCTGGGACACCAGCACTCCACTCTCCTTCCTCTGCACCTCGAGTCCAAGGAAATGGTGAAGCTCACCCAGATCCTTCATCTCAAACCTGATAGATAGCTCTGCCTGAAGCTGCGCTACCTCCTCCTTCGAATTCCCCGTCACGATCATATCGTCGACGTAAAGCAGCACGATGACTTGAAGCTCCCCGCTCTTCTTGACGAACAAGCTTGAGTGCGAGTCTGAAGCACAAAACCCGCAGAATAGGAGATATTCTGCAATCTTTCCATACCACGCCCTCGGCGCTTGCTTCAACCCATACAGGGCCTTCTTCAACTTGCAGACATGCTCCGAAAAATCTTCAGATACGAAGCCTGGCGGCTGGACCATGAAGATGTCCTTGTCAATCTCGCCGTACAAGAAGGCATTCTTTACGTCGAGCTGCCAGATCTTCCACCCCCAACACGCCGCCAAGGCAATCACAACCCGAACTGAAGTCATTTTTGCCACCGGACTGAATGTCTCTTCATAGTCTTCACCGTATTGCTGAGAGAACCCCCGAGCCACAATGCGAGCCTTGTACCGCTCGATACTGCCGTCAGCCTTCTTATTAAGCTTGTAGACCCACTTGCATGTCACAGGGGTGATGCCCTTGGGCTTGGGCACCAGAGACCAAGTCTCATTCTTCTCAAAAGCACTCATCTCTTCCTGCATAGGCAAATCCCACTGTTCCACGCCTTTGGCCTTTTCAAAGCTCGACGGCTCCCTCTCATCCAAGGGACCAGCAAAGAAACATGAGACAAAGCTCACCATGTTTCCTCCTGTATAGCGATCAGAGGCAATGATAGTTCGCTTCGATCTCCGCAATGCCTTCCCCTGACTCACAGTGACCTCAGCTGCTTCTTCCCTAGCTCCCTTTCTAGACGTACTCGGAGCATTGCTCCCCCTGCTTCCTGATCCAGAAGCCTCTGCCTCAGAACTAGATATTGATGGACCACCTGGTGACACAGGTAGCTCCACCTGATGATTTTCCACAGCTTTCTCTGGCTCCTCCACCCTGCTTTCTGGTAGCTCAACACCAGAACCCCCCTTGTACGATGTCACCTCGTCGAACATGACGTCGCGAGATACAACAAATCTCCGCGTCTCCGGATCCATGCACTTCCAGCCCTTCTTCCAGCCATCATACCCCACGAAGACTAGCTTCCTTGCTTTCGCATCTAGCTTCGTCCGAAGCGCATCTGGAACATGCAAATAGCAGGTGGAACCAAACACCCGAAGGTGTGCCATGCTTGGCTTTTCCTTGAACATCAATTCATGCAGGGTCTTCATATTGATGGGACTGAGAGGTATCCTGTTGATGACGTAGGCAGCACAAGACATTCCCTCCGCCCAGAAGGACTTTGGGATACTCTTGGCATGCAGCCAACACTTGCAGGTCTCCGTCAGATGACAGATCTTCCGCTCTGCAAATCCGTTTTGCTGTGGAGTATGCGCACAAGTAAGCTTCCTCCGGATGCCCGCCTTCCTGCAAAAAGTAGAGAACTCACCAGAGGTGAACTCTCCTCCATTGTCAGACCTCAGCTTCTTAACTCGCAGTCCAAGCCGTCCCTCCACGAGCTCCTTGAACTCCACAAACTTGGCAAACGCCTCCGCCTTCACCTTCAAGAAATATACCCAGACATATCTGGTGTAATCATCGATCAACACCAGCATATATCTGTTGCCTCCGAGGCTTGGGGTAGCAGTCGGTCCCATCAAGTCACCGTGGATGCACTCCAACGACACACTACTCCTTGTCTGCGACTTGTCAAACGGTAGTTGATGAGACTTGCCGAACTGACATCCTGCGCACACATGACCGTCTCCGTAGGAAGATAGACTAGGCATGCCCTTGACCAGACCTTTCACCGCCATAGCTTTCAGCTTATCCATTCCTACGTGCCCCAACCTCTCGTGCCATATCACAGCACTGTCGTTTGTCCTCATCTTGTCAACGTAAGAACTTGTCGAAAGCATTAACAAGTCTTTAGCTCTCCTCCCCACATGAACTACCTCAGCCTTCACCGCCTCCATATTCCGAAGAAACCTCACTTCTGTTGGGCCAAACAGAATGTGATACCCAACGTCTACAGCGTTGGTCACGGAGAAGATGTTTTTCCTCATTCCGGGCACATGATAGACACTCTTCAAAGTTAGTGGCCCCCTATCAATGCCCAAGGAAACAACCCCTACCTTCTCAACAGCATGCACAGTATTATCAGCAGTAATAATAACATCATTACCTGAATAAGGTTGCGCTGAAGAAAGCTTCGACTCGTCCCCGGTGAGGTGATGACCACACCCCGAGTCCACGATCCAGTCCTCCTGATAGTTGATAGGAGCCTCAGCTCCAACAGAAGCCGAGAAGGCTCCTCCCCATCCTCCATCAACCTGCCTGGCTTCAGCTTCCCCCTTTCCTGCAGCAGCATGTCCCGACTGAAGATTTACCCGGCACTCCTTCCTGATGTGACCAACATTTCCGCACCTGAAGCACTTGGGACCTTCCCCCTTCTTCTTCCCTTCAGCCTTAGGAGCATAGCCCCTCTCCTGCTGTCCAGAAGTTGAAGGCCCATTGCCTCTTCCAGTGATCTTCTTCTTATCCCACTTCTTCTTCTTTCCCGTGAAGAGAACTTCGCCATCTCCCTCAGACACTGACACCCCCGCCATCTGCCTTGCCAGACTCTCCTGCGAAGCAAGCAGATTTTCCAACTCCAGCAGAGACGGCTGATTTGCCCAACCCTGCACCGACGTCACAAAGGCAACATATTCCTTCCGCAAGCCACGGATGATGTGCCTCTTCAGCTTTGCCTCAGAAATTGGCTCATCAGGATCCAGCGCTGAAATCTCGGCGCACAAGTTCTTCATCTTCAAGAAGAACATAGAGATAGAAAGATCACCTTGAGCCGATCTGGCCAGCTCATTCTCCAGGAATTGAAGTCTTGCCACATTCTTTTTGTTAAATAGCCCATCCAGGGCTCTCCAGATCTCTGTAGCTGATGCACACCCCAAGATTGTATCAAACAAATCAGATGATATTGCACTCTTCAGGGTGAACTCTGCTTTGGCATTAAGCCGCCTCCAGTTCCTCACCTCATGATGGTTATCTCCAACCAGAAAAACTTCCTCCATGCTCTCTCCTCCAACCACCTCCCAGAGGTCCTCACCCAGAAGATAACTCTGCATACAAGACCTCCACTTCTTAAATTTGGTCGAGTTTAGCATCTCAATTCTAAGACCCCTCGCTTTCATGGCTCTACCACTGGTTCCTTCTTCACAAAGGCGATGGCTACACTAAGTTGTTCACTGCTCTATCCACTCCAACCTCCCTCTGATACCATGTGAAATTTTTCCGAATCTTTATGGAGTGAGCAGGAATCATACAACTTAGAGTTCACAAGCCAAACAACCAGAAGCACATGAAGGAAATAAAGTCTTTATTGATAACAACAATCTTCATTACAGGGAGAGGTAAACATGAAGAGACATGATTTCGCCAGTACACAAAACCAAAGGGAAAATTACAATGCTGAATAAGAAAGATAACTGAGATCGCAGACCGCGCGGTTTGCTTGCCGATCTCTGAAGGCTGCCTGACCGCAAACTCTGTCGGTCACCGATCAACACTCCTGACCGCTGAGCTTCCGCGACCTCCTTCCAAACTCCACTGATTCTCCCGAACTCCAGCAACCCACACTGCAAGCCGCGAGACCGCCCGAACACTTTCAGAAGAAGAGGTGAACACTGCTGCCCGCACAATCCGCAGAAGCTGCCCAAGGAAAATTCAATCAGCAAGACCGACCGGTGACAAGAATTGAGACCGCAAGAATTATACGCGAGCTCAGCTTACACATGGTGCGATGTTAATGCTGCTACAGTGGCTCCTATTTATAGGCGTGAGACCTGATCCAGTCACCATCCTATGAGATAGGATTACCACCCTCCAGATCGCGCGACTAGAAACGGTCAGCCTGCGCGATCAGCAACAGATCATTCTGCTTAGGTGAGATCGCCGGCTTCAATAACAAACCACGGGAGATCACCACTCCCACAAAGAAGCCGCCCACCACCAGTGTTCGCCAACGAGACCGCGAACACAGCTTGTTCGCCAACGCCACGTCGAACACAACCTGTTTTCCTACCAGCCTCCTCCTAAGACCGCGAACAGAGACTGTGAAATTTTTTGTAGATCTTTATGGAGTGAGCAGGAATTGTACAACTTAGAGTTCAAGCCAAACAACTAGAAGCACATGAAGCAAACACGATCTTTATTGATAAGCAAAATTCTTCATTACAGGGCAAGGTATACATGGCGAGACATGATTTCGCCAGTACACAAAAAATAGAAGAGAAAAGCAGCTAAAAGGAAAACCAGCGGTCTGCCAAACTGAGACCCCCTAACCGCCCGACTTGACAGTCCGCCCGGCTAGAAACCAGATCACCCGAACTGCCGACTTGCGACTTGAGACACACCAACTGAGAACCACGCGAACTCCCGAACTCCACTGATCCTCCCGAACTCTAGCAACCCGCACTGCAAGCCGCGAGACCGCCCGAACACCTTCAGAAGAGGAGGTGACCGCTGCTGCCCGCACAATCCGCAGAAGCTGCACAAGACAAGTTCGATCTGCTAACCGACCGGTTACAAAACACAAACCGCAAGAACAGTTCGCGAGCTCAGCTTACACTTGGTGCTATATATTTGCTGCTACAGTGGCTCCTATTTATAGGCAGGCGACCTGATCCAGTCACCACCCTATGAGATAGGATCACCACCCCTTGATCGCGCGATCAGACCGGTCAACCCGCGCGACTAGCAAAACAACCTCCTGCTTGATGAGCTCGCCGACTTCAGCAGAAGCCGCGCGACCATGACAACCCGCCTGATCATGTCGCTCACCACCTGAGTTCGCCACCCGACCTCCTCCAGAGACCGCGAACACACCAGACCGACTAGGGCACAGCCCGCCAAGTCGATCAAACACCTGTGATCGCATATGCTAGCTGATCGCTGAAGGACCAGCCATGCGAACACAAACCGGAGACCGCACAACTAAGATGACCTTAGTCCGCGCGCACCACAAAGAACCCGGACAGCCTCCAGGCCGGCTGCTCGCACCACACAGTCATAAGCACCAGACCGCGCGCCTTCCTTACCAGGTAGAAACCTGCTCCGCCACGCGGTCAGACAACCAGACCGCGCGGCCTCACCTCGGCACCCTTGGACAGAAGACTGGCGATCACACCGAGTATCCCGCGGCTAGACCAAAGAGGTCAAACTGCCAGAGGAGACCGCAAGACCGTGCGGTTAGATCAAACCGCGCGGTCTCCCCCAGACCGCCAACTTCACAAAAACTCCCACTTCAACATTTTCAACACTCCCCCTTGAAGTGGGAAGTTGAAAACAGTCCAAGTAAACTCCTTAGCCGAGTAAACGGCCCCTTCGCCAGCGCCTTTGTGAAGATGTCAGCAATGTTGTCCTGACTCCGAACATGCTCGACCGAAAGAGACCCTCCAGCACCTTCTCACGAATGAAATGATGCTCGATCTCGATATGCTTGGTCTTCGCGTAACAAACTGGATTAGTAACCAGTTTGAGAGCACTCTCGTTGTCACCGCGGAGCAGAGTCGGACCCCGAACCTCCTTATGGACGTCTCCAACCAACCTCCTAAGCCAGATGGCTTCCTGAGCTACCGAGGCCGAAGCCTTGTATTCCGCTTCCATGGTTGAGATTGACACGGAATCCCGCTTCTTGCTGCACCATGATATAGCCGTGGGGCCCGCCATGAAGATGTATCCAGACATCGACTTCCGATCATCCGAATCTCCCCCGTAATCAGCATCCATGTACCCATGCACCTCGAAGTCCGCATCCCTCCTGTAAAGGAGACCCATATCTGAAGTTACCTTGACATACTTCAATATACTCTTGGCCGCTAGAAGATGAGGCACCCGTGGTTCCGCCATATAACGGCTCACCCTGCCAACTGCATAAGCAATACCCAGCCTGGTAATCGTCAAATAGATCAAGCTCCCGACCAGAGCTCGGAACACCAGCAGATCTTCCAGAATCCTCCCCTCATCCTTGCGAAGTTTCATGCCCTTCTCCAGAGGTGTGGAAATGCACTTTCCTTCCTTCATGCTGAACCGCTCTACGATTCGCTCCGCATATCCAGCCTGGGACACCAGCACTCCACTCTCCTTCCTCTGCACCTCGAGTCCAAGGAAGTGGTGCAACTCACCTAAATCCTTCATCTCGAACCTGATGGACAGCTCAGCACGAAGCTGTGCTACCTCCTCCTTCGAATTCCCCGTCACGATCATATCATCGACGTATAGCAGCATGATGACTTGAAGCTCCCCACTCTTCTTGATGAACAAGCTTGAGTCTGAGTCTTAAGCACCAAACCCGAAGAATAAGAGATACTTTGCAATCTTTCCATACCACGCCCTCGGCGCTTGCTTCAACCCATACAGTGCCTTCTTCAACTTGCAGACATGCTCCAGAAAATCTTCAGATACGAAGCCTGACGGCTGGACCATGAAGATGTCCTTGTCAATCTCGCCGTATAAGAACGCATTCTTTACGTCGAGCTGCCAGATCTTCCACCCCCAACACGCCGCCAAGGCAATCACAACCCGAACTGAAGTCATTTTTGCCACCGGACTGAATGTCTCCTCATAGTCTTCACCGTATTGCTGCGAGAACCCCCGAGCTACAAGGCGAGCCTTGTACCGCTCGATACTGCCGCCAGCCTTCTTCTTAAGCTTGTAGACCCACTTGCATGTAACAGGAGTGGTGCCTTTGGGCCTGGGCACCGGAGACCAGGTCTCATTCTTCTCGAGAGCTGTCATCTCTTCTTGCATTGCAATGTCCCACTCCTTCACACTTTTGGCCTTTTCAAAGCTCGACGGCTCCCTCTCATCCAAGGGACCAGCAAAGAAACATGAGACAAAGCTCACCATGTTTCCTCCTGTATAGCGATCAGGGGCAATGATAGTTCGCTTCGATCTCCGCAGCGCCTTCCCCTGACTCGCAGTATCTTCAGCTGCTTCTTCCCTAGCTCCTCTTCCAGACGTACTCGGAGCATCGCCCCCCTACTTCTTGAACCAGAAGCCTCTGCCTCAGAACTAGATATTGATAGACCACCTTGTGACACAGGTAGCTCCACCTGAAGATTTTCTACAACTTTCTCCGGCTCCTCCACCCTGCTTTCTGGTAGCTCAACACCAGAACCTCCCTTGCAAGACGTCACCTCGTCGAACACGACATCGCGAGATACAACGAATCTACGCATCTCCAGGTCCATGCACTTCCAGCCTTTCTTCCGATCATCATACCCCACGAAGACTAGCTTCCTTGCTTTCGCATCTAGCTTCGTCCGAAGCGCATCTGGAACGTACACATAGCAGGTGGAACCAAACACCCGAAGGTGCACCACGCTTGGCTTTTCCTTGAACATCAATTCATGTGGGGTCTTCATATTGATGGGACTAAGAGGCATCCGGTTGATGACGTAGGCAACACAAGACATTCCCTCCGCCCAGAAGGACTTTGGGATACTCTTGGCATGCAGCCAACACTTGCAGGTCTCCGTCAGATGATGGATCTTCCGCTCTGCAACTCCGTTTTGCTGTGGAGTATGCGCACAAGTAAGCTCCCTCCGGATGCCCGCCTTCCTGCAAAAAGTAGAGAACTCACCAGAGGTGAACTCCCCTCCGTTGTCAGTCCTCAGCTTCTTAACCCGCAGTCCAAGCCGACCCTCCACAAGCTCCTTGAACTCCACGAACTTGGCAAACGCCTCCGCCTTCTCCTTTAAGAAATATACCCAAACATATCTGGTGTAATCATCGATTAACACCAGCATATATCTGCTGCCTCCGAGGCTTGGGGTAGCAGTCGGTCCCATCAAGTCACCGTGGATGCACTCCAATGGCACACTACTCCTTGTCTGCGACTTGTCAAACGGTAGTCGATGAGACTTGCCGAACTGACATCCCGCGCACACATGACCGTCTCCGTAGGAAGATAGACTAGGCAGGCCCTTGACCAGACCTTTCACCGCCATAGCTTTCAGCTTATCTATCCCTACGTGCCCCAACCTCTCGTGCCATATGACAGCACTATCATTCGTCCGCATCTTGTCAACGTAAGAACTTGTCGATAAAACGAACAAGTCTTTAGCTCTCCTCCCCACATGAACGACCTCCGCCTTCACTGCTTCAACATTCCGAAGAAACCTCACTTCTGTTGGGCCAAACAGAACGTGATACCCAGCGTCAACAGCATTGGTCACAGAGAAGAGATTTTTCCTCATACCAGATACATGATAGACACTTCTCAACGTAAGCGTCCCCCTATCACTGCCCAAGGAAACAACCCCCACCTTCTCGACAGCATGCACAGTATTGTCAGCAGTAATAATGCCATCATTACCTGAGTACGGTTGAGCTGAAGAAAGCTTCGACTAGTCCCCGGTGAGGTGATGACCACACCCTGAGTCCACAATCCAGTCCTCCTGATAGTTGATAGGAACCGCAGCTCCAACAGAAGCCGAGAAGGCTCCTCCCCATCCTCCATCAGTTTGTCTGGCCTCAGCTTCCTCCTTTCCTGTAACAGCATGCCCCGGCTGAAGATTCACGCGGCAATCCTTCCTGATGTGACCAACCATTCCGCACCTGAAGCATTTGGGACCTTCTCCCTTCTTCTTCCCTTCAGCCTTAGGAGCATAGCCCCTCTCCTGCTGTCCAGAAGTTGAAGGCCCATGCCTCCTCCAGCGGTCTTCTTCTTATCCCACTTCTTCTTCTTCCCCGTGAAGAGAACTTCGCCATCTCCCCCATACACTAACACCCCCGCCATCTGCCTTGCCAGACTCTCCTGCGAAGCAAGCAGATTTTCCAGCTCCAGCAGAGATGGCTAATTTGCCCAACCCTGCACCGACGTCACAAAGACAACATATTCCTTCCGCAAGCCACGGATAATGTGCCTCTTCAGCTTCACCTCAGAAATTGGCTCATCAGGATCCAGCACTGAAATCTCGGCGCACAAGTTCTTCATCTTCAAGAAGAACGTAGAGATAGAAAGGTCACCTTGACCCGATCCGGCCAGCTCATTCTCCAGGAATTGAAGTCTTGCCACATTCTTCTTGTTAAACAGCCCATCAGGGGCTCTCCAGATCTCTGCAGCTGATGCACACCCCAAGATTTGATCAAACAGATCAGGTGATATTGCCCTCTTCAGGGCGAACTCTGCTTTGGTATTAATCCGCCTCCAGTTCCTCACGTCATGATGGTTATCTCCAACCAGAAAGACTTCCTCCGTGCTTTCTCCTCCAACTACCTCCCAGAGGTCCTCACCCAGAAGATAGCTTTGCATACACGACCTCCACTTCTTAAAGTTGGTCGAGTTGAGCATCTCAATTCCAAGACCCCTCGCTTCCATGGCTCTACCACTGGTTCCTTCTTCACAAAGGCGATGGATACTCTAAGTTGTTCACTGCTCTATCCACTCCAACCTAGCTCTGATACCATGTGAAATTTTTTGTAGATCTTTATGGAGTGAGCAGGAATTGTACAACTTAGAGTTTAAGCCAAACAACCAGAAGCATATGAAGCAAACACGATCTTTATTGATAAGCAAAATTCTTCATTACAGGGCAAGGTATACATGGCGAGACATGATTTCGCCAGTACACAAAAAACAGAAGAGAAAAGCAGCTAAAAGGAAAACCAGCGGTCTGCCAAACTAAAACCGCCTAATCGCCCGACTTGACAGTCCTCCCGGCTAGAAACCAGATCGCCCGAACTGCCGACTTGCGACTTGAGCCACACCAACTGTGAACCACGCGAACTCCCGAACTCCACTGATCCTCCCGAACTCCAGCCACCCGCACTGCAAGACGCGAGACCACCCGAACACCTTCAGAAGAGGAGGTGACTGTTGCTGCCCGCACAATCCACAGAAGCTGCATAAGACAAGTTCGATCAGCTAACCGGCCGGTTACAAAACACAAACCGCAAGAACAGTTCGCGAGCTCAGCTTACACTTGGTGCTATATATTTGCTGCTATAGTGGCTCCTATTTATAGGCAGACGACTTGATCCAGTCACCACCCTATGAGATAGGATCACCACCCCTTGATCGCGCGATCAGACCGGTCAACCCGCGCGACTAGCAAAAGAACCTCCTGCTTGATGAGCTTGCCGACTTCAGCAGAAGCCGCGCGACCATGACAACCCGCCCGGTCATGTCGCTCACTACCTGAGTTCGCCACCCGTCCTCCTCCAGAGACCGCGAACACACCAGACCGACTAGGGCACAGCCCGCCAAGTCGATCAAACACCTATGACCGCATATGCCAGCTGATCGCCGAAGGACCAGCCATGCGAACACAAACCGGAGACCGCATGACTAAGATGACCTTAGTCCAGGCGCACCACAAAGAACCCAGACAGCCTCCAGGCCGGCTGCCCGCACCACGCAGTCATAAGCACTAGACCGCGCGCCTTCCATACCAGGTAGAAACCTGCTCCGCCACGCGGTTAGATAACCAGACCGCGCGGCCTCACCTCGGCACCCTTGGACAGAAGACTGGCGATCACACCGAGTAGCCCGCGGCTAGACCAAAGAGGTCAAACCGCCAGAGGAGACCGCAAGACCGTGCGGTTAGATCAAACCGCGCGGTCTCCCCCAGATCGCCAACTTCACAAAAACTCCCACTTCAACATTTTCAACAGAGACTGCTCGACTAAGATGCCTTAGCCATCGAATACAACCAAGAACCCGGATAGCCCTGATACCGGCTTCTGGAAACCTGAACCAACCTGTGCGGTCACACCAGACTGGCACAGCCCTGAGATAAACATCCCAAAACGGAGTTCGTCCTGGAGAGAGCACGGAGGAAGTTATTCTAATTGGGGATAACAGTCATGAGGTGAGGAACTGGAGGCGGATTAATGCCAAAACGGAGTTCGTCCTGAAGAGGGAAATATTACCTGACCTGTTTGATCACATCTTGGGGTGTGGATTAGCTGCAGAGATATGGAGAGCCCTGGATGGGCTGTTTAACAAGAAAAATCTGGCAAGACTTCAATTCCTGGAGAATGAGCTGTCCAGATCGGCTCAAGGTGACCTTTCTATCTCTACGTTCTTCTTGAAGATGAAGAACTTGTGCGCCGAGATTTCAGCGCTGGATCTTGATGAGCCAATTTCTGAGGCGAAGATGAAGAGGCACATCATCCGTGGATTGCGGAAGGAATATGTTGCCTTTGTGAGGTCGGTGCAGGGTTGGGCAAATCAGCCGTCTCTGCTGGAGATGGAAAATCTTCTTGCGTCGCAGGAGAGTCTGGCAAGGCAGATGGCGGGGGTGTCAGTGTCTGGGGGAGATGGCGAAGTTCTCTTCATGGGAAAGAAGAAGAAGTGGGATAAGAAGAAGACCGTTGGAGGAGGCAATGGGCCTTCAACTTCTGGACAACAGGAGAGGGGCTATGCTCCTAAGGCTGAAGGGAAGAAGAAGGGAGAAGGTCCCAAGTGCTTCAGGTGCAGAAAGATTGGTCACATCAGGAAGGATTGCCGGGCGAATCTTCAGCCGGGGCATGCTGCTGCAGGAAAGGAGGAAGCTGAGGCCAGACAGACTGATGGAGGATGGGGAGGAGCCTTCTCGGCTTCTGTTGGAGCTACGGTTCCAATCAACTATCAGGAGGACTGGATCGTGGACTCGAGGTGTGGTCATCACCTCACCGGGGATGAGTCGAAGATTTCTTCAGCTCAACCGTACTCAGGTAATGATGCCATTATTACTGCTGATAATACCGTGCATGCTGTCGAGAAGGTGGGAGTTATTTCCTTGGGCAGTGATAGGGGGCCGCTAACTTTGAAGAGTGTCTATCATGTGCCTGGTATGAGGAAAAACCTTTTCTCCGTGACTAACTCTGTATACGCTGGGTATCACGTTCTGTTTGGCCCAACAGAAGTGAGGTTTCTTCGGAATGTTGAAGCAGTGAAGGCGATGGTCGTTCATATGGGGAGGAGAGCTAAAGACTTGTTCGTTTTATCGACAAGTTCTTATGTTGACAAGATCCGGACGAATGATAGTGCTATCATATGGCACGAGAGGTTGGGGCACGTAGGGATGGATAAGCTGAAAGCTATGGCGGTGAAAGGTCTGGTCAAGGGCCTGCCTAGTCTATCTTCCTACGGTGATGGTCACGTTTGCACAGGATGTCAGTTCAGCAAGTCTCATCGACTACCGTTTGACAAGTCGTATACAAGGTGTAGTGTGCCATTGGAGTGCATCCACGGTGACTTGATGGGACTGACTTCTACCCCAAGCCTCGGAGGCAGCAGATATATGCTGGTGCTGATCGATGATTACACCTGATATGTTTGGGTATATTTCATGAAGGAGAAGGTGGAGGTGTTTGCTAAGTTCGTGGAGTTCAAGGAGCTTCTGGAGGGTCGGCTTGGCCTGCGGGTTAAGAAGATGAGGACTGACAACGGACGGGAGTTCACCTCTGGTGAGTTCTCTACTTTTGCAGGAAGGCAGACATCCGAAGGGAGCTTACTTGTGCGCATACTCCACATCAAAACGGAGTTGCAGAGCGGAAGATCCGTCATCTGACGGAGACCTACAAGTGTTGGCTGCATGCCAAGAGTATCGCAAAGTCCTTCTGGGCAGAGGGAATGTCTTGTGCTGCCTACGTCATCAACAGGATGCCTCTTAGTCCCATCAATATGAAGACCCCGCATGAATTGATGTTCAAGGAAAAGCCATGTGTGGCACACCTTCGGGTGTTTGGTTCCACCTGCTATGTGCACGTTCTAGATGCGCTTCGGATGAAGCTAGATGCGAAAGCAAGGAAGCTAGTCTTTGTGGGTTATGATGATCGGACGAAGCTACAATGAGAGTGGTCTCAAACTGGTTACTAATCCAGTTTGTCAAGCGAGGACCAAGCATATCGAGATCGAGCATCATTTCATTCTTGAGAAGGTGCTGGAGGGGCCTCTTTCGGTCGAGCATGTTCGGAGTCAGGACAACATTGCTGACATCTTCACAAAGGCGCTGGTGAAGGGGCCGTTTACCTGGCTAAGGAGTTTACTTGGGTTGTTTTCAACTTCCCACTTCAAGGGGGAGTGTTGAAAATGTTGAAGTGGAAGTTTGTTAAGTTGGCGGTTTGAGGGGGAGACCGCGCGGTCTGGTCTGACCGCTTGGCCTTGCGGTCTCCTCTGGCGGTCTGACCTCTCTGGTCTAGCCGCGGGCTTCTCGGCGTGACCGTCGCTCTTCTGTCCAAGGGTGCCGAGGTGTGGCCGCGCGGTCTGGTCGTGTGACCGCATGGCGGAGCAGGTTTCTACCTGTTAAGGACGGCACGCGGTCTGGTGCTTATGACCGCATGATGCGGGCAGCCCGGTCTGGTGGCTGTCCGGGTTCTTTGTGGTGCGCGCGGACTAAAGCTTTCTTAGGCGCGCGGTGTCCGGTGTGTGATCGCATGGCTGGTTTTTCGGCGATTAGCTGGTATATGCGGTCATAGGTGTTTGATCGACTTGGCGGGCTGTGCCCTAGTCGGTCTGGTGTGTTCGCAGTCTCTGGAGGAGGTCGGGTGGCGAACACAGGTGGTGAGCGACATGACCGGGCGAGTTGTCATGATCGCGCGGCTTCTGTTGAAGTCGGCGAGCTCACTAAGCAGGAGGATCTTTTGCTGGTCGCGCGGGTTAACCGGTCTGGTCGCACGATCAAGGGGTGGTGATCCTATCTCATAGGGTGGTGACTGGATCAGGTCTCACGCCTATAAATAGGAGCCACTGTAGCAGCAAAAATATCGCACCAAGTGTAAGCTGAGCTCGCGACCTGTTCTTGCGGTCTGTTTTTTGTGACTGGCCGGTTAGCTGATCGAACTTGTTTTGTGCAGCTTCTGCAGATTGTGCGGGTAGCAGCGGTCACCTCCTCTTCTGATGGTGTTCGGGCGGTCTCGCGGCTTGCAGTGCGGATTGCTGGAGTTTAGGAGGATCAATGGAGTTCAGGTGTTCGCGAGGTTCTCAGTTGGTGTTGTTCAAGGCGCAGGCAGGCAGTTCGGGCGATCTTGTTTTCTAGCCGGGCGGACTGTCAGGTCGAGCGGTCTCAGTTAGTCAGACCGCTGGTTTTCCTTTCTGCTGCTTTTCTCTTCTGTTTTTATGTACTGGCAAAATCATGTCTCGCCATGTATACCTCGCCCTGTAATGAAGAACTTTGCTTGATCAATAAAGATTGTGTTTGCTTTATGTGCTTCTGGTCGATTGGTTTGAGCTTTTAGTTATACAATTCCTGCTCACTCCTAGATCTACAGAAAATTTCACAAATCCATGAAGATATCCTTGTCAATCTCGCCGTACAAGAAAACATTCTTTATGTTGAGTTGCCAAATCTTCCACCCTTGGCAAGCTGCCAATGCGATCACCACCCGAACCGAAGTCATCTTGGCAATAGGGCTAAAGGTTTCTTCATAATCCTCCCCATACTTCTGAGAGAATCCTCGAGTTACAAGGCGAGCCTTATACCACTCAATTCTACCATCAGCCTTCTTCTTCGGCTTGAAAACCCACTTGCAAGTCACTGGAATAACTCCCTCAACCTTAGGCACCAAGTCCCATGTCTCATTCTTCCTGAGAGCAGCCATTTCTTCATCCATGGCTCCTTCCCACTCCTTGATTCTAACGATGCTTTCAAAGTAAGATGGCTCTCTCTCATCCAGGGGACCTGCGAAGAAACATG
The DNA here is from genome assembly GCA_033032865.1 of Dactylorhiza incarnata. Taxonomy (NCBI): domain Eukaryota; kingdom Viridiplantae; phylum Streptophyta; class Magnoliopsida; order Asparagales; family Orchidaceae; genus Dactylorhiza; species Dactylorhiza incarnata. Next base: position 1,781,288 of record JAWHQI010000092.1, read on the forward strand.
AGACGAAGCTCACCAAATTTCCCCCTGTATACCGATCTGGTGGAATGATAGTCCTCTTGAACCTCTTCAGAGCCTTACTCTGATCCACCTCTTCAGCTACTTGTTCTGGACTAGTTCTTTTTTCAGGTATACTTGGAGTATCGCTCCCCCTGCTTCCAGAACCTGAAGCACCTGACCCAGAGCTAGAAACACCTGAAGCACCTGGAGAAACAGGCAACTCCACCAGAACCTCCTTTGTAGCTTCTTCAAGTCCACCATCTGACCTGCTCTCTTGTAACTCAACAGAAGAGCTACCTTGGTATGACGTCGGCTCATCAAAATACCACATCCCTTGAGACCACATATCTCCGTGTCTCAGGATCCATGCATCTCCAGCCCTTCTTCTGGTCATCATAACCGACGAACACTAGCTTCCTTGCTTTCACATCTAGCTTCATTCTGAGAGCATCAGGAACATGCATGTATCAGGTAGATCCGAACACTCGAAAGTGTTCCACGCTTGGTTTCTCCTTGAACATCAACTAATGAGGAGTCTTCATGTTGATAGGACAGAGAGGCATCCGATTGATGACATAGGCCGCACAAGACATTCCCTCTGCCCAGAAGGACTTTGGAATACTCTTGGCATGAAGCCAACATTTGCAGGTCTCCGTCAGATGACAGATATTCCGCTCTGCAACTCCATTTTGTTGTGGAGTGTGAGCACAAGAGAGCTCTCTCCGGATGCCATGCTTCCTGTAGAAGTTACATAACACATTTGAGGTGAACTCCCCTCCATTGTCGGTTCTAAACTTCTTGATCCACAGGTTAAGCCAACCTTCCACCAGCTTCTTGAACTCCACATACCTCTCGAAAGCCTCTGACTTCTCCTTCAGAAAATATACCCAAGTATATCTGGTGAAGTCATCAATCAAGACCAGCATATACCTGCTACCTCCAAGACTGGCAGTTGCGGTAGGTCTAAACAGATAACCATGAACACATTCCAATGGTGCTTTGCATCTACTTTGTGATTTGTCAAATGGAAGACGTTGAGATTTACCAAACTGAGAACTTGCACAAACGTCACCATCACCGAAAGATGATAGACTAGACAGACCTTTCACAAGGCCTCTTCCCGCCATGGCCTTTAGCTTATCCATCCCAAAATGCCAAAGTCTTTCATGCCAGATAACAACGCTGTCGTTAGCCCTCATCTTATAAACATAGGAGCTTGTTGATAGAACAAACAAGTCCTTCACCCGTCTCCCTACATGAGTGATCTCAGCCTTCACGACTGAAACATTTCGGAGAAATTTTACTTCTGTTGGACCAAACAGAACGTGATAGCCAACATCAACAACATTGGTCACCGAGAAGAGGTTTTTCTTCATTCCCGGAACATGATAGACACTCTTCAACGTGAGTGGACCTCTATCTCCATTCAAAGAAACTACACCCTCCTTCTCAACAACATGTATAGTATCATCAGCAGTAATAATAACATCATTACCTGAGTATGCTTGCAACGAGGAAAACTTCGACTCATCCCTGGTGACGTGATGACCACACCCAGAGTTCACTATCCAATCATTTTGATAGTTCATGGAAGCCAATGCCCGAACACAAGTGCCCATCATGAAAGCACCACCACCACCCCAACTACCTTTAGCATTGGAACCCGCTTCCTCCTTAACTGCAGCAAGCCCTGGCTGAAGATTGACTTTACAGTCTCTCTTGAAGTAACCAAGCTTGTTACACCTGTAACATCTCGGCCCTTTCTTCTTCTTCCCATCAGACTTAGGAGCATAACTCCTCTCCTACTGATATGCAGTTGAAGGTCCATCGCTAACAAATGACTTCTTCTTGTCCCATCTCTTCTTCTTGCTAGAAAAGAGAACCTCACCTTCTCCCCCAGAGACTAACATCCCTGCCATTTGCTTAGCCAAACTCTATTCCAAAGCAAGTAAGTTCTCCAGCTCCAGCAACGATGGTTGATTGGCCCAACCTTGCATAGAAGTAACAAAGGCCACATACTCCCTCCACAAGCTGCGGATTATGTGCCTCTTCAGCTTTGCTTCTGAGATTGCCTCATCCGGGTGCAATGCCGATATCTCTGCCCATAAGTTCTTCATCTTTAAGAAGAACGTTGAAATGGAAAAGTCACCTTGAGTTGCCTTAGCCAACTTATTCTATAAGAACTGTAGCTGAGCTACATTCTTCTTATTGAACAAGCCATCCAAGGCTGTCCAAATCTCAGCAACTGACCTACATCCAATGATATGGTCAAACAACTTCAGAATGATGAGTCGCTTGAGAGTGAATTTTGCCTTTGCATTTGTTCTCCTCTAAGCCTTCACAAGCTCAGCATTCCCCTCAGCAAGAACAACAGCTTGTCTTGCTTCTCCTCTGTCTACCTCCCATAAGTCCTTGCCAAGCAGATAGCTCTCCATGCACGCCTTCTACTTTTTAAAGTTAGTCTGCGTAAGGAGCTCAATACCAAGACCTCTAGCATATCTTCCTTCCATTGTTATCTCACTAATTGACAACCGACTTGCAGAAACCCAAGCAGAAGACAACACTGATTACTGCTCAGAACCTGGCTCTGATACCATGCTAAATTTTTTAGAGGTCAAGGAATGAAGTAATAAAGTGGAACACCTCAACACAATCTACAAGTATGGCAATCAATGACAATGGGAAGACAGAATAGTGCTCTTATATTAACTATCTCTTTACATCTAGAGACATACATGACGAGACATGATTTATAAGAATCACAAAGGAGAGAAGCACAAGACAAAAAACAAGTCGCCAGCGAACTGCCAAAGCAGTGATCGCCATACTGCTCGAACAGCCAAGCCGCACAACAATCCCTGAGACCGTGCGAACAGAGCAAGCTTGATGACCTGCAAACTGTCAGACCGCAACCACAGACTGCATAACCTGCTGCCTTATTCAACTGCTGAAAGCCAAACAACCTGTCCGCACTTCAAGATCGCCTGACCGCGAGGTCGCCTGATCACAGAAGCTTCAGTGAACAGAAAACAGAAACTGCACAAACTATCGCCAAACTACAAGATGAGATCGCCTGACCGCTGAGGTCGCCTGATCGCCAAGTTCATCGCGAACAGCCCAAGGACTACAACACAGATTGCATAGAGGAAAACCACTGGCGTACTGATTCTTCACAACTGGGAAGTCACCATGGAAGAAAACCGCATCCTGCTGGCCGCTAACCTGCGAACACAACAAATGGTCAAACCACTTCCAGACCGCGCGACCTCAAAGATGAGACCGACACAAACAACCCAAGTAGTAGTTCTTACAGTTCTCTGCTACAAATGACAAGCCCTGCACCTCTATTTATAGGCAAACTGACGGATGTCATCACCGCCCAACAAGAAACACACTAACCGCCAACCAGATCGCGAGTGGTCTCATAAGACAGACCGCCCGATCTCAGCACTTGGACAATAGACCACCCAAGGTAAAACCCAGCCAGAACACCCGTGCAGACTGCGCGGTCTCTGCGGTCTCATTTTCTTCAGTCCGCCCAGACCCCTTCCACTTCTATTTCAAAAATTCAACACTTTCTTCACATGGCTGCTCCAGCCATGGATAACCTTGGTGAGCAGATGAACTTAACCAGACAGTCAACTCATGAAATCATTCAGAATCAAGTCACTATGTCAGGAGATAGCTTTTCAACAAGTGGCCAATTTCATGAATGAAGACAGATAACTTATTGAACAGAATGAACTTAAATTCTCTAACTTTAGATGGTCATTTATTGGAAGTCAAGAACAATCTGGATGAGGCTAAACATCATTTGCATGTAAGGATCAACTTAGTATAATTGGCCCTAGATGAACATACATCTGAAGAAGTCCTAAAGGGGGAGAGAGCAATAATGAATGCAGGCTCCAACCAGGATATGTGGACTGTAAATCAGCTAAAGAAAGCCTTTCAAAAGCCACCCTCTGTTTTTGAGTTGGCAGAACCCTTCGTAAGCACTGCTTCAGAAGAATATGGTATTGAAGCTGGAGAATCTTCCACATCAAGGAAAAGGAAAAGAACTCAGAGCAAGAAGTACAGCCAAAAGAAAATAAGTGAAATAAAGCAGGATCCACAATCAGGCAACTGGAGTCCAACCTCTAGGAACCTTATTTCAGAATCTTGGATGGAATTTGGATATCCCCAAGATGGCTCAGAGAGAGTGTATTATTCTGCTGATTAGAATCTGCACCTAAATCAAATGGAGAAAAGGAGGAATTACAAGCTAGCATTTCCCCATGGTCCTCCTCCTTCTCCAATGAAGATATCCAAGCCAATCAGTTTCTATGAGATGCTGAAGAGGAAAGGCAAAGTGAGTAGCAACATGAATTGAAGAATATTTCTCTTGAATGTTTGTGTGGAAAATGATTGAAAATTTTGTTTAAAACATTATCTCTATTTATATAATATTGGTAGTTGAATCTTTTTGTGTTGCCTGAGTATCTTTAATTGTGATTATACTTATTGTCTGGCATTTATCATTGAGGTGAGTTATGACTTCTTCAAATAGGGGGAGATTGTTGGGAACAGTGCACAACAATGTTCCTGATTTGAAGAAGTGCTCAGGTCAATGATAAAAACACTATGTATTTGATGGTATGTTCTATCCATAACTACAGAGTATAGACCGTATGTCCTGTACTTCTCTAATCTCTCCAAGTACAAAATCGTTGAGAAGGACTGGACATATCGTCGAATAAGATGTATATATCATTGAGACTACTCGCAGAGATCAGCAGAAAGATTATGTCATTAATCTTCATGACAATATGGACAATACGACGATATCGTTGTGTCAACAGAGTACACATGATGATATCATTGTAAGAACAAGAAGAATCAACCAAGTCACAGTATCGCCGTGTCAACAAGTATCACACGACGATATCATTATGAAATCTGGCATGATGAAGCTCTTCAGGAATCTTAATGTTAAGTATCTAGCTAAGTCGATGACATCGTCGTAAGGGAGCCTTGTCGTCGAGAAGACTAAGTCAAAATTCATAGAGACAGTTTGCAGCTGAAGTGTTCTTTATCGTCAGGATGATCCTAACGATATCGACGATAAGTCAGGATGATCTCAACGATATCGCTGAGAAGACCCTCAAGTCGGCAAGATGTTCATATCGTCGAGATATCCTTCATATCGTGCAAGTATAGCTGAGATATCTCATATCGTCGAGATATCCTTCTTAGAAGAAGACTTAAGAAGACTTGAAGAATTTTCTAAGTCCAAGATGGATAGGCTTGACGGCAAGGTATGTTGTCGAGATGTTGCTCATATCATTGAGACAGACCGAGATAATTCGAAATGCGCTGTCTGCATTTAATGCCGCCGCCTGATAGTCCAATCAGCTCATGCCGTTAAGGAATGGGCCTCTGACACTTAAATGACATCTGAGTAAACCGTTAGACAGTCCCTCAGTCATATAAAAAGGATAAGTGTCTGCCTTAAGAAAACACAGAGAATAATCGAATCAATCGAACAGTAAAGACGGCTGTGTGAAGAAGGAACAAACTCTCGAGATCAAAATTGCTCTTTCTCTCTGTTCTCCAAGTATCAGTCAAACAACATCGACTGTCAAGCTATGTTCCTGATTGAAGAAAGGATTGAAGATAAGCCTGTGTTCTGCAAGATAAGATCTTTATAGCTTTCTCTTCAAGTACAGAGGCCGTCAACATCTGGGCCTCAGAAGAACTCTCTAATATTTTCTTTACTGTGTTAAGTGTTCTTCATTATTATATCTTATACATTCTCTGTAGGGCTTGAGGGATTAAGTTGTAGGGCTTGAGGGTCTGAGATGTAGGGCTTGAAGGCCTGAGTTGTAGGGTTCCTGGAACCCGAGGTAGGATCCTAGAAGGATCTGGGTTGTAAAGCTTGAGGGCCCGAGTTCTAAGGCTTGTGTGCCTGAGGTGTAAGATCTGTAGAGTAGATCTGAAATTTGGTGGAGTTTGCTGACTCTAGCACACTGCTAGATAGGCGCAGAGGGATAATGGACTACTCAAGACACATTGTCTTGATAGACCACTATAAATTTGGTGTTCTTATGTGTTGTGATTTTGTGATTGTTTGCCGTGTTATGATCTGAACTATCTGCTTTTGTGCATAAATTTAAAAACAGTCATATAACCTATTCTCCCCCTTAAGGTGATAGTTCCATATATAACACTTGTTGGGAGCAGTGCCCAATAATGTTCCTGATTTGAAGAAGTGCTCAGATCAATGATAAGTACAATTTGTATTTGATGGTATGCTTAGTTTATGCTTGCAGAGATTTAATCATATGTCCAGTACTTCTCCAATATCACTAAGTACAAAATTGTCGAGAAGGATTGGACATATCATCGAATAAGCATGTATACATCATCGAGATTATACTCAGAGTTAAGCAGAAGGTTCATGTCAGTTATCGTCGAGATAATATGGACATTCCGACGATATCGTCGTGACATCAAAGTATACACAATGATATCATCGTAAGGATAATACGAATCGATCAAAGTCCAGTATCGTCGTGTCAACCAGAATCACACGATGATATCAATGTAAGGTCTAAGAAGAGTTAAGTCAAAGTATTCGGCAATGTTGACGACATAATCATAAAGAGAACTTGTCGTCAAGATGAGAAAGGAAGCTTTCTAAAGATCTAAGTAAGAATGCTCGACAATGTCAATGACATCGTCGTAAAAGAAGCCTTGTCATCAAAAAGGCTAAATGAGAACTCTTGAAGACAGCTTATGGAAGAAGAATCGCTTGCCGTCAGAATGATCAAGACAAGATCGTCGATAAGATAGTATGGTTTCAATTATATCGTCGATAAGACAGTATGGTCTCAATGATATCGTCGACAAGTCAGAATGGTTTCAACGATATCATTGATAAGACAGTATGGTTTCAACGATATCGTTGATACGACAGAATGGTTTCAACAATATCAACGAGAAGACCGCAAGTTGACAACAAGATTACGATGATACCTTTAAGATGACTTTATGTCATCGTAGTACAAGTGTAGCTGTGATATCTTGTATCATCGAGATATCATTGTCTAAAGAAGATTGAAGAAAGCTTGAATATTTGTTCAAGTCCAAGAAGGATCGACGAAACGACAAGTTCTGTCATCGAGACATTGCAAATGTCATTGAGATAGATCAAGACATTTCAAATCGCACTATCTGCATTTAATGCCGCCACCCGATGGTCCAATCAGCGTGTGACGTTAAAGAATGGGCCTCTGACACTTATAGGACATCCCTGGAGACCATTAGTCAGCTCCTCAGTCTTATAAAAGAGATAAGTGTCTGCCCTAATTTACTAGAAGCAAGGAACACAGAAAACATGAAAGATTCAATAGAACAGTAAGCGATTGCGAAAAGAAGGAACAAGAACCAGAGAACAAAACTTCCTCATCAAGTGTTCTCCAAGTTTCAGTCAAGCAATAATGGCTGATAAGTATTGTTCCACATTGAAGAAAGGATTGAAGAAGCATTTGTGCTGTCCAAGAAAAGATCAGAAGCATTCTCTTCTAAACCAAGAAGCCAATCTTCATCCGGCTCAAGTTTCAGTCTATAAATATCGACTAATAAGTATCATTCCAAATTGAAGAAGGGATTGAAGAAAAATCTGTGCCGTCCATGATAACATCAAAAGCATTCTCTTCAAGTCCAAGAAGGCAATCTTCATCCGGCTAGAGAAGTTTTTCTCAAATCTTTTTCTGTAGGGCTTGCGGGCCTGAGCTTGTAGGAACTGTTTCAGATCTGAGTTTGTTGGTCTTGAGTGCCTGAGTTTGTAGGACTTGAGGGCCTGAGTTTGTAGGGCTTGAGGGCCTGAGTTTGTAGGGCTTGAGGGCCTGAGATTGTAGGGCTTGAGGGCCTGCGATTGTAGGGCTTGAGGGCCTGAGTTTTGGTGGAGTTTTCCGACCCTATCACACTGCTAGAGAGGCGCAGAGGGACAGTGGACTACTTAAGACACTCTGTCTTGAGGAACCACAATAAATCTTTGAGTGCTTTTTGTGTTGTGTTTTGAATTTCTAAATCCATACACCAGGATATTCATAGAGATAGACTCACAAGAAAGAGGGTCAGGAGTTTTTAAAATACCTATTCACCCCCTATAGGTGATTTGATAACATCCATAACTAACAAGTGGTATCATAGGGAGGTTGTTCAAAGAAAGCCTAACAGCTTGGAAAGATCTGCCCTTGGGTGTGTCAAACCATCAGATCAAAAGATTAAAGTTTTATGAAGAAAATGAGAAGATATAATATTAAGAAGTTCAGATCTCTAAGTGAAAGCAGCTGCAACACTTCTTATCTTGAAGAAGAAAGATGTCTATGGCCAAATGAGAAAGGAATCAGAGCACCCCTGACTATCTCAGACAGTGAATCTAAGGATGAAGAAGGCTCTGTGGCTAGAGAAAGGATAAGGGCACCACTCACTCTCTTAGACTACGACTCTGAGGATGAGGAACTCTATGGGTTGGTTGCCTTATCAAATAAAGAAAGTCATGAGGATTCACGTCCTGCTCATGTATGTACTACTCACATATTTCCAGTACCTGCTTCATTTGAATAGACCAAGATTGCATCAGATGATTGCTCATCATCTGAAGATGATGTAGAAGACTGGTCATCATGCAATAATAAGAACCATGCTAAACTGATAGAACAGTTTAGGACTCTCTTGGCAGCTCTTAAAAAGAGCAAGAAATTGGTCAAATCTTAAGTTGAAGAAATTAGAATCCTCAAGCCCTTCAGATCTCAAGTTGGTGAGAAGAACAAGGAGGAGATTAGATTATATGGGAGCTTGTCCTACTTCAGAGGAATTATGATGCTCATAATAGGACAATCAAGTCTCTAGAGAAAACATGCATATAGCAGAGAGAAAGCTTGTGACAAGCTTCTCTAGGCCCCAAACAGTTTCCCCTATTATAGACTGCTTCTCCACTCAAGATAGAGGAGGACTGGGATATAATAAGAAAGTTGGAGAGATTCCCAAGCTAGAACTGTCTTTCAGAAGATTGTCTCTCCACAAACACCATCAACCAAATAGAAGGAAAAGGCTTTGCCTCAAAAACCTATTCCCAAAGAAAGATCATTGACTGTGCAAACAATTCCAAAATCAAGGCACAATCACATGATCTGTAGAAATGAATACTGTAAAGCAGCCTGCTCATCTAGTCACCTATCCCCAACTCAGAAGGTGACTCAGAAGAGGAGGTACAATAGATTTGGGTGCTAGTGCTGTGAAAAGGCCCTACTTTGCTATAGATTGTTGGTTCAACCCAATAATGTTCAAAGCAAGGTATAAGAAGCCAGTCAACAATTTGACTGCAAAAGCTGCAGTAGGTAGAGATATTTCTTACTGTGCTAACAAGAACCTAAGACCCAAATTCACTTGGGTTCCTATGGGATCTTAAATCTCTGCCTTGCAGGTTTGTCCAAGTAGCCAACCAAATGTCAATATGTCCAATGGACAATAAGTAATCCAGGTATAAATCTGGAATAAGAAGAAATTTATCTCAAGCAAAGGTATCATACTTGACATAATTATTGGATCTCGCAATTAGTCCAATAACCCAGGTATGTGTCCTTTCACAATTTAAAATTAGGAATCTTTAAATAAATCACATGTTTAGAAATAGAGTAAAAAAACATTTGCTCTAAGTCATCACATGAAGACGTGTGACCTGACAACTCTAAAAAGAAAGAAAGAAGGGAACTAAATGTGAGTTTAGTTCTGCAACAAAGTGAAGCACCATGTCAAATCCAAAACAACATACAAAAACTTAGGCTGCTGGATGACAGTATATGAAGACATGTCTGCCAAAAAGAATAGTTCAACAGTTGAGGGGGAGAATCATGCTGAGCCCTTAACCCAAGAATCTCTGTTGCCAATCAGGGATGAGACTGTTGTTTTGGGGAAGTGCTCAACAGAAAGATGGGAGTGGCTCTGTACTACTCCAAAAAGGCTGGATTCCAAGATGTTGGATAGGTGGGATAGGTCTATATCCAAAGGACCTATAACTACCTCTTCAGTTCAACAAAAGAAATCAAAGAAAGATGCTAAGGTGGTTGCCTCAGAGGAGGAGGATCCCTGTAGTAGCTTTGAGGAAGGAAGAGCCCCATCCCAACAGAATCCTGATCAGAGTGAGGGGGAGATATCTCTATATCCAGAAATCTCAGGGAAAGAAGTTACAAGATGAATGCTGAAGACACCATCCTCAAAAAGTGTGGACACTCTACTACAACAAAGCCATCAGATAAATGTGAATCTGAAAAGAGGGGCATGGTGAAGAGGAGCAAAAGGTGTCAACTAAAGCAGAAGGAATGAAGGATGCTGCTGCTTATAATGATAATCTCAGTAAAGCTTCTGTCCAACTGAACAACACAGCAGTAAGAAGGAGCATACAAGGATCCGAGTGTAGGATAGGATGAATCTTCTCCCAAGGGTGATGGTTTAGAAAATCAAGGGAAGGTGAAAGGTGCAGAGAATAAAAGAAACTGAATTGGCTCATGTGATAGCTGAAAGCAAGTGTGTGGTTGAAATTCTATTTTGAAAACATTTAACTTAATTGTAAAATGATAATAAAGTAGTGACACTCTTAAATGTGCAACTACTTATGCATATGAATGCGAAGCTAATACATAACACACTGATGCTGCAAAAGAATAAACAAAGACAATATCATTGTGTCTACAAAATGAAATTGTCGTAAAAATAGTGTGTGTCGTCGAAATGACTCTACGAATTCGGCGTAACGTCACGACGATACCTAAGTCTCTACTCAAGAAATCAGAATTCTGAAATAAATCGATCACAACCATTTAATCTAATTTAATTAAAATATTTAACAAGCGACACTTCGCCTCCCACACCATAAGTTATAAATAGGGTTAGATGTCTTGAATTAAAAAGCACTTGCTATGATGATTGGTGTTGGACTTCTTCTTTTTGTTTTATAAATAAAAGATAACCTTTATATTAAGAGTTTAGAATTGGCGGATGTTTTCGAAGAGTCTCGCAAGTACTCCTACTTTGAGAAATTAACCGTTATCCTATCGAAGGATAGAAGCAACGATCTTTTTCTTCTTTCGGAATATTGACAATCACGCCTCGGCTACAACGCCGAATTCTATTGAATTAAAAAGTAGAAAAGGAGAGTTTTGCACTAAATGAGTTAGGAAAGCTGTGTTTGAATTTTTAGTCCAAATTAATCATTTGATAAAGGCAAGTATACCATAGTGCAAGTAATACAGGATATTTTTAGAAAATATCGGGATCGTATATTTCCGCGGGTCGTGTTGATTAAGCTACTTCGAGGAACGAACTATTATTTTATCGGAATAATAATTTTAGTTGGTTTAACTAGAGTTCTAAGTGATAAAAAGCGAAAGATGATAATAAGCGATTAACTAGAGTTCTAAGCGATGAGAAAGATAGCGCGCGACGTCGAATTACCTTGAGACGAAAATAGATTTTTTCGTAGAATTAAAGTGATGACTTTTCAAAATATTAAGATGACTTGGCCGTGGAGGTTCCATAATTATGAACGCTCCTCTCTCGAGGGTACGCCCACCTGAGATTATGAATATTCGACCGAACTCTCGTTCTACAATCGAATGTTCTTAATACTCGCTTTATGTTGTGAACCCCGCTATTGGGTTTTTATTTCCAATTCGGGAGAATTACCTCGTCCTCTCTCGAGGGTAGAGCGCACTTCTCTTTACCTGTGAGTGATCAGTCCGTACGCACGAGCCTCTCGGCTAACTAGGTATGAAAACGGAAATGAAAACCACACATCGATTATGTGGCTCCACTCAACGTTATTCTCGGGTAAACCTTAAGCGTTAATTATTTTAGAAAGAGATGTTTTAATTTTATAGAAAAACTATTTTTGTGTCCCAATGCTCTTCGACATCGTGCGCTAAAGGAAATTAGCCACTCATCGGAATGGAGACGGCATTATCGGTTGAAAAATACATGTTTAATAATTAAAGCGGATATAAGGGGTAAAAAGGAAATAAAAAGACTTATATAAAAACAGTAATAATATCCGTCCCAACCACCTTAAACAAGCGCTAAAAAGTTCTTAGCCTCTTATTCAAGAAGGGGGTGGTATAGAAATGAAAAGACTTATAAAGGTGCAGAAATAATATCCGTCCCAACCGACTTAAATAAGTGCTAAAGTAAATTAGCCTCTTATTCAAGAAGGGGGTGGTATAGAAATGAAAAGACTTATAAAGGTGCAGAAATAATATCCGTCCCAACCGACTTAAATAAGTGCTAAAGTAAATTAGCCTCTTATTCAAGATGGGGGTGGTATATAGCAGTTATATAAAGACTGAAATAAAACTAAGTTACAAAAAAGGAAAATACTATCTCATACACGCACACACTCTAAAAAAAACTGAAAAAGAAAGCGTTTAAAATGAAAGCGATAAAATAAGGCGAAAAAGAAAACGATAAAACTATTTTATGAAAGCTTGTAAATCTAAGTTATGAAAACAGTAAACCTAGATTATGAAAGCAATAAAACTAACTGTAAAAGCAATAAAACTAAATTATGAAAGCAATAAAGATAAACTCATACACGCACACACACTAACATTAATAAAAAGAAGATGATCCAAATGAGAAAAACATCATTTTATTTCTGAAATCAGCATTACAACTAGACTAGGAAGACGAAAAAAACTACAAACGAACTTAAACTGAATTGCATAAGAGAAGCTCACAATCACTCAAAAGAACTCACAATACAACAAAAACCACTCAAAATTTGGATGAAAAATACTTCAGCCGAGCCCCTCTATTTATAGGGAAAATTTGAGTTTTACACGCCCTAGGTCACGGGCGTGACTTAAATGTCACGGGCGTGACTTAGGGTGTGACATTTGCTCGGCTGTATTCGCCGCCTTCTGGAAGGTCTGGCCGTCTAACATGGCTGCACACGGGCGTGACTTGGCGTGTCACGGGCGTGACTTGGTATGTCACGGGCGTGACTTGGCGAGTCACGGGCGTGACTATGGGTGGCTGATGTCGGCAGCATGGGAGCGGCTTCGAGACGTGACGCGCTGGCGGCTCACGGGCGTGACTCTGCTGGAACACGGGCGTGACTTGTAGAGTCACGGGCCTGACTTAAGCGATTTGTCGGGATTTGATCTGAATTGAGCCGTCCCGTTGATATTTGATTTTTAAAATTACACGCCCTTGGTCACGGGCGTGACCGAGGGCGTGACCTGTGAAAATTTTGCGAAAAAATGCAAAAACAAAAATAAAACTAAGTTAGAAACCAGAAATAATAAAGAAGCAATTTATTCATTAATTTACATAGAAAATTCACAATATTAATTAAAACTATACTAATAATTATACTAAAAATACATATATTTTATTACTTATCATGCCACATTTGCCCTAAAAAGCCATCATGTACTCCTTGACTTCGAAGAATGAACAAGGCGGTATTGGTGAACCCTCTCCTGATTAACCTAGAAATGGCACCAAAGAAGGAAGGATATCTGTATGAAGGAAGTGAAGTAGTAAGGAATGACTTCACGAAGGCTCCAGAAGAAATCCAAAACACAATAAGACTGTTCGATACTGTCAGCTTGGAGTTCATTCTCTCAGAATCAATAGTAATAATGAAGAGGGAAGTTCTGGAATTCTTTTCGAATGTCAAGGGTGGATCCAAGGGAACATCCATCAAAATTCTGGTCAATGGGATAAAAGTTAAGGTAACTCCATGGAGATTGGCCAAGTTCTGCAGCTGCCAACCTTTGACAAAGAGGAGGATAATGAAGAGGACACCCATGAGGGCCTAGATAAAGCTCTGGCATGGTTTGAGCATTCCAGGAAGACCTATGGGTCTCTGGAAAGGAAGAACTTTAATCAGTAAGGAAAGCTACTAGCTGACATAGTGGGAAAGACCATTCTCTGCAAGGTAGGGTCTCATGACAGGATATCTAAATAGATATTTGAGATAATGACCAGGATAATCCTAAGTAAGAAAACCAATTGGGATCAGATCATTTTCAAGAGAATACAAGAGAGCTTTCAAGTGCCCAATCTGGGAAGAATATTATTTATTTATCTGCAGCTATCCTACCCTAAAAACTTCAACAAGCAATTTGGAGTGAAAATCCATCATATGAGAAGAATGGATATCAAGGTACTAGAGAGGTGAGAAAAGGTCATAACAAGGTCTCCTAAGAGGTCACAAGTTGAAGTGAATGTGTTGAGTGAAGAAGAAAGTTCTTTAGAATAAAATGAGCCTATCCATTATCCAGAATTGTCTAGCTCTGATAAGGATGCAATTTATACTGGACTAGCAGTCCAAGAGGATCTAAGTGAAGCTCACCAGGAGGCCAATCAAGATGATCCTGCTGATGAGACTAGTAGAGACTTACAAATTGCTGAAAAGCTAAGTGCGCCTAAGGATGAACCAAGACAAACACCCCTAGAAAATCTCCATCCCCCATGTATGAGGAAGCTGAAGGGATGGATATCTATCTCTCCAACATACTGCAGAAGAAGGCTGAAGGACAACCTGATAGGCCTAACTCTTCCACAGAGCAAAGGCCAGAAAACTCCTCATTGCTGCCTCAGATAAGGATGCTCTTGGAAGAGCAAAAAATCAAATTTGAAAGCTATATTGACAATGCTGTAAATGAGAAAAGAAGAGACCTAACTAATGACACTGTAAGTCTAAGAACTGATATGAAGAATCTGCAAGAAGACACTGCAAACAGCTAGCGATTACTCATCAGGGTATAGCTGACATTCTGGAAAATCAAGGCATGATATGCAACAACATTGAGAAAGCCTACATAGCCACTAACTGGTGGATGAATGAACACAAAACCAATCTCCAAGAAAAACTAGATCAACACAATCAGGAACTGGATAGTCATCTGCTGGAGACAAAGAATCATCTGGAAAGGGGAATTCACATGCTTAAAGGGGGAGAGATCACTGATGAAGGCCAGTGGTGAGCATGCCATCTGGACCTCTAATACTATTAGGGAAGCAATGAATCTCCCTCCCCTGAACTATGATTACCCTACTGATCAACCTGCTGAAATTCTTGCTACTACTCCTGATCAGAGTAAGGGAAATGAGATAGTAGGGGAAGATGGGGTAAAGCTAAGAAAGAAAAGGTACAGAGAAGAAATGGAAAAGAAGGATGACAATGATAAGTGGAGTCCCAAATCCAGAGCCTTAGTACTAAATGCATGATAGCTCATGAAAGTGAACAAATCTAAAAGATATAAGCTGTACAGCTCCCAAGAGTGGACTAAATATGAAGATCAAGAAGAGTCAAGAAGAAGCCACATAGGAGACAAGATGACAGGAAGAATCCTAGCAGATGCTCCAGAACCACTCAAGTATCATCCCAAGCCATATGAGTAATTCAAAACGCAATCTGAGAAGAAACAAGAAGCTGCTGCCAAGAAAGCAAGGAATGAAATAAGTATGAGGGAACCAGAGACATAGATGGCTGACTTACGGAGGGCATATGTAGCAATGCTAAAAATTTCAAAACATATGTCAATATTTATAAATTCTCAATGAAAGGATGTGTGTGTTAAACTGTCTTATTCTGTGATCACATAGAACCAAACTGGAATGTCACTATTATATGCTGATTTCTTTTCGATGTACCTTATCATTGAATGAGTTATGACTTTTTCAAATAGGGGGAGATTGTTGGGAACAATGCCCAACAATGTTCCTGATTTGAAGAAGTGCTCAAATCAATGATAAGTACAATTTGTATTTGATGGTATGCTTAGTTTATGCTTGCAGAGATTAAATCATATGTCCAGTACTTCTCCAATATCACTAAGTCCAAAATCGTCGAGAAGAACTGGACATATCATCGAATAAGTACGTATACATCGTCGAGATTATACTCAAAGATAAGCAGAAGGTTCACGTCAGTTATCGTCGAGATAATATGGACATTCCAACGATATTGTTGTGACATCAAAGTATACACAACGATATCGTCATAAGAATAAGAAGAATCGATCAAAGTCCAGTATCGTCGTGTCAACCAGAATCACACGATGATATAGCTGTAAGGTCTAAGAAGAATTAAGTCAAAGTATTCGGCAATGTCAACGACATTGTCGTAAAGAGATCTTGTCGTCTGTTGTGAAAATCCCTTGTGATTTATCTAACAAATTACTTAAATTGATATCATAAGTTAGGTTATATTACCCACATTGCATAGAAAGGGTAAAATGGTCATTAGATGTCCTATGTTATCACACTCACCTTAGAGTGTCAAGACCAGGTTATGATACACACAAATTCAGTTGAGTTAAAACTTGCTTTGATTAGAAGTCGATGTAACTTCGACTAGAAGTCGACGCAACTCTGACTAGAAGTTGAAGCAACTCAATCTGCCTGTCGAAGTATCAAGTCAAGTCGACGCAATGTCTAAAGGGACTCGACGCAGAAGGAAAAGCCTGTCCAAGCCATCTTAGAAGTCGACGCAACTTCGACTTCAATTCGCCGCAGAAGATAATGTTCAAGTCCAAGTCTTCAGCCCGACGGATACATCGATAAGTAATCGACGCAACGTCGACATCTGAGTTCATCCAGAGCTAAGAAAGAATTTGAAGCTACTTCCATATGAACTCAGAGGTGTGTCGATATGACTAAAGATGAAGTCGACGCAACGTCGAATACAGACAGAAGTAGAAGGTTTTCTGTTGTCCTTTCTGGTGCTTTTCCAGATGTTCTACATGGCTGAAGTATGTTCACCAATGACTCATTTATTGCCAAGAATGGAATGGATTATTGCAGAAATACAACAAAGATATTCTTGGAAGTTATTCAATTCAGATGGACGGGCCGGGAACAAAATTAGAAGGAAATATCAATTGTCCAATGGACATTCCTTCTAAGGACAACCCAGAAGAAGAAAGAAATTCAAATTCAAATGATAAAGAATAAGTATGTTGAGATGTGAAGAAAAAGTCAACCAACTGATAATATTTTTCTGTATGTCGAAAAAGTTCTTCTTCTTCTTCCTCCTTCAACCTTAACATAGAACAGAAGAAGATCTCCTCTGCATAAGAAAAGAGAATAACAACAGTGCCACTTCTTCTTCCTCATCACATAGCAACAAGACAACACAAGTGCAAATAATCAGGATCAAGCTCATAACCCTTGCAATCATCACTATCATAAGCAAGGGTTCATCATATTCAGATCCTGAGAAAAACAGAAGCAATAACATTCAAAGAAACAACTTCTGAAAAATTTTGACAGCAGAATTCTATTCTTTTATTTCTTTCTTCTCCTTCATTCACCAACTGTAACAGAGTTTTAAGAATCCTTCTTTCAAAGGATTCAGTGGTTCTAAGAGTCTCCTTATCAAAAGACTCAGTGGTTCTAAGAGTCTCCTTATCGAAAGACTCAGTGATTCTGAGAGTTTCCTTATCAAAAGACTCAGTGGTTTTGAGAGTCTCCTTATCAAAAGACTTAGGCTCAGTTAGTGCAATCCTACCATGGAGGTAGAAGAGTAGACTACCCAC
This sequence comes from Dactylorhiza incarnata, assembly GCA_033032865.1. Classification (NCBI taxonomy): domain Eukaryota; kingdom Viridiplantae; phylum Streptophyta; class Magnoliopsida; order Asparagales; family Orchidaceae; genus Dactylorhiza; species Dactylorhiza incarnata. The sequence goes on from JAWHQI010000092.1 coordinate 1,798,876, forward strand.
ATTTTGGGGAACCACTATAAAAATCCAGTATCTTCTGGATTGATTTTATGTGCTGTCCCAGTTTATTGTTTTCTAGTTTATATTTCCTGCATTTATTTTATTCTATTTTGGTAGTGTTGATTGCATAATACTTAGTAGTTTTATTGTGTGTGCAAAATTAGGGTATAAAATATTTAAAACTCTATTCACCCCCTCTAAAGAATACTCAGAGGCACACTGTGCACTTTCAATTGGTATCAGAGATTGGTTGATCATTAAATGGTTAACACTTTGATCAAAAGATCTCCTGACTCTCATTTTCTTTTTTAAATTAACCAAAACTATTTTATAAAGAAAAATGAGTTCTAAAGATTATGCATCAACAAGACCACCAGTGTGTAACTTAAATAAGTTTACACTCTGAAAGGCTAGAATAAAGATTTATATGAACTCTATTGATGAAGACATCTTTAATGTCATTATTTTAGGTCCCCCAACACCAGTTAGAAAAGATGCAAGTGGGACAGTAACACAAGAAATTGTCCCTAAAGTAGAGTGGACTGAAGATGAAAAGAAGGTGAAGGCATGTGATGCCAAAGACATGAATATTATGGTATCAACTATGTCCGATGACATATTCCATAAGGTTGCTGACTGTAACTATGCTAAAGAAATCTGGGAATCTCTTTCCAGATTAGTTGAGGGCGGCTCTTATGAAAGAAAGGACAGAAAGTCCCTTCTCATATCCCAATATGAGAACTTTCAGAAAAAGGATGATGAGAGTGTAGCAGAGATGCATGAAAGATTCAACACCATCATAAATGAGCTAAAAGGACTAGACAAGGAAATTTCTCTGACAGAAATTAATGACAAACTCCTCATGTGCTTTCCAAGCACATGGGACTCAAGGATCTGGACTATCAGAGAGTCCAGATGTCACAAAGAAATATCCACAGATGCTCTGCTAGGCAAGCTCAAGTCCTATGAGCTCCTACTAAGAAGAAGGGCTGAGTCAGAAGCAAAGGAGAAACTCTCAACTCCTAAGGAGAGAACAATTGCTCTGAAGGCTGCTGAAGAAGTGCCTTCCATCTCCGAGGAAGAGATGTTCAATCTCTTGGACAGAAGATTCAAGAGATGGGTCAAGACAGAAGACTCCAGAAGAAAGGAGAGAAGTTCAAGCAAACCAATGTTTGATAAAAATCCTAAACAAGAAATAACTTGTTTCTCTTGCAGAAAACCTGAGCACATTGCACCAGAATGTCCTGAAGAGAAAAGGGACAAGAGCAATAAGAAGGAGCACAAGAAGAAATCTTTCAGGAGGAAAGATAAGAAGAATGGTAAAGGCTTCATTGCTGGAACCTGGAGTGACTCAGATTTTGAGTCAAGTTCCTCCTCATCTAACAGTGATGAACATAGTGCATCTGTAGAAGCCTATTTAATGGCTCTAGAAGATTCTACTAAAGAAAGTCAGGTAACTATATTTGATGACTTTGATTTCTCTTCAGAAGATTTTAAAGAATGTTTTAAATATTTTTTGCAAGATTATATTAATAGCCAAAAAGAACTTAACACACTTAGAGAAGAAATAGAATATCTTAGGAAATACAATCTATATTCAGTCAACTATGACTTAAGAAACCAGATGTATAGAAAAGAGGAAGAAATAAATACATTAACTAATAAAAATTCTGATTTAAAGAAATAACTTACAAAGGCAAAAGCCTTTGAAGACTCACTCAATGGGAGGAGTCAAAAGCTTAAGGACATCTCACAAAATCTCTCCAAGAGATTTAGCCATATTGATATAGAATCACTACCATCCACCGGCACACTAATCCATAGCAAACTTGCCTGGGAAAATCATGTAGCATTCATTAGGTCTAGTATAAATCAACCCAATAACAACTTAGAATCATGTGAATACCAAAATAGTAACCCTAATAAACTCACTATATTCAATATGGTAAACATTACTAATCAAACAGGGATTCTAGGAAAATATCCCTTAGAAAAGCCAAATAAAAATGATAAAAATCTTAATAAAAGGAATTATGCGTCGACTAGAACTCGACGCAGTTTTAAAGATGCGTCGAATGAAACTCGACGGAGTTCAGCATATGCTTTGATATCAACTCGAAGCAAGTATGGGGTGCGTCGAATTCTATTCGACGCAACCAATATTCTGCATTGAATTATTATCGACGTAACTATGTAGACACGTCGAATTACACTCGACGCAACTCTAAAATTGGGTCGATTTCTTCTCGACGCATGCTTCCAGCAAGAAATTTTCAAACATCTAGATCTCTCTCTACTTATATTCCTAGATGTTTCTGCTGTTATAAAATTAGACACATAGCCAAATATTGCTGGCATAATAATCCAGCACTTCTTCACCCTAAGGGGTATACTTAAAGACCAACTTATTCTTTCATAACTCCACATGATGATCGAAGAAAGAGACCCCAACAAGTAATGGTCTATACTAATGTTTGATTTCATGTGTAGAAAGTAGACAGTTCAACCAAAAACCAACAGTGGTATCGGGACAATGGATTCTCCATGCATATGACTGGAGCAAATGAATTGCTGGAAAACTACAAGGCCAAGGAAGGGCCTAAGGTAATTTTTGGAAATTCCCACTATGGTCAAACCAAAGGATATGGTTTGCCCAGGATTGGGGAAGTTTCTATCTCTAAGATAGCTTATGTTGAATGTACAACCCCGATATCTGCCAGGCAAGGAGGCGCGGTTCATGAAGGTAATAGGATGAAGGAGGTAATAAGGAAGAGAGGCCTTAGTACCAAAGACCTTCCCTCTCGGAGGGCTCGTTGAAGGGCGAGCGAGAAGGATCGGCGAGATAAACGCTCGCAGGCCGTTTCAGGAAGATTCCAGAGTCCAGAGTTCGACGAAAGGAGCACTGCGTTCGACGAACTCTCTAGTGATCGTCGAGCTCACCTGACTCCGTCGAGCCCACCCCTGTTCGACGAAATCATCAGAATTCGGCGAAGTATTCTATACTCATTAAAGCCAAAGGGACGGTCTCGCAAGGGGAGTCACGAGACCCAGACCTCGGCAGATATCCTCGCGAGACCCAGACCTCGCTCAATTCTATGCTCGACAAATGTTGAACGGAGCTCAGCATTCGTCAGACGGCGCCCGATGAACAAAATATATTCTACGGCAGCGCTCGGCTAGTTACAACAGGGAAGCAATGGTCGACGAGTCGCCCATCTCAGCAAACAGCGAACAACTTAGCGTTCGACATCCGTCAACCTCGTCCGTGTTCGGCGAAGTGACCTGCGTTCGGCGAAAGGCGTGTTGAGCTCGACGAAGTCCAGAGGCGGTCTCGCAGGAAGGCTCGCTAGATCGGACCTCGGCAGATACCGCCAGAATTGGCCGGCGAGGTCCTCGCAGGGTGATCGCCTAGGAGAAGCACCATGAGCGGGGCTCACAAGAAGGCCCGCGAGAGCTTCGGCAGTAGTGTTCTCGCAGTTCCTTGCCCATAGGTTGATAGGGCCAAATTACCCTTTTACCCTTGGTCGTTTGCCTTTAGCCTCTCCAAACAACGGAGTTTGGCTGTTAGCAGACCCATTTGGGGTGCAGATAGTAAAATCAAAAGGCAGGATCCTGCTATTTGCAGGCCAGATCAGAAATCCTATAAATAAGACCTAATGGGCACCTTTGGAGGGGACTTCACTTCAGCTTCTCTCTCCTCAGGCTTTCTTTGGTTAGCATTTTTGGAGCTCTCCAAGGTGCCCGAGTCTCAGCTTTGGCTTGGGAGGGGAAGCGCTCAACGATCTTCCGGGTTAATGGAGGGACCTCCTCGCTGTGACTAAGGTCTTAGTCATTTTTCTAGTCTTCAGTCTACCTTCTCCGAGGGATCAGTAAGGGCTAGCCGCCCCTCATTTCGGTGAGGGCCCCGATCTCCACAAGAGACCGAGAAATCGGTTTCAATATTTTGGTGCGGTGAGCGTGGCTGGTCCAAGAAAGTTCCAAGGAGCAAATATGACAGGAGGCGAGGATCAAGGCGAGGGGTTCAGCGAGTCACCGCAGGTGGTGAGGCCGAGGATGTTCGCGGATTTCAGGAGGGAGGTGCTTGACACCTTCGGGCTCACGGTCGCGGCGCTGCAAAGTGAGTTCGCGACCCCAGCACCCCAGGTAACCCCTCCCCCAGCAGCAGTTGGCGAGAACGCCCCAGGGGGAAGGGCCGGAAAAAGGAAGTCGCAGGAAGTTCGGTTCAAGACTTGGAGGGGCGAGTGCTGTTCGCCAGCCCGACGAGTTCCGTGCCGGCGAGCTCCGTGCCAGTGAACTCTGTGCCGACGAGCGCAGCGCAGGCGAGCGCGCGCCCGGAGGACATGGCGACTATGGGAGTGGTCCAGGCGAATACTATTCTTGCGAGCACCGTCCCCGCGAGTCTGAGTCTGGCGAGAGAGCTTGGGGGTCGTGTGGAGCGAGAAAGGGTAGCAGAAGGGGGAAGTCCCTTCTGCGAGTTGGTACTTTCTGCACCTGTCCCGGCAGGGTTCGAAGAGTGGGATAGGGTGTACAACAACGGCAGGGATGACCCCGTCCAACATCTCCAGTCTTTTGAGGACTCAGTCTCCATCAGGCCGATGTCAGATGCTTTCAAGTGTCGGCTCTTCGCCGTCACTCTTAAAGAAAAGGCCAGGGACTGGTTCCATCAACTCCCTACAGGGTTGATCTATGACTTCGAGGATTTGCGCCGGAGCTTCTTGTTGCGATTCTCAACTTCAAAGAAGAGGAAGAAGGACGCCGAATCCCTCTTCAAAGTGAAGCAAGAGCCAAAAGAGTCATTGGCTTGCTACGCAGATCGGTTCCAGAAGAAGTGCTACTCACTCAGGAGATGCCTGGGTTTGCACTCCAGCTCGCCTTCACGGTCAGGCTGAGGGAAAGTTTCTTTAAGATGGCTTTGAAGAGGAAAGCCTCCGTCTCCTACGAGGAGTTGATGGAGAGGGTGGCAGAGGAAATTGAGAGTGAGGAGGCCAACCCGGAGCTCACCAAGAGGCTAGCAAAGCTCAGTGAGCCGGAGGTCAGGCAGTAAGAGGTAAGGAGAAGGGAAGAGCCCAGGGCCCTGGAGGGGGAATGGAGGCAGCGTGCCGAAGGAATGCAGGGTCAGGGAAGGGGTTACGGCTCGGGAAGGGGTTACGGCTCGGGAAGGGGTAACTTCTATGGAGGACAAGGAAGACCCCACCAATTGGGATGGAGGCAGGGTCTGAGGCAATTGCCTCCCCCACCTCAACAAGCCATGGCGATCAGGCGGGGAAGGGGAGGAAGAGGAAGAAGAGAAGAGGCTAGAGAAGAAGCAGGGGCAGGGAGAAGGAGGAGGAATAGGATGGCGGAAGGCAAAACAGGGGAGGTGACGCTGCCGTATTGTGACTTCCATGATGAGGAAGGTCACGCGACGGCCACCTACCCAGAGTTCATGGAAACAAAAAGGGGATGAGTGCCCGCGCCGAGGCAACAACATCAGGTGAGAATCGAGGAGGTCGAGCCTCGAGGGGAGGAGGAAGAAAGGTGTGAAGACAGAGTTGATGTGGGGAGTAGAGGAGGGATCGGGGTGATCCATGGGGGGGGGGGGGGGGGGGGTAGGGGTGGAGGCAACCCGCAAGGCTAGCCTCCATACCATCTATCAGTGGAGCGTGGCCTCAACATCCACTGCTTCACCCCCGGCGGAGAAAATTACTTTCTCCCAGAAGGACATGCCAGGACATGAAGATCCGTTTTGCGATGCGCTGGTCATCCAGACCGCCATCGAGAACTTCACCGTCTCACGGATTTTAGTAGATAACGGGAGTTCGGTCAACGTCATCTTCAAGAAGGCGTTTGACGAGATGAAGGTGGAGGCCCGGAGGGTGTTGGCCTCGGATGGTCCCCTATTTGGTGTTTCAGGAGAAAGGAAGGAAGTAGAGGGTGGAGTGGGGCTCCATATGACCCTCGGAGGACAGTCCCGAAACTGCCGCTTCGTGATAGTGGATGCCCCGAGCAGCTACAGCGCCATCTTCGGACGGCCTCTCACCAGCGTGTTTCGATGCGTCCCTTCCACTTTCCATCAGTGCCTCAAGTTCAGCACGAGTGGAATCCAGGTCCGGGTCCGGGGAGACCCCAAAGTTGCGAGACAGTGCTATGTGATGGCTGTCAACACCATAGCCTGGATGGGAGAAGCGGAGGAGTGGGACAAAGTGATGGAGGAAGCGACAGAGGTTGGAGGCGAGGAAGAAGAAGAGGAGAGGATGGAAGAAGAGGAGAAGGAAGAGGGTACCCAGGAAGGAGGAGTGGAGGAGTTGATGATGGTAGGGGAGGAAGAGATGGAGGAAGGAGCCCAAGCGCTCGCTTGCGGCGGAGAGAAGGAAAGTGCTTGGGGAGAGCAATCTAGGCTCGATGCCGTGGATGAGGTCGTGGAGCTTGAGGTCACCACTCGGCTTGGGGTGGTGGAGAAGGTCTGAGTCAGCGGGGAGCTCAGTTCGGAGGAGTAGGCTGAGATCCTAGCCAGCGTGCAGAAGAATGTGGATGTCCTCGCTTGGAGCGCCGCAGAAATGCCCGGGATCGATGCGGATGTGGCTTGCCACCGCCTCAACCTCGACCCCGGCACCCGCCCCATCCAACAAAAGAAGAGGTCCACTGCGGACAAGCTGGAGGGACCAATCCGCGAGGAGGTGAAAAAGCTCACACAAGCAGGTTTTGTGTCGGAGATCCAATATCCAAGCTGGGTCTCCAATGTAGTCATGGTAAAAAAGGGGGGAGGTAAGTGGGCGCATGTGTATCGACTTTTCACTTCTTAATAAATCATGCCTGAAAGATTGCTACCCCCTGCCTAGAATCAACGCGCTGGTTGACTCAGCCGTTGGTTTCTCTGTAATGTCTTTCTTAGATGCTTTTTCAGGTTATCATCAAATGCGCATGCACCCCCCGGACATCAAAGATGTCTCCTTCATCACGGGGGATGGATGCTACTGTTATAAGATGATGCTCTTCGGGCTCAAGAATGCAGGTGCCACATATCAAAGGATGATGGATTGGGTCTTTCGCGAACAAAGGGGAAGAAACTTGGAGGTATATGTTGATGATCTCATGGTAAAGAGCCGGGACCTTTTTGTCTCACCTCCGAGACCTTGAGGAGACGTTTGGGACCCTATGGAAGTATAAGATGAAACTCAACCCACTGAAGTGTGTCTTCGGGGCTAGCCGAGGGAAGTTCCTAGGCCACTTGCTCACCCCGGCGGGGGTGGAGCCTAACCCAGACAAGGTCAAGGCGATAATGGAGTTGGGGTCGCCGAGAAACCCGAAGGAGGTTCAGAGCCTCACGGGGAAGCTGGCTGGACTTAGCAGGTTCCTCTCCAAGGCGGGAGAGAAGTGTGCGCCCTTCTTCAAGGTGCTGAGGGGCAATAAAAAATTCGAATGAACCCCGGAGTGTGAGGAAGCTTTTCAAGCTTTGAAAGGGCAACTCACCCAAACCCCCCTACTTCAAGGGCCGAGATCGAGAGAAGGCCTATCCCTATACCTGGGAGTAGGACTTGAAGCGGTAAGTTCAGTATTAATCCGTGAGGAAAGAGGAAAGCAGTTCCCTATCTACTATGTCAGCCGAGTGCTGAAGAAGGCTGAGCTCCGGTACCCAATCTTGGAGAAGTTGGCTTTCGCATTGGTGGTGGCGGCTCGGAGGCTCCGACCCTACTTCCAGGCACATTCGATCAAAGTGGTAACATATCACCCACTTCGCAAAGTCATGGAAGGGGTGGAACACTCGGGAAGATTGGCAAAGTGGTCCGTGGAGCTGAGTGAGTTCAACATTACGTTTGTCCCTAGGGTGTCAATCAAGGCCCGGGCAATGGCAGACTTCATGGCTGACTACACATCCAAAGTAGGGGAACATGAACCGCCTCCCCCAGTGGTGCGGAAGATGTTGGTAGATGGTGCCTCAGGAAGACACTCCTATGGAGGGGGAATCATCTTGGTGAGCCCCCAAGGGACCAAGATCGAGCAAGCTTTGAACATCCACTTCCCAATTACCAACAACCAAGCAGAGTATGAGGCGGTGATAGCGGGCCTGCGGTTGGCTCGGGAATTGGGGGTGCAAGATTTGGAGGTCTCGACGGACTCCATGGTGGTCGCATGCCAAGTCAGGGGGGAGTTTGAGGTGAAGGATTCGACTCTCCTGCGGTACTTAGAAAAGGTCAAGGGGGTCATTGGGCATTTCCGCACTTTCTCCATCAAGCACGTGCCAAGGGAAGACAGCACCCCCGCAGACCTCTTGGCCAGATTCGGTCCCCGAGCAGGGGGAATAGTTGCAGAACTATTCCGACCCACCATCGAGGAAGGAGAGTTGATGGAGGTGGATCAGCGGGTCTCGTGGATGGATCCTTTCGTCACTTTCCTATCATCAGGGAAGTTCCCTGAAGGAGACATAGACAGACGACGCTTCAGGTATAAGTCAGCTTATTACTCCTTGCATGCAGGAGGGCTATATAGGAAGACACTCTCGGGATTCCTGGCCCGTTGTGTCTCCGAGGAGGAGGTCCTGAGAGTCCTGGAAGAAATCCACTCCGGGGAGTGTGGCAGTCATTCCGGGAGCCGAACCCCAGAGGGGAGGGTGTTGAGGCAAGGCTATTTCTGGCCCACCCTCAGCAAAGATGCGGCGGAGTTCGCAAGGAGGTGTTCAAAGTGCCAACTCTATGCTCCACTCCAACTCCTCCCAACCCAGAGAATTCAGACCTAGTTGGACCTAGTTGGCCCTTTCCCTCAAGCTAGTGGCCAAAGAAGATTCTTACTGGTCATGATCGACTACTTCTCCAAATGGGTGAAAGTAAAGGCCCTAGCCAATGTAACATCTCAAGTTGTAAAGAATTTTGTGTGGGGAGAAATAATCTGCAGGCACGGCCTCCCCTGGCTATAGTGACGACAATGGGCCTCAATTTGCTAGCGAAGAATTTGTTAGTTTCTGCACCCAGCTTGGCATCGACCTCAGGTTCGCATCGGTTCACCACCCGAGAAGCAACGGCCAGGTGGAGGCGGCAAACAAAGTAATCGTCAACCTACTAAAGAAGAAGGTGGAGAATCTCCGGTGGAACTGGGTGGAGCAGCTACCCTCTGTCCTCTGGGCACTAAGGACTACTCCCAACACCGCCACCGGAGAGACCCCATTCAAACTTTCTCACGGGTCCGAAGCAGTCCTTCCCATAGAATTCGAAGTAAAGACCCCCAGGGTGATCGCTGCAGGTGAGGGAGATGAAGAGTGGCTGGTGGCTAATGATGTGGAACAAAGGCTATCCTTGGACCTGGTGGAGGAACTCCGGGACCAGGCCACCATCAGGCAGGAAGAAATCAAGCGGCAAATGGCCCGATATTTTGACAAGCACATCCGAGTAAAACATTTTCAGAAAGGAGATCTGGTCTTGAAAAAGTTTGACGCGGCCAGAAGAGGGGCCTCGGTAGGTAAGCTCAACCCCAATTGGGAGGGTCCATACATTGTAAGCGAAGTGCTCAAGTAGGGGGGGGGGGGGTATCACCTCCAAGATGTGGAAGGGGTACCTCTCGGCCGAGCCAGAAGTGGAGACGATTTGAAGCGATTCTACCCTTGAAAATTTTATTACGATGTTAGTTGAATACTCTACTTCTTCACTTGAAAGTTATAATTGTTATGTGATGGCTGACAAGGTGACAAGTTTTTATGCTGGAATGCCCCAGATCGATTCCGCTCCCGGGCTCTCACTAGACGGGGGGTTTCAGGTTGATCTCTGGAGAGGCTGGCAAGGTGACAAGTTTTTATGCTGGAATGCCCCAGATCGATTTCGCTCCCGGGCTCTCACTAGACGGGGGGTTTCAGTTGATCTCTGGAGAGGCTGGCAAGGTGACAAGTTTTTATGCTGGAATGCCCCAGATCGATTCCGCTCCCGGGCTCTCACTAGATGGGGGGTTTCAGGTTGATCTCTGGAGAGGATGGCAAGGAGATGAGTTCTTTATAAGGTCATAATGAAATACATCAGGTTAGCGAGCCTTCGGCGCTGACCCGGTCCTTCTCGCTTGGCGGGCCTGCTCGCTCGGTGAGGAGAAAGATTTCGCACGATAGTAGGCGAGTGACGAGAATCAACCCTATGCACTCCGGGGTATCCGATGCTCGGCAGAGAGGTCGCCGACACAGGGTAAGAGGCGAGCTCTCGCCGAGAAGGAAAGTACCTCGCAAGACCTAGAGAAAAATGCATACCTAAAAGGGTAATGATCCTAAGGCAAATGGCGAAAGGCCCGAGCAGCCAAAAAAGGTCCTATGCCTGTCTATTCAATAACGTTAGATGCGAGAACGATCATCGCGGGAATAGCCTACATAAAAATGAACATCGAGATAAGCGAGAGCGAGATACCAGCAAAAAAGACAAAATAGCAGAAAGGGCGAACACGATACATGGCTAAAAATATGCATCCATGCATTTCAGTTTAAATTACAGAGGGCGGCGATCTCGCCAGCCCAAAACAAAATAGAAAAGGAAATCAAAAACTATTAAGCATCATGAATCGCTCGCGAACCCTTCCTCGTCATCGCTGCTCTTCACCGGCGGAAGCGAGATAAAGAGCTCCGGGATGATGTCCTCCAGGGTCATATTGGCCGCGTCGGCGGCTAGGAGGCCGGCCGCCTTCATCGTCTGGAAGATGTAGTGGGCTGACTCGGTAGACTCCAAGCGGACTTCCTCGTCTCGTGCTCGTCATTCTTCCTTCAGACGGCGGGGAGAAGGGGGAACGACGGCGTGGGTGAGGTCGCTGTTGAGGGCTTTCAGCCTGGCCACCTCGCTCTCCAATTCCTGAACGCGAGCGTCGTCTCTTCCGGCGGCCTCGGCATCCTGCAAATAAAATAAGTTAGAGGAACGAAATGTCCAAAGGAGAGGATGGTGGCGAGGTCTAGGTAACTTACCACACTACCCTCTGCGGCGAGCAGCTTCTCCTTCAACTGCGCGTTCTCGGCAAGAAGCCCCTGATAGGCCCTCGCGAGCTCCACGTTCTGAATCTCCAGCTGTAAGAAGCGCCTCCCCGTCATATGGGCGAGCTCGGAGGAACGCAACTGAGATCTCGCACTCTCGAAAGTGAGAGTTCTCGCAGTATCGTCTTTATAAGACCCCGCATCCTCGCGTCCATAAAGGACGAATGAGAAGTCGAAAGCGTGGCCGCTAACGGTCTCCTTCTCCACTCAGGTAGGGACGATGGTGGAGATGTCCGCCCGGTTCGTCTCCGGCCTCCAGTTCACCAAGAGCTCGCCGGTCTCATCTCGGCGCCTCTGGCCGAGGCCAAAGTTGTAGTGGTTGACGGGGACGGGCGGAGCGGAGGTTCTGGCGACCTCCTGGATGGGCTCGTCGTCCTCACCTCCAGCGGAGAGGCCGGTGAGGTCGAACTCATTGAAAGCGACCTCGCGAGGCTCTTTCCCCTTTGAGGAGGCGAGCGAGACCCTGCTCTTTTTGCTGTTTTTCTTCGGCGGAGATTTCGAGGGAAGGGCATGGCTGCTAGAAGCCCCCAGTCTCTTGCGAGAGGAGTGCTCACCTGGTGCGATGGCGTTTCGGCAAGCCTCGGCCCCCATGGTCGCGAGAGACAGGGTGGCGTCGGCCTTCCGATTACTCGCGTAGGGGGGATGGATGGGAAGATCCCGCTCGCCTATAAAAGGATTGAAGTTTCAATAAATAGTTACGGGGGAAAAAAGGTTGTAGTGATAGAGCGAGATCCTTACCTTCCCCAGCGAGCACTGGAAGCAGCTTGTCGAGGTTGCGGCGAAGATGAACAACTTCAAAGTTCTTCTTACAGAAGAACTGATAGAGGAGGGCGTCGTGTCCTCCGAGGGAAGTGGGCCGGTAGGTGGTCTCCCCGTGCTGGACTGGCGAGATCGGGATATTACCGAAGTTCCCCTTGACGAAGAGGAACTTATGGGCCCAGAAGTGGGCTTTGTTGACGGTCTCGTCAACCTTAGGACCCGAGCCCACGAAGTAGGCAGTTCCGTCCTTGTAGGCGCGGAACAAGAAGAGTTTCCAAAAGGCCGGGAGGCTAAACTCGATGCGCTCCTCGCGAAGGTAGCAGGTGAAGGCTGTGACCACCGCCATGGCGTTGGGGGTAAGCTGGCCCGGAACAACGCCATAGTGCTTGAGCACCTGGCGAGCAGCAAGAACAGGATTAGTTCACGTAATGAGCGAGACTTGACCTACAGAGAATAAGAAGAGAGCGAGAGCGATTATTACCTGGCGAACTTCCGGCCATAGGGGGAGACGCAAGCCGACCGCGAAATGAGCGGTGGGGATGGCCAGCTCATCGGCAAGCGGCGCGTTGATCACTTCGTTCTCTCTAGGATGACGTGCCTCGAACGGGGGGGGGGGGGGGGTGATATAGTCGGCGACCGCGCTGAAGTACTCCTCGTCAGTCATATTGCAAGGAAAGAAGATGTGCTCGGCGAAAGCCTTATCGATCTTTCGTCGACCCTCCGACTCATTAGCGTCGCCGCCCATTTCAGCAACCTGCGAGAAAGAAAGTAGAGCGAGAATGAGAAGGAGCGAGAGATCTGAAGCAGAGGGGGAAGAAGGATAACAGTAAATGTGGTGGTTGACTCAGTTATGGCCGCCTATTTATAGTCAGAGTAAAAGGCGGGAAGAAGTCCAAGCGCCGGCGAGCGCAGTTAGCCAAAAACATCACATCACGACCGCGGGAAAGAAGGAGCCGCGAGGTTAGTACAAGCAATATCTCTGCGAGAACAACGCAAACAAACATAATGGCACAAGAAGTAGGGCGGAGAGCCACCACGAGTTATGTTCAGTGAGATCGGAGACCCCCGCGAACACAACATAGTGTGTAAATGAAATGGACATATTAGCAGCGAGCGAGAACTAATAAAAAGCTAGTAATCATTATCAGACGAGGTAAAGCTAATATATAAGTCGCAGACCATTGCGAGATCGTCTAAAATAAAGGCGCTCATTAACAGGTAATAATAGTTTGCGACAACGTAAGAGTTAGCGAGAGTCGTGGGGCAACCATTTCCACCTGCCCCCACCTCGTGACCCGGAACACGGCGGCACCCTAGAATTATAGTAATCCTCGACCGCGCGACCCTCCCGGTCAATGAGGAAGGCGTAATCCCTCCTTCTCGCTATATGCGCCTCCGACATCGTGACGTTCTCATCATGATCGCGTTGTCTCGCGGCCCGGAGCCTCGGACATTCTTCCATCAAAACGGCATGCCTGTCCTCGGCTGCTTCACTGTCCCGCCTCGCCTGCATGTTAAGGTCCATCAGCATCCGACCATGTTTTCTCTGCAACTCCGCGGCTCGTTGTTTTATCATCTCCGGATCTCGCGGATCACCTAAGAAGTCTTCCACTTGGTCAGGAAGGGGGGACATCTCGTCGTCGCCCAACTCAGAATTGGTAGGAGGAATTTCATTATTCTCTGCGAAGTATTACGGAAAGGTCAGATAACGTGCTTGAGCTCGCGCAGGGCAAGGGGTCGTCGGAACACTTACCCAGAGGGGGGCGAGAAGTCTCAGGGCGGCCCTGTAAGAGGTTGTCGTAGGGGGGATAGAGATATTTACCCAGGACAGGAGGGCAGGCTTCGTTGTTGGTCGGAGGGACCTTTGGCGGCACGGAGCCGTCGGTCTCCTCGCTCGTCAGGAGTCAGAACCCTGGCTTATCTATAGTTTTGTCGGGAGGAGGCGGGGACGGAGGCCGTAGTGCCTGGAGAGCCTTGGACTTACGGGGCGAGGCTATACGAAGCAGGGAATGAAGGTCAGATAGTTGACAAATGGAGAGCTGGCATGCGAGATTGAGGACGTACCTGCGACATTTTTCCCAGCAAGATTTGTATCCGCCGACGGACTTTTGCGTGAGCCACCAGCAGGTTCGCCAGCATCCTCGTTCGGCAAAGCATCCTGCGAGCAGGAATGAATCACGGGCAAACTTGTTGACTTAAGCTGGAGGGGTAGCTCATACCTTCTCGTAAGTACGGTTATCCGGGGAGGAGTCCAGCAGCACGTATCCGTCCCTGGTTCGGCAAACCGCCTTCGTCTTCTTGGTCTTCGGCGACTGAGTGGGAGGCGGCCGGTTCATCCAGGCGGGGACCCTGGTCGTGGAAGGTAGCCCGCCGGCTCTCACCGCCCTCAGGCGAGCCTCGACTTCTTCGGAAAGAGGCATCTCCAGGCAGCTACAATACGGGGAAAAGGAAAAGGAAAGGATGTGGCGGCGCACGCCACTAAGGACTCGGGACGATATTTATAGCCCTCGGGGTGGGCCCCACCAAAGATTCCTGACAGATCATCAAGGGGCTGGCGAATACCAGGGGTTGGAGGTTTCTTCGCGAGCATAAATATCCTCGCGAAGAGCGGGGATTATGTACAACCCCGATATCCGCTAGGCAAGGAGGCACGGTTCAAGAAGGCAATAGGATGAAGGAGGTAATAAGGAAGAGATGCCTTAGTACCGAAGACCTTCCCTCTCGGAGGGCTCGCTGAAGGGCGAGCGAGAAGGATCGATGAGATAAACGCTCGCAGGCCGTTTCAGGAAGATTCCGGAGTCCGGATTTCGACGAAAGGAGCACTGCGTTCGACGAACTCTCCAGTGATCGTCAAGCTCACCTGACTCCGTCGAGCCCACCCCTGTTTGACGAAATCATCAGAAGTCGGCGAAGTGTTCTATACTCATTAAAGCCAAAGGGACGGTATCGCAAGGGGAGTCGCGAGACCCAGACCTCGGCAGATATCCTCGCGAGACCCAGACCTCGCTCAATTCTACGCTCGACAAATGTCGAATGGAGCTCCGCATTCGTCAGACGGCGCCCGACGAACAAAATATATTATACGACAGCGCTCGGCTAGTTACAGCAGGGAAGCAGTGGTCGACGAGTCGCCCATCTCAGCAAACAGCGAACAACTTAGCGTTCGGCATCCGTCAACCTCGTCCGTGTTCGGCGAAGTGACCTGCGTTCGGCGAAAGGCGTGTTGAGCTCGACGAAGTCCAGAGGTGGTCTCGTAGGAAGGCTCGCGAGATCGGACCTCGGCAGATACCGCCAGAATTGGCCGGCGAGGTCCTCGCAGGGTGATCGCCTAGGAGAAGCACCACGAGCGGGGCTCGCAAGAAGGCCCGCGAGAGCTTCGGTAGTAGTGTTCTCACAGTTCCTTGCCCATAGGTTGATAGGGCCAAATTACCCTTTTACCCTTGGTGTTCTGCCTTTAGCCTCTCCAAACAGCGGAGTTTGGCTGTTAGCAGACCCATTTGGGGTGCGGATAGTAAAGTCAAAAGGCGGGATCCTGCTATTTGCAGGCCAGATCAGAAATCCTATAAATAAGACCTAATGGGAACCTTTGGAGGGGACTTCACTTCATCTTCTCTCTCCTCAGGCTTTCTTTGGTTAGCATTTCCGGAGCTCTCCAAGGTGCCCGAGTCTCAGCTTTGGCTTGGGAGGGGAAGCGCTCAACGATTTTCCGGGTTAGTGGAGGGACCTCCTCGCTGTGACTAAGGTCTTAGTCTTTTTTCTAGTCTTCAGTCTACCTTCTCCGAGGGATCAGTAAGGGCTAGCCGCCCCTCATTTCGGTGAGGGCCCCGAGGTCCACAAGAGACCGAGAAATCGGTTTCAACATTGAAGGACTTCAACATAATCTAATTAGTATTAGTCAGCTATGTGATGGTGAATACAAAGTTGTATTCACTAAGTCTTTGTGTCATATAGTTAGTTCTATAACTAACCAAATTGTATTGACTGGTCTTAGAAAAGGTAAGGTCTATGTTGTAGAATTTGAGTATATTAAGTCAGAGATCTGCTTATTTAACTCTCAGTTAGAAAACAATGAGTTGTGGCATAGGAGTCTCAGTCACCTAAATTTTAAGACCATTGATAAACTGTCTATGCTTAACCTAGTTAGAGGCTTACAAATAGCTAAGTTTAATAAAGACCATCCCTGTAGAGCCTGCCAACTAGGAAAGCAGATCAAATCATCATTCAAACCAATTGGTAAAAATGATTCCCCAGAACCATATACCTGTTGCACATGGACCTATTTTGTCACATCTCCACTCAGAGCTTAGCAGGTAAGTCTTATACTCTAGTCATTGTTGATGACTTTTCTAGATTCAGCTGGGTGTTCTTTCTAAAAGCTAAGTCAGACACCTTCAAGATCCTCTCAAGATTCATTAGACAGATTCAATCTGAATTCAACACTCAGGTTGCTGTGATCAGAAGTGATCATGGTACTGAGTTTGAAAATCAGTTAATGTGTAGATTCTATAAGGATAAAGGGATAAGACAAAGCTTTTCAGCTCCTAGAACCCCCTCCCCAACAAAATATGGTGGCTGAAAGGAAAAACAGAACCGGAATTGAATCAGGAAGGACATTATTGGCTGAATCCAACTTGCCAAAGTCCTTTTGGGCTGAGGCAGTGAATACTGCCAACTATGTTCTGAATAGAAGTCTCATCTGCAAGACAAAGTTGAAGGCTCCCTATGAGTTATTGAAGGGAAAAGGCACCTTTAGTCACTTACTTTATGATCTTTGGTTGTACTTGCTTCATCCTAAACAATGGGAAGAGTCATCTTGCCAAATTTGACAAGAAGGATGATGATGAAATATTTTTGGGATATTCCTCATCAACCAAGGCCTATAGGTACTATAATAAAGCTCTCACAAAATTGAGGAGTTAGTGCATGTGGTCTTTGATGAAGCTAACATGTTTTATAAGGGGAAGGAAACTTCCACCAGCAATATTTTGCAAGAAGAAGACCAACTTGCAGATCAAGTTGAAAGGTTCAGCATCATGGATCATTCATCAGAGTGTCAAGACAAAGGGAAACAGAAAGTTGACACTGATTCAAATGAAGACTCTGCTGCAGATGGAGATGAGCTTACATAACCTGAACTACCAGCTACTGAGATCATTCTAGAGAATGTAGATGGTGCTCCCAGGGTCAATGAGCAAGTGGAACTTCGTGAAGAAGAGAATCCACTTAATAACTCAACAAGAACCAGGATGACCCTAAAGGATCATCCTTCAACACAAGTTATATGAGATTTGACATTGAGAGTCAAGACAAGGAATCAGATAACACATGAAACAACGTCGTAGTGTTTTCTCTCACAATATGAACCTAAGAAGTTTGAAGAAGCAGACAGTGACTCTCACTGGATATCTGCAATGCAAGAAGAGATAACTCAATTTGAGAGGAACAAGGTCTGGAAATTGGTTGAGAGACCAAGGAATTACCCAGTAATTGGAACCAAATGGGTATTCAAAAACAAAATGGATTCAACTAGAGTCATAGTCAGGAACAAGACCAGAATTGTGGCTCATTGATATAGGCAAGAGGAGGGTATTGACTTCAACCAGACATTTGCTCCATTAGCAAGGCTGGAGGCCATTAGAATGTTTCTTGCATATGCTGCACACATGAAGATTAAAGTCTATCAGATGGATGTGAAGAGTGCATTCCTAAATGGAACCATTTAGGAAGAAGTATATGTGGAGCAACCCCCAGGTTTTGTCAATCCATCTTTTCCCTCCTTTGTATGTAGGTTAGATAAAACACTGTATGGCCTCAAGCAAGCTCCAAGAGCTTGGTATGAGACCTAATCCACCTTTCTTTTGGAACACTCATTTGAAAGAGGGAAAGTGAATAAAACACTCTTCACAAGAGCACATAAAAATCAGCTCCTACTAGTACAGATATATATAGATGATATTATATTTGGGTCAACAGATCAAATACTATGCAAAAGGTTTGCATACCTAATGCAGTCTAGATTTGAAATGAGTAGCATAGGGGAATTATCTTATTTCCTAGGCCTCCAAGTAAGGCAAAATGTAGATGACATTTTTATATCCCAATCCAAGTATACCAGAGAACTCATCATGAGGTTTGGGATGGAGAATGCCTCTGTCATGAACCCCTTTGCTACCAATACTGTTTTAGATAGAGATGAAAAGGGTAAGTCCATTGATCAGAAGGCTTACAGAGCAACCATTGCCTCTCTTCTCTATCTGACAGCTAGCAGATCAGATATAATGTTTGCTACCTGTATATATGCTAGGTTTCAGGTTGACCCCAAGGAATCCAACATGAGTTCTGTAAAAAGTATACTCAGATATTTAAATGGTACACCTGAACTTGGCTTGTGGTATCCAGCTGAATATGGATTTGACTTAGTTGGCTATTCAGATGCAGACTATGCTGGATGTAGGCTGGATAGAAAAAGCACCTCACAAACATGTCAATTCCTGGGTGCTAGACTGATCCCATGGTTTAGCAAGAAGCAAACCTCAGTTTCCACTTCTATAGCTGAAGCTGAGTATATAACTGTAGGAAGCTATTGCTCACAAATATTGTGGATGCAAAATCGGTTGTTAGACTACAACTTTTCTCTTGATAATTCCACAGTATTCTGTGACAGCTCTAGTGCTATCTCCATAGCTTCCAATCCCGTTCTCCACAGCAGAACTAAACACATTGAGATAAGACACCACTTTCTCAAGGATAATGTTGAGAAGGGTAAGATAAATCTTCAATACATTTTCACTGATATTCAAAGGGCTGACATCTACACTAAGCCACTTGATGAAAGTAAGCTCAAGTTCTTCATCAATGCACTGGGAATGCTTGATGGGGCTCTCTAGGTCACCTTTATTTTGTACCCAAATCTATTTTTCATAAAAAAGTAATGCTGGGGAAAATAACAAAAAATTTAAGAAAAATATAATAGTTCATTCAGAGCTGCGTCAAATACAAATCGACGCATCGTCGATTTATAATCGACGTTAGCTTCGAGAGCTGACTAGGATAGTTCATTCGAACAGCACTTGACGCAGCGTCGAATTCTTATCGACGCTTGCGTCGACATCATAATTGCTGACTATTTTCGAAGCC
The DNA here is from genome assembly GCA_033032865.1 of Dactylorhiza incarnata. Taxonomy (NCBI): domain Eukaryota; kingdom Viridiplantae; phylum Streptophyta; class Magnoliopsida; order Asparagales; family Orchidaceae; genus Dactylorhiza; species Dactylorhiza incarnata. The sequence goes on from JAWHQI010000092.1 coordinate 1,817,732, forward strand.
ACGTCAATTTCTACTCGATGTTAAGTCGACTTCGCACATCGCGCGCAGAAATGAGCCATTTTGACATGTTTTGGCGCGCTGAATCCACCTCCTCTCGACGCTGCTTCAAATACAATCCTAGGTTGCGACGAATCACCTTCTCTTAAGCAACTTAGGCATCGAATTTATTGTTCTTTTGAATTCTCTCCCCGTCCCTCTCTTTTGTGTTCCTTTCTACTTCTCTCTTCTACCTTCTCTTGTAAGTACTCACAGGTGCTGTAAGACCCCACTTTTTATCGTTCCTGGGTCTTACCACCCAGAACCGCCATCTTGTGGTGGCACCATTACTCTAAATGGTCTCCGCCACAATACGCCGATCCTGCCAGCTAATCATCACATCCAGGCAAACCACACATCACAGAGTTAAAATATTTAAAGTAACACATGTTCACAACAAATCACCATATAATTAAAAGCTTGTCCAAAATGAGATAAATTATGACATGAATGATAGAATCAGTGTGCTAGTAAGTAGAAATAGGGGCTTAAGCCCGATACATCATATTTTTCATTTCCTCTCTCCTAGCAAAAATAAAACACTCCAGGCACTGACACAGGGTGATGCCCTCAAGAATATATAACTCCCTCCTCTGACCCGGGTAGGCATGAAGCGTCAGAAGAGGGTTGTTCACCGGTGCTCTCCCCACAGTTGCCGAGAGACCAAGTCCAGGTCTAGCCACCGTGTCCTATTCCACACTCTGGTTGAGGATATGCTCTCCTTGGTGCTCCTGTAATGATGTGGTCCACCGTCCGTCAGTCAATAAGACTCAGCATGTTCCTCACGCCTCCACCCGCGACTCCTAGGCACCGTGCGGGAGGAGGAAGCGGAGGACAACAAGGGGTAACAAAAAAAATAAGCAAGTGACATGGGTCTAACTATCAAGTAAGTATATATAAATATCAAGCACTTTTTCTCTAAACATATTGAGGAGTAAACTATAAGTACAACAGTATGACGTGTGTACACTAAACAGTTCACACGGTTCCAAATACAATATAAGGAAACATAAGACATGACAACATATCTAGAGTATATAAAAAGGAAACAACATCATGTAAAAGGGGCAGCTATAAATGTAACCTTAACTTATATGCGTACACACAAAGCACATAAGCTAAGGAATCTGGAACTAAGGTAAACTCGTCGTATAAAAGAGCCCATTCTAATTTATACGATGAGGTCTTGTTTTATGCAAGGATGCTATGCTATGCTGTGCAATGCAATGATGCAACTCACCCACCCGACTCTGTACGTACATACATTTTGTTAGTTCCCTCTGTTTGAGTGTGTCAACTCAGGTACCCAGTTGAGGCAAACAGGGCAGTGGATCAGGCTGTCCACTTCTAGGCTTATGTTACACATCTCCCATCCTAGACCTTATGTACACCCCTAAGAACACATAGGGTATCCGCGTACTATCTGGTAAGCACCACCTCTATCCCTCTTTTTGAGTCTCCGCTCAGGTATACCCTGTTGAGGCAAACAGGGGCAGTGGATCAGGTCCTCCACTCCTAAGTCAGTATGTCACCTCCCAGCCTAGACCTTACGTATGCCCCTAAGAACATACAGGGTATCCGCGTACTACATGATACAACAATGCCTCTAAGTGAAATACTAAACCCTCATCTCGGAGGACTTGACCAGTCCTTCCCTATATAACACCGAGCCTACTGCTCGTAGGAATAACCGCCCTTCTAATATACTGAGCCTACAGCTCGCAGGACATAACCCGTCCATCTAATATAACGGGCCTACCTCTCGTAGGACTTAACACGTCCTTTTAATATACCGAGCCTACCGCTCGCATGACTTAACCCGTCCTTCTAATATTCTGAGCCTACCACTCGCAGGACTTAACCCGTCCTTCTAATATTCTGTGCCTACTGCCCGTAGGACTTAACCCGTCCTTCTAATATACCGAGCCTACCACTCGCATAACTTAACCTTTCCTTCTAATATTTCGATCCTACCGCTGGCAGGACTTAACCTGTCCTTCTAATATTCTGAGCCTACCGCTCGCACGACTTAACCCATCCTTCTAATATTCTGAGCCTACACCTCGCAGGACTTAACCCGTCCTTACTTGAGCAATACTAAACTGTCCCAAAATTGGGACGGGGATTATCCTATCAAGTTCTCCTATTTAAACTACTCTTGTTTATCGATTAGTTATACTTAGACGTTTAGGGTGAATCCCGAACTTCCTGAGGGTTACCCGGTGAAGGGCTCACATCAGTACTAGGGGATGCGATGGTGGCTGAAGCCCAAATCCCCCTTTCCAGGATATTTACTCTTCTTGGTGGCTACCCATTCGTATATGCCCACTTGCTCTCTAATTGCTCTAAAGTCCTAAGATGGATTACCCATTTGACTCGGCACACAAGTGTCGGTGATCAATTGAGCACTGAACCCTGCCTAACTTAGTGACCGACTATTTCTTTGTGCTATCTCTCAATCCCAACGTGCACCTTCTGTTGGGTCACTCCTTACCTACTTAAGGTCCCACGCATACTTATACTTGCTAATGGTTCAATCCTCTTATCATATCATCGTAATCCCGAATTGATGGTTTTACTAAACGCACCCCAACCCCTTTCTTCTAATAAATGTCACTAATGGTTAATCCTTTAATTAATATATGACTTCATAATGATCAATGAGTAAATAATTCCATAAGTGATGGTCTGGAGTGGTCTAAATCACATAAATCAGTTTTTACTATTCGCAGACCAGTTTGCCCAAAAGTGAAACCACGTGTCCTAAGGGGTGACTATATGAATCTTAAATTAGGATGAGTCAAGTCTGGTTCTAGATGTCCATAATGATATCAACAATCTAGATATAAGTTTCTCCAGCATTATAGTGTCAAAAATCCAAGATGTGAACATTCTAGATTATAACTCCAAACTCTACATTGTGAGTGAAGTACCAAATATATGTAATCATAAATTCCAAGAAAATTACTAGAGGTTCATAATGTTATCACAAGATTATGTTCAGATTCCTAGAAAATTCCAGTGTCAATAATCTAAGTTATGAATATTCTAAAACATAACCTCAAAACCTACATTGTGAATAAAGTACCAAATATATGTAATCATAAATTCCAGGAAAATTACCAGAGGTTCATAATGTTATCACAAGCTTATATTCAGATTCCTAGAATATTTTTGTGTCAATAACTCAAGATATGGATATTCTAAAATATAAGTCCGAAGTCTACATTGTGAATGAAGTACCAAATATATGTAATCATAAATTCCAGGAAAACTACCAGTGGTTCATAATGTTATCACAAGCTTATATTCAGATTCCTAGAATATTCCAGTGTCAATAACTCAAGATATGGATATTCTAAAATATAAGTCCAAAGTCAACATTGTGAATGAAGTACCAAATATATGTAATCATAAATTCTAAGAAAATTACCAGTGGTTTATATTGTTATAACAAGCTTATATTCAGATTCCTAGAATATTCCAGTGTCAATAACTCAAGATAAGGATATTCTAAAATATAAGTCCAAAGTCTACATTGTGAATGAAGTACCAAATATATATATATATATATTCATAAATTCCAAGAAAATTACCAGTGGTTCATAATGTTATCACAAGCTTATATTCAGATTCCTAGAATATTCAAGTGTCAATAACTCAAGATATGGATATTCTAAAATATAAGTCCAAAGTCTACATTGTGAATGAAGGATGCCATTTACTCCATGATTAATTCTAGCAAAATTCTCAGAGTTTTCTACAGATATAAGAGGTCTATATACAAAATTCCAAGACATTTTAATAAGCCTTGACCCTAATAATACTCACTTAGGGTCTATGCGACCAAACCATATGGAATCCAGTTTCCTATGGAAATCAACCCAAAGGTTGATGATTTTATCCATGGAGTATTGTACTAGGGTCCTAAGTGCATGTTTAAAATTTCATGAATGTTGACCAAGGGGATTTTCCTCAATTCTCAAAATAAGGTTTCTTTACCCCTTTAAAGAACATCTTACAGGTGGTCCTACCAAGTTTCATGTTTGACCTAAATTGCTTACTTGTAAGGGTCCAAATGACATAAGATTTTAACCAGAGGCTATTATATACATAACCAACCTCCCAAAGGAGATTTGGAGTGATTTGAGTTCAAATCACCCAAAATATACACCATATTTGATTTATTAAATTTCAACTTAAACTTTAGAAAAATGTGCCCCAAAATTTTTTATTTCTGGGCACATAGTAAATCTAGGTTGCATATACACATGGTTAAATTTCCAGCCTCATATCATCTACTATATAAAAGTCATTTACAATATAAGATCTATCCTTCTCTAGGACCAGCCTTACTAAATTTGACCTACAGAGAGTTGTAGGGCTCCAAATGATGTTATCGTACTTCCTACAGATAGTGGACACAAAGGCCTACAAAAGTTGTCTCTGCCTACTTTTCATTTTAAGGCTTCTAGGGGCCTCAATATTTGAGTGCAAAAGATCTATTTCATTATGGCAAAAACAAACTTTAATGTGACCTAAATGAATGTTTTTCTATGGCTCTTGAGTCAAAATAACCTATAGTATGCACCATACATGATTTACTTAATTTCTACAAAAACTTTAGAAACATATGCTCCAAAAATATCCAAACTTAGGCAGGGGATGAGTTGGGGCATGACTCATGTATGTCCAAAATTTCAACTTATTTGGAGTTGTAGAACTCAAAAATCCACTAAATTCTACTTGGGTGCTATATGCACACCATTTCCCATACACTACACCTACATGCACATGGTATTTCCCCAACATGCACATGTCCATTTGGTCTAAATTTTTTACCAAACCCTTATTATGATAAAGCTAAGCCCTCAACCCAAATTTGAGGTGATTAGGAGTCACTAGCCCCCATAATTACTTCATGCAAGCTCAATTGAGTTCTCAAATATACCTTAGGAAAATTAATTCTAAAAATTCCCAAATTTTTACCAGAGGTGTGATAAGGCATGACTCATGCATGCCCAAAAATTCAAGCTATTTGTAGTTGTAGAACTCCACAATTAAATTTCCAAAGATCTAGAGACCCTTATGTACATGTCGCACCAAAAAGGATGCCCAGAGAGATACTGTGCTCCAAATCACCTCAAACAAAATTCTAAATTTTGTTTAGTCCAGGGGCTACATTTTTCATTTAGGTGACTTTTCCTGAATCAACACCTATGATTTACTATAATTAATTTAAGATACAACCAATTTTAGGTTATTTCAGCATTTAAATATTCCTAGAATTAATGAGTTGGTCTACGGCTATCATCAGAACCCGATCCAACGATGCATCTTCATTGTACCCAATGGATCAAGGGCTATTATTCAATCTCCCTGGGCCATCTTGCGGGCCAATTTTCGGTGGCTCCTGGAGGTTTCCGGCGAAACCCTCCCGCCACCACCACCAGTCGACATAGGGCTTTCGACTGGTGGTGGCCGTTTGGCCTGGGGTGGCCGGAGGTGGCCTCCGACACCTTTTGTTTTCGGGCAAGGAACATAAGAAAACCAAAATGGTAAAATCACCATTGCACAACTTGAATCGAAAAGGGAAGATGGTGATATCTAGCACAGATGGAGAGGGGGAGGAAACTTGCCCGGGTCCATGACATTGCCCGTGTATTTCTCTGAGGGGCCATTTGAACTTCTCCGATGATTTCCTAGAACTCACAGCCGAACAAGGCTCAATTTCCTCAGCTAGCAGGGGGATTTGTCCTCTCTTGTGATTTTGAAGCTTGTGGTGTGTCGAGTTTCAGCTAGGGGTGACAGTTTTGTTAGCATCCATTGTAGATGGCGATTTCAACAATGTTGCACCTCTCAGCCAACCAACTACAGGCCTCCAGCTCATGGGAATTTAATTCCTGAGCTCGAATTTCTGCCAGAGGAGGGGAGATTTTGCTCCATTGAATTAAAGTTGGGGAGTTGCCATTAAGGAGACTGGCAAGCTCCCTTGTTTCCTCCTCCTCCTCTCAAGAGATGCCAACTCAGCTCACCGTGGCCTGCATTTCTTAGGGATGTTGAGAGTATTCCAGAAAAGAGGGAGTGGTGGCCAAGTGGCCACCTCTCCTTGAATTCTCGTTGAATTCCTTCTTGGCGGTGGCCGACCACCACCATTTTTGGGCCTCCTTCAAGGAACTTTGTTTCTTAGGCAATTCAGTCCCCTCCTCACTCTTGTGGTATGGATTAAATGGGTTGAGTCCAATTGATTTTGGAGCTTGGGTTTGGGTTTGGGCTCATTTGACCCAAATAGACCAAATTGGGACTTTTGAGTTTGGGCTAGACCCAAGCTCACCCCAACCAATGTGACTGACCCACATTGGTGCCTTATACGTTATGGACCTATTCCAAGAGGAATTAAGTCATGGTGGGGTCATATGGGGCTTAATTGCACATAATTGCTTATAGGGGCAATTTGGGCAATTTGGGCATTTTGGTGATTTTGCCCTAATCCACCAAAATTGAATGCACACCTTGGCTCATTTAGGTCCAATACACTCCCTTTAGGGTTTAGGAAGGGTTGTGCTAAGTCAATTTGGCCAATTGAGGGCCAATTGAACCATAAAGGGCATACATTGTAATTTGGGGCAATTTGGTAATTTTGCCTAATTTCCCGAAATTGGCTTGTCCCTAGGGTCCAATGTGGACCCATTAGAATCCCTAAGTAATATTGGAGTGTTAGGGGTGATCAATGTGATCAAATTGGGCCAATTGAAGGTCAGTTGAGGGGATTAGTACATTTAGTCCAAATTGTGGCTTTCTGGTAATTGACCCAATGGGTCAATGTTGCCCCACTAGTATCTCCTAATGGTCATACAGGGTTTGGTGTGTTCAATTTGATCACATTGGGCCAATTGAAGGTCAATTGAGAGGATTAATACATTTATACCAAATTGTGGCTTTTTGGTAATTGACCCAATTTTCCAAAATTGACGAATCCCATTGGATCCATTTTGTCTCATTAGTCTACCCTAATGTTTAGGCAGGGTGTGGCGTGGTCAATTTCACCCTACTCAAGCTAATTGACCTATCCTAGGGTGAAGTATGTAAAGTTGGACCTTTATGTGTAACTTGACCTAGTCAGGTCAAGGGCTCCTATAATGATCAAGAGGCACCCCTTTTGGTTTAAGGAACCATATATGTAACCTAACATGCCTTAATTTATCCTAGGGGTTCTCACCATGGTTATAAGTGATTGGGGTGACCCATGGTGGCTAGGTGCACACCATGGTGTTCTCCTCTCAATCAACTTGTCACCAAGGTACACTTGGTCTCTAATCCTATTTTGTCTTGACTTTGTCATGACAAAAATTTCCTAGGGGTCCAGTAGTTTGGGGGATGTTACAGGTGCTAAATGGCATCTCCCCAAGATCAACAAGACCTCATTGAAGCTATTAATCTAGCCCTAGTGACACTATTGTCTCACTTCTCATCGCTATATCTAGAATTCTCTGACGACTGTTACAGGAAGATGTGTACTCAACACAGGAGGTTGCGGGACCTTACTGCCCAGACGAGGGATCTTGAAAGGGAATTGAAATCATCCCTACTGCCTGCTGAGGTCTTTATATCCTGTGTCTAAGATATAAAGCCAGGGGAGAAGTTTGACAGCAGGCCTAGGCCACCTCCAGATTCGATATATACGATGTTTCTTCCAAATCTTCTCTCTCCCTATATCTCTGAAGGTGAACCAACTATCACCTCCAAGCTCCTTCTAGAACCTTCATCATTCTCTCCCCCAAGGATTCCTCCTTCAATACAATGGGCGTCATCAAAATAGGGGGATATTGATTTATTTTTAGATGATAATGGCTACCTGAAGAGTGTGTAAGAGTACAATGAATGCACTGAGTTATCTATTCTTGAGACACAACAATTCTGGACCATTATGAAGAATTGACAACAACACTATCTCTGATCAAGATTGCTGATCAGGTTCCTGTAGCTGCTCCATCCTCCCCACTACAAGCTCAGCTTCCTCCTGATCCTACTTCAACACACACTTCAATTGTCCCTGAACCAGCCTTCAGAGGAAGACCTCCATTCAGAGGAAGGGGATATGGTGGGAACTACAGAGGAAGGGGAAGAGGGCCTAGAGGAAGGATACCAATTTGGGAGAAATATACAAAAGAACAAAGAAAACAATTCAAGAAAGACAAGTCTTATTACAAAACCTATGAGAAGGTTGAAATCCTAGAAAATACAATGAAAGTATACCCTGATCCAGGTCTTGATAAAGTCCTAGATGAACTCAGAGAAAGGGATCTACATGAGTATGAAGCATCTCAAAGAGACCTGGAAGAACAGAGGAGGTTATTTATTGAAAGGTTAAAGAAAGGAAAGGATGTTGTAGAAAAGGAACCACTAAAGAAAGCAATCTAAATCCCAAGCACACTCTTTGACCCCACAAAGTATGTTTCCAGGAACCCTCAAGAAAAACTTCTTGAGAATACATGGCAACTTCACAAAGGAGGTCTAGGATGTAATAAGGATGAAGTAGAACAACCACTCCAAAAGAAAAAGAAGATTGTGTTCAAAACAGCTCCAACTTCTGGTAATCCACAATCAACATTCATTGTACCAGATCCTGATGCAGAAGAGCTAGACCTAGAAGAAATAAACTTGATGTCTGCTAAAGTTATTGGTCTGGGGCTAAAGCTAAATGATATCCATCCTGAAACTGAAGCTAATCTGGAAAAGCTCTTCAAGGGACATTAAAGAATTCAGAAACATCTAGAGAAGGCCATTCCAGCCAACTTCAAGTATGCAAAAAGAAAGTTCAGAAAGGTGTATGAGGCCTTATCTACTTTTCTCAAAACGAGAAAGTAATTCATTTCTTGGGTAACTAACTCTGATAAACATTTATTTGTATCAATCAGATGTTTTCTAGTCTACCATATCTTTCAGTTTGTTGTCTCTGTATAGTTGTTTGTATTTAATTTTATGTCAAAGCATGTTTGAAATCACTCACTTTATTTTCTAAATTTTGTTAAGATAAATATGGGGAGATTGTTTGGGAAAATCCCTTGTGATTTATCTAACAAATTACTTAAAGTGATTTCATCAATTAGGTTATATTACCCACATTTTATAGAAAGGGTAAAATGGTCATTAGATGTCCTAGGTTGTCACACTCACCTTAGAGTGTCAAGACCGGGTCAAGATAAGCACAAATTCAGTTGAGTTAAAATTTGCGTCAAATAGAAGCCGATGCAACTTTGACTAGAAGTCGACGAACTTCGACTAGAAGTCAATGCAACTTTGACTAGAAGTGGAAGCAACTCACTCTGCCTATCAAAGTATCAAGTCAAGTTGACGCAACATTGAAAGGGACTCGATGCAGAAGGAAGAGCCTGTCGAAGCCATCTTAGAAGTCGACACAACTTCGACTTCAATTCGACATAGAAGATAAAGTTCAAGTCCAAGTCTTCAACCCGATGGATACGTTGCTAAGTAATCGATGCAACATCGACATCTGAGTTCAACCAGATGTAAGAAGGAATTCAAAGCTACTTCCATAAGAACTCAAAGTTGCGTTGATATGACAAAAGATGAAGTCGACGTAGCGTCGAATACAGACAGAAGTAGAAGGTTTTCTGCTGTCCTTTCTGGTGCTTTTCCAGACGTTCTGCTAGGCTGAAATATGTTCACCAATGGCTCGTTTATTGCCAAGAATGGAATGGAGTATTCTAGAAATACATCAAAGACATTCTTGGAAGTTATTTAAAACAGATGGACGGGTCGGGAACAAAATTAGAAGGAAATATCAATTGTCCAATGGACATTCCTTCTAAGAACAACCCAGAAGAAGAAAGAAATTCAAATTCAAATGATAGAGAATAGGTATGCTGAAAGGTGAAGAAAAAGACAACCAACTGATAATATTTTTCTGTCTTTCAAATTAGTTCTTCTTCCTCCTTCAACCTTAACACAGAACATAAGAACACCTCCTCTGCACAGGAAAAGAGAATAACAACAGTGCTTCTTCTTCTTCCTCATCACATAGCAGCAAAACTACAAAAGTGCAGAGAATCATGATCAAGCTCATAACCCATGCAATCATCACTATCATAAGCAAGGGTTCATTATATTCAGATCCTGAGAAAAATAGAAGCAATACCATTCAAAGAAACAGCTTCTGAAGAATTATGACAGCAGAATTCAATTCTTTTATTTTTTTCTCCTCCTTCATTCACCAACTATAAAAGAGTTTTAAGACTCCCTCTTTCAAAGGATTCAGTGGTTCTAAGAATCTCCTTATCAAAAGACTCAGTGGTTCTAAGAGTCTCTTTATCAAAAAACTCAGTGGTTCTGAGAGTCTCCTTATCAAAAGACTCAGTGGTCCTGAGCATCTCCTTATCAAAAGACTTAGTGGTTCTGAGAGTCTCATTATCTAAAGACTCAGGCACAGTTAGTGCAATCCTACCAGGGAGGTAGAAGAGTGGACTACCCACATTTTGGGGAACCACTATAAAAATGCAGTGTCTTCTGGATTGATTTTCTGTGCTGTCCCAGTTTACTGTTTTCTAGTTTATATTTTCTGCATTTACTTTATTCTATTTTGGTAGTGTTGATTGCATAATACTTAGTAATTTTATTGTGTGTGCAAATTTAGGGTATAAAATATTTAAAACTCTATTCACCCTGCTCTAGAGAATACTAAGAGGCACACTGTGCACTTTCATCGTCGAGACGAGAAAGGAAGCTCTCTGAAGACCTAAGTAAGAATGCTCGGCAATGTCGACGACATCGTCGTAAAAGAAGCCTTGTCATCGAAAAGGCTAAGGGAGAAATCTTGAAGACAGCTTATGGAAGAAGAATCGCTTGTTGTCAAAATGATTAAGACCAGATCGTCGATAAGATAGAATGGTTTCAACAATATCGTCGATAAGACAGTATGGTCTCAACAATATCGTCGACAAGTCAGAATGGTTTCAACGATATCGTCGATAAGACAATATGGTTTCAACGATATCGTTGATAAGACAGAATGGTTTCAACGACATCGTCGAGAAGACCGCAAGTTGACAACAAGATTATGATGATACCTTTAAGATGACTTCATGTCATCGTAAGTACAAGTGCAGCTGTGATATCTTGTATCGTCGAGATGTCATTGTCTAAAGAAGATTGAAGAAGACTTGAAGATTTGTCCATGTCCAAGATGGATCGGCGTAACGACAAGTTCTGTCGTCGAGACGTTGCAAATGTCACTGAGACAGATCAAGACATTTCAAATCACGCTGTCTGCATTTAATTCCGCCGCCCGATGGTCCAATCAGTGCGTGGCGTTAAAGAATGAGCCTCTGACACTTATAGGACATCCTTGGAGACTGTTAGTCAGCTACTCAGTCTTATGAAAGAGATAAGTGTATGCCCTAATTTATAAGAAGCAAGAAACGCAGAAAACACGCAAAATTCAATAGAATAGTAAGCGACTGTGAAAAGAAGGACAAGAACCAGAGATCAAAACTTCCTCATCAAGTGTTCTCCAAGTTTAAGTTAAGCAACATCGGCTGATAAGTATTATTCCAGATTGAAGAAAGGATTGAAGAAGAATCTGTGCCGTCCAAGGAAAGATCAAAAGCATTCTCTTCAAATCCAAAAAGCCAATCTTCATCCGGCTCAAGTTTTATTCTAGCAACATCGACTGATAAGTATCATTCCAGATCGAAGAAGGGATTAAAGAAAAATCTGTGCCGTCCAAGATAACATCAAAAGCATTCTCTTCAAGTCCAAGACAACAATCTTCATCCGGCTAGAGAAGTTTTTCTCAAATCTTTTTCTGTAGGGCTTACATGTGTACAACCCTGTATTCGCCGAGTGGGCTCCCAGGACCCAAGGGGTCATTATTTTCCAGCACGGTCCTAGGCAGTGATAGGGGGCGAGTGGTGGAGGCGGAGGCCTCCCGCTTGCCCAGCTAGCAGGGGGAGAGGAGGAATAGCCCTCAGGCCCCTCTCGCCCTCACCCCAGCAGGGGGGGGGGGGGCGAAGAGGAGGAGCCCGCAGGCCCCTCTTGCCCCTACCCCAACAGGGGGCGAGGAGGAGCCCGCAGGCCCCTTTCGCCCCCTCCCCAGCAGGGGGGGCGAGGAGGAGGAGCCCGCAGGCCCATCTCGCCCCCGCCCCAGCAAGGGGCGAGAGGAGGAGCCCGCGTGCCCCTCTCGCCCCCGCCCCAGCATGGGGGCGCGAGGAGCCCGCATGCCCCTCTCGCCGCGCCCCAACAGAGGGGCGATGAGGATGACCCTGCAGGCCCCTCTCGCCCCCGCCCCAGCAGGGTGGCGAGAGGAGGAGCCCGCTGGCCCCTCTTGCCCCCACTCCAGCAGGGGGGCAAGGAGGAGGAGCCCACAGGCCCCTCTCGCCCCCGCTCCACTAGGGGGGCGAGAAGGAGGAGCCCGCAGGCCCCTCTCGCCCTCTCCCCAGCAAGGGGGCAAGAGGAGGAGCCCGCAGGCCCCTCTCGCCCCCGCCCCAGTAGGAGGGTGAGAGGAGGAGCCCGCAGGCCCCTCTCGCCCCCACCCCAGCAGGGGCGAGGAAGAGGAGCCCGCAGGCCCCTCTCGCCCCCGCCCCAGCAAGGGGGCAAGAGGAGGAGCCCACATGCCCCTCTCGCCCCTGCCTCAGCAGGGGGGCGAGAGGAGGAGCCCGCAGGCCCCTCTCGCCCCCACCCTAGCAGGGGGGCGAGTCAGAGGTGGCCGACCCGCCGGGCTCCCCCCGCCCCAGCCCCTTGTGGGGGGTGAGGGGTGGAGGTGGGCGACCTCCCCCTCACCCAGCCCCAAGGGTAGTGGGGCGGTATGCATTTAGCGCCTCAGAATGGCGGGATTTGGCTATTGGCAGACTAAACTTGTGGGTATTTTCGTAATCTCGTAGGTCAAAATTTGTCTATCAGCAGACCAAGTCCAGAAATCTATAAATAAGACCAAGGGGGAACCATTTGGGGGGACTCCTTTTTTGTCCACTCTCTCCCTATGTTTCTTTGGTGGGTGAAGAGAGCCTCCGAAGGTGCCCAAGCTTATCATTGGCTTGGGAGGGGAAGCGCTCTAAGATCTTCTGGGTGTGTGGTGGGACCTCCTCGCTAAGCCCTTGGCCTCATTCCTAGTTCCTTAGCCTCGTAGCCTAGAGCTCTCCCTTGGGAGAAGTAAGTGTGAGGTCACCCCCAAACTTGTTGAGGGCCCGAACTCCACAGAGACCAATTTATTGGTTTCAACATTTTGGTACGGTGAGCGCGGAGAATGACCAACACAAGAAAATCTCAAGCTGAGCTCCATGGCCGGAGGTGGAGGAGGATCCGACCTAGGCCACTCGCAGCCCACGGTGGCCGGAGTGACGTGGGAGATGTTGGAAAATTTCAAGTGGGAGGTCCTGCAGACCTTGCAGGTAGCTTTCTCCACGATAGGCGAAGGCAGGAGAGGAGGTGGTCCGGAGGTCCCGCCTCAGCAGGTGGGTGAGAGCACTCCTGGCCAGCCATCAAGGAAGGAGGTACCAGTGGGGGGGGGGGGGAGTGGGGAGGCATTCGGCCCCCACTCGCCCGGTCTCCAAGGAGGGGGAGAGTGGGGAGATGCCATACCCCCACTCGCCCAGCCCCAAAGGGGCGAGTGGGGAGGTGCCATACCCACACTCACCCATCCCCAAGGGGGAGTGGGGAGGTGTCATACCCCCACTCGCCCAGCCCTAAAGGGGGGCGAGCAAGGGAAGTCCTTTGTGTGAGTTGATCCTCTCGGCCCCGGTTCCAGAGGGGTTTGGAGGGTCGGAGATGTCTTACTACTCCGGAAAGGATGACCCAGTCCTGCACCTGCAGTGGTTTGAGGGCATGGTCTCCATCAGGCCCATGTCGGGCACTTTCAAGTGCCGACTCTTCGCGACCACTTTGAAGGAGAAGGCAAGGGATTGGTCCCACCAGCTCCGGGGGGGGGGGGGGGGGGGGGGGGGGGGGGGTCAATCTATGCCTTCGAAGACTTGCGTAGAGGTTTCCTGCTATGCTTCTCGACGTCAAGGAGGATGAAGAGCGATGTTGAAGCACTCTTCAAGATCAAGCAAGAGCCAAGGGAGTCACTGGCTCACTATGTGGATAGGTTCCAGGGAGAGGTTTTGCTTGTCCAAGAGGTACCAGGGTTCACCCTCTAGCTCGCCTTCACAGTGGGGCTGCAGGAGGGGTTCTTCAAGATGAGCTTGAAGCGGAAGTCCCCCCTCTCCTTCGAAGAATTGATGGAAAGGGTGGCGGAAGAAATCAAGAGTGAGGAGGCCAATCCGGAGTTCGCAAGAAGGTTGGCCAAGCTGAGTGAGCTGGAGGCAAGACAGCAGGGGGGAGGGTAGAGGATCCCAAGAGGAAGTTCGACCCAGAGGAGGACAGCTTCCAGGAAGAGGGGGCCGACCTCCCAGGGTGGAGGCAGGGACCGAAGGCACCCCCTCCACCACCTCAGCAAACCATGACGATCGGCCACAGAAGAAGAAGAAATCGTACGGGAGGAAGAGGGGGCACTCGTTCGAGTGGAGTTACCTTACTGTGACTTCCATCAGGAGGAAGGTCACGCGACGTCCACCTGCCCAGAGTTCCTAGAGATGAAGGACAAAGGTCAACAATGGCAACGATTGGAATAGAACAATCTCCAAGAGTGAGCATTCTGAGTGAACCTTGTATCGACAAGTTCTTAGTTAAAATTAATTTTATCCCCGACTGTTTATGCCAGAATGTATTGTGCTAAGTGATTTTTCCCCTCGGATGGTTCCGCTGACTGGGCTCGCTCTAGCCGGCAGGGCAGGTTGACCTCCCAGGGAGGCTAAGTATTTTTCCCCTCGGATGGTTTCGCTGACCGGGCTCTCTCTAGCCGACAGGGCAGGTTGACCTCCCAGGGAGGCTAAGTATTTTTCCCTTCGGATGGTTTCGCTGACCGGGCTCTCTCTAGCAGGCAGGGCAGGTTGAACTCCCAGGGAGGCTAAGTACTTTTCCTCTCGGATGGTTCCGTTGATCGGGCTCTCTCTAGCCGGCAGGGCAGGTTGACCTCCCAGGGAGGCTAAGCGATTTTTGCCCTCAGATGGTTTCGCTGACCGGGATCTCTCTAGTCGGCAGGGCAGGTTGACCTCCCAGGGAGTCTAAGTATTTTTCCCTTCGGATGGTTCCGCTGACCGGGCTCTCTCTAGCCGACAGGGCAGGTTGACCTCCCAGGGAGGCTAAGTATTTATCCCCTCAGATGGTTCCGCTGACAGAGCTCTCTCTAGCCGGCCGGGCAGGTTGACCTCCAAGGGAGGCTAAGTACTTTTCCCCTCGGATGGTTCCGCTGACCGGGCTCTCTCTAGCCGGCAGGGCAGGTTGACCTCCTAGGGAGGCTAAGCGATTTTTCCCCTCGGATGGTTTCGCTGACCGGGCTCTCTCTAGCCGGCAGGGCAAGTTGATCTCCCAGGGAGGCTAAGTACTTTTCTCGTCGGATGGTTCCGCTGATCGGGCTCTCTCTAGCCGGAGGGCAGGTTGACCTTCCAGGGAGGCTAATCGATTTTCCCCTCGGATGGTTCCGCTGACCGGGCTCTCTCTAGCCGGCAGGGCAGGTTGACACCACAGGGAGGCTAAGCAATTTTTCCCCTCAGATGGTTCCGCTGACCGGGCTCTCTCTAGCCGGCAGGGCAGGTTGACCTCCCAGGGAGGCTAAGTATTTTTCCCCTCGAGATGGCTCCGCTAGCTGGGCTCTCATTAGCCGGCAGGGTAGGATGGCCTCTCGGGGAGGGTAAGTATTTTTCCCCCGAGGTGGCTCCGCTAGCCGGGCTCTCATTTTCCGGCAGGGTAGGATGGCCTCTCGGGGAGGGTAAATATTTTTCCCCCGAGGTGGCTCCGCTAGTCGGGCTCTCATTAGTCGGCAGGGTAGGATGGGCTGTCGGGGAGGGTAAGTATTCTTCCCCCGAGGTGGCTCTGCTAGCCGGGCTCTCACTAGCCGGCAGGGCAGGATCGACCTCTTTGGGAGGCTTGAGTAAATTTTCACCGGGGCGATGTGGGGTCTTCTCTATTTCACTCAGCGCCACTCGCCGAATAGGCAGGGTTGGACTTTTTTTTTTCCGAGCGTGTACCCCGCTCGAGAAGAGCGGGGATTGTGTACAACCCTGTATTCCCCGAGTGGGCTCACAAGACCTAAGGGGTCTTCTAGGACATTATTTTCCAGCATGGTCCCAGGCAGTGAGAGGGGGCGAGCGGTGGAGGCGGAGGCCTCCCGCTTTCCCAGCCAGCAGGGGGCGAGGAGGAGGAGTCCGCAGGCCCCTCTCGCCCCTGCCCCAGCAGGGGGTTAAAGAGGAGGAGCCCGCAGGCCCCTCTCGCCCCCGCCCAAGCATGGGGGCGAAGAGGAGGAGCCCGCAGGCCCCTCTCGCCCCCGCCCCAGCAGGGGGCGCGAGGAGGAGCCCGCAGGCCCCTCTTGCCCCCTCCCCAGTAGGGGGCGAGGAGGAGGAGCCCGCAGGCCCCTCTCACCCCTTCCCCAGCAGGGGGGCGAGAGGAGGAGCCCGCAGGCCCCTCTCGCCCCCGCCCCAGCAGGGGGCGAAGAGGAGGAGCCTGCAGGCCCCTCTCGCCCCCGCCCCAACAGGGGGGCGAAGAGGAGGAGCCCGCATGCCCCTGTCACCCCCGCCCCAGCAGGGGGGTGAGGAGGAGGAGCCCGCAGGCCCCTCTCGCCCTCGCCCCAGCAGGGGGGCGAGAGGAGGAGCCCGCAGGCCCCTCTCACCCCCACCCTAATAGGGGAAGGGGGGCGCGAGGAGGAGCCCGCAGGCCCCTCTCGCCATCTCCCCAACAGGAGGGCGACGAGGAGGAGCCCACAGGCCCCTCTCACCCCCGCCCCAGCAGGGGGCGAGAGGAGGAGCCCGCAGTCCCCTTTCTCCCCTGACCCAGCAGGGGGGAGAGAAGGAGGAGCCCGCAGGCCCCTCTCGTCCCCGCCCCAACAGAGGGGCGAGGAGGAGGAGCCCGCAGGCCCCTCTCGCCCCTGCCCCAGAAAGGGGGCGATAGGAGGAGCCCGCAAGCCCCTCTAGGCCCCGCTCTAGCAGGGGCGAGAGGAGGAGCCCGCAGGTCCCTCTCGCCCCCGCCCCAGCAGGGGGCGAGGAGGAGGAGCCCGCAGGCCCCTCTCGCCCCCGCCCCAGCAAGGGGGCGAGAGGAGGAGCCCGCATGCCCCTCTCGCCCCCGCCCCAGCATGGGGGCGAGAGGAGGATCCCGCAAGCCCCTCTCGCCCCTCTCGCACCCACCCCAGCAGGGGCGAGCCGGAGGTGGCCGACCTGTTGGTGTTTCCATGGTGATCTGGAAGTGGTCAATCATCTAGTCTCACTGCCAACGCGATATGAGCTTATGGGGTCGCACACTAGAGTGCTTGGAGAAATTGGAGGAAGAATCCCATTGACAAGTAATTGGCTAAGTGTTGAATAATATCGTCTTGATTGTCAAGACGATGTTTTGGTCTTCTCGACGATATATGTATATACTCTCGACGATATATATGTCTTCTCGACGATATATATATGTCTTCTCGACGATATATATATGTCTTCTCGACGATATATGTCATCTTCTCGACGATATATATGTCTTCTCGAACGGCTAGTGTAGCACATTCGTCGAACAACTAGCGTAGCGCGTTCGTCGAACGGCTCGTCGAACGGCTCGTCGAACGGCTCGTCGAACGGCTAGCATAGCGTGTTCGTCAAACGGTTCGTCGAACGGGTAGCGTAGCGTGTTCGTCGAATGGGTAGCGTAGCGTGTTCGTCGAACGGCTAGTGTAGTGTGTTCGTCAAACAGTTCGTCGAACGGCTAGCATAGCGCGTTCATCGAATGGCTAACGTAGCGCGTTCAACGAACGGCCAGCGCGTTCGATGAACGCTAGCTAATTCGTCGAACACGGTATTTGCTGGGGGTATAAATAATACGATTCTTTTGACCTAATACGCAGATCTGTTTATGCGATCTGGTTTTTGCGAAAGACTGAGAGCGCCGGAAAAGTTCCGCCCAAAAGCTTCTGACGGAAGAGTTCCGTCCGACCGCCTCCACCACCTCTTCCTGTAGTCGGACCTAGCAGTCCATGGGAGACGTTGAGAGCAGATCTTCTTCGACCTATATCTTGTGCGACAAGAGGCTAGGGTTCTTCAACATTCATCTGGACTTCCATAGAGGGGCAGATCTATTTCAGCGCTTGGGACTCAACTCTTCTAGGAGCATCTCGATTGAGTACTGACTCAATTCCAGTCAGGTATACATTGCAATGTGTTGCTGTTATTTTATTTCTTGAATCAATGAAATTGCAAGATCCTTTTAACTGTTTAGGGTTGTTCTAGTTATTTTATTCCGCTGCGCATATATGATATGCTCTGTTATCATTTCTGAAATGGTATCAAGAAAACCCAACAGTGGTATCAGAGCCAAGTTGTGATCTAATGCGTATAAATCAGAAATTTAGAAGTATTCTAAATGCCTGGATTTCAATGAAGTGTTCTAAATTGGAACCCCGCCAGGAACGCATATGATTGCGTTGCGATTTCATTGTTTCAGAAATTGTTTCTCCTTTGTAGTAACCATCCCTCTAATTGGTTTGTGAAAGCAAATGTCTTAGATTTTGAATCTGACATTGAGAGATGAGCTTGTCTACTGCTTAAGTGGAGTTATTTTTGCCTGTGTCAAATGCATGTAAATCTGGAGATTTAGAAGCATTCTAAATGCTCAGATTTAGCCCTTTCTATCAAGCGTTGATAATTTTATTTAGTGCACATCTGGGATGTATTTGGTTTGTGAATGTTGTAATTTTGTAAATGTGCACATTGATTAATTGTTAATCATTTTTTTTATAAAAATCCCTTATCCAATATTAAGTATACGGATGCCTTCCGATGGATGACACTCCTCCTGCCTCGACCGATGAAGTGTGGTCTTGCCAAAGTAAGGTGAATTAATCTATCTTGGTAAGGGTGCGAGCGGATAATTGTGATATCCCACTGTCGACATCGGGTCCAACTTAACTAGGTGACCTCAAAAGTTGAGTGCCTAGAGGCATTGGGTTGACATGCACCATATGATTGATGCGAATAAAGAGTTATTCACCTACCATACAAGAGTTGCATAGTGATGCAATTGACAAGTGTTGCCTACCTAAATAACTGCATTATGAGAGGAACCCCAAAGCGGACTCGTTGTGTTGGTGAAATATGGATCTTGTCCACTAAGAGAGTAGCTCACATAAACTCTCCGAATTGACATTAAATGTTATCAATTTGAATAAAATAGTGGGAGTATTTAATAAAAGACCTTATTAAATAAAAATGTATTTTGAAATATAGTACTAAAATATATTTTGCATAATTTTGTAGAATTTCATGGCAAATACATCACACTCCACGTTGTCCCTAAGAGCCATCCTTGAGAAGGACAAGCTCAATGGGACGAACTTCCTCGACTGGTATAGGAACCTGAGAATTGTTCTCAGGCAAGAGCGTAAGCTCTATGTCCTTGAAGAAGATCCCCCCGAGGAGCCAGCCGCTACTGCACCTTGTGCAGAAAAAGATGCTTACAAGAAGTATGGAGATGACTCCTTAGATGTTGAATGTCTTATGCTCGCGACCATGAACTCTGAGCTTCAGAAGCAACATGAGAACATGAGTTGTTACGAGATGGTCGAGCACTTGAAGAAAATGTTTCAAGGGCAAGCTCGCCAAGAGAGGTTTGAAATATCCAGGGATTTATTTCAGTGTAAGATGGGAGCTCGAGACCCAGTAGGGACTCACGTACTCAAGATGATTGTGTATATAGAGAACCTTGAAAGACTGGGGTTTCCGTTGGGCCAAGAGTTGGCCACTGACCTGATCCTGCAATCGTTGCCGGACAGTTACGAGCAGTTTGTCTTGAATTACAATATGAATGAAATTGACAAGACATTGCCCGAGCTCCTAGGCATGTTAAGAACTGCCAAGATCAATATGAAGAAGGTCAAGCCTGCTAGCCTCATATTGTTGGTGCATAAAATCAAGGGCAAGACCAAGGGATTCAAGAAGACTAAGGTGGGACCTAAGTCGTATCTTGATCCCAAATCTTCAGCACTGAAGAACAAGGGCTTGGCTAAGGATGGGAAGTGCCACCATTGTGGTAAGGTAGGGCATTGGAGGAGGAACTGTCCCCTCTATATTGAAGATCTGCAAAAGCAGAAGGGAAGTGTGACTTCCACTTCAGGTATTTTTGTTATAGAAATAAACCTTTCTGCTCCTTCATCTTGGGTATTGGATACCGGATGTGGTTCTCACATTTGTACGAATGTGCAGGAACTGACAAGGAGAAGAATGCTGGGTAAAGGAGAGGTAGACCTGCGCGTCAAAAATGGAGCAAGAGTTGTTGTCGTTGTCGTAGGATTGTACCGTCTTTCCTTGCCCACTGGGCTTATTATTGAACTTGATAATTGTTATTTTGTTCCTGCTATAACTAGAAACATCATTTCTATTTCATGTTTGGACATAATTGGTTTATCTTTTATTATAAAGAACAGTTGTTGTTCTATTTATAAGAATGATGTTTGTTATGGCATTGCCCAATTGTTTAATGGTTTATATGTTTTGAACTTAGACCATCCGATCTATAACATAGAAAATGCTAAAAGACTAAAAACAAATGACTCGAACCCTACATACCTTTGGCATTGTCGTTTAGGCCATATAAACGAGAAACACATGTCCAAGCTCCATAGAGATGGACTAATGGACTCATTTGATTATGAATCATTTGAGAGATGCGAGTCATGTTTATTAGAAGACCCCATTTTTTTTCTTTTTGAAAACCCGGGTTTTATGCCCAGAACCGAAGCTTTGCGGTGACACCAACACACGGGAAGGTCGCCACTACAAAGCGCCGATCCTGCCGGCTATATCGATCACAGAAGAAGAAAAGTATAAACGAACAAAAAGAAGTTCAAGTCCACAATCACATTCTATATATAATAAATGTCCACATGGTATAACTGAAATAACAAGTTACAATAATAAAGGGCTCACGCCCTGTACATCATGTCCTCACTACAAGATCACTCGCGGAAGCTAAGTACTAATCACTCACTGACCCTGAAACTTGTGCTCCTGTACTAGACTGGCCCGCCTCCATCTGCACTGGCCTCTGGTGCTGCTGCGTCTCCTCGATCCCCTAAAATGATATGGTCCACTGACCGTTAGTCAAAAAGACTAAGCCTTATGTTCCCCACCCCACCCCCAATGGCTCCTAGGCACCGTATGGGAGGATGAAGTGGAGGACAGCAAGGGGTATAAAACAAAGCAGATGACGGCGGATTTTGTCTACAGGAAATGTCTACAACTACACATGTGTATATAGATATAATTGAAGTAGTAATAGAAAGCATGGTAAAGAGCAAGTAAAGAACAGTAAGTAAAGACAAGTATATAATATAAAAGTAACCATTGATTTATAGGAATGCCCATACAAACCTATAGACCAAGGGGTCGTTTAGCAGGGCCTATCGTATAAAGAGTCCCATAACCAATTTATACGATAGGAGTAGGGGTTGAAATGCAATGTTTATGTAATGATATGCAGAGTTATGCAGTTTATGCTATATTCATACAAGTGCAACTCACACACTTCGACTCTATATGCACAGACCTTTAGTTTCCCCTAGTTGAACTAGCAAGACTCCCAGGATACTCCCGTAGTGGCAAATGGAAGCGGTGGGTTGGGCCTCGCCCACCTCTAGGTTGGTATTCACACTACCTAACATAGAACTATCGTATGCCTCAACGCAAAACTGCGGAGCATCTACGTACTCTTACTGGCTGGACCACCAGACTCTTATGGCTAAGTGCAAATTTCACACTTGCCGAGTCAACGTATTGACGTCGGTGTGAACGATCGTCTAATACTAAAGACCCACCACCTTCATGCAAATGCAAACATGTTCTACTATATCCCGAGCCATAAACTCCCGGGGCTAACCTGCCCGTCATCATAACCTTCCAGGCCAACGGCTCGCCGGACCAACCATACCCCAAGATAAACACCATGCCCTAACTTTGAACCAATTTGACCGAACTTGGGTTGACAAATTACCCAAACAAATCAGTCACAATTGAGCTGAGATTTTTACCAGGGTCATGTGATAACCCTAAGAAGTACCCACCAAAATTTGGAGGGCATTGGAGGTCATTTGACCCAATAATTAATTAATATTTAATTTATGAAATTATTACAAAAACCTTAAAAAAAGTTTCTCATAAAATTCCCATCTTTCGGAATGATGTGTGGGTAGGTGTAAATAGTCTAGGTTTCAATTTTCAAGTCAATCCCATAACCCAATTAAAAGTTATTCAAGAAATGGTGGCTGTCCTACACTAGGGACTAGTCCCACCAAAATGGACCTACAGGGAGCTACATAAATCTTTTTTGGGTGAAATTAATTTTAAAATAAAGTAGACTCCATGGGATACAACTTTGGTGTTGACCACTTTTTCATTTGAGGGGTTATAGTATTTTTATTAATTAAAATGAAATACTGCAGGAAGTATGACAAAATGTGTTGGAACAAGTCTCTGCGTTCGACAAAATCGGACCTGCGTTCGACGAAATCTATTCTGTATTCGAAGAACTCCATGCTTCAGTGCGCTCGACGAAATCTGATCTTCGTTCGATGAAATCTATTCTGCGTTCGACGAACGACGTGCTTCAGTTCGACGAAATCAGTTCTCCAGCCAGTTCAGCAGATCATCTCTCAGTTCGATGAATTAATTCAGTTCGGCGATTTAATTCTGTTCGATGAACTTCGGGTTCAGTTTGACGAACTCAACTATCAGTTCGGTGAATTTATTCTGTTCGACGAACTCCGGGTTCAGTTCGACGAACTCAACCATCAGTTCGACGAACTCCAGGGTGTGTTCGACGAATGAATTCCGTTCGACGAACTCCGGATTCAGTTCGACGAACTCAACTATCAGTTCGACGAACCTCTTCTACTCAGATTGACGAATCCGATGGCTCAAGTATTTTTAACAAACTAATCTATGTACAGCAAAATATGTGACAGAAATACATATATCATAACATTTAATATGAAGATCTTGCACAGATCTTGAAGCAGAACGGACGACATCCGTTTGTTTTCTTCCTCTGCCGACGACCAGGATTAACCACACCTGGAGCTCCTTCATCCTTGTTTTCCCGGCCACCTAAGCGCCGCCCCGGCCGGCCAATGCCACCACCACCTTCATTGAGGTGATGGCCGACGATTTGCGGTGGTTGGCCAGCCGGAGGTGGCCGGAACAGGGGTATGGAGGCGGGATTAAAGCTCCAAAAATCGAACTCTTGGCCTACCCTATTTGGGACCAATTGGCACCAATCCTTGCAGGCAACCTGATGGGATCTATCCACAGAGAGAGAGAGGAGATGAACCAGACCTTTAATCGGGCTCGAGGTTGGTTGTTTCCCGGAATTGCCATGGCCGCCTCCTTCAAGTTGTGCTCCTTGCCGATATCTTGATTCTCCACCAAATGCAACGATCTAGGACTCGATTTCAACTGATATCCCTCTTCTGAAGGTGATGGAAGGGTCAATTTGAGGAGGGAAAGGCTTAATGGTGGAGTGCCATTAATGGCCATTTCGGTTTCACTTGAAACCTCTTGAATCCTCCACCGGATGGCATGGGAAAGGTTGTAAAACATCTTAGAATTCAATGGGGGAGATGAATGGAGGGTGTGGGGAGATGAATGGGGGTCAATTTGCCTTGAATGCTATGAATTCACCTTGAATGACCACTTTCTCTCTCTTCTAATTGGGGGAAACTCCCAATTTCTCTCTCCTAGTCACCCCCTCCAGAAATTGGATGGCATTTCATGTAATTTCAGTGGTGACTAATCATTTGGGCCATTGAAATTGGGCTTAGCCCAAAGGGATTGAGCTCTGGGCTTAATTAACCCAATTTGGGCAATATTGACCAAGTGTTGACTTTGGTCAAATTGGTGAAATTAATTAGGCCCAATGGGTCAATGTTGACTCATTGGCCTCCCTTAGTGACCAATGGAACTTGGGGAAAGTCAATTGGTCCAATTGAACCCTAATTGACCCTAAATATGGTGGTTTGACTTATTTGAGGCTAGGGTTGACTTTGGTCAATTTGGCCTCTTTGGTTGACCCCAATGGGTCCTAAATGCTCTAAGGGACCCTCCAAATGGTTAGGTATGCTATGGTGGGGTCAAAGGGTCAAGGTGAGGCCCTTAAGTCCAACCCTATGCTTGCTAACTGGAAATTACTTTTTGCATACCACTGTGGTTTCCTTCTTCCTGGCTAAGGCCAAGTGGTCTCTTCAACCTTCCTAGGGTTTAGTCATGGCCTAGTCATGACAAAACCACTCTAGGGGTCTAGTTGTTTGGGGGATGTTACAAATCCCAATAAACAAAAAATAATTTCGTCCTCGAAATTCAGGTAAGGCCTGCGGGGTTTTTACCGCAAGTGATTGTATGTAACATCCCATAAGAAACTAATTTGTCCTGAAGCAAAAGGCTCCGGATATTTCTGCTGCATCAGTTCTAGTGGCTCCCTGATAAGCTTCTCCTATCCATGATTTCTCCACAGGACCTTGACCAGCGGGACCTCCTTGCGCCGCAAGACTCGCACCTCGGTGTCGTCTATCCGGACTGGCTCCAGGTGAATCAATCGATCAGAGGTTACCGGGCCACCTATAGTAGCAATTCGCTGCTCCGGCCGTCGTAGAGCTCTCCTAAAGGAGGAGACATGGAAGACGTCGTGCAATTCCGCTAACTCCGGCGGCAACTCCAGTCTATAAGCCAACAGACTGATCCACTCCAGGATCATGTAGAGCCCCATCTATCTCATACTGAGCTTCTTCCGCCTGCAAACCCACGAGACTCCCTGCATCGGACGTATATTCCAGCACACTCGGTCTCCAACCTGGAACTCTACTTGATGATACTATGCATCGTAATACCTGACCTGACTTCTCTGGGCCTCCAACATCCTAACTCGAATCAGTCGCACCTGGGTATCTATGCCCTCCATAAATTCCGAGCTGAGTTCCTTGGGATCCTCATACTGGATACAAGACAATGGAGTCTTGTGCCTCCGTCCCTCTGAGGGTGGGAAGCTGTGTTGAACGTCAACCAAGGGCCCAGATAAGCCTGGACTGATCTTCACTTTTTGGACGTACACCGTCCATCCTGATTCGACACGATCACCCTAGTCACACTACGATAACGGACAAACTGCTCAACAAATCCCACCAAACCCAACGGGAGCGTCCTTCCAGCCTGGGGTGACCCTAGCTACCTTGGTCAGTTTATCCTCGATGTTCGAAACGAACTTGTGCCCGGAGTGGGGATGTGGTAACCTATGTATGAAATCCATAATTATATCCTCAAACTTCCACTCTAACCTGGGCAGTGATTGTGGTAGTTCTCCAAAGACTTTTGCACTTGGCCTTCACCGTGCATCACAAAAATTATGACGTCTTTCTTCATTCCGAGGACATACATGTTCCGAAATACACCATTTTTCCGGTGACTAAAGCTCTTGTTAATATGGGTAGACAACGCTTCTATAATGTTTTCTCCGCATGTTTAGGTTTTTATTCCTTCAAGTACATCCGAGTGATCAATCATCTCCACTCCACGACTTATCCAGTTCTTACCACTAGTGGAATTGATCAGATCATCAAGCGTCCCAATAATCCTCAAATTTTATGGTGGTGCACTTGTGATATATCATGGAAGTATCACCACGTTTATTTCACCAAATTCCTATCGCTTCCACATAAGCTAGTCTTGATCACTTTCAAATGGTCCAAAGTAAGATAAACTTCGATCGTTCTTATCATAGTAAACTCAAACACTAGATTCTAAATCCAATCAGTCATCGTCTAAGATCTCTGGTTATTCATCATCATAGCTCCCAAGGTATAAGGGCTATTATAATTGAAATTTTCTACTATGACATGGCGTGATGTTTACCGCTCATGCGTTAATCACTTCTGAATGCCCCAAGTCACAAGAACCTCAAATATAACTACAACTTGTATGACCTAGTTTCTGTCCATAACTTCTAGAATGGGACATCGACAACCGTAAGTGATTAATCCTGGCGACTTTACATTTCCAATGATTCAACCAAGGTCGAGTCGTTGCTCGATCTACGACGTCCTTTCATTGTCCTGGTAATACTTCAGATCATTATTCCAGACCTACTGTTACACCATCTCATCATTGCCAGCGTAACGTCGAATATGATCAACTTCAAAATCTTTATGTTCACGATGCAACACTTTCTAAATTAAATCCAAGGGAAATCCAAGTCAGTCATTAATTTGCCCAATAAACAAAAGGTAAGCCCCAATAAACAAAAGATAAGCCACAATAAACAAAAGATAAGCCACTATCTATTTTGGGCCGAGTGTCTTCAATATGACTAAGTTATATTCATCCCAAGGTTGCAAACAATTCCTAGGGCACACAACCTTAGACTTGGGGTTCTTTCTTGAGGCTCATTGGTATACTCCACACCTTAGACTCATCCAGGTACCTTCTACGGCAACCTTATCAGGGTCAACATATGACCCAATCCCGAATGGGTATCTTCTGAACTTCAATTTTTATTTGACCCTCAGTGTTTGTTGTGGTGGTTGTCTCAATGTAATCATGTCACCGGCACGAGGGTTAGATCTATGAGTCCCCTACCATTCTGCTTATGTGTCAATCTCTCTTTCTCTAGCATCTTTGGGGTATCCTCGTACCTTCACCAAAATTATTCCTACGGTCTATTTCAGACTAGGGCATGGTATAAATTGTCATGGCAAGTCATGTGTCCTAGTGGGGTTGAGTCTAACTCATTGACTAAGGGAACATCTCAAGAGATCTTTGTAGCTGGAGGTATTCCCTGCTGGTGGCAAGGTTCGTCGCAGGCTACAAAAGAAAATTTGCTAAAAGGTTCAGTTAAAAGTGGACTTTTTCATGTGATTTCCCCATATGGGCACACCATTGCTTCCGCTGCTTAGTTTGTCCTCAAACTAAACTCGCGCGGGGTGGCCCAGGGTTTGTGGACTTCTTTTCTTCGGATCGAGGTTTCCTCTGATACCACTTTGTAAGACCCCATTTTTTTCTTTTTGAAAACCTAGGTCTTATACCCAGAATCACCGCTTTGCGGTGACACCAACACACGGGAAGGTCGCCACTACAAAGCGCCGATCCTGCCGGCCATATCAATCACAGAAGAAGAAAAGTATAAACGAACAAAAAGAAGTTCAAGTCCACAATCACATGCTATATATAATAAATGTCCACATGGTATAACTGAAATAACAAGTTACAATAATAAAGGGCTCATGCCCTGTACATCATGTCCTCACTACAAGATCACTCACGGAAGCTAAGTACTAATCACTCATTGACCCTGAAACTTGTGCTCCTGTACGAGACTGGCCCGCCTCCGTCTGCACCGGCCTCTGTTGCTGCTGCATCTCCTCGATCCCCTAAAATGATATGGTCCACCGACCGTTAGTCAAAAAGACTAAGTCTTATGTTCCCCACCCCACCCCCAATGGCTCCTAGGCACCGTATGGGAGGATGAAGCGGAGGACAGCAAGGGGTATAAAACAAAGCAGATGATGGCGGATTTTGTCTGCAGGAAATGTCTACAACTACACATGTGTATATAGATAATTGAAGCAGTAATAGAAAGAATGGTAAAGAGCAAGTAAAGAATAGTAAGTAAAGACAAGTATATATTATAAAAGTAACCATTGATTTATAGGAATGCCCATACAAACCTATAGACCAAGGGGTCGTTTAGCAGGGCCTATCGTATAAAGAGTCCCATAACCAATTTATACGATAGGGGTAGGGGTTGAAATGCAATGTTTATGTCATGACATGCAGATTTATGCAGTTTATGCTATATTCATACATGTGCAACTCACACACTTCGAATCTATGCTCATAGACCTTTAGTTCCCCCTTTTTGGAGCTAGCAAGACTCCCAGGATACTCCCGTAGTGGTAAACGGAAGCGGTGGGTTGGGCCTCGCCCACCTCTAGTTTGGTATTCACACTACCTAACCTAGACCTATCGTACGCCTCAACGCAAAACCTCGGAGCATCTGCGTACTCTTACTGGCTGGACCACCATACTTTTATGGCTAAGTGCAAATTCCACACTTGCCGAGTCAACGTATTGATGTCGGTGTGAACGACTGTCCAATACCGAAGACCCACCACCTTCATGCACTTGCAAACATGTTCTACTATATCCCGAGCCATAAACTCCCCGGGCTAACCTGCCCGTCATCATAACCTTCCGGGCCAATGGCTCGCCGGACCAACCCGTCCGTACCAACAAACTTTACTGAGTCACAAGCTCACCGGACTAACTGGTCCGCTGCTTCAACCACCGAGCCTACCGCTCGTACAACCAAACCAACTAACCTCCCGTAACTACGGGGTGTGGGTGTGTGCGTTATTAAGTTAATCTTGTACATCAACTTATCCCTACAATTTATGGTTAATCTTGGACTTCTCGAGGATTACCCTGTAAGGGGCTCGCTACGGTACTAGGAACTATAATGGGATGACATCCCAAAGTCCCCTTTCTCAAGACACTTAGTGTTATTGGTATCTACCCATAAGATTACCCCTCCTAACACTTCACTTGAATTACTCTACGTATTTTATGACCTTCTAAGGGGAAAGACGATCTTTCGTCGGTCCCAGACACAACTTTACCCTTAACTCACCAAGCACACCCTCATCACCTAAACTCCTTTTGGTGACCTTCAATCTCTTCAACCTGACCATGTACACCAACTACAAGCCACTTCCACTTGGTAGACCCCTAACTATCCAAATTTCACATTTTTATTATACGCAGACCAAACTAACTATATGAAGCTTATAAGTAGAGGTACTCCAAATGTTTATCCTCATGACACAAGATTATTACTGGAGGACTATCATGGCATCATAAGACTAAATCCAGAGATTCATATTTTTCCTTAATATTTGCCAAGTATGAAGTGTAAGGTATTTGCCAAGTATAAATATGAGCATGAAGTGTAAGGTATTCTTATGATATGACTCCAAGTATAAATTAGCATTTATTTTAATTTCTCCAATATTTGCCAAGTATGAATATGAGCATGAAGTGTAAGGTATTCTTATGATATGACTCCCATAAAATTAAGATAAATCTATCATGCCAAAATATCAGTAAGTAATGAATATCACAATTTTACAGTAAGAAAATGTCCTCTGTTTTAAATATTTAACTTCTATCCAAACTTGAAAGTTTATGAAGGAACTACCAAGTATACTTATGCCAAAATTATAGAAAAATTACCAGACCTCTATTATATCCAGAAAAGCTTAACTACAGAATTTTACAATTTATGGGAATCATTTCCTCACTGAAATAATTAATCCAAATAATTCCTAATTTGCACATGTTGTGAAGTATGCTACTGATAACAGCCTCCAAAAATTATATAAAAAAATTCACAGAGCTCCGTAGTGCTCCGAAATGTCCTATCACCAAGTTGCACATTTTTCTAGAGAGTTTTGGACCCTTAATTATATTTCTTAAGATTAAGACAAATTAGGTGTCTTGAGGATGAAGTACTAGTTAAATCATAAAATAAATTATACAAAAATTACTAGGGGTCTAAAATATGATTAAAAAGGCATCACCAAGATTTCATCTTCATCCAAGATAATTTGTGCATGTAAATATCTCTTAAAAGAAGTTTACCTAAAGGGGTTATGACCTAATTTAGGGGGAATAATTTCTCCTAAAATTCTCTCAAAATTCCCTAGGGCATAAATACATCCCATGAACATATCTCATAGGTTCCATGGCCATTCTATAGCTTTTGACCACATGTCCTTCACAAAGCTCTATCTGCACACCAAGGGGGTAAATCTAGGGTCCTAGGGCATATACACCTCCACACCACCCCATCTTACTCATGTAGGTGTTTTAGGTGATCCTAAACCAGTGGCCAAGGTCTCAACTCATGGTGATAAGTTTTGACCACCATACCCCAAGATAAACACCATGCCCTAACTTTGACCCAATTTGACCTAACTTGGGTTGACAAATTACCCAACCAAATCAGTCCCAATTGGGCTGAGATTTTTACCAGGGTCATGTGATAACCCTAAGAAGTATCCACCAAAATTTGGAGGGCATTGGATGTCATTTGACCCAATAATTAATTAATATTTAATTTATGAAATTATAACAAAAACCTTAGAAAAAGGTTCTCCTAAAATTCCCATATTCGGGTATGATGTGTGGTAGGTGTAAATAGCCTAGGTTTTAATTTTCAAGTCAATCCCATAAACCAATCAAAAGTTATTCAAGAAATGGTGGCTATCCTACACTAGGGACCAGTCCCACCAAAATAGACCTACAGGGAGCTACAAAACT
Source organism: Dactylorhiza incarnata (assembly GCA_033032865.1). Taxonomy (NCBI): domain Eukaryota; kingdom Viridiplantae; phylum Streptophyta; class Magnoliopsida; order Asparagales; family Orchidaceae; genus Dactylorhiza; species Dactylorhiza incarnata. The sequence goes on from JAWHQI010000092.1 coordinate 1,848,205, forward strand.
CCTTTTGGGGTGGAATTAATTTTAAAATAAATTAGACTCCAGGGGCTACAACTTTTGTGTTGACCACTTTTTCATTTGAGGGGTTCTAATATTTTTAATAATTAAAATGAAATGCTGTAGGAAGTATGACATAATGTGTTGGAACAAGTCTCTGCGTTCGACGAAATCCGACTTGCGTTCGACGAAATCTATTCTGCGTTCGACGAACTCTGTGCTTCAGTGCGCTCGACGAAATCCAATATTCGTTCGATGAAATCTGTTCTGCGTTCGACGAACGACGTGCTTCAGTTCGACGAAATCAGTTCTCCAGCCAGTTCAGCAGATCATCTCTCAGTGCGACAAATTAATTCAGTTCGACGAATTAATTCAGTTCGGCGAATTAATTCCGTTTGACGAACTTCGGGTTTAGTTCGACAACTCAACTATCAGTTTGGTGAATTAATTCCGTTCGATGAACTCCGGGTTTAGTTCGACGAACTCAACCATCAGTTCGACGAACTCCAGGGTGTGTTCGACGAATGAATTCCGTTCGACGAACTCCGGATTCAGTTTAACGAACTCAACTATCAATTCGATGAACCTCTTCTACTTAGATCGACGAATCTGACGGCTCAATTATTTTTAACAAACTAATCTATGTACAACAAAATATGTGACAAAAATACATATATCATAACATTTAATATTAAGATCTTGCACAGATCTTGAAGCAGAACGAACGACATTTGTTTGTCTTCTTCCTCTGGCCGATGACCAGGATTAACCGCACCTGGAGCTCCTTCATCCTTGTTTTCCCGGCCACCTAAGCGCCGCCCTGGCCGGCCAATGCCACCACCACCTTCGTTGAGGTGGTGGCCGACGATTTGCGGTGGTTGGTCGGCCGGAGGTGGCCAAAACAAGGGTATGGAGGCGGGATTAAAGCTCCAAAAACAGAGCTCTTGGCCTACCCGATTAGGGACCAATTGGCACCAATCCTTGCAGGCAACCTGATGGGATCTATCCACAGAGAGAGAGAGGAGATGAACCAGACCTTTAATCGGGATCGAGGTTGGTTGTTTCCCGGATTTGCCATGACCGCCCCCTTCAAGTTGTGCTCCTTGCCAATATCTTGATTCTCCACCAAATGCAACGATCTAGGACTCGATTTCAACTGATATCCCTCTTCTGAAGGTGATGGAAGGGTCAATTTGAGGAGGGAAAGGCTTAATGGTGGAGTGCCATTAATGGCCATTTCGGTTTCACTTGAAACCTCTTGAATCCTCCACCGGATGGCATGGGAAAGGTTGTAAAACATCTTAGAATTCAATGGGGGAGATGAATGGAGGGTGTGGGGAGATGAATGGCGGTCAATTTGCCTTGAATGCCATGAATTTACCTTGAATGACCACTTTCTCTCTCTTCTAATTGGGGGAAACTCCCAATTTCTCTCTCCTAGTCACCCCCTCCTTAAATTGGATGGTATTTCATATAATTTTAGTGGTGAATAATCATTTGGGCCATTGAAATTGGGCTTAGCCCAAAGGGATTGAGCTTTGGGCTTAATTAAACCAATTTGGGCAATATTGACCAAGTGTTGACTTTGGTCAAATTGGTGAAATTACTTAGGCCCAATGGGTCAATGTTGAGCCATTGGCCTCCCTTAGTGACCAATGGAACTTGGGGAAAGTCAATTGGTCCAATTGAACCCTAATTGACCCTAAATATGGTGGTTTGACTTATTTGAGGCTAGGGTTGACTTTGGTCAATTTGGCCTCTTTGGTTGACCCCAATGGGTCCTAAGTGCTCTAAGGGACCCTCCAAAGGGTTAGGTATGCTATGGTGGGGTCAAAGGGTCAAGGTGAGGCCCTTAAGTCCAACCCTATGCTTGTTAACTGGAAATTGCTATTTGCAGACCACTGTGGTTTCCTTCTTCCTGGCTAAGGCCAAGTGGTCTCTTCAAGCTTCCTAAGGTTTCGTCATGACCTAGTCATGACAAAACCACTCTAGGGGTCTAGTTTTTTGGGGGATGTTACATTTATTAGGCAAGATGAGGAAAGCTCATTTCATTAGTTGTAGTGTGATGGCTGATGATTTCTTGGGTATAATACATAGTGATGTATGTGGACCCATGAGTTTTATGGCTAGATGAGGGTACTACTACTTCATTACATTTACTGATGATTTCAATAGATACAGATACGTGTTTCTTATGAAGAAAAAATCCGAAACCTTTGAAAAGTTCAAAGAGTTTAAAAATGAAGTAGAGAACCAACTGGGAAAGAGGATAAAAGCACTCTGATCTGATCGAGGTGGCGAATATTTGAGTCATGAGTTTCGTGATCATCTGAGAGAGTGTGGTATTGTATCATAGCTCACTCCGCCCGGAACACCACAACATAATGGTGTGTCTGAGAGGAGGAATCGTACTTTGTTAGACATGGTACGGTTGATGATGAGTCATGCAGATTTGCCTGTTTCCTTTTGGGGATTTACTTTAGAGACTGCTGCTTTTACATTAAATCATGCTCCAATGAAAATGGTTCTAAAGACACCATATGAGATATGGACTGGGAAGCGTCCTAGTATGTCTTTTATTAAGATTTGGGGCTGTGAGGCATACGTGCGACATCAAATGCCTGACAAGCTGGAACCCAAGTCGGATAAGTGTTATCATGTGGGATATCTTAGGGAAACCAAAGGGTATTATTTCTACCTGCCGTCCGAGGGCAAAGTATTTGTCGCAAGGACTGGCGTATTTTTGGAGAAAGAGTTCTTATCTAGAAAGACTGCAAAGGTGCAACTTGAGGAAGTTCAAGAACCACAATCAATAATTGAACCGATTTTAGAACCCGAGCAAGGACTAAAAGTTGTTGTAGCTAGAGAGCCTGCTCAAGAAACACAAGTCCTGCATAGATCTGATATACCAAGATTTGAGCCCGAGAGATATGGATTTTTCGTGTCTCAAATAGGTAATGTGTTGCTTATGGATCGTGATGATGAGTCTGCAACCTATCAAGAGGCTATGTGTGGACCTGACTCCGAGAAGTGGCTTGAGGCCATGAAATCTGAAATGGACTCCATGTATGCAAACCAAGTTTGGACCTTGGTGGAACCACCTGAAGGGGTACGACCCATAGGGTGCAAGTGGGTGTTCAAGAAGAAGACCGACATGGATGGGAATGTGCAGACATTCAAAGGCCGGCTGGTGGCTAAAGGGTTCAGGCAAATTCAGGTGTTGACTATGATGAGACCTTTTCCCCTGTAGCCATGGTCAAGTCCATCAGAATTCTACTTGCTATTGCTGCGTATTATGACTATGAGATCTGGCAAATGGATGTCAAAATGGCTTTCCTTAATGGAAACCTCCTTGAGGAAGTGACACAACCCGAGGGTTTTGTATCTCCAAGTGAAGCCACTAAAATATGCAAGTTGAATCGATCCATTTATGGATTGAAACAAGCTTCTCGAAGTTGGAATCTTCATTTTGATGAGAAAATCAAAGAGTTTGGTTTCATCAAGAACGAGGATGAACCTTGTGTTTACAAGAGGATTAGTGGGAGCATTGTCATTTTCCTGATATTGTATGTGGATGAAATACTATTGATTGGAAATGACATTCCGACCCTGCAAGCTGTTAAGTACAGGCTAGGGGACTGCTTTTCTATGAAGGACTTGGGTGAAGCAACTTATATACTTGGTATTAAGATCTATAGAGATAGATTGAAGAAGTTGCTGGGTTTGACCCAGAGTACATACATTGAGAAGGTGTTGAAATGGTTCAGCATGCTTGGGTCCAAGAAAGGATTCTTACCTATGTCACATGGTGTGACCCTCTCTAAGGACTAGTTTCCAAAATCTTTGGAAGATAAGGACCGCATGAAGTTGATTCCATATGCTTTGGCAATTGGATCAATCATGTACACAATGCTATGTACTCGACTCGATGTCTCTTATGCTTTGAGCATGACTAGCAGATATTAGTCTGATCCTGGTGAGGGTCACTAGATTGCAGTCAAGAATATCTTAAAGTACTTGAGAAGGACTAAAGATGTATTCTTGGTGTATGGTGGAGAGGAAGAGCTCGTCGTAAAGGCACAGATGCTAGCTTCCAGATTGATAGGGATGACTCAAAGTCCCAATCAAGTTTTGTATTTTGCCTTAATGGAGGAGCTGTAAGTTGGAAGAGTTCCAAGCAAGAAACAGTTGCCGATTCTACAACTGAGGTCGAGTATATTGCTGCTGCAAATGCGACGAAGGAGGCGGTATGGATTAGGAAATTCATCGGCGAGCTAGATGTAGTTCCTAGCATTGTTGATCGCGTAGTTCTCTACTGTGACAACAACTGTGCTATTGCCCAAGCTAAGGAACCTAGATCTCATCAGCGCTCCAAGCACATACTTCGGTGGTTCCATATTATTCGAGAGATTGTCGATCGAGGAGATGTGAGCATATGCAGAGTATCGACTGAAGAAAATATTGCGGATCCACTGACGAAGCCTCTTGCACAGAGAAAGCATGATGGTCATACTAGATCAATGTGTATTAGATACCTAAATGATCATCTCTAGTGGGAGTCTTGGGGATTGTATTTGTTGGTTGTTGATTATTCATGTGATGAATAAAGTACTTTATATTTCATTTTACATTTATGGCAAGTTCTTTTATTATGACAAATATTTCTACTGATATATTAATTAGCATAATAAATGCCCTTAGAATGTTTGCTTCCATAGGAATTCAAGTATGTGACTTGAATGTGAGGGCATATGTTTATAAGAAGCATCATTCTTAAATGGTCCCTGGTCGTAGTATCATCTTAGAAGTTCAGGGCGATGATGATACATAAAGACTAGCATGTGCATTGACTGATGACCGGTTCTCACAGGTCATGATATTGTGATATCAAGTCATCACATGGGTACTTGTTAGAGAACAAGTTGTACTGGACAGACCCACCATGAGACTACTGTGTGGATTGTTATATGAACGTGTCACAAGTAGGTCTCAACTGACAATGGTGTTTGTAGTTCTTCGACCTGAAGTCACATCATTCATCAAGTGAGGAAGAGCGTACTTTGATTCCATCTAAAGTCTTCCTTGAGAAAGGTTGATGATAAGGGTGGTTATTGGGTATGTTAAGATTCATTTGGCTGTTTGTGTGTGAGCAGATGTGGGATTTGTCCTCCTATATAACAAGAGTTATATCCATGGGCCCCTTGATGGAATGAGACTGAGAAATGCATGACCATGCTTGGTTGAGTCAATATGTGATATTGAGCTCACCAATTTCAGACAGTCTATTCTAGATCAAGAAATTAGGATTGAACAATTACGAGGGTGACACGGTCCATACCTCTAGTTCTATCCGGATGTAAGGGACAAAAGGACATGACAACACTGATACATTGATCAAGATAGGCTTATTGAGTTATGAACTCTTATTGCTTGGGGAGCAATGATGCATTGCTAGATGCCGCTCATTGTTTGTAAGACTTTTTTTGATACGTTCAAGATCAAGTGGGAGACTGTTGGTGTTTCCATGGTGATCTGGAAGTGGTCAAGCATCTGGTCTCACTGCCAAAGTGATATGAGCCTATGGGGTCGCACACTAGAGTGTTTGGAGAAATTGGAAGAAGAATCCTGTTGACAAGTAATCGGCTAAGTGTTGAATAATATCTTCTTGATTGCCAAGACGATGTTTTGGTCTTCTCGATGATAAATGTATATCCTCTCGACGATATATATGTCTTCTCAATGATATATATATATATGTCTTCTCGATGATATATATATGTCTTCTCGACGATATATATATGGCTTCTCGACGATATATGTCATCTTCTCGACGATATATATGTCTTCTCAACAATATATATGTCTTCTCGAACGGCTAGTGTAGCACGATCGTCGAACGGCTAGCATAGCGCGTTCGTCGAATGACTATCATAGCGTGTTCTTCGAATGGTTCGTCGAACATCTAGTGTAGCGCGTTCGTCGAACGGGTAGCGTAGCGTGTGCGTCGAACGGTTCGTCGAACGGCTAGCGTAGTGTGTTCGTCGAACGGTTCGTCGAATGGCTAGCGTAGCGCGTTCAACGAACGGCCAGTGCGTTTGACAAACGCTAGCTAATTCGTCGAACGCAGTATTCGTTGGGGGTATAAAAGAATACGATTCTCTTGACCTAATACGCCGATCTGTTTATGCGATCTGGTTTTTGCGAAAGACTGAGAGCGTCGGAAAAGTTCCGCCCAAAAGCTTCTGACCGAAGAGTTCCGTCCGACCGCCGTCGCCGCCTCTTCCTGTAGTCAGACCTAGTAGTCCGTGGGAGACGTTGAGAGCAGTTCTTCTCCGACCTAGATCTTGTGCGATAAGAGGCTAGGGTTCTTCAACATTCGTGTGGACTTCCATTGAGGCGCAGATCTATTTCAGTGCTTGGGACTCAACTCTTCTAGGAGCATCTCGATTGAGTACTGACTCAATTCCAGTCAGTTATACATTGCAATGTGTTGCTGTTATTTTCTTTCTTGAATCAATGAAATCGCAAGATCCTTTTAACTGTTTAGGGTTGTTCTAGTTATTTTATTCCGCTACGCATATATGATATGCTCTGTTATCATTTCTGAAATGGTATCAAGAAAACCCAACACGACCCCCCGGGCTCGCCCCGCCCCAGCCCCTTGTGGGGGGAGAGGGGTGGAGGTGGGTGACCTCCCCCTCGCCCAGCCCCGAGGGTAGTGAGGCGGTCTGCATTTAACACCTCAGAATGGCGGGATTTGGCTATTGACAGGCCAAACTTGAAGGCATTTTCGTAATCTCGTAGGTCAGAATGTGTCTATCAGCAGACCAAGTCCATAAATCTATAAATAGGACCAAAGGGGCACCATTTGGGGGGACTCCTTTTTTGTCCACTCTCTCCCCATGTTTCTTTGGTGGGTGAAGAGAGCCTCCGAAGGTGCCCAAGCTTAGCATTAGCTTGGGAGGGGAAGCGCTCTAAGATCTTCCGGGTGTGTGGTGGGACCTCCTCGTTAAGCCCTTGGTCTCATTCCTAGTTCCTTAGCCTCTTAGCCTAGAGCTCTCCCTTGGGAGAAGTAAGTGTGAGGTCACCCCCCAACTTGTTGAGGGCCCAAACTCCACAGAGACCAATTTATTGGTTTCAACAACATGCCTTAGCTTGTATGATCTATTTCAGATCTGAGTTTGTATGGCTTGAGGGCCTGAGTTTGTAGGGCTTGAGGGCCTGAGTTTGTTGGGTTTGAGGTCCTGAGTTGTAAGGCTTGAGGGTCTGAGATTTTAGGGTCTGAGATCTAGGAGAACACCAACAGAAGAAACTACAACTTCTACTTCTTCTTCTTTCTTTTCTATCTTATTCTGTAACTGTGAAAGAGTCCTAAGAATACCTCTCCAAAGGATTCAGTGATTGTAAGAGTCTCCTTATCAAAAGACTCAGTAGTTGGTTTTAAGAGTCTCCTTATCAAAAGACTCAGTTAGTGGTTCTAAGAGTCTCCTTATCAAAAGAATCAGTGGACAGTTCTGAGAGTCTCCTCATCAAAAGGCTCAACAATTGGATAGTGTATTCCTTCCAATGTGGTATAAGAGTGGAGTACCCACATATTGGGGGGAACAACTATACAACTTGTCTCTGTTGTGTTGTGCTTTTCTGTGTTGCCTCCTTTATTATTTCTGCAATTATGTGCTATTTTACACTGTGCTGGTTTTCTGATTGCATAGTTATTAGAAGTTTTTATTGCATGTGCTTATTTACTGTAAAACTTTTTAATCTCTATTCACCCCCTCTCTAGAGAATACTCAGAGGTTACACTGTGCACTTTCAATTGGTATCAGAGATAGGTTGATCATAAAAAGGTTAACACCTTGATCCAAAGATCCCCTCACTCTAAATTTTATATTTTAAAATCATTTTTAAAAAATGAGTTCTAAGTACTATGCGCCAGCAAGACCATCAGTGTGTAGGGCTTGAAATGTAGCACATAAACAAATGACAAAAGTAATGTCGGGTCAAGAAGCACTCAAATACAATAATGATCCAATCATTCCTCTATACAAAGTTTGATCGATTGAAATTCTGGCTTCATCATTTCCTAATTTTAGTGATGCGCTCATTGGTGTACTAGCAAGTTTTAAGTTTTCAAATCCAAAATCTTTTAGCATATCATGTACATATTTAGTTTGATAAATAAAGATTGCATCATTTCTTTGTGTGATTTAAAAACCTACAAAATATGTGAGTTCTCCAACTAAGCTCATCTCAAATTCGTTTTGCATTACTTGTACTACTTCATTACTCAACTCTTCATTTATGGCTCCAAAGATAATATCTTCAATGTAAATTTGTAAAATAATCAAATCATTTTTATTATGCTTAATGAAGAGTGTGTTATCGACACTACTCATTTTATAAATGTGTTTTAAAAAAATTAGACGCTCATACCATGCACGGAGCGCTTGCTTTAAACCATAAAATGCTTTTTCTGATCTATAGACATGAATAGGATTTTTTTCATCTATAAAACTGGGGGGTTGTTCAACATAGATTTCTTCTTTAATTATCCAATTTAAGAAAACACTTTTGACATTCATTTGAAATAGTTTAAACTTCTTATAACTCGCAAACACAAGAAAAATTCTAATAGATTCAAGGAGAGCAACGGGTGAAAATGTTTCATCAAAGACTACCCCCTCAATTTGAGAGTATCCTTGTCCTACAAGTCTAGCTTTGTTCCTAGTGATTCTAGAATCTCCCTCTAATTTATTTTTAAATATCCATTTACACCAATAATCGGGTGATTAGATGGTCTTTTTACTAACTTCGAAACCCTATTTCGTTCAAATTGATTTAGTTCTTCATTCATAGCAATAAACCAAAATTCATCATTTAAAGCGGTTGAAACATTTTTGGGTTCAATTTTGGAAACAAAGCATAAATTAGTAAATGATTCTTGAATGGAAGAAGGTGTCATTACCCCTCTCGATGGTTCTCCAATGATAAACTCCCTTGGATGATCTTTTGTAAATCTAAGAACGCTAGGAGGCACGGAATCTTCTTGCACCTCCTCTATTTCTTTATCAACATTAATTGGTTCATGATCCTCATGCTCAAAGGGTGATAGGGGTTCCTCTTCTATTCCTGCAATATTATGATCTACACAAGGAGCAAGTTCATCAAACCTAACATGAATAGACTCTTCAACCTTTTTAGTTTTTTTTTGTATATTCTATATGCTTTACTAGTTGAAGAGTATCCAAAAAAAATCCTTCACCATATTTCTCATCAAATTTTCCTAAGGTATATTTGGTGTTTAAAATAAAATATTTACACCCAAAAACATGAAAGTAAGATACATTAGGCCCCGTTCGTTTGGACGGAATTGAAGACTTGGAATTGAAATTCGACATCGAATTCCAATTACGCCGTTCGCTTGTTAGGTAGCTTTAATAATTGAAATTTGAGTTGAATATCATGAAATTCATTTTAGCCTAAGCACAAAATCTAGCTAGACATATCGGAATTGGGCGAGTCTAACACGCTCGATTTATCGCATTTTTTTGCCTAGGCGCACAATTTTTCGCGCGGGCGCGAGTTTTTCGCACGTACGCGAGTTTTTCGCCTGAACGCGCATTTTTCGCCCTGGCGCGCGTTTTTCGCCCTGGCGCGTGTTTTTCGCCCGGAATCGCGTTTATGCGCCCGTGCGCACAATTTTACGCCCCGGCGCGAGTTTTTCGCACGGAAGCGAGTTTTTCGCCCGAACGCGCGTTTTTCGCCCGGACGCCCAAATTTTACCCGGGCGAAAATTTTTCTCCCTAGCGCGTGTTTTTCGCACTGGCGCGCGTTTTTCGCCATGGCGAGCGTTTTTCGCCCGGGAGCGCGTTTTTTCGCCTGGGCGCATGTTTTGTCACCCGGGCGCGCAATTTTTTGCCCGGGCACGAGTTTTTCACCACGGCGCGCAATTTTCGCCGTGGCGCGCGTTTTTTCGCCGTGGCGCGCGTTTTTCGCCGGGGCGCGCGTTTTTCTCCCGGGCGCGCGTTTATCGCCCGGGCGCGCGTTTTTTCGCCTGGGCGCGCGTTTTTCGCCCGGGCGCGCATTTTTCGCCCGGGCCCGCGTTTTTCGCCCGGACGCGATTTTTTCGCCCGGGCGCGATTTTTTCACCCGAGAGCGTTTTTTTCGCCCGGATGCGATTTTTTTCACCTCGGCTCGAATTTTTCGCCCGGACGCAAATTTTTCGCCCGACCGTGAATTTTAATCCCATGGGAGAGTTTTTCTCCCCGACGCGATTTTTTTGCTCAAACGCGATTTTTCGTCAGGGAGCAATTTTTTTGCCCGCACGCAATTTTTTTGCCCGGGCAAGATTTTTTTGGCCGGGAGCGATTTTTTTTGCCCGGGCGAGTTTTTTTCGCCCTACGAGATTTTTTTGCTCGGGGGCTATTTTTTGGGCGCGATTTTTTCACCGGGGAGCGATTTTTTACTGGGACGCGCTTTTATCGCCTATGCGAGCTTTTTTTTGCCCGGCGGGTGGAAAAGTCGCACCCGGGAAAAAAATTTGCTTCCGGGCAAAAAAATCGTGCCCGGGACACAAAATCGCGCCCGGGCAAAAAATGCGCGCCTGGGCGAAAAAATTGCGGTTGTGCGAAAAAATTGCTCCCGGGCGGGAAAAATCGTTCTCGGGCGAAAAAATCGTCGCAATGACATACATTTGTTTATGATGTATGTGATAAATATTAGCTTATTCGTAATATTTTTCAATTCTTGAATTGAATTTTATTTAACAAACGAACAAAAGTATTGATTAATTCCATAATATTTAACAATATTGTTTATTAGACAAACGTTGGAATTGGAATTAGTCACCAATATTTAATTCCACAATATTTATCAATATTCAATTCCAATATCGAATTCCAATTCCGTCCAAATGAACAGGCCCTTAGGTCTCTTTTGATAGTATAGTTCATATTGTGTCAATTTTAAAATTGGGCGAAGCATGACTCGATTTATTACATAGCAAGAGGTATTTACCACTTTGGCCCAAAAAGATTTAAGCAACCCATACTCGGATAGCATAGTGCGTGCAAGTTCCTGAAGGGTTCTATTTTTTATCTCCACCACACCATTCTATTGAGGGGTGCGTGGAGCGAAGAATTTGTGTTTGATCCCTAGATTATTGCAAAAAGTGGTGAAATTTTCATTTTCAAATTCCCCTCCATGATCCGAGCGAATGCATTTAATTTTTTATTCTAACTCGTTTTGAATACGATTGCATAATTTTGTAAATTCAGGAAAAACATCGGATTTGGAGGTAAGAAATAGTGTACATGTAAATCTAGAATAATCATCAATCAACACAAACGTATATTTCTACCTCCTAGACTACACGTGCTAATTGGTCCAAATAGGTCCATGTGAATTAGTTGTAAGGGTCTAGCGGTAGAATTTCATTTTTATTTTTAAATGTGGTTTTAGAAAATTTTCCTTTTTGGCAAGGCGGGCAAAATGAAGATGTATTTCCATTAAGCATTGACAAACCTCTTATTATTTTATTTTCTGACAATTTTAAAGAACTTGGTGCTAGAGTGACCAAGACGCCTATGTCACAATTCTAGTTTTTCAATTTTTGAGATTAGACATTTTAGTGACGTGAAAGATCATGAAAAGCAATCAAATAGACATTATGAGTTCTTGGTGCAGTGAGTACAATATTATAAGTTTTTTGATTTATAATTTTACACAAATTTGTAGAAGATTCAAATAAAACATTAAGACCTTTATCACACAGTTGACTAATAGAGATTAAGTTATGTTTCAATCCTTCTACATATAAAACATTTGTAATAGAAAAAGAGTCGTTACTCACTGTACCGATGCCTAAGATTCTTCCCTTTCCATTTTCACCAAAAGTCGTCATTCCTCCTTTCTTCTTTGTGAGGCTAAGGAACTTTGCTTTGTCGCCCGTCATGTGTTTGGAATATCCCGAATCTAAAGAACACATGCCCTCCTTTTCCTTAGCCTTCCAACACACCTAAAAGGAAGATGAGAGTAAAAATTTGGATACCCAAGAGGTTTCTTCCATAGATTAGGTGGAGACCTTAGGCACCCAGACTTGCTTGAAAGTACATCGTCCCTTCATGCTACAAGAGTCCATGGTGTTACATCCCGACTTTTATTGGGTCACTAGTCCCTAGTAGACCCAATAAAAGTAACTCAATCTCCCTCCCAGAACTTAGAAGATATGAAATAACCCGATTTTATGATATTGTGCTAGAGAACTATGATTTGAGTTCTGTCAGTTCCTATGGCTTCATATAGTCAATATGAGTGCGATGGAACTTATTTCATTTCAATCCGAGGTCATATGGCGAATATGACTGTTTCTCGTAGAACGTCACGATCAGGGAAAAATTGAATATTGTGCTAGAGAATTCCGATTTGAGTTATGCCAGTTCCCATGGATTCTTACAGTCAATACAAGTGTTCTAGGAATCATTATATCAAAATCCGAAGTCATATGACGAATATGATCATTTTGAGTCTCATAGCGCGCAGTGACACACAATTTCCAAATATGGAGTAATTAAACTCTGACTTGACCCCGGTCAGTGGCATTGGATTCATATGATCGATACAAAGTCGGTGGAGTTCATCCCAGTCAATTTCGATAACGGGTGGTCAAACTGAACTTTATGTGCACCAAAAAATGTACGCACACCAATCCTACCACCTTACCCCAGCATTGACCCACTCCCGACGACTTGGACCCACTTTGACTTTGACCAACATGGGGGACCACCCTAGGGCTGACTTTGGTCAAACCCCCCTAAGGACTATTTTTTTAGAATGGTTCAAGAAGTGTTTCAACTCTCCATCACCCAATCACTTAGGCCCCACCCCCTCCTTTACTTGGGGCTATGCCACCACCAAGAGACCAAACTTAATGGGCCTTGGTAAAGTCCCATCAAAACTTCTTCCCCACTCTTCTCCCAAGACCACACCCAACTAAGGGGTAATTACTTTTCCTCTTATACCACCAGGGAGGTAGGCCAGCATACCAAGGGAGAGGCCAGCTGTCTAGGACAGCTGGAGGAGGAGGAAAAAAAATCCCCCCTCCCTCTCCCTTAGTCCCGCATCGGGGAGGAGAAAGGGAGTCCCTACTCCTACTTATAAAAGAAGCCCCCTTCACGGGCACACACCACCTAGCTGACACACCCTACCAGAGTCTCCTCTCGCCGGAAAACCTCCCGCCACCTCCTCCACCACCCATGGCAAGTCAGCCCAACGCCTGATAGAGAAATTCCATGTTCTTCAATCTATACTGGATTAAGGCAAGTGTACCTATCGAAATATATCATATGATTTAAAGAATATCAAGGTCGTATTAAAACTCGGGTCTGTCTAGTACTGCTACTTCGAGAAAACAACTATTATTTTATCATACGACAATTTTATGAGAAATTATAAGAGGAACGAAAATATGAAAATAAAAAAACTAATTTGATCAGAACAACCCTTGAAATAAAATAAAACATAATAATTTATAATCGTCTAATCCAATCCTTGACCGTGGAGATTCCAGAAATATGAACGCATCTCTCTCGAGGAATACACCCAACTGAGATTACGAATATCAACCAAACTCTCATTCTAATCGATAACCTAAAACTCGCCTTATCGAAGTGAATCCCGCTATAGGATTTGACTCATATCCAGAAGATTTTCATCATCCTTGTTGAAATTATTGAAGTGGAAGTGGAGGAGGCTTTTGGACCTGGGCGGTCTGGGAATTGACCGGGCGGTCTGGCGTGACCGCACGGTCTGGCGGTCTGACAATGGCGGTCTGTTCTATTGGTCAGCTGCAGCTTCCAGGGTTGACCGCTGGTCTGGTCCAAGGGCTGCTGGAGGAGGTCGTGCGGTCTGGCTGTGACCGCATGACGGCTGTTCATCCTCAGGGTCGCGCGGTCTGTCTCTGACCGCGTGACAAGTTCTCTTCAAGGACGTGCCGGTCTGGCGTGACCGCACGGGTTGGCTCTTGAATCAGGTCTGGTGGCTTTCCAGAGGGTTCTGAAGGAGTTCGCGGACTAAGTCATTCTTAGTCGCGCGGTCTCAGTTCGCGGTCTCAGGAGGAGACCAGGAGGGCGAGCTGGCTGTGTTTGCGGTCTCAGGCGAACACAGGTGGTGGGTGACTTCTAGGCGGTCTGGCGATCTCCGTGTGGAGTCGTGTTCAGACCAAGGGAGTAGCGATCTCCCGCGGTCTGGAGTGAAGTCGGCGCTCACCAAAATGAAGCAGGAGGGTTGCGGTGATCGCGCGGGTTGACCGGTAAGGTCGCGCGGTCTGATGGGTGGTGACTCTATCTCATAGGGTGGTGACTGGATCAGGTCTCACGCCTATAAATAGGGAGCCACTGTAGCAAAAAGTAGAACACACCAAGTGTAAGCCGAGTTTGCCTAGTTCCTGCGGTCTGTGTTTCTGACCGAGCGGTCTCTGATTGAATTCTTCCTTGTGCAGCTTCTGCGGATAGTGCAGGCAGCAGCGATCACCTCTTCCTCTGAAAGTGTTCGGGCGGTTTGCGGCTTGGAGTTGTGGTGCTGGAGTTCGGGAATCAGGAGATCGGCAAAGGAGCGGTCTGGTGCAGCGGTCTGGTGGTGTTTCGAGATCGGGAGCGGTTGCGGTCTGACAGCAGCGGTCTGGCAAGCTACTGAGTTCGGCAAGAGACCGTGCGGTCTCAGTTATCTTCAGTTTCTGTTCTTTCTCTTTGAAGTTTTGTGCTGACGAAATCATGTCTCGTCGAGCATGTCTTGCCTTGTAATTGAAGTGTTGCTATCAATAAAGATCGTTTTGTTCGCCTAAGATTGTCTCTGGTTGTTGGGCTTGCATCTCTAGTTGTTATTCCTGCTTGCTCTCACAAGGTCCGGAAAAATTTCACATGGTATCAGAGGTAGGTTGGAGTTGAAAGAGCAGTGAATAACTTAGAGTAGCCATCGCCTTTGTGAAGAAGGAACCAGAGGAAGAGCAATGGAAGGTGGTTTTGCAAGAGGTCTTGGTATTGAGATGCTTACATCGACTAACTTCAAGAAGTGGAAGTCGTGTATGCAGAGCTATCTTCTGGGTGAGGACCTCTGGGAGGTGGTAGGAGGAGATGAAACAGAAGAGGTGAAGGCAGTAGAAGGAGGTGATAATGGACCGGCCGTGAGGGCATGGAGGAAGACCAACGCCAAGGCCGAGTTCACCTTGAAGCGTGCCATTTCACCTGATCTCTTTGATCACATCTTGGGGTGTGGATCAGCTGCTGAGATCTGGAGAGCCCTGGATGGGCTGTTTAACAAAAAGAATATAGCAAGGCTACAGTTCTTAGAGAATGAGTTGGCAAGGTCAGCTCAAGGTGATCTTTCTATCTCAAACTTCTTTTTGAAGATGAAGAATCTCTGCGCTGAGATATCAGCACTGGATCCTGATGAGCCTATCTCTGAGGCAAAGCTGAAGAGGCACATCATCCGCGGCCTGCGGAAGGAATATGTTGCCTTTGTGACGTCAGTGCAGGGATGGGCAAATCAGCCGTCTCTGCTAGAGCTGGAGAATCTGCTAGCTTCGCAGGAAAGTCTGGCAAGGCAGATGGCGGGAGTGTCAGTGACTGGGGGAGACGGCGAGGTGCTCTTCTCAGGGAAGAAGAAGAAGTGGGAGAAGAAGAAAAAGATCGCGGGAGGCTATGGGCCTTCAACTTCTGGGCAGCAGGAAAGGGGGTATGCTCCCAAGGCTGACGGGAAGAAGAAGGGGGAAGGTCCGAGATGCTTCAAGTGCGGGAAGGTTGGGCACTTCAAGAAGGAATGCCCAGTTGTCACTCAATCGGGGCATGTTGCTGGAAAGGTGGAAGTGGAGGCCAGGCACATTGATGGAGGATGGGGAGGAGCCTTCTCGGCTTCGGTTGAAGCCTCGGCTACTATCAACTATCAAGAGGACTGGATCGTGGACTCGGGGTGTGGTCATCACCTCACCGGAGATGAGTCGAAGCTTTCATCAGCACAACCCTATACAGGTAACAATGCTATCATCACCGCTGATAATACTGTGCATCCAGTCGAGAAGGTGGGGGTTGTTTCTTTGGGCAGTGATAGAGGGCCACTTACCTTGAAGAGTGTCTATCATGTGCCCGGGATGAAGAAAAACCTCTTCTCAGTAACCAACGCTGTTGACGCTGGGTATCACGTTCTGTTCGGCCCAACAGAAGTGAAATTTCTACGAAATGTAGAGGCCGTGAAGGCGGAGGTTGTTCATGTTGGGAGACGGGCAAAGGACTTGTTCGTTTTGTCGACAAGTTCCTACGTCGACAAGATGAAGACGAATGATGGTGCCGTGATATGGCATGAGAGGTTGGGGCATGTAGGGATGGACAAGCTGAAAGCTATGGCGGTGAGAGGTCTGGTCAAGGGCCTGCCAAGTCTATCTTCCTACGGAGAAGGTCATGTTTGCGCAGGATGTCAGTTCGGCAAGTCTCATCGACTACCGTTTGACAAGTCGCAGACAAGGAGTAGTGTGCCGTTGGAGTGCATCCACGGTGACTTGATGGGACCTACTGCTACCCCAAGCCTCGGAGGCAGCAGGTATATGCTGGTGCTGATCGATGATTACACCAGATATGTCTGGGTATATTTCCTGAAGGAGAAGGCGGAAGCGTTTGCCAAGTTTGTGGAGTTCAAGGAGCTCGTGGAAGGTCGGCTGAATCTGCGGATCAAGAAGCTGAGGACGGACAACGGAGGAGAGTTCACCTCTGCTGAGTTCTCCAGTTTTTGCAGGAAGGCAGGCATCCGGAGGGAGCTTACTTGTGCACATACTCCACAGCAGAACGGTGTTGCAGAGCGGAAGATCCGTCATCTGACGGAGACTTGCAAGTGTTGGCTGCATGCCAAGAGTATCCCAAAGTCCTTCTGGGCGGAGGGAATGTCTTGTGCTGCTTACGTCATCAACAGGATGCCTCTGAGCCCCATCAACATGTTGACCCCGCATGAGATGATGTTCAAGGAGAAGCCAAGCGTGGCACACCTTCGGGTGTTCGGTTCCACCTGTTACGTGCACATCCCTGATGCTCTTCGGACAAAGCTAGAAGCGAAGGCTAGGAAGCTAGTCTTTGTGGGATACGATGAGAGGAAGAAAGGGTGGAAGTGCATGGACCCGGAGACGCGGAGATTTGTTGTATCTCGCGACGTCGTGTTCGATGAGGTGACATCTTACAGGGGGTCCTCTGGAGTGGAGTTACCAGAGAGCAGGGTGGAGGAGCCGGAGCAAGCTGTGGAAAATCTTCAGGTGGAGCTACCTGTGTCACCAGGTGGTCCATCGCCTTCTAGTTCTGAGACGGGAGCTTCTGGTTCAGGGAGCAGGGGGAGCAATGCTCCTAGCACGTCTGGAAGGGGAGCTAGGGAAGAAGCAGCTGAAGATGATGCGGTTCAGGGGAAGGAGCTGAGGAGATCGAAGCGAGCGATCATCGCCCCTGATCGCTATACAGGAGGAAACACCGTGAGCTTTGTCTCATGTTTCTTCGCTGGTCCCTTAGATGAGAGGGAACCGTCGAGCTTTGAGAAGGCCAGAGGCGTGAAGGAGTGGGATGTTGCAATGCAAGAAGAGATGTCAGCTCTTGAGAAGAATGAGACCTGGTCTCTTGTGCCCAAGCCTAAGGGCATCGCTCCTGTGACATGCAAGTGGGTCTACAAGCTTAAGAAGAAAGCTGACGGCAGTATCGAGCGTTACAAAGCTCGCCTTGTAGCTCGGGGGTTCTCGCAGCAATACGGTGAAGACTACGAGGAGACTTTCAGTCCGGTGGCAAAAATGACTTCAGTTCGTTTTATTATTGCCTTGGCGGCGTTCAGTGGATGGAAGATTTGGCAGCTCGACGTCAAGAACGCCTTCTTGTACGGAGAGATTGACAAGGATATCTTCATGGTCCAGCCTCCAGGCTTTGTGTCTGAAGATTTTCCGGAGCATGTCTGCAAGCTGAAGAAGGCCCTGTATGGGTTGAAGCAAGCGCCGAGGGCGTGGTACGGGAAGATCGCAGAATATCTCCTATTCTGTGGATTTGTTGCTTCAGACTCAGACTCAAGCTTGTTCGTCAAGAAGAGCGGGGAGCTTCAAGTCATCGTGCTGCTTTACGTCGACGATATGATCGTGACGGGGAACTCGAAGGAGGAAGTAGCACAGCTTCGGGCCGAGCTGGCTATCAGGTTCGAGATGAAGGATCTTGGTGAGCTTCACCATTTTCTTGGACTTGAGGTGCAGAGGAAGGAAGGTGGAGTGCTGGTGACCCAAGCCGGATATGCGGAGCGGATCGTGGAGCGGTTCGGCATGAAGGAAGGGAAGTGCACTTCCACACCTCTGGAGAAGGCTATGAAGCTTCGGAAGGATGAGGGAAGGATCATGCAAGATCCGTTGGTGTTCCGAGCTCTGGTTGGGAGCTTAATCTATCTGACGATCACGAGGCCGGACATTGCATATGCAGTGGGCAGGGTGAGTCGGTTTATGGCGGAACCACGAGTACCTCATCTGCTAGCGGCCAAGAACATTCTGAAGTATGTCAAGGCGACCTCGGACATGGGTCTCTTATACAAGAAGGATGCGGGCTTCGAGGTGCATGGATACATGGATGCCGATTACGGGGGAGATTCGGATGATCGAAAGTCGACATCTGGATTCGTCTTCATGGCGGGCCCTACGGCTATATCATGGTGCAGGAAGAAGCAGGATTCCGTGTCAGTCTCTACTACGGAAGCGGAATACAAGGCTTCGGCCTTGGCAGCTCAGGAAGCCATCTGGCTTAGGAGGTTGGTAGGAGACGTCCACAAGGAGGTTCGGGAGCCGACTCTGCTACGCGGTGACAACGAGAGTGCTCTCAAACTGGTAACCAATCCAGTTTGTCACGCGAGGACCAAGCATATTGAGATCGAGCATCACTTCATACGAGAGAAGGTGCTGGAGGGATCTCTTTCGGTCGAGCATGTGCGGAGTGCGGACAATGTCGCAGACATCTTCACAAAGGCGCTGGCAAAGGGGCCGTTCACACGGCTAAGGGAGCTACTTGGGCTAGTTTCCACTTCCCACTTCAAGGGGGAGTGTTGAAATTATTGAAGTGGAAGTGGAGGAGGCTTTTGGACCTGGGCGGTCTGGGAATTGACCGGGCGGTCTGGCGTGACCGCACGGTCTGGCGGTCTGACAATGGCGGTCTGTTCTATTGGTCAGCTGCAGCTTCCAGGGTTGACCGCTGGTCTGGTCCAAGGGCTGCTGGAGGAGGTCGTGCGGTCTGGCTGTGACCGCATGACGGCTGTTCATCCTCAGGGTCGCGCGGTCTGTCTCTGACCGCGTGACAAGTTCTCTTCAAGGACGTGCCGGTCTGGCGTGACCGCACGGGTTGGCTCTTGAATCAGGTCTGGTGGCTTTCCAGAGGGTTCTGAAGGAGTTCGCGGACTAAGTCATTCTTAGTCGCGCGGTCTCAGTTCGCGGTCTCAGGAGGAGACCAGGAGGGCGAGCTGGCTGTGTTTGCGGTCTCAGGCGAACACAGGTGGTGGGTGACTTCTAGGCGGTCTGGCGATCTCCGTGTGGAGTCGTGTTCAGACCAAGGGAGTAGCGATCTCCCGCGGTCTGGAGTGAAGTCGGCGCTCACCAAAATGAAGCAGGAGGGTTGCGGTGATCGCGCGGGTTGACCGGTAAGGTCGCGCGGTCTGATGGGTGGTGACTCTATCTCATAGGGTGGTGACTGGATCAGGTCTCACGCCTATAAATAGGGAGCCACTGTAGCAACAAGTAGAACACACCAAGTGTAAGCCGAGTTTGCCTAGTTCCTGCGGTCTGTGTTTCTGACCGAGCGGTCTCTGATTGAATTCTTCCTTGTGCAGCTTCTGCGGATAGTGCAGGCAGCAGCGATCACCTCTTCCTCTGAAAGTGTTCGGGCGGTTTGCGGCTTGGAGTTGTGGTGCTGGAGTTCGGGAATCAGGAGATCGGCAAAGGAGCGGTCTGGTGCAGCGGTCTGGTGGTGTTTCGAGATCGGGAGCGGTTGCGGTCTGACAGCAGCGGTCTGGCAAGCTACTGAGTTCGGCAAGAGACCGTGCGGTCTCAGTTATCTTCAGTTTCTGTTCTTTCTCTTTGAAGTTTTGTGCTGACGAAATCATGTCTCGTCGAGCATGTCTTGCCTTGTAATTGAAGTGTTGCTATCAATAAAGATCGTTTTGTTCGCCTAAGATTGTCTCTGGTTGTTGGGCTTGCATCTCTAGTTGTTATTCCTGCTTGCTCTCACAAGGTCCGGAAAAATTTCACCATCCTCTCTCGAGAGTTGCGATCAACTCTTTTTATTCCCGAGCGATCAATTCGTACGCATGAGCCTTTCGACCAACTAGAATATGAAAATAAATACGAAAGTCCACACATCGATATATGAACTCGATATAAATCACGAATAAATCGAAGGTAGAAAAGAACGTTTATAAAGAGAACGAAAATTTCACTCTTGTTCACGAACTAATTATTAACTACTTGACATGGAATAAAAATTGCATAAAAGGAAATAAAAGAAGAAAGAGACATTGAGAAATTGCTGAAATAAGATATATTTTAATATTTCATAAAGAGAGAATACATTAACAAAAAAACATTGTGTAAATAAAATTACATAAAAGTAAATCTAAGCTAAAATATAAGAAAATAAAGTGCACACCTGCCCAAATGGGCAGAGGGGAGAGAGCATGAGAGCGAGTATGAAAAAATTAGGCCTCTATTTATATAGAAATGGGAGGATGAATGAGGAGGAAAATGAAGGGTTGGAATAATGCCATCATTTAAAGAGGAGGAGATAATGGAGCCAAAGGGGCTGAATTGGTGGATGATATTAATATTAATGAGGAGAAAATAGTGCGGCAAATACAAAGAGGATATGAATGGGGTTTGGTTACAAGGGTGACGATAATTAAAGAGAATTTGAAGAGATAAGGTTGTGAAATTTTTCTAAGGACCTTGTGAGAGCAAGCAGGAATCGATTATGCAACTTAGAGATACAAGCCAAACAACCAGAGACAAACTTTAGGCAAGCAATTTATCTTTATTAATAGCATAAACTTCATTATAGGGCAAGGCATGTTTGGCGAGACATGATTTCGCCAGCACAGATACCAAACAGAAATACAAGTAGATGAGGATAACTTGAGATCGCTCCAGACCGCGCGACCTCCCTGCGACTTCAACACACTGCCAGACCGCAGCGCCTTGCCGATCACAGCACACCACCAAACCGCTGCACAGACCGCTCCCTTCTTCCGATTTCCTGATCCTCCCGAACTCCAGCACCACAACTCCAAGCCGCAGACCGCCCGAACACTTTCAGAGGAAGAGGTGATCGCTGCTGCCCACACTATCCGCAGAAGCTGCACAAGAGGAATTCAATCAGCAGACCGCACGGTCAGAATAAACCAGACCGCAGGAAACAAGCGAACTCAGCTTACACTTGGTGTGTTCTATATTTGCTGCTACAGTGGCTTCCTATTTATAGGCACGGGACCTGATCCAATCACCACCCTATGAGATAGGATCACCACCCTCCAGATCGCGTGACCTGATCGGTCAACCCGCGCGATCAGCAACATAACTCCTGCTTCATTTTGGTGAACCTGCCAGCTTCAATTCTCCACCATGAGAGACCGCCACTCTCACAGCAGACCGCGACTCTCCAAAGAGATCGCCAGACCGCTCAAAGCTATTCACCACCTATGTTCACTCGAGACCGCGAACACAGCCAGTCCGCCATCAACCCGCGAACTCCTGTCCGTATGCCGATCTCCTCCTGAGACCGCGAACAGCAACCAGCTCGCATACCAGTCCCCTCCTGAGACCGCGAACTGAGACCGCGCGACTAAGAGCCTTAGTCCGCGACAACTACCAGAGAACCTGGAACACCCTGTGCGGTCACACCTGACCCCCCACAGCCTTGAAGAAGACAACCCGCCGCACGGTTATAGACAACCTGCGTGGCCTTGGACCAGATACCAGCGGTCACTCCAGGAGACCACAGTTAGGCTACTACCAGCCAGACCGCAGAGGCAGACCGCCAGGCCGTGCGGTCATGCCAGACCGCCCGACCTCCTCCCAGACCGCCTAGGTCCAAAAGCCTCCTTCACTTCCACTTCAACAATTTCAACACTCCCCCTTGAAGTGGGAAGTGGAAACCAACCCAAGTAGCTCCCTTAGCCGTGTGAACGGCCCCTTTGCCAGCGCCTTTGTGAAGATGTCTGCGACATTGTCCGCACTCAGCACATGCTCGACCGAAAGAGACCCCTCCAGCACCTTCTCCCGTATGAAGTGATGCTCGATCTCGATATGCTTGGTCCTCGCGTGACAAACTGGATTGGTTACCAGTTTGAGAGCACTCTCAATGTCACCGCGTAGCAGAGTTGGCTCCCGAACCTCTTTGTGGACGTCTCTCACCAGCCTCCTAAGCCAGATGGCTTCCTGAGCTGCCAAGGCCGAAGCCTTGTATTCCGCTTCTGTGGT
This sequence comes from Dactylorhiza incarnata, assembly GCA_033032865.1. Lineage (NCBI taxonomy): Eukaryota > Viridiplantae > Streptophyta > Magnoliopsida > Asparagales > Orchidaceae > Dactylorhiza > Dactylorhiza incarnata. Next base: position 1,870,703 of record JAWHQI010000092.1, read on the forward strand.
GGAGACCGATACGGAATCCTGCTTCTTGCTGCACCATGATATAGCCGTAGGGCCCGCCATGAAGACAAATCCAGATGTCGACTTCCGATCATCCGAATCTCCCCCGTAATCAGCATCCATGTATCCATGCACTTCGAAACCCGCATCCCTCCTGTATAGGAGACCCATGTCCGAGGTCGCCTTGACATACTTCAGAATATTCTTGGCCGCTAGCAGATGAGGTATCCGAGGCTCCGCCATATACCGACTCACCCTGCCTACTGCATATGCAATATCTGGCCTCGTGATCGTCAGATAGATCAAGCTCCCAACCAGAGCTCGGAACACCAACGGATCTTGCATAATCCTCCCCTCATCCTTCCGAAGCTTCATAGCCTTCTCCAGAGGTGTAAAGATGCACTTCCCTTCCTTCATGCCGAATCGCTCCACGATTCGCTCTGCATATCCAGCCTGGGAAACCAGCACTCCACTTCCCTTCCTCTACACCTCGAGTCCAAGGAAATGGTGAAGCTCACCTAAGTCCTTCATCTCGAACCTGATGGCCAGCTCGGCCCGAAGCTGAGCTACTTCCTCCTTCGAGTTCCCCGTCACGATCATATCGTCGACGTATAACAGCACGATGACCACGCCCTCGGCGCTTGCTTCAACCCGTACAGGGCCTTCTTCAGCTTGCAGACATGCTCCGGAAAATCTTCAGACACAAAGCCAGGTGGCTGTACCATGAAGATGTCCTTGTCAATCTCGCCGTACAAGAAGGCGTTCTTGACGTCGAGCTGCCAAATCTCCCATCCACTGAACGCTGCCAAGGCAATGATGAACCGAACTGAAGTCATTTTTGCCACCGGACTGAATGTCTCATCGTAGTCTTCACCGTATTGCTGCGAGAATCCCCGAGCTACAAGACGAGCCTTGTACCGCTCGATGCTGCCGTCAGCTTTCTTCTTCAATTTGTAGACCCATTTGCATGTTACAGGAGTAGTGCCCTTAGGCTTGGGCACAAGAGACCAGGTCTCATTCTTCTCAAGAGCTGCCATCTCTTCTTGCATTGCAACATCCCACTCCTTCACGCCTTGGGCCTTCTCAAAGCTTGACGGCTCCCTCTCATCCAAGGGACCAGCGAAGAAACATGAGACAAAGCTCACTGCGTTTCCTCCTGTATAGCGATCAGGGGCAACGATTGCTCGCTTCGACCTCCTCAGCTCCTTCCCCTGAACCGCATTATCTCCAGCTGCTTCTTCCCTAGCTCCTCTTCCAGACGTGCTAGGAGCATTGCTCCCCCTGCTCCCTGAACCAGAAGCCCCCGTCTCGGAACTAGAAGGAGATAGACCACCTGGTGACACAGGTAGCTCCACCTGAAGATCTTCCACTGCTTTCTCTGGCACCTCCACCCTGCTCTCTGGTAGTTCCACTCCAGAAGACCCCTTATAAGATGTCACCTCATCAAATACAACGTCGCGAGATACAACAAATCTCCGCGTCTCTGGGTCCATGCACTTCCATCCTTTCTTCCGCTCGTCGTATCCCACGAAGACTAGCTTCCTTGCTTTCGCATCTAGCTTCGTCCGAAGAGCATCTGGAACATGCACGTAGCAGGTGGAGCCAAACACCCTAAGGTGTGCCACGCTTGGCTTCTCCTTGAACATCAACTCATGCGGAGTTAACATGTTGATGGGACTCAGAGGCATCCTGTTGATGACGTAGGCAGCACAAGACATTCCCTCCGCCCAGAAGGACTTTGGAATACTCTTGGCATGCAGCCAACACTTGCAGGTCTCCGTCAGATGACGGATCTTCCGTTCTGCAACTCCATTCTGCTGTGGAGTATGAGCACAAGTAAGCTCCCTCCGGATGCCTGCCTTCCTGCAAAAAGTAGAGAACTCACTGGAGGTGAATTCCCCTCCGTTGTCAGTCCTCAGCTTCTTCACCTGCAGTCTCAGCCGACCTTCCACGAGCTCCTTGAACTCCACAAACTTGGCAAACGCCTCCGCCTTCTCCTTCAGAAAATAAACCCAGACATATCTGGTGTAATCATCGATCAACACCAGCATATACCTGCTGCCTCCGAGGCTTGGGGTAGCAGTTGGTCCCATCAAGTCACCGTGGATGCACTCCAACGGCACACTACTCCTTGTCTGCGATTTTTCAAACGGTAGTCGATGAGACTTGCCGAACTGACATCCCGCGCAAACATGACCTTCTCCGTAGGAAGATAGACTCGGCAGGCCCTTGACCAGACCTTTCACCGCCATTGCTTTCAGCTTATCCATCCCTACATGCCCCAACCTCTCATGCCATATAACGGCACCATCATTCGTCTTCATCTTGTCGACGTAGGAACTTGTCGATAAAACGAACAAGTCCTTTGCCCGTCTCCCGATATGAACGACCTCGGCCTTCACGGCCTCTACATTACGTAGAAATTTCACTTCTGTTGGGCCGAACAGAACGTGATACCCAGCGTCAATAGCGTTGGTCACGGAGAAGAGGTTTTTCTTCATTCCGGGCACATGATAGACACTCTTCAAAGTAAGTGGCCCTCTATCACTGCCCAAAGAAACAACCCCCACCTTCTCTACTGGATGCACGGTATTATCAGCAGTAATGATTGCATTGTTACCTGTGTAGGGTTGTGCAGAAGAAAGCTTGGTCCCGTCTCCGGTGAGGTGATGACCACACCCCGAGTCCACGATCCAGTCCTCCAAATAGTTGATGGGAGCCGAAGCTCCAATAGAAGCCGAGAAGGCTCCTCCCCATCCTCCATCTATATGTCTGGCCTCAGCTTCCTCCTTCTCTGCAGCATGCCCTGCTTGAGTGACCACTCTGCAATCCTTCTTGAAGTGCCCAACCTTCCCGCATTTGTAGCATTTGAGACCTTCCTTCTTCTTCTTCTCCTCAGCCTTAGGAGGATAACCCCTCTCCTGCTGTCCAGAAGTTGAAGGCCCATAGCCTCCAGTGGTCTTCTTTTTCTTATCCCACTTCTTCTTCTTCCCTGAGAAGAGAACTTCGCCATCTCCCCCAGTCACTGACAACCCCGCCATCTGTCTTGCCAAGCTTTCTTGCGAAGAAAGCAAGTTCTCCAGCTCCAACAGAGACGGCTGATTTGCCCATCCCTGCACCGACGTCACAAAGGCCACATATTCCTTCCGCAAGCCGCGGATGATGTGCCTCTTCAGCTTCGCCTCAGAAATTGGCTCATCAGGATCCAGTGCTGATATCTCAGCGCAGAGGTTCTTCATCTTCATAAAGAAAGTGGAGATAGAAAGATCGCCCTGAGCCGACCTTGCCAGCTCATTCTCCAAGAACTGCAGCCTCGCTACATTCTTCTTATTAAACAGCCCATCCAGGGCTCTCCAGATCTCGGCAGCTGATCCACACCCTAAGATGTGATCAAATAGATCAGGTGAAATGGCACGCTTCAAAGTGAACTCGGCCTTGGCATTGGTCTTTCTCCACGCCCTTACGGCCGGACCATTGTCACCAGCTTCCGTTGCCTTCACCTCTTCTGTCTCATTTCCTCCAACAACTTCCCATAGATCCTCACCCAGAAGATAGCTCTGCATACATGACTTCCACTTCTTGAAGTTAGTCGTTGTAAGCATCTCAATACCAAGACCTCTTGCAAATCCACCTTCCATTGGTTTTCCTCTGGTTCCTTCTTCACAAAGGCGATGGCTACTCTAAGTTGCAACCTGCTCTATCCACTCCAACCTAGCTCTGATACCATGTGAAATTTTTCTAAGGACCTTGTGAGAGCAAGCAGGAATCGATTATGCAACTTAGAGATACAAGCCAAACAACCAGAGACAAACTTTAGGCAAGCAATTTATCTTTATTGATAGCATAAACTTCATTACAGGACAAGGCATGCTTGGCGAGACATGATTTCGCCAGCACAGATACCAAACAGAAATACAAGTAGATGAGGATAACTTGAGATCGCTCCAGACCGCGCGACCTCCCTGCGACTTCAACACACTGCCAGACCGCAGCGCCTTGCCGATCACAGCACACCACCAAACCGCTGCACAGACCGCTCCCTTCTTCCGATTTCCTGATCCTCCCGAACTCCAGCACCACAACTCCAAGCCGCAGACCGCCCGAACACTTTCAGAGGAAGAGGTGATCGCTGCTGCCCACACTATCCGCAGAAGCTGCATAAGAGGAATTCAATCAGCAGACCGCACGGTCAGAATAAACCAGACCGCAGGAAATAAGCGAACTCAGCTTACACTTGGTGTGTTCTATATTTGCTGCTACAGTGGCTTCCTATTTATAGGCACGGGACCTGATCCAATCACCACCCTATGAGATAGGATCACCACCCTCCAGATCGCGTGACCTGATCGGTCAACCCGCGCGATCAGCAACATAACTCCTGCTTCATTTTGGTGAACCTGCCAGCTTCAATTCTCCACCATGAGAGACCGCCACTCTCACAGCAGACCGCGACTCTCCAAAGAGATCGCCAGACCGCTCGAAGCTATTCACCACTTATGTTCGCTCGAGACCGCGAACACAGCCAGTCCGCCATCAACCCGCGAACTCCTGTCCGTATGCCGATCTCCTCCTGAGACCGCGAACAGCAACCAGCTCGCATACCAGTCTCCTCCTGAGACCGCGAACTGAGACCGCGCGACTAAGAGCCTTAGTCTGCGACAACTACCAGAGAACCTGGAACACCCTGTGCGGTCACACCTGACCCCCCACAGCCTTGAAGAAGACAACCCGCCGCACGGTTATAGACAACCTGCGTGGCCTTGGACCAGATACCAGCGGTCACTCCAGGAGACCACAGTTAGGCTACTACTAGCCAGACCGCAGAGGCAGACCGCCAGGCCGTGCGGTCATGCCAGACCGCCCGACCTCCTCCCAGACCGCCCAGGTCCAAAAGCCTCCTTCACTTCCACTTCAACAATTTCAACAAAGGTATAATTGTATGAGATTTAATGAGGAATTTCAAATGACAACAACATAAAGAAGTCGAAGAAGGTGTTAGTTTTCACGGTTTGAACAAGGGAGGAATAGTGCATGCATGTGAAGGTGAAGACATCAAATGATGATAGAAGTGGCTATATTAAATTAAAGATGCTGGACGAATTATTTATGGGGAGTTCAGGCGTAGATTTGGAAGAGGAATAGGCAATTTGGAGGAAGATTTACATGGAATTATGATGTAGCTGCTGTGTAGTAGTCCTGAGCAAAAAGCCCCCCGGGCCTGGGCTTGAACCGGGCTTACCGGGCCCGGGCTTGAACCGGGCTTACCGGGCCCGGGGTTTTTGGAGCCAGGTCGAGCCGGGCCGAGCTTTCGCCAATGGAAGACAGCCTGCCTAGGCCCCCAGGGCCGGGCCGGGCCAGGCCGGACTTTCGCCAATGGAAGGGGACCTGCAGGCCATTCGTCGAATTGCAGGCTGTTCGACGAACGGCAGGCCGTTCGACGAACGGCCAGGCCAGTTCGTCGAACGGCCTGGCCAGTTCGTCGAACTGGCCATGCCGTTCGTCGAACGGCCTGGCCAGTTCGTCGAACGTCCTGGCCAGTTCGTCGAACGTCCAGGCCGTTCGACGAACGGCCAGGCCGTTCCACGAACGGCCACGCCGTTCCACGAACGGCCACGCCGTTCCACGAACGGCCACGCCGTTCCACGAACAGCCAGGCCAGTTCGTAGAACGGCAGGCCGTTCGTAGAATGGCTGGCGCTCGCCGAACTGCTGCTACGAGTTTATAAACTATAAAATATAAAAAAAGATACATATTTCCGAATTTATAAACTATAAAATATACAAAAAGATACGAGTAATATGAGAAAAAACAAATTTTATTAATGTTGAACGAAAACGAATTACACATAATTATACATATGCGTATTTGAAAATTTGAATTCTAAAATAAAAATTAATAATTATCCGTATCAAATAACTTTGCAAATACAATTATTACAAAAATAAAGATTACATATTTCGTCCGCTTTCCAAAATCCTGCTCGCCACGTTTGAGGCTTTGAGCTTTTTGCTTTTAACTAAGTTAGGTTGATTGCGTCCATCTCGTCTTCCATTTCGGACGAGCTATCCTCCAAATTTGAAGTATGCTGCTTCCTCCTCATTGCATCCAAGTGATCCTTGTAGCATATGCAGACTTCGAGCGATTCTTCGCTTAGATGACTTCTCCGCTCGTTCAACACCCCGCCACTAAGAGAAAAAGCAGACTCCGAAGCTACTGTGCTACCTTGGATCGTTAGTAAATCTCGGGCCATATAGGCCATAATAGGATAGGTATTTACTTTACCTTTCCACCATTTTAAAAGATAAAAATTTTCTATTTCGTCCGTACTCATAAAATCACGAAATTGTGTCTTCGTATACAAACCTAATTCATTTAAACTACTAGAAGTTGTGCGCGCTTTTTTCCTAGATGCTAGCTCTAACATTTTATTTTTAAAACTATCGCGTGTTTTTGGTTGCGACACATCCTCTCGGGGTCGCGATCCGTATAAATTATCGTAATAATTATAACATTCAGTAAAAATAGTGTTAAAATTTAAAATACTAATATTATCCAAATTTGAGTAACTAATATTTTCGCCTAAATTATTATTTATTTCTTCTATTAAATTTTCAACGCCTTCAACGCCGAATATTGGATTCAAAGCGGCTGCGCATGAAAACATCGCTGGCATTTCTGTATAATATTTTAAAAAAATTTTCCCATTAATTCTATTAAATCTTGCCATCCGATATGTTATTTAAAATAATTTAATTTTTGTGTTATATTAACAAAATTTTCAATAACTAGCGGGCTAGTAGGATAATATACGCCCGATAAATAATTTGTTGTCGTATAAAAAACTTCTAATAATTCCATATAACTTTCTAAATCTGCTCAATCGGCCTCACTTAAATCGAACATACCTAATGTAGTATAATATTCCATAAGTAGTGATTTTTGACGAATCGCCCGTTTTAACATTATGTAGGTCGAGTTCCATCTAATTGGCATGTCAAATAAAGGTTTCAAAAATGTTTCACCTTGTGCGTTTACGAATTTTTTAAAATCTTGTCGTTGTTGTTTAGAACTATAAATAAATTGTAACATTAAACGAATTTTATTAATACATGGTTCCATATAAGTTAAACTATCATGTACGACTAAATTTAAAACGTGACATACACAACGAGTATGAAAAATGCCCCGTTTAACATAGGTTTTAAATCTCGTTTTAACAACTCAATTGCGGTGGTATTATTTGTGACGTTATCGAAAGAAATACTCATAATTTTATCTTTTATTTTAAATTCACGCACACATTTTAAAATAATTTGTTAAATCGCTTGACCGGTGTGCAGGACTTCAAAACTTTCAAAACATATTATGCGCTTATTTAGATCCCAGGAAATGGGATCGACCCAGTGACAAGTGATACAAAGATATGATAATCCTAATTTTATAATACTTCTCCAAACGTCGCTCGTTAAACTCACTCGATCCTCAAAATTTTCAAAATAATTTATTAAAGATTATTTCGCTTCTAAATAATATTTAAGTGCGTCGCGCTTAATGGTGGATCGACTTACTTGATGATATTTGGGTTGAAGCCCTTGATGTATGTACTCGGTCTCCTCCGCATTATCATAGTGGTTGAACGGCAACCCACATCTAATGACGTTCTTCACCTGCAGCTCCCGCTGCCGAGCTTGATCGTATGTCCATATTTATGCGGATCCCGATAATTGCGCCTGACTGGACTCGGGAGCTTGCTTCGCCATGCACGACTTAATGTGTCGTGTGAGTGTTGAGTTGCTACTAAGGGTAAGCAGTTTCGCGCAAAGTTTGCACTTTGCCCTGTGTTCATTCCCGACTTTGACTTTCGCGAAGTGCTCCCACACTGGAGCCATGTGTTTGTGCTCCACAATTTCGTGCACCAACGTTGATGACGACGACGCCATGCTCGACGACATTAAATGAGACTATGAGAGAGAGTAAGAGAGAGAGAGAGAGAGAGAGAGAGAGAGTAAGAGAGTAAGAGGGAGAGAGAGAGAGAGAGTGAGTAACTTCGTAAGAGAGAGAGTGAGAGAGAAGAGATATAATGAAGAGAGAGGGGGGCTATAAATAGATTTTTTTTTAAAATAAAAATTAAAAAAACTAAAAAACTAAAATTAAAATTTTAATTTAAAATTATTTAAAAAATAATAATAAAACAAAAGTGGCTGCTGCCACTTTAATCAAGTGGCATCATCCACTTAATGCTGCTGCCGCCTGCAGCAGCATTAAATGCCGCAGGCGGCAGCAGCCCAGTGGCTAGGCGTGCAAATTTGGCCCGGGTCCGGTTGCCCGTCCTGGGTCTGCCTGGGTCTGAGCCCAATTAGGCCTGGGCCCGCTTAGGCCCGGGTCAGGCCCAGGCTAGGCCTAAGGGGGCTCATTAGGCCCCCTTATTTGGGCAGAGCCCGGCCTGATGCCTGGCCCGGGCCAGGCCTTGGCCCTACCAGGCCCAAGGCCTGTTTATAATTTGTTGGGGCCATGCCCCAACATTAAATATTTGGGGCCACACCCCAACATTTAATGTTGGGGCATGGCCCCAACGTACATATTGGCAGCAAGAGCTGCCACATGGCAGCTCTTGCTGCCATTTTATACAGCAGCTAGCTGCCATTTGGCAGCTACCTATCTGCCATTTGGCAGCTAGTCATTATTATTGGGGCCTGCTTGGGCCCTGTTTTGTGGGCTCAGCATGCCCGCTGATTTTGTAAAGGTCTGGGCCTGGTCTGGGCCCGGTTTAAGTTGGGTCTGGCCTGGGCCTGGTAGCAAAAATGCCCGGGCCCATGGGGTCTGGGCCCGACAGGCCTTATTTGCATGCCTACCAACGGCAATAGAGTCGTTGGCTTCCAACGACTCTATAGCCGTTGGAATTATTGGGCCGGGGTAAAGCCCGGCCCAGTTCCAGCCCGGGCCTAAAATCAGACTTTGCCCGGCCTGTCTTGGGCCGGTTCTCAGGCTAGGTTTTGCCCCAAAATCGGGGCCCTGCAAGGGCCCCGTAGCCCGGCCTGGACCGGGGCGGGCTTAGCCTGCCACCGGGCCTACCCGGACTTTTGCCAGGCCGGGCCTGGGCCGGCCCCCAGGCCCGGTTTTAAAGCCCAAGTCTACTGTGTAGTATGCCTGAGTTGGCGGGCATATGGAGAAAGGAGTTCGGCCATAATAATGAGGAAGAGGAGGCGTGTGGCTAGGCTGTAGCAATTAAATGGTTTAGGAGGTGGTGGCTGTATGGGGAAATGAATGTCACGGGCTTAAGTGACTGTAATAATTAGGGTGGCGTGAACAAAGGGAATTGAACAAGGGCAACACTTGCATGAATATTTTTAGAAGGGTGAATGATGATCATTGAGGTGGAATTTAATGAATATGAATTGCATGGAATGAGGAGGTTAAGTGAGTGGTGATTGCATGGAACAATAATGGTGACATGCATATGCAAGAATTTTTAAAAGAATGGTGTGGCGTTTGTTCAAGTGCTCGGCTTGGCGTGAGCTATCATGGCGCGACCTTGTCAGGGTTGCACGCTGCATAAGCATGATGGCAACGATGGCATGGTGGCATGCATGGGCCAACATGGGGAAAATGGCGACGATGGCATCGCGGTGAGTGTAGCTTTGACGAGGCGCGCGACCATGTTGCATGGATTGACGAAGATGGCGTGGCGGCAACTCGCAACATTATTCATGGGAAAGTTGGCGTGAGCGAGATTAGAGGTGGTCTTGCATGGGTTGGTTTGCTCGGCCAATGCGACGGCTTCGATAAATAATTCATTGGCAAACACCGGGAGCGCGACCACAACAATAAACCTACACAAATAAATATAATTAATATTAGTAAACCAAAATATAAACTGACGATTTATAAATAAAAATACATAATATATTACTAATTTATACTAAATATTAAACTAAATTTTATATTAAAATAAGTAAAAGTTCTACTTATCAACGCCTTCTGAGGCCTCCCACGATAGGTGGAACCTCTCCCCCTCCCCCTTCCACACCCTCCCGATGTCGTGCATGCCTCCCCAGGCCGTCGGAGAGCCGCCGCCACCATCCGAGCCAAGCTCCAGGCTCGAGTAGTGGCCACACGAGGTACCCCCTGCCCAGCGCCGGTGGAGGCGCTGGGAGGGTGGTACATGTCTGGAGACCCCCCGGCAGAGGCAGAGAGTGGTGCCGTCGGAGAACGCGTCTCCGGCGGCACCCATGGAGCCCGTCATTCTGATGAGCTCTGTTTCCAACTTTCGGTAGCTGCCGTCGGCGCCAGGCCACCGGGTCACCGCCAGGAGAGGACTGACCCCCGGTGAGCCGGCTGGGGGCAGTGGAGTGGCCACCAGGGGGACTGGGTGGCGCGATACCAACGAGAACTGGGTAGGCCGCGCCACCCATCCCTTGGGTTGAAGAAATCCGGCCGTGGTCGGCGGCGGCAAGCCGCCGGACCACCGCCAGATGGTTTGTTGACCCCTGGCGAGTCGACCAGGGGCGACACTGGCGGCTAGCGGCTGCTGGCCAGTAGTGGCAGAGGCCTCCACCTTCTGCACTGTCGGGGAGCAATAGCTGCCGTCCGATCTCCAAGATGAGATCGGATGACAGCGAGAATCTTAATCCCCGCCCTCCGCCTCAACATCTATGCCAACCACAGCGGATCGACCCTAGATCCGCTGTGGGGGCAGAAGAGCAGCGCACGGCCCGGCCCCCCTCCAGCTTTCAGAGTCCTCTATCCGCAGACCAACCTTCATAGATTTGTAAAGATTTTTCTGAGGTCAATCTAGGCTCCTAGACAAAAATAGTTGAATATGAAAGTTGTTCCCCAGTATGAGGGCTAGCTCCACAAATGTTTTGGGATTTTTATAAATTAATTAGGTATTTTTAAAAGCCTAAATGAAATTTGTTTGGCAAAAATAAATATCTTAAAGAACTTGAAAATTTTTGGAAAAATTTGTAGACTATAATATGATCTCTTGGGTGTACTATCAAAATTTGTGGCCATTTGGATGAGAATTTTGTAGTTCCTGAGTTTTCAGATTAAAAGGTCGCGTTTTAAAATTTTGATCTTGCAATAGTTGGGAGAATGGATCGAAGTACGCGATCAGAACATACTCGATGATTTATTTTTTTACAAATCAACAATGACCCGATTTATAAAGGAAAAATTCTCAAGCTCGAAGCAATGCAGAGTTTGTGCGGATCATCGAGCTGCGTTTAGAATAATTATCGGATTTTGGAAGTTGCCTCCGCTTTGAAGAAATTGAGGAACTCATAATAACACCCATCAAGTCTATTAAACCATGATTAAAAGGCGCAATTAAATCCATGGTCGGACCTTGACAAAGGGTAGAATTTAGAAGAAGCTCTTATAAACGGAGATGGAACCGAAACCTCCTAATTATGGAGTGAAGAACGACTAACCCTTTTATTTTATTGCATTTTCTTTTACTCCAGACTCGTACTAGTCCAGTGCCTTTCAATATTTCAGTTCCAGTACTTTATGTTCAGTTTTCTATTCAGTACTACTCCAGTATCGTACTGGTCCAGATTATCCCATCACTTTATTTCGGTTCATTCAGTTCAGTACCTTTTCAATTCCGCACTTTATTTCTGTAGTTTACGTGGTAGCACTTTTCCTTCCCGCACTCAATAACTGCAATGTACTATTTCTACATTTCTAGTCGGGTCTTGCTCTGACTAGCGGTTGATTCCCTAGTAAAGCGTTAGTTGAGGATAATCAAGAGTCGAGTATTTCCTCCCGGGTTAGCCCCAAATAATGTGCTATCATGTCCGTTGCTCCTCATGACTAAAAGTTAAGCAGCCTGTCAATTTAAGAAGGCCATAGCAGACCCGAGTAGTACCTTACTATTTAGTTTAAACTATTTATAAAGTGTTTGCGGTTAAAAGTGGCGGGTCGGTCATGCCTGCACACCGTTCGTACCGGTGCGGGAGGGTTGATGACTCATGGCGGTAGGGAGATGTGTGCCGCGGGTGACCACTATTTTATACCCATTGATTTGCCTTCACTAGTCGGCCTAAAATTCAGAAATCGTCGGATGTCGCTCACATCCAAGGAGTACAATGGATTATACAGGAGGGCCTGGGTGGTGCGGTATCACCACCTCCAGAAGTGGCAGGACTGGTCACTGTCACCTACGGCCACATCGGTGAGGCCCGCGAGGTTTGCTACCTTGCTGGAAGAGAAGCAGTCCAAACTTTGTCGACGCAGGGTATGTAAGTAGGTTTTGAACACCTGCGACGTGTTTGCAAAGTGTGAATACCAGTTGATATTACGACTACTAGTTGAGCTATTCTTTTAAATAACTGTGGATATTACTGTTGCTTCCAAATCATTAATATGCTGCTAACCCTCTTTGCTTCAGTTATTTACTTATTGTTGGGTTCTTAAGCTCGTCCCTAGGATATGGATCCAGGGAGGAGACATGTTTTCACTTAGCTCTATCACTAACAGTTGCTTATATAACCATTCACAGGAGATGGGACAACATGAAGCCCACACACCGCGTGACAGCGTACCATCTTTAGAGGCCACCCGAGCAGATACATGGGCCTCACCTCCCGTCTTCCGGGATGTGAGTCCTAGAGTATATGACTATGTAAGGAATGTATGGTTGTAGTAGTTATCCTTAGCCCACAGGGCCACTCGTGTAAACAACTGCCTACGACCTTTTGCTTATATATATATGTATGTCTGCTTGGTTCTTTTATGATTGCTTCTACACTGTGATTTGATGTGATGTATTGATTTCCTTGTCTGACAAGACGATCATTTAGTGCTCGCGAGGGAGGTTGTTGCTACTCGGGAAGCACTGAGTGGCCGTCTTGGGCAGTAAGACCCTCCTCTCCAAACACAGGTTCCGTGTTGGGGGGGATCTTATAAATGGATCAGAGCATTCACGATCCGTCCATGTGGGTCATTCTACGGATCCTTCATTCCCATGTTCTGTCTCTTAGTTCGGGACGAACCACGCAACGGAAGTTTGGTGGACCCTTAGGATAGAAATTTAAGGATTCTAGACTGCACAGTAGCACACCTACACACATTTCGCTTCCGTTTCAGTCAATTTTTTGCAAATTCCTTTACTTTTGCAAATTGCTGATCCTTTTCTATTACTTCTCCAGATACCAGAGTTCAGTAATGGAAGATCGTCCTCTAGGGAGCAGTACCACCCGACTACTCCACCACCAGACCCAGTTACTCCAACTACAGTTTCGTTCACCGAGACCGACCTGGGGCGGACACTGAAAACTCTGCTTAACACCTTCCAGACTGCTATCTCACAGCCACCTCAGCAGCTAACTGTGCCCACGGACTTTTTGACTACTTTCCAGTGGCTAAGGCCTCCTATCTTCCGAGGCACTGAATCCGCTATACAGGCGAAAGAGTGGGTGGAGAGGGTTGAGGAATTACTGGTGGGCATGATGTGTCCCGCTATTACCGTAGTATCCCTAGTAGTGACGTTGCTAGAAGGCTATTCTCGAGACTGGTGGAGGGCAGCTAGTCACTCCACATTCAGAGGGAGACCACTTAGTACTATTCTCCGGGGAGAGTTTTTTGATGCTTTCCTGGAGCACTTCATCTCCGACGCCGATCAAGTCACACTTCTGGAGCGATTAATTCACATTCGTTAGGGAGAGAGAGGACTGTACCAGAGTACCAACGCGAGTTCATTCACCTAGCCTGCTTCACGGGGCTGACGACTACAGACAGAGATAGAGCCGCCAGGTTTTACCGAGGCCTACATGACGCCTGCGACAAGCCCTGATCATGATCTCCTAGTCGACTTTCCACACGATTGCTACACATGCCGCCACGTTAGATATGGACTAGAGGATGGTGGCCCAACAACGTAGAGGATAGTTAGAGGTCCCTTGGGCACAAAGATAAGAGAGAGGGGTTGCTCCTCGATGGCAGGACCAAGATAAGAGGCAACATCATCACCACCAGCCCTACAGGAAGGCACCTCAACCTCGACATGCACCTCCACCCCCAATACCCCGACAAGCTCCATCACCCCAGCCCGCACCAACAGTACGATGAGATGTTCCCTTTGCAGGGAACTGTTTCCTTTTGCCAGTAGCCCTGATATATTAGAGCCTTCTGTCCTCAGGCCATAGGGAGGCCAGGCTTAGGAGCAGAACAGGGAGCAACTCAGAGAGGTCGAGGATGAGGAGTCCGTAGAGGACTACCTGCAGGCAGTTGGGACCAGCCCAGGCAAGGCAAAGCAGCACCACTCGAGGCTTATGCACTAGACCTACAACAGGTGTGACGTATGACGTTTCCTCATAAGTTATTTTCATTTTGTTGTTTTGTTTAAGAGCAATTATATTTATGTGATAACCAATATCCCTTATGATGATAACTTAAAACAGTGGAAGGAATTAGTGTGCTATTAAAGGTTGCCTCCTCGTTAATGTGGTGTGCTAATAAGGATTTGCTTATAGCTGAAATGGGGAAACTTTTGGAGGCTATATGTGGGCATGTCATGTAGACTTAATGTTGGTTGGGCTTGGTCTAAGTTGGGCTGCTAATAGGGAAAGGCTGACTTTTGTTGGAGGCAGTGGAAATAATAATATATGGTATTTTTGATTATTATTCTTATCCGACCCTTTCATTTTCTCTCCCTTCTCGACGGTGTCGCGCTAGGGCATATCACGATCTTCTCCTCCATTCTCCTTTTCTTCTCATAATCGCACAGAACAAACAATAGTATTCCGTGGCTACTCAAGGATTTGTAGCTTGCGGCTTTGGTTGAGCTAGAGCTTTGCCGGGTTGTGGATTTTGGGGAAGCAAGGCCTCAGTTTTCTCCTAAATCACTGTAAGCTTTTTGTTTCCTCTTCTCCTCATAATTTCTGTATTACTATTGGATTCTTGGGGGGGGGGGGGGGGGGGGGGGGAATAGAACATGCAGAAGCAGCTTTGTTAAGGATGATGCTTTAGGAGTTTCTGTTGGTTTTATTTTGGCCGATTGTTATAGCCTTCTTGTTTCAGCTTTGTTCACTGTAACTGGGAGAAGAACTTAGATGCTGCTCTTCTTCTCCTTTTTGTGGCTGTCGGTGGTTTTTTTTTTTTCTTTTGTTATATGCTATCAAGTTTGGTTAAGGGGGATTCCTGTTGAAGTGCTATTAGTATAATTACTGGGGGGTTTCTCCTTCATGTTAACAGTTAATTGTTACTGGAGGAATTGCTATTTTAGTAGAGCTGCTATCATCCAAGGGATTTCTACTCTATTGTGCTGTGATCACGTTCCTGTGACTGCTCTTTACCTTGTTCCCTGTTTATTTTTGTAATATCTGGTTGGAATCAGAGGGGAAAATATTGGGCTGTTATGTTGCCTGATTCAACTCTAGATCTGTTGCTATTTGGCTGAAGTTCTGCAATTCATTGCGCTGTTTGGTTGTTATTAGGCAGTCCAATAAATTCTGTTTGAAGTTGTTTATGATGGTGGGGGCACTCCTCTTGCAGCCTCCTTTGTATGTTGTATTCTCTTGATCAAGTCTTGAAATGTTTAGGTCACCCATAGAGGTCAACGCCAACGCTCTAACTGTGATGTAACCCCGATAAGAATGTCCTTTAATGGTATGATTCCTTAATAGATATCGCGGAGCATGACATCCAACGGTAGAGGTGACGGTGACTTGGGGCGTGACTTGGGGAAGGAAAAAGTAACGGTGAGACTTATCTTTTTATTTTATGCTTATATCAAATATTTTCTTTAAGTGCACTGTTTCTAAAAGAGAAATGATATTGGCATGTGACATCATGAATAGATATATATTACTGAATACAAATCTCGCTATGATGTATGGCCTTAAAAAAGGCAAACAGACGAAGAAAATCTGAGGGGATTGTAAAATAAATTACTTATATTTTTATATACGTCAGCGCGTCGACACGAGGTTATGTTAAGGGCGAATTGAATTGCATGCATATGAATGATATAATATTGATGATGTATCAAACCAGTCGTCCGAAAGGCATAGACGCGTGTTGAACGTACTGGTTTGGAACGATGATGACCCGAAAGGGTGGGCCCAAAGAAAGAAATGAAAGATTGAATAGATTCAATAGCCCTTAATATTTCCGAATGAATAAACTCATATAGAATGCTATACTTGATTTCTTCAATAGTCACCACTCTTGTAGATACATGATGATGTGTTCAATTTATAGTACTGTACCTAACTGTTCATAAAAATTCTCATATGGTTTTATTGCTTTAGATGTATCACTTGCTTAGAAAATAAATGTTAAATGATTATGCATCTTGTTATTCTTAACCTTTATTGTTTGTATGTATAGCAGGGTAAAAAGGTAAAGTTTCACTTAGTCTTTAGTAAAGACTAATGGTTTCCAATACAATTTTTTTAGGTAAAGACAAATCACATTCAGGACAACTCTAATGTAATATACAGTGTATATGAAGGAGTATACATTAAGATGCAAGACCGTGCAATTTACTTGTTTTAGCAGTTCACTTGTTGTTTTGTAGTTGTGACTTATGTGGAATGGTGAAAGTTATGTCTTTTATTAAGTAGTTAAAAACTTGTAATAAGTATAAGAATCTGGTGTTAATACTTTTGATCTGGTATACATGTACTTATTCTTTGTGAAAAGTTAAATGCTTTGTAATACGCACTCAATGCTATATGAATTCATGTGATGATAGTGCTAAAAATTGCGATAGACTGCGGGCCGTTACAGCAGGGACCTGCACAATACGTGGTCATAGGTATATATTTTCAGCATCAATGATGATAGATTTTGATGTTAGAGGACATGTGATATAGTGTTTAGACATATATGCATCCCATCTATATATCTTTAAAAGCTCTGTGACCATAATATATTTATATGTCACCAGGGTTACTTTTGGTAGAAGGGCACTCCACTAAAACATTATTTAATATCGGAGCCACACATTTCTTCGTCTCCCATGATTTCATCACAACCAATGAAAACACCGTCCGATCATCCGGAATGTCAGTACGGATTCGACTCTCGGAAGGATCATATATGACATCCACAGAAAAATTCTCATTCTAGGCTATGCTGGGAGACAGAGTTCGAGATCTAAGCCACTATTTTGGCAATAATCGGGTTTGACATCATCCTAAGGATGGACTGGCTAGCCGAGCACAAGGCCCAAATAAATTGCTCGACCAGGGAAATCAATCTCCAGAACCCGAATGGGCAGTCCATCACTTTAATAGGTATACCATCCGCCACTCGCATAATTTTTACATCCGCGCAAACCGTCAAATCAATATGAGGAAAGGACAAAATGTACCTTATTAATTTTGAGATGGAGGACAAAACTCAAGTGCTTGCCAAGGTGCCCATAGTCCGATACTTTCCAGATGTTTTTCCAGAGTCCCTCATAGGATTGCCCCCACAACGAGAAGTAGACTTCTAGATCAAGCTTATACCTAGAGCTCGACCGGTGTCATGAGCGCCTTACCGAATGGCCCCAAAAGAATTGGCAGAGCTAAAGATACAACTTCAAGAACTAATCAATGCAGGTTTCGTCCATCCAAATACCTCACCCTGGGGAGCCACCGTATTATTCGCCAAGAAGAGGGACAGATCATTGTGTTTGTGCATCGATTATAAGTAACTCAATAAGCTTACCATTCGAAATACTTATCCTCTAACAAGAATAGACGAGTTGTTCGATCAGCTGCAAGGTGCGCCTATCTTTTCCAAAATGGACCTATGGTCTGGATATTACCATCTCCGTGTACGAGGGGAAGACATTCCCAAAACAACGTTTAGCTCTCGATACGACCTTTACGAGTTTATGGTGATGCCTTTTGGGCTGACCAACGCATCATCTGCCTTTATGGCATTAATGAACAAGGTATTTAATCCATTTCTGGACCACTTCGTAATCATTTTCATAGACGATATCCTCATCTACTCAAAGAGCAAGACAGACCATTCCAGGCATCTTCAGATGGTACTACTCAAACTACGAGAACATTTCCTCTTCGCAAAGTTCAGTAAGTGCGAGTATAGGTTGGAGGAAGTCAGATTCTTAGGTTACACAATCGATAAGAATGGGTTGGCAGTGGACCAGTCCAAAGTACATAGGCAGTACAAAATTGGCCGTCACTCAAGTAAGCAGCAGATATCAGAAGCTTCCTTGGACTCGCCGAGTACTACCGTAAGTTCGTAGAAGGTTTTTCAAAGATTGCCTTACCCCTCATCTCCCTCACCAAAAAGGATTATGTGTTCCGATGGACACCCGAATGTGAAACAATGATGAGTCCCATTTATATACACATTTATGGACTCATCTGGGCCGTATTTCTCGTCGATGCACTACACTTTAGGCATGTTTTCGATCATATTTGTTATTCCTTGCTAGGTGCACTCTTAGGCCCGTTTCTGTGTGCATTTGCGCTCCTTGTTATTGGGGGTAAGCACATGGTGCTCCCCATCCCTTTCTCTATGTTTATCTAGTGCTGGAGGTGTTTTCCCAGCTGTTTTATCTTGTATACAGGTGGTCGGATCATCCAGTTTTCCCCCAGAATTCATGATTGTGTGCAACGCATGATCGTGCGTTTCCTTGACGCATGGATGGTTGCGGTCGTGCGTTCTCATCTGGGAAGAAAACGGGAGATCTGAGTTTGGTCATGCGTTTTGACGCACGGGCGGAATTGACCGTGCGTGAGTAAAACGCACGGTCGCCTGTTTCTTCCTATTTTTTTAGCTTTTCTGAATTTACCCGTGCGTTTTGACGCACGGGCGGATTTGCCCGTGCGTGAGTAAATCGCACGGGCGGCGCATCTCCGTCTTCACGCCAGTTTTTATCATTAATTATCGCACGGGCAGCGCACGATCGTGCGTTCGCCCGTGCGTGACCAAAACTCTGCCTGTTTAGTATTTAAAGCAGGAAATGCTGCTACCAAAAGAGGAGACCATTTCCAGTGATCTCCTTCGCCATTCCTCCATCCGGGAGCATTTGCAAGCATTATCCGCCACTAGTTCAAGCATTCTTCGCCGAGGAGACCATAGAAGCGCTGAAGATCGTTGGAGTGGTGACAGCCTCCTTCGAGTCCGCACACCATCTGAGGGCCGATCCCGGAGAGAGCCCAACAACCTCTCACTCCGGCCGAGAACCCAAGACGCGGTGACATCTTCTATGTGGTCCTTTCTAAACTTTGATGCTTGTGCTTTCTCTTTGTATTATTGTACGAACGCTTGTTAGGTTAATGTTATGGATCCTTGCTTGTGTTCATGTGCAATGATGATGTGGTGGTGAGAATAGCTTTTGTTGTTGTTGTGATAGCCTAGGTTGTCTGTGTGTGAAGCCATCTAGCAATTGCTAGTGGTGATGTTGACGAAGAGGTGAGTACGACCCTCACAAAACCTCGCACTGTGGCCACTCCATCCTCTTACCGAAGCGCGGCATCGCGGCCGCTGCCTCACCCACACCTTGCGAAGCGGTGCTTTTCGACCCGCATTTCTCTTATTTCTGCAATAGCTTAGGAATCCAATCACAACGCCCCTGTTTTACTTTATTCGCTCGTGTAACAATCGACTCACCACACATTTCGTTCTACAGAACCTGCATTCCTCAAGAGATCGACATTCGGGGAGTTCCTCCCTATTTTATTACTTGAGCGACCGGTGCACTGTCGTCGTATCGTATTTCGTGCTTGCTAATTAACGGTGCTGAAATCGCGCATCAAGTTTTTGGCACCGTTGCCGGGGAATGCAGGCGTGATGAGATGTTGATTGTGAATCGATTGTTTTCGATTGAGTCTTTTATTTTATTTAATTTATTCTTTAGTACGCTATTTTCTTCTTCTGTGTCATGTGGGCGCATTTGAATATCCGATGTCATTGGTGTGGGGACACATCCTACGCTAGTGATAGGTGTCCCAAAGAGTATGGTGTCGTTCAGAAACCGTACGGAGCCCATAAATCTTTTGGCTCCTCTACTGCGCCTCTGTTGTTGCACTTTTACGCGGCTGCCGCACCTTGGGTGCCGGCGAAGCCGGTGAAGCAGTGTTTATTTTGCAAAAGTAGAGAGCATGCCTTGAAGGACTGTGCTGATTACCTTCGCCAACTGGAAGATGACGATGAACCGGATATCCGGATCGTCCCATCTTCGAATTCTGCGAGCACAGCCCCTTTCTCTGGTTACGTGTCACTTCCACCTTCACTTTTTGAAGGCTCTGGAATCGACACGTACATCTGTGTCCCTCATGACTCTGTCTCTGATGCGACCCCCCCATACCTCTTCGGTTCACGTACCACTTTGCGTGGATTTGTGTCCTTGTGTGGAGAGTGAGCCCGAACTCTCAAGTGGCACGTTTTCTCTCACTACACACGACACTACATCTATTTCTGATGTTATCATTGAGGTCAATTTGCAGGATGTTGCAGACCTGCGCAGTGTCGTGCCCACTCTCATGGAGGAGGGCAGTCTCGAGTGTGCTGAAGCAACCGTTTCGGTCCAGAGCGAGGAAGTCCAAGTTATAGAGGAGGCCATTGCGTGTGTTGTTGAGTCTAGTGAAATCTTCGATGATATCATCAGTTTGTCATTGCCACACCCTATGGGGGATGAAGCCGGGATTATCCCCTCAGATGAGATTTCTTTTAGTTTTTCTTCCAATTTATTTCCTGACCACCTTTCTTTATGTACAAGGATACAGGATGCCCCTCCTCCGGTTGACCTGTAACATCCCATTTCGCGCTAGGCCCCTATGATGAAAATATCAAATCAGTGTTGACATGGTCCATCACAACGAATTTTGATTTCGAGTTAATTGTTTAGTATTGTAATATGAAAATATAGCTTACATTTTGGTTGGGTTACAATTATGTTGCTGAGAGACTTATAAATATACCAGTTCATTAAAGTTGTGCAAATTGGTGTGCGGATAGCGGAAATTTATGAGGTTGGTGTGCTGATTATGGTGGGCTGATAACCTTTGCATGAGGTGTGCGGATATCGGAAATTTATGAGGTTGGTGTGCTGATCATGGTGGGCTGATAGCCTTGCTAATACAAGGTGTGCTGATAGAAATTTTTGGGTTTAATTATAAATGGGATTGACTTTGGAGAGGCGGTGGAGGATTTCTTTTGTTATGATATTACCGACTCCCTCCTCTTTATCTCTCCCGGCCTCAGTTCTATCGCAGTTAGGGCAGAGCAGCGCCTTCTTCTGCCTTTCTCTTTTTCTCTCATCGTCTCCCTTCTTCTCATTCTCGAAATCTCATAAATCGCTGGAGTATTGCTGGGAACAGGAATTGCTACGGCTTCGCTGGATCTAGGTGTAATCGGGTTTGTAATTTGGTACTGGATCGGGGCCCGATTCCTGTTAGCTCGCTGTAAGCTGTCTTTTCCCTGTTGTTCTTCCTTACCCTCTCTTGCTTTGGGGGAATAGGTGTTACTATAAGGTCATTTAATGTTTTCCTTGGAGAGATTTGAGCTGCGTATTGTGGGTTGTTGTTGAAGGGCTGGATCGGTGATTAGGACCTTATACCTCCCTGCAAGTTTTTCTTCTTCATTTCCCCCTCTGAACTCCTCTTTATTGCTGTTGGATTCCATCATAAGATCAGTTAGATTCCATCATAAGATCAAGCAAGGGTTTATTTCAGTTCTAATTATTGATGGTCGGCTGTTTGTTTTCCTTGGGGGCAAGTCTATCATTTTTCTTTGGGGGCCGGCTGTCTGAAGGTTGTTGTTAGCAGTTGATTGACAATTTTTTTAATATTGGAGGATTTTGCTGTTGTGAACGACTGTTGTTGGATCGGTAGGCGCCCTTAGAGGGGGGGGGGGGGGGATAAGGGTTTTCAAAACTTTAGTGATATTTTAAAAACTTTGTAATAATGCTAGATTAAGATAATAGAAAGTCAAGTAAAATAATTGAAATAAAGTAGAGACATGCTTTATTAATATCAAATAGGGTTTTACAAAAGTTGACTTCTATGACGCTAGAAATCGGTGGTGATGAATAGTAAACTCTTTTTGTTTTCTATCCTGACTCACATCCCCACGAACCGGTGGCCCTAGCCTATCCTCCCCGGATTTGGCCTCAAGCCGCTCTAGCCAGCCCTTCCCAGGATGTGGCCTCGAGGACCCCCTAGACCTAGCCTAGATCTAGTCGCCAACACGAGGCGAGTTTCCCCCTAAGTCCTACCAGACCTAGTCGCCAACACGAGGCGATTTCACCAAACGATTACAGAAAAGATTTGAAATAAAAAGACAATAATATAAAACTCCCTCTATGTGGATCTCTTAGAGAAGTAGACGAAGACGCAGAGTATGATCGTAGTCGATGCGGTCTTTCGTCACAATGATGACGCGTGTTGAAATCTTCTCCACGGATCTCCTTTAGTCTTTATGGATTTGTGGGAGTATATCTCTGAACCTTCCTCTCTCTGTTGTGGCACGAAGCTCTGGAATACTGGATCACAAGAGGATGAAGAAGACGGATCCAAGGGGTCCTTTTTATAGCCTTGGAGCTAGCGCCTGCGCTATCGCTACCGCCGGCGCTATCCCAGTTTAGGAAATATTCTCCGCGTGAGAATCCTTCATTTTAAGCAAGTCGGCCGCCTTCCTCTATTGCTTTGCGCTATCGCCGGCGCTATCAGCTACCGTCGGCGCTATCCCAAATTAGGACATGTTTTGCGCGGCAGAATCTTCAATCCGAGGAAACAATTCTCCCTTGCCTTCTGTGTGCGTCGCTACCGCCTGCGCTATCGGCTACCGCCAGGCGCTATCTCCTTCCATATGTGCTCCAAGAATTGCGCTATCATCGCTAGCGCCAGGCGCTAAGTGCTACCGCCGGCGCTAGTGGGAGACTTGGAATTGCTGGCTCAAAATTAGGGGCAACCATCCTTGAGTCATGTGGACTTTGATTTCCTGCACACTTAAACACACAAGATCAAATACACATAGGATTTGTTATTCTCAAACCTAGGAGATGCGGAAGACCATGTTCCAACAAACTCCCCCTTTTGATAATAACAAATCCATTAATGATAAATCAGAGCATTAATAAATAAGCATGATGAAACTATATTTGTGTGTGTGAGAGAGTGATGACTTAGGATAATTATTGATTTTTAGCATTTAGAATTGCTCCCCCTAAATACATGCTCCCCCTAAGTGAATGCTCTCCTAATATGTAAGCTATCATCTTAATTAAGCATTATAGTTTGATAGTAGATTAAAATTTATCATGTTAGTTCTCCCCCTTTTGTTATTAGCAAAAGTGGGTAAGGAAACACCACTTAAAAGCATGATCGAGCTTATAGAGAGAAGGAAATAATAAGGAGTTTTAGAATACTTTTCATTTAAATAGATCAGAGTTTGAGTATCTCAACATTTTCATAAATTAGAGTTTGTAGCATAAACAAAATGTAATTATTTCCAAGTAACTAAACTACCCAGACAATATGTCTACACCCTAGCCCTGTACTAAGTGACGGATGGGCATGAGGAGCTGCATACATGTCGTAGGTTGGGGTTAGTCCCATATGCACACACTAGACACAACTCAACCTAGCACTCTTTCCCCCCAGTGCCTCGCAAGGCCCCACTGGAACCCTCCCCGGTTAAGGATAAGACAAGACTAGAGATAAAGGTTATCTAATGTCTACAACCCTACGCCCCCGCTATGGTGAGAAATTTAGTCATGGATAATAATTATTGGAAACATTTTAAGCTTTTTAAATCTAATGACATAGCCTATGGATTTATATTTTTATTTGAATTTATGAGAACACTCACATAGCTATTTTGAAGTCCATTAATAAATCAGAGTTTTTAGCGTAATAAATTTTTCATAGAAATGAATCAGAGTTTTTAGCAAAAAAGTATTCATGTTTAGAGTAACCAATATAAAGTTTACCAAGCAAGTCTACCACTTGATGAAAGAAAGGAATTTTAAGATTCAAGTGATGATGCACACAAAATATAAGACTTTAAGTAAGCATGAAAGCGCAAGGTAAAACTATTGTATGGTTATGATGCGGAAGACTTATAGAAATACAAGAAACATCTTATTGTAATCAATGATGATCCATAAAAAGATATATGAGTTAAATTTCAAAAAGAAGATGTTTTTGTAAATCATTTTTCAATTAAAATATTTAAGTTTGACAATAAAGGAACCAATCATGAAATAATGTTATCAAAAAGATTACTATAATGTTACTTTAATTTACAATTTCAAAACATACCAAACATTGTAGAAAGCATGCTAGGTTATCTAGTGCATTTCATAAATAAAGAGTAGGATAAAATTAGCATTAGGATCCAATACTCATGAGAAGAAATGTTATGGAAGATAATGATGTGCACATAAGTGTATTTTTGAGTAGAGTAAACAAATGTTTTAATCAAAAATACAAGAAATATGTAAAGTAAGAGCACAATAAAACACAAATAATTTTACTTCCACACACTTTAATGCACAAACAAAAAGTACAACTACCAAGGTGCTTTGCACACACAATGCTCATTAAGACTTATCAGGGTGCAAAGTAGTGCTTGGGGGATCACATATTTTATTTTATTTTAATATTGAAACTAGTGATCCAGTGTACTTAAGAGTAAGTGGTTTTTATTTTGAAAGAAAGATATGATTTGCACAAGAAACTTTACTATTCTTTCCAAGGTGCTCAACCTTACAACGCTTATTAAGACTTATCAGGAGGTTCAAGTAGTGCTTGGTGGAGTTATCTTTGTCACATTATTTTATGATTTTTGTTTTGTACAAAGTTCTCCGAATACACTTGTTTTTCAAACCAATATAATTTATGAAAAACATAACCACTTTTCTTAACTTTTACAAGTGCAAATGTAAGTAAGATACTTGTGCAATTTTAATTCATTGTACTAATACAAAACATACACAAGCATTCTTAGATTAAGCACATATGTAGACAATACCAAAACTAAGTGAGTGAATAAATATCATTATCAAACATAAAACATTTACTCATACTTAGAGGCATACTAAGTGTAGTTCTACACAACTTTTACAATATAATTGATGCACATATTAATAGATGTATCAAAGCATGATGAAAACAATGTTCAAAGTAGTTTGAAAAGATAAATTGCAACATTATAGAAGTTCTAAATAATAGATTAAATCATGCTTGATTTTCTCAATGATGTCCATACAGTATTTTTGATAATTTAAAGTTTGAACTCATAAGATTGATCTTGGACTTCCCGAGGACTACCTTGTGAGAGGTTTGCCCGGTACTAGGTGATATGATGGGATGATAGCCCAAATCACCCTTTCGCAAGATACAAGTAAAAAGTTAAGTTCAAAAATAACAATTTTTGATAATTTTTTGTTTTATATTTTTGTATTTGATTTTTGTTTTTAGAAATAGAATTTAAACAAATGACAAAAAACACAAAGGCAAAAATATAATTTTTTTTGGTAATTTGGCTTTTGTATTTGATTTTTCAAAAATATAATAAAAGCAAAAATGCAGAAATGAATAGAACACATAGATTAATATATTTGTAGGGATTTATCAAAATTTTAAAAATACAGAAAAACACATAGGTGCGCTAGCGCCGGCATTAGCGCTAGCGCAGGAAACAGTACACGATTTTTGATGATTTTGAAATTTTTGTTAGTTGATCTTGATTAAGTGTCCAAACAATAGTTTCATGCTGAAATTTCAGATTTTTAGGAAATGTCTAGATAGTGCAAATTTCATGAAACATTAGCGATTTTGTATATGACTTTATCAAATAAACTTTTAATGAGATATAAATTATTATATCTCCATTTTAATTTTTCTAAGGCTTTTATTTATCAATCTAATGTAGTTTGACAATGATAGGAAATGTAAGCACGAGAAGACACGAATGAACAAATCAAATATGCATGATTTTAGTGATTAAAAATAATGTTCATGCACAAGAATATCTTTGATAAGCCCTAGATGAGAATACCCAGCCAGTATATCTTGGTAAACATATAAAGCCTAACATAGACACGAATATTCTTTAGGTGGCAATGCCAGAATGATAAGTTTGAGATTAATGTTATACCAAGGTTTAATAGTGTTTCAACTTATAGACCTAGAATGGAGTGACGATTCTATTTGATTTGATATCAAGATGATTCAAAGGTCCAAACTAGAAATAAATCACAATATACACCAACCATTATAATATCAATTGTCATCAGTTAATATATAAATTATACTTCACATAAATGTGATAGAAATAATTATTTTTAGAAGACTTTTAATATGACTTATGATGTTAGAGAATTTTAGCAAAGGACATCAATAGATCATAGTGGTGTTTGTGAATTCAATATTCATTATGAAGATAAATTCTTTCAATACATTTTAGTGATTTTCCTTTAATTAAGAATTTTGAATATATATATGTGATTTTTGATAGGTGAACAATAGTGATGGTTTAGATCATGTTTGACATCAAGGAGTGAACACAATATAATTTTTTGTTGTGAACAATGACAACCATATTGAAAGTTGAGCTTTTACTTAGATCTTAAATTTTCTTTTAGATCAAGTTATTTCACTAAACCACTTGTTGGTTAAGGCTAAGAATCTTAATAGCCTAATAACCGGATTTAATTTGAAATATCTTATAGCAAATTTATAGTTTGATTCATATGGATAATATAAGATATTTAGAAGCAATGAATGTAAGAATAAAAGATAGGTCATCAAAATAAAATATGATTTTGAATTTTGATCAATTTGATTTTATAAACATATTAAGCTTTTAAAAGATAAAATCATATTTTTAATATTGTATAGGATGGCCATGACATGATAGTTCAAAAGAAATAGGAAAATAAGAAAAATTAAAAGACATGAAAACATATCATGAAGTAGAACTTTGTTTATTTCATTTTGAAAGGATTCTACTTCATGCAATTGATGATACCTAATGAATAAGAGTTTTAGGTATCCAAAGGGGACCATGTGGGATGGTTCCTTTGGGTACCCAAATATAGCGAGATGGCTTTTGGGGAGACAAGTATGAATGGACCCTTTCAAGTGGAGTTAATGTTTCATCTTTAATTTTGGGTCTCCACTCATACTTAGATTTAATATTATAATTTTGCATTAAATTTCCATATTCATTAAACTTAGGCTTAAAATAATGATGACATTTGAAATCATTTTTCATAGGAAATTTTTGCATATTTGATTTTACTTTAGGAGATACATAATTTTGTAAATAATGGTGATTTTGATTTAGATTAACAAATCCTTTATGTTCCTTACTCCCATTATTAAACTTAGTTAAGATGTTCATATTCATATTCAACTTGTTTTTTGATATAGTTTGATATTGTGAATTTGTATTTACAATTTTCATAAGCAAGTTGATTTTGATTTTAATTCATCATTCTTGATCTTTAAATTATGTCTAGCTTTATTATAAGCGATTGTGCTATTTTTATGAGTGGAAACAATTGAATCAATATGATCTTGATAGTTGTTTCTATATTCATCAAATGTTTCATCCATCTCTTTAATTTCAATGTTATATTCTTTACACTTAGCACAATCATTTATCAAAGATGAATTTTCTAAACATAATTTTTCATTTTGTTCTCTTATAAAAATAATTTCTTTTTCAAGTTTCTTAAATTTTTCTTTAATATCATTACAATCAAGACAAGGTTTTGTATTTTCAATTGAAGTGACATGAGTAAAGCTAGATAAATCAGATTTTTATACTACTTTAACTTTTGCTTTTAAATTTTTATTTTCTAAGCGCAATTTGCAATTTGCATTTTTTAATTTCTTAATTTTGCGCTTTGTAATTTGTAGCAATTGTAAAGTAGAATTAGAAGTACAAAAGATGGGTTTTGATTTCCTTAAATTGCTTTCGGGAGAGGCATGATTTGAACATATGGTGTCTTTTAAATCTTTTTGGCACTCCTCTTCCGAAGACAGTAGTTCTTCTTTTCCATTTGATGTGCACTTCACGGATCCGTCATGTGTGGAGCTTTCTTGAATACCTATGTAGGCTTGCATATTCTCCGGTTCTTGTAATTGTTCCATACCTGCAGAAGGAGAATCGTACATTTCTTCAAGAAATTTCCATACTTTGTATGCACTAGAAAAACAATATATTAATTTGAAAATATCTTGGGATAAAGCACAAAAAATATAATGCATAGCTTTTGCATTTAGGTGACGCTCTTGTTTATTTGATTCGTCCACTGGTCTAACTATTGTTATATCCCATGCATTGATATCTAAGCTTTTAATAAATTTTTCCATTAATAATTTCCACCCTTTATAATTTTTCCCTTCGAATAAAGGTGGTTTAGGAGATTTTTCTTCTTCATAAAAATTTACCCCACTAGTAGAAGAGAGATCAGACGCCATTATTCCCAGTTGTTAAGCCAATTTGGAAGAACCTGCCTCTGATACCACTTGTTGGATCGGTAGGCGCCCTTAGAGGGGGGTGAATAAGGGTTTTCAAAACTTTAGTGATATTTTAAAAACTTTGTAATAATGCTAGATTAAGACAATAGAAAGTCAAGTAAGACAATTGAAATGAAGTAGAGACATGCTTTATTAATATCAAATAGGGTTTTACAAAAGTTGACTTCTATGACGCTAGAAATCAGTGGCGATGAATAGTAAACTCTTTTTGTTTTCTATCCCGACTCGCATCCCCACGGCCGGTGGCCCTAGCCTATCCTCCCCGGATTCGGCCTCAAGCCGCTCTAGCCAACCCTTCCCCGGATGTGGCCTCGAGCACCCCCTAGACCTAGCCTAGATCTAGTCGCCAACACGAGGCGAGTTTCCCCTTAAGTCCTACCCAGACCTAGTCGCCAACACGAGGCGATTTCACCAAACGATTACAGAAAAGATTTGAAATAAAAAGACAATAATATAAAACTCCCTCTATGTGGATCTCTTGGAGAAGTAGACGAAGACTCATAGTATGATCGTAGTCGATGCGGTCTTTCGTCACGATGATGACGCGTGTTGAAATCTTCTCCACGGATCTCCTATAGTCTTTATGGATTTGTGGGAGTATATCTCTGAACCTTCCTCTCTCTGTCGTGGCACGAAGCTCTGGAATACTGGATCACAAGAGGATGAAGAAGACGGATCCAAGGGGTCCTTTTTATAGCCTTGGAGCTAGCGCCTGCGCTATCGCTACCGCCGGCGCTATCCCAGTTTAGGAAATATTCTCCGCATGAGAATCCTTCATTTTAAGCAAGCCGGCCGCCTTCCTCTATTGCTTTGCACTATCGCCGACACTATCAGCTACCGTTGGCGCTATCCCAAATTAGGACATGTTTTGCGCGACAGAATCTTCAAGCCGAGGAAACAATTCTCCCTTGCCTTCTCTGTGCGTCGCTACCTCCTGCGCTATCGGCTACCGCCAGGCGCTATCTCCTTCCATATATGCTCCCGAAATTGCGCTATCATCGCTAGCGCCAGGCGCTAAGTGCTACCGCCGGCGCTAGTGAGAGACTTGGAATTGCTGCCTCAAAATTAGGGGCAACCATCCTTGAGTCATGTGGACTTTGATTTCCTTCACACTTAAACACACAAGATCAAATACACATAGGATTTGTTATTCTCAAACCTAGTAGATGCGGAAGACCATGTTCCAACAACTGTTACTATCCTTGTTTTTGATCTTGCTGTTTCGGTTATGCTTGGTTTCATGTTGGACCAGCTGCTGCTATTCAACTTTTATGTTTATTCCCTTGTTTATGGGGGGGACTGCTGTTGGTTCCCATTGCACTTCTTCTTTCCTATTAGAGTTGCTGTTAAGGGATTTTAGTCAAATTCTGTTGGTCGGCTTCTATTCCCCTTTTATTTTGAGTATTGATGCATGACTTTGGTATGGGATTTCAGTACATGTTGGATCTATTTATGTATGCTCCACTTCAGTTCAAGGAGGATTTGTATGTGTATTACCATGCTTCCCTTATGCAGTCCAGATTTTCTTTGTGCTTTTTCCCTTTTTAGTTTGGGTAATGTTGAATGATTTCATGTTGGATATTTCTGTGGATCAGGACCCTTTAATCAGTCTTGGCCAACTGCCGCCATGCCACGGAGGAGACAACCGCGAGCGTCATCCGGAAATCAGGTGACTTCCTCCCCTCTCCTCTGGTGCTAGCCTCTTAGATCACAATAGGAGAGATGAAGGCTCAAGAGAGCTTCTCATGTGAGCTTAAATGGAGTTTCCTTAGGAAGACCAAGTCGGAACCTCAAATTTAGGGCACCGTTAGCCGCGAGGTTCTTGGAATCATTTCTTCTCTTCAAGAGGAAGAGATGGGATTTGATTTGGTGCAAACCCATGGTCGTTGAGGGAGAGTGAGGGGAGTGATATTTAGGGATTTTTAAAGGTGAATGCTGGAGCAAGAAAACCGCCTCTCTTTCTTCCCCCTTCGTTCCTTGATTGAGATGGTTTATGGTTTGTCCTTTTAAGCTGGATTTACTTTGGGCTGGGGTATATAGTTCTAACGGAAATTTAAGTTTTGGGGGTTGCTTATTTAATACTATTATTTGGGGGCTGCTTATCTAGATCTATTATTTGGGGCTGCTATGTTTGGTTCCAGTCGGCTGCATATGGATCTATTGGAAATTTTATTCCTTTTGGGGCTGCTGCTTGGATTCTACTACTTTGGCCTTGGTTTGTCTAATCCCGATTTTTAGAGGCTGCTGTATATCTATCTTGTTAGATTTATTTTGGGGCTGCTCCTTGAGTTTTGTCTAATTTGGGGGCTGCCTTACTGCTGTTATACACTTTGTTATGGGGCTGCATTATATAATTGCTTCTATTTTCTCTCCTGGTCGGGCTCCAGCATTTGGCTCCAGGCTGCCTTATAGCATCATTCTCATCGGTTTTACTTTGGGGCTGGTTGTGTAATCCCAGTTAGGGGGCTACTTTGCATCATCTATTTTTGGGTTTATATTACTTTGGGGGCTGCTTTGTATAGTTCCATTAGCTATATATAGTTCTATTCTAAAATTTTATGGGGGCTGTCATATATTATTTTAACCTCGAAATTATGTTCAATCATTGTTATATGACTGGTGGACCGCCTTCGGGTTGTAAGTCTCGATAATTCAAGTTGCGTAGTCGACTCTTAACCCAAGCTTATTCATATTATATGACACTCAATTGCTTTGGTTATAGAAGTCCTGGTGTACGTAGATACACGGATTGTATAGAAGGACTTGGATTAGATGTCCTAGTGTACGTAGATACACAGATTGTATAGAAGGACTTGGATTAGATGTCCTGGTGTACGTAGATACACGGATTGTATAGAAGGACTTGGATTAGAAGTCCTGGTGTACGTAGATACACGAATTGTATAGAAGGACTTGGATTAGAAGTCCTGGTGTATGTGGATACACGGATACAAATGGACCCCACTGGGGAGGATTACTTATGGCGGGTCTACAGGCTTTCTAGTCGTGACACCGACAGAAGCCGGCAGTTAGACTCTAGACCGGTTGGGTTGGACTCTTGGTGCTCACCTACCCAAGTCCCCTTCTGTGTCCTTGGAGGCTTCGCTGTGTGTTCTTAGCGTTGAGCAGTATGCAGGGTCTCCGCTGTGTGTTCTTAGCGTTGAGGCATACATAGGCCTAGGTCTGGTAGTGTTCATACCCACCTAGTTGTGGAGGAGACCGGTCCACAGTCTCCGTCTGGCCACGACGCGAGGTGCCTGAGTAGTTAGCTACCCTCGAAAAGTGGGAACTACAGGTCTATTTCGACATAGCAAAATGCATGGGTGAGTTCATCATATCATAATCATTACATTGCATTCATCATTCATAATCATAGCATTGCACCGCATCGGTCCATCATATAAATTAGTATGGGCTCTTTTATATGATGGATCCCAATTGGAAGCCTTAACTTATAAGTTTGTTTGGGCATTCATATAAGTTAAGGTACGATATGAACTGCCTACTTCTGTACTTTTTCACTACTTGCTTACATTCTGTCATTGCTATATTACTTGTTAGTTGTGCTTCTTATACCTGATACCAGTACTTATATTTATAACCATTGCTACTAATATACTTATGAACAGCTTAGTTAGTGACATGGCAAGTACTTGAGTACTTAAACAACCGACATATATGAACAACCATTCCTGTCACCTGCTTGTATATATTATTGCTTATATTGCAGCTTTTCTTCCTTTCCTTCCGCCCGGTGCCTTGGAGTCGCCGGGGGAGCGGATGTGAAGCCACTTAGTCTTTATGACTAACGGTTGCTACGTTCCTCTTTTTTAGGAGTGTTCCTTAGAGTAGCAGTGCACGATGCTGGAGGAGGATAGTCACGTCAGGATGACAGGGCCGGAGACCATGATACCTTGGCTACCGTCAGTGACAGAGGCGAGTGAGTGTTTTGGGATGTAGCCCTTGGGGCATTTATCTTGATACTCTGATGATTTGCAGGAGCTTGTGTAGATTTCTGTCTTTCTTGTACTTACTATTCGGTCTTTATTACTTACTGTGAATCTATGGCTTTTAATGCTTTCTTTTATTGATGGGTTGGCGTTATTTAGTTGGTTTGGCCGGCAGGATAGGCGTCTTGTGGGGGAGGCTAGCTCATGTGCTGGCGCTTCCGCAAGGCGGCTGTCGTGGGCATAAGACTCCCCTTGGCCATGTCTTGTGTTCCGAGAGGGGGGGGGGGGGGTCTTACAAATGGTATCAGCTTGCAACGATCCTGAGATAAAGAAGTCCATTAAACCACTAGGCCACCCCTGCTAGCTAAATCAATTTGAGGACAAACTGATGCAGCGGAAGCGGTGGTGTGCCCATGTGTGATTCACATTAAGTATGTCCGCTTTTTCCTATAGAAAGTGCTAACCTAAGCCAAACTCGTACCCTTACATACAAATGCTGGCTCACTCTGAGACAGTAATTGGTATTCTCATTCCAACCATTAGAGTAGGTTTGGCATAAGATTGATGCCAACCTAACTAGGATACCATTTTTGGTCGACTTAGCAGGATATGTCGTGACATACCCTAACCTTATACTGATCTTGGGGATGATTGGACCAAGCAATAAGTGACCTTGATTAACTAAGGGAAGAGTTTAATGTGAGTGTAGATGCTAGAGACTCACACCCTGAGATTTCTATCCCAGATATGGAGTAATATTATCACCTTACCCAACATATTAGGGCAATCTCAATGAGATGGGTGCCTGAAATCTATCGTCAGCTTAGTAAGAGGCCACCAAGCATGTCTTTTATATTGTATGTGGATACCTCTCACTTCTATTTATGTAGAAGGTTTCATATGGAGAAGTTACGATAAGAATTCGGATCCAGAGAAGGCTCATTTTGGGACGAATGTGTTATATTGGTGGCAGAAGAAACTCAGTCGAAGAGATATGGGGGATTATCTCTTCGTTTATTGGGCTAGTTATGTACCGTCTTGGATCCCTTGAGGAGTTAGAATCTTTATAATTTTTGACATTGGAAGTTTTGATCCTTGAGAGTTAATTCACCTTAAGCAAGGCAGACTGCTAAGGCCATGTTTGGGTTGATAGGAATTTTATTAGCAGAATAAGAGAGGAAAGCATTTTGAAGATGATAATTTTCTCTATATTGTTCTAAGATTATGTGGATAAGTAACGAGGAGAGTAGTAAATTTACACTTTGGGGATACGCAACGATGTTGTGATAACATTATAACTGGGGAGTTAATGAAATTTTGTGCATGCATTGCGGGTATGATGATACACTACCCCTGAGTTTGGAAATTCTTGGTGAACATTCCCTTAGTGTTGTAATTACTTAACATTGGGAAATTAATAAGAGTTAGGCGGTGGAGTCAACAAGATTAATTCGACTTGATTGATGTTCTAAAATTCTAAAAGGTTTTATAAAATAAGCATGCTTGCCATGGATGATCGTTGGCAGGAATGGTAGGGTGCTTGTAATGGATTTGATTTAGTTTATCACATTGTGAAGTATGCCCTACTTTTGGTAGTCTGCATAACTCGTGTCGAAGGGAAATAATCCCGAGCCGTGCACCTTGGTTCATGTTAAGTTCAAACATATATAAATGTACCGGGTGATTGGATATTAATTGTACATGCTCTCATTACAATGAGATGCAGCTTGGTCGTCGCCGTAAAATTTAAATTTCTACATCCCGGCTGATATATAAGTGCGTCGATACGGGGATCTATAGGGTAAGAACTCTAAGTCGAGGAAGGTATGCCCCTAAGGTTTGTGCCCATACGTGAGAAGAATGTACCATATGGGCGGTGGAAGAAATTTAGTCCAAAAATGTACGGGGGCTTGTCCCTTCGTTTATTGGCCTATTTACATACCGACTTCGTTTTCCTGTAGATCCTGTTTGTTCAAATAATACGTGACGATGATGATTGGATTCGTGATAACCTCTCAATATGGGTGAGAGCGTCAAGGGTGTTGAGACACGTCGTGAATTGAACACGTGAATTGAATATTGAGGATAAGTTGCATTTACTTATTTAAGAAGATATGAATCTGTCTCTATACGTACAGGTGAGTGTACGTGTAATTGTATTGACCCAACAAGGCGGTCCTCTAAAGTCTCTGTGCCGAAACCCAACCATTGGATAAGGTTTATGTTTACGGTTTAGGAGCCCTTAAATGAAATGATTTAAATCACGAGGTAAAAGTAGCACCAATTTTTGAATCCGGAGCAAATCTAAGTAGAACCGGGAGTAGACAAAAGTAACAATTGACTCGAGGTCATGTGTTATTAGAAGGGAATGATGTGATTATAACCCATGCGAGATGACATTGATAGAAGCAATTGATAATGAAATAGATGATGATGGTTGTACGAAAAGATGAGATTGAGGCTTGCTTCTACATTTTTTTAATACATAAGAGAGACGACCTTGCGGGTACAATAACTGTTTGGGTATTTGAGGTTGGACCCAAGGATATGACATCGTGAATTTTATGGTTGACCACCCGTTTGACTTTGAGGCCATCCTCGTTTAACGCAAAATTTTTGGATGCACAGAAGTGATGATATTGAAAGTGCTACATGTTATTTGTATAACAATGCTTGGGATTGGAAGAATCAATTTATTTTTGCAAATCTAAAGCACATGACTCCTTTGGTGGAGGATTCTAAATTTTATCTGGAGGCACGAGTAGTAACCTCATGTGTATCTGGGTCACCAATCTTAAGGGGGTTTAGATCAAAGGTGCAATGAAAGTTGGAAAATTTATTTTGTTCTTAGCTTATTGATCGGCAGCTAGTATGTCCCTTGGGTTAGGATAATAACTGCTTAGAAATTCTTGTTCAAGGCTAGCTGCTACTTGGTATATTTCCTTGGCCTCATGATTGGCAGTTATTGAATTCCTTCCATAGTATCATAATTAGCAACTATGTTGATCATGTTGGCAGTTTTGGTAAGTTCACTTGATATATGAAATTCTGCATCCATATGCTAGGGATTTACTTGGGTATTTGCTATGATTGGTGTTGTGCAAGAAAACTCGTCTTTATTCCCCCTTCCCCCCTTTTCTGTTGCTTTTCTGGTATGGAGTTTAGGCTGGCAGATCTCTTTTCTTTATTAGTGGTACTCTGCTTCTTCAAGTGGCTGAACTCCTAAAAATTTTGTTGGCAAAAGTTTTGGATCATTAGGCTTGATTCTGTAGTTTTTGTTGGTAAAATTTTAGGGTTGTTTGTGGTAATTCCTCTTGGTTCTTAGCAAGGTTTTCTGCAACATTTTCATGGCAGCTTGCCCGGTCTTGGTTAGCAAAATTCTGGGTTTTATTTGAGAGGGCTGCTATTATGCATTTTGCTGGGGGCTGCTTCTTGTATGTTTTTGCTTACTTATGGGGCTTTTACCTTGATCAGCTGACTGCTATTTTCAATCCCATCTGGAAGACCCTCGTAACCCCAACCTAAATTTCGGGGATGAAATTGTTTCTTCGTTTATTGGATTTGTAACATCCCATTTCGCGCTAGGCCCCTATGATGAAAATATCAAATCAATGTTGACATGGTCCATCACAACGAATTTTGATTTCGAGTTAATTGTTTAGTATTGTAATATGAAAATATAGCTTACATTTTGGTTGGGTTACATTTATGTTGCTGGGAGACTTATAAATATACCAGTTCATTAAAGTTGTGCACATTGGTGTGCGGATAGCGGAAATTTATGAGGTTGGTGTGCTGATTATGGTGGGCTGATAACCTTTGCATGAGGTGTGCGAATAGCGGAAATTTATGAGGTTTGTGTGCTGATCATGGTGGGATGATGGCCTTGCTAATACAAGGTGTGCTGATTGCAATTTTTGGGTTTAATTATAAATGGGATTGGCTTTGGAGAGGCGGTGGAGGTTTTTTTTTGTTATGATATTACCGACTACCTCCTTCTCTTTATCTCTCCCGGCCTCAGTTCTATCGCAGTTAGGGCAGAGCAGCGCCTTCTTCTGTCTTTCTCTTTTTCTCTCATCGTCTCCCTTCTTCTCATTCTCGAAATCTCATAAATCGCTGGAGTATTGCTGGGAACATGAATTGCTATGGCTTCGCTGGATCTAGGTGTAATCGGGTTTGCGATTTGGTACTAGATCAGGGCCCGATTCCTGTTAGCTCGCTGTAAGCTGTCTTTTCCCTATTGTTCTTCCTTACCCTCTCTTGCTTTGGGGGAATAGGTGTTACTATAAGGTCATTTAAGGTTTTCCTTGGAGAGATTTGAGCTGCGTATTGTGGGTTGTTGTTGAACGGCTGGATCGGTGATTAGGCCCTTATACCTCCCTGCAAGCTTTTCTTCTTCTTTTCCCCCTCTGAACTCCTCTTTATTGTCGTTGGATTCCATTATAAGATCAGTTGGATTCCATCATAAGATCAAGCAAGGGTTTATTTCAGTTCTAATTAATGATGGTCGGCTGTTTGTTTTCCTGGGGGGCAAGTCTATCATTTTTCTTTGGGGGGCGGCTGTCTGAAGGTTGTTGTTAGCAGTTGATTGACAATTTTTTTAATATTGGAGGATTTTGTTGTTGTGAACGACTGTTACTACCCTTGTTTTTGATCTTGCTGTTTCGGTTATGCTTGGTTTCATGTTGGACCAGCTGCTGCTATTCAACTTTTATGTTTATTCTCTTGTTTATGGGGGGAACTGCTGTTGGTTCCCATTGCACTTCTTCTTTCCTATTAGAGTTGCTGTTAGGGGATTTGAGTCAAATTCTGTTGGTCGGCTGCTATTCCCCTTTTATTTTGAGTATTGTTGCATGACTTTGGTATGGGATTTCAGTACATGTTGGATCTATTTATGTATGCTCCACTTCAGTTCAAGGAGGATTTGTATGTGTATTACCCTTATGCAGTCCAGATTTTCTTTGTGCTTTTTCCCTTTTTAGTTTGGGTAATGTTGAATGATTTCATGTTGGATATTTCTGTGGATCAGGACCCTCTAATCAGTCTTGGCCAACTGCCGCCATGCCGCGGAGGAGACAACCGCGAACGTCGTTCGAAAATTAGGTGACTTCCTCCCCTCTCCTCTAGTGCTAGCCTCTTAGATCACAATAGGAGAGATGAAGGCTCAAGAGAGCTTCTCGTGTGAGCTTAAATGGAGTTTCCTTAGGAAGACCAAGTCGGAACCTCAAATTTAGGGCACCGTTCGCCGCGAGGTTCTTGGAATCATTTCTTTTCTTCAAGAGGAAGAGATGGGATTTGATTTGGTGCAAAACCATGGTCGTTGAGGGAGAGTGAGGGGAGTGATATTTAGGGATTTTTAAAGGTGAATGCTGGAGCAAGAAAACCGTCTCTCTTTCTTCCCCCTTCGTTCCTTGATTGAGATGGTTTATGGTTTGTCCTTTTAAGCTGGATTTACTTTGGGCTTGGGTATATAGTTCTAATGGAAATTTAAGTTTTGGGGGTTGCTTATTTAGAACTATTATTTGGGGGCTGCTTATCTAGATCTATTATTTGGGGCTGCTATGTTTGGTTCCAGTCGGCTGCATATGGATCTATTGGAAATTTTATTCCTTTTGGGGCTGCTGCTTGGATTCTACTACTTTGGCCTTGGTTTGTATAATCCCGATTTTTAGAGGCTGCTGTATATCTATCTTGTTAGATTTATTTTGGGGCTGCTCCTTGAGTTTTGTCTAATTTGGGGGCTGCCTTACTGCTGTTATACTCTTTGTTATGGGGTTGCCTTATATAATTGCTTCTATTTTCTCTCCTAGTCGGGCTCCAGCATTTGGCTCCAGGCTGCCTTATAGCATCATTCTCGTCGGTTTTACTTTGGGGCTGGTTGTGTAATCCCAGTTAGGGGGCTACTTTGCATCATCTATGTTTGGGTTTATATTACTTTGGGGGCTGCTATGTATAGTTCCATTAGCTATATATAGTTCTATTCTAAAATTTTATGGGGGCTGTCATATATAATTTTATCCTCGAAATTATGTTCAATCGTTGTTATATGACTGGTGGACCGCCTTCGGGATGTAAGTCTCGATAATTCAAGTTGCGTAGTCGACTCTTAACCCAAGCTTATTCTTATTATATGGCACTCAATTACTTTGGTTATAGAAGTCCTGGTGTACGTAGATACACAGATTGTATAGAAGGACTTGGAATAGATGTCCTGGTGTACGTAGATACACGGATTGTATAGAAGGACTTGGATTAGATGTCCTGGTGTACGTAGATACACGGATTGTATAGAAGGACTTGGATTAGAAGTCCTGGTGTACGTAGATACACGGATTGTATAGAAGGACTTGGATTAGAAGTCATGGTGTATGTGGGTACACGGATACAAATGGACCCCGCTGGGCAGGATTACTTCTGGCGGGTCTACGGGCTTTCTAGTCGTGACACCGACAGAAGCCGGCAGTTAGACTCTAGACCGGTTGGGTTGGACTCTTGGTGCTCACCTACCCAAGTCCCCTTCTGTGTCCTTGGAGGCTCCGTTGTGTGTTCTTAGCGTCGAGCAGTACGCAGGGTCTCTACTGTGTGTTCTTAGCATTGAGGCGTACATAGGCCTAGGTCTGGTAGTGTTCATACCCACCTAGCGTGGAGGAGCCCGGTCCACAGTCTCTGTCTGGCCACGACGCGATGTGCTTGAGTGCTTAGCTACCCTCGAAAAGTGGGAACTACAGGTCTTTGTCGACATAGAAAAATGCATGGGTGAGTTCATCATATCATAATCATTGCATTGCATTCATCATTCATAATCATAGCATTGCACCGCATCGGGTCCATCATATAAATTAGTTTGGGCACTTTTATATGATGGGTCCCAATTGGAAGCCTTAACTTATAAGTTTGTATGGGCATTCATATAAGTTAAGGTACGATATGAACTGCCAACTTATGTACTTTTTCACTACATGCTTACATTCTGTCATTGCTATATTACTTGTTAGTTGTGCTTCTTATACCTGATACCAGTACTTGCATTTATAACCATTGCTACTTATATACTTATGAACAGCTTAGTTAGTGCCATTGCAAGTACTTGGGTACTTAAACAACCGACATATATGAACAACCATTCATGTCACCTGCTTGTATATATTATTGCTTATATTGCAGCTTTTCTTCCTTTCCTTCCGCCCGGTGCCTTGGAGTCGCCGGGGGAGCGGATGTGAAGCCACTTAGTCTTTATGACTAACAGTTGCTACATCCCTCTTTTTTAGGAGTGTTCCTTAGAGCAGCAGTGCACGATGCTGGAGGAGGATAGTCAGGTCAGGATGACAGGGCCGGAGACCATGATACCTTGGCTACCTTCAGTGACAGAGGCGAGTGAGTGTTTTGGGATGTAGCCCTTGGGGCATTTAGATTGATACTCTGATGATTTGCAGGAGCTTGTGTAGCTTTCTGTCTTTCTTGTACTTACTGTTCGGTCTTTATTACTTACTGTGAATCTATGGCTTTTAATGCTTTCTTTTATTGATGGGTTGGCGTTGTTTAGTTGGTTTGGCCGGCAGGATAGGCATATGTGGGAGAGGCTAGCTCGTGTGCTGGCGCTTCCGCAAGGCGGCTGTCGTGGGCATAAGACTCCCCTGGGCCGTGTCTTGTGTTCCGGGTGGGGGGGGGGGGGGGTCTTACATGACCAGACCTTATGCATGGAAGAGCCGAAAGCCTGGCGGGATGAGGAAGGTACTGTGAAGAAACATCTTGTTTCCTCATCATCGTTGGTGCTTCCCTTTGAGGATTGGTTACAAGGGGCAAGCAGTTCTTCTTTGAAGACATAATACTGGAGGAGAAGAAGAGAGCGAAAAAGGAGGAGATTTGGGGTTGGAGGCTGAGCATCCTACTTAATTTCCACCCCTACTACCAGGTCCCCGGACCTTTTTCTTTCATCATTTGTTACTACTTCAAATCAGCTTATAGCTGATTTGTTTTGAGCTTGTAATAATAATTAGGATTTATTAGTTTTTGCTTATTCCTAGACTTTATGAATTATGCTTTAATACATGTATTTGGTCCACCTTTAAGGACGTTAAACAAAAGGTCTTCTTAGGAGACAACCCATAGGAACCACCCGGTTCCATTTGCTTGCTTTAATTTCTATTATGTTTTGTTTGTTTTTGCTTTTGTGCTAACAATGCAGGTGTGAACTCGATTGGATGAAGATGAGGAGATCTTTAAAGAAGGATTATACCGCACTTCTGGCATGCTCTTTTATGAGCATAGGTCCTCTCTACCCCTATTTTCCCTATTCCTGAATTGTCTATTTTATTTCATTTTGATCAAGTCTGGGGGAGAGAGCGAGCTGTGCACGTGCACACACTTTGCATGGCATGCTAGAATGTGTTGAGTTAGGATTTATTATTTTGTTGCACACATTGCATACACTTGCACCTATTTCACGCGCACTTGATCACGCGCACTTATTGGATATTGCTGTGAGGTTCCCCGCTCGTAAGAATTGGATTGTTACTGTAGGAGTGAGGAGTAGAGAAAAATGTTGACTCGAGTAGTTCTCTAGTCAAATGCTCCCGTCACGCCTAGAAATTCAATTAGAGTAGAATAAAATTCAAAGTTATAATTTAATTATTTCTATTATAGTAGCTGCAATTTATTTTACTTTAGTGGTGAATCCGGTGAATTCAACGGTAGCATAAGGTCGAGTGTAGTTGGACTAATAGTTGCTTATTACTAGGGTCGGAAGGAAGGACAACCTTTCTCGGTGGCTAGAACTT
The DNA here is from genome assembly GCA_033032865.1 of Dactylorhiza incarnata. NCBI lineage: Eukaryota > Viridiplantae > Streptophyta > Magnoliopsida > Asparagales > Orchidaceae > Dactylorhiza > Dactylorhiza incarnata. Next base: position 1,911,896 of record JAWHQI010000092.1, read on the forward strand.
GCACTAAGCTACTCTTGAAACGATTGCGTTGAAGTACTCATTATAAAATGTGATATAGGTCATTTCTTGATCCGTTTGTGCTTTTGAAATCCTTACCAACGTAATCACCTTTGCAAGTCCACTTGAGCCTACCTTTCCTCCTTGTTTAGCTCCACTAAAATTTCACCAAAGCCATACGGCCAAACCTATTTTCGCACCAACTTTTGAGCTGAAATAAATTTATTTATCGATCGCATTTGGTGTTATCTCTGTGGTGTATGGCAGCATTGAATTAGCTAAAGGAGCTATTTTATTGTGCCTACAAAAGTTATTCTGTCAAGAAGAGAAAAGAAAAGAAGAAAAAAAGGGGTTGTTCAAAATGAATATTCTCTCGGCAAATTCAAATTATATTTGGCTTAACACGCACCTAGTGTTCAGTTGAAGTCTGGGGGTGTTGTGTAATTCTTGAAAATGTTGTATTGGTGATTGTATTTCTCTTGAGTGCTCAGTTTATGTTGAATGTGATTCCCATCGTCCTTCTACTTATCTAGCCTAAACTCAACCTAAGCCCAATCCTAACCCATAAGTCCTATTGATTTTAGATACGAGTCGTCTCATGCAGTAGAGAGAGTGCAAACGTGCAAGCCTATGGACACCGACTTTGATGAATTTCTTAGGAGTTTGTCCTGAGCTTTGATTCGAGTAATACTCTACTCATTAGTCACGCTATTTTCCCTTTTGCACGACCGAAAGATTCACTGGGATTCACCATCCAAGTAAAGTATATTTCAAATCACTGTTCTAGAAATAGTTAGATATAATCTTGAGTTTAATTCTGTTCTAATGTATTTCTATGCACGTGTGCATGCGACTTCGCATAGGTCTCTACTGCTCAAACTCACTCTAACTTCCAATTGTTCCGACAGGAGAGCTGAGTAGTTTGCCCGAGACGTGCAAATGGTTAAGTCTGGGGGTGTGATGAGTCCCATTTATATACACATTTATGGACTCATCTGGGTTGTATTTCTAGTCGATGCATTACACTTTAGGCATGTTTTCGATCATATTTGTTATTCCTTGCTAGGTGCACTCTTAGGACAGTTTCGGTGTGCATTTGCGTTCCTTGTTATTTGGGGTAAGCACATGGTGCTCCCCATCCCTTTCTCTATGTTTATCTAGTGCAGGAGGTGTTTTCCCAGCTGTTTTATCTTGTATACAAGTGGTTGGATCATCCAGTTTTCCCCCAGAATTCATGATTGTGTACAACGCACGATCGTGCATTTCCTTGAAGCACGAATGGTTGCGGTCGTGCGTTCTCATCTGGGCAGAAAATGGGAGATCTGAGTTTGGTCGTGCATTTTGACGCACGGGCGGAATTGACTGTGCGCGAGTAAAACGCACGGTCGCCTGTTTCTTCCTATTTTTTAGCTTTTCTGAATTTACCCGTGCGTTTTGACGCACGGGCGGAATTACCCGTGTGTGAGTAAATCGCATGGGCGACGCAGCTTCGTCTTTACGCCAGTTTTTATCATTAATTATCGCACGGGCAGCGCACGATCGTGTGTTCGCCCGTGCGTGACCAAAACTCTGCCTGTTTAGTATTTAAAGCAGGAAATGCTGCTACCAAAAGAGCCCGATTCCCCTGGCGGGAAAAGCCAGGAATCCTGCCATTTTCGCCCTTTACACCGGAGGAGACAAGAGGAGACCATTTCCAGCGATCTCCTTCGCCATTCCTCCATCCGGGAGCATTTTCAAGCATTCTCCGCCACTAGTTCAAGCATTCTTCGCCGAGGAGACCATTGAAGCGCTGAAGATCGTTGAAGCGGGGACAGCCTCCTTCGAGTCCGCACACCATCTGAGGGCCGGGACCGGAGAGAGCCTGTCACAACCCGCATTTTTCCCAAAATATAATACGTAATATCAGAGCAAGGGAAAAATACGCATCGTGATGCCACGCCTGCAGGAGACGACTAAAGACGCTCAGGCAAACACTCATTACGATAATTTTATAAAAGACATATATGTGATTGGATTAAAAGAGAAATTTTCATTTTAGCTTAAGACCGCGTCCCTCGGTCTGGTGGATCATCTAGTCCACAAGTAGAAGACTATACATATGCAGCGAAAAAATAGGTTTGTTTCTTTTAGCCTACATGAGCAAGAAAATAAACATTTCCAGAAATGATATGCACATCTCTAGGTTTAGTATAGTAAGAAAGGATTTTTTTCTACGAATTTCAAAGTATGCGATCTTTATTTAAAAGCATGATATGCAAGAACGACGTTTTTATATCAATAAAGTAACTACTACATCTTAGCGAAAAGGCTTCCCAGAGAGCAAGTAAGTAAAGTACTCAAAGTAACAACAAAGCAAACAGTAAGTAATCTAAACAAAAAGCCATACGGGCGCCAACAGCTGACACGAACCCGCAGGGAAGAAGGAAAAACAGCTAAAGGAGAGACAACAACTAAGCAACTGCCCCTTACCTAAGAGGGGAAGGGCCTCGACAGGAACACTGAACGACGCCGCTCTAACTCCTGCGGCGGCTAAAAACCTGAACCTGAGACATTCATAAGAAAAGAATGCCTCAACCCAAGAGGGTGCAAGAAAACCAAGATTAGCAGTAAGAGAAATAAGCGAGTGCAGAAAGGAAAACTAAGCAGGTAAACATCTATAATCTTACAACAACCCGAGCCAGCTCAAACGAGTGAACTCGGTAAGAAGAAAAGCCTGCACCAGAAGGTAATAGTCAACACAATCAAAGCCCGCCACGTGTCCGCCATTGCGGCTCAGATGAGATAGTCATACATATACTATCATAATACACATATATAAGCATATGTGCTTAAGAACTTGAGACTGATCAGCTCGAGGGAAAAGCGTCCCCCAAAAGAAGGTACTGCGACGGTGGTATCTTCCACTAACCCCCGCAGCCCAAAACCCGGGTCGTGGTCCTCTATCCACTGCCACCCAAAAACCAAATCCGGGTGGTGGTACTCTATCCACTGCCACCCAAACTACCCACCGTGCAAGGCTTAAGACAAAGGTTCTAAATAATCAAATTAAGTTTCAATCAAAACACGAGACGTAACCCGAGATACCAGCACCATAACACCCTAAGGATAGGGTCACAAAGAAATAAACACTACTCAACGATTCATTTGAAAACACTTGGTGAGTCCAAATTTGACTCCCAACGAACTTCTCGAAACCGTGCAATGAATTGGGCACGACAAGACACCATAAATGATCACTTTTCTGTAAGAATGAAAGTTTCAATAATTGGAACGGGTGAAGAGCTTGAAACCCAAAATGCAACCACACAACTATCCACATTAGCAATAAATGATTTCGTTGTGTCATCGAGAACTAGCAAAAGAAATTCCCAGGGAGTTTAGCATCTAATTCCCCGTACCCGTCGGGAATTAGGAAACAAAATCCCAGGGAATTTAACCGGCTAAACCATCAGAACATAGCCAACAAAAGAACAGTGCAGGATTTGGAGATTTACCGAGCAAGACCACTTATGCTTAACTAAACAGATAAGTCCAAGATTTAACCAATAACATAAAGACCAAGGAGAAACCCCGCATAAAACTAAGAGCTGACAGGCTCGAACTCTCCCAATAGAACGAAATCTCTAGCATATAGCCTAGGAAATTTAACTTTGCATAAACCTAAGTAAATACCTAGCCCTCAAACTTAAACCCCGAAAATTTACGAATCGATAATTTACTTAAGTTTATACCAAGAAAATTTCCTAGCGTATAGGCGCAGAGGTTTATATATCAAGTGCTTATTATCATAAACCAAGGGAATTTACAAAGAACTTCCAACATAATCAACATAACAGCAGCTCCCTTATTAGACAAAGGCAAGAGCAGCCCCCAAACAAACTAACAGCCTTAATAAAAGGATTTCCCCCAACCTTAACATACAAAGGCAGCCCCCAATAATCAAGAAGAAATATATATATATATTGCAACCCCAAATTAACAATGATGAGAAGCGGCCCCCATTTAATAAAGATAAGAAGCAGCCCCCACATTACTAATTAACAAGTAAGGAAACAGCCCCCACATTTCAAGGTATTACAAAGGCAGCCCCCAACAATAAGGTATGAAAACAACCCCCAGTTAACAGGTATTATAAGAGCAGCCCCCCAACATGATAGCATGAAAACAGCCCCAATTAATAGGTATTATAAGAGTAGCCCCCCAACATGATAGCATGAAAACAGCCCCAATTAATAGGTATTATAAGAGCAGCCCCCCAACATGATAGCATGAAAACAGCCCCAAGATAATAGGTATTATAAGATCAGCCCCCCAACATGATAGTATGAAAACAACCCCAATTAATAGGTATTATAAGAGCAGCCCCCCAACATGATAGTATGAAAGCAGCCCCAATTAATAGATATTATAAGAGCAGCCCCCCAACATGATAGTATGAAAACAGCCCCAATTAATAGGTATTATAAGAGCAGCCCCCCTACATGATAGCATGAAAACAGCCCCAAGATAATAGGTATTATAAGGGCAGCCCCCCAACATGATAGTATGAAAACAGCCCCAAGATAATAGGTATTATAAGAGCAGCCCCCCAACATGATAGCATGAAAACAGCCCCAAAATTGGGAAAACCTAGGGTAAAGGCAGCAGCCCCAAACCAAACGGCAACCCACTCCCCAATCAAAGGTATGAGATCAACATCAGCTTCCAAAATAAACAAACCAGAATTTCTGTTATAACGGGAATTAGAAGGCCGAACCCCATGGATCCCAAAATCATTCCAACAACCAAGAAAGAAAAAACGAAATTTGCTGCGCATAAGAAATCCAGGAGAAGCAATGCCAATAAATAAGAGATCCAGTCAAGAGAGGAGGAGGGAGGGAGAAAGGGTTTTCTTGCCTCAACAAATCAGAAGATCCCGCCTCCTCCGACGAAGAACTCACCGAGCCCGCCAGATCCCGCACCGGCGAGAGCTCCGACCACCTCCAACGGCCAAACTCCCGACCACCGGCGCCTCCGACGAAGCCCTCGCCCGCGACTTCGGCACCCCCGGCAGAAAATGGAATCGGGAAAGAGGAGGAGGAATTATCGGGGAAAGGGGAGGGGGGGGGGGGGAGTAATGGCTGCCAGCTAAAAAAAAAAACTAATAATGAAAGTACTTATAATAATAATAATAATAATCTTTTTATATATAATTTATACACATGCATAAGATATGGTACACATGTGTCCACCTTACCTAAATACATGCCTAATGAAGCCCAAATTTTTATACATATTGTGCTTATGATTGTATAATCTTCATTTAATCTTTGTATCTTAATCATTAATGTATTTGTGTACATACATATATCCTTATGCTATCCCCTATAAAATTTCAAGCACGCAAACACACAAAAATAACTTATTCGCATACATTTATAGTGGCACGCTAATAAGTAAATACTTAAATAAGCCTATAATTCTATACGTATACATATAGATGATATATATACACAATTACGTACTGATCACCGCATTTACGCCCCCAACTAGAAATAACTTACCGGACGACGACAACGATCACGCAACGGTAATGCCCCTACGCACCGACGCCCTGAATAAAAATCTCGCTTTAGAATAATTATTATTAATTCCATATATTTTAAATAAAATAATTATAAGAAAAAACCCGGGGCGTTACAGTCACCCCTCCTAACAAAAGTTTCGACCCGAAACTTAAACCAAGACTCAGAACACGACGAATAAAAGAGCAAAGGGAGAGGTAAGCTCACACTCGCTAGGCAGAAACGCTAGCCGAAAAGGGCTAGGAAAACAAATGCGGTTAAGATTACCCCAAAAGGAAAAGGACATTACCAAGAACTCGAAATGTCCAAACCGAGAACAGAAAGCGGATCGCGGAACATCTGACAAGCGGATCCCCAACTAAAGGAAGCCTACACGAAGATCAGCAAAAACACTGAACTAACTTCCTTCTTTACGAACAGGATGAGAGCACTCCAGGGCGAGGAACTAGGCCAGAAAAAAGCCACACTGCAACCACCAATCTATCTGAGTGCGCAACTCTCGCAACACACGCGGGGCCAAAGGGTACGCTACCCTAGCAACGGGACGGGTACCCGGCTCAAGGTCAGAAACAACCTCCTCAACTCTCACGGTAGAAAACCAGGGAGATAACGGCGAAGACATCAGTGAAATCTCGCACCACAGGGAAGATCTTCGATACACAACAAACTGCTACCAGTTGCTAACATAGAAACAAGGTAAGCAAAACAACCAGAAATTAAAGGCGACGAGCACACACCGCGGAAAATAATCGAGAAAACATAGCGCGGAAAGCCAAACACGCTCAAGGGTTGACCGATGTCCAGCTTACAGACCAAACGCTTTACCTTGCGTTGGATAACCGCATCAAACCTGGACAAACCGCCCAAACCCAAGAAACCACAATGAAAACTCCAGGTCTAGCGCCTTTAGATTAACAAAAGTTACGAAACCACCTAAGAGGACAGGACAACTCTGAAAGCCCTGATTCGACACCACAAAAACAACAGGGGGAAACTTAACACTAAGGGAATCACCAACCCAAACAAGGGTCAAACCACGACGCTCTACCAAAGACCTAGCCACGCACGAGAGGGTAGAACCAGAATCGAGAGGAACGTACGCCTAAAGGTTACATACCTTAAACTCTCCTATAAGGTTGGATACGCAATTAAACGAGCGAAAACAAACTAGAACCAAAGCTGAAAGTAAAGAGTTAGATCGGAATCTAACCTGAAATCACCTGTGGGGAACAACTGTTCAACAATCGATAACCTAACGATGACTGCCTGCGAAGCTCTATAGCCAAAACATCGAGTAAAACTCAAATCCAAAAGAAGGCACGATCAACATCCTCTACCTTAACTCGCACAGTATTGAGATAACAAAATCCAAATCCACACTCGCAAGCCAACGAATAAACTAGGTCAAAACCTTAATCCTGAAAACACCTGGGCAGAAAAACTGCGCTTGTCTCACAACCATTTGCCTTAACAACGCCTCGATACTCTGACGCAACCCCTTAGTCACCGCCTCACTAAGCGCACCTAAGGGTTCACCCTCTAACCGGAGAGCCGACTCCGACGCACCACGCTCTGGAGTCATCGACAACAATTACGAACGAACACCTCAATACACCTAGCTTAAGACGCAACAGCTAGGAACCAGAATTTCCTAACTCAATACAGATCAGAAAAGAGTAGATACTTGCTCTTGCTGTTACCTTGCTCTGGGAATTTATGAAATGATGTTACGCTAAACTTAGGATGATACACCATCATCCTATCAACTTATGTGCATAAAAAAATAATGCATGAATGCCAAATTTTATTCCAAATCATGTGTGTACGAGCGTCATCATGTATGTCTTTAGCTTGGCACGTGTGCTAATGCTATGTTATGATGCATATGCAGTGCTATGCAATCTAAAAAAAGGCCTTAATGCATGCTATGAGCGGCGTACACATGCGATCTTATGCATCCCATACTACATATTATCGCATGCAACGAAAAAGAAAATCTAATGGACACGCATGCGACCTACGTTATGCATCTCATACTACATAACATCCGTATGTTGTCACCTATGAGGATCCATATACAAACACATATTATGCATCTCATACTACATAATATGCCTCGTATACTTCTTATCATGCTATGAGTGTAGTGTTCATGCTTCAGCCAAGACATACTGATGACCCTTCGGTGTGTGTATGCAATGAATGACGATTCTCACCAGGCGGTTAACCGGGCAACCAGACTATCCCAGCAACCCGGCAAACCTGGCTCTGATACCAACTGTCACAACCCGCATTTTTCCCAAAATATAATACGTAATATCAGAGCAAGGGAAAAATACGCGTCGTGATGCCACGCCTGCAGGAGACGACTACAGACGCTCAGGCAAACACTCATTACGATAATTTTATAAAAGACATATATGTGATTGGATTAAAAGAGAAATTTTCATTTTAGCTTAAGACCGCGTCCCTCGGTCTGGTGGATCATCTAGTCCACAAGTAGAAGACTATACATATGCAGCGGAAAAATAGGTTTGTTTCTTTTAGCCTACATGAGCAAGAAAATAAACATTTCCAGATATGATATGCACATCTCTAGGTTTAGTATAGTAAGAAAGGATTTTTTTCTACGAATTTCAAAGTATGCGATCTTTATTTAAAAGCATGATATGCAAGAACGACGTTTTTATATCAATAAAGTAACTACTACATCTTAGCGAAAAGGCTTCCCAGAGAGCAAGTAAGTAAAGTACTCAAAGTAACAACAAAGCAAACAGTAAGTAATCTAAACAAAAAGCCATACGGGCGCCAACAGCTGACACGAACCCGCAGGGAAGAAGGAAAAACAGCTAAAGGAGAGACAACAACTAAGCAACTGCCCCTTACCTAAGAGGGGAAGGGCCTCGACAGGAACACTGAACGACGCCGCTCTAACTCCTGCGGCGGCTAAAAACCTGAACCTGAGACATTCATAAGAAAATAATGCCTCAGCCCAAGAGGGTGCAAGAAAACCAAGATTAGCAGTAAGAGAAATAAGAGAGTGCAGAAAGGAAAACTAAGCAGGTAAACATCTATAATCTTACAACAACCCGAGCCAGCTCAAACGAGTGAACTCGGTAAGAAGAAAAGCCTGCACCAGAAGGTAATAGTCAACACAATCAAAGCCCACCACGTGTCCGCCATCGCGGCTCAGATGAGATAGTCATACATATACTATCATAATACACATATATAAGCATATGTGCTTAAGAACTTGAGACTGATCAGCTCGAGGGAAAAGCGTCCCCCAAAAGAAGGTACTGCGACGGTGGTATCTTCCACTAACCCCCGCAGCCCAAAACCCGGGTCGTGGTCCTCTATCCACTGCCACCCAAAAACCAAATCCGGGTGGTGGTACTCTATCCACTGCCACCCAAACTACCCACCGTGCAAGGCTTAAGACAAAGGTTCTAAATAATCAAATTAAGTTTCAATCAAGACACGAGACGTAACCCGAGATACCAGCACCATAACACCCTAAGGATAGGGTCACAAAGAAATAAACACTACTCAACGATTCATTTGAAAACACTGGGTGAGTCCAAACTTGACTCCCAACGAACTTCTCTAAACCGTGCAATGAATTGGGCACGACAAGACACCATAAATGATCACTTTTCTGTAAGAATGAAAGTTTCAATAATTGGAACGGGTGAAGAGCTTGAAACCCAAAATGCAACCACACAACTATCCACATTAGCAATAAATGATTTCGTTGTGTCATCGAGAACTAGCAAAAGAAATTCCCAGGGAGTTTAGCATCTAATTCCCCGTACCCGTCGGGAATTAGGAAACAAAATCCCAGGGAATTTAACCGGCTAGACCATCAGAACATAGCCAACAAAAGAACAGTGCAGGATTTGGAGATTTACCGAGCAAGACCACTTATGCTTAACTAAACAGATAAGTCCAAGATTTAACCAATAACATAAAGACCAAGGAGAAACCCCGCATAAAACTAAGAGCTGACAGGCTCGAACTCTCCTAATAGAACGAAATCTCTAGCATATAGCCTAGGAAATTTAACTTTGCATAAACCTAAGTAAATACCTAGCCCTCAAACTTAAACCCAGAAAATTTACGAATCGGTAATTTACTTAAGTTTATACCAAGAAAATTTCCTAGCGTATAGGCGCAGAGGTTTATATATCAAGTGCTTATTATCATAAACCAAGGGAATTTACAAAGAACTTCCAACATAATCAACATAACAGCAGCTCCCTTATTAGACAAAGGCAAGAGCAGCCCCCAAACAAACTAACAGCCTTAATAAAAGGATTTCCCCCAACCTTAACATACAAAGGCAGCCCCCAATAATCAAGAAGAAATATATATATATTGCAACCCCAAATTAACAATGATGAGAAGCGGCCCCCATTTAATAAAGATAAGAAGCAGCCCCCACATTACTAATTAACAAGTAAGGAAACAGCCCCCACATTTCAAGGTATTGCAAAGGCAGCCCCCAACAATAAGGTATGAAAACAACCCCCAGTTAACAGGTATTATAAGAGCTACCCCCCAACATGATAGCATGAAAACAGCCCCAATTAATAGGTATTATAAGAGCAGCCCCCCAACATGATAGCATGAAAACAGCCCCAATTAATAGGTATTATAAGAGCATCCCCCCAACATGATAGCATGAAAACAGCCCCAAGATAATAGGTATTATAAGATCAGCCCCCCAACATGATAGTATGAAAACAACCCCAATTAATAGGTATTATAAGAGCAGCCCCCCAACATGATAGTATGAAAGCAGCCCCAATTAATAGATATTATAAGAGCAGCCCCCCAACATGATAGTATGAAAACAGCCCCAATTAATAGGTATTATAAGAGCAGCCCCCCAACATGATAGTATGAAAACAGCCCCAAGATAATAGGTATTATAAGGGCAGCCCCCCAACATGATAGTATGAAAACAGCCCCAAGATAATAGGTATTATAAGAGCAGCCCCCCAACATGATAGCATGAAAACAGCCCCCAAATTGGGAAAACCTAGGGTAAAGGCAGCAGCCCTGAACCAAACGGCAACCCACTCCCCAATCAAAGGTATGAGATCAACATCAGCTTCCAAAATAAACAAACCAGAATTTCTGTTATAACGGGAATTAGAAGGCCGAACCCCATGGATCCCAAAATCTTTCCAACAACCAAGAAAGAAAAAACGAAATTTGCTGCGCATAAGAAATCCAGGAGAAGCAATGCCAATAAATAAGAGATCCAGTCAAGAGAGGAGGAGGGAGGGAGAAAGGGTTTTCTTGCCTCAACAAATCAGAAGATCCCGCCTCCTCCGACGAAGAACTCACCGAGCCCGCCAGATCCCGCACCGGCGAGAGCTCCGACCACCTCCAACGGCCAAACTCCCGACCACCGGCGCCTCCGACGAAGCCCTCGCCCGCGACTTCGGCACCCCCGGCAGAAAATGGAATCGGGAAAGAGGAGGAGGAATTATCGGGGAAATGGGGGGGGGGGGGGGGGGAGTAATGGCTGCCAGCTAAAAAAAACAACCTAATAATGAAAGTACTTATAATAATAATAATAATCTTTTTATATATAATTTATACACATGCATAAGATATGGTACACATGTGTCCACCTTACCTAAATACATGCCTAATGAAGCCCAAATTTTTATACATATTGTGCTTATGATTGTATAATCTTCATTTAATCTTTGTATCTTAATCATTAATGTATTTGTGTACATACATATATTTCAAGCACGCAAACACACAAAAATAACTTATTCGCATATATTTATAGTGGCACGCTAATAAGTAAATACTTAAATAAGCCTATAGTTCTATACGTATACATATAGATGATATATATATACACAATTACGTAATGATCACCGCATTTACGCCCCCAACTAGAAATAACTTACCGGACGACGACAACGATCACGCAACGGTAACGCCCCTACGCACCGACGCCCTGAATAAAAATCTCGCTTTAGAATAATTATTATTAATTCCATATATTTTAAATAAAATAATTATAAGAAAAAACCCGGGGCGTTACAGAGCCCGACAACCTCTCACTCCGGCTGAGAACCCAAGACGCGGTGACATCTTCTATGTGATCCTTTCTAAACTTTGATGTTTGTGCTTTCTCATTGTATTATTGTACGAACGCTTGTTAGGTTAATGTTATGGATCCTTGCTTGTGTTCATATGCAATGATGATGTGGTGGTGAGAATAGCTTTCGTTGTTGTTGTGATAGCCTAGGTTGTCTGTGTGTGAAGCCATCTATCAATTGCTAGTGGTGATGTTGACGAAGAGGTGAGTACGACCCTCACAAAACCTCGCACTGTGGCCACTCCATCCGCTTACCGAAGTGCGGCATCGTGGCCGCTGCACTCACCCACACCTTGCGAAGCGGTGCTTTTTGACCTGCATTTCTCTTATTTCCGCAATAGCTTAGGAATCCAATCACAACGCCCCTGTTTTACTTTATTCGCTCGTGTAACAATCGACTCACCACACGTTTCGTTCACCAGAACCTGCATTCCTCAAGAGATCGACATTCAGGGAGTTCCTCCCTATTTTATTACTTGAGCGACCGGTGCACTGCCGTCGTATCGCATTTTGTGCTTGCCAATTAGCGGTGCTGAAATCGCGCATCAAAGAACATTCGTTGAATTAAAGAACCGCCTGACTTCCGCCCTGATTCTTACAATCCCTTAGGAACCGAAGGAATTCAGATCTACACTAACGCATCTCTGAAGGGATTAGGAGCCGTACTAATGCAGCATGGCAGTGTAGTCACTTACGCATCACAATAATTGAAGCCCCATGAGCTTAACTACGCAACCCATGACTTGGAATTGAGTGATGTGGTCTTCACACTAAAAGTCTGGAGACATTACCTGTAGGAGTAAGATGCGAGATCTTCTCGGACCACAAAAGCCTCAAGTACATTTTCACTCAGAAGGAGCTGAATCTCCAACAATGCTGATGGTTAGAATTTCTGTGCGATTACGACTCCGCCCTCCAATACCACCCCGACAAAGCCAACAAAGTTGCGGATGCCTTAAGTCGTCAACCCCCAGTACTCGGGAGTTGGATGAAGCTGATACCAGAAGAATTAATCCAATCCTTGACAGACTGAAGCATCACTATTATCAATTGCATGGACCCTATGGAATACCAAGCCCAGTTATATAGGATGAAGATCCAATGTGATTTTTGGGATAGGATACGCGAGGCCCAAAAGATCGATCCAGAAGCAGCTCCAATCATCCAAACCCTGCAAGATGACACTCAAGATGACTATAACCTACATGATGGTATTCTACAATACAAGCACTGCATATTCATCCCCTCCACCAAAGGGATCCGAGAAGAGATACTTCGCGACGCACACCAATCAAGATACTCTATTCACCCAGGTGTGTTAAAATGTATACTAATTTACGAAGACCGATGTATTGGCCAGGTATGAAAAAGGACATCACCGATTATGTAGCACACTGCCAAACCTGTCAGATGGTCAAGGCAGAGTGTCGCAGCCCAGGAGGTTTATTGCAGCCTTTGCCCATACCAGAGTGGAAGTTTGAGGACATATCTATGGATTTTGACCATGACTCAATATGGTTTGTGGTGGACCGCCTTACGAAGGTGGCTCATTTTATTCCAAACCGAAAAAGTGACGGTGTCGATGTTCTGGCTAGGCTTTTTATAGAACAGGTAGTCTGATTTCATGGAGTACCCAAGTCCATCGTATCTAGCCGCGACAGACGCTTCACTTCGAAGGAATGGAGGAGGGTGCATGCTTATCTGGGGACCAAATTAGCCTTCAGCACCGCTTTCCACCCCCAGACAGACCGGCAAATGGAAAGAACGAATCAGACGATGGAGGACCTTCTCCGACTATGCATAGTAAAATAAAACGAACCTTGGGAGCAGGTGCTACCACTGGTTGAATTTTCATATAACAGCAGCTTTGAGGCAAGTATCAAGATGGCACTGTACGAGGCTCTGTATGGAAGATGTTGTCGGTCCCCGTTGTCATGGGCACAAGATGAGGACCCGGAAGCTTTGGGGGTTACATATATACATGACACCACATCAACAATAAGGTTAATCCGAGATCAAATGCTGGAAGTGCAGATCGTCAAGCAAAATATTATGATGGGCGTCATCGACCGGTAGAATTTAGCGTGGGAGATCTGGTGTTCCTAAAGATCAAACCTATGCAAGGAATCTCCCGGTTAAAGAAGCAAAAAAAGCTGGATCCTCGCTATTTGGGCCCGTATGAGATCATATAATGAATTGTCCCCGTTGCATACCGATTAGCTTTGCCCGCAAAATTGGGAAATCTACACGTCTTTCACATTTCGTCATTAAGACGCGTCCTTCGACAACCAGATCAACATCTTCCCACACTGCCAACATCGATATAATCCGACAAATCTATTCAGTCGAGCCAGTAAATATAGTAGAATCCAAAGTCAAGAATCTGCGGAGCAAAACATCACGATGTTCAAGATTCTATGGTCAAATTGCGGACGTGACGAGTACACATGGGAACCAAAAACTCTCGTCCGAGAAAAATACCCAGCACTCTTTTCTCAGGTATGTCACATCTGCAAACCCCTACATTAAGCAATTTTCGAGGACAAAAATTCTCTTATTTTTATTGGAATGTAACATCCCGACTTTTATTGGGTCACTAGACCCTAGTAGACCCAATAAAAGTAACTCAATCTCCCACCCCAGAACTTAGAAGATAGAAAATAACCCGATTTTAGGATATTATTCTAGAGAACTCCGATTTGAGTTCTGTCAGTTCTTATAGCTTCATATTGTCAATACGAGTGCGATGGAACTTGTTTCATTTCAATCCGAGGTCGTATGGCAAATATGACCATTTCTCGTAGAATGTCACAATTACGGAAAAATTGAATATTATGCTAGAGAACTCCGATTCGAGTTCGGTCAGTTCCTATGGATTCGTACAACCAATACATGTGCACTGGGACTCGTTACATTGAAACACAAAGTCATATGATGAATATGAGCATTTTGAGTCTCATAGCACGCCGTGACACACAATTTCCAAATATGGAGCAATTAAACTCTGATTTGACTCCCAGTTAGTGTTGGAACATGCTTTCCACATCTCTTGGTTTGAGAATAACAAATCCCATTGTATTTGATCATACTTGCCATGTGTTTATAGTGTGCAAGAACTTCTTCTTTCAAGCCCCTTTGAGTATGAAAAAGAAAGACGACGATTCCCTATCAGATCAATACTCTGCTGCTAGAACGGTGTGTTAACGCTACCGCTGGCGGTAGCTTCTGCATATTTAGAAACATCATCGAGAAGGAAACATTCATCAAAAAAAGGAATGTCGTCGTGACTGAATATAACAACTCTTATCGCAGTGCGTTAAGGCTAACGCCCGGTGGTAACTTATGGAAGTACCGCGATCATGATGCTGTTTTAGGAGCAAAAAAGGAAGGAGATCTGACAGCTAGGAAAGAGATAACGCTAATGCGGCGCGCTAACCTTACCACGGTGCGGTAGGAGATGATGCCAAATTTGGAGCCAGAACGTTGCCAAAAATGACTCAATCCATGTGCCAGCTTGTTGCCTAAAGAGGCTACCGCCCGACAGGAGCACTGCCGCTGGCGCTAGGATTCGAGTCTATTTAAAGAGCGGTCCGCCTCCGTTTTGATTTGTTGATTTGACGAAGCATCCAAGCCACAACTCATGTATTTCGTTAGCCAAGAGAACTCCGTCAACGCTCGTGAACGCTAAAGAACTTGAAGAAGGGTCAATCACGCATACTTCATCTACAAGTTTCAACCTTTGAGGGAGTTTCTTCTATGTTTTAGTTTTTGTTATTTATAACTCTTTTTGTCAATAGAGAATTCGCCGCGTGGTTGGCTACTAGGGCCTTGCGAGGACTAGGGAGAATTCACTACATGGGTGTGGCGAATAGGTCTAGGGTTAGATCTAGGGGTGGCTCGAGGCCTCATCTGGGGAGAGATAGGCTAGAACCAAGCGGTCTTTGGGAGAAGGGTCTGTATAGAAAACCAAAAAGGTTTTTATGCATTCGCCTCAATCTCGAGTATCATGGGATAAGATTTTGTAATGATTTCTAAAAGCAATAATACTATCTGTTTTTCTCTAATATTATCGTGCAATCTCTGATCCTTGAAATCTAAATGAAAAGACATTCTCTGTCACTAACGCTGAGCGATAATACTACCGCTAGCGGTAGTAATAGAGTTGATATCTGTAGTGCCAAATACAACTCACTTTCATAAGAAGCTTACTACTGTGTTTAAACTGAGATATTTTTATAAATTTTGTAAACGTATTTGAATAAACTCAATCAAGTATAAAAAGTTTAAAAACCCTTATTAATCCCCCCTCTAAGGGTGCCTACAGATCCAACAAGTGGTATCTGAAAGTGCACAGTGCAACCTCTGAGTATTCTCTAGAGGGGGGAGTGAATAGAGATTTAAAACTTTTATACAAAATATGCACACACAATACAAAACTTCTAATGACTATGCTATCAGAAAAACCAGCACATAATAAATTAATCATAGAGTGCAGAAATAGTAAAAGGGACAACACAGAGAATTCTCAGCACAAGACAAAAGCTATAGTGGTTCCCCAAACTATGGGTACATCCACTCTTATACCACCTTGGTAGGAATACACTAAACAGTGTCTGAGTCTTTTGATATGGAGATTCTTAGAACCAGCTACTGAGCCTTTTAATAAGAAGACTCTTAGAACCAACTACCGAGTATTTTGATAAGGAGACTCTCAGAACCAACTTCTGAGCCATTTGATAGGGAGACTCTTAGAACCAAGTACAGAGTCTTTTGATAAGGAGACTCTTATAACCACTGAATCCTTTGGAGAGAGATTCTTAAAACTCTTTCTACAATTACAGAATGAAATAGGGAGTAAAGAAGAAAGAAGAATAAGTTGTAGTGTTGCTTCTTCTGTTGGTGTTTTCAGGATTTGTTTTGAATGAACCCTTGCTTAAGGTAAAGAAGAATGCAAGGGTGATGATTGTAACATCCCCCAAACAGCTAGACCCCTAAGTTTGTTTTGTCATGACTAGGTCATGACAAAACCATAGGAAGAGCTCAAGACCTTGTGAACATAGGTGAGAAGGAGAAAACCCAAGTGGTGTGCAAATAGCAATTTTCAGATACCAAGCCTAGGGTTGGACTTTAGGACCCCACCTTGAACCTTGACCCCACAATATCATCCCTAACCCATTAGAGGTCTCCTTGAAGCACCAGTGACCCATTGGGGTCAACCTAAGAGGCCAATTTGACTAAAGTCAACCTTAACCCTAAATTGGTCAAACTAGCTCAATTAAGGTCAATTGGCCCCCATCATGCTAAATTGACCCTGACCCTACCCTTATATGGGTACTAGGAGCCTAATGGACCAAAAATCCCCATCATGGGACTTGCAATTTGACCAATTTACCATTGCCCTAATTTAGGTCAAAATGATCTAATTTGCCCAAATTGGACCCAATCCACTTGAGCTAGACCCAATTAAGGTGGTCCACCACCTAATGGGGATTGAATGCTGCTGAGGTGGCCATTCAATTTGGAGAGAGTCGGCTAGGAGAGAGAAAGCCCATTTTGGAAGAGAGTGAAAGAAGGGGGAGTTAATGGAGGAGAAGGAGAAACCCCTCAATCTGAGCAGTTAATGGCTCCATTCATCTCCCCTTGGGGAGAGGAGAAGTTTTCAGCTTCTTCCCGGCCTAATTGATGGCCAATTCATCCCCCCTAAGTGTAACCGAAATCTCCACTTATGGCCACTAATGGCAATCCGAGTAACTCCCCACCCTTAGCCTCAATCGACCCTTTTAATATCTTCAGAGGTTGGAAAGGAGTGAAACCCCCCTCTTCCCCGAAGAAATCGAGCACCAGGAGCATGGATCGACATGGCACCAAAAGCTCCAGCACCGTCAATGGCAACTCGCCGAAATTCACGCCACCAAGCCCCCACACAGGTCCGATCCTCTTCTCCTCCCTTAGTGCTAGATCTTTTCATATTCCGGGGCTTGATCCGTGCACAATAGGGCTCAGATTTGTGTTTCTGAAAGAGTACGTTACGTACTCTTTTTCCCTCCTCTAAAAACTAGATCCAACCACCTCCGGTCGGCCAACCACTCCTATCGCCGGCCACCACCTCAACGGAGGTGGTGGTGGCATTGGCCGGCCGGAAAAAGGCGTAGGTGGACGAGAAATCACCCCGCAAAGAGGCCCAGGATGGGCTGTCGTGAATCGTCCAACGATTGGGGACGATGATGGAGAGCCGTCAGATCTTTATATTAATGTTTACGATTATATCATTTATTTCGTCGAACGCTGGTGTGTTCAGCGTTCGTCGAGCGCTATTATATATTAACTTAGCCGAGCACTGTTTTAATATTAATTAGTCGAACGCAGCTTTGTTCAAATTTCATCGAGCGCAGAGTTGTTCTGCCTTCATCGAGCGCAGTTATCTTCGTCGAACGCAGAGTCATTCTGCTTTCGTCGAGCGCTATTTAAATTTTGTCGAACGCAAAAACAGATAAATAATTAAATGTTTATATGATTTCTGTCACACCCTTTTTGCTGTAGCTTATTTTAATTGTTAAATCTACTAGATCACCTCTGATTAAAAAGTGTCCAACACCATAGTTGTAGCCCTTAGAGTCTACTTTAGTTTAAAATTTGTTTCAGCCCAAAAGGAGTTCTGTAGCTCCCTATAGGACCATTTTGGTGGGGCTGGTCCCTAGTGTAGGACAGCCACCATTTCTTGAATAGCTTTTGATTGGGAAATGATATGGACTTGAGATTTGAAACATAGTCTACTTATACCTACACACACATCATCAAAAGATGGGATTTTTAGGAGAACCATTTTCTAAGGTTTTTGAAATAATTTCATAAATCATATAATAATTAATTAGTGGGTTAAATGACCTCCAATGCCCTCCAAATTTTGGTGGGTGCTCCTTAGGGTTACTGTATGACCATGGTAAAATTATCAGCCCAATTGGGACTGTTTTGTTTGAGTATTTTGGTTAACCCAAGTTAGGTCAAATTAGGTCATAGTTAGGGCATGGTGTTCATCTTGGAATTTTGTGGTCAAATCTCCTCACCATGAGATGGAACCTTGTCCACTAGTTTAGGATCACCTAAAGTATCCCCATGAGTGGTTTGGGGTGGTGTAGAGGTGATTAAGCCCTAGAACACTGTTTTTATTCCTAGGTGTGTATTTAGAACCTTGTGAAGGCCATGTGTTCAAAATTCTCTTGATGGTTATGAAACTTGGGGGATATGTTCATAGGGTGTAAATAGGCACTGGGTAATTTTATAAGAATTTTAGGAGTCAATATTCCCTTTGAATTAGGACATAACCCCTTTAGGGAAACTTCTTATAAGAAACATTTACATGCTTAAAATGTCTTGGATGATGATGAGACTTTGGTTGTGCCCTTATAATCATGGTTTAGACCTCTAGTAATTTTTGTGTATTTAATTGAATGATTTGATTAGTACTTCATTCACAAGGCACCTATTTTCATTTAGACTTAAGAAAAATAATTGAGGGTCCAATACTCATTGTTAAATTATGCAAATTGGTGATAGGGCATTTAAGAGCATCAGGAAGCTCAGTGAGTTTTTATAGAACTTTTGAAAACTTAAATAAGTAGGCTACTTCACAATTTATTTAATTTGATGTTTTATAAAAGTATTTATTTAAGTAAGAAAATGATTCCCTTAAATCCTGAAACTTAGTCAGTAGCCTTTTCTGATGAATACAAGAGTTTGGTAATTTTCCCATAATTTTAGTGTTGATCTTTTTGGTGGTTCCTTCATAAAACTATGATTTTGGATAGATGATAAATAATTAAAATAGAGAAGAATTTCTTACTGTAAAAATATGATATGCTGTTTCTGATGTTATGTAGTCACCATAGATTTGTCAAAAAATTTGGAGAGCAATATGATAAGATTTACTTACACTTCATGTTCATTTTCATACTTGGCAAATGTTTGGAGAAATTAAAATAAATATTAATTAATTAGGGAAAAATATGATTATCTGGAATTAGTCTTATAACATCATGATAGACCTGCAGTAAATATCTTGGGTCATTTGAATGATTATTTGGAGTACCTCTAGTTGTGAGCGTCATATAACTCATTGGTCTGCGTATAGTAAAACTGTGAAATTTGAGAATCAAGTGGATCCTTAAGAGGGAATGAGAGGTAAGTGGTTTACCTAGTTTAGTTGAGAATGTATCATGGTCAACAATAAGGATTATAGATGGTAAAGGTGTGCTTGGTGAGTTAGAGGTAAGTTGCACTCGGGGTCGACGAAAGATCGTCTTGGAAAGTCATAAGTCACTTAGGTTTAATTCAAGAGTAATGACGAGGAGGGTATCCTTACGGGTAGATACCAACAACACTAAGTGTCTTGAGAAAGGGAACTTTGGGGTGTCATCCCATTACAATTCCTAGTACCGTAGCGAGCCTCTTACAGGGTAATCCTCGGGAAGTCCAAGATTAACCATAAACTGTAGGAGTAAGATGCTGTACAAGATTAACTTAATAATACACACATCCACACCCCGTGGTTACGAGAAGTTAGTTGGATTGGTTTTACGAGCTGTAGGCTCGGTGGTTGAAGCAGCGGATTAGTTAGACCGGTGAGCTTGTGACTCAGTAGTGTTTATTGGTACGGACGGGTCGGTCCGGCGAGCCGGTGGTTCGGAAGGTTATTGATGACGGGTAGGTTAGCCCGGGGAATTTATGGCTCGGGTTATAGTAGAACATGTTGCATGTGCATGAAGGTGGTGGGTCTCTGGTATTGGACGGTCGTTCACACCGACGTCAATACGTTGACTCGGCAAGTGTGGAATTTGCACTTAGCCTTGAAAGTCTGGTGGTCCAGCCAGTAAGAGTACGCAGATGCTCCGCGGTTTTGCGTTGAGCCGTACGATAGGTCTAGGTAGGGTAGTGTGAATACCAACCTAGAGGTGGGCGATGCCCAACACACTGCTTTCGTTTGCCACTACGGGAGTATCCTGGGAGTCTAGCTAGCTCCAAAAAGGGGGAACTAAAGGTCTATGCGCATAGAGTCGAAGTGGGTGAGTTGCACTTGTATGAACATAGCATTACTGCATACCTTGCCTGTCATAGCATAAACATTGCATTTCAACCCCTACCCCTATCGTATAAGTCAGTTATGGGACTTCTTATACGATAGGCCTTGCTAAATGACCCCTTGGTCTATAAGTTTGTGTGGGCATTCCTATAAATCAATGGTTACTTTTCTATTTTATATGTCCTTACTTACTGCACTTTACTTATTCTTTACCTGCTCTTACTATACTCTTTTACTGCTTTGATTATGTACATATATACTTGAGTAGTGGTAGAACTCTTCCTGTAGATCATGCCCCGTCATCTGCTTTTTGAATATACCCCTTGTTGTCCTCCGCTTCATCCTTTCCGCTCGGTGCCTAGGAGTCACCGGGGGAGGGGTGGGGGATTGGCTTAGTCTTTTTGACTAACGGTCGGTGGACCTTATCATTTTAGGAGACCGCAACGACGGAGCTGCACCATAGGCCAGTGCAGACGGAGGCAGGCCAGTGTAGTGCAGGAGCATAGGATTTAGGATCAGTGAGTGATTAGGAGTTAGCTTCCGCGAGTGATCTTGTAGTGAGGATATGATGTACATGGCATGAGTCCTTTATTATTGTAACCCTTGTTATCTTTTTATTCAATTATATCATGTGTACATTTTTATATTTTTCATATTGATTCTGTGGACTTGTCTTCTTTAATGAACTTTTCTTTGTGATCGATTTGGCCGGCAGGATCGGCGTTTTGTAGTGACGACCTTTCCGAGTGAAGGTGTCACCTCAAAGCGGCGGTTCTGGGCCTAAGACCCGATGTTTGGAAAGAAAAAAATGGGGTCTTACAAGTGGTATCAGAGGCTAACCTCGATCCGAAGAAAAGAAGTCCACAAACCCCGGGCTACCACGCGCGAGCTTAGTTTGAGGACAAACTAGCAGCGGAAGCAGTGGTGTTCCCATATGATAATCACATTGAAAAAAGTCCACTTTTAACTGAATCTTCTTGGTCAATTTCCCCTACGAGTGTCAAGTTTTCTTTTGTAGCCAGCGGCAAACCCTGCCCCCAGCAGGGAATACCTCCAGCTGCAAAGATTTCTTTAGTTAGTCCTTTAGTCAACGAGTTTGACTCAACCCCACTAGGATACGTGACTTACCTTAACAATTTATACCGTGACCTAGTCTGAAATAGACCATAGGTATAACTTTTGGTGGAGGTACGAGGATACCCCAAAGAGACTAGAGAAAGAGAGATTGACTCAGAAGCAGAATGGTATGGGACTCGTAGAATCAACCCTCGTACTGGTGACATGATTACATTGAGATAACCATCACACTAAGCAACGAGGGTCGGATAAGAAATTCAAGTTAAGAAGAGACCTATTTGGGATTGGGTCACATGTTTAAGGTGTTGGAACACGGTCTTCCGCATCTCCTAGGTTTGAGAATAACAAATCCTATGTATTTGATCTTGTGTGTTCAAGTGTGCAGGTTAATTAGGTCCAAATGACTCAAGGTTTACATATGGTGGTTGCCCCCGAAATTGAGTCATCAACTCCAAACTGATCACTAGCGCAGGCGATAGTGGATAGCACCGGCGCTAGCTCGATGCACAGAAGGCATGGTGAAATTGTTGCCTCGGATTGAAGATCTTGCCGCGCAAAGAGTTTCCTAACCAGGGATAGCGCTGGCGATAGCGGATTGCGCCGGCGGTAGCGGAGCGCACAGAAGGAATAGAACAACGGGTTGCCACGGATTGGAGATTCGGGCGCACAAATTGTTTCTTAATCCGGGCTAGCGCCGGCGGTAGCGCTAGCACCGGCGGTAGCGCTTGGGCTATAAAAGGACCCCATCTCCTCGTGTTCTAGACACCAAATGTATACACCTCAGAGAGAGAGATTGCTCGAGTTCCAGAGGCCCATCTTGGCCGAATCTTGAAGACCCAGCGAAGCTCTGCCGATTTCTGAAGGAGGATTCCATCAAGCCGAACCCGAGCGAAGTCCGCTTCGACAAACGTTGATTCTCCAGCGGATCTTCGTCACCACTTCAGAAGTTCATCATAAGGGAGTTTTTAATTATTGTTATTTCTTTTTCATCTTGTAAACGGTAGTGAAATCGCCTCGTGTTGGCGACTAGGTCTGGGTAGGACTTAGGGGGAAATTCGCCTCGTGTTGGCGACTAGATCTAGGCTAGGTCTAGGGGGGCTTGAGGCCACATCCGGGGTGGGATTGGCTAGAGCGGCTTGAGGCCGAATCCGGGGAGGACAAGGCTAGGGCCACCGGTTCGTGGGGAAGCGAGTCGGGATAGAAAACCAAAAGTTGTCTTTTCTATTTAGCTTTGATTTCTAGCTTTCATAAGAGATCAAGTTTTGTAATCATGTCTCTCAAGTTAATACAATCTTGTTTCTATTTTCTCTTTACTTGATTGTCTTGATTGTCATATTCAAAGTTTTTTTTTTCTAAAATAATCAAAATAGTTTTAAAATCCTTAAAACCCTTATTCACCCCCCCCCCTCTAAGGACGCCTACCGATCCAACAAGTGGTATCAGAGCAAGGTTGTTCCAATCGGCTTAACAACCGGGAACAATGGCGTCTCATGATCTCGCTTTTCCTGAGGGTCAAGGGGTTAGTCGACCACCTCTCTTTACTGGGTCAGATTTTAACTACTGGAAAAATCGAATGATGTGTTTTCTTATGACCATGGATGTAGAAGTATGGAACATGGTAGAAGTGCGATACTCTCCGCCTACAACTGTAGTAGGAGAGGCGACATTAGCAAAACCTAAGGATAAATGGGATGACAACGATAAACTAAAGTGTAAAAATAATGCTAAAGCAATGAACGCTTTATATTGCGCCTTAAATAGGACTGAGTTTAATAGAATTTCTGCATGCACTACTGCTTATGATATTTGGAATCAATTAGAAGTAACTCACGAAGGTACATCGCAGGTGAAAGATGCAAAGCTGTTTCAACTGGAATCTGAATACGAGAAATTCAGGATGGACACGGAAGAGGACATCAACTCCATGTACAGTCGCTTCACAAAGATTGTCAACGCATCAAAGGCACTTGGAAAGACCTACTCCGACGGGGACTTGGTGAGGAAAATCCTTCGTTCCTTACCCCCA
This sequence comes from Dactylorhiza incarnata, assembly GCA_033032865.1. NCBI lineage: Eukaryota > Viridiplantae > Streptophyta > Magnoliopsida > Asparagales > Orchidaceae > Dactylorhiza > Dactylorhiza incarnata. Next base: position 1,935,766 of record JAWHQI010000092.1, read on the forward strand.
AGGTTCAACCCGAAGGTGACAGCCATCTCGGAGTCGCACAACTTAAGAACACTCCAGATCGAGAACCTCATTGGGAATCTCAAAACCCATGAGGTAGAACTGCAAATTCAACATGAAGAATACAACAAAGAGCCGAAGAAAAAGGCGTTGGCACTAACATCAAAGAAGGAGTGCACCGAAGAGGACGATGATGATGAAGAAGGACTCCTGGTGAAGAACTTCAAAAAGTTCATCAGGAATCCAGAAAGAAGGAACACATTCAGAAAATTCTTCCAAAAGGACACTCGACGAAAGGGATCTTCCTCTTCATCAAGGAAAAAAAAAGGAAGCAATGACGAAGAAGAAAGGCCGCCTCCAGAATGCTATCACTGCAGAAAAACCGGGCACATTCGGAGCCAGTGCCCAAAATACCAAAAGGAACGGAAAGAACAAATGAAAGCAAAAGAAAAGAAGAAAGTGCTGAAGGCCGCTACTTGGGATGACTCTTCCTCTGAAGAGTCAAACGATTCTGAGTCAAGTAGTGAGGAGGAAGCAAACTTGTGCTTGATGGCCAAAAGCGACGACGACGACACCAGTGTTCTCAGCGACACTGAGGTATATCCTCCTACCTTTGAAGAACTTTATGATAAATTTGTTTTATTAAATCATGAAAATGAATCTATTATGAAAGAAAATCGTAGGCTCACAAAAAATTTAGTCTCTCTTGAAAAACGAAAGGTTTCATGTCAAGAATGTGAGCACTCTCTATTTAAGACAAAAGAACTTGAAATTTCTCTCTCTAATGCCCTCTCACAAAACAAAATCATTGCAAAAGAAAAGGGGGACTTAGAGAGGAAATTGAAAATTTCTATGTTAGAAATAGAAAAGAACAAAAAGGGATTTGAAAATAAATGTGTTATGATTGTGAAAGAAAACACATCTCTTAAAGAACAAAATCATAACCTTAATCTAGCCATAAACAAATTCGGGATTGGACAAAAATCCCTGGATATGCTTCTGGGTAATCAATGCTTTGGGTCTAAAAAATTCGGACTTGGATATAAAAATGATCACTACCGCCCGGCGATAGCTACTAACGCCGGCGGTAGCTCTTATGCTAAAAAATCTTCTATTTTTTCTAACACTCGAACTTCATCCTGCAAGAGCAACATAGAAACTCCGAAAAGGGTCTCAACCCCCTTCATTTCGTGTGCAAATTGTCTAAAATTTGGACACACGTCTGACTCTTGTAGGAATATAGCACAACGAACTGTAAAACAAATCTGGGTACCTAAGAAAACCACTTACTCTATGGGTGGTACCTCTTGGGTATCCGGGTCTTTACTCTCATCTTCTTTCTAGATATGCAGGAAGGCTAAGGAAACAGAAGACGTGTGGTACTTGGACTCAGGCTGCTCCAAGCACATGACGGGCAATAAAGCAAAATTCCTTAGCCTAGAAATAAAGAAAGGAGGGATCGTGACATTTGGAGATAACGGTAAAGGAAGGATCATGGGTATTGGTACAGTAGGTAACACATCTTTTCTTATATCAAATGTACTTTATGTGAAAGGATTAAAACATAACCTAATATCTATAAGCCAACTGTGTGACAAAGGTTTAGACGTACTATTTGAATCATCTACTAACCTTTGCAAAATTGTTAATCCTAAAACAAAAGATGTTTTATTAACTGCACCTAGAATTCATAATGTTTATATAGTTTCATTTCATGATCTTTCTAAATCTTCTATAAAATGTTTTATAACCAAAAATGATGAATTGGAATTATGGCACAGACGTTTAGGCCACGCTAGTTCAAAGCTCATCTTAAAACTAGCAAAAAGAGAATTGATTAGAGGATTGCCTAAACTAAATGGAAATTTATCTTCATTATGCTCTCCATGCCAAAAAGGCAAATTTACAAAGTCATCATTTAAAAGCAAAAACGAAATTTCTACATCAAAACCATTACAATTAATTCATATGGATCTTTTTGGTCCCGTTAACACTGCAAGTCTTGGTGGTAGATTATACACTTATGTTCTTATAGATGACTATTCTAGATACTGTTGGACTTTATTTCTCTCCTCCAAATCTGATGCGTTTTGTGAATTTTCAAAATTATGTACTCGTATTCAAAATGAATTAGATTTAAAAATAAAATGCATTCGCTCAGATCATGGAGGTGAATTTGAAAATGAAAATTTTAAATGTTTTTGTGATATGCTAGGTATTAAACATGAGTTCTCCGCTCCACGCACACCTCAACAAAACGGTGTTGTGGAACAGAAAAATAGGACAATTCAAGAACTTGCACGCACCATGTTATCTGAATACAAATTACCCAAGTATTTTTGGGCAGAAGCCGTAAGCACTGCTTGTTATGTAATGAATAGAGTTATGCTTCGCCCATCCTTAAATATCACACCATATGAACTCTATTTTCAAAAGAAACCTAACATATCGTATTTTAAAGTATTCGGATGTAAATGTTTCATTCTTAACACAAAAGACTCTTTAGGAAAATTTGACGAAAAATGCGATGAAGGAATATTTCTTGGTTATTCTTCAACTAGTAAAGCATATAGAATATTTAATAAAAAATCAAGTAAGGTTGAAGAATCAATTAATGTTAGATTTGATGAGTTTGTTCCATGTGCAGAGAAGCTCTCTATAGGTACCGATGATGAACCCTTGCCATCCTTGGAGCACGACGAAGAAGAGCCGTCCAAAGAAGAAGAAGAAAAGTCTAATGAAGATACACTCGTACCTCCAAGCGTGTTAAACTTCTCCAAAAATCATCCAAAAGAACTCATCATTGGGGAGCCTTCCACCAGGGTGAGAACTCGTTCCTCTCTTCATGAAACGTTTTCTAATATTTGCTTTATTTCTGAAATCGAACCTAAAAACGTTTCCACCGCTTTAAATGACGAATTTTGGTTTCTGGCTATGAATGAAGAGTTAGGACAATTTGAAAGAAATAAAGTTTGGAATTTAGTTGAAAGACCATCTGATCATCCAATTATAGGAGTAAAATGGATCTTTAAAAATAAATTAGATGGTGAATCTAGGATTGTAAGAAATAAAGCACGCTTAGTTGCTCAAGGTTATTCACAAATCGAGGGGGTAGATTTTGAAGAAACTTTTGCACCCGTTGCTCGCTTAGAATCTATACGAATATTTTTGGCCTTTGCGAGTTTTAAACGAATAAAATTATTTCAAATGGATGTTAAAAGTGCTTTTTTAAATGGGTATATTAAGGAAGAAGTCTATGTAGAGCAACCCCCCGGTTTCATAAATGAAAAATATCCAAAACATGTTTACAAATTAGAAAAAGCGCTTTATGGTTTAAAACAAGCGCCCCGTGCATGGTATGATCGTCTTACATTGTTTTTGTTAGAGCACGGTTATGTTATGGGAAGTGCAGACAACACACTCTTCATTAAGCATAAAAACAATGAATTAATCATTTTACAAATATATGTTGATGACATAATTTTTGGAGCCACTAATGAAGAGTTGTGTAATGAAGTAGTTGAAATAATGAAAAATGAATTTGAAATGAGTCTTGTAGGAGAACTATCATTTTTTCTTGGCTTTCAAATCTCACAACGAAATGATGGTATTTTTATTTGCCAATCAAAATATGTTCAAGATATGCTTAAACGTTTTGGCTTTGAAAACCTTAAACAAGCTTCAACTCCTATGAGTGCTTCTTTAAAATTAGGAAAAGATGAATCTGGTATTTCTATCGATCAAACACTATATAGAGGAATGATAGGCTCTCTTCTTTATTTAAGCGCATCTAGACCAGATATAATGTTTGCCGTTTGTTTATGTGCTCGCTTTCAAGCCGATCCAAAAGAATCTCATTTAAAAGCGGTAAAACGTATCTTTCATTATCTAATAGGGTCATCTAAGTTAGGATTATGGTACCCACACAATGATTCTTTCACACTCCATGGCTATTCAGATTCAGACTACGCAGGGTGTTCACTAGATAGAAAAAGCACTAGCGGTACTTGTCATTTTTTAGGACCCTCTTTAGTTGCTTGGTCTAGTAGAAAACAATCTTCGGTTGCACTCTCCACCACGGAGGCCGAATATATCGCACTTGGTAGTTGTTGTGCACAAGCATTATGGATGAGTCAAACATTAGAGGACTTTGGTTTTCACCTCAAACACATAGATCTTAAATGTGACAACAAAAGTGCAATAGACCTCACATATAATCCAGTACATCATGCTAGATCCAAACACATAGATGTTCATCATCATTTCATTAGGGATCACATTAAGAAAGAGAATGTAAAAGTAAGCTTCATTGGGACGGACTCACAACTCGCTGACATATTTACTAAACCTCTTCCCGATGCACGATTTCGTTTACTACGACTTGAATTAGGTGTTCTAGATCTTTCTTGTTAAAACATGTTTACAAATATAATTTTCTTCATTTTTCACCATCAAAAACTTTTTCAAAAATTCTGCAAATTCAGCATGAAACTACTAATGGGACGCCTAATCAAGATCAAACATCAAAATTTTCAAAACCCTAAAAAATCACTTACTGTTTCCCGCGCTAGCGCTAGCGCCGGCGCTAGCATCAAGTTTCAAATTTCTGTGATTTTAAATTTTCTAAAAAATCTTAAAAATATGTAAATCTATTTGTACTATTTAGTTTTGCACATCTGTTTTTCTTCTATTTTAGAAAAATCAAACAAAACTACAAAAGACAAAATTCCAAAAATATGCTTTTCGTTTAACTTTTGTCATTTACCAAAATCAAATATAAAATTACAAAAAAAAAACAAAAATATGTTTTACTTTTATTTAAAGTTATGGTACAAAACTCAAAACACAAAAACATAAAACTTGCAAAACCCAATTTTTTTTTAATGATAATCAAACATGAGTTACGCTATTATTTCGAATTTCTATAATGTTGCAATTTATGTTTCGAAATTCTTTGAACATTGTCTTTACCATGCTTTGATTTATCTATTTCTATGTGCATCAATTATATTAAAGGTTGTGTAGAATCAAGCTTAGCATGCCTCTAAGTATGAGTAAATGGTTTATGTTAGATAATGATATGAATTCACTCACTTTTTGGCATTGTCTACATATGGTTTCACTTAAAAATGCTTGTGTATGTTTTGTAATTGTACAATGAATTAAAATTGCACAAGTATCTTACCTACACTCCCTTCTTTTGCACTATGAAAAAGTTAAGAAGAGTGGTTATATTTTTTTAAAAAATTCTATTGGTTTGCAAAACAAGTGTATTCGGAGAACTTTGTACAAAACAAAATCATAAAATAAATAACAAAGATAACTCCACCAAGCACTACTTGAACCTCCTGATAAGTCTTAATGAGCATTGTGAGGTTGAGCACCTTGGAAAGAATAATAAAGTGTCTTGTGCAAACCATACTTTTCAAAATAAGACAAACCACTTATTCTTAAGTACACCGGATCACAAGTCTCAAAACAGTCAAAATAAAATCTGTGATCCCCCAAGCACTACGTTGCACCCTGATAAGTCTTAATGAGCATTGTGTGTGCAAAGCACCTTGGTAGTTGTACATTTTTTTTGTGCATTAAAGTGTGTGGAAGTAAACATATTTGTGTTTTCTTGTGCTTTCTACTTTACATAATACTTGTATTTTTGATTAAAACACCTGTATACTCTACTCAAAAATACACTTATGTGCACATCATTATCTTCCATAACACTTCTTCTCATAAGTATTGGACCCTAATGCTATTCTATACAATTTTTTTGTTATGAAATGTACTAGATAACCTAGCATGTTTTCTATAATGTTTGGTATGTTTTGAAATTATAAATTGGAATAACATTGTAGTACTTTCTCTTGAATAACATTATTTCATGCTTGGTTACTCTTATTATTAATTGAAAATGATTCACAACAACATCCTTTTTGCAATATAACTCATATCTTTTTTGGATCATCTTGCTTATGATGTTTTTGTATTTCTACAAGTCTTCCGCATCACTCTCATATTATGGCTTTACCTTGCATGCTTACTTAAAAAGTCTGGTTTCTTTTTACCAATCCTTTAGTTGTTTTATCAAATATTTTCCTTGCATGGTAAACCGTCTATTAGTTACTATTAACAGATTATTTATACTCACACTCTGATATTTCTCTAAAGGGGATCAATTAAAGCTATAAACTCCCTATCATTCACCTTTTAACCTTTAAAGCTCGATCATGCTGCTATCTTATTATCGCTAATGTGGTGCCTTGGGGAGAACTAACATGATAAATAAACTCCGCTATCAAACTAAAATTCACATGAATAAGTATAGTGATAGTCAACATATTAGGGGAGCATTCACATAGGGGGAGCACGTATTTAGGGGGAGCAACTCTAAAAATACTAATCATTTATATTTATCCTAAGTCATCATTCTCACACTCACACAAATAGGATTTCAACATGCTTATCTTTTAATGCTCTGATTTATCATTAATGGATTTGTTATTATCAAAAGGGGGAGTTTGTTGGAACACGGTCTTCCGCATCTCCTAGGTTTGAGAATAACAAATCCTATGTATTTGATCTTGTGTGTTCAAGTGTGCAGGTTAATTAGGTCCAAATGACTCAAGGTTTACATATGGTGGTTGCCCCCGAAATTGAGTCATCAACTCCAAACTGATCACTAGCGCAGGCGATAGTGGATAGCGCCGACGCTAGCTCGATGCACAGAAGGCATGGTGAAATTGTTGCCTCGGATTGAAGATCTTGCCGCGCAAAGAGTTTCCTAACCAGGGATAGCGCTGGCGATAGCGGATAGCGCCGGCGATAGCGGAGCGCACAGAAGGAATAGAACAACGGGTTGCCACGGATTGGAGATTCGGGCGCACAAATTGTTTCTTAATCCGGGCTAGCGCTAGCGCCGGCGGTAGCGCTTGGGCTATAAAAGGACCCCATCTCCTCGTGTTCTAGACACCAATTGTATACACCTCAGAGAGAGAGATTGCTCGAGTTCCAGAGGCCCATCTTGGCCGAATCTTGAAGACCCAGCGAAGCTCTGCCGATTTCTGAAGGAGGATTCCATCAAGCCGAACCCGAGCGAAGTCCGCTTCGACAAACGCTGATTCTCCAGCGGATCTTCGTCACCACTTCAGAAGTTCATCATAAGGGAGTTTTTAATTATTGTTATTTCTTTTTCATCTTGTAAACGGTAGTGAAATCGCCTCGTGTTGGCGACTAGGTCTGGGTAGGACTTAGGGGGAAATTCGCCTCGTGTTGGCGACTAGATCTAGGCTAGGTCTAGGGGGGCTTGAGGCCACATCCGGGGTGGGATTGGCTAGAGCGGCTTGAGGCCGAATCCGGGGAGGACAAGGCTAGGGCCACCGGTTCGTGGGGAAGCGAGTCGGGATAGAAAACCAAAAGTTGTCTTTTCTATTTAGCTTTGATTTCTAGCTTTCATAAGAGATCAAGTTTTGTAATCATATCTCTCAAGTTAATACAATCTTGTCTCTATTTTCTCTTTACTTGATTGTCTTGATTGTCATATTCAAAGTTTTTTTTTCTAAAATAATCAAAATAGTTTTAAAATCCTTAAAAACCTTATTCACCCCCCTCTAAGGATGCCTACCGATCCAACATAAGGCTGTCGTAGAAGGTACCTAGAGGAGTCTAAGGTGTAGAGTATACCAATGAGTCTCAAGATAGAACCCCAAGTCTAAGGTTATGTGCCCTAAGGATTGCTTGCATACCTGGGATGAGTATAACATGGTGATATTGAAGACACTTCACCCAAAAATAGATAGAGGCTAATCTTTTGTTTATTGGGGCTTACCTTTTGTTTATTGGGCAAATTAATGACGGACTTGGATTTCCCTTAGACCTAAGTTAGAATTTTTTTTTGTCGTGAACAATAATGATTTTGAGGTTGACCATATTCGATGTCACTTGGACAAAGATGAGATGGTGTAAAAGTAGGTCTGGAATGATGATCTGAGGTATTACCAGGACAATGAAAGGACAACGTAGATAGAACAACAGCTTGCCCTTAGTTGAATCATTGGAAATGTAAGTTGCCAAGATTAATCACTTAGGGATGCAGATTCCCTTCTGGAAGTTGGGAATTGAAATTAGGTCATGCAAGCTTTAGTTATATTTGAAAGTTCTGGTAGTTTGGGGCTTCGGAAGTGATTAATTTATGATTCGTTAAAAATCACGCCCTGTCTTGGTAGATAATTTTAACTACAATAATAGCCCTTATACCTTGGGAAATATGATGATGAATAACCAAAGATCTCGGATGATGACTATTTGGAATTAGAATATAGTGTTTGAGTTTACTATGATAAAAAAAAATCTAAGTTTATCTTACTTTAGACCATCCGAAAGTGATCAAGACTAGCATATGTGGAAGTAATAGGAATTTGGTGAAATAAACGTGATGATATTTCCTTGATGAAATTGAATTGTGAAAAACCCTAATGTATCAAAATTTTGCCCTTATGAATCAAACTTCACGTAGAAAATGATTGGGACGCTAGACGATTTGATTAGTTCCATCAATAGTAAGAACTGGAAAAGTTGTAGAATAGAAATGATTGATTACTCGGACGCACCTGAAGGAGTAAGAAATTGAACGTGCGAAGAAATCTTTAGAGGCATAAGAATCTGCCCAGGTTAGAGTGGAAGATCGAGGATAGATTGACCAAGGTAGCTAGGTCACCCCGGTCAGGATAGACGAAACGACGGTGTGAGTCTTGCTACGCAAGAAGATTCTGTAGGTAAAAATCATGTTGTAAAATTATGGACAGGAGGAGCACACCTGGGAGCCACTAGAGCTGGTGTGGCCGAGATAGTCGATGCTCTTCGAGCCAGGAATAGTTTCAATTCTTAGGGGATGTTACGTTCAGTCACTCTCGGTGAAAACCCAGCAAGCCTAACCTGAATTTCGAGGATGAAATTATTTTTTTGTTTATTGGGATTTGTAACATCCCCCAAATAGCTAGACCCCTAAGTTGGTTTTGTCATGACTAGGTCATGACAAAACCATACGAAGAGCTCAAGACCTTGTGAACATAGGTGAGAAGGAGAAAACCCAAGTGGTCTGCAAATAACAATTTTCAGATACCAAGCCTAGGGTTGGACTTTAGGACCCCACCTTGAACCTTGACCCCACAATATCATCCCTAACCCATTGGAGGTCTCCTTGAAGCACCAGTGACCCATTGGGGTCAACCTAAGAGGCCAATTTGACTAAAGTCAACCTTAACCCTAAATTGGTCAAACTAGCTCAATTAAGGTCAATTGGCCCCCACCATGCCAAATTGACCCTGCCCCTACCCTTATATGGGTACTAGGAGCCTAATGGACCAAAAATCCCCATCATGGGATTTGCAATTTGACCAATTTACCCTTTCCCTAATTTTGGTCAAAATGATCTAATTTGCCCAAATTGGACCCAATCCACTTGGGCTAGACCCAATTAAGGCGGTCCACCACCTAATGGGGATTGAATGCTGCTGAGGTGGCCATTCAATTTGGAGAGAGTCGGCCAGGAGAGAGAAAGCCCATTTTGGAAGAGAGAGAAAGAAGGGGGAGTTAATGGAGGAGAAGGAGAAACCCCTCAATCTGAGCAGTTAATGGCTCCATTCATCTCCCCTTGGGGAGAGGAGAAGTTTTCAGCTTCTTCCCAGCCTAATTGATGGCCAATTCACCCCCCCCCCCCCCCCCTAAGTGTAACCGAAATCTCCACTTATGGCCATTAATGTCAATCCGAGTAACTCCCCACCCTTAGCCTCAATCGACCCTTTTAACATCTTCAGAGGTTGGAAAGGAGTGAAACCCCCCTCTTCCCCGAAGAAATCGAGCACCAGGAGCATGGATCGGCATGGCACCAAAAGCTCCAGCACCGTTAATGGCAACTCGCCGGAATTCACGCCACCAAGCCCCCACACAGGTCCGATCCTCTTCTCCTCCCTTAGTGCTAGATCTTTTCATATTTCGGGGCTTGATCCGTACACAATAGGGCTCAGATTTGTGTTTCCGAAAGAGTACGTTACGTACTCTTTTTCCCTCCTCTAAAAACTAGATCCGACCACCTCCGGCTGGCCAACCACTCCTATCGCCGGCCACCACCTCAACGGAGGTGGTGGTGGCATTGGCCGGCCGGAAAGAGGCGTAGGTGGCCGGGAAATCACCCCGCAAAGAGGCCCAGGACGGGCTGTCGCGAGCTGTCCAACGATTGGGGATGATGATGAAGATCCGTCAGATCTTTATATTAATGTTTACGATTATATCATTTATTTCGTCGAACGCTGGTGTGTTCAGCGTTCGTCGAGCGCTGTTATATATTAACTTAGCCGAGCGCTGTTTTAATATTAATTAGTCGAACACAGCTTTGTTCAGATTTCGTCGAGCGCAGAGTTGTTCTGCCTTCATCGAGCGCAGTTATCTTTGTCGAACGCAGAGTCATTCTGCTTTCGTCGAGCGCTATTTAAATTTCGTCGAACGCAGAAACAGATAAATAATTAATTGTTTATATGATTTCTGTCACACCATTTTTGCTGTAGTTTATTTTAATTGTTAAAAATACTAGATCACCTCTGATTAAAAGTGTCCAACACCAAAGTTGTAGCCCTTAGAGTCTACTTTAGTTTAAAATTTGTTTCAGCCCAAAAGGAGTTCTGTAGCTCCCTGTAGGACCATTTTGGTGGGGCTGGTCCCTAGTGTAGGACAGCCACCATTTCTTGAATAGCTTTTGATTGGGAAATGATATGGACTTGAGATTTGAAACTTATTCTACTTATACCTACACACACATCATATCAAAAGATGGGATTTCTAGGAGAACCTTTTTCTTAGGTTTTTGAAATAATTTTATAAATCATCTAATAATTAATTAGTGGGTTAAATGACCTCCAATGCCCTCCAAATTTTGGTGGGTGCTCCTTAGGGTTATTGTATGACCTTGGTAAAATTATCAACCCAATTGGGACTGTTTTGTTTGAATATTTTGGTTAACCCAAGTTAGGTCAAATTGGGTCATAGTTAGGGCATGGTGTTTATCTTGGAATTTTGTGGTCAAATCTCATCACCATGAGATGGAACCTTGTCCACTGGTTTAGGATCACCTAAAGTATCCCCATGAGTGATTTGGGGTGGTGTAGAGGTGATTAAGCCCTGGAACACTAGTTTTATTCCTAGGTGTGTATTTAGAACCTTATGAAGGCCATGTGGTCAAAAGTCCCTTGATGGTTATGAAACTTGGTGGATAGGTTCATAGGGTGTAAATAGGCACTGGGTAATTTTATAAGAATTTTAGGAGTAAATATTCCCTTTGAATTAGGACATAACCCCTTTAGGGAAAATTCTTATAAGAAACATTTACATGCTTAAAATGTCTTGGATGATGATGAGACTTTGGTTGTGCCCTTATAATCTTGGTTTAGACCTCTGGTAATTTTTGTGTATTTAATTGAATGATTTGACCAGTACTTCATTCACAAGGCACCTATTTTGATTTAGACTTAAGAAAAATAATTGAGGGTCCAATACTCATTGTTAAATTGTGCAAATTGGTGATAGGGCATTTCAGAGCATCATGAAGCTCTGTGAGTTTTTATAGAATTTTTGAAGACTTAAATAAGTAGGTTACTTCACAATTTATTTAATTTGAGGTTTTCTGAAAGTATTTATTTAAGTAAGAAAATGATTCCCTTAAATCCTGAAACTTAGTCAGTAGCCTTTTCTGATGAATATAAGAGTTTGGTAATTTTCCCATAATTTTAGTGTTGATCTTTTTGGTGGTTATTTCATAAAACTATGATTTTGGATAGATGATAAATAATTAAATTAGAGGAGAACTTCTTACTGTAAAAATATGATATGTTGTTTCTGATGTTATTTAGTCACCATAGATTTATCATAATTTTTGGAGAGCAATATGATAAGCTTTACTTACACTTCATGTTCATTTTTATACTTGGCAAATGTTTGGAGAAATTAAAATAAATAGTAATTAATTAGGGAAAATTATGATTCTCTGGAATTAGTCTTATAACATCATGATAGACCTCCAGTAAATATCTTGGGTCAGTTGGATGATTATTTGGAGTACCTCTAGTTGTGAGCGTCATATAACTCATTGGTCTGCGTATAGTAAAACTGTGAAATTTGAGAATCAAGTGGATCCTTAAGAGGGAATGAGAGGTAAGTGGTTTACCTAGTTTAGTTGAGAATGTATGATGGTCAACAATAAGGATTATAGATGGTAAAGGTGTGCTTGGTGAGTTAGAGGTAAGTTGCACTCGGGGTCGACGAAAGATCGTCTTGGAAAGTCATAAGTCACTTAGGTATAATTCAAGAGTAATGACGAGGAGGGTATCATTACGGGTAGATACCAACAAAACTAAGTGTCTTGAGAAAGGGAACTTTGGGGTGTCATCCCATTATAGTTCCTAGTAGCATAGCGAGTCTCTTATAGGGTAATCCTCGGGAAGTCCAAGATTAACCATAAACTGTAGGAGTAAGATGTTGTACAAGATTAACTTAATAATACACATCCACACTCCGTGGTTACGAGAAGTTAGTTGGATTGGATTTACGAGTTGCAGGCTCGATGGTTGAAGCAGCGGTTAGTTAGACCGATGAGCTTGTGACTCAGTAGTGTTTGTTGGTACGAACGGGTCGGTCCGTCGAGCCGGTGGCTCGGAAGGTTATTGATGATGGGTAGGTTAGCCCGAGGAATTTATGGCTCGGGTTATAGTAGAACATGTTGCATGTGCATGAAGGTGGTGGGTCTCCGGTATTGGACGGCCGTTCACACCGACGTCAATACGTTGACTCGACAAGTGTGGAATTTGCACTTAGCCTTGAAAGTCTGGTGGTCCAGCCAGTAAGAGTACGAAGATGCTCCACGGTTTTGCATTGAGGCATACGATAGGTCTAGGTAGGGTAGTGTGAATACCAACCTAGAGGTGGGCGAGGCCCAACCCACCGCTTCCGTTTGCCACTACGGGAGTATCCTGGGAGTCTAGCTAGCTCCAAAAAGGGGGAACTAAAGGTCTATGCGCATAGAGCGAAGTGGGTGAGTTGCACTTGTATGAACATAGCATAACTGCATACCTTGCCTGTCATAGCATAAACATTGCATTTCAACCCCTACCACTATCGTATAAGTCGGTTATGTGACTTCTTATACGATAGGCCTTGCTAAACGACCACTTGGTCTATAGGTTTGTGTGGGTATTCCTATAAATTAATGGTTACTTTTCTATTTTATATGTCCTTACTTACTGCACTTTACTTATTCTTTACCTGCTCTTACTATGCTCTTTTACTGCTTCGATTATATACATATATACTTGAGTAGTGGTAGAACTCTTCCTGTAGATCATGCCCCAACATCTACTTTTTGAATATACCCCTTGTTGTCCTCCGCTTCATCCTTCCCGCTCGGTGCCTAGGAGTCACCGGGGGAGGGGTGGGGGATTGGCTTAGTCTTTTTGACTAACGGTCGGTGGACCTTATCATTTTAGGAGACTGCGACGATGGAGCAGCACCAGAGGCCGGTGCAGACGGAGGCAGGCCAGTGTAGTGCAGGAGCACAGGATTCAGGATCAGTGAGTGATTAGGAGTTAGCTTCCGCGAGTGATCTTTTAGTGAGGATATGATGTACAGGGCATGAGCCCTTTATTATTGTAACCCTTGTTATCTTTTTATTCAGTTATATCATGTGGACATTTTTATATTTTTCATGTTGATTATGTGGACTTGTCTTCTTTAATGCACTTTTCTTTGTGATCGATTTGGCCGGCAAGATCGGCATTTTGTAGTGACGACCTTTCCGAGTGAAGGTGTCATCGCAAAGTGATGGTTCTGGGCCTAAGACCCGATGTTTGGAAAGAAAAAAAAGGGGTCTTACAACAACTCAATTGGTGATGAGAAGTGAAAGTAATTTTTGTAACGGTCCAGACCCGCCAACACGGGACCCAGTTAGACCGCCAGCACCCTCCCAGCCCAGGCCCGCCAACACGGGACCCAGCTGGCACCGGAAGGGTTCAGCCTAACAAGATGGTCTGCAGACCATGCACCACAACCCCTCTCTGTCCTACCACAGGGCACAGCGGGTTGTTGGAGACCGCAGTCCCCCTTTGATGAGAATTGAGCCAGTTAAGCAGCAGCGCGTGGACTTCCCAGGAGGTCACCCATCCCAGAATTTCTCCAGCCCGAGCACGCTACTATGGAGTACTTTCACTTCTCATCACCAATTGAGCTGCAACTCAATTGGTGATGAGAAGTGAAAGTACTCCATAGTTAAGCGTTCTCGGGCTGGAGCAATTCTGGGATGGGTGACCTCCTGGGAAGTCCACGCGCTGCCGCTTAACTGGCTCAATTCTCATCAAAGGGGGACTGCGGTCTCCAACAACCCGCTGTGCCCTGTGGTGGGACAGAGAGGGGTTGGGGTGCATGGTCTGCAGACCATCTGGTTAGGCTGAACCCTTCCGGTGCCAGCTGGGTCCCGTGTTGGCGGGCCTGGGCTGGGAGGGTGCTGGCGGTCCAGCTGGGTCCCGTGTTGGCGGGCCTGGACCGTTACAATGATCTTATGATCCTGAAGATCTCTCTGTACTCTTGATGGCTTCCTGCTGTAAGTGAAGAAGAGGAAGCAGAGCCTGTGTATTTTCTGTACAGAGAAGTTCTCCTTGTTCTGACTTAGAGCAAGAGCTTGAGGAAGAAGATGACTGAATAGAATAGAATGAATTTAATGGTTGTGTTTTCTCTCGTCCTCTGAATACTTATTCTCCGTCGAATATTGTTTTAATTTGTTTCCTCTTCTATTCTGTACTTAGAAGGAATGTGTTGAATTTTTGAAGTGTAAGTGAAGGTCGGACGGTCTGAGTATCAGACCGGGCGGTCTAATAATCCACAGAGGTCGGGCGGTCTGGAAGGAAGACCGCGCGGGTTGTTTTCCCCTAGTAGACTGGAGGTTATCTAGTGGCAGATGGCTTTGATTCCTCAACTATATGGGGTCAGCTATCTGGTTGTAATTGGGCGGTTAGCATTCACGGTTACCTCTAGATGTTAGTGCTCTGTCCGGTTCTCTGCTCGTGAGCTGGCAGGTTTCTGCTGGTTTTGCTGGAGTTTGCGAGTAGTTCACGCGACTTGTTATTAAGTTGGTGAACTGTTCGGCAGGGTTAACTCAGCAAGCCGCGCGAGTTGTTTGCTACCCGCTGCTGCTGTGGGCGGTTATCCTATCGTATAGGCGGTGACTGCACTCCCAACCTCTACAATAAATAGGACCCCCCCGGATCGAAGGAAAAAGTATAAGAACTGTAAGTGAGAGCTCGTGAATTTGAGGTGCAGATAGAACTTTCTATTCGCGCAGTTTGAGATTTGCCTGTGCTGTGTTCGCAGGTTGTGCGACTTGCTTGTGGTTTTGATTTGATAGGAGGAGAGTGCAGTGGAGAAGTTGGTAGCAGTCAGCGACGGGTAGCAGCAGAAGGTCTCGGTTAGCGACAAGGCAGTTTTCTCTTTGGCTCGTTTCAGCTTTCAATAAAGGATCAGTCCGTGGCGGTTATGCGGTTTGCCTTTGCCGGACCTTTCTGTGTTCAGTTCTTCAGCAGCTTGTTCGCGGTTAGAAGCGGCCAGGTGACTGCGGTCAGCTGGCCTTGCTTGGGCAGACAGAGTGAGTATTGGAATAATGGGCAATCCGCATGTTGAGTTGCGGGTTGGTGATTCTGCGGTTAGTCGCGCGGTCAGCTTGACGGCTTGGCGGTTTGGACGGACAACTTTGTTAGCAGGGCGGGTTGGCGGGTTTCTTCTTTGTAACCGTCATCTTCTTGTGGTTGTTTCTTTTTCTCCTCATCTAGCATTCTGATAAATCATGTCTCGCCATGTATGTCTCGTAATGTACAGAAGATAGTTAATACAATATTTTTCTTGTTCCTTCATTGTTTCTGGTTTCTCGTGCTTGGTATGGTTGAAGTGTTCCTGCGACCTAGTTCCCGTTTTTTCCGCTTATTAGAAATTTTCAACATGGTATCAGAGGGGACAGATGTTTGAGCAGTGATTCAGCCGCAGTTACCTTGCTTGGATTTCTGGAAGCACGGTTATTAGTGGTATAGCAATGGAAGGAGGAATAGCAAGAGGTCTTGGTATTGAGCTCCTGACGTAGACTAACTTTAAGAAGTGGAAGTCTTGCATGAACAGCTATCTTTTGGGCAAGGACCTCTGGGAGGTTGTTGGTGGAGAAGAAACTCAAGAAGTGGTTGCTGCTGGTGAGAATGCTCATCTGGTGAGAGCTTGAAGAAGAATTAATGCTAAGGCGGAGTTTACTCTCAAGCGGGCTATCTCATCGGAATTGTTTGATCACATCATTGGATGTCGATCAGTTGCTGAGATTTGGATAGCCTTGGATGGCTTGTTCAATAAGAAGAATGTAGCCCGACTACAGTTCTTGGAGAATGAGTTGGCTAAGGCCACTCAAGGTGACTTGTCCATATCAACATTCTTCCTGAAGATGAAGAACTTCTGTGCAAAAATATCGATATTGGACCTGGATGAGCCTATCTCAGAAGCAAAGCTGAAGAGGCATATAATCTGTGGTTTGCGGAGGGAGTATGTGGCCTTTGTTACTTCAGTTCAAAGCTGGGCCAATCATCCATCGTTGCTGTAGCTGGAAAACTTGCTTGCTTCGCAAGAGAGTTTGGCTATGCAGATGGCGGGATGTCTGTCTCTGGGGGAGAAAGTGAGGTTCTCTATTTTGGAAAGAAGAAGTGTTGGGACAAGAAGAAGACATCGGGAGATGATGGTCCATCTACTTCATATTAGCAGGAAATGAGCTATGCTCCTAAGCATGATTGGAAGAGGAAGGAAGGACCAAGATGCTTCAGGTGCAATAAGCTTGGTCACATCAAGAAGGACTGCAGAGTCAATCTTCAGCTAGGGCATGCTGCAGGAAAGGAGGAGACTGGTTCCAATGCTAATGATAGTTGGGGTGATGGAGCTTTTATGACGAGCACTTGTGTTCGGGCTATGGCTTCTATCAACTATCAAGATGATTGGATAGTGGATTCTGGGTGTGGTCATCACCTCATTGGGGATGAGTCCAAGTTCTCTTCTTTGCAGACATACTCAGGTAATGATGCTATCATTACTGTTGATGATACTATACATGTAGTTGAGAAGGAGGGTGTAGTTTCTTTAAATGGAGATAGAGGTCCACTCACGTTAAAGAGAGTCTATCAAGTTCTGGGGATGAAGAAAAACCTCTTCTCGGTGACTAACGCTGTTTATGCTGGCTATCACGTTCTGTTTGGCCCAACAAAAGTGAAGTTTCTTTGGAATGTGTCAGCGGTGAAGGCTGAAGTCACTCATGTTGGTAGAAGGGTGAAGGACTTGTTTGTGGTATGTACAAGTTCCTATGTTGATAAGATGAGGACTAATGATAGCGCTACTATCTGATATGAAAGATTTGGCATGTTGGAATGGATAAGCTGAAAGCTATGGCGGGGAGAGGCCTTGTGAGAGGCTTGCCTAGTTTGTCATCCTTCGGTGAAGGTCATGTTTGTGCAGGTTGTCAATATGGTAAGGCTCATCGCCTCCCATTCGACAAATCACAAAGTAGATGCAAGGCACCATTGGAGTGTATTCATGGTGATCTGTTTGGACCTACCGCAACTGCCAGTCTTGGAGGCAGCAGGTATATGATGGTCTTGATTGATGAATTCACTAGGTATACTTGGGTATACTTTATGAAGGAGAAGTCTGAGACGTTCGGGAAGTTTGTGGAGTTCAAGGAGATATTAGAAGCTCGGCTTAACCTACGCATCAAGAAGTTCAGAACCGACAATGGAGGGGAATTTACTTCCAATGCATTGTTCAACTTCTGCAAGAAGCATGACATCCAGAGAGAGCTCTCTTGTGCTCACACTCCACAACAGAACGAAGTTGCAGAGTGGAAGATCCATCATCTGACGGAGACCTGCAAATGTTGGCTTCATGCCAAGAGCATTCCATAGTCCTTCTGGGCAGAGGGAATGTCTTGTGCAACTTATGTCTTCAATCAGATGCCTCTTAGTCCAATCAACATGAAGACCCCACATGAGTTGATGTTCAAGATATAGCCAACGGTGGAATACCTTCTTGTGTTCAAATATACCTGTTATGTGCATGTTCCTGATGTCCTCAGAACAAAGCTAGATGCAAAAGCAAGGAAGCTTGTCTTCGTCGGTTATGATGACTGGAAGAAGGGTTGGAGATGCATGGATCTAAAGACACAGAGAGCTATCGTCTCAAGGGATGTGGTATTTGACAAGCTGACGTCATAACAGGGTAGCCCATCTGTGGAGCTATAAGAGAGCAGGTCTGATGGTGGGCAAGGAGAAGCTGCATGGGAAGTTCTGGTGGAGTTGCCCGTGCCACTAGGTGCTCTAGTTGCTTCAAGCTCTGGGTCAGGTGCTTCCGGTTCTGGAAGCAGGGGGAGCGATACTCCAAGTGTGCCCGGGAAAAGAGCTAGTCCAAAAGGTGGATTGGAATAGGTGGATCTGAGTAAAACTCTGAGGAGGTCCAAGAGGACTATTATTCCACCAACTCGATACACAGGGGGAAATCAGGTGAGCTTTATCTCATGTTTCTTTGCCGGTCCCTTGGTTGAGCGAGAGCCATCATGCTTTGAAGACGCCACTGGAGTCAAGGAGTGGGAAGATGCCATGAATGAGGAGATGGCTTCCCTCAAGAAGAATGAGACTTGGGCCTTGTTCCCAAGGTTGATTACATTACTCCTGTGACATGCAAGTGGGTCTACAAGCTGAAGAAGAAAGCTGACAGAAGCATCGAGTGATACAAGGCTCACCTTGTAGCTCGAGGGTTCTCTCAATAGTATGGAGAAGACTATGAAAAGACATTCAGTCCACTTGCCAAGATTGATAGTGCACAGTGTGCCTTTGAGAATCCTCTAGAAGGGGGGGGGGGGTGAATAGAGATTTAAAAAAATATTCATATTCTAGTTGTGCAAATACAATAAACCTAAATATTATGCTTCACAAGGTATACCTCAGAATAAAGGGGCTGCAGTTTAAGTAATTAATTAGAAGACATAAAATGAAATCTAGTCTATAAGGGACAGTACAGAAAATTAATCCAGAAGACACACATGATTTTTTATAGAGGTTCCCCAAAATGTGGGTGCTCCCCTCTTCTACCACCTGGTAGGGATGCACCACTGCGCCTGAGTCTTTTGATAAGGAGACTCTTAGAACCACCGATCTTTTGACAAGGAGATCATGAACCACCAGATCTTTTGATAAGGAGATCTTGAACCACTTGATCTTTTGATAAGGAGATCTTGAACCACTGAATCCTTTGAAGAGGGAATAACAAAACTCTTTTACAGAAGGGAAGTAGAAGGAGAAGGAAGGAGAGGAAGAGTGTAGAAATTCTGTTTTCAGAATTCTTATGATTGCTGTATAAGGAACAACTTCTTGTATCTTTTCACAGGACCTGCTCTTGATGAACTTCTGCTTATGATGGTGATGTTTTGCAGAAGCTATAATTGTCAGATCCTTCTATCTTCTTCCTGATTGAACTGGATCTGCTCTTGATAAACTTCTTCTTATGATGGTGATGATTTGCAGAAGCTATGAATGTCAGATCCTTCTATCTTCTTCCTGATTGAACTTTTGGCTGCTATAAGATTGTGTTGATGAGCAGCCTTGTTCTGTTCTATTCTTAGAGAGAATGAGAGCAGCAAAAATTCCTTCTCTGTATTTTCTTCTATTAGGATTCCTGTGAGAGAGAGGAAGAAGAAGGAGACCTAATAGAACAGTGTGGCCGATTCTGGTCAGTGCTCTAGTTTTGTCTTTCCTCTGTTCCCTTTTATTGTCCCATTATTGAATTTGAATTTGTTTTACTTTCAGGTAAGTCCTGAAGGGTATATTTGTCTAGACAATACAAACTTCCTTCCTTCTTTAATTCCCGACCCGCACACCAACATTTAGGCTTGTTTCCAAGAGAACGTGTCAAAAATGACAGCTGAAAAGGTTTCCTTTTTCAGACTGTATTTGACGTAGCGTCGAGTTTACTTCCTCTCTTATCGACGCACCTTCGAGTTCTTGTAGGAGTAGCTTCGAATTCATCCTTGCTCTGACTGAACTCTGCTAGTAGACGTTGCATCGATACCCAATCGACTTAACCGTCGAGTTGATTGCATGGCTCTGAACTTGATTATCTGTGTCGAGATGAAGTCGATGTTGCGTCGACTTTAGATTACTTCGACAGATACTTCCTGCTGCGCCGAGTTGAAGTAAAAGCTGCGTCGACTTCCTTAAGTGCTCCGACGGGGCCCTGACCACTACGTCGATATCTATTCGACGTACCGTCAACTTGGACAGAAGGGTGAACTACTTGGACATCTAGTCAGAGTAGCGTCGACAATAATTCGATGTTGCGTCGATTTCTATTCGACACAACTGTTAACTTTCCCCATATTGTGCTTCTCATGACATGGTCTTGACACACTAGGTTGAGTGTGACATCCTAAGACATCTAATGACCAGATTACCCTCACTATACAATGGGTAATTCAATCTTAAGAAGTAAAATTACTTTACGTAATTTGTTAAGTTAAATCAAAGGGGAATTTCCCAACAATCTCCCCCTATTTACCTTAACAAATTTTACAAATTGAATAAAGTGATTTTACTTATTTCTTCGCTTAAATAAACACAAATGTATACAAAACATCATGGACATGAGAAACTGAAGTACATACAAGACAACATTGATATATATAAAAAATAACATATTGTTTTTCAGAGACCATTCTAATGTCAAGCAGTATGTAGATATCCAGAGCTGCTTTTCAGGAGAAATATTTTCTTACAGAGTACCTGAGCCTCATTGCTCCTTCTCAGGAGTTCTTCTTTTTCTGCTGAACACCTTTGGAATAACTCTCCTTTGAGAAAATTGCAAGGGCTCATCGTCTTCAGAAGACATTGTTACTTCATCTACATCATTGTCTCTGGTAAGCTCCCCCTTAGATTGTGAGTGTAGTTTAGCTTGCTAGACAGCTTCCTGAGCAATCTGCACAACCTCCTCTAGCAGTTTTTCATTTTGAGACTCCCCTTGAGCTACTGCTGTGCTTACAGCTGCCATTTCTTCTTGTAGGTTCCTTTGAACATCTGGGGCAAGCTCCCCCTGCTTATCTTCACCTGTTTGCTCAACATTTAACTCTTCTGGGGGCTACCCCTTATCTGTCAGAAACTACATGACATCTGCCATATCTTTGTCAATTATCTCCCCCTCAACTGTTGCATCTATTATTTTATCATCCAATATTTTTGGAACAAGATCCCCCTGAACTGTTGCAGGCTTTCCCTGGGCATCATCATCCAACATTTCTGGATGCTCCCCCTGAGTCCCCTGAGACTGTGCACCCTGAAGGGTAGTCACTTTGTCAGGAGCAGGGTCATTATTGGCATTACCCTGATCTTGTCCACTCATATTAGGAGGAGGTTTTTCTTCCTCTAATATGTTCTCCCCCTTCTTTACCTTGCTATCCAGTGAGGTTAAGAACTCCCTTGAAACCATAGAGGAAGATACAAAATTTTTGAGGCTCTGAAATGATTTTTGAAAATTTAATAGCTCACCCTCCATTTGTGAGTATTTTTTCTCAAACCTTATAGCCTGAGAGGCCACTTAGTCTGCAAATGTGGAGGAGAAAATGGCCATAGCTTTGGAAATGATCTGCTCAAGATCAATTGTGGGTGGATGAGATGTAGATGGAGAAGGAGATGGAGGGATCTCTTCTTGGATAGGGGAGAGAGGATGGTAAACATCAGGTGAGAAGTGAATTGATGGTGGTGGAGGTGGAGCAGTCTGATGATCTGGAATGAGGGTGGATGGTAGTTGATAGGTTAGATGAGGAGATGGCTCAGGTGCTGAAGTGGATGGGACCTATTGTTGTTGTTGTTACAGTTGTTGTTGTGCTGGAGTGTCTTCCTGATGGATATCTGGAATTGTGTCCAGTGGAGGTGGAGAGTGAGGAGGAGGGATAACATCCCTTGGAGGGTCTGGTGAGTGCCTTTTTGTCACTTGAGGAGGAGGAGATGGAGGAGGAGAAGGAGCAGACTGACCAGGCTTTAGAATCTGCCTGGTCCACTTGAAGAAGATCCCAATATTTATCCTATTACTAGGAGGTATGGGAACTCCTTTGGATTTGCAGATGCTTGGATAATGTTGAAAGAGCACTTGGCTCATCATTCTCATGTAAGCATTTTCTTTGTGGGCATATTTGTGCCCTATCATCTTCAGAAGACATCTCCCCCAATTTATCTTCTTCTTCAGAACAAGTGCTCCCATTATCTGAAGTTGTTGCTTAGGAATAACATCATGTGCAGAAATTTTACATAACATACCTTTCCTACTATATCTGCCAGAAACCCGTGTTCTTCTCCAAGGTCAATCTTCTTTAGATTGATGGGCTTGTCCTTCTTGAACTGCATCAGTTCCAGGTCTCACTTAATCTCATCCCCTGTTAGTTCATCTGACTCACTTCCAGTTTGAAGATCATATGTTTGATTTAGTAGTTCCTTTGTTATCAGAATATCTGTGTCAGATATTTTTCCCATAAGAGAACCATCCTCTCCTATCTGAACATTATATTTGAATTCAGTTAGCTCGATATCCAGGATCTTGCATCTTGTGGATATCAGCTTGGTTAAGCCTGCATCTTGGAATAGACCAAGAATGACCTTGAAACTCTCAGCAGCTGCTCTGAAAGAATCAACATCCACGTCAAATCCTGAGTTAATCTTGGGTGGCACCATTGATTGAGATTGGATGTACCTACAAAGGCAGAGAAAATGAGAGAGAGAATGGGAGGCACAGAAGGCAAGAGAGAAAGAGGAGGAAAATTCTAAAGCGCAATGATTTCGACGCTGAAGTTGCTTAAAAGAAGATGATTCGTCGCAACTTAGGGTTTATGTCGACGCAGCGTCGATAAAGATTAGTATTTGGCAAGCAGAAATAAGTCGAGAATGCTTTTAGAAGCAATTCTGGGTGGGCAGCCAATTCGATGTTGCGTCGAATCATATTCGACGTTATCCAGTCGACGCACTAGCTTTCTGGAAATTATCCACCAAACCTTAAGTCGACGTAGTCTAGTCGACGTTACGTCGATTTCCAATCGACGTAACTTCAGATTTAACCAGAAATTAATAAGTCGACGTATGCGTCAATATGAACTTGGCGCTCCGTCGAATTCTATTCGAAATGTCTTCTATGAGTGCTTCTTGACGTTAGCATTGAGTAGAATTCGATGGTACGTCGATTTCTATTCGACGCACCTCTTAATAAACAGATCTATTTCTTTAGAAGATTCTTGCTGTTCTTCCCAGCAATTTTATTTATTGAAAATAGATCATAATATAATGTAATTAATATTAAGGAGGATTCAAAGTAGAAATTACTCCCTTGAATAAGTATTGTTCCTTAATCAAAATCTACATCTTTCTTCCCACTCCATTTTCTCCTGAGTGGGATCCTAACTCATCCTGCACAGGTAATTCAAACATTAGAAGGAACCCAGGTTACCTTGGGCCCTTTGCTATTACCATTGTAGGGTTCAATGAAAGAATAAAGGGGTCTTTCATGATACCCTTTGGGATGATGGGGAATGGATTTCCCAAACCTCTTATCCTGATACTTGAAGTCAGTATAAAATGTATCAAAATATTACGAATCAGCAGAATGTTTGATTATCCTAGATTTTGTTTTTGCCTATTGGTTTTTCTTATTTAACTTCTCTAAATTGTTCTTCCCTAGAGGCTTTTCCTTTTTATTTAGGTTTGCCTTTTTAGTTTTGTCTATCCTATCTGGATGATTGTTATCACTATCCTTGGATGATACACTCTTCTCACTTAATTGATATTCACTAGGTCTAACAAATGGCACTGGATTTTTCCAGGCTGGTTTCCTAGATGTTTCTGTGCTAGTGGAGGGCTCTGCTCCTAATCCTAGGTGATTAATGTTGGATCGGTAGGCGCCCTTAGAGGGGGGGGGGGGGTGAATAAAGGTCTTAAAAACATAAATTATATTTTGAAATACTTGCTTATGATAAGAAATCAAAATAGTGATTTTGTTTAAAGATCTAAATTGTTTTATAATAAAGGAGAGGATAATAAACAATTTAGAGAAATGAAGAACAAATCAATTTTATTACACAAAGAGAGACATGATTATTATTAATAAAATTGATTACAAAATTTTGATTTCAATGAAGCTAGAAATCAAAACGAAATATGAAAGACTCTTTTTGTTTTCTATACCGACTCGTATCCCCACGAACCGGTTGGCTTTAGTCGTTCCTTCCCCGGATATGGCCTCAAGCCGCTCTAGCCAACCCTTCCCCGGATATGGCCTCGGGCACCCCCTAGACCTACACCCGAGACCTAGTCGCCAACACGAGGCGAATTTCTGCCCTAAGTCCTATCCAGACCTAGTCGCCAACACGAGGCGAATTTACTACACGATTTAAAATAGAAGATGTGAAATAAAAAGACAATAATATAAAACTCCCTCTATGTGGATTTCTTGGAGAAGTAGACGAAGACCCATCGAGTATGATCGTAGTCGATGCGGTCTTTCATCACGATGATGACGCATGTTGAAATCTTCTCCACGGATCTCCTTAAGGCTTCATAGATTTGTGGGAGTATCTCTCTGAACCTTCCTCTCTATGTTGTGGCACGAAGCTCTAGAATTTAGGATCTCAAGAGGATGATGAAGACGGATCCAAGGGGGCCATTTTATAGCCTTAGTGCTAGCGCCTGCGCTAGTGCTACCGCCGGCGCTATCCCATTTTAGGACATATTCTGCGCGACAGAATCTTCAATCCGAGGAAACATTTCTCCCTTGCCTTCTGTGCTCCGCGCTACCGCCTGCGCTATCGGATACCGCCAGGCGCTAGCTCCTATATTTGCTCCCAGAATTACGCTATTCATCGCTAGCGCCGGGCGCTAGGTACTACCGCCGGCGCTAGTGGGAGTGTTGGATTTGATGGCTCAAATTTGGGGGCAACCTTCTTATGTAATCCTTGAGTCAAATGGACTTTGTTTTCCTACACACTTAAACACACAAGATCAAATACACATAGGATTTGTTATTCTCAAACATAGGAGATGCGAAAGACCATGTTCCAACAAACTCCCCCTTTTGATAATAACAAATCCATTAATGATAAATCAGTGCATTAATATGCATGATGAAACTTACTTGTGTGTGTGAGAGTGATGACTTAAGATAATTATTGATTTTAGCATTTAGAATTGCTCCCCCTAAATACATGCTCCCCCTAAGTGAATGCTCCCCTAATATGTAAGCTATCATTTTAATTAATCATGTTAGTTTTCTTTTTTGATAGCGGAATATATTTATCATGTTGGTTCTCCCCCTTTTGTTATTAGCAAAAGTGGGTAAGGAAGCAAAACACAGAAAAGTTTTGATTTACAAGATAAAGGCATGATCGAGCTTTTTAGAGAGAATGAAATGATAAGGAGTTTTAGAATAATTTTTATAGAGATAGATCAGAGTTTTTAGCTTGAAGATGAACAATATGACATTTGCTAAGTAATCATATTATAATGTTAGTTTTCTCCTTTATATAAGAGTTTTAAGCATAAAAAGGTAATGATTTCCAAATAACCAATCTACCCAGACAATATATCTACACCCTAGCCCCGTACTAAGTGATGGATGGGCATGAGGAGCTGCAAACATGCCGTAGGTTGGGGTGTTAGTCCCATATGCAAACACTAGACAAAACTCAACCTAGCACTCTTTCCCCCTAGTGCCTCACAAGGCCCTACTGGAACCCTCCCCGGTTAAGGACAAGACATGACTAGAGATAAAGGTTATCTAATGTCTACAACCCTACGCCTCTGCTATGGTGAGATATGTAATCATGAATAATAGTTATTGGAAACATTAATCATTTAATTCTAATGATACGCTCATATCCTATGGGTTTATATTTTTATTTGAAATTTTTTAAGGAAAAAAAATCATGGAGCTAATTTGAAATCCATTAATAAATCAGAGTTTTAGTATTACAATTTTTTCATAGAAATAAATTAGAGTTTTTAGCATAAAAAATATTCTTGTTTAAAGCAACCAATATAAAGTTTACCAAGCAAGTCTACCACTTGTTGAAAGAAAGGAATGTTAAGATTCAAGTGAGGATGCACACAAAATAAAAGACTTTAAATAAGCATGAAAGTGCAAGGTAAAACAATTATATGTTTAAGATGCGGAAGACTTATCGAAATACAAGAAACATCTTATTGTAATCAATGATGATGCATAAAAAGATATATGAGTTAAATTTCATAAAGAAGATGTTTTTGTAAATCATTGTTCAATTAAAATCTTTAAGTTAAATAATAAAGTAACCAAGCATGAAATAATGTTATCAAAAAGAGATTACTACAATGTTATTTTAATTCATAATTTCAAAACATACCAAACATTATAGAAAGCATGCTAGGTTATCTAGTGCATTTCATAAATAAAGAATAGTATAGAATTAGCATTAGGATCCAATACTCATGAGAAGAAGTGTTATGGAAGATAAGGATGTGCATATAAGTGTATTTTGAATAGAGTAAACAGATGTTTTAATCAAAAATACAAGAAATATGTAAAGTAAAGAGCACAATAAAACACAAATAGTTTTACTTCCACAAACTTCAATGCACACAAAAAATGTACAACTACCAAGGTGCTTTGCACACACAATGCTCATTAAGACTTATCAGGGTGCAAAGTAGTGCTTGGGGGATCACATATTTTATTTTATTTTAATGTTGAGACTAGTGATCCGGTGTACTTAAGAGTAAGTGGTTTTTATTTTGAAAGAAAGATATGGTTTGCACAAGAAACTTTACTATTCTTTCCAAGGTGCTCAACCTCACAACTCTTATTAAGACTTATCAGGAGGTTCAAGTAGTGCTTGTTGGAGTTATCTTTGTCACTTTATTTTATGATTTTTGTTTTGTACAAAGTTCTGCGAATACACTTGTTTTGCAAACCAATATAATTTATGAAAACATAACCACTTTTCTTAACTTTTAAAAGTGCAAACAAAGGTTGTGTAGGTAAGATACTTGTGTAGTTTTAATTCATTGTACTATTACAAAACATACACAAGCATTCTTAGATTAAAAACATATGTAGACAATGCCAAAATAAGTGAGTGAATAAATACCATTATCAAACATAAAACATTTACTCATACTTAGAGGCATGCTAAGCTTGGTTCTACAACTTTTACAATATAATTTATGCACATGAGTTTAGAAGTATCAAGGCATGATAAAGACAATGTTCAAAGTAGTTTGAAAATATGAATCACAACATTGTAGAAAGTCTTAAATGATAGAAGATATCATGCTTGATTTTCTCAATAAAGTCCATACAGTATTTTTGATATTTTTGTGAAATAATTTTAATTTAAAGTTTAAACTCTTATAATTTGATCTTGGACTTCCCGAGGTCTACCCTGTGAGAGGTTCGCCCGGTACTAGGAGATGTGATGGAATGATTGCCCAAATCTCTCTTTCGCAAGATACATGTAAGTAGAAAATGTAAGTTCAAGAAAATACTTGTTCATACTTGTTTTTGTTTTGTATTTTTGTATTTGATTTTTGCATATAGAAATCAAACAAATAACCAAAGAAAGGAAGTAAGAAAAAATATTTTTTTTTGTAATTTGGTTTTTGTAAATTTTTATTTTAAATTTTCAAAAATCAATTATAGGCATAGATGCAAAAATGAGTAGTACATATAAAATAATATATTTTTATTGATTTTATAGAATTTTAAAATTTTAGAAAATCAGAGACTTGAGCTAGCGTCGGCGTTAGTTTCTAGCGCCTGCGTTAGCTCACAGAGAGTGCTTATTTTAATCATATAGCCTAGATTTTCTTTGATTTTGCTTCCGATTTTTCTTAATTATGTTTGTGCAATGTAAGGCTTGTCTAATGAAGTGAAGAGACGAGAAGAAATTGCAAAAAGATGCGGAAGTTAAAATTTTAGTACATGGGTTTCATCTTCATTAAAGTTTCATATTCATTAAACCTTAATTGTTGAGTTTTGCACAACATATGCATGAGTGAAATGATCATAAATGAGTGAAATAATATTCATGCAATTTTTCAGTTCCGGTTTGACATGATTATGATTAAACATATTAGGGGCAATTAAAATGACGCAAATATATTATATCCCTAAGCAAAACTTGCGCATTTTATAAATTTAGCCTAATACCCCTAAAATACCTTTTAAATCCATTTTGACACTTATTTCATTTAGTCTTAATAATATCATATGACAAATTTAGTTTTTCAAAATTTATATGACTTTTTAGGAAATGGATTTAGAAGGATAAATATAAAAGGGATAAGTAGATCACTTGAAAAATGACATGACTTTTTATTCAACTTTATTCAATTTGATTTATTTATGAATTTTGGTTTAATTTGTGAAAGTCATATCACAAGTTATATAAAGTGATCATATCATGATGGTTCAACAAAAAAGGAACATAAACAAAAAAATAGGTTAGGCATATCATAAAGTAGATTGATGATATTTCATTTTTAGTTGATTTCTACTTCATGCAAATGATTGGATACTAATGAATGAGAGTTTTAGGTATCCAAAGAGGATAGGGTGTGACGGTTCCTTTGGGTACCCAAATACATCGTGTTTGCTTTTCGGGAGATATGATTGAATGGGCCCTTTTTAGTGGAGTTAGTGTTTCATTCTTAACTTTGGGCCTCCATTCAAACCTTGGTTTAATATTGTTTTTATTTGTCAAATTTCCATGATGATTTTGTAAAGCATTGTTTATAGGAAATTTGTGAACATTTAATTTTATGTTGGGAGAAACATGATTTTGTAAATAATGGTGATTTTGACTTTGATTTACAAATACTTTGTGTTTCTTACTCCCATTATTTGTCTTGGTTAACATATTCATATTCAACATACTTGTAGGTATTTCTTGATATTGTGAATTTTTATTTATAAATTTCATAAGCAAGTTGATTTTTGTTTTTAATTCATCATTCTTAATTTTTAAATTATGTCTAGCTTTATTAGAAGCGATTGTGCTATTTTTAAGAATAGAAATAATTGAATCAATATGATTTTGATAGTTATTTCTATATTCATCAAATGTTTCATCCATCTCTTTAATTTTAATTTTATAGTCTTTACATTTAGCACAATCATTTTTCAAGGATGAATTTTCTAAACATAATCTTTCATTTTGTTCTTTTATAAAAATAATTTCCTTTTCAAGTTCCTTAAATTTTTCCTTAATATTATTACAATCAAAACAAGGTTTTGTATTTTCAATTGAAGTGATATGGGTAAAGCTAGGTAAATCAAAATTTGATTCTACTTTAACTTTTGCTTTTACATCTTTATTTTCTAAGCGCAATTTTTTATTAGTAATTTTCAATTTCTTGATCTTACGTTTAGCCATTTTTAGTATATTGAAACTAGAGATAGAAGTTATCACACAAGAGGAAGAAATAGACTTTCTTACAACGCTATTGGAAGAGGCAGAATGTGAGCATGAAGTTACTTTGTCATCTTTTAGGCCTTCCTCCATCATAGATGAATTTTCATCTTCTTTTTCTCTTGATGTATTGCTATGAGAGAGATCTTCTTGAATAATGGTGGATGCTTGTATGTCCTTCTCCTCCTGTGTTTGTTCCATACTTGCGAGAGGAAGATCATAAGTTATCTCAAGAAAATTCCATATCTCGTATGCAGTAGGAAAAGTATGAATGAGTTTGGAAATATTTTGATCTAAAGCACAAAATAGACTATTCATAGATTTTGCATTTAAAACCATTTCGTTTTTATTTAATATGCTATATGACTTTTTAATAGTAATATTCCAAACTTTTTCATCTAAAGCTTTAAGAAAATTTTCCATCCTTTAAAATTTCTTCCTTCAAATAAAGGTGGTGCTAGTGATTTTCCTTCTTCATAAAAATTTACCCCACTAGTAGAAGCGAGATCATGAGACGCCATTATTCTTGGTTGTTAAGCCGATTGGAATAACCTGCCTCTGATACGACTTGTTGGATCGGTAGGCGCCCTTAGAGGGGGGGGTGAATAAGGGTTTTAAAAACTTAAATTATATTTTGAAATACTTGCTTATGATAAGAAATCAAAATAGTGATTTTGTTTAAAGATCTAAATTGTTTTATAATAAAGGAGAGGATAATAAACAATTTAGAGAAATGAAAAACAAATCAATATTATTACACAAAGAGAGACATGATTATTATTAATAAAATTGATTACAAAATTTTGATTTCAATGACGCTAGAAATCAAAGCGAAATATGAAAGAATCTTTTTGTTTTCTATACCGACTCGTATCCCCACGAACCGGTTGGCTTTAGCCGTTCCTTCCCCGGATACGGCCTCAAGCCGCTCTAGCCAACCCTTCCCCGGATATGTCCTCGAGCACCCCCTAGACCTACACCCGAGACCTAGTCGCCAACACGAGGTGAATTTCTGCCCTAAGTCCTACCCATACCTAGTCGCCAACACGAGGCGAATTTACTACACGATTTAAAAGAGAAGATGTGAAATAAAAAGACAATAATATAAAACTCCCTCTATGTAGATTTCTTGGAGAAGTAGACGAAGACCCACAGAGTATGATCATAGTCGATGTGGTCTTTCGTCACGATGATGACGCCTGTTGAAATCTTCTCCACGGATCTCCTTAAGCCTTCATAGATTTGTTAGAGTATCTCTCTGAACCTTCCTCTCTATGTTATGACACGAAGCTCTAGAATTTAGGATCTCAAGAGGATGATGAAGACGGATGCAAGGGGTCCATTTTATAGCCTTAGTGCTAGCGCCTGCGCTAGTGCTACCGCCTGCGCTATCCCATTTTAGGACATATTCTGCGTGACAGAATCTTCAATCCGAGGAAACATTTCTCCCTTGCCTTCTGTGCTCCGCGCTACCGCCTACGCTATCGAATATCACCATGCGCTAGCTCCTACTATATGTGCTCCCAGAATTACGCTATTCATCGCTAGCGCTGGGCGCTAGGTACTACCGTCGGCGCTAGTGGGTATGATCATAGTCGATGTGGTCTTTCGTCACGATGATGACGCCTGTTGAAATCTTCTCCACAGATCTCCTTAAGCCTTCATAGATTTGTTGGAGTATCTCTCTGAACCTTCCTCTCTATGTTATGACACGAAGCTCTAGAATTTAGGATCTCAAGAGGATGATGAAGACGGATGCAAGGGGTCCATTTTATAGCCTTAGTGCTAGCGCCTGCGCTAGTGCTACCGCCTGCGCTAGTGCTACCGCCTGCGCTATCCCATTTTAGGACATATTCTGCGCGACAGAATCTTCAATCTGAGGAAACATTTCTCCCTTGCCTTCTGTGCTCCGCGCTACCGCCTACGCTATCGAATATCACCATGCGCTAGCTCCTACTATATGTGCTCCCAGAATTGCGCTATTCATCGCTAGCGCTGGGGGCTAGGTACTACCGTCGGCGCTACTGGGAGTGTTGGATTTGATGGCTCAATTTTGGGGGCAACCTTCTTATGTAATCCTTGAGTCATATGGACTTTGTTTTCCTGCACACTTAAACACACAAGATCAAATACACATAGGATTTGTTATTCTCAAACATAGGAGATGCGAAAGACCATGTTCCAACAATTAAATCTCATAGAGAGATTTTCTATGATATCCTTGAGCTTCTGACTCCTCCCATTGAGTGAGTCCTCAAAGGCCATTGCCTTTGCTAGCTCTTCTTTTAGATTTGTGTTTTTCTCTCTAAGATTAATCAATTCTAACTCTTTATTATTAAGTTCATTAGTTAGATTCTGATTTATTAGGAGTGTTTCATTTTTCTTAAGATTCTCTAATTCAGTTTTAGTTGTGTTTAACTCATTTTCTACCCTAAGATGTTCAATGCAAAAATCTTTGAAGCATGATTTAAATCTTATGAAGTAAAATCTAATTCATCAAAGACAGATGATACATGATCATCTTCATCATCTGATGTCATCCCAAGAGCCATCACGCAGGCTGCCACTGCTTCTTCTTCATCATCACTCTCAGATGAGGATGAGCTCACTTCCACTTCTGAATCACTCCAGGTTTCAGCAATGAAACCCTTTGCTTTGTTCTTGTCCTTCCCTCTGAAGGACTTCTTCTTCTTCTTCTCCTCTTTGCTGTTGCTTCTTTCCCTCTGCTCTTGTGGGCATTCAGGGGCAATGTGCCCAGGTTTGCTGCAGGTATATCAAATAATCTCCTTCCTGGGAGTTTTACCATACTTGGGCCTTGAGTCCCTTTCTTTTCTCCTTAAGTCCTCAGTCTTCACCCGCTTCTTGAATCTTTTTGCCAGCAGACTGAACATTTCATCCTCAGGAGTGGAGGACTCTCCTTCAGCATCTTTCAGAGCAAGGCTCCTTTGGGTAGGAGCTGGAGTCATTTCCCTTTCTTCTGATTCAGCCCTATTCTTCAGCAACATCTCATATGACTTAAGCTTTCCTAGCAAAGCTTCAGTTGAGATTTCTCTGTGGCACATGGACTCTCTAATTGCCTAGATTCTGGAATTCCATGAGCTAGGGAAGCACATAAGGATTTTATCATTAACTTCAGTCAAGGATATCTCCTTATCTAAGCCTCTGAGCTCATTAATGATAATACTAAATCTGTCATATATAGTAGCCATAGACTCTTCAGCTTTCTTTTGAAAGTTCTCATACTGGGATATGAGAAGGGACTTTCTGTCCTTCCTTTCACCAGCACTTCCTTCCACCATTATGGTGAGTGAGTCCCAGAGTTCCTTTGCTGATTGGCACTCAACAACTTTCTGGAAAATGTCATCTGACATTGTTGACACCAGAATATTCATGGCCTTGGCATCACATGCCTTGACCTTCTTCTCAGCCTCTGTCCATTCCTTCCTTGGGACAGCCTTAGTTGTTGAAGTTTTTCCTTCCTTTTGTCTGACTGGAGCAGGAGGACCTGTGAGAAGGACATTATAGATGTCTTCATCAATTGAATTCATGTATAGCCTTATCCTGGCCTTCCAGAGTGTGAACTTGTTTAAGTTACACACTGGGGGTCTTGTGGAAGCATAATCCTTAGAATTCATTTTCTGTATAAAATATTATTATAGAAAAGAAATAAGAGTAGGAGGTCTTTTTGATCAAGGTGTTAACCTCTTAATGATCAACCTCCCTCTGATACCAATTGAAAGTGCACAGTGTGCCTCAGAGAATCCTCTAGAGGGGGGGGGGGGGGTGAATAGAGATTTAAAAAAATAATCCTATTCTAGTTGTGCAAATACAATAAACCTAAATATTATGCTTCTCAAGGTATACCTCAGAATAATGGGGCTGCAATTTAAGTAATTAATTAAAAGATAGAAAATGAAATCTAGTCTATAAGGGACAACACAGAAAATCAATCCAGAAGACACACATGATTTTTTATAGAGGTTCCCCAAACTATGGGTACTCCCCTCTTCTACCACCTGGTAGGGATGCACCACTGTGCCTGAGTCTTTTGATAAGGAGACTCTTAGAACCACTGATATTTTGACAAGGAGATCATGAACTACCAGATCTTTTGATAAGGAGATCTTAAACCACCAGATCTTTTGATAAGGAGATCTTGAACCACTGAATACTTTGAAGAGGGATTAACAAAACGCTTCTACAGAAGGGAAGTAGAAGGAGAAGGAAGGAGAGGAAGAGTGTAGGAATTCTATTTTCAGAATTCTTATGATTGTTGTATAAGGAACAACTTCTTGTATCTTCTCACAGGATCTGCTCTTGATGAACTTTTGCTTATGATGGTGATGTTTTGCAGAAGCTATGATTGTTAGATCCTTCTATCTTCTTCCTGATTAAACTGGATCTGCTCTTGATAAACTTCTGCTTATGATGGCGATGATTTGCGGAAGCTATGAATGTCAGATCCTTCTATCTTCTTCCTGATTGAACTCTTGGCTGCTATAAGATTGTGTTGATGAGCAGCCTTGTTCTATTTTGTTCTTAGAGAGAAGGAGAGCAGCAGGAATTCCTTCTCTGTATTATCTTCTATTAGGGTTCCTGTGAGAGAGAGAGGAAGAAGAAGGAGACCCAATAGAACAGTGTGGCCGATTCTGATCAGTGCTCTAGTTTTCTCTTTCTTCTGTTCCCTTTTATTGTCTCACTATTGAATTTGAATTTGTTTCCCTTTTAGGTAAGTCCTGAAGGGTATATTTGTCTAGACAATAAAACCTTCCTTCCTTCTTTAATTCCCGACCCGTCCACCAACATTTAGGCTTGTTTCCAAGAAAGCTTTTCTCTGACCTCAGTTAATTCTTTATTCCATTTGAGGCAATTAAGGAGCCGTTGGGGAACGAACTTGAGAGAGGCGGGCCTTGAGAGCGGGTCAAGAATGACAGCTGAAAAGGTTTCCCTTTTCAAACTCTATTCGACGCAGCGTGGAGTTTACTTCCTCTCTTATCGACGCACCTTCGAGTTCTTGTAGGAGCAGCTTCGAATTCATCCCTGCTCTGACTGAACTCTGCTAGTCGACGTTGCTTCGATACCCAATCGATGTAACCGTCGAGTTAATTTCTTGGATCTGAACTTCATTATCTGCGTCGAGATGAAGTCGACTTTGCGTCGAGATGAAATCGACGTTGCGTCGACTTTAGATTACTTCGACAGATACTTCCTTCTGCGCTGAGTTGAAGTAGAAGCTGCGTCGACTTCCTTATGTGCTCCGACAGGGCCATGGCCTCTGCGTCGATATCTATTCGACGTACCGTCGACTTGGAATACTTCGACAGAAGGGTGAACTACTTGGACCTCTAGTCAGAGTAGCTTCGACAATAATTCGATGTTGCGTCGATTTCTATTCGACGCAACTGTTAACTTTCCCCATATTTTGCTTCTCTTGATCTGGTCTTGACACCCTAGGTTGAGTGTGACATCCTAAGACATCTAATGACCAGATTACCCACACTATACAATGGGTAATTCAATCTTAAGAAGTAAAATCACTTTTAGGTAATTTGTTAAGTTAAATCAAAGGGGTTTTTCCTAAGAAAGATGACTTCGGTACGAGTGGTGATTGCGTTGGCAGCTAGCCAAGGGTGGAAGATTTGGCAACTCGACATAAAGAATGCTTTCTTGTATGGCGAGATTGACAAGGATATCTTCATGGTTCAACCACCGGGGATATGTATCGGGAGTCCATCCAGGACACGTCTGCAAGCTCAAGAAGGCTCTTTATGGGTTGAAGCAAGCGCCTCGGGCGTTGTATGGGAAGATCACAGAATACCTCCAGTTCTGTGGATATTTTGCTTCAGATTCAGACTCGAGTCTGTTCGTAAAGAAGATCGGGGAGCTGCAAGTCTTTCTGTTGTATGTTGATGACATGATCATCACGGGGAACTCGGAGGCTGAGGTAGCTAAACTTCGGGCTGACTTAGCTATCTTGTTCGAGATGAAGGATCTGCGGGAGCTTCACCATTTCCTTGGACTCAAGGTGGGGAGGAAAGAAAGCGGCGTGCTTGTTTCCTAGAAGGGCTATGCGGAATGGATCGTGAAGCGATTCGACATGGAAGGTGGGAAGAGCAGCTCTACTCCACTGGAGGTTGGTCTAAAACTTCAGCGTGATGAGGAGAGGATTCTTCCTGATCCATTGTTTTTCTGGGCTCTTGTTGGGAGTCTAATATACTTGACGATTACTAGGCCAATATTGCCTATGCAGTTGGTAGGGTAAGTCGGTATATGGCGGAACCACGAAAACCTCATCTGATAGTTGCAAAGAGTATTCTAAAGTACGTAAAGTAGACCTCATACATGGGTCTCCTTTATGGGAGAGACACGGGCTTTTGTTTGCATGGATATATGGATGCCGATTATGAGGGAGATTCTAACGATCGGAAGTCGACGTCTGGTTATGTTTTCTTATGCGGATCGACAGCTATTTCATAGTGTAGCAAGAAGCAGGAATCTGTGTCCGTCTCTACCACTGAAGCGGAATACAAGGCCTCAACCTTGGCAGCTCAGGAAGCCATCTCCCTTAGGTGGTTGGTGGAAGACATCCATAAGGAGGTTCGAGGTCCTACTATGTTGTGTGGTGACAACAAGAGTGCTCTCAAACTGATTAATAATCCAGTCTATCACGCACAGACTAAGCACATGGAGATCGAGCATCATTTCATTTGGGAGAAGGTGCTGGAAGGATCTCTGGTGGTTGAGCATGTGCGGAGTAAGGACAATGTCGCTGACATCTTCACGAAGCCACTGACGAAGGGACCATTTGCCCAGTTACGAGGAATGCTTGGGCTGACTTCCACTTCCCACTTCAAGGGGAGTGTTGAATTTTTGAAGTGTAAGTGAAGGTCGGACGGTCTGAGCATCAGACCTGGTGGTCTGGTAAACCGCGGAGGTCGGGAGGTCTGGAAGGAAGACCGCGCGGGTTGTCTTCCCATAGTGGACTGGCGGTTAGCCAGTGGAAGATGGCTTTGATTCTTCAACCATCTGGGGTCAGCTATCTGGTTGTAATCAGGTGGTTAGCATTCATAGTTACCTCTAGATGTTGGTGCTCTTGCGAGTTCTCTCCTCGTGAGCTGACAAGTTTTTGCTGGTTTTGCTAAGGTTTGCGAGTAGTCTGTGGCTTGTTATTAAATCGACGAACTGTTCGGCATGGTTAACTCAGTAAGCTGCGCGAGTTGTTTGCTTCCCGCTGATGATGTGGGCAGTTATCCTGTCGTATAGGTGGTGATTGCACTCCTCACCTCTACTATAAATAGGACCCCCAGATCGAAGGAAAAAAGGACAAGAACAGCAGTGGAGAGTTCGGTAGCAGCCAGCGGCGGGTAGCAGCAGGAGGTCGCGATTAGAGACAAGGCAGTTTTCTCTTTGGCTCGTTTCAGCTTTTAATAAAGGATCAGTACGTGGTG
The DNA here is from genome assembly GCA_033032865.1 of Dactylorhiza incarnata. Classification (NCBI taxonomy): domain Eukaryota; kingdom Viridiplantae; phylum Streptophyta; class Magnoliopsida; order Asparagales; family Orchidaceae; genus Dactylorhiza; species Dactylorhiza incarnata. Next base: position 1,972,783 of record JAWHQI010000092.1, read on the forward strand.
GTTAGGCGGTTTGCCTTTGCCGGACTGTTGTGTGTTCAGTTCTTCAGTAGCTTTTTCGCGGTTGGAAGCGGCCAGGTGACTGCGGTCAGGTGGGCTTGCTTGGGCGGACAGAGTGAGCATTGGAATAACGAGCAGACCGCGTGTTGAGTTGCGGGTTGGTGATTTCACGGTTAGTCGCCTGGTCAGCTTGACGACCTGGCAGTTTGCGTAGATAGCTTTGTTAGCAGGGTGGTTTGGCGGGTTGCTTCTTTGTAACCGCCATCTTCTTGTGGTTGTTTCTTTTTCTACTCATCTGGCGTTCTGATAAATCATGTCTCGCAATGTACAGAAGATAGTTAATACAAGATTTTTCTTATTCCTTCATTGTTTCTGGTTTCTCGTGCTTGGTATAGTTGAAGTGTTCCTGCGACCTAGTTCCCGTTTTTCCTCTTATTAGAAATTTTCAACAGAATGTCCATTGGATAATGAATCTCTCTTTCTATTTCTATTTACGACCCGTCAATCTGAATTTGAATAACTTCCAAGAATGTCTTTGTTGTTTCTCCTGGGTACTTTATTCCATTCTCGGCAATAAATGAGCTGTTAGACTTTGAATTTTATCCTTGGATACCTTCTGAAAATTATCAAAAAAGGACAACAAAAAATGTTCTATTTATGTCTGTATTCGACGTAACGTCAAATTCATTTTCCTTCTAGTCGATGCACCTCCGAGTTCTAATATAAGATGTTTCAAATTCCGCTAGCTTTAAACTGAACTCAGATATCGATGTTGCGTCGAATCATTATCGACATATTCGTCGAGTTGATGACTTGGACATTGAACTTCATCTTCTGTGTCAACTTCAAGTCGCAGTTGCGTCGACTTCTAATATTGCTTCGACTGACTCTGTCTTCTGCGTCGAGTACATCTCGATGTTGCATCGAATTGGACTTCAGTCTGAGTTACTTCTACTTGTATTCAAAGTTGCTTCGACTTTCAGTCGAAGTTGCATCGACTTCTATTCGACGCAAGTTTAACTCAACTGATATTTGTGCTTATTTTGGACAGGTCTTGACACTCTAGTGTGAGTGTGATATCTTAGGACATCTACTGACCAAATTACCCTCTCTATACATCATGGGTAACACATCCTAGATTATGAAATCACTTGTAGGTAATTTGTAAGATAAATCAAAGGGTGTTTTTCCCAATAATCTCCCCCTATTTATCTTATTAAATTTTACAGGTTATTTAAGTGATTTCAACCATACTATTAAATAAAAAGAACAGAGTACATACAAATATAACATAGCCACAAAATGACATCATTGCACATAAGCATAAATCAACATTATAAACTTCTAATTAAGCATATTGTCTTTCATAACTACATCTTCAACTATGCATACTGAGATGATATAATAGAAATTGTTTGTCTGCTGATTACCTGTATTGACTTATTCTTTTGGAGAGTGTTTCCTCTTCCTTGAGAAGAACAGAGATGTCACCTTTCTGGATGGAAATACAAGAGGCTCCTCCTCCTCTTCAGCAGTATTGATTTCTTCTTGATGAGTGTCATCTTCTTTGGGAGGCTCCCCCTGAGTTTGTGCTCCCTTTTCAGCAAACTGGGCAACCTCTTTAGCAATTTTTGTGACCTCTTCCGAGAGATATTCATTGATGAGGGGCTCCCCCTGAATTGATGCAAGCATCTCCCCCCGAGTTTGTGCAGGGAGCCACCCTGGATTTGTGCTTCCTTCTCTGGAGGCTGAACTGTGGTTTCTGGAATAATTTTGTTAAATTCAGTGACCTTGTCAGGATACTCATTTTCCTGAGCAGAAATATCAGCATTTTTGTCCTGGCCATTCTCTTTTTCTTGATCTGGCATTTCCTCCTTATGAAAATTATCCCCCTTCTGAACCTTACTTACAAGAGAGGTTAAGAAAGATTTAGTTACCATGGAGGAGGATACAATGGTTTTGAGTGCCAGAAGTGACTCATTTGATTCCTGCAATTCAATCTCCATCTAAGAATATTTTCTGTTGAATTTTCTGGCTTGAGTCAATAACAGATCAGCAAAAGTACCAGTGGCCAGCCCCAATACTTTAGAAATTATTTGATCAGTATTGAATGGTTCTATAGACTGGGAAGAAAAAGTAGTAAATGTGTCAACTGGAGGTATTTCTATTGAATCAACATGGATATCTATGAGATTGTGGAAGATAGGGGAATGCCCTTGATTATCTTCATTGATGTCTGGGAGATTTTCAACAAATGGGGTAATAGATGGTTGTTGTTGAAAATGTTGAAGTGGAAGTTTGTGAAGTTGGCGGTCGGGGGGGGGGGGGGGGGGGGGGGGGGGGGGGGGGGGGGGACCGCGCGGCCTGGTCTGACCGCACGGTCTTGCGGTCTCCTCTAGCGGTCTGACCTCTCTGGTCTAGCCGCGGGTTATTCGGCGTGACCGCTGTTCTTCTATCCATGGGTGCCGAGGTGAGGCCGCGCGGTCCGGTCGCATGACCGCGTGGCGAGCTGTCTTCTGTTTGGTGTAACCGCACGATCTGGTGCTTGTGATCGCGTGGTGGGGGCAGCCCGGTCTGGTGTCTATCCGGTTTCTTTGTGGTGCGCATGGACTAAGGTCTTCTTAGTCGCGCGGTCTCCGGTTTGTGTTCGCATGGCTGGTCTTTCGGCGATCAGCTGGCATATGCGGTCACAGGTGTTTGGTCGACTTGGCAGGCTATTGCCCTAGTCAGTCTGGTGTGTTCGCGGTCTCTGGAGGAGGTCAGGTGGCAAACACAGGTGGTGAGCATCATGACCAGGCGAGTTGTGATGATCACCCGGCTTCTGTTGAAGTCGGCGAGCTCACTAAGCAGGAGGATCTTTTGCTGGTCGCGCGGGTTGACCGGTCTGGTCGCGCGATCAAGGGGTGGTGATCCTATCTCATAGGGTGGTAACTGGATCAGATCTCACGCCTATAAATAGGAGCCACTGTAGCAGCAAAAAAAAGCACCAAGTGTAAGCTGAGCTCGCGTCCTGTTCTTGCGGTCTCTTTTTTGTGACCGGCCGGTTAGCTGATCGAACTTGTTTTGTGCAGCTTCTGCGGATTGTGCGGGTAGCAGCGGTCACCTCCTCTTCTGAAGGTGTTTGGGCGGTCTCGCGGCTTGCTGTGCGGGTTGCTGGTGTTCGGGAGGATCAGTGGAGTTCGGGAGTTCTCGAGGTTCTCAGTTGGTGTTGTTCAAGGCGCAGGCAGGCAGTTCGGACGGTCTTGTTTTTTAGCCGGGAGGACTGTCAAGTCGAGCGGTCAGGCGATCTCATTTGGCAGACCGCTGGTTTTCCTTTCAGCTGTTTTTCTCTTCTGTTTTTATGTACTGGCTAAATCATGTCTCGCCATGTATACCTCGCCATGTAATGAAGAACTTTGCTTGATCAATAAAGATTGTGTTTGTTTCATGTACTTCTGGTTGATTGGCTTGAACTTTTAGTTATACAATTCCTGCTCACTCCTAGATCTACGGAAAATTTCACATGGCATCAGAGCTAGGTTGGAGTAGATAGAGCAGTGAATAACTAAAAGCTGCCATCGCCTTTGTGAAGAAGGAACCAGTGGTAGAGCCATGGAAGTAAGGGGTCTTGGAATTGAGATGCTTACATCGACTAACTTTAAGAAGTGGAAGTCGTGTATGCAAAGTTATCTTTTGGGTGAGGACCTTTGGGAGGTGGTCGGAGGAGAGAGCACAGAGGAAGTTATCCTGATTGGGGACAATAGTCATGAGGTGAGGAACTGGAGGCGGATAAATGCCAAAGCAGAGTTTGCTCTGAAGAGGGCAATATCACCTGACCTGTTTGATCACATCTTGGGGTGTGGATCAGTTGCAGAGATCTGGAGAGCCCTGGATGGGCTGTTTAACAAGAAAAATGTAGCGAGGCTACAGTTTCTGGAGAATGAGCTTGCCAGATCGGCTCAAGGAGATCTTTCCATCTCTACGTTCTTCTTGAAGATGAAGAACTTGTGCGCCGAGATTTCAGCACTGGATCCTGATGAGCCAATTTCTGAGGCGAAGCTGAAGAGGCACATCATCCGTGGCTTGCAGAAGGAATATGTTTCCTTTGTGACGTCAGTGCAGGGTTGGGCAAATCAACCGTCTCTGCTGGAGCTGGAAAATCTGCTTGCTTCGCAGGAGAGTCTGGCAAGGTAGATGGCGGGGGTGTTAGTGTCTGGGGGAGATGGCGAGGTTCTCTTCACGGGAAAGAAGAAGAAGTGGGATAAGAAGAAGACCGCTGGAGGAGGCAATGGGCCTTCAACTTCTGGATAGCAGGAGAGGGGCTATGCTCCTAAGGATGAAGGGAAGAAGAAGGGAGAAGGACCCAAGTGCTTCAGATGCGGGAAGCTTGGTCATATCAGGAAAGATTGCCGAGTGAATCTTCAGCCGGGGCATGTTGCTGCAGGAAAGGAGGAAGTTGAGGCCAGACAGAATGATGGAGGATGGGGAGGAGCCTTCTCGTCTTCTGTTGGAGCTGCGTCTCCTATCAACTATCAGGAGGACTGGATCGTGGACTCGGGGTGTGCTCATCGCCTCACCGGGGATGAGTCAGGTAATGATGCCATTATTACTGCTGATAATACCGTGCTAAGTGTCAAGAAGGTGGGGGTTGTTTCCTTGGGCAGTGATAGAGGGCCGCTTACATTGAAGAGTGTCTATCATGTGCCTGGAATGAGGAAAAACCCCTTCTCCGTGACCAACGCTGTAGACGCTGGGTATCACGTTGTGTTTGGCCCACCAGAAGTTAGGTTTCTTCGGAATATTGAAACCGTGAAAGCGGAGGTCGTTCATGTGGGGAGAAGGGCAAAAGTCTTGTTCGTTTTATCGACAAGTTCTTATGTCGACAAGATGAGGACGAATGATAGTGCTGTCATATGGCACGAGAGGTTGGGGAATGTAGGGATGGATAAGCTGAAGGCTATGGCGGTGAAAGGTCTGGTCAAGGGCCTGCCTAGTCTATCTTCCTACGGAGATGGTCATATTTGCGCAGGATGTCAGTTCGGCAAGTCTCATCGACTGCCGTTTGATAAGTCGCAGACAAGGAGTAGTGTGTCGTTGAAGTGCATCCACGGTGACTTGATGGGACCAACTGCTACCCCAAGCCTCGGAGGCAGCAGGTATATGCTGGTGTTGATCGATGACTACACCAGATATGTCTGGGTATATTTCTTGAAGGAGAAGGCGGAGGCATTTGCCAAGTTCATGGAGTTCAAGGAGCTTGTGGAGGGTCGGCTTGGTCTACGGGTGTCACAACCCGCATTTTCTCCGTATTAAATAATACGTCAGAGTAAGAAAAAATATGCGTCATGATGCCACGCCATGCATGGGACAACTGCAGACGCTCAGGAGGCTCTAACTTCACACTTTTCTTTAGAAAGTCAGGAACTTTATGTTTTAAAACATAACTTAAGTTTAAGGTTTTCAATTACCGTGTCCCTCGGTTTAATGGATCAACTAGTCCATAAATAAGAAAGTATATGATTACGCAGCGAAAAATACATAATTTACTTCAGTTCACCTTAAATGAGCATGATGAACTAACCAACATTCTAATGATATGAAATTTCTATATTTAGTATAAGTAAAAGATTTCTTTTACGAGTTTCAAAATAGAAGAATGATAGTTTTAAAAGAGATGTCATGTATAAAGAATTATGCAGTCTTGTATATAAAATAACTATCATGCATCCTAGCATAAAACCTTCCCAGAGAGCGATTGCATAGATAGCAAGTAACGGTAGTAGCAAAAAAACAGCAAGATAAGTCTAACATAAAAGAACTCAGGCTATGGGCGCCAACAAACTGACACGAACCCATAACCCTAACAAGTCTTGAAAAGAAAACAACAATCTACCTCTCGAAACGAGAGTAAGACAACAACAACTGCAAGTCTGAGGAGACAGAACTCGGTCAGCTTCACCTGCTACTGGTCCGAACCTGAGGCATTCAAAAGAAAAGAATGCCTCAGCACACAGGCATAAAAATCAAGAGTAAGAGAAAACTCAACAAAGGAGGTTTACTAACCCACCAGGAATAGCTGTGGAAGTCAACAAATCAAATAAATATCCACAAGTAGGGGAAAAACTGGCACGAAGTGCGGTCAAAGTTGTACTACAACAATATCCAAAAGGAAACTCAACCTTACGGCGAGTTCGTCGAAATATCGTCGACGAATTACCAAGACTATCAGCAAAAATCAATATCTAAGGCCTAAGACGACGTCATCGAAATCCTAAAACTATCGGCGAATCAGTCGAAATGATAACGATGAATTTAACTATACGAAATCGGCGAATCTACCTTAAGGGTATTTTCACGATTTTGACAAAGTACGCGACTACTCGGTTGGATATACGTTTTTTTAGCAGAAAATGATATATACGTAGCATATTCTGTCAAATTAGATGGCGGTAATAACGGTAGATGAAATAAAGAACAATAACGTGGCAAGGGGGAAGAGTCCACCACTTGCCTCGAATTTTTCGAAGAAGACGGCCTCCGACTCGCTCCTCACCGCAGATCGACCGCTAGAAAACCTTGAGGAACGATTTCTGAAACTTTTGGAGCGAAAAAGAGGGTTAGGGCTACCGGCTCTAACCTCAAAAATCTACGAAACTCAAAATACTTACCGCACACGCGAAGAGCTCGGCGAGAGCTTTCCAGATCTATGTTCCGGCGAAGATTTCGTGCTCTGGAGCTCCGGTGGCGGCGATTTGAAGCCTCTCGGAAGAACGACTCTCGCTGGCTCGCAAAAAGACCGGGGAAGAAGAAGGTGAATAGGGTTTCGGTTTTCTTACGGAGGGGAAGAAGGCTATTTATATTCATACTAATAAGAATAATAATAATATAAATAATAATAATAATAATCAATTAAGTTTGAAATCATATAACATAGGATAAACTTTAGGATATATATATAAAAGAATAGTTATATAATATATAACAGAATAGCTATATGAATTAAACACATATAAACGAATCGAATTATATTAATTATGATATATGACCGAATCGACTTACAATATATATAAACGAATCTGCCATTCATATAGCCGAATCTTATAATCCTAACACTATTCGCCTAATAGCATTAGCCGAATCTGCACAACCGAAAATCTATATATAGCCGAACTAACTCCGAATATCTATATATAGCCGAACTAAATTACAATAGCCGAATTCCTTCATTTAATAACCGGATTCGTATATAAAATAGCCGAATCGTATATATGAAATAGCCGAATTCCTTCATTTAATAACCGAATATATATAAGTTTTGATAATACTTATTATTATAAAAAATTTATATTATTACCCAAAACCAAACGAATGCCGAACTCGACGAAACTCGCACCGTAGGCGAATACCGGCGCTACGAATCCAACGGCGAAGTCAAAACGAAATTCCAACGTTATAAATTTCCGAAGTTAAGGTGAACGTTAAATACATATAAATCTTCTAAAATTCACCAAGGCTTTAATAATGCTCGGAACGCAACGAAACTTTAAGGGTCTCTCTAAAATTAAATAATCTAATTTCCTAACGTAAAATTTTCCAATTCCGGGTAGTTTCAAAACTCGGTCGATTTGACCAAACGGATACAAAACGCGCAAACGACGGCGCGACGCTAACTTCGCGTTTACGTAACGCCCTACGTCATAATGACGTCATCGATAAATTTAAATTAATATCCGAAAATTCAGGGGCGTTACAGCCACTCCCCCTAAAAAGAAGTTTCGTCCCGAAACTTTAACGAATATCTTGAATACGAAAGATAGAAGCGAGAATTAAAACTACGGATGAAAACACTCACCAAAGATAATTAAGAGAAAAAATGAGGATGAGATGTTCTCATCACAAATTCTAGTTCCCAAGTCGCGCTCTCGACGTCTTTGTTTCGCCAAAGGACTTTGACCATAAGAATTGTCTTCTTCCGCTTTTTGTAACGGCCCACCTTGCATTGGCACTACCGACCGTTAAACACTAGCTCGATCCTGAGTCTCTAAAAATACGAACAGGCTCTCCTGATAACTGTTGTTAAATGCAAATTCAATCAGTCCAAGACGCTTATCCCAAGCTCCACCATGATCCAACATGTAACATCTGATCATATCTTTCAAAATCTGCTACTTTCTGGGTAAGACATACTTCAAACTCTTATGATCCGTGAAAATCTTGCACGACACTCCATGAAGGAGATATCTCCAAAGCTTTAAGGCATAAATCGCTGCCGCAAATTCTAAGTCATGCGTAGGGTAATTCCTTTCATAAATTTTCAGTTGTCTTGATCCATACACGATCACTTTTCCTTCTTGCATCAAAACACAACCAAGACCAACATGAGATGCGTCCACATAAACGGCACACTCTACTCACTCGGTCGGTAAAGTCAAAACAGGAGCACTACACAAACGCTTCCTTATTTCTTGAAAAGCTCCTTCACAGAAATCGCTCCAAACAAAAGCTGCATTCTCCTGGATAAGCTTAGTCAGAGGTGCCGAAAGCACCGAAAATCCTTGCACAAATATTCTATAATAACCTGTCAACTCTAAGAAACTCCTAACCTCCTTAGGCGTTGTAGGCGTCTTCCAATCCAAAATAGCAGAAATTTTTGCTGGGTCTATAGAAATTCTATCCTTTCCCACTACATGACCCAGGAAAAACACTTGCAAAAGCTGAAATTCGCACTTACTCAATTTCGCATACAACTTGTGCCCTCTTAGAGTAGACAATACTAAGCGTAAATGCGTAGCATGCTCCTCAGCACTTCTTGAATATACCAACACATCATCGACATAAACTACTACGAAATTGTCTATTAAGTCTTTGAACACCCGATTCATCATCTCCATAAACGCAGAGGTTGCATTTGTCAAACCAAATGACATCACCAGAAACTCAAAATGACCATAACGGGAACGAAAGGCAGTCCGAGGGATGTCCGACTCACGGATCCTCAACTGATGGTAACTTAAACGAAGGTCAATCTTTGAGAACACCGAACTACCACGCAATCGATCAAATAAATCATCTATTTGCGGCAACAGATATCTATTCTTGATGGTCACCTTATTCAATTCCCTATAATCTATGCACAACCTCAAAGAACCATCTTTCTTTTTCACAAACAACACTGAAGCACCCCAGGGCGAAGAACTCGGCCTAATGAATCCACACTGCAACAATTCATCTAACTGGGTACGCAACTCTTCCAGCTTACGAGGGCCAAACGTACGGTGCCTTAGCAATAGGACGAGTACCGGGTTCAAGATAAATAATAAACTCCACATCTCTCTCAGGAGGAAGACCAGGAAGACTAACAGAGAAAACATCAGGAAACTCTCGCACCACAGGAACATCCTCGATACACGGCAGACCGCTAACAGTTTCTAACATAGAAACAAGGTAAGCAAAACAACCGAAATCTAAAAGTTTCCGAGCACATACCGCAGAAATAAATTGGGAATCCTGGCGCGGAAAGCCATACACACTCATGGGTTGACCGTTGTCCATCTTGAAGTCCAAACATTTAACCTTGCATTGGATAACCGCATCATATATGGACAACCAGTCCATGCCCAAAATCACATCGAAATCTTCCAGGTCTAGCACCTTTAAATCAGCAAAAGCTAAGAAGTCACCTAGGAGGATAGGGCAATTCTGGATACCCTGGTCCGACACCACGGAGTCGCCAGAAGGAAACTTAACACGAAATGCATCGCCAATCTGATCGAGGATCAAACGATAACGCTCTACAAAAGTCCTAGCCACGAATGAGTGGGTAGCACCAGAGTCGAAAAGGACACGCGCCCAACGGTTCTTTACCTTAAATTCTCCTATAACAATTGGATACATAACTAGCCGAACAGAAATTGAAACTAAGGATAAAGGCTGAGAGTTAAATTAAGGCCTAACCTGAAATAACTTGGGTGGAATTCTGCTCTTCTACCCTAGTCATCTCATTCAACTTGTCGTTTCCTCTATCCTGATGCTGCGGCGGCGGCAAGGCCTGAAGTGGCACTGGCTGTAGAGTAGGCTGGAAATGCGGGCATTTAGACTTAACGTGCCACTTCTGTCTGCACTGAAAACACGCCTTATCCTTCGACCAACAATGGACAAAATCGTGCCCCTCTCGCTTACAGAAGGTATTCCTCTGGGAGCGCTCTGTATTGACGACACTTGCTGCTGCTTCTTGGCTCCCAATCTCTTGAAGCATTTGTCGAACGGATGGCCAGGGAGACCACAGAAACTACAAACTTCGCCACTGCTTTTCTTTGGAGCAGGGACAGATACATTGGGGCTTTCCCCATGTTCGACCTTTCTCTTATCCTTCCTCATCAACGCGCCTCTGTTCTTGGCGTTGTCGATGGCCTCAACTTTTAGCACGGCTTCTACCACTTCAGCATAGCTTTCAGATCTGTACGCGCTAGCCAACTGCTGGACGTCGCTACGAAGTCCTCCAAGAAAATGCTTCACTCTTCCTGCATCTGAAGCTACTAAATCTGGAGCAAATCTGCTTAGCTTACTGAATTCAATCTCATATTCACTAACCGTGAGTTGCCTCTGCTTTAGGTGCAGAAAATCATTCATCAGACGGTCTTGCTCGACCGACGGCAGAAACTTCTTTAACACCATTGCCCTAAATGACTCCCACGAACATCCATCTACAAGGCTTTCTCTCTCCCTGATCCACCAGCTTTTAGCAAGTCCCTTCAGCTGGTAAGCTGCGACCATCACCTTTTGGTCCGCAGAGATTCCTAAGTACGTGAACATCTCTTCAATTGCCACTAATCAGTCATCCAATGCCATGAAATCAGCTCTTCCGTCATACGTAGGAGGTCCTAATTGCTGGAAATGCGATATGAAGTTCATCTCTGGTGGCAGCAGAACTGGAGACACCAGAGGAGCGGGGGAAACAGGTACAGTCTGACCCACTGCAGGGTCCTGCACCATAGGCTGTTGCACGGCGGCTGCAGCCATCAACGTCTGAATCTGTGAATGCATCGCAACTAACTGCCTGGACAGAGCCTCATTACTTTGTCGCAGACTCTCGATCATGGCCTCACTCTGTGCACCCGAAGACTCACCCTCCAATTGGGGAGTCGACCTCGTCACAACACGTCTCTGTGACATATCTATAAATACGAATAAATGGCTCATCAAAACCCTAGTTTAGAATTAGGATTACACAACTCAGATCGAACCGAACTGGAGAAGACACTTGCTCTAGCTACTACCTTGCTCTGGGATTTTATACAAATGATGTTATGCTTTAACTTAGGATGATATACTACCATCCTTTGACTCTTGTGCATGTCACATGCATGCATGAATGTTTAAACCTTCTTTTCAAATCATGTGTGTACGAGTGTCATCATGTAAATCCTTAGCTTAGCACGGGTACTTTATGCGATGTTATGACATGTGAAAGAAATCGTTGTCTACCTAAATCACCTAAAGGGGGGGGGGGGGTGAATAGGTGATCTCTACTGCGATTGCGGAATAAAAATTAAGTACACACACAACAAGAAAAATCACAGCACAGAGACACAAGATTTATAGAGGTTCCCCAAGGTGGGTACTCCTCTCTCCCGCTTCGCCTATCTAGCACTTCGGGCTAGCGTCGGCAACTTCGCCAAAACTCGGATTTATCAACAAATCCTACACTCGGAGACAACAGCTCCTACAACCTCGGAGAACAACATCTCCTACAAAAGCACTCGGAGATAAACTCCTACAACTCAGAGCAAACTACTCCTACAAAATAACTCGGAGAAAAATCTCCTACAAGAATCAAATAGAGTTTGAAATAAAATACTTCTATTAAACCTCAACAGAGATTGACTTCAGATCTTGGAAAAACTGAGTCTTCTTCTTCCTTGAGAACGAAAGCTTGGATCTTCAAAGATTTGGAAGAAAGGAAACTCGGCAAACCTGATCTGAATAGGCCCTTTGATTTTCTTGAAAAGATCTTCAAAAATATGGAGCAGCAAAAAGATCAAAGGCCTTCTTATCTGAGAGATCTCTAACAGCACTGAAGAACGAGTCTTGAGGGCGCAGAAGTTGTATCTCAGAAAAACTTGTCCAGCGAGCAAGAAGGAAGACGGCTGGGTTCTTCTCTTTTAATCGGGTTTAATAATAATACTTGTGTTTGCCCTAAAATAAAAGTTTATTTATAGGAGGAACTTCAACAGCTAGGGCGACAGACAGGGAATGATCGACACGTGTTCTGCACATGGCGACCAACCCTAATTTTCAAAAATGAAACATATTTTTTTGAAATCCGTTTGTCCGTCATTCGTCGAGACTTCACGTGAACATTCGACGAATTGACTTAGCCATTGAAAATACTGATCAAGGCTTGAAAACTGTCTTCTGTTTTCATTCGTTGGGATTCGTCGGGAGTTCTCGAGAACATACGTCGAATTGACTTAGCCGCACAATTTCCTTCATAAAGCTGCCTTTTTGACTTCTGTCAGCATTCGTCGATATTCGTCGAGAGTTCACGAGAACATTTGACGAATGGACTTAGCCACAGAAATTTCTTCTTCAAACTGGAAAACTGGCTTCTGTCAGGATTCGTCGAGATTCATCTGGACTTCACGTGACATCTCGACGAATTGACTTTGGAAAAATTCCTTTTCTTCTGAAAACCTACTCCACTCTTCAAACTTTAAAGCCTTCAGTTGTGAGAATATGAAGTGCACCCCAAAAGAGAGATTACACATGGACCAACACTTTGTTCTATACAATGAGGGATTACATTGTCTAGGACTGTGTTTGGTGATCCATTGCAACCTGACTTTGGTGTGCACATAGCATTATGACTTGTCAGAACACATCTAAAGAGAAATCATCAAATACATACTCAATTCACTTTAGTTCACTAGGGGACATCTTCAAATCCAGGTAATTGTGGATACAATACCCAACAATCTCCTCCTATATGAAGATGTCATAACCCTATACACTAAGTTGAATTGCACAGAAAATATAATTGAATAAAAACAGCACAACCAGGCAGTAATAATTGAAGAGAGAATCAATGTTTATCCAAACACAAAAATATATATATATAAACAAAGAAAAACAACATGATTCCAGATCAGCTCAGCTCATGCATGATCCTTGCCTTTCTGCTTTCCAAAAATTCTTTCCACTGCCTCAGCTCTCTTTTTCTGTTCAGATTCCATTCTCTCAAAGAATGCCTTTGGCTTAGGCCAATATCTATCAGGAGCAGTCTCTTTAGATCCACCTATCTTGAAATGAATTCTCCTTTCAGTTGTCCTTTTCTTGAACTTATCCCATTTCTCCTGACTGTAATGTTTACTGACACTTTCATTTTGCTTACTAACAAGGTTGAAAGCTGTAAGAATGATATTTTTTGAAGTGGGACTCCAGCTTTCTTGGAAATTTCTTGGAGGAGGCACATCATAGAATTCTCTTATCTTCTTGTGAGGATTGGACCTTTTAGCAGAAGGTTTATCACCAAAGATCTTCCTTTTCAAGGACTTATCAGAGGATTCAGAAACCTTGGAGCTTTCAAGCACTGGATCATCCCAGAAATTTTGGTAGGTAGAGGTTGGAATATCTGCTTCAGCAAAATCAGAATCCTCAACAGGAAATTGAGAGGAACTTGGAGCACTTGGACCTGGAACACTTGAAGGAGGAACATCTGGCATCTTGTCCATCTACAACACTTTCTTCTTAAGCATTTTGTAATATGTTCTCCTTAAGCTCTTGCAGCTTGGAAAATACATTTCCATCCAAATTACTAACTTTACCAGCACTTTCTTCTATCTTAGACACAATGCTCTCCTCCCCCTTTATGACATCTTCATGTAGGAGGGTATAGAGTTTGGCCAGTTGTCTTTCAACTTGATCATCCAGAAAAGTAAGCCCTTGATCATGAGAAGTTTTGAGAGTTGTTTGAGCAGCATTCAGATTTACAACATCTTCACCAACCTGATGAAAGTTCTTTAGAGCATGCCCAACTGCCTTATTGGTGTGGTCCAATGCTTTTCCTGCCTTTGCCATCCAGGCTTCTTGATCACTTTTGAATTTTCCCATTTCATGTCTCATTTCAGACATTTCCTGCCTCAAAGCACTGTCTACTTTATCAATTTTCTGATAAACTGACTTGATGGACTGATCAAAATGCTCTGTTTGAGCTTGCAGCAAAGTTGAAATTGACTTGAGCAAAGAAGATCGAGAGCTCTCTCCACTTTCAAGAACATCAGGAGAGACTCTATCAGCTATAAAACTTGTAGACTGTGCATGCTCATCAAGCACTGTTGCTCTTGGAGATTGTCTCAAAATACTTTCTGGAGGGGGCAAGAGCAGCACAGGAGGGACTGCAGATTCACCCATAAAAATGTCTTCCTGTTCTTTCTCCCCCTCAGTCAAAGACATCTTCTTAGCTAACTCCAACTGAGCACTAAAACAACCCATCTCCAAAGAATCTGATTTCTCAGAAGGAACAGATTCAGGATCTGCCAAGTCTTCACTATGTTCTGAATTATAAGCAAACTCTGCAGGGGATCTTCTTGAGTCTTCTAACATAGCAGCTTCATCTTCAGCAGCAGATTTCCCTTGACCTTCCAGGTCAGAAACAGTATCAGGAACAGCAGGACTAACTGGATCAACATACACTGGATCAGTATGAACTGGATCAATTTCACTGGGAGGAATTTCATTTGAAGCAGCACTACTTTCAGCAATGTCTCTTGGGGTTGGAAGCTCCCCCTCAACATGTTCACTTCTGCCTTGATCAGGAGCTGTACTGGGTCCACTACCCCTTGATGGTTGACCTTCTTCATGAGTCCTATTCTCATTTTGCACAGGGTCCTCATCACCACTAACAACAATGTTGACTCCACCTTTTGGAATGACCCTTTCCCATTTGGAGAAAATAGAGGAGTTGATTTTCTTAGTGTGATGGATGGGTATACCTCTTCCAAGATTAAAAAAATTTGGATTACTACCATTCAGCAACAAACTAATAATTCGTCCAAAATTTGGGGCATGAAAGCTGTCTTTAATTTTCTCAAAAAGAACTTCACCAAAATTAAAATTCTTTCTACAAATAATAGCTGTGTGAATCTTAAAGGCTTCTTCAGATAGGTAGTCATGTGAACCTACCTTGCACAATAAGACTTTCCCCAAAATATCACACAGAAGCTTACCTCCGTCATTCATGAATTTTCTTCTTATCTTTGAACCTTCATCAAGAATGCCACAGAATCTTTTGGCCTGGAGAAGGTCTTCAGCATACACCTCCTCTGTTTCGACTTCAGGCATCCTCAAGATCCTGTTGATGCAACTAGCTTTCAAAACTATTTTGCAAGACCTGATGCAGCTCTTTATCTTCTTGCCTTGACCAGAGATTTTTGCATTTCTGAAGAACTCAAGAACGTCTTGTTCAAGAATTTTAGCCGGCTCTTCAAAGACATAACTGAGCCCGGCGACATCAAGCATCAAGATAATGTTTCTGAACTCATCTGAAGCAGTTCGAAAGCTACCTCGCACCAGCTCTCCACCTGAATGCAGGCCTCCAGCGGCTTTGGGCGCCATCGAGCTTGACGAAATCAGGGAAGAGAAACAGTGTTTTCTCGAGGGAGACGGAGAGACGGGAAGGGTTTCACGGAAGAGTGCGTGGAATCATGTGTTCTCTTTGTTTTTATATATATATATAAAATAGATTTAGGCGCGTACCTGATTTCATGGATGGCTCTTCGGATCCAATAAATTGTATTTAATAATAAGTTTTCACGAGAGACGTGTCCGAGAAGATAGATATTTTGATATGTGAAATCCCGTGAAACTTCGTGCAATTTCAACAGTCCTGTCTTCAAGATTCCTTGTTAAGCATTCCAAGTTCCATTTTGAAGAAATTGAACTTGGTCTCGTCCAGAGGCTTCGTAAAAATATCTGCAATTTGCTTGTCAGTATTAACATATAACAAATTAATATCCTTACTCTCAACATGTTCCCGGATGAAGTGGTAGAGAAGCTCGATGTGCTTCGTTCTGCTGTGAGAGACTAGATTATTTGCTATGGCAATAGCACTTGAGGAGTCACAGAACATGGGGATTTCTGTGAGCTTTAAATTATAGTCCTCAAGCTGATTCTTTATCCACAAAAGTTGTGCACAGCAACTGCCGGCAGAGATATACTCCGATTCAGCAGTTGATATTGCAACACAATTTTGCTTCTTGCTACTCCATGACACAAGTCTTTTTCCCAAGAATTGGCAAGTTCCTGAAGTACTCTTTCTATCATCTTTGCTACCTGCAAAATCAGCA
This sequence comes from Dactylorhiza incarnata, assembly GCA_033032865.1. Classification (NCBI taxonomy): domain Eukaryota; kingdom Viridiplantae; phylum Streptophyta; class Magnoliopsida; order Asparagales; family Orchidaceae; genus Dactylorhiza; species Dactylorhiza incarnata. The sequence continues at coordinate 1,989,102 of JAWHQI010000092.1, forward strand.
TCTAAAAAACCAATTAGTTCAAAATCATTGCTTCTCGGGTACCATAAGCCGAGATTTGGTGTACCCTTAAGTTATCTCAAAATCCTCTTTGCATCGGCATAATGAGATTCCTTACAGTTCACCTGATACCTGGCACAAACACATGTTGAAAACATTATATCGGGCCTACTGGCAGTAAGGTAGAGCAAGGACCCAATTATGCTTCTGTACTTGGTTTCATCAAAAGGTTTCCCTTTTTCATCCTTGTCCAGAGACATACTTGAGCCCATTGGAGTCCTCATAGAGGTTGTACTCGCCATTCCAAATTTCTTGAGGAGCTCTTTGGTGAACTTCATCTGAGAGATGAAAATTCCATCTTCAGATTGGTGCACCTGAAGTCCTAAGAATATTTCAGCTCTCCCATGCTGCTCATTTCAAACTTACCTTGCATCAAGTTAGAAAACCTTTTGCAAAGTTTGTCATCTGTAGAACCAAATATAATATTATCGACATAGATTTGCACAAGCAAAGTCTCGCCTTTTACTTCCCTAAGAAACAATGTCTTATCTATTGTTCCCCTTGTGAATTTGTTCTCAAGAAGGAACCTAGACAATGTCTCATACCAGGCTCGGGGTGCCTGTTTGAGACCATACAAAGCTTTATGTAAATAATATACATGATTAGGAAAGTTAGAATCTACAAAACCTGGTGGCTAGGCTACATATACTTCCTCTTTAAGGTCTCCATTCAGGAAGGCTGACTTCACATCCATCTGGAAAACCTTACAGCCCTTATATGCAGCATAAGCCAGAAATAATCTGATGGCTTCAAGTCTTGCTACTGGTGCAAAGGTCTGATCAAAATCAATCCCTTCTTCTTGCCTGTATCCTTGTGCAACCAGTCTTGCTTTGTTCTATGTAATGATGCCCTTTTCATCAAGCTTGTTCTGGTAGACCCATTTGGTTCCAATCACATTTTGTCCTTTGGGTCTTGGTAATAACTCCCAAACTTTACATCTCTTGAATTGGTTGAGCTCTTCTTGCATAGCAAGGATCCAAGATGGATCGGTGTTTGCTTCTTCAAACTTCTTCGACTCAATCTGTGAAAGAAAACTTAAATGTAAGACTTCGTTAGTTGTACCTCTTCTCGTTAGAACTCTGCTTGAAGGATCTCCGATAATATGATCAGCTGGATGATCTCTTGAATATCTGACTCCCAAGTTATTTGCATTTTCAGGAGCAACTTGAGGTTCAGCCACCTCTGGAATATCTTCTTCTTCATGAACTTCTTGTTCATCTTCAGAGTGATCCGAAATCTCTTCTGCCAACTTTGGAGCATCATCTGTGGTTTTTACTCCATCTTGCATAGAGAGTTCCTTTAGCTTTTCACCTGCATCTTCAATGAACACACTAGACGAGTTGCTATGAAGCAGGCTCGTCTCATCAAATACAATATGGACTGTTTCCTCTACCACCAGAGTTTTCTTATTGAAAATCCTATATGCCTTACTATGGCTACTATATCCTACGAAAATACCTTCAAAACATTTTTCACTAAACTTGGTTGTAGGATGCTTCCCATTGTTAAGTACATATCATTTACTGCCAAAATTTTTAAAATATGAAATCTTTGGTTTTCTGCCCTTTAGAATCTCATATGGGGTCTTACGATGGTTCTTATTGATGAGTGCTCTGTTTTGCACATGGCAGGCTGTGTTGATAGCTTCTGCCCAGAAATATTCTGGAAGAGCAGAATCACACAACATAGACCTGCCAGCTTCTATGAGGGTTCTATTCTTTCTCTCGGCTACTCCATTTTGCTGTGGAGTACGAGGAGAGGAAAACTCATGGGAGATACCTTGACTTTCACAAAACTCTGTCATGGCCCCAGACTGAAATTCTGTTCCATGGTCACTTCTGATTTTGACCACTGAACAGTCAAGTTCATTCTGAATAAGCTTGACAAAATTAGTGAATATGCCGAAGGTTTCTGACTTAAGTTTTAGAAAGAACACCCATGCAAACCGGGAATAATCATCAACAATAACCGAGGTGTAAGCTTTCCCACCTAAGCTTCTAACTGACATTGGACCAAATAAATCCATATGCAGCAGATGAAGACATCTGGTAGAATTATTGCCAATTATGCTCTTAAAGCTAGCCTTCGTTTGCTTACCCATTTGGCAAGCATGGCAAGGGCTTTCTTTAATACATTTAACTTTGGGGGCATCCCTTACCAAGTTGTGAGAAAATAACATAGATATAGTATTGAAATTAATATGTGCTAGTCTCTTGTGCCATTGGTCACAAAGAGATGCACTATCTTTGGCAACAAAACACACTGGGGTAGAAGACTGTAAGCATATAAAATCTAAACAGTAAATGCCACTACTCCTAGAGCCTGTTAAAATAGTTTCCGCAGACACGGACATCTTTATCAGGCATCTATCTCTAAAGAACTCAACGATATAGCCTTTGTCACACAGTTGTCTTATGCTAATCAGATTGTATTTCAATCCTTTCACATGAGCTACACGTGTGAAAACGACTGAGCCGTTGGTTATTGAACCATAACCAATAATAATAATACCTCGTTCAGATCCGCCAAACTTTACTTTAGGCCCGTTCTCAACTGGAACATAATCCTAAAGTAATCTTCTACTCCCGGTCATATGCCGAGAGCATCCGCTGTCCAAATACCAGATAGGAATTTCATTGGCCTTTGGACATTCCTGCAAACATGATCAATACCCCTTAGGAACCCAAACATTTTTGGGCCCTTGGCTCCTTGTTAGTGGAACACCACTTGGAACATTAACTTTGCAAGTGGTCGGTCTTGCACTGTTAACTCGTGGAGTTCTTGGCACAGTATGATTGAACCAACAATCTATGGAGAAATGACCAATTTTGCAACAACACCAGCATTCAAATCTATTGTATCTCCTCTTTGTGTTCTGCTGAGCCTTTTGAACGGGTGGCTTTGCAGGAGGAGCAACCTTGGAGGTACAAGCCTCGTTGGTGCAACATACACAATTCTTAGGCACAATAGGCTTGACCTGTGGTGCTTTCTTAGCATTTGATCCATGAACGAATGGTCCATGATGCTTCAATTGAATTTCCTCATAAGGAGCCTTGAGGGAGCTAGATCCAAAGTTTCTGGGTCTGGTCCACACTGAGTTCACCTTGGCAGGCTCAACATGGGTTGGTCTGCTGAAGTGACCATACATGCTCTCAAAATCATAGGTGTTCGCAGGAAAACTCACCTTCTTGAAATTTGGAGCACACTGTGGACCTTTACCCTTTGCTTTAGCAGCTCTTCTTTTGGCTGACTTACTTAGGCTCTTTTCGGCAACATGGCCCAAACCACTACTACCAGAACCAGCAGTGAAAGTGTCTATGATAGGCAAATTGTCTTGGGCTTAGAGAAGTTCATTGTGATCTTCTTTTCAGCCTCAAGCTGTTTCGTCAAATCATTGATAATTTCACTTTTCTGAATGCCTACTGAAGTGGCCTCGGAGAGAGCAATCTTCAAGGATAAGATTTCATCCCTGAGTAGGTTAGATTCTTCAATCTCCTTTCTCAGGTTTGATTCCTGATCCTTTAGGGATTGAATCTCCTTTGATTGAGTTTTAACAAGCTTTCGACACTTATTAAACCCCTTCAACATTTCCTCATACTTAGCAGTCAACTCAGAATCCTCTTCCGAATAGTAGCTTTCATTAGCATCAGATGCCGTTTCTGAACATGAAAGAGGTGTAGAAGATAATACCTGACCGGTGAAAGGAACAATATCTTTGTCATCATCTGACATGGCCATTAGTCCAAAGAATGCCTCTTTATCTGAGTTAGACTCATTTGAGTCACTATCACTCAGAGTCTTGGACTTCTTGGCAACAAAACTCTTCTCCTCTTTCTTCTTTCCTTTGAAGGACTTCTTTTCTTCTTTTCTTGAAGATTCCTTCTTCTTGTGTGGGCAATCAGCTATCATGTGCCCTGACTTCTTACAACAATAACAAACGGGTTCAGTATAATCATGTTTGTTCGGTTTAGAACCATACCTGTCATTTCTGTCACGGTGTGATCTCCTGTGATCTCTTGAGGAAGATGAGTGATAAAGTAGTTTTTATATAAGTTTTTAATAGAAATTTTTGTAATTATTTAATATGATTTTTCCTTTTTATGTCAATTTTAGGTTATAAGTAGTTCTTTTTGTAATTTTGATTCTAACTTAGCCTAATTTTAATATTTGCAGATTTTTGGACAAATTGGGAAAATATTGCATTACACGCCCTCGGTCACGCCCGTGACCAAGGGCGTGTAACTTGAAGACCAGTCCAGGTCGATGCCGTGCTGTTGAGCTAGTCCACACCCAGTCACGCCCCAGGTCACGCCCGTGACCCAAAGTCACGCCCGTGACCATGGGCATGTAATATTAGAATCTGCCACGTGGAGCTGCCGTCGAGACGAGAAGTTGCCGTTGAGAAGTCAACAAAAGTCACGCCCGTGACCCAAAGTCACGCCCGTGACCTTCCCGCGTGATCCAAGCACGCCGCCGCGCCGTCTGCCTAGCCCATGCCGCATTAAATGAAGCCATCCTGAGTCACGCCCGTGACCCATATGTCACGCCCGTGACATGTCCGATTTTCTCCCGCCGTCACGCCAAGCCCACGCCGCTGCCGGATCCAATGTTACAGTGATTACACGCCCTTGGTCACGCCCGTGACCGAGGGCGTGTAACTTGAAAATTTCGCCTATAAATACAGAGGCTCTCCTTGAGTCCAAGGTTCAGAATTTTGGAGTGGGGGAGGTGCTGCTAGAGCCATTCTTGAGTATTTTTCTCTTTTCATGTTCATGTTCATGTCTCTTTACTTTCATGCTCTCTTCCTTTTCTAATGCAATGTATTATTTTTCCTTCAATGCAATAGTTTAGTTTAAGCTTGTAATCTTGTTCTTCCTAGCTTGCAATTTCCTCTCTTAAGTCTTGTAATAGTTTTCATTTAAATAAAAATAGTTTGTTCTCTTTCTTTTTGTCTCCTCCTTACTTAGTTAAATTTTCTTAATATGCATTTTTATCTTTCTTTCTCTTCCCCCTCCACCATGATTAACGAATCCTCATTAGTACTCGATCAAAATGATCCGAGGATGAGTTAGACAAGTTATGATCTTCTAAAGTTTTCTTTTTTCGTTTTTATAAACACTTGAATTACCCTTGATTTTTAATTGGTGAGGCCATATTTTCGATATATGGTTTTCGCTTAAGTTTTCATATTTAGTTAGCCGAGAGGCTCAAAGTATGAATCGATCACTCAAGGGTAAAGAGAGTTGCACGCACCCCTCGAGAGAGGATGACGTAAATCTCCCGGATTGGAGTCAAATCCAATAGTGGGGTTCACCTCGTAAAGCAAGTTTTAGGTAATCGATTATAGGACGAGAGTCCGGTTGATTTTTCCTAATCTTAGTTGGGCATTAACCTCGAGAGAGGCATGTTCGAGCTTCGGGAACCTCCACGGTCAAGTAGTTCAATTTAAACGGAATTAGATTTAATTTCCTTTTACTTGTCTATTCTCACTCCAAGGTGACTTTTGATTGAGTGCTAGCCTCTTTTATCTTCATCACAACCCTTCAATTAGTTTGCATTTTCCTTTCTTCTAGCTAAGTAATTAAAACTCAAAAATATTGTTAGATAAGATAATGGTGACTTTCCTCAAAGTAGAAGTAATCAACGCGCCCCGTGGAATACGACCTTGATATTTCTTAATATCCTATACTATAGACGATAAGGTACGCTTGCCTTTATCGGATATGGTTTGAAAAAAATCTTTAACCTTCGCTTAATTTAAAAACCACCGAATTTTTATATCAAGTTTTTTGGCGCCGTTGCCGGGGACTTTTGCGTAGATATTTTGAAACGAGGATAGCTATTAATTTTATCATGTTTTTATTTTAGTTTTTCTATTTTTGAAAATCTTAAGGTGAAATTAAAATCTTGGAAAGGGACGTTTGGGGTGTCAAACCATCTCACCTCCTAGTACCTTGCAATCCCTTCACAGGGTAGATCTCGGGAAGTCCAAGACTAACTTAATCCACCTAAAAGAACAAAAAAAAAGGGAGAAGAAGAAATTCAAAAAAAAAAAAAATATTATATATATATTATATTTATAATTAATCATTCTCCTCTTTTTGCTTTCATTATTGTTTTTACTAAATTCTCTTTTCTCTCGTAGCTCTTTTCTTCTTCTTTTTCCCTTTTATTCCTTTTTCTTTTTTTTCCAGTGTATGACCCAAGGTAGTTCTTCGAATCTTCCTTTTGATCCAGAGATCGAGCGAACCCTTTCGAGGCGCCGCCGTTCTCATAATCAGGAAAATCAAGTAGAATTCAAAGAGTCGATCGGGGACACTAACACAGCAAATATGGGTGACCCTAATCCGCCAAATCCGCCAAATCCTAATGAGGCTGTGCAACGGACCATGTCCTATTATGCGCAGCCGAATCTGGACGGCACACAATCAAGTATTGTTCGCCCCCCCGGTGGCAAACAATAACTTTGAGATCAAGTCCAGCACTATACAAATGGTGCAACAATCGGTGACCTTCGATGGTCACCCGGACGAGGATCCAAACTATCATATTTCTTATTTTCTCAAAATTTGCGACACGTTCAAAATCAATGGCGTCACCGATGACGCCATTCGATTACGTCTTTTTCCTTTTTCTTTGCGGGGTAAGGCTAAGCAGTGGTTGGGCTCCCTTCCTAGGGACTCCATCACTACATGGGCCGATATGGCGGGAAAATTTCTTACAAAGTATTTTCCGCCTTCAAAAACCGCTAAAATGCGCACGGATATTGCGTCATTTATGCAAATCGACTCGGAGACTCTCTATGATACATGGGAGCGCTTCAAGGAGCTTTTGCGTAGATGCCCTCACCACGCACTGCCAACTTGGCAACAAGTGCAAATCTTTTATAACGGCTTAAATTTCCAAACTAGGCAAATGATTGATGCGGCCGCTGGGGGCTCTTTAAATAAGAAAACCCCGGAGGCCGCTCAAGAGCTTTTTGAGGAAATGGCCACTAATGCGTATCAATGGAATTTGCCCCGAGCTCGGCCTAGCAAGCCGGCCGGACTTTTTGAAATAGACGCTACTTCAAAATTGGCTTTACAAGTTGAGCGCTTAACAAAGCAAGTGGCGGAGATGTCTGCTTCCTCCGCCACTCCTCCTTGGGCTAATAATGCTTTAATTGAAGAGCAAGTTGATTACATGGGAAATCCGCCTCGGCCTTCCTATAACCCGAACACCGCTCCGTATAATAACACCTACAATGCGGGTTATAGGAATCATCCGAATTTCTCATGGAGCAATCAAGGAAATGCTCAGCGTCCCTTAAATTTGAATCAACCTCCAAATCAACTTCTCAATTTAACTCCCCCTCCAAATTTTAATCCACCCGGTTTTCCACCGCAACAGCAAAAACCCTCTCCGCTTGAAGAGATTTTTGCAAAATATGTTGCTACAAATGAAGCGAACATCCGGAACCTCACCGGATCGATCAAAAATTTGGAGAACCAAGTGGGCCAGCTAGCAAAGATAATCTCCGAGCGCCAGCAAGGAGCCCTTCCGGGAAACACGGAGCCAAACCCAAGGGAGAGCGCAAACGCGATTACACTCCGAAGCGGGAAGGAGGTGGTTTCTAAACAGGACGAACCCAAGGTAACTTCCCCTCCACCTCCTCCTTCTCCTATTTTATCTTCGAATTTACCTGCTACGATAGCTCCGCGCGTCTCTACATCTAATATTCCATATCCGTCTAAGTTTAAGAGCGAGAGCGCCGAAAGGAATTATAAAAAGTTTTTGGATATTTTAAAACAAATTCACATTAATGTACCCTTCTGCGAGGCTATCTCTCAAATGCCTAAATATGCGAAATATCTTAAGGAGTTGCTCTCCAATAAGAAAAAGTTAGAAGATATTTCGCATATTTCTTTGAACGCAGAATGCTCCGCGGTTGTACTCAACAAATTGCCTCGAAAAGTGAATGACCCGGGAAGGTTCTCCATCCCGTGTTTATTTGGCAATTCGTTAGTAAAACACGCTTTAGCGGATTTGGGAGCAAGTATCAATCTCATGCCCTTTTCTCTCTTTAAGAAGCTAGGTCTAGGAAATCCAAGCCCCACTCGAATGAGTATTCAATTAGCGGATCGCTCTTTAAAATATCCGGTAGGAATAGTGGAGGACGTGCTCGTCAAGGTCGACAAGTTCATCTTCCCGGTGGACTTTGTCATTCTTGACATCGAAGAGGATGCCGAAGTACCCCTCATACTCGGCCGCCCCTTCCTTGCCACCTCCCGCGCCATTATTGACGTAAGTAACGGAAAGCTCCTCCTACGGGTTGGAGACGATGAAGTTTCTTTCGGCATAAATTCCTCGATGCGGAACACATTAGAAAACGACGATTCGTGTTTTTACCTGGAAGAGTGTTGGGAATTCGATTCCCCTCCCGAGTTAGTCTCCACCTCGAGTCACGAGTCCGAGTTCGCCGAGCTCTTTTGTCTGGAAGAAGAAGAAGTCACTCGTTTCACACCACCCGAACCACTATTTTTAGAAAAATTAAAAATCAAAACATCTTATGAAGAGCCACCCGTTTTAGAACTAAAGCAACTTCCCCCTCACCTTAAGTATTTATTTTTAGAAAAAGAGTCGAAGCTACCCGTTATCGTTTCATCCGAACTTAGCAACTCGGAAATTTCCGAGTTGGCTATTGTCTTAAGAAAGCACCGCCACGCAATTGCGTGGCAAATTTCGGATATAAAGGGTATAAACCCTTCCTTCTGCACTCATAAAATCTTTCTCGAAGATAATTCCCGAAATTCGGTCCAGCCTCAACGACGGCTAAACCCTAACATGAAAGAAGTCGTTAAGGCCGAAGTGATCAAACTATTGGACGCGGGAATTATCTACCCGATATCGGATAGTACTTGGGTTAGCCCAGTACAAGTCGTACCAAAGAAAGGTGGCATTACGGTAGTAGCTAATGAGAATAACGAGTTGATCCCAACCCGTACTGTTACGGGTTGGCGGATGTGCATCGATTACCGAAAACTAAATGATGCCACCCGTAAGGATCACTTCCCTCTACCATTCATTGATCAAATTTTAGAGCGCCTTTCAGGTCACTCCTACTACTGTTTTCTCGATGGTTTGTCGGGATATTTTCAAATCCCGATTTCGCCCGACGACCAAGAAAAAACCACTTTCACTTGTCCCTTTGGCACCTTCGCTTATCGAAGGATGCCATTTGGTCTTTGTAATGCGCCAGCTACATTTCAAAGATGCATGCTGGCGATATTTGACGAGTTAGTAGAGGAGGTGATGGAAGTGTTTATGGACGACTTTTCCGTGTTCGGAAATTCATTTAAAAATTGTTTAAAAAATCTTGAGCGCGTGTTGCAGCGATGCGAGGAAACGAATTTAGCACTTAATTGGGAAAAATGCCATTTTATGGTCAAGGAAGGATTAGTCCTTGGCCATAAAATTTCGGGCATGGGGATCGAGGTCGATAAGGCCAAGATCGAAGTGATTGAAAAACTTCCCCCTCCAACAAACGTAAAAGCTATTCGTAGTTTCCTAGGCCACGCGGGGTTTTATCGGCGCTTTATACAGAATTTTTCAAAAATCACAAAGCCGTTAACCCACCTTCTTGAAAAAGAATCCTCGTTTATTTTTAGCGATGAATGCCATTTGGCTTTTAAACTCATCAAAGAGAAACTTATAAACTCCCCGATTCTAGTCGCGCCGGATTGGTCGCTCCCTTTTGAAATCATGTGCGACGCGAGTGACATTGCGGTTGGTGCCGTTTTAGGCCAACGGGTGAGTAAGTATTTCCACCCTATTTATTATGCGAGCAAAACACTCACGTTGGCACAAGCGAATTACACCACAACCGAAAAGGAGCTTCTAGCGATCGTTTTTGCCTTCGATAAGTTTAGGTCATATATCACCCTCTCAAAAGTTATTGTCTTCACGGATCACTCCGCACTTAGGTATCTTTTAAGCAAATCGGACGCCAAGCCTCGTCTTTTGCGATGGATCCTCCTCTTTCAGGAGTTTGACTTAGAAATCCGGGACAAAAGGGGGGCCGAAAACTTGGCGGCCGATCATCTCTCCCGTTTAGAAAACCCCGCCTCGGAAGTTTTGATAGAATCTGACATCGATGATAAATTTCCCGAAGAGCGCCTCCTCGCTCTCGAAAATATTAATTCGTCGTCTACCCCCTGGTTTGCAGATCTGGCTAACTATTTAGTAGCCCGGGTCTTGCCAAAAGAATTCTCGAGTCAGAAAAAGAAGAAATTCTTTTCTGATTTAAAGAATTACTTTTGGGAGGACCCCTTTTTATTCCGTGTATGCGCAGACCAAGTGGTGAGACGATGCGTCTCGAGTGAGGAGGGTCTTAAAATTTTACGACATTGTCACGAGGGACCATCCGGTGGTCATTATCATTCGAACCGAACCGCGAGGAAGGCGCTGGAGGCGGGCTTTTATTGGCCCACACTCTTCAAAGATGCTCACACCCTTGTGAGTACTTGCGACAGTTGCCAGCGGTCGGGGAACATCTCCCGCCGAGATGATATGCCCCAAAACATTTTCTTAGAATGCGAAATTTTCGATCTTTGGGGCATTGACTTTGTTGGTCCTCTCCCTCCTTCGTTTTCAAATAAGTATATTCTAGTGGCAGTCGACTACGTGTCGAGGTGGGCGGAAGCGCAAGCTCTCCCCACCAATGATGCGCGAGTCGTCGTTAACTTTTTAAAAAAATTATTCTCTCGATTTGGCACTCCGCGCGCTATTGTGAGTGATCGGGGCACCCATTTTTGCAATACTCAATTCACAAAAACCTTAGCAAAATATGGTGTCACGCACAAACTATCCACTGTATATCACCCACAAACGAGCGGCCAAGTCGAAGTGGTTAATCGAGAATTAAAGCGAATTTTAGAAAAAACGGTTTCTATTAATCGGAAGGATTGGGCAATAAAGCTCGATGACGCGCTATGGGCCTATCGTACGGCGTACAAGACCGCTATCGGTTGTACACCATATCGAATGGTCTATGGCAAGGCTTGCCACCTTCCGGTCGAATTAGAACACCGCGCATTTTGGGCGCTTAAATTTTTAAATCTCGATTCCACTTTAGCGGGCGAACAAAGGAAGTTTCAAATGAACGAGCTAGATGAATGGCGAGCGTGTAACACCCCAAAAATCGTAGTTCCGCGAGGTAGGCGGAGTGGTAGTGCTGCGCTCGGGAAAGGCTAGGAATTTCTTAGCAGCTCTTCGCGCACGACCATTTCTCCTCTTCGCGCACGACCAGTGATCGTGCGCAGTGATCGTGCGCTATCCGCCAGAATTCGGAGTTCTGTCTCGGATAGTGCGCACGACCAGTGTCTCCTTCGCGCACGACCAGTGATCGTGCGCAGTGATCGTGCGCTATCCGCCAGAATTCGGAGTTCTGTCTCGGATAGTGCGCACGACCAGTGTCTTCTTCGCGCACGACCAGTGACCGTGCGACTGTGATCGTGCGCCCTGTTTATTTCTGTTCCGCGAAATCGTGCGGGGATGACGATCCGACCGATCAAATACTTTGGGCTTTGATCCGACGGCTGAGATAATTCGCTGGGGGGCTTTAGGGCTTGGATGAGGGGTTATTCCCTCATATTTCCAAGTCCTTTCTCTCTCTTAGGTTGGAGAAAGGAGAAGGGGGCAAGGAGGAAGAAGAGGGGAGATCCGCCATTGTTGGAGCTTCGGAGCTCCGATCGCCGATCCGAGACCGGCAACGCGTAGAGGGCGTCAAGGCGCTTCTTCTCCACCGTTTGGTTGCAAGCTTCTCATGGCTAGGAGGAGATCTCAAAAGGTAACGACGTTTCTCCTCCCGGTCTTTAGGATGCGTGTTTGGCATCTCCTCTTTCATGCATTTTTGGCACCGGATCCGTCGAGTGAGAGGGATCCGGGTCGCCTTGGTTCAAGAGAAACCACCGGGTTGATTGTGTCCGTCCCCGACATGTTTTGCACTAGAGATCCGCTCCGTTAGCGGATTAGGCATTGTGGGTGAAGCCGGATTTATGGCCGTTGGTCCGATCCGGTGATGTTGATTTACGCGCATGTTAGGGGTTTTGTTAGAAATCCGATTACGGCGAACTCGTCATTGTGATGCCCTTGTAGCTTCGTATGGTAACGAATGTTGGGTTAGGGCGGGGAATAAATGTGCGGATTATGGGGCTTGTGATGCCTTGTGTTGTGCGAAGGCGCGATTGGTCTTTGTGGTCGGCTGGCTATCCCGTGGAGACTGAGATTCACGTGTGGAGAGTGTCCCGGCAAGATTAGTCCCTTCGTTTGTTGACTGACGAGAATGTCTGTGCTACGGATTGCATCCGTTGACGGTCTCCAGGCGAGGCAATCGGTGGACGTTGTCCCGAGAGTAAGCCCAGGGCCTTGGGACGTTTTGATTAGCCAGAATTCTTGGAATCGGTCTTGGTGCGTTGTTGGCGGCCCGAGCGTGTGAGCTGTCAGACAAGCCCGTTGGCATGGAAGGCCTGGCGAGGTGAGTCTCAGCGAGAGCGCTTGGCCTTGGGTTTGATGCCCTTGTGGGGAAATGATGAGTACCCTTGTGTTGGTAATGTATGATGATGTGTTAGATTCATACGCATTAGGGCGCCTTGGGTGAAACCCCGGGCTTGCACTCATTCTGCATTGTTAGGCCCTTTTATTACCTGCTCAACCTAGAAACGTGGATGATGCTTGTGACACTCATGCCAGTATGTTTGTTGCTTTCCTTTATGTACATTTGCATACGAAGTGCTGACTTGCAGGGTGAAGTAGTTCCCCGGGGTCCGCTAGGACGGCCGGGAGGAGGGATGTTGTTACACCGCTTGTGGTCAGCCATAGCTGACCCTCGTTTTCCGCTCTTTGTGATTTGGTTGCAGGGCACGAATCGCAAGCTGGACCCAGTGCGCCGGCCAAAAGGGCCTAAAGCCTCATGAAGTGATTACCTGTTTTCCTGCATTACTTTCTTCGTGCTTTGTTATATCCGGCTTGCATGCCGAGGTAGTTTAGGGAAAAACCACCTTTCCCCTTGGGTTGGGTTGTCTTTCTTTATGAATTGTTGGATGTTTTGGACTGTGTTTTTGTAAGGCCTTAAGGCCAGTTGGACTCCTTTGTAGTGGACAATCTCTGTGGTTTAGTTTTTGTTTCCGCTGTGTTGTCTGAGTTATGAGTTGGGTAGTGATTATCATCTTTTAATACTAAAGCTGTGGCGGTTATATGTTGTGGGGTCCCGGCCGGACCCATATTATATGGTCATTGCAGGGGAGGTGTTACAATTTGGTATCAGAGGGAGGTTTAGTATTCTTGCGAGGTTTAGTGTATTTGGATCGCGTAAGAGATTGTCCACATAGGAGTTTTGCGCGGGATTATGAGTATCCCTGTGTTTGAGTCTTGCGAATAGAGACTGATGAGTCTTTTTCCTTGCTTATGCTAGGATGTTGGCGATGACGCGGGGACATCTAGGAGGCAAGAGGAGCCTTCGGGGAGTAGTGCTACTGCTCCAGGCCTTGTGAATGTGGGCATGTCCCCGGCCGACTTCTGTCGCATGCTAGCGGAGGCAATGGTGGCGGCTCAAGCTGGAGCGATGCCACGGGTTCCTACGCCGGTGGTGCAAGTTGCGACCCCTGTCACTCCGGCGGCTACGCCGGATACACCGGAGGTTGAAGTAAGGCAAGCAGAGCCTCTTGCGGAGAGAGTTTTTCCGATGGGTGATCGATTCATGAAGTATTTCTTGAGTTTTCACCCTCCGACGTTCAAGGGAGTGGGCACTCCAACGGATGCCGAGGATTGGCTTTCGAGGATCCGGGAGCTCTTGAGGGCAGCTGAGACCCCAGCTGAGAGGCAGTCTCACTTTGCGAGCTTCATGTTGGAGGGCGATGCGAAGTTGTGGTGGGCGAACCATAACGGTCGTCAGTTTGTTGGGCGTGTTCCGTCCATGGAGGAGTTCGGAAACGCTTTCCTAAAGCGGTATATTCCGGTTTCAACAAGGTTAGCACTGCAGCGGCAGTTTCTGCATTTGGTGCAGCGGGAGAAGACGGTGGATGAGTATCTGCAAGAGTTCACCCGGTTGGGTCGGTATGCAGGCACGACAATGGCAGATGATGAAGAGAGAGATAACCTCTTTTATCAAGGGTTGAGGGAAAACTTAAGGCAACCACTCATAGCCTTGAAGAATGCAGGGTTCGATGAGTTGGTCGAAGCCGCTCGCACGCTGGAGAGCGGCCTGGAGCGAACTCAGCGGCGAAAGGGTGTTGCGGCAAAACAGGGAGAAGGGAAGCCTTCTCAGTCTCAATCCCAGTGGAAATCCGAGGGTAGCCGATGGAAGAAGAAGCCCCGTCCTAACAGACCTGGGGAGAGAGGTGGTGCGCCTTCGGGAGATTTCCGTTCCAGGGGTCCAGTTACTTGTTACCAGTGTGGCAAGGTGGGCCACATTAGTCGTTTCTGTACCGAGGGCGGAGCTGGGCCAGAGCCGAGGCAAGAGCAATCGGTGCGTTCAGGTCCCAGTGTTGCAGAGAAGGGGAAAGCGGCGGAGTCGAGTGCTTCGCGGTTCCCTCCAGTGCAGCCTAGGGCCTACAACCTTGGGCAGCAGGAAGCGATACGTCAACCCGATGTGGTGACAGGTATGAAAAGTTTAAGTTTTCAGTTGTTACTATAATGTAGGTTGCGGCCTCTCATGCTTGTTTTGCACGTGGTTAGGTTTCGTGCTAGTTTCGGGCTACCCCTCGCGAGTGTTGTTCGACACGGGGGCGTCACACTCTTTTCTTGCGGAAAGTTTTATCCAGAAGATTGGTGCTGAGCCCGTAGCGGCAGGGGTGGAGCTGAGTGTGCGTATGCCAAATGGGTCTTTCATGACTACCATGAGGAAGGGACGCATTGTGATGCAAATTGGCGATTGTGATTTCGTGTTGGTAGCAGCGATTCTGCCACTAGCCGAATTCGACGTTATCTTGGGGATGGACTGGCTTGCGGAGCAGCGAGCTAGTATCAACTGCCAGTTGAAGGTGGTAACCCTGAGAGGTGAAGGTAGAGCAGAGGTCAAGTTCGAAGGCCTAAGCGGAGTGGCTTACTCCCTGATTTCCGCTATGCAAATGAGGCGTGCGGTAAACCAAGGAGGCGAGGCGTTCTTAGCTCTGTTGGAGACTCACTCCACAAAGTTGGCTATTAGGGAAGTTCCGGTGGTGGAAGAATTTGAGGATGTTTTCCCCGAGGAACTTCCGGGAGCACCTCCTCAGCGTGAAATAGATTTCTCGATAGAGTTGGTACCGGGTGCGAGGCCAGTGTCGCGTCCTCCGTTTAGGATGGCACCGAAGGAACTGGCCGAGTTAAAGGTTCAGTTGCAGGAGTTGTTGGAGCAAGGGTACATTAGGCCCAGCTCTTCACCATGGAGCGCACCGGTTTTGTTTGTGAAGAAAAAGGACGGAAGTATGCGGTTATGCATTGATTACCGTGAGCTAAATAAGTTGACCGTCAAGAATAAATATCCAATTCCCCGAATTGATGATCTGTTCGACCAGTTAGTGGGGTCGGTGGTGTACTCCAAGTTGGATTTGAAATCGGGGTACTACCAGCTGAAGATCCGAGAAGAGGACGTTGCCAAGACAGCGTTCGGGACTCGGTATGGCCACTACGAGTTTTCGGTGATGCCGTTCGGTTTGACGAACGCGCCATCCGTGTTCATGGACTTGATGAACAGGGTTTTCCGCCCTTTCTTAGATTCGTTCGTGGTGGTGTTTATTGACGATATTTTGGTGTACTCAAAATCGGAGGCGGAGCATGAGTCTCACTTGAGGCAAGTATTGCAGACTCTAAGGGAGAATCAGCTCTATGCTAAGTTCTCAAAATGCGAATTTTGGATCGAGAAGGTGGCTTTCTTAGGTCACGTGATTAGTGGAGATGGGGTGGCGGTAGATCCAGCGAAGATCGAAGCCATTAGAGATTGGCCTGTCTTGAGGACCGTGACGGAAGTCCGGAGTTTTCTTGGACTAGCCGGTTATTATAGAAGGTTCGTGGAGAACTTTTCGCGGATGGCGTTGCCCCTCACCACTCTCACTCGCAAGGACCAGAAGTTCGTATGGACACCGGAGTGTGCCCGGGCATTTGAGAATCTGAAGGAAAGGTTGATGTCCGCTCCAATCCTTAGTCTTCCTAGTGGGACGGAAGGATTTCAGATTTTCAGCGACGCGTCAGGTTGCGGTTTGGGGTGCGTGCTTGTGCAGCACGGCAAGGTGATCGCTTATGGGTCAAGGCAGTTAAAGACTCATGAGAAGAATTACCCCGTCCACGATTTGGAGTTGGCGGCGGTAATCTTTGCGCTAAAGTTGTGGCGGCACTACGTTTATGGTGCGAAGGTGGAGATCTTCACAGATCACAAAAGCCTGAGGTATCTCCTAGACCAAAAGGATCTGAATATGCGGCAGCGTAGGTGGGTCGAGTTCCTTGGGGACTACGACGTGGAGATTCAGTATACGCCGGGTAAAGCCAACGTGGTGGCGGATGCTTTGAGTAGGAAGTACTCCGGGCAAGGTAATTGGATGGAGGCGCATAACGAGCGTTTGATTCGAGACTTGGAGTCTCTTGATATCTCTTGTGTGGCTAGAGGTGAGTCTAGCGTAGCTCGTTTGAATTGGATTGAAATGCAATGTGACATAACGGATCGAATCCGAGAGGCGACCAGTGCGGACGAGGAGTGCCAACAGTTGGTGTTGGAGGCTCAACAGAGCGGGGGCACTACTTTGGAGATGGTTGGTGGGATCTTAAAAAGGGACGGGAGGGTTTGCGTTCCGCGCTTTGGCAAGCTCCGCGAGGAGTTGATGTTTGAAGCTCACTTTACGAAGTACTCCGTTCATCCAGGAAGTACAAAGATGTACGCGGATTTGAAGAAATCTTTTTGGTGGCCTGGGATGAAGCGGGAGGTAGCCGAGTACGTGAGCCGATGTCAGACTTGTGCCTTGGTAAAGGCTGAGTGCCAAAGGCCCGGCGGGTTCTTGAAGCCTCTTCCCATCCCCGAATGGAAATTTGATGACATCTCTATGGATTTTGTGCATGGTTTGCCTCGATCGCAGCAGGGTAACGATGCAATTTGGGTGATAGTAGATCGCCTGACGAAGGTGGCCCACTTCATTCCGAACCAGAAGGGTGATGGCGTGGAAAAGCTCGTGGAGCTTTATGTTCGAAACGTTGTGCGGTTGCACGGGATTCCGAAGAGCATCGTTAGTGATCGCGATGGGCGATTCACATCGAAGGATTGGAGATTAGTGCAGAAAAGTCTAGGCACGAAGCTCAAGTTTAGTACCGCGTTCCATCCGCAGACCGATGGTCAGACGGAGCGAACGAACCGTACGTTGGAAGACATGTTGAGGATGTGTGCTCTCGACTTTGGCAAAGGGTGGGAGGACCACCTTTTCATGGTGGAGTTCGCCTATAATAATAGCTTCCAGGCGAGTATCAAGATGGCGCCATACGAAGCTTTGTATGGAAGGAAGTGTCGAACGCCAATGTCTTGGGCAGAGGTGGGAGACACTAAGATTTTGGGAAAGCAAGTGGTGGAAGATGCTTGCGAGATTGTGCGGACGATTCAGGAGCGCATGAAGGTTGCTCAGGATCGACAAGCAAAGTATTTTAATGCACGCCACAGAAATGTGGAGTTTGCAGTGGGCGACATGGTCTACTTGAAGATCAAGCCGTTCAAGGGTGTTTCGCGGATGCGGCGACTCAAGAAGTTGAGTCCAAGATATTTGGGTCCGTTCGAGGTTACGGAACGTATAGGCAAAGCAGCCTATCGTTTGGCGTTGTCCGCAGAGCTGAGTGGATTACATGACGTTTTCCATGTCTCCGTGCTGAGGAAAGCTTTGATAGAGCCGAGTGTCGTGGTCGAAGCGGCGGCGGTGCCGGTGATGGAGAACTTGGGGGCGAGGGTTCGCCCGGTGTGCGTGGAGGATTCAGAAGTCCGGCAGTTGCGTAACAAGCAAGTCAAACTTGTGAAGGTGCGATGGGACAACTGCGGGCGAGACGAATTCTCTTGGGAGCGAGAGCAAGCGATGCGGGAGGATTTCCCGGAACTTTTCGCTCCAGGTATGCGTTGTGAATTTCCTGTTTAAATTCTGAAATTTCGAGGACGAAATTCTTTTAAGGGGGGTGGAGTTGTAACACCCCAAAAATCGTAGTTCCGCGAGGTAGGCGGAGTGGTAGTGCTGCGCTCGGGAAAGGCTAGGAATTTCTTAGCAGCTCTTCGCGCACGACCATTTCTCCTCTTCGCGCACGACCAGTGATCGTGCGCAGTGATCGTGCGCTATCCGCCAGAATTCGGAGTTCTGTCTCGGATAGTGCGCACGACCAGTGTCTCCTTCGCGCACGACCAGTGATCGTGCGCAGTGATCGTGCGCTATCCGCCAGAATTCGGAGTTCTGTCTCGGATAGTGCGCACGACCAGTGTCTTCTTCGCGCACGACCAGTGACCGTGCGACTGTGATCGTGCGCCCTGTTTATTTCTGTTCCGCGAAATCGTGCGGGGATGACGATCCGACCGATCAAATACTTTGGGCTTTGATCCGACGGCTGAGATAATTCGCTGGGGGGCTTTAGGGCTTGGATGAGGGGTTATTCCCTCATATTTCCAAGTCCTTTCTCTCTCTTAGGTTGGAGAAAGGAGAAGGGGGCAAGGAGGAAGAAGAGGGGAGATCCGCCATTGTTGGAGCTTCGGAGCTCCGATCGCCGATCCGAGACCGGCAACGCGTAGAGGGCGTCAAGGCGCTTCTTCTCCACCGTTTGGTTGCAAGCTTCTCATGGCTAGGAGGAGATCTCAAAAGGTAACGACGTTTCTCCTCCCGGTCTTTAGGATGCGTGTTTGGCATCTCCTCTTTCATGCATTTTTGGCACCGGATCCGTCGAGTGAGAGGGATCCGGGTCGCCTTGGTTCAAGAGAAACCACCGGGTTGATTGTGTCCGTCCCCGACATGTTTTGCACTAGAGATCCGCTCCGTTAGCGGATTAGGCATTGTGGGTGAAGCCGGATTTATGGCCGTTGGTCCGATCCGGTGATGTTGATTTACGCGCATGTTAGGGGTTTTGTTAGAAATCCGATTACGGCGAACTCGTCATTGTGATGCCCTTGTAGCTTCGTATGGTAACGAATGTTGGGTTAGGGCGGGGAATAAATGTGCGGATTATGGGGCTTGTGATGCCTTGTGTTGTGCGAAGGCGCGATTGGTCTTTGTGGTCGGCTGGCTATCCCGTGGAGACTGAGATTCACGTGTGGAGAGTGTCCCGGCAAGATTAGTCCCTTCGTTTGTTGACTGACGAGAATGTCTGTGCTACGGATTGCATCCGTTGACGGTCTCCAGGCGAGGCAATCGGTGGACGTTGTCCCGAGAGTAAGCCCAGGGCCTTGGGACGTTTTGATTAGCCAGAATTCTTGGAATCGGTCTTGGTGCGTTGTTGGCGGCCCGAGCGTGTGAGCTGTCAGACAAGCCCGTTGGCATGGAAGGCCTGGCGAGGTGAGTCTCAGCGAGAGCGCTTGGCCTTGGGTTTGATGCCCTTGTGGGGAAATGATGAGTACCCTTGTGTTGGTAATGTATGATGATGTGTTAGATTCATACGCATTAGGGCGCCTTGGGTGAAACCCCGGGCTTGCACTCATTCTGCATTGTTAGGCCCTTTTATTACCTGCTCAACCTAGAAACGTGGATGATGCTTGTGACACTCATGCCAGTATGTTTGTTGCTTTCCTTTATGTACATTTGCATACGAAGTGCTGACTTGCAGGGTGAAGTAGTTCCCCGGGGTCCGCTAGGACGGCCGGGAGGAGGGATGTTGTTACACCGCTTGTGGTCAGCCATAGCTGACCCTCGTTTTCCGCTCTTTGTGATTTGGTTGCAGGGCACGAATCGCAAGCTGGACCCAGTGCGCCGGCCAAAAGGGCCTAAAGCCTCATGAAGTGATTACCTGTTTTCCTGCATTACTTTCTTCGTGCTTTGTTATATCCGGCTTGCATGCCGAGGTAGTTTAGGGAAAAACCACCTTTCCCCTTGGGTTGGGTTGTCTTTCTTTATGAATTGTTGGATGTTTTGGACTGTGTTTTTGTAAGGCCTTAAGGCCAGTTGGACTCCTTTGTAGTGGACAATCTCTGTGGTTTAGTTTTTGTTTCCGCTGTGTTGTCTGAGTTATGAGTTGGGTAGTGATTATCATCTTTTAATACTAAAGCTGTGGCGGTTATATGTTGTGGGGTCCCGGCCGGACCCATATTATATGGTCATTGCAGGGGAGGTGTTACAGAGCGAATGCATATGAGAGTAATAAATTATATAAGGAGCGAACAAAGTTTTATCACGATAAACATATAAAATTTCTGAAAACTTTTTCGCCGGGCGATCTCGTCCTCCTTTATAATTCTCGCCTTCGCCTTTTTCCGGGAAAATTAAAATCCCGATGGTCCGGACCCTTTATTGTTAAGGAGGTTTGGTCCTATGGGACAATCCTAATTTCCCACCCGGAAAAAGGTTCTTTCAAAGTTAACGGGCACCGCCTTAAATTGTATCTTCCGGGAGACTTACCTAATGAAAAGAGTGATGCAATATTTCTTCATCATATACCATGATCGGCAAGTGGGTCAAGCTACGCGACCTTAAACAAAGCGCTTTTGGGAGGCACCCCAAAGTTATCTTTGTATTATTGTTTCTCTTGTTTTTCTTTGTCTTGTTTCTTCTTTAATATCTTTTGTAGGTAATCGCGGCTTCCCCACAAAAGCTTCAAAAAAATATTTAGGGAAGCTCTTTATCCTTCTTTTCTTTCTTTTTCCTTGCATTTCTTTTCTTACTTCATACTTACTTTTAAACATTGGGGACAATGTTTAACTTTAAGTATGGGGGTGTAAATAGTCCTTTGTAAATATTTGTAAATAGTTTTAAGAGAAAATTTTCAAAAACAAAAAATTTCTTTTTTCTTTCTTTCCTATGTTTTCTTTTATTTAAGCACTTGTAAAACCAAAAACTCAAAAAAAAAAAACAAAAACAAAATTATAAAAAAAAATCGAAAACTTAAATCTTGGAAAAGGACGTTTGGGATTTTATCCCATCACACCTCCTAGTACCTTGCGAACCCTTCACCGGGTAGCCCTTGGGAAGTCCAAGACTTAACAAAAATCGTTAGTTTTAAAGCTAGTTTCCTTTCTTTGTAAATAGTTTGTAAATAAGAAAAATTCAAAAATTCAAAAAAAGATAATATCAAAAATTCAAAAAAAAGATAATATCAAAAATTCCAAAAATTCTTATACCCCTCCTACTTGTTGTTTTGTGATTTCTTAGAAATCTAGTTAAGAATGTTTATAAGCATCTTTAGTTTTTTTAATTGGCTAAAATTTTGTTTATCATAGTTTGTTAATTTTAAATTTTAGGTAATCTTGTTTTAAGAACCATCTTATGAGTTGAGTTTGATTAGAGAATCTTTGTTAGCATGACTTCTCTTTTTATCTTTAGATGGCTTCATTTTGTAGTAAATTTGCTAAACCACTTTAGATTTCAATTATATTTTCTTCTAGCTCTTTAGATCTTAGGAAATTTAATTTTACTAGAATTTGCTCTCAACATAATTTAATTTATAAACTAGAATTTTTTCTACCCTACCCTTTTGATGGCATATAAAAAAGTGTGTAAAAGATCATATGTCATGGGAATAAGAGGATAAAATTCATTATTCCCTAAACATATGCACCCAAAATCATTTACAAGATTATATGGCATGGAGTAAGAGGATAAAATTCATTACTCCTAAACATATACATTTTGGGATTTTTTTAGAAGAGAATTAAAAAAATAATAATATGGCATGGAGTAAAAAAAAAAAAAGAATAAATTCATTACTCCTAAACATATACAAAAAGAAAAAAATATATTGAGGTGAGAGGATAAAATTCATCACCTCAAATCAAAGATCTCTTCTTATGCCAAGCTTTGTAAACCCCCTCCCCTTAGCCAATATCTTTGATCTAGGATTAACTTAAGTTATGGAGAGAGCAATATTTAGTAAGTTTCTTTTCCTTAAGTATCTTTTGAAATAGAGTTCTTATAATTCTAATTTAATTTTGTTTTATGATTTCTACAATTTTGGTAAGCTAATTAATTGTCTTGAGAAGTCCTTGCTTAAACAACTTTCTTTCTTTTCAAATCATCATCATAATTTAGAACTTAACTCCTCCTAGAATTTATTCTTAACTTAACTTTTGGTTTAGTAAAATTTTAGTTTGAAATTAAAAATCCTATGGATGTCTTATATATTATGTCTTACACTTTTGCTCTGGAATAGCAAAACCTCAAGTATGGGGGTATTTGATAAAGTAGTTTTTATATAAGTTTTTAATAGAAATTTTTGTAATTATTTAATATGATTTTTCCTTTTTATGTCAATTTTAGGTTATAAGTAGTTCTTTTTGTAATTTTGATTCTAACTTAGCCTAATTTTAATATTTGCAGATTTTTGGACAAATTGGGAAAATATTGCATTACACGCCCTCGGTCACGCCCGTGACCAAGGGCGTGTAACTTGAAGACCAGTCCAGGTCGATGCCGTGCTGTTGAGCTAGTCCACACCCAGTCACGCCCCAGGTCACGCCCGTGACCCAAAGTCACGCCCGTGACCATGGGCGTGTAATATTAGAATCTGCCACGTGGAGCTGCCGTCGAGACGAGAAGTTGCCGTTGAGAAGTCAACAAAAGTCACGCCCGTGACCTTCCCGCGTGATCCAAGCACGCCGCCGCGCCGTCTGCCTAGCCCATGCCGCATTAAATGAAGCCATCCTGAGTCACGCCCGTGACCCATATGTCACGCCCGTGACATGTCCGATTTTCTCCCGCCATCACGCCAAGCCCACGCCGCTGCCAGATCCAATGTTACAGTGATTACACGCCCTTGGTCACGCCCGTGACCGAGGGCGTGTAACTTGAAAATTTCGCCTATAAATACAGAGGCTCTCCTTGAGTCCAGGGTTCAGAATTTTGGAGTGGGGGAGGTGCTGCTAGAGCCATTCTTGAGTATTTTTCTCTTTTCATGTTCATGTTCATGTCTCTTTACTTTCATGCTCTCTTCCTTTTCTAATGCAATGTATTATTTTTCCTTCAATGCAATAGTTTAGTTTAAGCTTGTAATCTTGTTCTTCCTAGCTTGCAATTTCCTCTCTTAAGTCTTGTAATAGTTTTCATTTAAATAAAAATAGTTTGTTCTCTTTCTTTTTGTCTCCTCCTTACTTAGTTAAATTTTCTTAATATGCATTTTTATCTTTCTTTCTCTTCCCCCTCCACCATGATTAACTAATCCTCATTAGTACTCGATCAAAATGATCCGAGGATGAGTTAGACAAGTTATGATCTTCTAAAGTTTCTTTTTTCGTTTTTATAAACACTTGAATTACCCTTGATTTTTAATTGGTGAGGCCATATTTTCGATATATGGTTTTCGCTTAAGTTTTCATATTTAGTTAGCCGAGAGGCTCAAAGTATGAATCGATCACTCAAGGGTAAAGAGAGTTGCACGCACCCCTCGAGAGAGGATGACGTAAATCTCCCGGATTGGAGTCAAATCCAATAGTGGGGTTCACCTCGTAAAGCAAGTTTTAGGTAATCGATTATAGGACGAGAGTCCGGTTGATTTTTCCTAATCTTAGTTGGGCATTAACCTCGAGAGAGGCATGTTCGAGCTTCGGGAACCTCCACGGTCAAGTAGTTCAATTTAAACGGAATTAGATTTAATTTCCTTTTACTTGTCTATTCTCACTCCAAGGTGACTTTTGATTGAGTGCTAGCCTCTTTTATCTTCATCACAACCCTTCAATTAGTTTGCATTTTCCTTTCTTCTAGCTAAGTAATTAAAACTCAAAAATATTGTTAGATAAGATAATGGTGACTTTCCTCAAAGTAGAAGTAATCAACGCGCCCCGTGGAATACGACCTTGATATTTCTTAATATCCTATACTATAGACGATAAGGTACGCTTGCCTTTATCGGATATGGTTTGAAAAAAAAATCTTTAACCTTCGCTTAGTTTAAAAACCACCAAATTTTTATATCAATGAGCCTTTTCTCATTTGTCTTCTTTTGTTAAGCAACTTTTTGAATTGCTTGGAGAGGAGGGAAAATTCTCCTTCAGATAATTCTGATTCTTCAGAAGTGTTTTCCGCTTTATCCTCAGAAGACTCATCTCTCACAGGGGACAGGGCCCTGCTTTTCCGGGCGCTTTCAGCCTTTAGAGCAATGGGCTTTTCCTTGCCAAAGCTCCTACTGCTTTCCTCTTCTGACTTCCTGATATTCAGCTTCAGCTCATGGGAAAGCAGCTTCCCATATAGAATCTGTGGCTCCGTAGTAGCCAACTTACCATACTCTCTGATAGCTATCACTCTGGGGTCCCATTCCTTAGACAGGGATCTAAGGAATTTATCGTTTAGTTCACCCGTGGTGAATTCCCTTCCATAGTTTCTCAAACCATTTACAATCTTGAAGAATTTCTCGTAGGTGTCAGAGATTGTGTCTTTGCCTTGTTGCTTGAAGGCTTCATATTCTTGGTCCAGCAAAGACTTCCTGTCATCTCGAACTTCTTCAGTACCTTCCTTTAGAACCACAATAGAATCCCACATCTCTTTTGCAGACTTGCAGTGAATAAGATTTTGTAGCATTGAATCATCAACTGCACCTGCTATGATGTGCTTTGCTTTCTTGTCCAGAGTGACAAGTGCAATTTCATCCTTTGTCATATCCATTAGTTTCTTTGGCACCTTTTTGGTGGGATCAATGGTAGAAGCAACTTTAGGAATGACGGGACCTTCCTTAACTATCTGGGATATTCGGGGATCATTTGCTTCCATGTAGAAGATAACTCTTTCCTTCCACATGGGGAAATTTTCCTTAGTGCAAACTGGGAGCTTGGAGTAAAATCTTTCCATGCCTCTGTCCATAGAGAGAGATCTTGACAACGAAGAGGGATCTTTAATCTAGGTGTTAACCTCTTAAAGATAACCTGCCTCTGATACCAATTGAAAGAAATCGTTGTCTACCTAAATCACCTAAGGGGGGGGGGGGGGGGGGGGGGGGGTGAATAGGTGATCTCTACTGCGATTGCGGAATAAAAATCAAGTACACACACAACAAGAAAAATCACAGCACAGAGACACAAGATTTATAGAGTTTCCCCAAGGTGGGTACTCCTCTCTCCCGCTTCACCTATCTAGCACTTCGGGCTAGCGTCGGCAACTTCGCCAAAACTCGGATTTATCAACAAATCCTACACTCGGAGATAACGACTCCTACAAACTCGGAGAACAACCTCTCCTACAAAAGCACTCGGAGATAAACTCCTACAACTCGGAGCAAACTACTCCTACAAAATAACTCGGAGAAAAATCTCCTACAAGAATCAAATAGAGTTTGAAATAAAATACTTCTATTAAACCTCAACAGAGATTGACTTCAGATCTTGGAAAAACTGAGTCTTCTTCTTCCTTGAGAACCAAAGCTTGGATCTTCAAAGATTTGGAAGAAAGGAAACTCGACAAACCTGATCTGAATAGGCCCTTTGATTTTCTTGAAAAGATCTTCAAAAATATTGAGCAGCAAAAAGATCAAAGGCCTTCTTATCTGAGAAATCTCTAACAGCACTGAAGAACGAGTCTTGAGGGCGCAGAAGTTAGATCTCAGAAAAACTTGTTCAGCGAGCAAGAAGGAAGACGGCTGGGTTCTTCTCTTTTAATAGGGTTTAATAATAATACTTGTGTTTGCCCTAAAATAAAAGATTATTTATAGGAGGAACTTTAACGGCTAGGGCAACAGACAGGGAATGATCGACACGTGTGCTGCATATGGCGACCAACCCTAATTTTCAAAAACGAAACATATTTTTTTGAAATCCGTCTGTCCGTCATTCGTCGAGACTTCACGTGAACATTCGACGAATTGACTTAGCCATTGAAAATACTGATCAAGGCTTGAAAACTGTCTTCTGTTTTCATTCGTCGGGAGTTCTCGAGAACATACGACGAATTGACTTAGCCACACAATTTCCTTCACAAAGCTGCCTTTTTGACTTCTGTCAGCATTCGTCGATATTCGTCGGGAGTTCACGAGAACATTCGACGAATGGACTTAGCCACAAAAATTTCTTCTTCAAACTGGAAAACTGGCTTCTGTCAGGATTCGTCGAGATTCATCGGGACTTCACGTGACATCTCGACGAATTGACTTAGCAAAAATTCATTTTCTTCTGAAAACCTGCTCCACTCTTCAAACTTGAAAGCCTTCAGTTGTGAGAATATGAAGTGCACCCCAAAAGAGAGATTACACATGGACCAACACTTTGTTCTATACAATGAGGGATTACATTGTCTAGGACTGTGTTCGGTGATAAATTGCAACCTGACTTTGGTGTGCATTTAGCATTATGACCTGTCACAACACATCTAAAGAGAAATCATCAAATACATACTCAATTCAATTTAGTTCACTAGGGGACATCTTCAAATCTAGGTAATTGTGGATACAATACCCAACAACATGTATGTTGTGCTATGCATTCTACGAAAAGCCTTAATGCATGGTATGAGCGGCGTACGCATGAAATATTATGCATCCCATACTACATAATATTGCATGTAACGAAAAAAAAAACGTGCTAATGGGCATCCATGTGATGATGGTTATGCATCCCATACTACATAACTGTCACATGTTGCTACCTATGGTGGATCCATATATAAACACATATTATGCATCCCATACTACATAATATGCCCCGTATACTTCTTGTCATGCTATGAGTGTAGTGTTCATGCTTCAGCCAAGATGTACAGATGACACTTCGGTGTGTGTATGCAATGAGACAAGATAATTAACACCTGATCAGAAAAAGTCATTCGACCAATTTGTCAAACAAACCTGGCTCTGATACCAACTGTCACAACCCACATTTTCTCCGTATTAAAAAATACGTCAGAGTAAGAGAAAATACGCGCCATGATGCCAAGTCATGCATGGGACAACTGCAGACGCCCAGGCGGCTCTAACTTCACACTTTTCTTTAGAAAGTCAGGAACTTTATGTTTTAAAACATAACTTAAGTTTAAGGTTTTCAATTACCGTGTCCCTCGGTTTAATGGATCAACTAGTCCATAAATAAGAAAGTATATGATCACGCAGCGGAAAATACATAATTTACTTCAATTCACCTTAAATGAGCATGATGAACTAACCAACATTCTACTGATATGAAATTTCTATATTTAGTATAAGTAAAAGATTTCTTTTACGAGTTTCAAAATAGAAGAATGATAGTTTTAAAAGAGATGTCATGTATAAAGAATTATGCAGTCTTGTATATAAAATAACTATCATGCATCCTAGCATAAAACCTTCCCAGAGAGCGATTGCATAGATAGCAAGTAACGGTAGTAGCAAAAAAAACAACAAGATAAGTCTAACATAAAAGAACTCAGGCTATGGGCGCCAACAAACTGACACGAACCCATAACCCTAACAAGTCTTGAAAAGAAAACAACAATCTACCTCTCGAAACGAGAGTAAGAAAACAACAACTGCAAGTCTGAGGAGACAGAACTCGGTCAGCTTCACCTGCTACTGGTCCGAACCTGAGGCATTCAAAAGAAAAGAATGCCTCAGCACACAGACATAAAAATCAAGAGTAAGAGAAAACTCAACAATGAAGGTTTACCAACCCACCAGGAACAGCTGTGGAAGTCAGCAAATCAAATAAATATCCACAAGTAGGGGAAAAACTGGCACGAAGTGCGGTCAAAGTTGTACTACAACAATATCCAAAAGGAAAAGTGTCGAGTTGCCCAAGAAGTGAATCACCATCCCAGCCACAAATAACACTGAGGCGGAGGCATTCTTTCCAACCAACCGTCAGGCCCAAAACACCTGAGGAACAAAAGCACTGCGGCGGTGGTTTACAGTCCACCAACCAACAGTCTACATGTCCACGGACAAACAATCCGGCACTAGTGGTGGCCATTCCGACCATCCACAGTCCAAACCAACCAACTGGGAAAATAGAGATTCACAAAATCCTGACCAAAACAGACACTACAGAAAAACCCGGAAACAATTCCTAGAGGAAACTCAACCTTACGGCGAGTTCGTCGAAATATCGCCGACTAATTACCAAGACTATTGGCAAAAATCAATATCTCAGGCCTAAGACGACGTCAGCGAAATCCTAAAACTATCGGCGAATCAGTCGAAATGATAACGACGAATTTAACTATACGAAATCGGCGAATCTACCTTAAGGGTATTTTCACGATTTTGACAAAGTACGCGACTACTCGGTTGGATACACGTTTCTTTAGCAGAAAATGATATATACGTAGCATATTCTGTCAAATTAGATGACAGTAATAACGGTAGATGAAATAAAGAACTATAACGTGGCAAGGGGGAAGAGTCCACCACTTGCCTCAAATTTTTCGAAGAAGACGGCCTTCGACTCGCTCCTCGCCGCAGATCGACCGCTAGAAAACCTTGAGGAACGATTTCTGAAACTTTTGGAGCGAAAAAGAGGGTTACGGCTACCGGCTCTAACCTCAAAAATCTACGAAACTCGAAATACTTACCGCACACGTGAATAGCTCGGCGAGAGCTTTCCAGATCTATGCTCCGACGAAGATTTCGTGCTCCGGAGCTCCGGTGGCGGCGATCTGAAGCCTCTCGGAAGAACGACTCTCGCTGGCTCGCAAAAAGACCGGGGAAGAAGAAGGTGAATAGGGTTTCGGTTTTCTTACGGAGGGAAAGAAGGCTATTTATATTCATACTAATAAGAATAATAATAATACAAATAATAATAATAATCAATTAAGTTTGAAATCATATAACATACGTAAACTTTAGGATATATATATAAAAGAATAGTTATATAATATATAACAGAATAGCTATATGAATTAAACACATATAAATGAATCGAATTATATTAATTATGATATATGACCTAATCGAATTACAATATATATATAAATGAATCTGCCATTCATATAGCCGAATCTTATAATCCTAACACTATTTGCCTAATGGCATTAGCCGAATCTGCACAACCGAAAATCTATATATAGCCGAACTAACTCCGAATATCTATATATAGCCGAACTAAATTACAATAGCCGAATTCCTTCATTTAATAACCGGATTCGTATATAAAATGGCCGAATCGTATATATGAAATAGCCCAATTCCTTCATTTAATAACCGAATATAAATAAGTTGATAATACTTATTATTATTATAAAAATTTTATATTATTACCCAAAACCAAACGAATGCCGAACTCGATGAAACTCGCACCGTAGGCGAATACCGGCGCTACGAATCCAACGGCGAAGTCAAAACGAAATTCCAACGTACTGTTCTCGAGATATAAATTTCCGAAGTTAAGGTGAACGTTAAATACATAGAAATCTTCTAAAATTCACCGAGGCTTTAATAATGCTCGGAACGCAACGAAACATTAAGGGTCTCTCTAAAATTAAATAATCTAATTTCCTAACATAAAATTTTCCAATTCCGGGTAGTTTCAAAACTCGATCGATTTGACCAAACAGATCCAAAACGCGCAAACGACGGCGCGCCGCTAACTTCGCGTTAATGTAACGC
Source organism: Dactylorhiza incarnata (assembly GCA_033032865.1). NCBI lineage: Eukaryota > Viridiplantae > Streptophyta > Magnoliopsida > Asparagales > Orchidaceae > Dactylorhiza > Dactylorhiza incarnata. The sequence goes on from JAWHQI010000092.1 coordinate 2,018,811, forward strand.
CCTACGTCATAATGACGTCATCGATAAATTTAAATTAATATCCGAAAATTCAGGGGCGTCACAGCGGGTTAAGAAGCTGAGGACTGACAATGGAGGGGAGTTCACCTCTGGTGAGTTCTCTACTTTTTGCAGGAAGGCAGACATCCGAAGGGAGCTTACTTGTGCGCATACTCCACAACAAAACAGAGTTGCAGAGCGGAAGATCCTTCATCTGACGGAGACCTGCAAGTGTTGACTGCATGCCAAGAGTATTCCAAAGTCCTTCTGGGCGGAGGAATGTCTTGTGCTACATACGTCATCAACAGGATGCCTCTTATTCCCATCAATATGAAGAGCCCGCATGAATTGATGTTCAAGGAAAAGCCAAGCATGGCGCACCTTCGGGTGTTTGGTTCCACCTGCTATGTGCACGTTCTAGATGCGCTTTGGATGAAGCTAGATGCGAAAGCAAGGAAGCTAGTCTTCGTAGGTTATGATGATCAGAAGAAGGGCTGGAAGTGCATGGACCCGGATACGCGGAGATTTGTAGTATCTCGCGACGTCGTGTTCGACGAGGTGACGTCTTACAAGGGAAGTTCTGGTGTTGAGCTACCAGAAAGCAGGTTGGAGGAGCCGGAGAAAGCTATGGAAAATATTTAGGTGTAGCTGCCTGTGTCACCAGATGGTCCATCAATATCTAGTTCTGAGGCAGAGGCTTCTGGATCAGGAAGCAGGGGGAGCTATGCTCCGAGTACGTCTGGAAGGGGAGCTAGGGAGGAAGCTACTAAAGATACTGTGAGTCAGGGGAAGGTGTTGCGGAGATCGAAGCGAACAATCATTGCCCCTGATCGCTATACAGGAGGAAACATGGTGAGCTTTATCTCGTGTTTCTTTGCTGGTCCCTTGGATGAGAGGGAGCCGTCGAGCTTTGAAAAGGCCAAAGGCGTGGAACAGTGGGATTCAGCTATGCAGGAAGAGATGAGTGCTCTTGAAAAGAATGAGACTTGGTCTCTGGTGCCCAAGCCCAAGGGTATCACCCCTATGACATGCAAGTGGGTCTACAAGCTCAAGAAGAAGGCAGACGGCAGTATCAAGCGATACAAGGCTCGCCTTGTGGCTCGGGGGTTCTCGCAGCAATACGATGAAGACTATGAAGAGACATTCAGTCCGGTGGAAAAAATGACTTCAGTTCGGGTTGTGATTGCCTTGGCGGCATGTTGGGGGTGGGATATTTGGCAGCTCGACATAAAGAATGCATTCTTGTACGACGAGATTGACAAGGACATCTTCATGGTCCAGCCGTCAGGCTTCGTATCTGAAGATTTTCCTGACAATGTCTGCAAGTTGAAGAAGGCCCTATATGGGTTGAAGAAAGTGCCGAGGGCGTGGTATGGAAAGATAGCATAATATCTCTTATTCTGCGGGTTTGGTGCTTTAGACTCAGACTCAAGCTTGTTCGACAAGAAGAGCGGGGAGCTTCAAGTCATCTTGCTGCTTTACGTCGACGATATGATCGTGACGGGGAATTCGAAGGAGGAAGTAGCAAGGCTTCGGGCTGAGCTATCTATCAGGTTTGAGATGAAAGACTTAGGTGAGCTTCACCATTTTCTTGGACTCGAAGTGCAGAGGAAGGGAAGTGGAGTGCTGGTGTCCTAGGCTGGATATGGGAGCGAATCGTGGAGCGATTCGGCATGAAGGAAGGGAAGTGCATTTCCACACCTCTGGAGAAGGCCATGAAACTTCGCAAGGATGAGGGGAGGACTCTGGAAGATCCGCTGGTGTTCCGGGCTCTGGTTGGGAGCTTGATCTACCTGACGATTACCAGGCCGGATATTGCATATGCAGTTGGCAGGGTGAGCCGTTAAATAGCGGAACCACGAATGCCTCATCTACTAGCGGCCAAGAATATATTGAAGTATGTCAAGGCGACTTTGGATACGGGTCTGCTTTACAGGAGGGATGCGGGCTTCGAGGTGCATGGGTACATGGATGCTGATTCCGGGGGAGATTCAGATGATCAGAAGTCGACGTCTGGATATGTCTTCATGTCGGGCCCCACAGCTATATCATGGTGCGGTAAGAAGCAGGATTCCGTGTCTGTCTCAACCACTGAAGCGGAATACAAGGCTTCAGCCTTGGCAGCTCAAGAAGCCATCTGGCTTAGGAGGTTGGTGGGAGATGTCCATAAGGAAGTTCGGGGTCCGACTCTGCTCCGCGGTGACAATGAGAGTGCTCTCAAACTGGTTACTAATCCAGTTTGTCATGCGAGGACCAAGCATATCGAGATCGAGCATCATTTCATTCGTGAGAAGGTGTTGGAGGGGTCTCTTTCGGTAGAGCATGTTCGGAGTCAGGACTGTTGAAATTATTGAAGTGGGGTGGAAGGTGGCTGGCGGTCTGATTATTGGAGACCGCAGAGACCGTGCGGTCTCTATTCTGGTGCTCTGCCGGTCTGGCTCTGCCGGTCTGGCTCTACCGGTCTGTCTCTGGCGGTCTGGTGTGACCGACCAGTTTGTTCTTGTTTGCTGTGGTCTGTTCCCGGGTTGTTCTGTTTGGTTGGCCTGTCTTCTTTGTTGGAAGACTGGGCGGTCTGTTCCTGTGTAACCGCTGTGATAGGGCGGCTTATGCAGGGTGGTCTGGCGACTTGTCTGAAGTCGGCCAGATGTTCCTCATTTGCTTTTGGCGATCTAAGGAAGGAGTGGTCTTGTGTCTGCGCGGCTTGTGCGCGACCTGTTGCTGACTTGCAGTCTTAGACAGGCTGTTGTCCAAGTGGTCTGATCGCACGATCTGCTTTGTGAGACCGCTCACGATCTGTCAGGTGGTGATTGTATCTCTCCTGTGCGGTGACGACATCCGTCTACCCGTCTATAAATAGGGGTGCATGGCCCGTCATTCAAAATGAGAACTGTAAGAACTAGAGCATGGGTTGTTTCGTGCGGTCTCACTCTGAGGTCGGGAGGTCTCGGAAGTGAGTTGACTATTTGTTGTGTTCGCAGGTTTGCTGTCAGCAGGTTGCGGTCTCCTTCCTTGGTGATTTGCCAGCGGATTGAATAAATAGTTCGACAACGGCTTGTCTGCGAACTGGTTTATGTTGTTCTTGTGCTGTTCGCAGCGAGCTCGGTGATCAGGCGACCTTCAGCGGTTAGGCGATCTGAGTTGCGGTCTGGCGACAACTTCAATTCTTTGTTCAGTTCAATAAGCTCTAGTTCGTGCGGTCTGAGGTGGCGGTCTGGCAGTGCAGGTCAAGTCGGGTGAACTATTTGCGGTCTTGCCTATTTTCTATTGGAGCGGTCTCAGGTCAAGCCGGGCGGTTTCTGGAGTCGAGCGGTCTGTGCGGTCTTTGCTTGTCAAGCCGCCAGTTTTGTTTTTGGTGTATTTTGTTTCTCTCTCCTTCGTGATTCTTATGAATCATGTCTCGCCATGTATACCTCGCACTGTAATCAAGTATTGTGATTCAATAAAGCTTTGTGTTGCTGTGTGGCATATTGTGGTTGTTTGGCTATAGCTCAGTTGATGCAACTCCTGCTTACTCCTAAACGATTCAAATCAAAATTTTTTAACAAGGACAACATTGCAAACATTTTCACAAAGGAGCTGGCGAAGGGGCCGTTTACTCGGCTAAGGAGTTTACTTGGGCTGTTTTCAACTTCCCACTTCAAGGGGGAGTGTTGAAAATGTTGAAGTGGAAGTTTGTGAAGTTGGCGGTCTGGGGGGAGACCGCGCGGTCTGGTCTGACCGTAAAGTCTTGCGGTCTCCTCTGGCGGTCTGACCTCTCTGGTTTAGCTGCGGGTTATTCGGCGTGACCGCCGTTCTTCTGTCCATGGGTGCCAAGGTGAGGCCGCGCGGTATGATCGTGTGACCGCGTGGCGAGCTGTCTTCTGTTTAGTGTGACCGCGCGATCTGGTGCTTGTGATCGCGTGGTGGGGGCAGCCCGGTCTGGTGGCTGTCCGTTTCTTTGTGGTGCATGTGGACTAAGGTCTTCTTAGTCGTGCGGTCTCCGGTTTGTGTTCGCATGGCTGGTCTTTCGGAGATCAGCTGGCATATGCGGTCACAGGTGTTTGGTCGACTTGGCGGGCTGTTGCCCTAGTCGTTCTGGTGTGTTCGCGGTCTCTGGAGGAGGTCGGGTGGCGAACACAGGTGGTGAGCATCATGACCAGGCGAGTTGTCATGATTGCGCGGCTTCTGTTGAAGTCGGCGAGCTCACTAAGTAGGAGGATCTTTTGCTGGTCGCGCGGGTTGACCGGTCTGGTCGCGCGATCAAGGGGTGGTGATCCTATCCCATAGGGTGGTGACTGGATCAGGTCTCACGCCTATAAATAGGAGCCACTGTAGCAGCAAAAAAAAGCACAAAGTGTAAGCTGAGATCACGTCCTGTTCTTGCGGTCTCTTTTTTGTGACCGACCGGTTAGCTGATCAAACTTGTTTTGTGCAGCTTCTGCGGATTGTCCGGGTAGCAGCGGTCACCTCCTCTTCTGAAGGTGTTCGGGCGGTCTCGTGACTTGCAGTGCGGGTTGCTGGAGTTCGGGAGGATCAATGGAGTTTGGGAGTTCGCGAGGTTCTCAGTTGGTGTTGTTCAAGGAGCAGGCAGGCAGTTCGGACGGTCTTGTTTTCTAGCCGGGCGGACTGTCAGGTCGAGCGGTCAGGCGGTCTCAGTTGGCATACCGCTGGTTTTCCTTTCAGCTGTTTTCTCTTCTGTTTTTGTGTACTGGCTAAATCATGTCTCGCCATGTATACCTCGCCCTGTAATGAAGAACTTTGCTTGATCAATAAAGATTGTGTTTGTTTCATGTGCTTTTGGTTGATTGGCTTGAACTTTTAGTTATACAATTCCTGTTCACTCCTAGATCTACGGAAAATTTTACAGTTGTTGTGGGGTGAGAATTTGAGGTGAAGGCTCTGTTGTTGTATCAGGTAAACTAGACTGGAAATCTTGAGTTGGAGCATCATTTATGTCCACTGGTATGACATTCCCAGGAGCTTGAGAAGTTTGTGCTGGGGATGGAGATGGAGGAGGAGAGGTTGGATCTTGACCAGGCTTCAAAATTTGTTTGGTCCACTTTGAGAAGATTCCTATATTGATCCTTTTTCCAGGAGGAATGGACACTCCTTTTTATTTGCATACTGCTGGATATTGGTGAAGTAGCACTTGGCTCATGATCCTCATATATGCATTCTAATTGTGGGCATACTTGTGTCTAATTAACTTTAATAAACACTCCCCCAATTGATTCGTTTGTTCAGAACTAGAACACCCATTATCTATAATTGTTGATTTGGGATTGCATCATGTGCAGAAATCTTGCAGAGTAAAACTTTTCCTACTATATCTGCCTGGTATATTCTTCAGTTAGATCAATCTTCTTTAGGTTAATTGCCTTTTCTTTGCTGTAATGCATGATTTGAAGGGCCTGTTGAGTTTCTTGCGCTGAAAGCTCTGCTGAATCTTCACCTATAGGCACGTCAACTGTCATGTTCAGCGATGCTTCTGTTATATGGATTTCAGTTTCAGAGATTTTTCCATGTAGAGATCCATCCTTATCAATACTGATGGTTTTTTTATTTGATTAATTCTACATCGTATACTTTGCTCCTTGTTGAAATCAGCTTTGTCAACCACGCAATTTGGAAAAGCCCCAGAATTGCTTTAAAACTCTCAGCGGCAGCATTAAATGATTCAACATCAACATTGAATTCTGAATTAACTTTAGGAGGGGCCATTGTTTATGTTGTACCTGCACAAAGTAAACAAGGGATAAAGAGAGAAAGAGAGCAATAGGGCAAGGAAACGAGAGATCTCGAGAGCAAGAAAGCACTAGAGGAAGAGATAAGGGAGAATTCGAAAGCGTAGTAAAATCCAACATTTCAGTTGCTTGAAAGAAGACGATTCGTCGCAACTTAGGGTTTTATTCGAAGCAACATCAATCAGAAGTAAATTCAGCTCGCCAAAACTTGTCGAAGTAGCTTCTAGAAGCATAACTGGGCGCCCTTTGGCATGTCGATGTTGCGTCGATTTGCAATCGACGTGACTTCAAATTTGTGTAGCAATTATTAACTCGACGCATGCGTCGATATGTAATCGACGCTACGTCGAATGCTATTCGAATTATTTTTTCCCGGTGACTCTCGATGCTGGCGTCGAATAAAACTCGATGTCGCGTCAAATTCTATTCGATGCAACTCTAAATCTACAATTGCATTTCTGTTTGACAATTGATGCTATTTTTATTAGCAATTATCTTTATTGAAAATACTATTTATAATATTATATGTGTTAGCTAGCATACATCATCAGGAGTTTTGAGAGATCAAGTCACTCCCTTGATTCTTTGAAGATCCATATTGAATAAAATGAGTAAGGGTGAGGATCAAAAACCGAAAAATGACAAAATCGACTGAACCGACCGAACCGGCTGAACCGCACCGATTGTGAAACCAGCCGCCCAATTTGGTGTCGGTTTGATTTGGCGCTTGCAAAAATCGAAGTCATATCGGTTCGGGTCGGTTTTCTAGTTATAAAAATCGACCAAATCGAACTGAACCGACTAATATTATAATTATTTTAAATATGTATATACCAACTTCTATTTAATCTAAATCGCTAATAAATTATGTTCAACCAGTTAATTGCTTTCACGGTAAGGGCCAGCCTTAACAAATATATTAATAAAATATTCACAGCAGGGGACTCTCTAATAGAGTAAATGAATAATAGTCATCTTTAAAGATTTTGGCTTTACTCAATTTAATTTTTAAAGGAGGGCAAATGGCAACTGGCTACTGCCAACTGGGCAAGGTAAACAAGCAGAGGTGCAGAAGTCAGAGCAGTGGAGCACGACAAATGGGAAATTGGGAACAAGAGAACATGATTAAATTTAATAATTTATATAATTATATTATACATATCAATTTATTAAGAGTTTTATGAGGGAAGAGACGAAGTGTGGAAGACCGAAGTCGGAGCGATGGATGGCTGCTTGCTTCCTTACTTTTGAATGACTTAGAAAGTTGGTGATGAAGTTCTAATGTAGACATGTAGTTCTGTTTACTTCAAGCTCGTATACTCTTTAACTATAGGTAACTATAACTACAAATCTATAATTATGAAAAACTTATTTTATATTAGAATGCTTTATATGATGAGAGTGTGAGATTCTCAAAGTCCTTCCATTTTCATACCATACAAAAACCACCACCGAACCGCACCAAACCGATCAAAAACCAAACCGACAACAAACCGAATCGACCGGGTTCGGCTCGGGTTGGTTTGGACCTTCCGTAAACCAAAGCATGTTGATTCGGTTTGGGTCGAAACCGACCCAAACCGAACTGCTCGCACCCTTAATAATGAGTCTTCCCTTTCCCTTAGTTATCTCTGAGGAAGGGATCCAAAATTCTCCTGCACATGTAACTCAAACATTAGATGGTACCAGGGCTACCTTGGGCCCCTTTCTTTTACCATTATAAGATGATGTGAAAGAATAGAAGAGTCTTTCATGATATACTTTTGGATGACAGAGAATATGTTTGTTAAAACTGCATCTGTTACTTTGGCACTGGAAATGTGCATAGAGTGTGTCTTGATATAATAGGTCTGTAGAATGCCTGATGATTCTACTTTTTTACTTTAGCTTTTTGATTGTTGTTTGGTATTTTTTCTGAACTATTCTTGCCTAGAGTTCTCCTCTCATTATTTGGATTCACTTTATTAAATACAGTTATTTTATCAGGGTGATTGTTGTCTAGTGAGAGATTCAATCTATTGTTGTCTAGTGCTTTAATTACTGGTCTGGTTTAGTTATTTGAAAGTCACTAGGTCTAACAAATGTAACTAGATTTTTCCAGGCAGGTCTGCTAGGGACTTCTGTGTTGGTGAATGGATCTGCTCCTAAGCCAAGGTGCTTAAATCTCATAGAGAGATTTTGTGTAATATCCTTGAGTTTTTGACTCCTCCCATTGAGTGAGTCTTCAAAGGCTTTTTCCCTTGTAAGCTCTTCTTTTAGTTTTAAGTTTTCATTAGTTAGATTGGTTATTATTCTTTCCTTTTTATTGTTTTGCTTTCTCAAATCATAATTAACAGAGTACAAATCATCTTTCTTAAAGTCTTCTAATTCTTCCCTCACTGTTTCTATTTCTTTTTGAACTTTAAGGTAATCATTACAAAATTTCCTTAAAATATTTTTTAAATTCTTCTGAATCAAAATCAAAGTTATTAAAAAGACTTATATGATCTTCTTCATCATCTAAGGATACCTCCAAAGACATCAGGCAGTCAACTTCAGCAGCAGTTTCTTCATCACTCTCTGATGAAGAGGAGCTTGAGTCAGATTTTGTGTCACTCTAGGTTTCAATAATGAAACCCTTTCCCTTCTTCTTGTCCTTTTTCTTGAAGGGCTTCTTCTTCTTGTGCTCCTTGTTATTGCTGCTCTTGTCCCTTTGCTCTTCGTGACATTCAAGAGCTATGTGTCCTGGTTTTCTGCAGGCAAAGTAGATCACTTCCTGCTTTAGTCTTATCAAATCTTGGCTTGCTAGAGCTTCATTCCTTCCTTCTAGAGTCTTCAGTCTTGACCCACTTTTTGAATCTTCTGGCCAAGGGGTTGAGCATTTCCTCTTTAGAGGTGGAAGGGTGATGTAGGACACTACGCTCACAACGCCCGCTCGTATCGTAACTAATTAACCGCGCGAGACTAAAGAAGAATGATGCAAATGCAAGCCGCACAGTGCAAGTGCACCGGACTAGGCAAGGAGAAACTCTTGCCACCGAAGGTTGCCAAACCTCTTGAGATCTCCCAAGGGCGATGAGCCAATGTTTGATCAAGCAAAAGGACCCACCCGGTCCGAACGAGCTATGCATTGTACCAAAAGAGATCCCCCCAAAATAATGATTCGAAAAATGGGTGATCTGTCCCAACAAGAAGCGGGGCTCGCCAAACCCCTTCGAAAATAAAAAGAAAGGATGCAAATGCAAATCGGAATGAAGAAACCACGAAAAATCAACGGTGATACGAAGATCACGCCACAAAGTTCCACCACAAGATCTACCAAGAAGAGAATCACACAAGTGGATAGTTCGTTACCTCGCTTGAGTTAGGATTGTCCTCAAGCACACGAAAGCCAAGCTTGAGGGGAGGAGGGGAAAGGGGCGGCACTATGGTCGGCCAAGCTTGAGGGGAGGAGGGGAAAGGGGCGGCACTATGGTGGGGGAGCGCCGAACCTGAGAGGGGAAGACGAGAGGGGGCGGCGCTAAGGGGGGGGGGGGGGGGGCGCCGAACCAGCGAGGGGGAAGAGCGAGAGGGGCGGCCACGAGGACTAGGGGGGGCGGCCTCCTTGGTCGATCAAGAGGAAGAGAAGGAGAGATAGGGTCGGCCTCCTTGCCGATCGAGAGAAAAGAGAGGGAGAGTTAGGGTCGGCCTCCTTGCCGATCGAGAGAAAAGAGAGGGAGCGGTGAAGAGGGAGAGGAAGAGGGATCGGCTGCAGCTAGAGAGAAAAATTAGGGCTTTGTTTTCTTTTCATCAAAATCTGCATTCTCCAACAACATATGGCCTTATATAGGGCCTTATAACAAGGGGGCTATTTGCAGCCCAAAATTAAAAAAAACCAAATAGATTTGGCTAAATGCAGGCCAAATCAAAATGTCAAATCTAAATGTTCATGCATGAAACTAAAAATACTAAAGTCCCAATCATTAATAAATGATAAAAATAAACTAATAATTATAATCAAATTATTATAACTATTAGTTTTCAAGCCGGCGGCGTGGGCGAAGGTTGTAGCGGCGATGGCGTGAATCCTTGGATGGAAAACTGCCGTCGTCACCATCTTCATGTTGAGGGCCGTCGTCGCCATCAAAGGGCCATCATCATCATCCTTCAGAGTCATTGTTCTTTCCTTAGGGGTTGAGACCTTTTCTTTGGATTCAGTCTCAGCCCTGCTCTTCAATAGAAGCTCATAGGACATGAGATTTCCTAGTAGAGCATCAATAGAGATTTCTCTGTGGCATCTGGACTCTCTAATGGCCCATATCCTTGAATCCCAAGTGCTTGGGAAACACATAAGGAGTTTGTCATTGATTTCTGTCAATGATATCTCTTTGTCTAATCCCTTGAGCTCATTTATGATCAGGCTGAACCTATCATACATCTCAACCACATTCTCTTTAGTTTCTTTTGAAGTTCTCATACTGGGATATGAGAAGAGACTTCTTGTCCTTTCTTTCATCAGTGCTGCTTTCTACTAGTCTGGATAGAGATTCCTAGATCTCTTTTGCTGAGTTGTAGTCAGCCACTTTTTGGAACATATCATCTAACATGGTGGAAACCAGGATGTTCATTTCCTTGGCATTACAAGCCTTCAGCTTGTTCTCTGCATCAGTCCACTCTACTCTAAGGACTAGTTCTTGAGTCATCATCCCACTTGCATCATTTCTGAATGGGAGTGGGGGACCTGAGGCAATATCATTAAAAATTTCTTCATCAATAGAGTTCATGTATAACTTTATTCTGGCCTTCCAGAGTGTAAACTTATTAAAATTACACACTAGTGGTCTTGTTGCAGCATAGTCCTTAGAACTCGTTTTCTAAAAATAATTTTACAATATTAAAAAAATGAGTGAGGAGGTCTTTTGATCAAGGTGTTAGCCTTTTTATGATCAACCTACCTCTGATACCAATTGAAAGTTCACAGTGTAACCTCTGAGTATTATCTAGAGGGGGGGGGGGGGTGAATAGAGATTTAAAACTTTTATACAAAATATGCACACACAATACAAAACTTTTAATGACTATGCTATCAAAAAAAACCAGCACAAAATAAATTAATGACAGAGTGCAAAAATAGTAAAAAGGGACAGCACAGAAAATTCTCAGCACAAGACAAAAGCTATAGTGATTCCCCAAACTATGGGTACATCCACTTTTATACCACCTTGGTAGGAATACACTAAACAGTGTATGAGTCTTTTGATAAGGAGACTCTTAGAACCAACTACTGAGTCTTTTGATAAGGAGACTCTTAGAACCAAGTTCTGAGTCTTTTGATAAGGAGACTCTTAGAACCAAGTACTGAGTCTTTTGATAAGGAGACTCTTAGAACCACTGAATCCTTTGGAGAGGGGTTCTTAAAACTCTTTCTATAATTACAGAATGAAACATTGATTAAAGAAGAACGAAGAATAAGTTGTAGTGTTGTTTCTTATGTTGGTGTTCTTCATGATCTGTTTTGAATGAACCCTTGCTTAAGGTAGAGAAGAATACAAGGGTGATGAACTTGTGATCCTGAAGATCTCTTTGTACTCTTGATGGCTTCCTACTGTAAGTGAAGAAGAGGAAGCAGAGCCTGTGTATTTCTTGTACAGAGAAGTTCACCTTATTTGACTGAGAGCAAGAGCTTGAGGAAGAAGATGACTGAATAGAATAGATGGAATTTAATGGTTGTGTTGTCTCTCTTCCTCTGAATACTTATTCTATGTCAAATATTGTTTTATTTTGTTTCCTCTTCTATTCTGTACTTAGAAGGAGCGCCCATTGGATAATGAATCTCTCTTTCTATTTTTGTTCACGACCCGTCAATCTGAATTTGAATAACTTCCAAGAATGTCTTTGTTGTTTCTCTTGAGTACTTCATTCCATTCTTGGCAATAAATGAGACGTTGGACTTTTAATTATATCCTTGGATACCTTCTGAAAAGGATCAGAAAAGGATAATAGAAAATGTTCTATTTCTGTCTGTATTCGACATAGCGTCGAATTCATTTTCTTTCTAATCGATGCACCTCCGAGTTCTAATAGAAGCTACTTCGAATTCCTCTTCAGCTTTGAACTGAACTCAGATATCGACGTTGCATCGAATCATTATCGATGTATCCATCAAGTTGAGGAATTGGACTTTGAACTTCATCTTCCGCATTGACTTCAAGTCGAAGTTGCGTCGACTTCTAATATTGCATCAACTGACTCTGTCTTCTGCGTCGAGTACATCTCAACGTTGCGTCGACATGGTCTTTAGTCTGAGTTACTTCTACTTGTATTTGAAGGTGCTTCGACTTTCAGTCGAAGTTGCGTCAACTTCTATTCAACGCAAGTTTAATTCAACTGATTTTTATGCTTATTTTGGACAGGTCTTGACACTCTAGAGTGATTGTGAAATCCTAGGACATCTAATGACCAAATTACCCTTTCTATACATCATGGATAATACATCCTAGATTTTGAAATCACTTATAGGTAATTTGTAAGGTAACTCAAAGGGTGTTTTTCCCAATAGTATCAGAGATAAGTTATTCCAGAATGGCTTCACAATCTGGAATAATGATGCTTAATGATCTCACATCCACTAGAGGGGATGATTTTTATTAAATGAAAAATCTTTAGCACCACCTTTATTTATGAGCAAAGATTATAAAGGGTGGAAAATATTAATGGAAAATTTTCTTAAATCTTTAGATGATTTTTTTTGGAATATTACAATTGAAAAGCCATCAAGCGTATTAAATAGAAACGAAATGGTTTTAAATGTGAAATCTATAAATAGTCTATTTTGTGCGCTAGATCAAAATATTTTCAAACTTATTTATACTTTACCTGCTGCTTATGAGAATTGGAACTTCCTTGAAAGAACTTATGATTCTCCTTCTATATGTATGGAAGAATCGCAAGAATCGGAGAATATGAAAGCTTGCATATGTATTCAAGAAAGCTCCTCTCTTGATGATCTATGGAATGCACATCAAGCGGAAGGGAAGATGACAAATCATCATTGGAAAAGGAATGCCAAATAGAAGATGTCAAAGGATCCTTAGAATCAAATCTTGCCACATTCGAGAACATAGTGAGCAAAAAGTCTCTCTTTGCTACAACTTCGATTTCTACATTGCGTATGCTCAATATTGCTAAACATAGAATTAATAAATTGAAAAATATAAATTCAAAATTGCATTTAGAAAATAAAATTTTAAAGCAAATGCTAATGTAGAATCAAATTTTGATTTGTCTATTTCCTCTTTTTGCTCTTTACTTAAGATTGATTCACCTTGTATAGAATATAATGAATTAAAAGAAAAATACAACAAACTTGAAAAGGAGAGTACTTTTGTAAAAGAACAAAATGAAAGATTATGTTCAGAAAATTCTTCTTTGAAAAGTGATTGTGCAATGTGCAAAAATTATAAGATTGAAATTAAAGAGATGGATGAAACATTTGTGGAAGTAAGAAATAACTATAAAATTCAAATTGATTTCATAGTCACCACTCTTAAAAATAAAGAATTGGAAACAAAAATCAACTTGCTTAAAGAAATCATAACTAAAAATTCTCAAAACATAAAACCACCATTTAAAGCAGAATTAAAAAGCACCAAATATGTGTAATACTTTTAAAAATCACTATCATTTACAAAAAATTTTTCTCCTAACTTAAATTTAAATATTCACAAATTTCCTCTAAGCAATACTTTTAAAAATCATTATGGAAACTTTAAATATAAGAATATAAAACCAAAGTATGAATGGAAGCCCAAAATTAAAGATGAAACATTAACTCCACTTGAATGGGTCCATTTATACTCGTCTCCCCATAAGCCATCATGATATATTTGGGTACCCAAAGGAAACGTCACTCATGGTCATCTTTGGACACCTAAATCTCTTATTCACTAATACATACAAATGTATGAAGTAGAAGTAAACTAAAATAAATAATTCAAAATCTACTTCACATTACTAAAAATAAAAATAGGAATATTTACTTTTGCATTTCTTTTCTTTATTTCTATTATGCCAAAAATCTCATATATTGATTTATTCTAAAGATTACTCTCTTGCACTTCCATTCCATTTTAAAACGTATGCCTGTAAGTTATCGTTTTGTACTAAAAGCTAAGCCGCATAAGTTCCTAATTGACCATTCAAAATGGTGATTAGATGATATGTGCAAGATTAGTTACTCAAAAATTGGATTAAAAAAAAAACTATTAAAGGACTTAGGTTAAACTCTAAAATGAACAATTTCTTGTTTATAGTTCTAAAGAATCTACCCCATATATATAAACATAGAAGTGCACTAAAATCATAAAACAAATAGTCCAAAGCAGAGATCAACATTCAGAAATGTTCTCTACTGCTAACGCCAACGGTAGTATCTACCGCTCGGCGATAACAACAGAAAATCAAAATCTGTTCATAACCTATTTTATTACAGACTAAAAATAAAAAGTTCACTCGTCTTTACCCATGCTGCTGCTTTCTCCTCTATCTCTCTCATGTCTTGTCCGACGAACTGATCGTCGGGGCCGCTCCTCCTCGGGGTTCTCCCATTCTGCCTGCTCTGCCGGTGTAGGAGTAAGCTTGAGACCTTTCATGATAAACCGCATCATCTTTAACAACCTGTTCATCTTCTTCTTTATATCTGTTCCCTGCTCCTCAACCAAATCATGAAGATCTCGTTGAGTCTCTTGAACTGAAGTCCCTCTTCAGATCGGACGCTATGGTGATGGTGGCCTAGGCTGTGTTGGAGGATGAATGGAGTGAGTAGAAAACACTGCAGGCCAACAATCAAGAGGGTAATATTCTCTATTGATTGCAGGATACTTGTTAAATAGAATTCTTTGAATAATCCCTCCCAATGGAAGGGTATTTAGCCTCTGCCTCCTCAGATCTTTCAACTTACAAGTATACCTCATCATTGATAAGAGAAGATCGGCCACATCAAATGGGATTCTCTCCAATATATGGTATGTAACCATATTAAGTTGGGCCGTGATAATTCATGTGTCACCCGCCTTGTACATAATCATATGATGGATAATCTGCTGGATAACAAATGCATCGAGCATTAGAGTAGTGACTGTAGTGATTAGGTCCCTAACATCATCTTGACCATGGAAAACAATATTAGTTGGAGTCCAATCTCATAGTGTATGAAATCTCTCCATTATATCCAATCTCATGTCACATTCCACCAGGCCAAATTCCTCCTGTAAATCCTCGTGCGAAATCACCACCTCGTGGCCTTGGATATATGATCGCACACCACTTTAAAGTCCAGACCGATCTGGATCCTCCAATCCATTATATAATACTCTGACCAGTACAGACATGAAGCAATCATCTACACTCACTGATAAAACTCCCGAATGAGCCATTAAAGAATATATGTGAGAATGTTGGGTCATGTCTATCCCAATGTACATCCCCACACCTATAGTCGCATCCTCCACACCTGGATATACTTCATGAACATTTCTATTCTTATTCACATATATACGACGAGCATGTGAGCTGGAGGAAGTCATAATTTGAAAGCACAACAAACAAATGGAGGAAAGGAACTTAAACAAGATGAATTTGGATCTACCGTGGGGCGTTAGAAAGCTACCGCTGGCGGTAGCGGATGGAAAACCCTATTCGACTTCCTCCTCCATTCATCTCAAGTAAACTCAAAAACATTATATAATTGCATAAATTTGAAGGATCTAACATATCCTAACACATTGTCTAAGAAAATCCAACATTAGCACCAAGATCTAAAAAGATTTTGCTCAAAAACTCATCAAACAAACCCTTTATTACATTCATCCATGAAATCACTTCAAAACTCTCAAAATCTAACCTAAATCTAAACTCAAAATTACCAAATAAGGAGGAAAATGTAAAAAGGGTCATACCTCTCACTATCGCCCGACGGAAGAAGACCTCAAAAGCCAAGAAACCATAGTAAAAATGAAATCAGAATGAACCTGTGTTTTTTATATTTACGATAATTATCGCGACACGGTAAGTCCTACCGCTGGCAATAGTATAAACTTTATAGCTAGCGTCAAATCATTGATAATAAAACTTATGGTTATAGTGTCTATGCTCGTTGTAGACTATTCACTATATAACATGTGTCACGTACATACACCAAATCGAAGTCAGAAACAAGGGTACAAATGTCTATACCAAACTTGTAAAATCCGCCATCTTGGTGTATTCTTGTCTGATTTCTTGGCTCCACTACATATTTCTGTGAAATACAACTTTTGTTACTATCACGCAACATTAGGTTGTTACCGCTGGCGGTAGTATAAAATCCTGTGTTTATTAACTATTTTTAAAAGGTTATGTATTTTTTTTTTAATTCCTGTTACTCTTTAAATACTAAAAACAAGAAAAAAGTAAAACTAATCAAAATTAATTAAAAACAAGTTAATAAAATTAAATACAAAATTTCAAAACAATTTCAAAGAACAAAAATATACTTTTCTTATTGTTTCTTTATATGTGTTTACTATTATAAAAACTGATTACTATTCATCGAAATGTATCAAAGATGATTAAGTTTATCTTTTCAAGATTAAAATACAATGTTAAATTCTAATTTCAAGTATCTTAAAACATTGTCGTGTCATGCCTTGAATATTATCTTGTAATGTGCAATGAGATTGATTATAGAAATCATGTGTAAAAGTGCTTAATATGCCTCTAAGTATGAGTAATGTTTTATATTTGATAATGATTTATTCACTCACCTCTTTGATAATCTACATATGATTTTAATCTTAATCTTGCATGATTGTGTAGCGTAAAAACGTAACATTACTAGATGTGTACTTAGTTTACCTACACCTCATAATTTTTTTTTCTTTTCATGCACTCAAATTTGAAGAAGTGTGTTTTTAAAATAAAAAACTCTATGTTTGCAAAAATAAGTGAATTCAGAGAACTTTGTCCCAAACCAAAATTCAAATGAATACATGACAAAAATAAGTGAATTGTAAAGTGCCTTGTGCAAACTCTTTTATACACTACTTCTTCTTGTACACTTGGATCACAATTAAATAAATGAAAAGATAATATATGTGATCCCCTAAGCACTACTTTTCACCATGATAAGTCTTAATGAGTATCATGTGTATAGAGCACCTTGGGAGTTGTACTATTTCTATGTGCATTGAAATCAAATATAGCTTTGTGGGCGGAAGTAATTCTAAAAATGCATTTCAATAATGTTGTGTTGCTTCCATTATACATGTCATGTGTTTTGATTAAATCATTTGTATACTCTTATCAAAAATACTACTTTTACACATCATTATCTCTTATAAACCTTCTACTCATGAGTATTGGACATTAATGCATATATGTCTTTTCTATAATTTTTAGTAAATGCACTAGATAGCTTTGCATGATCTCTACAATGTATAAGTATACTTGAATTGCGAATTTAGAACATTGTAGTTTCCGATCTTGCCTTTTCTTAAATTAAAATCATGCTTGAATTATTTTTGTCCACCAAAAGCATATCTTGTATTTTAAAATTCAAAACATCTTCTTTCAAAAACTAACACTCTTATTCATTTTCAATGCTTGAAAATTGCAAAAAAGATGTTTATTCTAAGAATGCTTATTATATTTGAACTTATCCTCTTCTACGCCTTGAATACTCGCTCTTGCTTACTTTCTAAACAAGTGCTATTATATTTTGATAATAAATGATATTGTGCTCTTGGCCTTAAATTTCTAAAACATCTATTTTTCACTAGAACAAAACGCTTTCTCATTTACTATGCTTCAAACTCCTATACAGATGTTTATTTATCTTGAATCCTGCTTTCCACTATCCTTACTACTTGTACGCTAGATCAAGAATATTTTCTTACCCAACAAGTGGTATTGGTTACTTATCTATTGATACTTCATTCTTACTCCACACTTCCTACAAAAGGGGGAGAATAACTAACTAATTCGAACTCCATTCTTTACTCAATCACCATGTAGTATCACTAAGTCATAAATCCTTGTCATGCTCATTCCCTTCTCTCCACCCTCTTTTGCTAATACCAAAAGGGGGAGAATAACTTTGAAAGAAATTCACACTTAAGGGGAGTAAAATACATATGATGCATTGATGTAGGGGGACCACTCATATAGGGATAGCATCTATATAGGGGGGCATATTCGTACTATCACCCCTATCCTATACTATAAACATAAGTCTAATATTTGAATGATTTCTTTATAAGAGGATTTGTTATTATCAAAAGTGGGAGTTTGTTGGAACTTGCTTTCCACATCTCTTGGTTTGAGAATAACAAATCCCATTGTATTTGATCATACTTGCCCATACCAGAGTGGAAGTTTGAGGACATATCTATGGATTTTGTCCACGACCTACCATGATTTCGTGCAGGAAATGACTCCATATGGTTCGTGATGGATTTCCTTACGAAGGTGGCTCATTTTATTCCAAATCAAAAAAGCGACGGTGTCGATGTTCTGGCTAGGCTTTTTATAGAGCAGGTAGTCTGATTTCATAGAGTACCCAAGTCCATCGTATCTAGCCGTGATAGACGCTTCACTTCGAAGGAATGGAGGAGGGTGCAGGCTTATCTGGGGACCAAATTAGCCTTCAGCACCGCTTTCCACCCCCATACAGACCGGCAAATGGAAAGAATGAATCAGACGATGGAGGACCTTCTTCGACTATGCATAGTAAAATACAACGAACCTTGGGAGCAGGTGCTACCACTGGTAGTATTTTCATATAACAACAGCTTCGAGGCAAGTATCAAGATGGCACTGTACGAGGCTCTGTATGGAAGATGTTGCCCGTCCCCATTGTCATGGGCACAAGATGAGGACCCGGAAGCTTTGGGGGTTACATACATAGATGACACCACATCGACAATAAGGTTAATCCGAGATCAAATGCTGGAAGCGCAAAGCCGTCAAGCAAAATATTATGATGCGTGTCATCGAATGGTAGAATTTAGCATGGGAGATATGGTGTTCCTAAGGATCAAACCTATGCACGGAATCTCTCGGATAAAGAAGCAAAAAAGTCGGATCCTCACTATTTGGGCCCGTATGAGATCATAGAATGAATTGGCCCTGTTGCATACTGATTAGCTTTGCCCACAAAATTGGGAAATCTACACAACGTCTTTCACATTTCGTCACTAAGACGCATCCTCCTTTGACAACCAGATCAGCATCTTCCCACACTGCCAACACCAATATAATCTGACATATCTATTCAGCTCGAGCCAGTAAATATAGTAGAATCCAAAGTCAAGAATCTGCGGAGCAAAACCATCACGATGGTCAAGATTCTATGGTCAAATTGCGGACGTGACGAGTACACATGGGAACCAAAATCTCTCGCCCGAGAAAAATACCCAGCACTCTTTTCTCAGGTATGTCACATCTGCAAACCCCCTACCTTAAGCAATTTTCGAGGACAAAAATTCTCTTATTTTTATTGGAATGTAACATCCCGACTTTTATTGGGTCACTAGACCCTAGTAGACCCAATAAAAGTAACTCAATCTCCCACCCCAGAACTTAGAAGATAGGAAATAACCCGATTTTAGGATATTATGCTAGAGAACTCCGATTTGAGTTCTGTAAGTTCCTATAGCTTCATATAGTCAATAAGAGTGCGATGGAACTTATTTCATTTCAATCCGAGGTCATATGGCAAATATGACCATTTCTCGCAGAACTTCACAATTACGGAAAATTGAATATTGTGCTAGAGAACTCTGATTCGAGTTCGGTCAGTTCCTATGGATTCGTACAACCATTACAAGTGCACTGAGACTCATTACATCGAAACCCAAAGTCATATGATGAATATGAGCATTTTGAGTCTCATAGCACGTCGTGACACACAATTTCCAAATATGGAGCAATTAAACTCTGATTTGACCCCAGTTAGTGTTGGAACATGCTTTCCACTTCTCTTGGTTTGAGAATAGCAAATCCCATTATATTTGATCATACTTGCCATGTGTTTATAGTGTGCAAGAACTTCTTCTTTCAAGCTCCTATGAGTACGAAAAAGAAAGACGACGATTCCCTATCAGATCAATACTCTACTGCTAGCACGGTGTGCTAACGCTACCGCTAGCGGTAGCTTCTGCATATTTAGAAACATCATCGAGAAGGAAACATTCATCGAAAAAGGAATGTCATTGGGACTGAATATAACAACTCTTATCGCGACGCGTTAAGGCTAACACCCGACGATAACTTATAGAAGTACCGCGATCATGATGCTTTTTGAGGAGCAAAAAAGGAAGGAGATCTGATGGCTAGGAAAGAGATAACGTTAACGAGGCGCCCTAACCTTACCACGGTGCGGTAGGAGATGATGCCAAATTTGGAGCCAGAATGTTGACAAAAATGACTTAATCCATGTGCCAGCTTGTTGCCTAAAGAGGCTACCACCCGACAGTAGAACTACCGCTGGCGTTAGGATCCGAGTCTATTTATAGAGCAGTCCGCCTCCGTTTTGATTTGCTGATTTGACGAATCATCCAAGCCACAACACATGTATTTTGTTAAAGCCTCCTCTTTGTAGCCAAGAGAACTCCGTCAACGTTCGTGAACGCTAAAGGACTTGAAGAAGGATCAATAACGCGTACTTCATCTACAAGTTTCAACCTTTGAGGGAGTTTCTTCTATGTTTTAGTTTTTGTTATTTATAACTCTTTTTGTCAATAGAGAATTGATGGCGCAAATCTCGCACATCGCTATAGGCGGTAGCTAGACTGCGGCACAAAATGGCAGTGTACCGATCGTTCAAGTAATATAAAATGAGGAGTAATCCCCGAGTATCGAATCTCTCAAGGAACACAGTAAGGTGGAGCTATCTATCGAGGAAGGACTTGAGATTGAAGTCCTTTAATCGGATGGATGCGGAAACGGGGGATTTGGTTTGTGGAAAATAAAAGAAAACAACTTAAACTACTCCTATGCAATGCCGCTATGCAATGCTTTGCTTGGCGGGATGGAATCTACGTAGGCCTTGAGCGCGCTACTTCGTAAGGGCGGATGGACGAGTAGGCAAGCGGAATCGAACTATGCAGGCCTTGAGCGCGCTGCTTCGTAGGGAGAGTGGATTACACGGGCCGCTATGCCACGCTTCGCTAGGCGGATGGACGAGTAGGCAAACGGAGTGAGGGTCGTAAGCACCTCTTCGACAAGCACGCCACTAGTAATTGCTAGTGCGGCGACGAACGTGACGGCGGGATGGAGGATGGAATGGGGCGCACCTCAAGCAACTCAAACAACAAGCATTTCACATAGACATGAAATATATAAAAATACAAACTAGTTTAAGTGCTCTACTTCATCATAATATAAAGATTTGCACATATACACTTCAATAAGAGAAGAACAAGGCAAGAAATCGACCGAATCCGAAGGCTTGTTGGAGATTCACGGTCGGAATCGCTGGGTTGTCAATCCGCATCCAAGCTCGGTCAGCAAC
Organism: Dactylorhiza incarnata; assembly: GCA_033032865.1. Classification (NCBI taxonomy): domain Eukaryota; kingdom Viridiplantae; phylum Streptophyta; class Magnoliopsida; order Asparagales; family Orchidaceae; genus Dactylorhiza; species Dactylorhiza incarnata. Next base: position 2,040,039 of record JAWHQI010000092.1, read on the forward strand.
TGCGTCCGGGGTAGAGAGAGCTGTCACGACTCTCCAATGGACCCGTCCTCTTCGTCTCACGATCCGGTGGAGGTTGCAAACTTCCTCTTGCTTGAAGGAAATGGTGACTAGATCTCCCTTGAAGCTCTAGGATGAAGGAGGAGGCCAAAGGGATGAAACCCTGGTGGAGATGGCAAAATCGGCGCTGCTGTACGACGCGTACGGAACTCTTCGTTTTAGGTCGAAGCTGCAGCTTTATAGAAAAATGTTAGAAATTTGGTCACGCACGGTCGAACGCACGACCGTGCGTGGACCGTGCGATACTTAAGCTCAGCAGGCGTGCATGGGAAGATGGCATGCGCTCGTGCGTTTTGCTCACGCACGATCAACACTTCCCGTGCGTCCAAACGCACGGGTAAATTCCGACGCTCAGAAATCATCAAGACACAGGTCGACCGTGCGTTTTACTCACGCACGGGAGAATTCGCCCGTGCGTCAAAACGCACGAGTAAACTCCGACGCTCCATTTTCTGCCCAGACACAAACGCACCACCGCCACCGACCGTGCGTCAAGGAAACGCACGACCGTGCGATATGCACCAAAATTACATTGGAGAAAACGGGACGATCAGGTCACCTGCATACAAGAGACACAAGCTGGGAAAGTACTACCAGCAGCACAGAGATAAAGAGGATACAATGGGGAGCACGCAGTGCTTACCCCCAACAACAAAGTGCGCAATTGCACAATTAACAGGCATACTATGTACTACAAATAAAAGCATGAATAAGGGAAATATGAACAAAACTGAAGCACAAAAGCAAGAAAACTAGCCTAAATGAGTCCGAAAATATATATATAATAGGGACTCATCACACCCCCAAACTTACCTGTTTGCGCGTCCCGAGCAAACAATTCCTACGCAAGTGGGAATATGAAATAGCTAACTAAAAATTACAAAATGGAATACCATGCGAAGTCGCATGCTCATGTTCGTATAAGAAAACTAGAGAAGATTTCTAATTATACACAGAGTTTATGAATTTTAAAAACATAAATAATTGTTACTTCTACTCAAAATGAGAATTACAGTGAATCATCCGATCACGCATACGGAGAAAGTAAACTGAACGCTGAGGCGAGCATTGCCAAAGATCGGGGTGCCGTAAAAACTCCACCGAAATCCATCGGTGTCGGTGACCATAGGCTTGCCCGGTCACATTCTCTCCACGACACTAGATTGGCTCAAGGCGTGGGCTAGTAGGACTTATAGGTTTTGAATGGGGCTTGGGTTATGGTGAGATAAACAAAGGTAAACCTGGAGGCTAAGCACACCCAACCCATAATGAGCTTTAAGTCAAGCTACCCACACAACTATAAGCTTACAAGTGCAACACACCCCCAGACTTGGACTTTTGCAACATAGGTGTGTGCACTCCCTACTCCCAATCATAAATTTATACAAAGATTTTTCATTAAAATCATTTTTCTCTCTTTTTTTTTCTTTTCTTTTTCTTCTTCATTTTTCTTTTATTTTCATTTCTTCTTCAGCATATTTTCTAATGAGCATAACCACAACTTCACATAAAAAGCAACACAGTCACACCCAAACATGAAAATAATAATGAAATTTAAGCTCGGTTTTGGTTGTGCAACTAGGTTGGGCTTTTAGGCTTTGGTGAAAAATATGTGGAGCTGAATCAAAGGAGGGGGTAGGCACAAAATGGGCTAGCAAGGAATAAATGATAGGAATGGTACACAAAGCTCAACCTGACCAAAATGATGGCCTACGTCATTCTCACGCACTCAAACTATCTTATGTCAATGCTTCGAAAATCGCTTGGGGAAAGTTCTAGCCATCGAGAAAGATTCTCCTTTCTCCCGACTCGAGCAATACGAATCTAGCAAACATCTACACACATCCCTATGCTACCGTTTGATTCACACCGGATTCATCATTTGAGTATAGTAAACAATATTTATACTAATAAAAATGCATAAAACTAATAGTATAAAAAGAAATCTAATCTACATGAATTACTATACTTGCATGAGTACTTGACTAGAAACACCGGAGCCGACATTTTATTCAACTACATAATTTAAAAGCTAGCATAAACATTTTCTCATTTGCAAAAAGGAATGAGTTATACTCGTGACGCGCTAAAGGTAAAGTACACGCTCAAGTGGGTGCTAAGTGTGCAGATAAAATGAACAAAAATGATTCTTAGATAAAGAAGCTTCTAGCATGCTAAATAACTGTGCACGTGAGTGGGTACACAAACATTCTCCCCCAAACTTAAACTATGTATTAAGATATTCTAAAACAAAGTTTTTTTGGGGACGAGGGTACCCAATGCTCAGCAAGTAAGCATTCCGGAAGCCTGTAGTGAAGCTCTACGAAGAATCACGACCACCACCTTCACAAATAGAAAATACCTGCAAATGGTGGTCTCCACACACGAAAACTAAAATAGCACAAAATAAGCTAGTTTTTGCAGGGGATAAATTAAAAGAAAAGAAAAATTAAGATAACTACTGGGGTTATTGTCCTCCCAGCACAACTTATTTGGCTTTTGTATAGTTCTAGCTAATGGGCCTATGAAAAGAAAAATGAACAGGCAGCTGTTCTAATATGCGTGTCGGTAGCGGGTACCGATACGACGATAAAACAGTTATTCCCCTACCTAAATAACGATACCTGCTGAACACAGGTAGCGGGAATAGGAAGTAAGAAGAGGAGGAGGCCTGGTCCTCACTCATCTCACCACAAAATAAATCCTTGCCTAGCAAGGTGTCATCTCCAGGGATGTAGCAGGAGAAAGAGATCAATGGTGGAGCTTCCTCATTGGAGGAGGGATCAACCTCCTCGCACATGAGGATGCTATCATCATTGACCTGAGCTGGAAGCTCCAAGTCCTCTTGATGTACCTGTGGAGACTCAACCTGCACAGGCTCAGATATAGCAGAAGGCGGGGGGGGGGGGGGGGGGGGGGGGTCAAGAAATAAAAGAGAAGAAGAACATAAATAAAAATCAGGCGGGGGAGTGGTCCCGGACTTACTCCCATCAGGTTGGGAAAGTAAAATAATGTTGGCATTGTCATCAATGCCACAAGATTCGGCGGGATCGACAGTGGCCAAGCTAAGGATTTGGACTTCCTCCACCAGTGCTGAGGAAAGCTCCTCTTCACCTAGAAGGTTGTTCTCCTCCATAGGAGCTGGCACACTTAGATCGCCAACCTCATCCTGCGACACATCCTCAACAATGTCGTCAGAAACGAATGTAGTAGAATGCACAAAAGGGGGAGGAATAGTGCTTGGATAAAAGTCAAGCACTGGTTCCTCACAAGTAATCAAATCTACGCTAGGAGATGGATGTACAAGGGAGATGAGCTCAGTCATGTCAGTGCCCAGATCAGCCACACATCTGGTGACCGTGTCCACATCATACCCTTCATAAGATGAAGGTAATATGGACACATACCTAGATGTTGAGGGTGTGCTGCCAGAAATAGGAGTCGGAATGATCCGGATATCCGGCTCGTCATCCTCGTCCAATTGGCGAAGATACTCGGCACAGTCCTTCAAGGCATGATCCATGCTCTGACAAAACAAGCACTGCCTTACAGGCTTCATTGGCACAGCGGGAGCTGAAGCCGAAAAGAAGATTGACGGTAAAGGCGTAGCAGAATAGCCATAGGACTTCCGCGCAGCATATGGAGTACCAGACGAAGTCGGTGCACCATATGTTAGGACAGGAGTGCTAGGGCTACTATCTCCCTTAGGACATCAATCACTAGCATGAGAGATATCTCCACACCAACGGCAATGAATATTAAATGACGCCCACATAGTGTGAAGATAAAATGATTCAAAATAAAGAGAACTATTGTGCAAAATACTACACCTAACAATAAATTACTAAGCAACCAAATTTTTAAAACAAGAAAATGGAATACGAAGAAATAAAACAAAAGGATGCGATAAACAAATGGAAGGGCTTCTCACTCAGATTCTCCCTCTCCAGAAAACTCACATGACTGTGTTCCTCGGCAACGGCGCCAAAAACTTGATGGCGCAAATCTCACACATCGCTATAGGCGGTAGCTAGACTGCGGCACAAAACGGCAGTGTACCGATCGTTCAAGTAATATAGAATGAGGAGTAATCCCCGAGTATCAAATCTCTCAAGGAACATAGTAAGGTGGAGCTATCTATCGAGGAAGGACTTGAGATTGAAGTCCTTTAATCGGATGGATGCGGAAACGGGGGATTTGGTTTGTGGAAAATAAAAGAAAACAACTTAAACTACTCCTATGCAATGCCGCTATGCAATGCTTCACTTGGCGGGATGGAATCTACGTAGGCCTTGAGTGCGCTACTTCATAAGGGCGGATGGACGAGTAGGCAAGCGGAATCGAACTATGCAGGCCTTGAGCACGCTGCTTCGTAGGGCGAGTGGATTACACGGGCCGCTATGCCACACTTCGCTAGGCGGATGGACGAGTAGGCAAACAGAGTGAGGGTCGTAAGTACCTCTTCGACAAGCACGCCACTAGCAATTGCTAGTGCGACGACGAACGTGACGGCGGGATGGAGGATGGAATGGGGCGCACCTCAAGCAACTCAAACAACAAGCATTTCACATAGACATGAAATATATAAAAATACAAACTAGTTTAAGTGCTCTACTTCATCATAATACAAAGATCTACACATATACACTTCAATAAGAGAAGAACAAGGCAAGAAATCGACCGAATCCAAAGGCTTGTTGGAGATTCACGGTCGGAATCACTGGGTTGTCAATCCCGTCCAAGCTCGGTCAGCAACTGCGTTCGGGGTAGAGAGAGCTGTCACGACTCTCCAATGGACCCGTCTTCTTCGTCTCACTATCCGGCGGAGGTTGCAAACTTCCTCTTGCTTGAAGGAAATGGTGGCTAGATCTCCCTTGAAGCTCTAGGATGAAGGAGGAGGCCAAAGGGATGAAACCCTGGTGAAGATGGCGAAATAGGCGCTGCTGTATGGCGCGTACGGAACTCTTCGTTTTAGGTCGAAGCTGCAGCTTTTATAGAAAAACGTTAGAAATTTGGTCACGCACGGTCGAACGCACGACCGAGCGTGGACCGTGCGATACTTAAGCTCAGCAGGCGTGCAGGGAAGAAGGCATGCGCCCGTGTGTTTTGCTCACGCACGACCAACACCGCCCGTGCGTCCAAACGCACGGGTAAATTCTGATGCTCAGAAATCATCAAGACACAGGTCGACCGTGCATTTTACTCACGCCCGGGCGAATCCGCCCGTGCGTCAAAATGCACGAGTAAACTCCGACACTCCATTTTCTCCCCAGACACAAACGCATGACCGCCACCGACCGTGCGTCAAGGAAACGCACGACCGTGCGATATGCACCGAAATTACATTGGGGAAAACGGGACGATCAGGTCACCTGCATACAAGAGACACAAGATGGGAAAGTACTACCAGCAGCATAGAGATAAAGAGGATACAATGGGGAGCACGCAGTTCTTACCCCCAACAACAAAGTGCGCAATTGCACACAAAAACAGGCATACTATGTACTACAAATAAAAGCATGAATAAGGGAAATATGAACAAAACTGAAGCACAAAAGCAAGAAAACTAGCCTAAATGAGTCAGAATATATATATATATATATATATATATATATATATATATAATAGGGACTCATCAAGAATTCGCCGCGTGGTTGGCGACTAGGGCCTTGCGAGGACTAGGGAGAATTCACTACATGGGTGTGGCGACTAGGTCTAGGGTTATATCTAGAGGCGGCTCGAGGCCTCATCTGGGGAGAGATAGGCTAGAGCCAACCAGTCTTTGAGAGAACGGTCGGTATAGAAAACCAAAAAGGTTTTTACGCATTCGCCTCAATCTCGAGCATCATGGGATAAGAGTTTTTAATGATTTCTAAAAGCAATAATACTATCTGTTTTTCTCTAATATTATCATGCAATCTCTGCTCCTTGAAATCTAAATGAAATTACATTCTCTGTCACTAACGCTGAATGGTAATACTACCGCTGGAAGTAGTAATAGAGTTCATATCTGTAGTGCCAAATACAACCCACTTTCATAAGAAGCTTACTGGTGTGTTTAAACTGAGATATTTTTATAAATTCTGTAAACGCATTTGAATAAACTCAATCAAGTATAAAAAGTTTAAAAACCCTGATTAATCCCCCCTATAAGGGTGCCTACAGATCCAACAAGTGGTATAGTGCACAGTGCAACCTCTGAGTATTCTCTAGAGGGGGAGTGAATAGAGATTTAAAACTTTTATACAAAATATGCACACACAATACAAAACTTCTAATGGCTATGCTATCAAAAAACCAACACATACTAAATTAATCACAAAGTGCAGAAATAGTAAACGGGACAACACAAAAAATTCTCAGCACAAGACAAAAAGCTATAGTGGTTCCCCAAACTATGGGTACATCCACTCTTATACCACCTTGGTAGGATTACACTAAACAGTGCCCGAGTCTTTTGATGATGAGATTCTTAGAACCAGCTACTGAGTCTTTTAATAAGAAGACTCTTAGAACCAACTACCGAGTCTTTTGATAAGGAGACTCTCAGAACCAACTTCTGAATCTTTTGATAAGGAGACTCTTAGAATCAAGTACTTAGTCTTTTGATAAGGAGACTCTTAGAACCACTGAATCCTTTGGAGAGAGATTCTTAAAACTCTTTCTACAATTACAGAATGAAATAGGGAGTAAAGAAGAAAGAAGTATAAGTTGTAGTGTTGCTTCTTCTGTTGGTGTTCTTCAGGATTTGTTTTGAATGAACCCTTGCGTAAGGTAGAGAAGAATGCAAGGGTGATGAGCTTGTGATCCTGAAGATCTCTCTGTACTCTTGATGGCTTCCTGCTGTAAGTGAAGAAGAGGAAGCAGAGCCTGTGTATTTCCTGTACAGAGAAGTTCTCCTTGTTCTGACTTAGAGCAAGAGCTTGAGGAAGAAGATGACTGAATAGAATAGAATGAATTTAATGGTTGTGTTGTCTCTCGTCCTCGGAATACTTATTCTCCATCGAATAATGTTTTAATTTGTTTCCTCTTCTATTCTGTACTTAAAAGGAATGTGTTGAATTTTTGAAGTGTAAGTGAAGGTCGGATGGTCTGAGCATCAGACCGGGCGGTCTGTTAATCCACAGAGGTTGGGCGGTGTGGAAGGAAGACCGCGCAGGTTGTCTTCTCCTAGTAGACTGGAGGTTAGCCAGTGGCAGATGGCTTTGATTCCTCAACTATATGGTGTCAGCTATCTAGTTGTAAGTGGGGGGTTAGCATTCACGGTTACCTATAGATGTTAGTGCTCTGTCTGGTTCTCTGCTCGCGAGATGGCAGGTTTCTGCTAGTTTTGCTGGAGTTTGCGAGTAGTTCACGCGACTTGTTATTAAGTTGGTGAACTGTTCGGCAGGGTTAACTCAACAATCCGCACGAGTTGTTTGCTACCCGGTGCTGCTGTGGGCGGTTATCCTATCGTATAGGCGGTGCCTGCACTCCTCACCTCTACTATAAATAGGACCCCCCCCCCCCGGATCGAAGGAAAAAGGACAAGAACTGTAAGTGAGAGCTCACGAGTTTGAGGTGTGGATAGAACTTTCTGTTCACGCGGTTTGAGATTTGCCATTGCTGTGTTTGCATGTTGTGCGGCTTGCTTGTGGTTTTGATTTGATATGAGGAAACCGCAGTGGAGAAGTCTGTAGCAGTCAGCGATGGGTAGCAGCAGGAGGTTGCGGTTAGCAACAAGGCAGTTTTCTCTTTGGCTCGTTTAAGCTTTCAATAAAGGATCAGTCCGTAGCGGTTAGGCGGTTTGCCTTTGCCGGACCTTTCTGTGTTCAGTTCTTTAGCAGCTTGTTCGCGGTTAGAAGCGGCCAGGTGACTGCGGTCAGGCGGCCTTGCTTGGGCGGACAGAGTGTGTATTAGAATAATGGGCAGTCCGCGTATTGAGTTGCGGGTTGGTGATTTTGCGGTTAGTCGCGCGGTCAGCTTGACGACTTGGCGGTTTGCACGGACAACTTTGTTAGCAGGGCGGGTTGGCGGGTTGCTTCTTTGTAACCGTCATCTTCTTGTGGTTGTTTCTTTTTCTCCTCATCTGGCGTTCTGATAAAACATGTCTCGCCATGTATGTCTCGTAATGTACAGAAGATAGTTAATACAAGATTTTTATTGTTCCTTCATTGTTTCTGGTTTCTCGTGCTTGCTATGGTTGAAGTGTTCCTGCGACCTAGTTCCCATTTTTCCGCTTATTAGAAATTTTCAACATGGTATCAGAGGGGACAGATGTTTGAGCAGTGATTCAGACGCAGTTATCTTGCTTGGATTTCTGGAAGCACGGTTATTAGCGGTATTGAAATGGAAGGAGGAATAACAAGAGGTCTTGGTATTGAGCTCCTGACGCAGACTAACTTTAAGAAGTGGAAGTCTTGCATGGAGAGCTATCTTTTGGGCGAGGACCTCTGGGGTTGTTGGTGGAGAAGAAAATCAAGAAGTGGTTGCTGCTGGTGAGAATGCCCATCTGGTGAGAGCTTGAAGAAGAATTAATGCTAAGACGGAGTTTACTCTCAAGAGGTCTATCTCATCGGAATTGTTTGATCACATCGTTGGATGTCGATCTGTTGCTGAGATTTGGACAGCCTTGGATGGCTTGTTCAATAAGAAGAATGTAGCCCGACTACAGTTTTTGGAGAATGAGTTGGCTAAGGCCACTCAAGGTGACTTGTCCATATCAACATTCTTCCTGAAGATGAAGAACCTCTGTGCAAAAATGTCGACATTGGACCTGGATGAGCCTATCTCAGAAGCAAAGCTGAAGAGGCATATAATCTGCAGTTTGCGGAGGGAGTATATGGCCTTTGTTACTTTTGTTCAAGGCTTGGCCAATCAGCCATCGTTGCTGGAGCTGGAAAATTTGCTTGCTTCACAAGAGAGTTTGGCTATGCAGATGGCGGGGATGTCTGTCTCTGGGGGAGAAAGTGAGGTTCTCTATTATGGAAAGAAGAAGCATTGGGACAAGAAGAAGAAGACATCGGGAGATGATGGTCCATCTACTTCATATCAACAGGAAAGGAGCTATGCTCCTAAGCGTGATGGGAAGAGGAAGGAAAGACCAAGATGCTTCAGGTGCAATAAGCTTGGTCACATCAAGAAGGACTGCAGAGTCAATCTTCAGCTAGGGCATGCTGCAGGAAGGGAGGAGGTTGGTTCCAATGCTAATGGTAGTTGGGGTGATGGAGCTTTTATGAAGAGCACTTGTGTTCGGGCTATGGCTTCTATCAACTATCAAGATGATTAGATAGTGGATTCTGGGTGTGGTCATCACCTATCTGGGGATGAGTCCAAGTTCTCTTCTTTGCAGACATACTCAGGTAATGATGCTATCATTACTGTTGATGATACTATACATGCAGTTGAGAAGGAGGGTGTAGTTTCTTTAAATGGAGATCGAGGTCCACTCATGTTAAAGAGTGTCTATCATGTTTCGGGGATGAAGAAAAACCTCTTCTCGGTGACCAACGCTGTTGATGCTGGCTATCACGTTCTGTTTGGTCCAGCAAAAGTATAGTTTCTTCGGAATGTGTCAGCGGTGAAGGCTGAAGTCACTCATGTTGGTAGAAGGGTGAAGGACTTGTTTGTGCTATCTATATGTTCCTATGTTGAAAAGATGAGGACTAATGATAGCGCTGTTATCTGGCATGAAAGACTTGGGCATGTTGGAATGGATAAGCTAAAATCTATGGCGGGGAGAGGCCTTGTGAGAGGCTTGCCTAGTTTGTCATCCTTCGGTGAAGGTCATGTTTGTGCAGGGTGTCAATATGGTAAGGCTCATCGCCTCCAATTCGACAAATCACAAAGCAAATGCAAGGCACCATTGGAGTGTATTCATGGTGTTCTATTTGGACCTACCATAACTGCCAGTCTTGGAGGCAGCAGGTATATGATGGTCTTGATTGATGAATTCACTAGGTATACTTGGGTATACTTTATGAAGGAGAAGTCTGAGACATTCTGGAAGTTTATGGAGTTCAAGGAGATATTGGAAGGTTGGCTTAACCTGCGCATCAAGAAGTTCAAAACCGACAATGGAGGGGAATTTACATCCAATGCATTCTTCAACCTCTGCAGGAAGAATGACATCTGGAGAGAGCTCTCTTGTGCTCACACTCCACAACAGAACGGAGTTGCAGAGTGGAAGATCCGTCATCTGATGGAGACCTGTAAATGTTTGCTTCACGCCAAGAGCATTCCAAAGTCCTTCTGGGCAGAGGGAATGTCTTGTGCAACTTATGTCATCAATCGGATGCCTCTTAGTCCAATCAACATGAAGACCCCACATGAGTTGTTGTTCAAGATAAAGCCTATGGTGGAACACCTTCCAGTGTTCAGATCTACCTGTTATGTGCATGTTCCTGATGCCCTCAGAACAAAGATAGATGCGAAAGCAAGGAAACTAGTCTTCGTCGGTTACGATGACCAGAAGAAGGGTTGGAGATGCATGGATCTAGAGACACAGAGAGTTGTTGTCTCAAGGGATGTGGTATTTGACGAGCTGACGTCATACTAGGGTAGCTCATCTGTGGAGCAACATGAGAGCAGGTCAGATGGTGGGCAAAGAGAAGCTGCATGGGAAGTTCTGGTGGAGTTGCCTGTGCCACTAGGGGCTCTAGTTGCTTCTAGCTCTGGGTCAGGTTCTTCAGGTTCTGGAAGCAGGGGGAGCGATGCTGCAAGTGTGCCCGGGAAAAGAGCTTGTCTAGAAGGTGTAGTAGAAGAGGTGGATCAGAGTAAAACTCTAAGGAGGTCCAAGAGGATTATTATTCCACCAACTCGGTATACAGGGGGAAATCAGGTGAGCTTTATCTCATGTTTCTTTGCTGGCCCCTTGGATGAGCGAGAACCATCATGCTTTGAAGACGCCACTGGAGTCAAGGAGTGGGAAGATGCCATGAATGAGGAGATGGCTTCCCTCAAGAAGAATGAGACCTGGGACCTTGTGCCCAAGGTTGATGGCATTACTCCTGTGATTTGCAAGTGGGTCTACAAGCTGAAGAAGAATGCTGACGGAAGCATCGAGTGATACAAGGCTCGCCTTGTAGCTCGAAGGTTCTCTCAATAGTACGGAGAAGACAATGAAGAGACGTTCAGTCCACTAGCCAAGATTGAAAGTGCATAGTGTGCCTCTGAGAATCCTTTAGAGGGGGGGGGGGGATAAAGATTTTAAAAAATATTCCTATTCTAGTTGTGTAGATACAATAAACCTAAATATTATGCTTCACAAGGTATACCTCAGAATAAAGGGGCTGCAGTTTAAGTAATTTATTAAAAGACAGAAAATGAAATCTAGTCTATAAGGGACATCAAAGAAAATTAATCCAGAAGACACACATGATTTTTATATGTTGAAACCGATTTTCGGCCTCTTGTGGAGTTTGGGGCCCTCACTGAAATGAGGGGCAGCTAGCCCTTACTGATCCCTCGGAGAAGGTAGACTCAAGACTAGAAAAATGACTAAGACCTTGGTCACAGCGAGCAGGTCCCTCCACTAACCCGGAAGATCGTTGAGCGCTTCCCCTCCCAAGCCAAAGATGAGACTCGGGCACCTCGGAGAGCTCTGGAAATGCTAACCAAGGAGAGCCTGAGGAGAGAGAAGCTAAAGTGAAGTCCTCTCCAAAGGTGCCCTTTAGGTCATATTTATAGATTTTCTGATCTGGCCTACAAATAGCATGATTCCGCCTTTTAATTTTACTATCCGCACCCCAAATGGGCCTGCTAACAGCCAAACTCCGCTGCTTGGAGAGGCTAAAGGCAGACCACTAAGGGTAAAGGGTAATTTGGCGCTATCAACCTATGTGCAAGGAACTGCGAGAATCTTACTGCCGAAGCTGTCGCGGGCCTTCTCGCGACCCCTGCTCGCGATGCCTCTCCTAGGCGATTGCCTTGCGAGGACCTCGCTGGCCCATCCTGGCGGTATCTGCCGAGGTCCGGTCTCGCGAGCCTTCCTGCGAGACCGCCTCCTGACTTCGTCGAGCTCAACATATCTTTCGTCGAACGCAGGGCATTTCACCGATCATAGACGAGCTCGACTAATGCAGAATCGTTAAATTGTTCGCTGACCGCTGAGGCGGGCGGTTCATCGACCGCTGCTTCCCTACTGTAATTTGTCGAGCGCTGTTATAGAATATATTTTGTTCGTTGGGCGCCGTCCGACGAATGCTGAGCTCCGTTCGACATTCGTCGAACGCGGAATTGAGCTCACCGGACGCTGAGGCTCTAAACTCGCGAGCCTTCCTGCGAGATCGCCTATTGACTTTGCCGCGCACTGAACAAATTTCACTGGACACCCCTTTATGGAACATAGGTCTCTTCTGCCAGCAGCCTGTGGGGTATTGGTTTGCCAGCCCTCGCTTGGCCCAGTCTTTTGAAGATACCTGCCGAGGTCTGGATCTCGCGACTCCTCTTGCGAGACCGTCCCTTTGGCTGTAATGAGCATAGAACACTTCATCGACTTCTGATGATTTTGCCGAACTGGGGTGAGTTCGACGACCACAGGTGAGCTCGACGAACACGGGAGAGTTCGTCGAACGCTGTATTCCTTTCGTCGAACTCAGGAAACTTCCTCAAATTGCCCGCGAGCGTTTATCTCGCCGACCCTTCTCGCTCGCCTCTTAGCGAGCCCTTCGAGAGAGACTTCTCCAAGGTCTCTCTCGCGAGGTCTTTGGCCCTAAGGCCTTCCTCTCTTATTACTTCCTTCATCCTGTTGGCTTCTTAAACCGTGCCTCCTCGCCTGGCGAATATCGGGGTTGTACACAATCCCCGCTCTTCGCAAGGCTATTTAGGCTCGTGAAGAAACATCCAACCCCTGGTATTTGCCAGCCCCTTGATGATCTGTCGGGAATCTTTGGTAGGGCCCACCCTGAGGGCTATAAATATCGTCCCGAGTCCTCAGTGGCGTGCGCTGTCACTTCCTTTTCTTTCTTTTTGTCCCGTACTGTAGCTGCCAGGAGATGTCGCTTTCCGAAGAAGCTGAGGCTCGCCTGAGGGCTGTGAGAGCCAGCGGGCTACCCTCCACGACCAGGGTCCCTGCCTGGATGAATCGGCCGCCTCCTGCTCAGTCGCCGAAGACTAAGAAGGCGAAGGCGGCTTGCCGAACCGGGGATGGCGCCGTGCTGCTGGACTCTTCCCCGGATAACCGTCCCCACGAGAAGGTATGAGCTATCCCTCTAGCTTAAGTCAATAAGTTTGCCTGTGATTCATACCTGCTCGCAGGATGCTTTGCCGAATGAGGACATTTGCGAACCTGCTGGTGGGTCTCGCAAAAGTCCGCCAGCGGATACAAACCTTGCTGGGAAAAATGTTGCGGGTACACCCTTAATATCGCATGCCAGCCCTTCTTTTATCAACTATCTGACCTTCATTCTCTGCTTTTGCAGTATCGCCCCGGAAGTCCCCGGCTCGCCAGGCATCGTGGCCTTCATCTCCGCCTCCTCTCGACAAAACTATATATAAGACAGGGTTCCGACTCCTGACGAGCGAGGAGACCGGCGGCTCTGTGCCGCCAAAGATCCCTCCGACCAATAGCGCAGCCTACCCTCCCAGCTTGGGTAAATCTCTCTACCCCCACTATGGTAACGTCTTCCAGGGCAGCCCTGAGACTTCTCGCCCCCCACCTCTAGGTAAGCATTCCGACGGCCCTTTGCCCTGCGAGAACTCAAGTGCGCTATCTAACCTTTTCATAATATTTCGCAGAGAATTCTAAAAATCTGCATACCGATTCCGAGTTGGGCGAAGACGAGATGTCTCCCCTCCCTGACCAAGTGGAAGACTTCTTAGGGGATCCGCGAGATCCTGAGATGATGAAACAACGAGCCGCAGAGTTGCTTAGAAAACATGGTAGCATGCTGATGGACCTCAACATGCAGGCGAGACGGGACAGAGAGGCCGCCAAGGATAGGCATGCTGTCTTGATGGAAGAGTGTGCGAGGCTCCGGGCCGCGAGACAACATGATCACGATGAGAACGTCACGACGCCGGAGGTGCATATAGCGAGGATGAGGGATTACGCCTTCCTCATGGACCGGGAGGGCCGCGCGGCCGAGGATTACTATAATTCTAGGCTACCGCCGCGGTCCGGGTCGCGGGGTGGGGGTAGGTGGAAGTGGTTGCCCCATGATTCTCGCTAACTTTTACGTTGTCGCGAACTCTTACTTCCTGTTGATGAGTGCCGCTATTCTGGACAATCTCGCCATGGCTTGCAACTTATATATTGGCTTTATTTCGTCTGATAATAATTGTTACTAGCTTTTTGTTAGTTCTCGCTCGCTGCTAACATGTCCGTTTCATTTTCATGTTATGTTGTGCTCGCGGGGAGCCTCCGTTCTCTCTAAATGTATCTCGCGGCGGCCCCCCTTACGCCATTTTGTTTGTTTGTGCTGTTCTCGCAACGATGTTGCTTGTACTAACCTCGCAGGCCTTTCTCGCCCGCGGTCGTGATGTGATGTTTTGGCTAACCGCGCTCACCGGCGCTTGGGCTTCTTCCCGCCCTTTTACTTTTGCTATAAATAGGCTGTCATAGCTAAGTCAACCACCGCATTTACTGTCAACCTTCTTCCTCCTCTGCTTCAGAGCTCTCGCTCCTTCCCGTTCTCGCTCTACTTCCTTTCTCGCAGGTTTTCGGAATGGGCGGCGATGCTAACGAGTCGGAGGGTCGGCGAAAGATTGCTAAGGCTTTCACTGAGCATAGCTTCTTTCCTTGCAACCTAACAGATGAGGAATACTTCACCGCGGTCGCCGACTACGTCACCCCTCCATTCGCGGCGCGCCATCCTAGCGAGAACGACGTGATCAACGCGCCACTTGTCGACGAGCTGGCCATCCCCACCGCTCATTTCGCAGTCGGCTTGCGTCTCCCCTTGTGGCCGGAAGTTTGCCAGGTAATAACTGCTCTCGCTCATTTCTTATTCTCTGCAGGTCAAGTATCGCTCATTATATATACTAATCCTGGTTTTCTTGTTGCTCGCCAGGTGCTCAAGCATTACGACGTTGTTCCGGGTCAGCTTACCCCTAATGCCATGGCGGTGATCACCACTTTCTCATGCTACCTGTGTGAGGAGCGCATCGAGTTCAGACTTCCAGTTTTTCGGAAGCTGTTCTCCTTCCGCGCCTATAAGGACGGGACCGCCTACTTCGTGGGTTCAGGTCCTAAAGTTGACGAGACCGTCAACAATGCCCACTTCTAGGCCCAGAAGTTCCTCCTCGTTAAGGGGAACTTTGGCAACATCCCGATCTCGCCAGTCCAGCACAGCGAGACCACCTATCGGCCCACCGCCCTCGGAGGACATGACGCCGTCCTTTATCAGTTTTTCTGTAAGAAGAACTTCGAGGTTGTTCATCTCCGCCGCAACCTCGACTCGCTGCTTCCAGTGCTCGCTGGGGAAGGTAAAGATCTCGCTCAATAACTATTGCTGTTCCAAGTAACTCCGTATTTATTGAAGTTTCAACACTTTTCAGGCGAGCGAGATCTCCCCATCCATCCCCCCTACACGAGCAATCGGAAGACCGACGCTACCCTTGCTCTCGCGACCATGGGGCGGACGCTTGCCGAGACGCCATAACGCCAGCTGAGCCATCCTCTCGCAAGAGATCGGGGGTTTCTAGCAGCGATGGCCTTCCCCCAAAATTCCCGCCGAAGAAAAAGAATAAGAAGAGCCGGGTCTCGCTCGCCTCCTCGAAGGGGAAGGAGCCTGACGAGGCCGCTTTCGATGAGTTCGACCTTATCGGCCTCTCTGCGGGAGGCTAGGATGACGAGCCAAGCCAGGAGGCTGCCTGAAGCTCCGCTCCGCCTATCCCCGTCAACCACTATAACTTCGGTCTCGGCTAGAGGCGCCGGGATGAGACCGGCGAGCTCTTGGTGAACTGGAAGCCGGAGACAAACTGGGCGGACATCTCCACCATCCTCCCTACCTTGGTGGAGAAGGAGACTGTCAACGGTCACGCCTTTGATTTCTCGTTCGTCCTCTATGGACACGAGGACGAGGGGGCTTACAAAGACGAGACTGCGAGGACTCTCGCTTTCGAGAGCGCGAGGTCTCAGTTGTGCTCTGCCGAGCTCGCCCATATGACGGGGAGGCGCTGCTTGCAACTGGAGCTTCAGAACGTGGAGCTTGTGAGGGCCTATAAGGGGCTTCTTGCCGAGAACGTGCAGCTGAAGGAGAAGCTGCTCACCGTAGAGGGCAGTGTGGTGAGTTACCTAGACCTCGTCACCCTCCTCTCCTTCGGCCATTTTGCTCTCCTAATTTATCTTACTTGCAGGATGTCTAAGCCGCCGGAAGAGCCGACGCTCGCATCCAGAACCTGGAGGGCGAGGTGGCCAGGCTAAAAGCTCTAAATTGCGAGCTCGCCCGTGCCGTCGTTCCCCCTTCTCCCCGCCTCCTGAAGGAAGAGCGGCGAGCGCGAGACGAGGAAATCTGCGAGGAGTCTACCGAGTCGGCTCGCTATATCTTCTAGACGATGAAGGCGGCCGGCCTCCTAGCCGCTGATGCGGCCGACATGACTCTGGAAGACATCGTCCCGGAGCTCTTCATCCCGCTCCCGCCAGTGAAGAGCAGTGATGACGAGGAAGGGTTCGCGAGTGATCCTTGATACTTGTAATTTTTGGTTTTATTTCTTGCTTTGTTTTGGGCTGGCGAGATCGCCACTTCATGTAAATCAAACCGTGATATGCATAGATGCATGTTTTTGGCCTTGTAATTTGCTCGCCCTTTTAGCTATATTGTTTCTCATGTTGATATCTCGTTCTCGCTTGCCTCGATATTCGTCTTTGCGAAGGCTATTCTCGCGATGTTCGTTCTCGCACATTATGTTATCGAATAGATAGGCATATGACGTTTTTGGCTGCTTTGCCCTTTCGCCATTTGCCTTAGGATTATTACCCTTAGGTATGCATCTTCCACTAGGTTTCGAAAGGTACTTTCCTTCTCGGCGAGAACTCGTCTCCCACCCTGGGCCGGCGACCTCTCCGCCGAGCACCAGGTACCACAGAGTGTTTGGGATAGTTCTTGCCGCCCCTATACTAACATGCGAAATCTTTCTTCACGCTGAGTGAGAGGGCTCTGGTCTGCGCCGAAGACTTGCCAACCTGAGGCTCACCGACCTGACCTTATGAAAAACTCATCTCTGTGCCAGCCTCTATAGAGATCAACCTGAAACCCCTCGTCTAGTGAGAGCCCGGGAGCGGAATCGATCTGGGGCATTCCAGCCTCAATATTTGTCGCCTTGCCAGCCTCTCCAGAGATCAACCTGAAACCCCCCGTCTAGTGAGAGCCCGGGAGCGGAATCGATCTAGGGCATTCCAGTATCAATACTTGTCACCTTGCCAGCCTCTCCAGAGATCGACCTGAAACCCCCTGTCTAGTGAGAGTTCGGGAGCGGACCTGATCTGCGGCATTCCAGCATCAATACTTGTCACCTTGCCAGCCTCTCCAGAGATCAACCTGAAACCCCCCGTCTAGTAAGAGCCAGGGAGCAGAATCGATCTGGGGCACTCCAGCATAAATACTTGTCACCTTGCCAGCCTCTCTAGAGATCAACTTGAAACCCCCCGTCTAGTGAGAGCCCGGGAGCGGAATCGATCTGGGGCATTCTAGCATCAATACTTATCACCTTGCCAGCCTCTCTAGAGATCAACCTGAAACCCCCCGTCTAGTGAGAGCCCGGGAGCGGAATCGATCTGGGGCATTCCAGCCTCAATATTTGTCACCTTGCCAGCCTCTCCAGAGATCGACCTGAAACCCCCCTTCTAGTGAGAGCCTGGGAGCGAAATTGATCTGGGGCATTCCAGCATCAATACTTGTAACCTTGCCAGCCTCTCCAGAGATCAACCTGAAACCCCCCGTCTAGTGAGAGCCCGGGAGCGGAATCGATCTGGGGCATTCCAGCATCAATACTTGTCACCTTGCCAGCCTCTCCAGAGATCAACCTGAAACCCCCCTGTCTAGTGAGAGACCGGGAGCGGAATCGATCTGGGGCATTCCAGCATCAATACTTATCACCTTGCCAGCCTCTCCAGAGATCAACCTGAAACCCCCCGTCTAGTGAGAGCCCGGGAGCGGAATCGATCTGGGGCATTCCAGCCTCAATATTTGTCACCTTGCCAGCCTCTCCAGAGATCAACCTGAACGCCCCCCCGTCTAGTGAGAGCCCAGGAGCGGAATCGATCTGGGGCATTCCAGCCTCAATATTTGTCACCTTGCGAGCCTCTCCAGATATCAACCTGAAACCCCCCGTCTAGTGAGAGCCCCGGAGCAGAATCGATCTGGGGCATTCCAGCATCAATATTTGTCACATTGCCAGCCTCTCCAGAGATCAACCTGAAACCCCCCATCTAGTGAGAGCCCGGGAGTGGAATCGATCTGGGGCATTCCAGCATCAATACTTATCACCTTGCTTGCCCTTGCATAACAGTTACAACTATCAAGTGAAGAAGTAGAATATTCAACTAATATCATAATAAAACTTTCAAGGGTAGAATCGCTTCAAATCGTCTCCACATCTGGCTCGACCGAGAGGTACCCCTTCCACATCTCGGAGGTGATACCCCCCCCCCCCCCCCCCGACTTTAGCACTTCGCTTACAATGTACGGACCCTCCCAATTGGGGTTGAGCTTACCTACCGCGGCCCCTCTTCCGACCGCGTCGACCTTCTTCAAGACCAGATCTACTTTCTGAAAGTGCTTTACTCGGATGTGCTTGTCGAAATATCGGGCCATTCGTCACTTGATTTCCTCCTGCCTGATGGTGGCCTGGTCCCGGAGTTCCTCTACCAGGTCCAAAGATAGCCTTTGTTCCTCATCATTAGCCACTAGCCACTCTTCGTCCCCCTCACCTGCGGCGATCACCCTGGGGGTCTTTACTTCGAACTCTATGGGAAGGACTGCTTCGGACCCATGAGAAAGTTTGATATATATAGAAAATAACATATTGTTTTTCACAGACCATTCTAATATCAAGTAGTATGTAGATATCCTGAGCTATTTTTCAGGAGAAATATTTTCTTACAGAGTACCTGAGCCTCAATGCTCCTTCTTAGGAGTTCTTCTTTTTCTGCTGAACACCTTTGGAACAACTCTCCTTTGAGCAAATTGCAAGGGCTCATCCTCTTCAGGAGACATTGTTAATTCATCTGCAGCATTGTCTCTCGTAAGCTCCCCCTGAGATTGTGAGTGTAGTCCAGCTTGCTGGACAGCTTCCTGAGCAATCTGCACAGCCTCCTCTAGCAGTTTCTCATTTTGAGACTCCCCTTGAGCTACTGCTGTGCTTGCATGTACCATTTCTTCTTGTAGGTTCCTTTGAACATCTGGGGCAAGCTCCCCCTGCTTATCTTCACCTGTTTGCTCAACATTTAACTCTTCTGGGGGCTCCCTGTAACGCCCCTGATTTTCGTTGATTATTTTACGTACCCGCCGTGACGTAATTTTGGCGTAAGGGAGTTACGTCAGCTCATTTAGTAGTGTGTTGAGCCTTAGCTTAGTTAAAGCATGTCTTATAGATCGAGCGTGCGAGATTTCGCATCGTTTCGAGTTAAAGTAAAGATTTTGGGTGGATATCAAGATTTTAGCTTCGGGAGGCTTTAGCCCGAGTTTGGCCCGTCGGAATTGAATTCTGACTTCGCCGTTGGATTTGTAGCGCCGTGTTTTAGTTAAGGTGCGAATTTCGTAGAAATCCGAGGTGTTTTGGTAGCCCTCGCAGTTTAAGTGAATTGGGGGATTTATTTATTAATTAAATAATAATTTAGGGTTATATATAAGCCTAAAATCTCCTCCTCCTATTCATCTTCCCCTTCCTCGATCAAAAGCAGCCGCCGTGTGATAAAGCGAGAGCGAGGTTTCGTGGATCATTTCACCGGCGATTCCTAGGGCTGTAGTGGTCAGAATCGTGTTTGGTTTGAAGTTTTGGATAGCTCTCGGCGAGATCTTCATTCTAGCGGTAAGCTTTTCTCGTTTCGTGGAGTTTTGGGAGTTTTGGTAGTGACATAACCCCTTCTTTTGGTCCGTAAAGCTCCAGGTTTTCGTGCTCAAGAGTTCCCTTGGTATTCGTAGCGGTGTTGGTTGAGTTTCCCCAAGGTTAAGGCAAGTGTCTTTTTCCCTGTTCTCTTTCGTTCTTGAAGCATCGTTTCGCTCGTGTCGATTTCTTGTTGTACTATTTAGCTTGTGTCTTTGAATGTGGTTATGGCTGTATTCATACTCGATTTGTTTCTCCCCCCCTAAGTACCGAAAATTCATTTCCCCGGAGAAGCAAGGGTGGCGTGGAAAATTCGTTCTGCTGGTGCCTATTTCTCGAAAGGAGACAGAGTTCCACCTTTTGGGTTTCTCGAGAGATCCTTTGGATTTCTCGAGAATCATGTTTCCTTCGTTTTGGGTTTCTCGAGAAATCCCTTGGAGTTCTCGAGAAACATGTTGTTTTTCCCTTGGATTTCTCGAGAAGCTTGACTTTTTCCTTTTTTTTGTTCTCGAGAAATTAGGATCATCCTCCCCTACTTCTCGAGAAATCCCCTTAACCCCTCCTATTTCTCGAGAGATCCTTTGTGTCAACCTCCTATTTCTCGTGAGATTCATTGTGTCTACCTCCTACTTCTCGAGAAACCCCTTTTATAGTTCCCCGTTCTAATTGCCCTGATTTTGTCTTGGAAGATCATGTGAGGTGATTTTTTTTGTGCGGTTTCTGGTGGTGGGATTTCAAAAAATTGGACGGGGCTCTGCCCCTAAGACCCCGCCAGGGGCGCGGCCCCTTGGAACCCCGCCTGGAATGCATGTGATTTCGTTGAGTTTTTCATGTTTGAAATCTCGTACCCGTTGTGGTTAATTAACTTATGAATTCTCTTGATTAGTATTGGGTAATGTTTACTTGGTGTGACCATATCCTTAGGATATCCTGGTGATTATTTCTCGGGCTACACCCCGTGTTTTCATTAAAGATTAAATCTATTAAGAACCACTGTCTTTAGCCTTTCACGGTAGTCGTGTTTGGGGGATAGTTGGGGGAATGTTATAGCCTTGCACGATAGTCGTGTTTGGGTGGTTGGGTCTAGTGGCACCCCCACCTGGTTTTGGGCTTTGGGTTGCGGAGGTAGGTAACCGCTCCCGTTTAATGTGAGTTGATCAGTCTCTTTAATTAATTTAACAAGATAAATGAAACTTGCTTGTTCCTCTTTATGACACTTTCTTTTGGTGCACTTGGTGTTTTGTTTAGTTCCTTGTTTTGGAGCTTTTCTTTCGGTGAATCTGGCCTGGGTTGGTACCCCTTTTGCCTTATTTACTTTCTGCTTACTTTTTTGGCCACTTGTAATTCCTTGCTGAGGCGTTCTTTGTTTTATTGAATGCCTCAGGTTCAGAGCCGTAGCGGCTAGTGGTGTAGCCTGAAGTTCAGAGTTTTAGTAGTTGTTCACCCCGCTGCTGCGAGGTAGTTGTTTTTAGTTACTTCTTGTGCTCAGACATACTAGTTGGTGCCAATGGGTTAGTGTCATGTTGTTGACGCCCATTGTGCCCCTTTTTATACTTTATAGTTTATTTGCCAGATTATGCCACTACTTTTAGATCTTGTGTATCTTACCCTCTGGGAATGATTATGTTAGGTGCACTATAGTTATAAAATGGTTTTTCTTCATCCTCATTGCATGCTTTCTAACTGAAATCCTTAACTTTAAAGTCGCTTAAAGGTATTTTCTACTCTTACAATACGCCTAGTTATGTGCATATCATTTACTTCATGCTCCGTCGTTTGCATACATGTAGGACTTTAAGTAAACTAAATCAAGTACTTTCCGCTGCAACTATATATACTTTCTCGGTGGACTAGTTGATCCACGAACTGAGAGACACAGTTCTTACCTCAAAACCCCTAATAAATGATTTCAAATGATGACTTATCATATAATCATGTTTTGTCTAGTTAAGTAATAGGTTTCCGCCTGAGCATCTACAGTTGTCTCCTGTATGACGTGGCATCATGACGTGTATTTTCTCTTACTCTGATATCCTTAAATTCGGAGAAAATGCGGGTTGTGACACTCCCCCTTATCTGTCAGAAATTGCATGACATTTGCCATATCTTTGTCAATTATCTCCCCCTCAACTGTTGCATCTATTCCTTTATCATCCAATATTTTTGGAGCAAGCCCCCCCTGAACTATTGCAGGCTTTCCCCGGGCATCATCATCCAACCTTTCTGGATGCTCCCCCCTGAGTCCCCTGAGACTGTGCACCCTGAAAGATAGTCACTTTGTCAGGAGTAGGCTCATTATTGGCATTACCCTGATCTTGTCCTCTCATATTAGGAGGAGGTCTTTCTTCCTCTAATATGTTCCCCCCTTCTTGACCTTGCTAGCCAGTGAGGTTAAGAACTCCCTTGAAACCATAGAGGAAGATACAACATCTTTGAGGCTCTAAAATGATTTTTGAAAACTTAATAGCTCAATCTCCATTTGTGAGTATTTTTTCTCAAACCTTCTAGCCTGAGAGGCCACTTGGTCTGCAAATGTTGAGGAGGCAATTGCCACAGCTTTGGAAATGATCTGCTCAAGATCAATTGTGGGTGGATGAGATGTAGATGGAGAAGGTGATGGAGGGAGCTCTTCTTGGATAGGGGAGAGAGAATGGTAAACATCATGTGAGAAGTGAATAGATGGTGGTGGAGGTGGAGCAGGCTGATGATCTGGAATGAAGGTGGATGGTAGTTGATAAGTTAGCTGAGGAGATGGCTCAGGTGCTGAAGTGGATGGGACCTATTGTTGTTGTTGTTGTTGTTGCAGTTGTTGTTGTGCTGGAGTGTCTTCCTGATGGATATCTGGAACAATGTCCAGTGGAGGTGGAGAGTGTGGAGAAGGGATAACATCCCTTGGAGGGTCTGGTGAGTGACTTTCTGTCACTTGAGGAGGAGGAGATGGAGGAGGAGAAGGAGCAGAATGACCAGGCTTTAGAATCTGCCTGGTCCACTTGGAGAAGATCCCAATATTTATACTTTTACCAGGAGGTATGGGAACTCCTTTGGATTTGCACATGCTTGGATAATGTTGATAGAGCACTTGGCTCATCATTATCATGTAAGCATTTTCTTTGTGGGCATATTTGTGCCCTATCATCTTCAGAAGACATCTCCCCCAATTTATCTTCTTCTTCAGAACAAGTGCTCCCATTATCTGAAGTTGTTGCTTAGGAATAACATCATGTGCAGAAATTTTACATAACAGTACCTTTCCTACTATATCTGCCAAAAACCTGTGTTCTTCTCCAAGGTCAATCTTCTTTAGATTGATGGGCTTGTCCTTCTTGAACTGCATCAGTTCCACGGCCCACTTAATCTCATCCCCTGTTAGTTCATTTGACTCACTTCCAGTTTGAAGATCATATGTTTGATTTAGTAGTTCCTCTTTTATCAGAATATCTGTGTTAGATATTTTTCCCATAAGAGAACCATCCTATCCTATGTGAACATTATCTTTGAATACATGTAGCTCAATATCTAGGATCTTGCATCTTGTGGATATCAGCTTGGTTAAGCCTGCATCTTAGAATAGACCAAGAATGGCCTTGAAGCTCTTAGTAGCTGCGCTGAAAGAATCAACATCCATGTCAAATCCTGAGTTGATCTTGGGTGGTGCCATTGTTTGAGATTGGATGTACCTACAAAGACAGAGAAAATGAGAGAGAGACTAGGAGGCACAGAAGGCAAGAGAGCAAGAGGAGGAAAATTCGAAAGTGCAATTATTTCGACGCTGAAGTTGCTTAAAAGAAGATGATTCGTCGCAACTTAGGGTTTATGTTGACGCACCATCGATAAGGATTAGTATTTGGCGCGCGGAAATAAGTCGAGAATGCTTCGAGAAGCAATTCTGGGCACGCAGCCAATTCGACGTTGCGTCGAATCATATTCGACGTTATCCAGTTGACGCACTAGCTTTCTGGAAATTGTCCACCAAACCTTAAGTCGACGTAGTCTAGTCGACATTACGTCGATTTCCAATCGACGTAACTTCGGATTTAACCAGAAATTAATAAGTCGACGTATGCGTCGATATGAACTTGACGCTGCATCGAATTCTATTTGAATTGTATTCTCTGGGTGCTTCTTGATGCTGGAGTCAAGTAGAAGTCGACGGTACACCGATTTCTATTCGACGCACCTCTTAATAAATAGATCTATTTCTTTAGAAGATTCTTACTATTTTTCCCAGCAATTTTATTTATTGAAAATAGATCATAATATAATGTAATTAATATTAAGGAGGATTCAAGGTAGAAATCACTCCCTTGAATAAGTATTGTTCCTTAATCAAAATCTACATCTTTCTTCCCACTCCATTTTCTCCTGAGTGGGATCCTATCTCATCCTGCACAGGTAATTCAATCATTAGAAGGAACCCAGGTTACCTTGGGCCCTTTGCTTTTACCATTATAGGGTTCAGTAAAAGTATAGAGGGGTCTTTCATGATACCCTTTGGGATGATGGGGAATGGATTTCCCAAACCTCTTATCTTTATACTTGAAGTGAGTATAATGTATCAAAATATAATAAATCAGCAGAATGTTTGATTATCCTAGATTTTGTTTTTTCCTATTGGTTGTTGTTATTTAACTTCTCTAAATTGTTCTTCCCTAGAGGTTCATCCTTTTTATTTAGGTTTGCCTTTTTTACTTTTGTCTATCCTATCTGGATGATTGTTATCACTACCCTTGGATGATACACTCTTCTCACTTGATTGATATTCACTAGGTCTAACAAATGGCACTGGATTTTTCCAGGCTGGTTTCCTAGATGTTTCTGTGCTAGTGGAGGGCTCTGCTTCTAATCCTAGGTGATTAAATCAAATAGAGAGATTTTCTGTGATATCCTTGAGCTTCTGACTCCTCCC
Organism: Dactylorhiza incarnata; assembly: GCA_033032865.1. NCBI lineage: Eukaryota > Viridiplantae > Streptophyta > Magnoliopsida > Asparagales > Orchidaceae > Dactylorhiza > Dactylorhiza incarnata. The sequence continues at coordinate 2,064,967 of JAWHQI010000092.1, forward strand.
ATTGAGAGAATCCTCAAAGGATTGCCTTAGATAGCTCTTCTTTTAGATTTGTGTTTTCCTCTCTAAGCTTAATCATCTGATGTCATCCCAAGAGCCATCACGCAGGCTGCCACTGCTTCTTCTTCATCATCACTCTCAGATGAGGATGAGCTCACTTCCACTTCTGAATCACTCCAGGTTTCAGCAATGAAACCCTTTGCTTTGTTCTTTTCCTTCCCTCTAAAGGACTTCTTCTTCTTCTTCTCCTCTTTGTTGTTGCTTCTTTCCCTCTGCTCTTGTGGGCATTCAGGGGCAATGTGCCCTGGTTTGCTGCAGGTATAGCAAATAATCTCCTTCCTTGGAGTTTTATCATACCTGGGCCTTGAGTCCCTTTCTTTTCTCCTTAAGTCCTCAGTCTTCACCCACTTCTTGAATCGTTTTGCCAGCAGACTGAACATTTCATCCTCAGGAGTGGAGGACTCTCCTTCAGCAGCTTTCAGAGCAAGGCTCCTTTGGGTAGGAGCTGGAGTCATTTCGCTTTCTTCTGATTCAGCCCTATTCTTCAGCAACAGCTCATATGACTTAAGCTTTCCTAACAAAGCTTCAGTTGAGATTTCTCTGTGGCACCTGGACTCTCTAATTGCCCATATTCTAGAATCCCATGAGCTAGGGAAGCACATAAGGATTTTATCATTAACTTCAGTCAAGGATATCTCCTTGTCTAAGCCTCTGAGCTCATTAATGATAATACTGAATCTGTCATATATAGTATCCACAGATTCTTCAGCTTTCTTTTGAAAGTTCTCATACTGTGTTTTGAGAAGGGTCTTTCTGTCTTTCCTTTCATCAGCACTTCCTTCCACCAATGTGGTGAGTGAGTCCCAGATTTCCTTTGTTGATTGGCACTCAGCAACTTTTTGGAAAATGTCATCTGACATTGTTGACACCAGAATATTCATGTCCTTGGCATCACATGCCTTGACTTTCTTCTCAGCCTCTGTCCAATCCTTCCTTGGGACAACCTCAGTTGTTGAGGTTTCTCCTTCCTTTTGTCTGACTGGAGCAGGAGGACCTGTGAGAAGGACATTATAGATGTCTTCATCAATTGAATTCATGTACAACCTTATCCTGTCCTTCCAGAGTGTGAACTTGTTTAAGTTACACACTGGGGGTCTTGTGGAAGCATAATCCTTAGAACTCATTTTCTTTATAAAATATTTTTATAGAAAAGAAATAAGAGTAGGAGGTCTTTTTGATCAAGGTGTTAACCTCTTAATGATCAACCTCCCTCTGACACTAATTGAAAGTGCATAGTGTGCCTCTGAGAATCCTCTAGAGGGGGGGGGGGGGGGGGTGAATAGAGATTTTAAAAAATATTCCTATTCTAATTGTGCAAATACAATAAACCTAAATATTATGCTTCTTAAGGTATACCTCAGGATAATGGGGCTGCAGTTTAAGTAATTAATTAAAAGACAAAAAATGAAACCTAGTCTATAAGGGACAACACAGAAAATCAATCCAGAAGACACACTTGATTTTTTATAGAGGTTCCCCAAAATGTGGGTACTCCCCTCTTCTACCACCTGGTAGGGATGAACCATTGTGCCTGAGTCTTTTGATTAGGAGACTCTTAGAACCACTGATATTTTGACAAAGAGATCATGAACTACCACATCTTTTGATAAGGAGATCTTGAACCACCAAAACTTTTGATAAGGAGATCTTGAACCACTGAATCCTTTGAAGAGGGATTTACAAAACTCTTTTACAGAAGGGAAGTAGAAGGAGAAGGAAGGAGAGGAAGAGTGTAGGAATTCTATTTTCAGAATTCTTTTGATTGTTTTATAAGGAAAAACTTCTTGTATTTTCACAGGATCTGCTCTTGATGAACTTTTGCTTATGATGATGATGTTTTGGAGAAGCTATGATTATCAGATCCTTCTATCTTCTTCCTGATTGAACTAGATCTGCTCTTGATAAACTTCTGCTTATGATGGTGATGATTTGCAGAAGCTATGAATGTCAGATCCTTCTATCTTCTTCCTAATTGAACTCTTGGCTGCTATAAGATTGTGTTGATGAGCAGCCTTGTTCTATTCTGTTCTTAGAGAGAAGGAGAGCAGCACAAATTCCTTCTTTGAATTTTCTTCTATTAGGGTTCCTGTGAGAGAGAGGAAGAAGAAGGAGACCCAATAGAACAGTGTGGCCGATTCTGATCAGTGCTCTAGTTTTGTCTTTCCGCTGTTCCCTTTTATTATCCCACTATTGTATTTGAATTTGTTTCCCTTTCAGGTAAGTCCTGAAGGGTATATTTGTCTGGACAATAAAACCTTCCTTCCTTCTTTAATTCCCGACCCGTCCACCAACATTTAGGCTTGTTTCCAAGAAAGCTTTCCTCTGACCTCAGTTAATTCTTTATTCCATTTGAGGCAATTAAGGAGCCATTGGGGAACAGCCTTGAGAGAGGTGGGCCATGAGAGCGGGTCAAAACTGACAGTTGAAAAGGTTTCCCTTTTTAGACTGTATTCGACGTAGAGTCGAGTTTACTTCCTCTCTTATCGACGCACCTTCGAGTTCTTGTAGGAGCAGCTTCAAATTCATCCTTGCTCTGACTGAACTCTGCTAGTCAACATTTCGTCGATACCCAATCGATGTAACCATCGAGTTAATTGCTTGGCTCTGAACTTCATTATCCGCGTCGAGATGAAGTCAACGTTGCGTCGACCTTAGATTACTTCAACAGATACTTCCTTCTGCGTTGAGTTGAAGTAGAAGCTGCGTCGACATCCTTATGTGCTTCGACAGGGCCATGGCCTCTGCGTCGATATCTATTTGACGTACCGTCGACTTGGAATACTTCGACAGAAGGGTGAACTACTTGGAGCTCTAGTCAGAGTAGCGTCAACAATAATTTGATGTTGCGTCGATTTCTATTCGACGCAACTGTTAACTTCCCCATATTGTGCTTCTCTTGATCTGGTCTTGACACCCTAGGTTTAGTGTGACATCCTAAGATATCTAATGACCTGATTACCCTCTCTAAACAATGGGTAATTCAATCTTAAGAAGTAAAATCACTTTTAGGTAATTTGTTAAGTTAAATCAAAGGGGTTTTTCCCAACAAAAATGACTTTGGTACGAGTGGTGATTGCGTTGGCAGTTAGCCAAGGGTGGAAGATTTGGCAACTCGATATAAAGAATGCTTTCTTGTATGGCAAGATTGATAAGGATATCTTCTTGGTTCAGCCACCATGGATATGTATCGGGAGTTCATCCAGGACACGTCTGCAAGCTCAAGAAGGCTCTTTATGGGTTGAAGCAAGCGCCTCAGGCGTTGTATGGGAAGATCACAGAAAACCTCCACTTCTGCGGATATTTTGCTTCAGATTCAGACTCGAGTCTGTTCGTAAAGAATATCAGGGATCTGCAAGTCTTGGTGCTGTTGTACGTTGATGACATGATCATCATGGGGAACTCGGAGGCTGAGGTAGCTAAACTTCAGGCTGACTTAGCTATCATGTTCGAGATGAAGGATCTGGGGGAGCTTCACCATTTCCTTGGACTCAAGGTGGAGAGGAAATAAAGCGGTGTGTTTGTTTCCCAGAAGGGCTATGCATAATGGATCGTGAAGCGATTCGGCATGGAAGGTGGGAAGAGCAGCTCTACTCCACTGGAGGTTGGTCTAAAACTTCAGCGAGATGAGGGGAGGATTCTTCCTGATCCATTGTTGTTCCGGGCTCTTGTTGGGAGTCTGATATACTTGACGATTACTAGGCCGGATATTGCCTTTGCAGTTGGCAGGGTAAGTCGGTATATGGCGGAACCACGAAAACCTCATCTGATAGTGGCAAAGAGAATTCTAAAGTACGTGAAGTAGACCTCAAACATGGGTCTCCTTTATGGGAGAGACACGGGCTTTTGTTTGCATGGATATATGGATGCCGATTATGGGGGAGATTCTGACGATTGGAAGTTGACGTATGGTTATGTTTTCTTATGCGGATCGACAGCTATTTCATGGTGCAGCAAGAAGCAGGATTCTGTGTCCGTCTCTACCACTGAAGCAGAATACAAGGCCTCGACCTTGGCAGCTCAGGAAGCCATTTGGCTTAGGAGGCTGGTGGAAGATGTCCATAAGGAGGTTCGAGGTCCTACTCTGCTGTGTGGTGACAATGAGAGTGCTCTCAAACTGGTTAATAATCCAGTCTGTCTCTCACAGACTAAGAACATGGAGATCGAGCATCATTTCATTTGGGAGAAGATTCTGGAAGGATCTCTGGTGGTTGAGCATGTGCGGAGTGAGGACAATGTCGCTGACATCTTCACGAATCCGCTGACGAATGGACCATTTACTCGATTACGAGGATTGCTTGGGCTGACTTCCACTCCCACTTCAAGGGGGAGTGTTGAATTTTTGAAGTGTAAGTGAAGGTCGGATGGTCTGAGCATCAGACCAGGCGGTCTGGTAAACCACGGAGGTCAGGCGGTCTGGATGGAAGACCACGCGGGTAGTCTTCCCACAGTGGACTAGCAGTTAGCCAGTGGCAGATGGCTTTGATTCTTCAACCGTTTGGGGTCAGCTATCTGGTTGTAATCGGATGGTTAACATTCGTAGTTACATCTAGATGTTAGTGCTCTGGCCAATTCTCTCCTCGCGAGCTGGCAGGTTTTTGCTGGTTTTGCTGGAGTTTGCGAGTAGTCCGCGCGTCTTGTTATTAAGTCGGCAAACTGTTCGACAGGGTTAACTCAGTAAGCCGCGCGAGTTGTTTGATTCCAGCTGCTGATATGGGCAGTTATCCTATCGTATAGGCGGTGACTACACTCCTCACCTCTACTATAAATAGGATCCCCGGATCGAAGTAAAAAGGACAAGAACTGTTAGTGAGAGCTCGCGAGTTTGAGGTCTGGATAGAACTTTCTTTTCGCGCGGTTTGAGATTTGCCTTTGCTGTGTTCGCAGGTTGTGCAGCTTGCTTGTGGTTCTGATTTGATCAGAGGAGACCGCAGTGGAGAATTCGGTAGCAGTCAGCGGCTGGTAGCAGCAGGAGGTTGCGGTTAGCAACAAGGTAGTTTTCTCTTTGTCTCGTTTCAGCTTTTAATAAAGGATCAGTCCGTGGCGGTTAGGCAGTTTGCCTTTGTTGGACTATTGTGTGTTCAGTTCTTCAGCAACTTGTTCGCGGTTAGAAGCGGCCAGGTGACTGTGGTTAGGTGGGCTTGGTTGGGCGGACAGAGTGAGCATTGGAATAATGGGTAGTCCTCGTGTTGAGTTGCGGGTTAGTGATTTCGCAGTTAGTCGCGTGGTCAGCTTGACGACTTGGCAGTTTGCGCAGACAGCTTTGTTAGCAAGGTGGTTTGGCAGGTTGCTTCTTTGTAGCCGCCAGCTTCTTGTGGTTGTTTCTTTTTCTCCTCATCTGGCGTTCTTATAAATCATGTCTCACAATGTACATAAGATAGTTAATACAAGATTTTTCTTATTCCTTCATTGTTTCCGGTTTCTCGTGCTTGGTATGGTTGAAGTGTTCCTGCGACCTAGTTCCTGTTTTTCCACTTATTAGAAATTTTCAACAGAATGTCCATTGGATAATGAATCTCTCTTTCTATTTCTGTTCACGACCCGTCAATCTGAATTTGAATAACTTCCAAGAATGTCTTTGTTGTTTCTCTTGGGTACTTTATTCCATTCTTGGCAATAAATGAGCCATTAGACATTGAATTTTATCCTTGGATACCTTCTGAAAATTATCAAAAAAGGACAACAAAAATGTTCTATTTATGTCTGTATTCGACATAACGTCGAATTCATTTTCCTTCTAGTCGATGCACCTCCGAGTTCTAATATAAGATGCTTCGAGTTCCTCTTCAGCTTTGAACTGAACACAGATATCGACGTTGCGTCGAATCGTTATCGACATATTCATCGAGTTGAGGACTTGGACATTGAACTCCATCTTCTGTGTCAACTTCAAGTTGCAGTTGCATCTACTTCTAATATTGCTTCGACTGACTCTGTCTTCTGCGTCGAGTACATCTCGATGTTGCATCGAATTGGACTTCAGTATGAGTTACTTCTACTTGTTTTCAAAGTTTCTTCAACTTTCAGTCGAAGTTGCGTCGACTTCTATTTGACGCAAGTTCAACTGATATTTGTGCTTATTTTGGACATTTCGTGACACTCTAATGTGAGTGTGATATCCTAGGACATCTACTGATCAAATTACCCTCTCTATACATCATGAGTAACACATCCTTGATTATGAAATCACTTGTAGGTAATTTGTAAGATAAATCAAAGGGTGTTTTTCCCAACAATCTCCCTATATTTATCTTATCAAATTTTACAGGTTATTTAAGTGATTTCAACCATACTATTAAATAAAAAGAACAGAGTACATACAAATATAACATAGCCAAAAAATGACATCATTGCACATAAGCATAGATCAACATGATAAACTTCCAATTGAGCAGATTGTCTTTCATAACTACATCTTCAACTATGCATACTGAGATGATATAATAGGAATTGTTTGTCTGCTGATTACCTGTATTGCCTTATTCTTTTGGAGAGTGTTTCCTCTTCCTTGAGAAGAACAAAGATGTCACCTTTCTGGCAGGAAATACCAGAGGCTCCTCCTCCTCTTCAACAGTACCGATTTCTTCTTGATGAGTGTCATCTTCTTTGGGAGGCTCTCCCTGAGTTTGTGCTCCCTTTTCAGCAGACTGGGAAACCTCTTTAGTAATTTTTGAGACCTCTTCCGAGAGCTCTTCATTGATGAGGGGCTCCCCCTAAATTGATGCAAGCATCTCCCCCCGAGTTTGTGCAGGAATCCCCCCTAGATTTTTGCTTCCTTCTCTGGAGGCTGAACTGTGGTTTCTGGAATAATTTTGTTAAATTCAATGACCTTGTCAGGATACTCATATTCCTGAGCAGAAATATCAGCATTTTTGTCCTTGCCATTCTCTTTTTCTTAATCTGGCATATCCTCCTCATGAATATTATCCCCTTCTGAACCTTACTTACAAGAGAGGTTAAGAAAGATTTAGTTACCATGGAGGAGGATACAAAGGTTTTGAGTGCCAGAAGTGACTCCTTTGATTCCTGTAATTTAATCTCCATCTGAGAATATTTTCTGTTGAATTTTCTGGCTTGAGTCAATAACAGATCGGCAAAAGTACCAGGGGCCAGCCCCACTTGGTTAGAAATTATTTGATCAGTGTTGAATGGTTGTATAGACCGGGAAGAAGCAATAAATGTGTCAACTGGAGGTATTTCTATTGAATCAACATGGATATCTGTGAGATTGTGGATGATAGGGGAATGCCCTTGATTATCTTCATTGAAGTCTGGGAGATTTTCAACATATGGGGTTATAGATGGTTGTTGTTGTTGTGGGGTGAGAATTTGAGTTGCAGGCTCTGTTGTTTAACAGGTAAACTGGACTGGAAATCTTGAGTTAGAGCATCATTTATGTCCACTGGTATGACATTCTCAGGAGCTTGAGAAGTTTGTGCTGGGGATGGAGATGGAGGAGGAGATGTTGGATCTTGACCAGGCTTCAAAATTTGTTTGGTCCACTTTAAGAAGATTCCTATATTGATTCTTTTTCCAGGAGGAATGGGCACTCCTTTTGATTTGCATACTGCTGGATATTAGTGAAGTAGCACATGGCTCATGATCCTCATATTTGCACTCTCATTGTGGGCATACTTGTGTCCAATTAACTTTCATAAACACTCCCCCAATTGATTCGTTTGTTCAGAACTAGAACACCCATTATTTATAATTGTTGCTTTGGGATTGCATCGTGTGCAGAAATCTTGCAGAGTAAAACTTTCCCTACTATATCAACTAGGAATCTATATTCTTCAGTTAGATCAATCTTCTTTAGGGTAATCACCTTTTCTTTGCTGTAATGCATGATTTGAAGGGCCTGTTGAGTTTCTTGCGCTGAAAGCTCTGCTGAATCTTCACCTATAGGCACGTCAAATGTCATGTTCAACAATGCTTCTGCTATATGGATTTCAGTTTCAGAGATTTTTCTATGTAGAGATCCATCCTTATCAATACTGATGTTTTTTTTATTTGATTAATTTTACATCGTATACTTGCTCCTTGTTGAAATCAGCTTTGTCAACCCGCAGTTTGGAAAAGCCCCATAATTGCTTTAAAACTCTTAGCGGCAACATTAAATGATTCAACATCAACATCGAATCTTGAATTAACTTTAGGAGGGGCCATTGTTTATGTTATACCTGCCCAAAGTAAACAAGGGATAAACAGAGAAAGAGAGCAATAGGGAAAGGAAACGAGAGAGCTCGAGAGCAAGAAAGCACTAGAGGAAGAGAAAAGGGAGAATTCGAAAGCGTAGTAAAATCCAACGTTTCAGTTGCTTAAAAGAAGGCGATTCGTCGCAACTTAGGGTTCTATTCAAAGCAACATCGATTAGAAGTAAATTAAGCTTGCCAAAACTTGTCGAAGTAGCTTCTAGAAGCATAACTGGTCGTTGTTGGGAAATTGACCCTCAATGTCCCTTTTGATTTGAAGAGGCCTCACACTCAAATACAAAGTACAAGTTGTATTTGATAAACCCTATTTGTATCTCATAAGCATACAGGGTTAGGTTATTCCAAGACAAGGAATAGTATTGGTAACAGTCTGCCCAAAACCGCTAAGACGACATCTCTATCTCAGTCCAGCCGCTGAGATGTAGTCTGGGCTTGCAGAGCTGCAGATAGAGGAAAATCGCTGAGACTTGTGTGTGTCCCAGCGGAACCGCTGAGACTTGTGTGTGTCCCAGTGGAACCGCTGAGAAGGAGACTGGAGCTGCCGCTGAGACTGGAGCTGCCGCTGAGACTGGAAGCTGCCTCAGCCCAACCGCTGAGACAGATTCAAATGTGCTGACGGGATCTGCTTTTGGCGCAAGCAAAAATAAGAAGGGAAAAGCAACTTCAATCTGCCCCATACTGTGTCAGGAGGATTGAAATAGCCGTTGAAGCCTTCTGGAGGTATAAAAGCAAAAGCTAGGGCACAACAACAACTAATGTTCCATTGAAAAGCTTTTGCTGCAAGCCGCACTCGAGCTTTCACGTTCCAGCCAGTTGAAGTTGTTCTCTGAAGCTGGAGTTAATCTTCTGAAGGAGATTAGTTAGCTCTTCCTGTACCAACTCAAGAAGGTCAAGTTGATCTTCTGGTTTGCTGAAGGAGAAGATCAAGGTGATACAAATCTGAAGCTGCTGTCTTTCAGATCTGAAGAAAGAAATCAGAAGACATAAGAGTAAACCTTTTGTCTTCTGTATTTAGTACAAACTCTTTTATATCTTTGTAAGGCATTGTTGCCTGATGAAAGGCTGTTGAGCCTGTGTTTAAAGCTGTGTTGACTGCTTGAATGGTAGGACTTCTTGATAGGTCTGAGGTAGGAAATCTGTGTGATTTCTGAGTGGTATGAGTTACATAACTCTGAGGTATAGGGCTGCTGTGCCTGAGGTGTAGGGCTGCTGAGCCTGAGTGTAGGGCTGCTGTGCCTGAGGTAGGATCACTCTAGATCTGAGAAGTTCTGAGGAACTTGTGGTGTAAGCTCAAGGAGCTGAGATTGGAGTTTGTGTCCTTGTCTAACTCACTGTTAGAAAGGTGAAGGGGGAAAGAGGACTACTCAAGACACCCTGTCTTGAGGAACCTCTATACATCCTTGTGTGCTTTCTGTGATTGAGTTTTCTGCAGCTAGATACATTAGGAATATATAAAGAAAATAAGTAAAACCTATTCACCCTTCCTCTAGGTAATATTGACTACACTTATATAAACTATCAAGTGGTATCAGAGGCAGGTTGATCAAAAGGACTTAACAGTCTGATCAGATCCTATACAGGAGTAGTCAAATCTGAAATCCAATGGCCAACAGTGGAATGAAGAAGGAGTTGGGGTCAATGAAGTTGCCCATATGCTCCAAAGAAAACTTTGGTATATGAAAGCAAAGGGTAAGGCTATTCATGGAAGCCTCAGACCCAAGGATCTTTTTGACTGTCAAAAATGGTCCTTATACCTTTGAGAAAGTCTCCACTATTGACCATACTAGAAAAGTACTTAAGGTATTTTCTGAGCTGACCAATGATGAGATAGCATTGTACACTATGGACAAGAGAGTCCAAAACATAATAGTAAATGCCATTGATGACACTACATTTCAGAACTTGGTACACTGCCAAACTGCCAAGGAAATGTGGGACACATTGGTTGTTTATATGGAGGGAACAACTGATGTGAGGGATGATAGAAAGTCACTCCTCAATCAGGAGTATGAAGCCTTCAGACAGCTGAGCCAGGAGAATATCTCCATGTGCTATGAAAGGTTCTTTAGGATTGTAAATGAACTAAGAACCTATGGAAGGGTGTTCACAGATTATGAACTCAATGAAAAGTTCCTTAGATCTCTAACTAGAGATTGGGACACTAAAATATGTGCAATCAGGGAAGGGGCAAGGCTTGGAGAAACCCCTACCCATACACTGTTTGGGAAACTGCTCTCATATGAGATGCAACTTTCTGCAAGAAAGGAGGAGGACACTTCCTCCAGGGCTCACACAAGGGAGAGATCTATTGCACTCAAAGCTGAAATCTCTAAAAAGAACAAGGGTAGAGTGCAGTCACCTCCAAGAAAGGCTGCTGAATCTGAGAAATCTGAGAGCTGCAAATCAGACAGCTCCTCTTCTGATGAGGAGTTTGCTGCCTTCACAAGGCAGTTCAAGAAGATGATCAGGAGGAAACAATGGAAGAACAAACCTTCATCCTCTTCTCATCCCAAGAAGGATCATCACAGATCTGAGAGGCAACATCCCAAAGGGGACAGGTATGACTCTAAATCTAGTAAACATGTTTCAACTAACATAATTTGCTATTGCTGTAGTAAGCTTGGACATGTCATTGCTGACTGTCCAGTCAAGAGAAAAGAAAGAGGTGACAAGAAGCCTCATCACCAGAAGGAAAGGATGGGAGAAAAATCCTTCCTAGCTAAGAAAGGCAAGAGCTGGAGTGAATCTGAATCTTCATCTTCAGATTCAGATGGTGAGGAGGAAGCCTACTTGGGGCTGTTTGCTGATCAGGAGGAAGAAGACTATCCTGCTGCCAGGATAGGAATCAGGGCCCCTCTATCACATTCAGATAGTGATGTAAAGGAGGATGAGGTCACTCTAGATGACCATGGGCTGATGGCTATAACTGAAGATGAGGACAGCCACAACAATTCAGAACATGAGCAAGTATTGATACACTACATTTCTTCTTCTTCTGATTATGAAATAAGTCCAGAATCTGAATCTCCTCCATCTAAAGTTGGAAGTGAATCAGATTCTGAGGAGGATTTTAATCAATTGATTGATAGGTATGGTGCACTCCTGGAAGCTCTGAAAAAGAGCAATAAGCTAGCCAAGAGGCAATCCCAAGAAATTACTTCCCTAAAGCAATCAAAATCTGAGTGCATTAAGCATGCTACCCAGCTAGCTCTAATGAGCAAGGAGATTGGCAAGCTAAGGGGAATGTCAATCATCCATGTGGGCACCATAAGCCACAAGAACAAGATCATTAAGGATCTTGAAGAAAAGCTCCTCAAGGAGAGGATGCTAGTGGCTAAGTTCTCCAAGTCCAAGACAGTGCTGCCTATTATTGACACCTTCAACTTCCATGACATGAGAGGTGTTGGTTTCAACAAGGAGGCAGCTACTAGCAACACTAAGGGAAAGGTCAAGGACTCAAAAGAATCTAAGACCTCCTTTGTGAAAGTCTTGATGCCCTCTAACAAGTATGATCAAGAAAGTGTTCATGGTCACTTATTAAATGGAAGTTCCTATAACTTGAGCAAGAATGCTCACAGCCATGGAAATAGAAAAGAGTTAGGCTTGAGTGCCTTCAAGGCTCTGCATGAGGAAATTCAAATGGCCCATCATGGACCCTTTGTTTTTGGAACCTCAGCCCCTTCACTCAAGATAACTAAGGCTGTCAATTCTAAACATTGTTCAGCAAAGTCCAAGGCTGTTGACTGTCCTGTAACCAAGCCAAAAAGCCCAGTTTCTGCTGCCATCCACACATGTTTAGCTGCCAAGCTAAAGGGTGCTGATGTCAAACAAAAACAGGCTGCCTTGACTGATTATAGGAAGGTAAAAAGTCATGCCTTTACTGATAAGAAAAAGAAAATAGCAGCTGCATCCCCTACTGAACAGAAACTGGAAGCTTCATCTTCCAGGATTGTTCAGAAGAGGAGATATAATATATATGAGTGTTGGTGCTGTGGCAAAGTGGGACACTTTGCAATTGATTGTTGGCACAACCCCAATGTGCCAAAGGCAAGGATTGAACCTCAAGCCAAACCAGCCCTTTCTAGGAATATGCCTTATGGTGTTAACCTGAACCTAGGACCCAAAATCAGTTGGGGTCCTAAGGTACATTAAATTCTATGTTGCAGGTTAGTTCAAGTACCAGTCTCAACCAAATATGGTACTTGGACAGTGGGTGCTCAAGGCACATGACAGGAACTGAGGATCTTTTAAACGATTACCATCCAGTGAAGAATGGACCCAAAGTTATCTTTGGTGGATCTGAAAAGGGAGTCACCAAAGGATATGGTATGATCTCAAATGGCATAGTATCAATCACAAGGGTAGCTTATGTTGAAGGGTTGCAACACAACCTTGTAATCATAAGCCAACTATGTGACTTAGGCTATGTCATTGAATTCCACAATGACAAGTGCTTGATCAAAAAGTCTAATGACTTGGAGACCATTCTCTCAGGCACTAGGAGTGGAAATGTTTATTGCTTAGACTTCATTTGCAATTATTCTATCTCTTCTGTGTGTCTTGTAGCTAATGAAAGTGAGTCTCTTTGTGTCCAATGGCATAAGAGACTTGCCCACATTAACTATAAGACAATGTATAGGTTATTTTCTAATATCCTTGTTAGAAATAGTCCTAAACTAAAATGTGTTAAAAGTGGTCCCTGTCATGCTTGCCAAATGGGTAAGCAAACTAGGACCACCATTAAAAGTATTGGCTCCAAGGATACTGAGAGGTGTTTATACCTATTGCACATGGACTTATTTGGTCCTTTGCCAATTCAGATCCTAGGTGGGAAGTTGTATACCTTGGTAATTGTAGATGATCATTCAAAGTATACATGGGTATTCTTCCTTAAGAAGAAGTCAGATACCTTACATGTCTTTATAAATTATGTCAAGGCTATTTAGAATGATCTACTATGTACTGTGGTCAGGACTAGAACTGACCATGGCACAAAATTTCAATCTGAAGCCATGACAAAATTTTGTCAAGAATTTGGTATCACCCAAGAGTTCTCCTCCCCAAGGACTCCACAGCAAAATGGTGTGGCTGAGAGGAGGAATAGGACCTTGATAGAAGCTGGGAGAACATTGCTTAGTGACTCCTCACTCCCAGAATACTTCTGGCCTGTGGTAGTCAATACAGCCTGTTATGTTCTCAATAGAGCCTCCATCAATAAGGCCCTTGGGAAAACCCCTTATGAGATTCTGAAAGGCAAACAACCTACAATTTCTTACTTTAGAATCTTTGGTTGCAAATGCTACATTCTAAATAATAGAAAATCTCAATTAACAAAGTTTGCAGAAAAATGCAATGTGAGGGTTCTTGTTGGGTATAGCTCACATAGTAGAGCTTATAGAGTTTATAACAAGAAAACCCATGTTGTAGAAGAATCTATGCATGTTGTGTTTGATGAGACCAGCCTTCTCTACAAAAATGGTCTAGTTAATCTTTTTTGACAGGAAATGAAGAAGGGTTGCATGAGCTGACTGTCCAAGGCAAGCCCAGTAACAGCAAAACACAAACAGCTGCTGCAATTCCTGAAGACGAAGACGTACAAGATGGTGAAATCACAACTGAACCAGTGGAACAAACACAGCCACCAGAGGACCCTCTTCCAGCTGCTGCAAGGAACCTGAGAGATCATCCAAGAGATCTAATAATTGGAGATCATACCCAAGGCATATTGACAAGAAGCAGAGCTCATAATGAAGCACTATTCTTGAGCTTTCTTTCTCAAATGGAGCCCAAGAAGTTTGAAGAGGCCAATCAAGACACCTTCTGGATTGAAGCCATGCAAGAAGAGCTCCTACAATTCAAGAGATGCAAAGTATGGAAGCTGGTGCCAAGACCTCAGGGACACAATGTGATTGGCACCAAATGGGTATACAGGAACAAGCTTGATGAGAATGGTACAATCATCAAGAACAAGGCCAGATTAGTAGCCAAAGGATACAGGCAAGAGGAAGGTATAGACTTTGATCAAACCTTTGCACCAGTTGCAAGGTTGGAAGCAATTAGGCTATTCCTTGCCTATGCTGCCCACAAGGGGTTCAAAGTCTACCAGATGGATGTCAAATCAGCCTTCCTCAATGGAGACTTGAAGGAAGAGGTATATGTTGAACAACCTTCAGGTTTTGTGCATCCAACCCTAACTTCTCATGTTTACTTTCTTAGGAAAGCATTATATGGTCTCAAGCAAGCTCTAAGAGCTTGGTATGAGGCTTTGTCCAACTTTCTCCTCAGGAACAAGTTCATAAGGGGAAAGATTGATAGCACATTGTTTCTTAGGAAACAAGGGGCAAGTGTCTCTTAGTCCAAATTTATGTTGATGACATAATCTTTGGGTCTACTGATGACAACCTCTGCAAGAGATTTGCCAATCTAATGCAGGGGGAGTTTGAAATGAGCAGTATGGGTGAGCTCAAATATTTCCTTGGGCTCCAAGTGAAACAATCTAATGATGGAATTTTCATCTCCCAAACCAAGTACACTAAGGAGCTCATCAAGAAATTTGGGATGGAATCAGCCTCCACCATGAGAACACCCATGGGGTCTAATGTATCATTAGACAAGGATGAAAAGGGAAAGGCCTTTGATGAGTCCATGTACAGATGTATCATTGGATCCCTATTGTACTTGACTGCTAGTAGGCCAGACATTATGTATTCTACATGTGTTTGTGCTAGGTATCAAGCATGTCCTATGGAATCTCACCACACCTCTGTGAGAGGATTTTGAGATACCTTAAGGGTAGCTTGCATCTTGGCCTTTGGTACCCTAAGAACAATGACTTTGAACTAACAGGCTTTTCAGATGCAGATTTTGCAGGTTGCAAAGAAGACAGGAAGAGTACAAGTGGTACTTGTCAATTCCTAGGGAGAAGATTGATATCATGGAGCAGCAAGAAACAAACCAGTGTGGCAATATCCACAGCTGAGTCTGAATACATTGCTGCGGGTAGCTGTTGTGCACAACTCCTTTGGACACAACATCAGTTGGAGGATTACAACCTCAAGGTAAGGGAATCTCCTTTGTATTGTGATTCATCCAGTGCAATCTCTATTGCTAAAAATCCTGTCTCTCATAGCAGGACTAAGCACATAGAGATTAGATATCATTTTATTAGAGAACATGTAGAATGTAAAGATATCTGTCTTGAATTTGTCCCCACTGACAAACAAGTAGCTTATATCTTTACAAAGCCATTGGATGAATCTAAATTCAATGCTTTCAAAATTGATCTTGGCATGCTTAGTATGGAATAGTCCTAAATGTATGAGTAGTAGCTGTCACTGTTGTTGATTCTGAATGGTGAATTATAAAACTTTACATTATTATACACTACAACTTAGTGACATGACTAGGAAATTTCTTCAACCAAAATATCTACATTAGGTCTAAATCTTATGATCAGCTAAACTACAGAAGTATGTTCAGCTGAATCAGCTGGAAAAAATCCCAGCTGAACAGCTGAGACGAGCAAACTGTCCCAGCGGTTGACAGTTCATTGTCCCAGCGGCCTAGGTCTCCGTCTCAGCTGAACCGCTGAGATGGGATGTGTTCAATATAAAATCTTATATTCAATCCATAATTAACCCAAAATTCCTTAACACAATAAGGTAATTAAGTCTAAAAACCTAGGGTTAATAAAAACGAAACTGAAACCCTATAAATAGATACACTGTGACTTAAAACACACCACAAAGTCAAACCCTTAGCCGCCGAGATGATTCATCTTCTCTCCCGTCTCAGCGCCTCGATTTTCTGCTTCCATGGCGCCAAAAGGTTCAAAAGATCTCCAGGAGGGCTATGCAATCGTCAGAGAAGGATTCTCTCATGCCTCAGAAGAAATAAAACCAGTGATTCATCTGATGGAAACTCAAGGTCTGGAGTATATGCTGTCTGAACCCTACTGCATTCTCAGAACTGAAGTTCTGGAATGGTTCAACAATGTCAAGTTATCTCCTTCCAAAACCATCCTGAAGTCCAAGATAGGAACTGAGAAGATAAAGATAACAGCCAAAAGGTTGGAGAAAGGACTAAAATTAACTCCCTGCAGTAAAAATGAAGAGGAGGTGATATCTGAAAAAGATAAGCAGACTGCCCTAAAATGGACAGGGTACAGTGATGCTAAAACTAGTTGTATAAGGAGGAAGTTCTTCAATCAACGGGGGAAGCTATTGTCTGATATAGTAAGCAAAACCATCCTATGCAAGCCAGGTTCACATGACACTGTATCACAGTTCATGTTTGAACTAATGACTAGGATAATTTTGTCCAAGAAAACCTCATGGGGGGAAGTTGTTTTTCAAATGATAAAGGAATGTCTACATGCCCCCAATATGGGAAGAATACTATCTCTGTACCTACAAAATAGTTATTCAGAGACTTTTGCAAATTCAAAGGGGTCAAATCTCCATTATCTCAAAAGAATGGACATTAAGACTCTGGATAGATTCTCCAGAGTGCTCCCTATGAGCCAGCCATCTGTGGCAAAGGAAAAGAAGAAAAAGTCATCCCAGCAGAAATCTGATTCATCCTCAACATCAGATGGGTCTGACAATGAGGATATTCATGGAACTGACACTGGATCTGCCAGTAGCCCAATGAATATAGATAATGAGGATGTCCCCATAAATAAAGGTAAGAATATAAAATCAATTAAGAACAACAACATTATTCTTACCTATCCTAACTTTGTGAAAATTCAGATAATGCAAATGCACACACTGTGCCTGCTGAGACTGAGAAAGACAAGGTCATGGAGGAACCTGATTCTCTTGTGATCCTATCCAAAGCCTGTGAAGAAATGTTGGATGCCCCAACTGAGGGGGAGCAGCTGCACAAGGATGGAGTCACTGATCCAACTGAATCACCAAAAGCACCTACCACTGTAGATCTACAAAGAGAGATTGACACTGTCATCTCAAATCTTGAAAGAAGAATCTCACAGATTCCTGATAACATCCCTGCTCTCTGGAATATAGGAGATCTAGGTTTCCCTGCTACTCTAACTGAGGGGGAGAAAATCACAAAGACAGCTGATAAGTCATATGATGTCCTAGATTCCTTGAATCAATCTGTTCAAGAAAATCCTGGTGCACAATCTGAGGGGGAGCAAAATAGTGAATCTGAGGAGAAAGATGCTGATGATGTGGATGTCAATGATGATGATGGACTGCATCCAGATCATATAGATGATATTGCAACATATGTTGAACATCAAGAGGGTGAAGAACCAAAGGAACTGGATCAAGTGATCCATACTGCTGCGGTGTCTGAACCAATCATCATCACACCACCTGTAGATGTTGTTCTTCCACCTAGTCCTCCTCAAAGGCTAAAACAGGCAATGATAGTGGAACATCAAGCCCCTGCCTCATCTTCACAGTCGAATGAGCACATCTTGGGAGCCATACAGTCTATACTAGATGCACACCTTGCATCTATGCAAGTGTATGTTGATAGGTCCACTGCCTTAGTCAGAGATTATGTCAACCAATCTGTCTCTACAGTAAGAAATGAAATGATGAGTGAACTGAACATCATCAAAGAGGACTCAGCATTCCTAAACAAGCAAATGACCACATGGTTTGACTTAGCCAAGAAGACCGTGGATTCCCAAGGACAGATATTCAAGTCCATTCAGAATGATCTGGTCATGTCTGCAAAAGACATGAACTATGTCAAAATCAATGCCAGTAAAATAGATGAAGTCATAAAGGAGTCAGCAAATCATCTTCAAGAGTATGTCAACTCCACTGCAATGCAGTTAAATGAAGCTGCTGACAGCTACAAGGAAGAGCTGAGAGGAGAACTTGCAACTCTATCACAAGCTCTTGATGCAAAAGCCACTTCTTCCCATCTGAATGAAGAAGTTGGCAGATTAAAAAGTGACCTTCAAGCTGATCTTGAGAATGTCTTCCAAATTCTCTCTGGCACAATCACAACAGTTAAGCAAGACCTCAATCAACAGATATATGAAGAAGCCAGAAAGGGGGAGAATACAAATGCACACATCAATTCTGACCTCACACTGAAAGTTCTACAAGGCACTAGGATTGCTCTGAACCTGCCATTACTAGATGTTAATAGGGCAGAAGACTGGAATTTTCCTCATCAAGAAGCAACAACACAAAATCAAAGATTGAAAGAGCAAAGAGAGAAAGAGCATGTATTGCTCACTGAGGAATTCATGGCCAACCAAAGGGATGAAAACAGGAGAGACCCTGACTTTGAATATTGGAGTGATGATACCAAGAAAATAATCCTGAATGCTTGGGTAAGCCATGGTCAGATGTGCAAAGATATTGATAAGTTATATCCAGCTGAGGAATGGATAAGACATCTTGAAAGGAACACTAAAAGAGATAAGGTATTCAATGAAAACCTAGTCAAGAAAGATAACCCACAAAGAATGCCATCTAGGTACATACCAAAACCTTTTATGTACTTTAGAAGGCAAGAGCTCAAGAGAAAGATTGCTGAGATTAAGGCAATCAATGCTGAAAATAACTCAACTACAAATCTGAATGAAGACACTGTTGTTCCTGCTGAAGACAAGGAGCCTGCAGTCCAAGAAGATGCTGCTGCTGAGATTCCTGAATGTTCTTCCTCTAAGAAAAGAAAATATTGATTTAATGTATAAAACTCCTAGGAATGGTTGAATGGTGATTAGACTAGAATCTGTCTAAAATATTTTGTGCAAACTGAGGTTAATTAAATACTGCTTTAGCTGAAACACTAATCTGAGATTTAGCTAAGTTTTACCTTGGTATTATTGGTTATGTTATTATGAGATGCATTGTCATATCTTTTATCTGCTGTGGATATATATTTCTGATCATCTGTTATAAAATTTGGTTGCTTAATATGATGAATTCATTGCAGCATTGATATATATCAAAAATTTATAAGTCATGTACTCTTGCATTTGAGAGTGTTCTGCCTTCTTCATATTGGGGGAGATTGTTGGGAAATTGACCCTCAATGTCCCTTTAATTTGAAGAGGTTTCACACTCAAATTCAAAGTACAAGTTGTATTTGATAAACCCTATTTGTATCTCATAAGCTTGCAGGGTTAGGTTATTCCAAGACAAGGAATAGTATTGGTAACAGTCTGCCCAAAACCGCTGAGATGACATCTCTGTCTCAGTCCAGCCACTGAGATCACATCTCTGTCTCAGTCCAGCCGCTGAGATGGAGTCTGGGCTTGCAGAGCTACAGATAGAGGAAAACCGCTGAGACTTGTGTCTGTCCCAACAGAACCGCTGAGAAGGAGACTAGAGCTACCGCTGAGACTGGAAGCTGCCTCAGCCCAACCGCTGAGACAGATTCAAATGTGCTGACGGGATCTGCTTTTGGCGCAAGCGAAAATAAGAAGGGAAAAGCAACTCCAATCTGCCCCATACTATGTCAGGAGGATTGAAATAGCCGTTGAAGCCTTCTGGAGGTATAAAAGCAAAAGCTAGGGCACAACAACAACTACTGTTCCATTGAAAAGCTTTTGCTGCAAGCCGCACTTGAGCTTTCACGTTCCAGCCAGTTGAATTTGTTCACTGAAGCTGGAGTTAATCTTCTGAAGGAGATTAGTTAGCTCTTCCTGTACCAACTCAAGAAGGGCAAGTTGATCTTCTACTTTGCTGAAGGAGAAGATCAAGGTGATACAAATCTGAAGCTGTTGTCTTTCAGATCTGAAGAAAGAAATCAGAAGACATAAGTGTAAACCTATTGTCTTCTGTATTTAGTACAAACTCTTTTATATCTTTGTAAGGCATTGTTTCCTGAGTGAAAGGTTGTTGAGCCTGTGTGTAAAGCTTTGTTGACAGCTTGAGTGGTAGGACTTCTTGATAGGTCTGAGGTAGGAAATCTGTGTGATTTCTGAGTGGTAGGAGTTACATAACTCTGAGGTGTAGGGCTGTTGTGCCTGAGGTGTAGGGCTGCTGAGCCTGAGTGTAGGGCTGTTGTGCCTGAGGTAGGATCACTCTAGATCTGAGAAGTTCTGAGGAACTTGTGGTGTAAGCTCGAGCTGAGATTGGAGTTTGTGGCCTTGTCTAACTCACTGTTAGAAAGGTGAAGGGGGAAAGAGGACTACTTGAGACACCCTGTCTTGAGGAACCTCTATACATCCTTATGTGCTTTCTATGATTGAGTTTTCTGCAGCTAGATACATTAGGAATATATAAAGAAAATAAGTAAAACCTATTATCCCCCTCTAGGTAATATTGACTACACTTATATAAACTATCAGTCGTGCTTTGGCATGTCGACGTTGCGTTGATTTGCAATAAACGTGACTTCAAATTTGTGTAGCAATTATTAACTCAATGCATACGTCGATATATAATCGACGCTACGTCGAATGCTATTCGAATTATCTTTTCCCGGTGGCTATCGATGTTGGTGTCGAATAGAACTCGATGCTGCGTCAAATTCTATTCGACGTAACTCTGAATCTACCATTGCATTTCTTCCAAAAATCGAAGCATGTCGATTTGGTTTCGGTTTGGGTCGAAACCGACCCAAACCGAACTGCTCGCACCCTTAATAACGAGTCTTCCCTTTCCCTTTGTTATCTCTGAGGAAGGGATGCAAAATTCTCCTGCACATGTAACTCAAACATTAGAAGGTACCTAGGCTACCTTGGGCTTCTTGCTTTTACCATTATAAGATGATATGAAAGAATCGAAGAGTCTTTCATGATATCCTTTTGGATGACAGAGAATAGGTTTGTTATAACTGCATTTGTTACTTTGGCACTGGAAATGTGCATAGAGTGTGTCTTGATATAATATGTCTGTAGAATGCCTGATGATTCTACTTTTTTACTTTAGCTTTTTTATTGTTGTTTGTTATTTTCTCTGAACTATTCTTGCCTTGAGTTCTCTTCTCATTATTTGGATTCACTTTATTAAATACAGTTATTTTATCAGGGTGATTGTTGCCTAGTGAGAGATTCACTCTATTGTTGTCTAGTGCTTTAATTACTGGTCTGGTTTCAGTTATTTGAAAGTCACTAGGTCTAACAAATGTAACTAGACTTTTCCAGGCAGGTCTGCTAAGGACTTCTGTGTTGGTGAATGGATCTGCTCCTAAGCGAAGGTGCTTAAATATCATAGAGAGATTTTGTGTAATATCCTTGAGTTTTTGACTCCTCCTATTGAGTGAGTCTTCAAAGGCTTTTTCCCTTGTAATCTCTTCTTTTAGTTTTATGTTTTCGTAAAGTCTTCCCTTGATGCCATCATCATCAGCCTTCAGAGCAATTGTTCTTTCCTTAGGGGTTGAGAACTTTACTTTGGATTCAGTCTCATCCTTGCTCTTTAATAAAAGCTCTTAGGACATGAGATTTCATAGTAGAGCATCAATAGAGATTTCTCTGTGGCATCTGGACTCTCTAGTGGCCCAGAGCCTTGAATCCCAAGTGCTTGGGAAACACATAAGGAGTTTGTCATTGATTTCTGTCATTGATATCTCTTTGTCTAATCCCTTGAGCTCATTTATGATCAGGCTGAACCTATCATACATCTCAACCACATTCTCTTTAGTTTCTTTTGAAGTTCTCATACTGGGATATGGGAAGAGACTTCTTGTCCTTTCTTTCATCAGAGCTGCTTTCTACCGTCTGGACAGAGATTCCTAGATCTCTTTTACTGAGTTGTATTCATCCACTTTTTTGGAACATATTATCTGACATGGTGGAAACCAAGATGTTCATTTCCTTGGCAGTACATGCCTTCAGCTTGTTCTCTGCATCAGTCCACTCTGCTCTAAGGACTAGTTCTTGAGTCACCATCCCACTTGCATCTTTTTTGAATGGGATTGGGGGACATGAGGCAATAACATTAAAAATTTCTTCATCAATAGAGTTCATGTATAACTTTATTCTGGCCTTCCAGAGTGTAAACTTATTAAGATTACACACTAGTGGTCTTGTTGCAGCATAGTCCATAGAACTCATATTCTAAAAATAAATTTACAGTATTAAAATATGAGTGAGGAGGTCTTTTGATCAAGGTGTTAGCCTTTTATGATCAACCTACCTCTGATACCAATTGAAAGTTCACAGTGTAACCTCTGAGTATTCTCTAGAGAGGGGGTGAATAAAGACTTAAAACTTTTATACAAAATATGCACACACAATACAAAACTTCTAATGACTATGCTATCAGAAAAACCAGCACAGAATAAATTAATCACAGAGTGCAAAAATAGTAAAAAGGGACAGCACAGAAAATTCTCAGTACAAGACAAAAGCTATAGTGATTCCCCAAACTATGGGTATATCCACTTTTCTACCACCTTGGTAGGAATGCACTAAACAGTGTATGAGTCTTTTGATAAGGAGTCTCTTAGAATCACTTAGTCTTTTGATAAGGAGACTTTTAGAACCAACTACTGAGTTTTTTGATAAGGAGACTCTTAGAACCAAGTTACGAGTCTTTTGATAAAGAGACTCTTAGAACCAAGTACTGAGTCTTTTGATAAGGAGACTCTTAGAACCACTGAATCCTTTGGAGAGGGATTCTTAAAACTCTTTCTACAATTACAGAATGAAACATGGATTAAAGAAAAACGAAGAATAAGTTGTAGTGTTGCTTCTTATGTTGGTGTTCTTCAGGATCTGTTTTGAATGAACCCTTGATTAAGGTAGAGAAGAATGCAAGGGTGATTAACTTGTGATCCTGAAGATCTCTCTGTACTCTTGATGGCTTCCTACTGTAAGTGAAGAAGAGGAAGCAGAGCCTGTGTATTTCTTGTACAGAGAAGTTCTCCTTGTTCTGACTGAGAGCAAGAGCTTGAGGAAGAAGATGACTGAATATAATAGAATGAATTTAATGGTTGTGTTGTCTCTCTTCCTCTGAATACTTATTCTTTGTCAAATATTGTTTTAATTTGTTTCCTCTTCTATTCTGTACTTAGAAGGAATGCCCATTGGATAATGAATCTCTCTTTCTATTTCTTTTCACGTCCCGTCAATCTGAATTTGAATAACTTCCAAGAATGTCTTTGTTGTTTCTCTTGAGTACTTCATTCCATTCTTGGCAATAAATGAGACGTTAGACTTTGAATTATCCTTGGATACCTTCTGAAAAGGATCAGAAAAGGACAATAGAAAATGTTCTATTTCTGTCTGTATTCGGCATAGCATCGAATTCATTTTCCTTCTAATCGATGCACCTCCGAGTTCTAATAGAAGCTACTTCGAAATCCTCTTTAGCTTTGAACTGAACTCAGATATCGACGTTGCGTCGAATCATTATCGATGTATCCATCGAGTTGAGGAATTGGACTTTGAACTTCATCTTCCGCATCGACTTCAAGTCGCAGTTGCGTCGACTTCTAATATTGCATCAACTGACTCTGTCTTCTGCGTCGAGTACATCTCGACATTGTGTCGACTTGGTCTTTAGTCTGAGTTAATTCTACTTGTATTTGAAGTTGCTTCGACTTTCAGTCGAAGTTGCGTCGACTTTCAGTCGAAGTTGCGTCGACTTCTATTCAACACAAGTTTAATTCAACTGATATTTATGCTTATTTTGGACAGGTCTTGACACTCTAGTGTGAGTGTGATATCCTAAGACATCTAATGACTAAATTACCCTCTATATACATCATGGATAATACATCCTAGATTTTGAAATCACTTATAGGTAATTTGTAAGATAACTCAAAGGGTGTTTTTCCCAACAGTATCAGAGATAAGTTATTCCAGAATGGCTTCACAATCAAGAATAATGACGCTTCATGATCTCACATCCACTAGAGGGGATGATTTTTTATTAAATGAAAAATCTTTAGCACCACCTTTATTTATGAGCAAAAATTATAAAGGGTGGAAAATATTAATGGAAAATTTTCTTAAATCTTTAGATGAAAAAGTTTGGAATATTACAATTGAAAAGCCATCAAGCGTATTAAATAGAAACGAAATGATTTTAAATGCGAAATCTATAAATAGTCTATTTTGTGCGCTAGATCAAAATATTTTCAAACTTATTTATACTTTACCTACTGCTTATGAGAATTGGAACTTCCTTGAAAGAACTTATGATTCTCCTTCTATAGGTATGGAACAATCGCAAGAACCGGAGAATATGCAAGCTTGCATATGTATTCAAGAAAGCTCCTCTCTTGGTGATCCATGGAATGCACATCAAGCGGAAGGGAAGATGACAAATCATCATTGGAAAAGGAATGCCAAATAGAAGATGTCAAAGGATCCTTAGAATCAAATCTTGCAACATTCGAGAACATAGTAAGCAAAAAGTCTCTTTTTGCTACAACTTCGATTTCTACATTGCATATGCTCAATATTGTTAAACATAGAATTAATAAATTGAAAAATATAAATTGAAAATTGCATTTAGAAAATAAAAATTTAAAAGCAAATGCTAATGTAGAATCAAATTCTGATTTGTCTATTTCCTCTTTTTGCTCTTTACTTAAGATTGATTCACCTTGTATAGAATACAATGAATTAAAAGAAAAATACAAGAAACTTGAAAAGGAGAGTACTTTTGTAAGAGAACAAAATGAAAGATTATGTTTAGAAAATTCTTCTTTGAAAAGTGATCGTGCAATGTGCAAAAATTATAAGATTGAAATTAAAGAGATGGATGAAACATTTGAGGAATTAAGAAATAACTATAAAATTCACATTGATTTCATAGTCACCGCTCTTAAAAAAAAAGAATTGGAAACAAAAATCAACTTGCTTAAAGAAATCATAACTAAAAATTCTCAAAACATAAAACCACAGTTTAAAGCAGAATTAAAAAGCACCAAATATGTGTAATACTTTTAAAAATCACTATCATTTACAAATTTTTTTTCTCCTAACTTAAATTTAAATATTCACAAATTTCCTCTAAGAAATACTTTTAAAAATCATTATGGAAACTTTAAATATACGAATATAAAACCAAAGTATGAATGGAAGCCCAAAATTAAAGATGAAACATTAACTCCACTTGAATGGGTCCATTTATACTCGTCTCCTCATAAGCCATCATGATATATTTGGGTACCCAAAGGAACCGTTACTCATGGTCATCTTTAGACACCTAAATCTCTTATTCACTAATACATAAAAATGTATGAAGTAGAAGTAAACTAATATAAATAATTCAAAATCTACTTCACATTACTAAAAATAAAAATAGGAATATTTACTTTTGCATTTCTTTTCTTTATTTCTATTATGCCAAAAATCTCATATATTGATTTATTCTAAAGACTACTCTCTTGCACTTCCATTCCATTTTAAAACGTATGCCTGTAAGTTATCATTTTGTACTAAAAGCTAAGCCGCATAAGTTCCTAATTGACCATTCAAAATGGTGATTAGATGATATGTGCAAGATTAGTTACTCAAAAATTGGATTTAAAAAAAAAACTATTAAAGGACTTAGGTTAAACTCTAAAATGAACAATTTCTTGTTTATAGTTCTAAAGAATCTACCCCATATATATATATATATAAACATAGAAGTGCACTAAAATCATAAAACAAATAGTCCAAAGCAGAGATCAACATTCAAAAATGTACTTTACTGCTAACGCCAACGGTAGTATCTACCGCTCGGCGATAACAACAGAAAATCAAAATTGGTTCAAAACCTATTTTATTACACACTAGAAATAAAAAGTTCACTCGTCTATACCCATGCTGCTGCTTTCTCCTCTATCTCTCTCAAGTCTTGTCCGACGAATTGATCGTCGGAGAATCTCCTCCTCGGGGTTCTCCCATTCTGCCTCCTCTGCCAGTGTAGGAGTAAGCTTGAGACCTTTCATGATAAACCGCATCATCTTCAACAACCTGTTCATCTTCTTCTTTATCATTGTTCCTTGCTCCTCAACCAAATCATGAAGATCTCGCTGCGTCTCTCGAACTGAAGTCCCTCTTCGGATTGGACGTTGTGGTGATCGTGGCCTAGGCTGTGTTGGAGGATGAATGGAGAGAGTAGAAAACACTACATGCCAACAATCAAGAGGGTAATATTCTCTATTGATTGCAGGATACTTGTTAAATAGAAGTCTTTGAATAATCCCTCCCAATGGAAGGGTATTTAGCCTTTGCCACCTCAGATCTTTCAACTTAAAAGTATACCTCATCATTGATAAGAGAAAATTGGCCACATCAAATGGGATTCTCTCCTATATATGGTATGTAACCATATTAAGCTGGGCCGTGATAATTCATGTGTCACCCGCCATGTACATAATCATATGATGGAGAATCTGTTGGGTAACGAATGCATCGAGCGTTAGAGTAGTGACCATAGTGATCAGGTCCCTAACATCATCTTGACCATGCAAAACAATATTAGTTGGAGTCCAATCTCGTAGTGTACAAAATCTCTCCACTATATCCAATCTCATGTCACATTCCACCAAGCCAAATTCCTCCTGTAAATCATCGTGCGAAATCACAACCTCGTGGCCTTGGATATATGTTCGCACACCACCGTAAAGTCCAGACCGATCTGGATCCTCCAATCCATTATATAATTCTTTAAAAAGTACAAACAAGAAGCAATCATCCCCACTCACTGATAAAACTCCCGAATGAGCCATTAAAGATTATATGTGAGAATGTTGGGTCATGTCTATCCCAATGTACATCCCCACACCTATAGTCGCATCCTCCACACCCGGATATACATCATGAACATTTCTATTCTTATTCACGTATATACAACGAGCATGTTGATGCGATTACGGCAAGTGCACCGGTCGTTCAAGTAATAAAATTGGGAGCGACTCCCCGAATATCGTTCTCAGAGGACTGCAAGTTGGGTTGTATAAATTCTGGTTAGGGAATTACTTATATAGATTCTTATGTAGTTAATAAAAAGAGGGGTTTTGATTTTGGTTTTCCTAGAATAGCAACAATGAAAGAAAATGCGGGCCTAGAGCTCCGCTTCGCTTGTCAGGATGGAATGCACGCCGCGATGCCATGCTTCAGTGAGCGGGTGGACGAGAAGGCTAGCGGATGGATGTTTTGTAACCAGTAGAATGAGGGTCATAGGAACCTCATCGCGGAACACGCAACTAGCAATTGCTAGTGCGGCGCACTACAGAACGGTGGAGTGGATGGGAGACTAGGGCGCTCCTCAAATCTCATAAACCACAACACATTTCACCGAAATGAAATCACAATAACTTAAGCACAGTTATGAACATCATCCGTAGGAATGTACATCATAGCATGAAGAAATCCTTAACTATACAAAAAAGGGAAAGGGGTCACCGAAGCTCGAAGACTATGCTGAAGATTCGCGGCTGAAATCGCAGGGTTGTCAAGCCTCGTCCGTACTCGGTCTTCAGTTGCGTCCGGGGTACAGAGGATCTGTCACCTTCCTCTACTTGACCCTTCTTCTTCGTGGTCTAGCTCCAGCTACTCTTATTTGAGATCCCTTGAATCTAGCAGAAATCTTTTGTCGATGGTGTTCTTGAGCTCGTAGATGATGGAGGAGGCCAAGGAGAGAGCTTTGGCAGAAGATTTGCAGGACAAAGGTTTCCGGAGCTCCTCCTAGGTCAGGTGATGGTGGAGAGGAAAAAATGGGTGGAAATGGTGGGCTTCAGAGTTTTTTCCGTGGGGGTCCTTTCTTTCTCAGCGGATTTCCTTCTTTAAATACTAAAACAGCAGAAATTTAGTCACGCATGTTGGATCGGTAGGCACCCTTAGAGGGGGGTGAATAAGGGTTTTAAAAAACTTATAATATATTTTGAATAACTTTGAAAAAGCTTTGATTATTAAACTAGAGAAGATCAAGACAAATCAAGTGAAGTAAAAGTAAAGACATGATTTTATTAACTTGAGAAGCATGATTACAAAAACTTGATCTCTTATCGAAGCTAGAAATCAAAGCTAATAGAAAGACTCTTTTTGTTTTCTATACCGACTCGTATCCCCACGAACCGGTTGGCTTTTGCCGATCCTTCCCCGGATATGGCCTCAAGCCGCTCTAGCCAACCCTTCCCCGGATGTGGCCTCGAGCACCCCCTAGACCTAGCCTAGATCTAGTCGCCAACACGAGGCGAGTTTCCCCCTAAGTCCTACCCAGACCTAGTCGCCAACACGAGGCGAATTTACTACACGATTACAAGAATAAAGATGTGAAAAATAAAAACATCAATAATAAAAACTCCCTCTAAGAACTTCTGAAGTTGGAGATGTTGGACCGCTGTAGTATAAGCATTGTTGAAGCGGTCGCCGGTCGGATGAAGCGTGAAGAAGTCCTCTTTCAGAAATTCTCTCTAAGCTTTTGGTGGGAGTATCTCTCTGAACCTTCCTCTATATGCTGTGGCATGAAGCTCTGGAGTTTAGGGTTGTGGAAGTTTGAGGAAGACGGAGCCAATGGGTCCTTTTTATAGCCTCATCGCTAGCGCCTGTGCTAATGCTACCACCGGCGCTATCCCATTTTAGGACATATTCTGCGCGGCAGAATCTTCAATCCGTGGCAACTCTACTGAGATTCCTCTTGTGTTTTGAGCTAGCGCTAGCGCTATCGCTACCGTCGGCGCTATCCCATATTAAGTAATATTTTGTGCGCGAGAATCTTTAATCCGGGGAAACAATTTTGCCATTCCTCTTGTGCTCCGCGCTACCGCCAGCGCTAGTAGATACAGCCTGAGCTAGCTGCTACCGCCTGCGTTAGCTGCTATCGCCTGGCTCTATCACCTTCTAAAATTGTTTCCGAGATTTTCTCAAGTCCGCGCTAGCGCTAGCGCCGGTGCTAGCGAGCATGTTGGAATTTTGGCTTCAAATTTTGGCGCAACATTCTTATGTTATCCTTGAGTCATGTGGACTTGTTTTCCTGCACACTTAAACACACAAGATCAAATACACAAGGATTTGTTATTCTCAAACCTAGGAGATGCGGAAGACCATGTTACAACAAACTCCCCCTTTTGATAATAACAAATCCATTAATGATAAATCAAAGCATTAATATATATAAGCATGAAGAAACATACTTGTGTGTGTGTGAGAGTGATGACTTAGGATAATTTTCGATTTTAGCATATAGAATTGCTCCCCCTAAATGCATGCTCCCCCTAAGTGAATGCTCTCCAAATATATAAGCTATCAACTTAATTAAGCATGCTAGTTTTATATTTTGATAGAAGATTATATTTATCATGTTGGTTCTCCCCCTTTTGTTGTTAGCAAAAGCGGGTAAGGAGACATCACTAAAAAGTTGCAAAGAAGATAAAAGCATGATCGAGCTTGTAGAGAAGGAAATGATAAGGACTTTTAGAATACTTTTCATTTAAATAGATCAGAGTTTGAGTATTACAATATTTTCATAAATCAGAGTTTGTAGTATAACCAAAATGTAATGATTTCCAAGTAACTAAACTACCCAGACAATATGTCTACACCCTAGCCCCGTACTAAGTGACGGATGGGCATGAGGAGCTGCATACATGTCGTAGGTTGGGGTGTTAGTCCCATATGCAAACACTAGACACAACTCAACCTAGCACTCTTTCCCCCCAGTGCCTCGCAAGGCCCCACTGGAACCCTCCCCGGTTAAGGACAAAACATGACTAGAGATAAGTTTATCTAATGTCTACAACCCCACGCCCCCGCTATGGTGAGATATGAAGTCATGGATAATAGTTTTTTGAAACATGAAGCTTTTAAATCTAATGGGAAGAATCATAATTGATTCTTTTTGAAATAAAACATACTTAGCTATATTGAAATTCATGAATGTATCAGAGTTTGAGCATTGCGGAAGATTTCGAAAAAGAAACACCATAATACTAAATAAGAGTTTAAGTTAAAAAAGGAGATGTTTTTGAGTTTCAAAACTAACTTTATAGAGATAAAAGTTGAAGCATTTTGGAAGAAAGAAACAACATCCTTTTAGCAATGTTTCACTTGTTGGAAGAGCGTTTAGCATACACGTTTATATTGAAATAAATCAGAGTTTGTTACTATAAAAATGATATGCGTGTTAGAACAACCAATATAAATTCTACCAAGCAAGTCTACCACTTGTTTTTGAGATTTAAGACTTGATATATGTATGAAAGTGCAAGGTAAAAGTTATATGGTGATGATGCGGAAGACTTGTAGAAATACATGAAACATCTTATTGTAATCAAGAATAATCCATAAAAAGATATATGAGTTTAATTTCAAAAAGAAGATGTTTATGTAAATCATGTTTCAATGAAAATCTTTTATGGTTGACAAAAATAACCAAGCATGAAATAATATTATCACAAAGAGATTACTACAATGTTATTTCAATTCACAATTTCAAGTCATACCAAACATTATAGAAAACATGCTAGGTTATCTAGTGCATTTCATAAGTAAAGAGTAGTATAGAATTAGCATTAGGATCCAATACTCATGAGAAGAAGTGTTATGGAAGATAATGATGTGCACATAAGTGTATTTTTGAGTAGAGTAAACAAATGTCTTAATCAAAAAATACAAGTAATATGTAAAGTAAGAAGCACAATAAAACACAAATAATTTTACTTCCACGCACTTCAATGCACAAAAAAATGTACAACTACCAAGGTGCTTTGCACACACAATGCTCATTAAGACTTATCAGGGTGCAAAGTAGTGCTTGGGGGATCACATAATTTTATTCTTCAATATTGATTTTTTTTATTATGATCCGGTGTACTTAAGAATAAGTGGTTTTTATTTTAAAAGAAAGATATGGTTTGCCAAGAAACTTTACTATTCTTTCCAAGGTGCTCAACCTCACAACGCTTATTAAGACTTATCAGGAGGTTCAAGTAGTGCTTGGTGGAGTTATCTTTGTCACATTATTTTATGATTTTTGTTGTGTACAAAGTTCTCCGAATACACTTGTTTTGCAAACCAATATAATTTATGAAAAACATAACCACTTTTCTTAATTTTTAAGAGTGCAAAATAAGGAGTGTATGTAAGATACTTGTGCAATTTTAATCCATTGTACTAATACAAAACATACACAAGTATTCTTAGATTAAACACATATGTAGACAATGCCAAAAAGGGTGAGTGAATAAATATCATTATCAAACATTAAACATTTACTCATACTTAGAGGCATGCTAAGCTTAGTTCTACACAACCTTTAAAATATAATTTATGCACATATTAATAGATATATCAAAGCATGATGAAAACAATGTTCAAAGTAGTTTGAAAAGATAAATTGCAACATTATAAAAGTTCTAAATAATAGATTAAATCATGCTTGATTTTCTCAATGATGTCCATACATTTTTTTGATAATTTAAAGTTTGAACTCATAAGATTGATCTTGGACTTCCTGAGGACTACCTTGTGAGAGGTTTGCTCGGTACTAGGTGATGTGATGGGATGATAGCCCAAATCACCCTTTCACAAGATACAAGTAAAAAGTTAAGTTCAAAATAATAATTTTTGATATATTTTTTTGTTTTATATTTTTTTGATTGATTTTGCTTCTGAAATAGAATTTAAACAAATGACAAAAACCAAAAAGGCAAAATATATTTTTTGTAATTTGGCTTTTGTAGTTTTATATTTGATTTTTCAAAAAATAAAGAAAAACAGAAATGCAAAATTAAGTAGAAAATATAGATTAAAATATTTTTAGAAATTTTTCAAAATCTTAAAATCACAGAAAATTGAACATGGACACTAGCGCCAGCGGTAGCGCTAGCGCGGGAAATAGTGAATGATTTTTTGTGATTTTGAATATTTTAATTATTGATTTTGATTAAGTGTCCCAATAGCAGTTTCATGCTGAAATATCAGATTTTTAAGAGATGTTTAGATAGTGCAAATTGCATGAGACATTAGCGATTTAGTGTATGACTTGACAAATAAACTTTGCATGAGATATAAATTATTATATCTCCATTTTAATTTTTCTAAGGCTAGTATTTATCAATCTAATGTAGTTTGACAATGATAGGAAATGTAAGCACGAGAAGACATGAATGAACAAATCAAATATGCAAGATTTTAGTGATTAAAAATAATGTTCATGCACAAGAATATCTTGGATAAGCCCTGGATGAGAATACCCAGCCTGTATATCTTGGTAAACACATAAAGCCTAACATAGACACGAATATTCTTTAGGTGGCAATGTTAGAATGATAAGTTTGAGATTAATGTTATACCAAGGTTTGATAGTGTTTCAACTTATAGACCTAGAATGGAGTGACGATTCTATTTGATTTGATATCAAGATGATTCAATGGTCTAAACTAGAAATAAATCACAATATACACCAACCATTATAATATCAATTGTCATCAGTTAATATATCAATTATAATTCACATAAATGTGATAGAAATATTTTTTTTAGAAGACTTTTGATATGACTTATGATGTTAGAGAATTTTAGCAAAGGACATCAATAGATCATAGTGGTGTTTGTGAATCCAATATTCATTATGAAGATAAATTCTTTCAATACATTTTAGTGATTTTCCTTTAATTAAGAATTTTGAATATATATATATGTGATTTTTGATAGGTGAACAATAGTGATGGTTTAGATCATGTTTGGCATCAAGGAGTGAACACGATATAATTTTTTGTTGTGAACAATGACAACCATATTGAAAGTTGAGCTTTTATTTAGATCTTGAATTTTCTTTTAGATCAAGTTATTTCACTAAACCACTTGTTGGTGAATGCTAAGAATCTTAATAGCCTAATAATTGGATTTAATTTGAAATATCTTATAGCAAATTTATAGTTTGATTCATATGGATAATATAAGATATTTAGAAGCAATGAATATAAGAATAAAAGATAGGTCATCAAAATAAAATATGATTTTGAATTTTGATCAATTTATTTTATAAACTCATAAAGTTTTATGAGATAAAATCATATTTCCAATAATATATAAGATGACCATAACATGATAGCTTAGAAATAAGAAAACAAAAAAGAAAAAGACATTAAAGCATATCATGAAGTAGAAATTTGTATATTTCATTTTGAAAATATTCTACTTCATGCATTTGGATGATACTAGTAGATAAGAGATTTAGGTGTCCAAAGTTGACCATGTGTGATGGTTCCTTTGGGTACCCAATTACATCGTGACGATTTTTGTGAAGACAAAGATGAATGAGTCCTTTCATGTGAAGTGAATGTTTCATTTTTAATTTTAGGTCTCCATTCAAACTTAGTTTTAGTATTATGTGTTTGCATCAAATTTCCATATTCATTAAATTTAGGCTTAAAATAATGATGACTATTGAAATCATTTTTCATAGGAAACTTTTGCAAATTTGAATTTAATTTTGGAGATACATAGTTTTGTAAATAATGGTGATTTTGATTTACAAATTCTTTATGTTTCTTATTCCCATTATTAGACTTAGTTATGATATTCATATTCATATTCAACTTGCTTTTGGATATTTCTTGATATTGTGAATTTGTATTTATAATTTTCTTAAGCAAGTTGATTTTAGTTTCCAAATTATAACTTTTAATTTTGAAATTATGTCTTGCTTTATTATAAGCAATTGTGTTATTTTTAAGAGTAGAAACAATTGAGTCAATATGAGTTTGGTAGTTGTTTCTGAATTTCTCAAATGTTTCATCCATTTCTTTGATTTCAATTTTATAACCTTTGCATGTAGCACAATCACCATTTAAAGATGAATTTTCTAAAGATAATTTTTCATTATGTTCTTTTATACAAATAATTTCTTTTTCAAGTTCCTTAAGTTTTTCCTTAAAATTATCACAATCAAAACAAGGTTTTGTGTTTTCAAGTAAAGGACAAGATGGTGAAACCACATCAAAATTTGATTCTAAATTAACATTAGCTTTTAATCTCTTATTTTCTAAACGTAAAGTTTTATTAGTAATTTTCAATTTCTTGATCTTACGTTTAACAGTTTTTAGTATATTGAAACTAGAAATGGAAGTTATCACACAAGAAGAAGATTTTGACTTTCTTACAATGCTTTTGGTAGAGGCAAAATGTGTGCATGAAGTTCCTTCATTATCTTTTGGGCCTTCCTCCATCATAGATGAATTTTCATCTTCTTTTTCTTTTGATGTATTGCTCTCTTTTTCCAAGTTAGTTTCCATGATTTCCATGGCTTTGCTACGAGAGAGATCTTCTTGAATAGTAGTGGATGCTTGTATGTTCTTCTCCTCCTGCGTTTGTTCTATACCTGCAAGAGGAAGATCATACATTTCTTCAAGAAACTGCCATACTTTGTATGCACTAGAAAAACAATATATTAATTTGAAAATTTCATTTGATAGTGCACAAAATAAATAGTGTTTAGCTTTGGCATTTAGCTGACGTTCCTTTTTATTCGATTCATCCGCAGGTCTTATAATGGCTAAATTCCAAACTTCGATGTCTAAAGTTTTAATAAATTTTTTAATTAAAATTTTCCACCCTTTATAATTTGTTCCTTCCAATAAAGGATGTTTAAGAGATATTTCTTCTTCATAGAAATTTGCCCCACTAGTAGAAGCGAGATCATGAGACGCCATTATTCCCGGTTGTTAAGCCGATTGGAATAACCTAGCTCTGATACCACTTGTTGGATCGGTAGGCGCCCTTAGAGGGGGGTGAATAAGGGTTTTAAAAAACTTATAATATATTTTGAATAACTTTGAAAAAGCTTTGATTATTAAACTAGAGAAGATCAAGACAAATCAAGTGAAGTAAAAGTAAAGACATGATTTTATTAACTTGAGAAGCATGATTACAAAAACTTGATCTCTTATCGAAGCTAGAAATCAAAGCTAATAGAAAGACTCTTTTTGTTTTCTATACCGACTCATATCCCCACGAACCGGTTGGCTTTAGCCAATCCTTCCCCGGATACGGCCTCAAGCCGTTCTAGCCAACCCTTCCCCGGATGTGGCCTCGAGCACCCCCTAGACCTAGCCTAGATCTAGTCGCCAACACGAGGCGAGTTTCCCCCTAAGTCCTACCCAGACCTAGTCGCCAACACGAGGCGAATTTACTACACGATTACAAGAATAAAGATGTGAAAAATAAAAACATCAATAATAAAAACTCCCTCTAAGAACTTCTGAAGTTGGAGATGTTGGACCGCTGTAGTATAAGCGTTGTTGAAGCGGTCGCCGGTCGGATGAAGCGTGAAGAAGTCCTCTTTCAGAAATTCTCTCTAAGCTTTTGGTGGGAGTATCTCTCTGAACCTTCCTCTATATGCTGTGGCACGAAGCTCTGGAGTTTAGGGTTGTGGAAGTGTGAGGAAGACGGAGCCAATGGGTCCTTTTTATAGCCTCAGCGCTAGCGCCTGCGCTAGTGCTACCGCCGACGCTATCCCATTTTAGGACATTATCTACGCGGCAGAATCTTCAATCCGTGGCAACTCTGCTGAGATTCCTCTTGTGTTTTGAGCTAGAGCTAGCTCTATCGCTACCGCCGGCGCAATCCCATATTAAGTAATATTTTGTGCGCAAGAATCTTTAATCCGGGGAAACAATTTCGCCATTCCTCTTGTGCTCCGCGCTACCGCCAGCGCTAGTAGATACTGCCTGCGCTAGCTGCTACCGCCTACGTTAGCTGCTATCGCCTGGCGCTATCACCTTCTAAAATTGATTCCGAGATTTTCTCAAGTCCGCGCTAGCGCTAGCGCCGGTGCTAGCGAGCATGTTGGAATTTTGGCTTCAAATTTTGGCGCAACATTCTTATGTTATTCTTGAGTCATGTGGACTTGTTTTCCTGCACACTTAAACACACAAGATCAAATACACATAGGATTTGTTATTCTCAAACCTAGGAGATGCGGAAGACCATGTTCCAACAACGCACGATCGAACGCACGACCGTGCGATTCCCGTGAGTTATTTTAACAAAAAGCAATGCCTTAAGGAAGAAGCAGCAGCGCCCATGCATTTTACTCACTAACGGTTGAAGCCGCCCGTGCGTAAATACGCATGACCAAATCCAGATTGGCATAAAACCAAGCGCAACAGGCGATCGTGCGTTTCCTTCGCGCTTGGGCAACTGCCCGTGCGTAAAAATGCATGAACAATGTCAGATCACCATTTTGCTACCCAGAAGAAGGCACACGACCGCAGCCATCCGTGCGTGAAGGAAAATGCATGACCGTGTGATATAAACAATCGTGATCTCTAGGAAAAATGGGATGATCCAACCACCTGCAAGAACAACAATCCAGCTGGGAATACACTTCCAGCACCAATCAATCATAACAAAAGGATTGGGGAGCACCATGTGCTTAACCCCAACAACATGGAGCGCAAACGCACACTAAAATGGGTCCTAAATAGAGAGCAAAGCACGTAAGTGCGCGCAAGTGTGCATAAGAGAAATATAAGCAATAATAGCTCGAAACGGAGGTGCACAAGAGTGAAAAACTAGCCTGGATGAGTCCATAAAAGCGTAAATAAATGTGACTCATCACATGTGAGCTGGAGGAAGCCATAATCTGAAAGCACAACAAACAAGCGGAGGAAAGGAACTTAAAAAACATGAATCTGGAGCTACCGCGGGGCGTTAGAAACCTACCGCTGGCGGTAGCGGATAGAAAACCCTATTCGTCTTCCTCCTCCATTCTTCTCAAATAAACTCAAAAACATGATAAAATTGCATAAATTTGAAGGATCTAACATATGCTAACACATTGTCTAAGAAAATCCAACATTAGCACCAAGATCTAAAAAGATTTTGCTCAAAAACTCATCAAACAAACCCTTTATTACATTCATCCATGAAATCACTTCAAAACTCTCAAAATCTAACCTAAATCTCAACTCAAAATTACCAAATAAGGAGGAAAATGGAAAAAGGGTCATACCTCTCACCATCGCCTGACGGAAGAAGACCTCAAAATCCAAGAAACCTTAGTAAAAATTAAATCAAAATGAACCTGTGTTTTTTATATTTACGATAATTATCGCGACATGGTAAGTCCTACCGCTGGTGATAGTATAAACTTTATTGCTATCGTCAAATCATTGATAGTAAGACTTATTGTTATAGTGTCTAAGCTCTTTCAGACTATTTACTATATAACATGTGTCACGTACATACACCAAATCGAAGTAAAAAACAAGGGTACAATCCTGGTGTATGCGTGTCTAATTTCTTGGCTCCACTACATAGCCCTTGCACTGAACAAACACAATCAGGCAAAAAATTTCAAAATCACACATTTTTTCTACGAAATACAACTTTTGTTACTATCATGCAACGTTAGGTTGTTACCGCTGGCGGTAGTATAAAATCCTGTGTTTATTAACTATTTTTAAGAGGTTATGTATTTTTGTTTAATTCCTGTTACTCTTTAAATACTAAAAACAAAAAAAATGTAAAACTAATCAAAGTTAATTAAAAACAAGTTAAAAAAATCAAATACAAGTTTTAAAAACAATTTCAAAGAACAAAAATATGCTTTTCTTATTGTTTCTTTATGTGTTTACTATTTTGTATTTTTTTATTAAAAAAATAAAAAATTATAAAAACTGATTACTATTCATCAAAATGTATCAAAGATGATTAAGTTTATCTTTTCAAGATTAAAATACAATGTTAAATTCTAATTTTAAGTACCTTAAAACATTGTTTTGTGTCATGCCTTTAATATTATCTTGTAAAGTGCAATGAGATTGATTATAGAAATCATGTGTAGAAGTGCTTAACATGCCTCTAAGTATGAGTAATGTTTTGTATTTGATAATGATTTATTCACTCACCTCTTTGATAATCTACATATGATTTTAATCTTAATCTTGTATGATTGTGTAGTGTAATAACGTAACATTACTAGATGTGTACTTAGTTTACCTACACATCATAAAAATCTTTTTCTTTTCAGCACCGTATTTGAAGAAGTGTGTTTTTAAAATCAAAAACTCCATGTTTGCAAAAATAAGTGAATTCAGAGAACTTTGTCCCAAACCAAAATTCAAATGAATACATGACAAAGATAACTCAACTAAGCACTACTCACCCTCCTGATTAGTCTTAATGAGCATTATGAGGTTGAGCACCTTGGAGAGAATTGTAAAGTGTCTTGTGCAAACTCTTTTATACACTACTTCTTCTTGTACACTTGGATCACAATTAAATAAATGAAAAGATAATGTATGTGATCCCCTAAGCACTACTTTGCACCATGATAAGTCTTAATGAGCATCGTGTGTATAGAGCACCTTGGGAGTTGTACTATTTCTATGTGCATTGAAATCAAATATAGCTTTGTGGGTGGAAGTAATTCTAAAAATGCATTTCAATAATGTTGTGTTGCTTCCATTATACATGTCATGTGTTTTGATTAAATCATTTGTATACTCTTATCAAAAATACTACTTGTACACATCATTATCTCTTATAAACCTTCTACTCATGAGTATTGGACATTAATGCATATATGTCTTTTCTATAATTTTTAGTAAATGCACTAGATAACTTTGCATGATCTCTACAATGTATAAGTATACTTGAATTGCGAATTTAGAACATTGTAGTTTCCGATCTTGTCTTGAAAAATTAAAATCATGTTTGAATTATTTTTGTCCACCAAAAGCATATCTTGTATTTTAAAATTCAATACATCTTCTTTCAAAAACTAACACTCTTATTCATTTTCAATGCTTGAAAATTGCAAAAATGATGTTTATTCTAAGAATGCTTATTATATTTGAACTTATCCTCTGCTACACCTTGAATACTCGCTCTTGCTTACTTTCTAAACAAGTGCTATTATATTTTGATAATAAATGATATTGTGTTCTTGGCCTTAAATTTCTAAAACATCTATTTTTCACTAAAACAAAACTCTTACACATTTACTATGCTTCAAACTCCTATACAGATGTTTATTTATCTTGAATCCTGCTTTCCACTATCCTTACTACTTGTACTCTAGATCAAGAATATTTACTTACCCAACAAGTGGTATTGGTTACTTATCTATTGATACTTCATTCTTACTCCACACTGCCTACAAAAGGGGGAGAATTACTAAGTAATTCGAACTCCATCCTTTACTCACTCACCATGTAGTATCACTAAGTCATAAATCCTTGTCATGCTCTTTCCCTTCTCTCCATCCTCTTTTGCTAATACCAAAAGGGGGAGAATAACTTTGAAAGAAATTCACACTTAAGGGGAGTAAAATACATATGATGCATTGATGTAGGGGGGGAGGGGGCACTCATATAGGGAGAGCATCTATATAGGGGGCATATTCATACTATCACCCCTATCCTTTACTATAAACATAAGTCTAATATTTGAATGATTTATTTATAAGAAGATTTGTTATTATTAAAAGGGGGAGTTTGTTGGAACTTGCTTTCCACATCTCTTGGTTTGAGAATAACAAATCCCATTGTATTTGATCATACTTGCCATGTGTTTATATTGTGCAGGAACTTTTGATTTCAAGCCCCTATGAGTACGAAAATGAAAGATGATGATTCCCTATCAGATCAATACTCAGCTGCTAGCGCGACACGCTAATGTCACCGCCGGCGATAACTTCTGCATATTTAGAAACATCATCAAGAAGGAAACATTTGTCGTAAAAGGAATGTCATCGGGACTGAATATAACAACTCTTACCACGATGCGTTAAGGCTAATGCCTGACTGTAACTTATGGAAGTCGCGCGATCATGATGCTGCTTGAGGAGAAAAAAAGGAAGGATATCTAATGACTAGGAAATTGATAACGCTAACATGGCACGCTAACCTTACCGCGGCGTGGTAGGAGGGGATGCTAAATTTTGAGCCAGAATGATGCCAAAAATGACTCAATCCATGTGCCAGCTTGTTGCCTAAAGAGGCTACCGCCTTGCGGTAGCACTACTGCTGGTGCTTGGATCTGAGTCTATTTAAAGAGAAGTCCACATCCTTTTTGATTTGCTGATTTGACGACGCATCCAAGCCACAACTCCTATATTTCGTGAAAGACTCCTCTTTGCAGCCAAAAGAACTCCGTCAACGCTCGTGAACGCTAAAGTACATGAAGAAGGATCAATCAGGCATACTTCATCTTCAAGTTTCAAACTTTGAGGGAGTTTCTTCTATGTTTTAGTTTTTCTTATTTGTAACTCTTTTTGTCATTAGAGAATTCACCGCGTGGTTGGCGACTAGGGCCTTGCGAGGACTAGGGAGAATTCGTTGCGTGGGTATGGAGACTAGGTCTAGGGTTATATATAGGGGGAGGCTCGAGGCCTCATCTGGGGAGAGATAGGCTAGAGCCAACCGGTCCTTGGGAGAAGGGTCAGTATAGAAACGAAAAAGGTTTTTAAGCATGTCTCAATCTCAAGCGTCATTGGGATAAGATTTTGTAATGATTTCTAAAAGCAATAATACTATCTGTTTTTCTCTAATATTGTCATGCAATCTCTGATACATGAAATCTAAACAAAAAGGCATTCTCTGTCACTAACAATGAGCGGTAACACTACCACTGGCGGTAGTAAAATAGTTCACATCTGTAGTGCCAAATACAACCCACTTTCATAAGAAGCTTACTGATGTGTTTAAACTGAGATATTTTTATAAATTTTGTAAACATATTTGAATAAACTCAATTAAGTATAAAAAGTTTTAAAACCCTTATTCACCCCCTCTAAGGGTGCCTACTAATCCAACAATCAGTGGCATTGGATTCATATGATCGATACAAAGTCGCGAGTTCGTCCTGATTAATTTCGATAATGGGTGGTCAAAATACGATCAAACTGAACTTTATTGTGCACCAAAAAACATACGCACACCAATCCTACCACCTTACCCAAGCATTGACCCACTCCCGGTGACTTGGACCCACTTTGACTTTGAACAACATGGGGGACTACCCTAGAGTTGACTTTGGTCAAACTACCGAAGGGCTCATTTTTTTAGAATGGTTCAAGAAGGGCTTCACCTCCCCATCACCCAATCACTTAGGCCCCACCCCCTCCTTTCCTTGGGGCTATGCCACCACCAAGAGACCAAACTTAATTGGCCTTCATAAAGGCCCATCAAAACTTCTTCCTCACTCTTCCCCCAAGACCACACCCAACTAAGGGGTAATTCCTTTTCCCCTTATACCACCAGGGAGTTGGGCCACCATCCCAAGAGTAAGGCCAGCTGTCCAGGATAGCTAGAGGAGGAGGAAAAAAATTCTCCCCTCCCTCTCCCTTAGTCCCACACCGGGGAGGAGAAAGGGAGGCCCAACTCCCTGCTTATAAAAGAATCCCCCTTCACGGGCACACACCACCCAACCGACAACACCTTGCTAGAGTCTCCTCTCACCGGAAAACCTCCCTCCACCTCCTCCACCACCCATGGCAAGTAGTCCCAACGCCTTCTGAGGCCTCTGATGATAGGTGGAACCTCTCCCCTCCCCTTCCACACCCTCCCAACGTTGTGCATGCCTCACCCGACCGCCGGAGCGCCGCCGCCACCACCCGAGACATTCTCTAGGCTCGGGTAATGGCCACATGAGGTACCCCCCACCCAACACAGATGGTGGCATTGGTAGGGTGGTACTGGTCTAGAGACCTCGCAGTATAGGTAGACAATGGTGCTGCTGAAGAACGCATCTCCAACGACACCCATGAAGCCCGTCATTCTTATGGACTTTGTTTCCAACTTTTGGCGGAGACCGGCAGTGCCAGGCCATCGGGTGACCGCCAGGAGAGGACCGACCCCCGACGAGCCGACTGGGGGAAGTGGACTGGCCACGCTACCCGTCCCTCGGGTTGAATAAATCTTGCGGTGGCCGGCAGCAGGCATCAGACTACCGCCAGGTGGTTTACTGGCCCCCGGAGAGTCGACTGGGTGTGGCACGGTTGGCGAGCGGCTGCTGGCCGGCGGTGTCAAAGGCTGTCACCTATTGCACCATCGGGGAGCAGCAGCTGCCGTCCGATCTCCATGATGAGATAAGACGGAAGCGGGAATCATAATCCATACCCTCCGCCTCGGCATACGCACCCCCTATAGCAGATCGGCTCCAGATCCACTGTGGGGGCAGAAGAACAACGCACGACCTGACCCCCTCCAACTTTCAGAGTCCTCTATCCGTAGACCAACCTTCACAGAAATTTATAGATTTTTTTGAGGTCAATCTAGTCTCCTAGGCAAAAATAGTTGAACATGAAAGTTGTTCCCCAGTACGATGGTTAGCTCCACAAATATTTTGGGATTTTTATAAATTAATTAAGTATTTTTGAAAGCCTAAATGAAATTTGTTTTTTCAAAAATAAATACCTTAAAGAACTTGGAAAATTTTGGAAAAATTTCTAGACTCATAATCGGACCTCTTGGGTCTACTACCAAAATTTGGGGCCATTTAGATGAAAATTTTGTAGTTCCCGAGTATTCAAAATAAAAGGTCGCGTTTTAAAATTTTGATCTTGCAATAATTGGGAGAATGGATCGAAGTACACGATCACAACATAATCGATGAATTATTATTTTTACAAATAAACAATGAACCGATTTATAAAGGCAAAAATCTCAAGCTCGAAGCAATGTGGAGTTTGTACGAATCATCGAACTGTGTTTAGAATAATTCTCAAATTTTGGAAGTTGCCTCCGCTTTGAAGAAATTTAGGAACTCATAATAACGTCCCTCAAGTCCGATTAAGTCATGATTAAAAGGCGCAATTAAATCTATGGTCGGACCTTGACAAAGGGCATAATTAAGAAGAAGCTCCTATGAACGGAGATGGAACCAAAACCTCCTAATTATGGAGTGAAGGACTACTAACCCCTTTATTGTATTACATTTTCTTTTACTCCAGACTCGTACTGGTCCAGTGCCTTTTAGAATTTCAGTTTCAGTACTTTACGTTCAGTTTTCTTTTCAGTACAACTCTAGTCTCGTACTGGTCCAGATTATCCCAGCAATTTATTTCAGTTCATTCAGTTCAGTACATATTCAATTCCGCACTTCTTTTCTGTAGTTTACGTGGTAGCACTTTTCCTTGCCGCACTCAATAACTGCAATGTACTATTTCTATATTTCAAGTCGGGTATTGCTATGACTAGCGGTTGATTCCCTAGTAAAACATTAGTTGCGGATAACTAAGAGTCGAGTATTTCCTCCCGGGTTAGCCACAAATAATGTGCTCTCATGCCTGTTGCGCCTCATGACTAAAAGATAAGCGACCTGTCAATTTAAGAAGGCCATAGCAGACCTGAGTGGTACCTTACTATTTAGTTTAAACTATTTATAAAGTGTTTGCGGTTAAAAGTGGCGGGTCGGTCACGCTTGCAGACCGTTCGTACCATTGTTTTGTGCTGTGGGTGACCTCTATTTTATACCCATTGATTTTCCTCCACTAGTCAGCCTAAAATTCAGAAATCGCCGGATGTCGCTCACATCCAAGGAGTACACTGGATTGTATAGGAGGGCCTGGGTGGTGCAGTATGACCACACCCAAAAGTGGCAGTACTGTCCACTGTCACCGACGACCACATCAGTGAGTCCCGCGGGGTTCGCTACCCTACTGGAAGAGAAGTGGTCCAAACTGTGTCGACGTAGGTTATGTAAACAAGTTTTGAACACATGCGGCGTGTTTGCAAAGTGTGAATACCAGTTGATATTATGGCTACTGTTGAGCTATTCTTTTAAATAACTGTTGATATTACTATTGCTTCCAAATCATTTATAAGCTGTTAACCCTCTTTGCTTCAGCTATTTACTTATTGTTGGGTGCTTTAGCTCGTCCCTAAGATATGGATCTGGGAGGAGACATGTTTCCACTTAGCTCTGTGACTAACGATTGTTTATATAACCATTCACAGGAGATGAGACTACGCGAAGCCCCCACACCGCGTGACAGCATACCCACTTTAGAGGCCACCCGAGCAGATACACCGGCCTCACCACCCATCTTCTGAGATGTGAGTCCTAGAGTATAGGACAATGTAAGGAATGTATGGTTGTAGTATTTACCCTTAGCCCATAGGGGCACTCGTGCAAACAACTAGCTACGACCTTTTTCTTATATATATATATATGTCTGGTTGGTTCTCCTTAAGATTGCTTTTGCACTATGATTTGATGTGATGTATTGATATCCTTGCCTGACAAGGCGATCATCCATTGATCGCGAGGGTAGACTGTGGCTACTCAGGAAGCACTCAGTGGCCGTCTAGGGAAGTAAAAGCGTCCTCTCCCAACACGGTTTCAGTGTTGGTGGGGGGGGGGGGGATCTTATACATGGTGTGTCCAAATTGAAAGCACTTAGAACAAGACACAAAAGGGGTTGAGACATCTTTCAAAATTTTCTTCTAACTCTTGGTGGAGGGCGGGGAACCAACAAAAACCATTACTGATTTATTAATCTAAGAATTTGTATTTCTATTACTACCACTCGTGGAAAAAGATACCGCCGGGCAATAACTTCCAGAGCCATGGCCAAGATCATATTTTGCACTTCGATGCATTTGGTTTCCCAAAATCATGTCAAGGGTCTTCTGGCCAACTCCAAATTTTTCTATAGCCATGATCAAGTCATGGATCCGGGCTTTTAAGAATGTATTTCCATTTACTAGATTTCCACACATATTTGCAAAACTTTTCTTTCCATTATAAATTTGAGAAAGAGAGTTTAATAAGCTTCTTTCTAAGTCTCCCTTTTGTTTTGTAAGAGATTCAATATTTGAGAGAGCCTTAGAAAGATCATTTTCTA
This sequence comes from Dactylorhiza incarnata, assembly GCA_033032865.1. Lineage (NCBI taxonomy): Eukaryota > Viridiplantae > Streptophyta > Magnoliopsida > Asparagales > Orchidaceae > Dactylorhiza > Dactylorhiza incarnata. The sequence goes on from JAWHQI010000092.1 coordinate 2,109,923, forward strand.
GTTCTTTTATCCTTCCCAAGAAGTGATCATTCTCTTGGCAAGACCCTTCTCTTTTACCAAAGATTTTACTTCCTTAGTTAATTTTTGACTTTGCTTTAAAAGTATTTTATTTTTAGTTTTCAATAGATCAAGATCTTTTAGGGTCCGTTCGTTTGGTCGAAATTAGAGTGTTGGAATTGGAATTTAATTGACAATTTCAATTCCAGCGTTCAACGGCCAAAAACTTACCTCGGAATTGGAATTCATTTCAATTCTCATAGGAATTGATTATAGAGGAAACACGTCTCCCTCAATTCCTACCTCACGAGGTCTTCATTTGTGATTCCCACCCTTACCAGTGCGCCCCCGATTCTCCTAAAAAGATCTCGACACCAACTTTGTTGTTCGCTAGAGAGCGCATTTTTCGCTCGGGCGCGAATTTTTCATCCGGACGCGTATTTTCCCAAGGGCGCACATTTATCATCGGGGAGCGAAATTTTCACCCGGGCACGAATTTTTCGCTCAGGCGTGCATTTTTCCCCCGGGAGCGCATTTTTAGCACGACACTTATTTTTAGGCCAGACGTGCATTTTCAGCACATGCGCACATATTATGTGCGGGCACATGATTTTCGCGTGAGTGCGTATTTTCCGCGCTTGCGCGCATTTTCAGCCCATGCGAGCATTTTTTGTGCGGACCCGCATTTTCTGCATGGGCATGCATTTTTTGTGCATGCGCATATTTTCTGCACGAGCGCGTATTTTTGCACTGGCACGCATTCTTCCGACCGAGCGTGCATTTTTCGCTCAGGCACGCATTTTCGCATGAGAGGGCATTTTTCGCCCGGGTGCACATTTTTTGCCTGGGCAAGCATTTTTTGCGCGGGCGCGCATTTTCCGCCCATATGTGCATTTTTTGCCCGAGCACGTATTTTTCCTCCTATGTGCACAATTTTTGCCAGGGCGCGCATTTTTAGTCCGGAACGCAATTTCCACCCAAGAGCGCATTTTGAGCCCGAGTGCATATTTTCTGCACGGGCGCGCATTCTTCAACCTGGGAGCACATTTTTCGCATGGTCGCACATTTTTTGCCACAATGCACAATTTTCTCACTGGCGCATAATTTCAGCCTGGGCGCGCATTTTCCGCCCTGACGCGTATTTTCTGCGTGGGCGCGCATTTTTCTGACTGGGCAGGAATTTTTCACTCTGACCTGCATTTTTCACTCGGGCGCGCAGTCCTTCCCGGACATGCATTTTTTTGCCCGTCGCGCATTTTTCACCCGGGCACGAATTTTTTGCCCGGGCGCACATTTTTTACTCGGGCGTGCAATTTTTGTTCGGGCGCACATTTTCTTCCCCGGGCACGCCTGGGCAAAAAATGTGTTCCCGAGCAGAAAATGTACACCATGGAGAAAATGTGCGCCCATGCGAAAACAATGTGCATCCGGGAAGAAAATGCGCCTCGTGGCGAAAAATGGGCGTCGAGTAGAAAAATGCGCTCCCTGACAAAATTTACGCACCCCAGTGAAAAAATGCACGCCGAAAATAGATTTCTTCATTTCTGATGACCTTGAAGAAAACTATGTTTTGGTGTGTGTGTGTAAATATCAATTCCATCGACTGAATTCCAATATGCAGTCGAACAGTGGAATTACTAATTCCAATTCCTTTGACAAAATTCCTACATTCATCCGAACAACAGAATTGGAATTGACTTCATTTCCAATTCCTACGGGAAACAAAATTTGGTCAATTCCGATTCATACACCTCATTTCCTGCCAAACAAACGGAGGCTTAGACTTTTATTGAAGAATTTGCAGGTTTCATATATTCAATATAGAGATCTTCTTAAGAAGAAGGAAGTACCTCGGTGTCGCTTTGGACACTGCAATCGTCTTTCAATGATTCTTGACTTCTTCTCATGAGGCACAGATTTGCCTCATTGCCGTCTCTTGAAGTAGAGCCGTTTGAGATTTCAGATGAAGAGTCATCCCATGTTGCCGCCTTCAGAACCTTCTTCTTTTCTTTTCCTTTGTGTCGCTTTTCTTTTTGTTCTTACAGGTACTTTGGGCACTGGCTTCGTATATGCCTGGTCTTCCCACAGTGGAAGAACTCCGGTGGTTCTCCAAGAACTTTGTGAAATTTTTCACAAAAAAGCTCTCTTCGTCCTCCTCATCGTCGTCATCCTCTTTTCTTAACTTTAGTGCCAAAGCTTTCTTCTTCGAATCTTTGTTTTATTATTCATCTTGGAATTTGAGTTCCACCTCATGGGTTTTGATAATCCCAATGAGGCTCTCAATCTAGAGCCGTCTTAAATCATGTGACTCAGAGATAGTCGTCACCTTTGGATTGAACTTCAGAGGGAGAGACCGAAGGATTTTCCTCACCATGTCACCATTCGAGAAGGTTTTCCCGAGTATCTTGGAGGCATTGATGATATTGGCGAAGCGAGTGTACATCGAGTCTACATCGAGTCTACATCCTCATTTGGATCCATTCTGAACCTTTCAAACTCCAACTCCAGTTGGAATAGCTTTGAGTCTTTAACCTGCGAAGTACCTTCATGAGGTTTTTCTAATAAATTCCAGATATCGTAAGCAGTTTCGCAAGCACTAACTCGATTGAATTCAGTTCTTTCTAAAGCGCAAAATAGGGCGTTCATTGCTTTCGCGTTATTTTTGCATCTACTTCTATCCTCATCATCCCATTTATCTCTAGGCTTTTCCATGATTACATCTCCAACAACATATGTAGGAGTAGTATAGCGTTGTTCTACCCAAGCCCAGACATCTAAATCTAAATTCATTAGAAAATAATGCATACGCGTTCCCAAGTAATTGTAATCATTTCTAGTGAAAAGTGGAGGTCTACTTATCCCTTGCCCCTCCTGAAAAGCGAGATCATGGAGCGCCATTATTCCCAGTTGTTAGACCATTTTAGAATAACCTCCCTCTGATACTAGTTGTTGGTTCTGTAGGTGCCCTTAGAGGGGGCGGGGGGGGGGGGGGGGGAATAGGGGTTTTAAAAACTTTTGTGCTTAAGTGCAATTTCAGATATAGGTCGAACATATTTTATGAATTAATTCACTTAAGATAATGTTTTCTACTTTTGCAAGATAGTAGTACTCAAAGCAAGAGAGATGGAGACTCTGTTACTACTACTAATGGTAGAGGTACCGCTCGGAGTTAGTGGCAAAGAACTCCCTTTTCATTTAGATTTCAAGGATCAAGGAGAATGAATCAATACTGGAGAAAAACTGTAATATTATTGTTTAAAGAATGATTACAAAATTTTATCCCAATGACGCTTGGAATTGAGGCGTATGTAAAAAACCTTTTGATTTTCTATACCGACCCTTCTCCCAAGGACCGGTTGGCTCTAGACTATCTCTCCCTAGATGAGGCCTTGAGCCGCCCCTGGATTTAACCCTAGACCTGCTCGCCACACCCACGCGACAAATTCTCCCTAGTCCTCGCAAGACCTTAGTCTCCAACATGGGAGAATTTCTCTATCGATAAAGATAAGAGTTACAATCAATAAAGAAACAAACTAAAGCATCAAGGACTCCCTCAAAGATTGAACTTGAAGATGTTGTAGCCATGATCGATCCGTCTTCAAGTTCTTAGCACTCACGAGCGTCGATGGAGTTCTTTTGGCTGCAAGGAGGTGGCTCTCACAAAAGTTCAGAAGTTGTAGCTTTTGATTCTTCGTATACCGGACCCGCTTAAAGGAGGAGGACCGCTCTGTAAATAGACTCGGATCCTAGCGCCATCGGTAGTACTACCGCTGGGCAGTAGCCTCTTTAGGCAATAGGCTGGCACATGGATTGAGTCATCTTAGGCAATATTCTTGCTCAAAATAGGCATCCCCTCCTACCACGCCGCGGTATGACTAACACGCCGCGTTAGTGATATTTTATTCCTAGCCGTTAGATTCCTTCCTCTTTTGCTCCTCAATTAGCATCGTGATGGCGGGACTTCCATAAGTTATCACCGGGCGTTAGCCTTAATGCGTCGCAGTAATACATGCTATTTTGAGTACCGACGACATTCCTTTCTTGACGATATTTTCTTCTCGACGTTGTTTCCAATTATGCAGACACTACCGCCAGTGGTAGTGTTATCGCACCACGCTAGCAGCAGAGCATCATAGTGATAGCGAATCGTCGTCTTTCTTTTTCGTACTTATGGGGGGTAGAGAGATGAAGTTCATGCACACTATAAACACATGACAAATATGAACAAATACAATGAGATTTGTTATTCTAAAACCAAGAGATGTGAAAAGCATGTTCCAACAGTCGTATCTACACCATCAATGTTAGTTGAAGAGCGTGTGCTCTTGATGGAAGAGTGTGAGGCTGAGGTGCTTACCCTACTGAGGGATCTAGGGGCCCATCACGCCCCAACCCTGTCGTCGCTCCAAACGGTCGATTATCGCTGGTCCCTAATTGTGTCCTTCTTGAAGACGCCGCACGCTTCAAAAATCCCGCTGTTAGAATCTTATGTGATCTAGAAGTGATAAAATTTTTGGTATTGCGGCCAACGTGATACGAGCCTCTATGGGTTGCACGTTAAGAATGTATGGAAAATTGATAGATGATCGTGTTGGTTATGAACCAAACCTTAAATGACAACGTTCGATGGAGGCATTGAATTCGTGGAAAAGGTTTCAACTGCATGGATTAGCAGGGAAATTTGATGCATGCGTTGAATTCGAGGAAATGCTCTTATGCGTCGAATAGCGGGTCTATTCGACGCATACGTCAATTTGTAGAAATTGACGCAACATCGAATTGGTGTGCGTTTATCAGAATACTATGCTATCAGATATTATTCGATGCAACATCGATTTATGGAAATCAACACCATGTTGAATATTTAGACAATTCGACGCATTCGTCGATTTGTAGAAATCAATGCTACTTCGAATACTAAGACATTATTCGATGCATGTGTGAAATAGTATTAGATGCACATGTTTCTCTTATTTATTCTTTTTGACGCGTGTATAAGCAGTTTATGAAACTGTAGTATATATAGTGGGCTTTAGGGTTATGAGAGTAAGACGACTCCTTTTGCCGTCAGTTGTATCCTCTCCCTACAAACAAAACTAGTATTTCATGGAGACAAAGAAGCGCGATATTCCTCCAGGCCGTGTTCATCGGACGAGCGATGAGGTGTTTCCGGCGTTCTATGTGGATACTCATAGATATGTAGATTTTGTTCTACATTGTGGTTTTCCCCACGACAGTTATCTGTTGGGAACACTGCCCACAATGTTCTAGATTTGGAGAAGTACCTAAGTCAATGATAAGTACATTTTGTATCTAATATCAATCTGATGTGACATGAGCACGATGAGACATTATATATCCTATATATAGGAAGGCAGCATAAGAAGTCAGTCAACCATCAACACGATAAGAAGAAGAACATGATGATATCGATGTGTCCACAAGGTCCACACGACAATTTCGTTGTGCGATCTCAAGGAAAGTCTGCTAAGGTATATTTCATCATGACAACAAGCTTCACACGACGCCATCGCAGTGAGAGCTCAAGGAAAGTCTGCTAAGGTATATATCGTCATGACAATAAGCTTCACACGATGACATCGCTGTGAGAGCTCAATGAAAGTCTGCTAAGGTATATATCATCATGACAACAAGCTTCACACGACAACATCGCTGTGAAAGCTCAAGGAAAACCATCTAATTTACTTATCATCGTGAAGACAAAGTGTACACGACGGTATCATTGCAAGAACTCAAGAGAAGAATGCAAAGACATTTATCATTGTATTAACCAACTTCACACAACGATATTGTTTTGTCAAGCTCAGAAGGAGGGATTTCAAATTGACGAAGATGACAAAAGCAGATGTCAAATCAATCACTTCTGAAAAGTGGTCAGAGACAAAACCTTTTTAGGGTTTTGATCGTTTGAAGGTTCAGGGCTATAAAAGGATAAAAGAGGGTCGGCTAACCCCATCCTTTGAGCTTATATCATTGAGAAATCAAAAAGAGAAAAGCTTGTCTGCCATTAAAAAGCAATGGAACAGTAAAAAATAAGTCTTTTCAAAGAAAGAAGCAGCATAAGAAGAAGAAGCCAAGCTTCAATAAGAAAGCTCTCACTCTTGAGAGCAAGAAGACTTCTTCATACAAGAAGGTTCAGTATTGATCCTGGTACTAAAGAATTTCTACTGATTGATCCAGTGTTGTCGCTGAAGAAGAATTTCTTTTTAGAAAGATCTAAGAAGACTCAAGATGCTTAAAGCTATATCTTTCAGAGTCTAAACTTGTAAAACATTCTTCTAATCTCTTATTGTAAGATCTCCATGAGATATGAGGTAGGGTTGTGCTTTCATCCTGAGTGTAGGGATGGTGAGAAGGCCTGAGTGTTGGGCTTTGCTGAAAGTCTGGGGTAGGGTCAAGTGAAGACCGGAGGTAAGATTTCTGAGGAAATCTGAGTTGTAGGATCCTTGCCGGGGATCTGAGTTTTAGGAGTGATGTCAATCTATGGTAGGGCTGTTGCAGACACATGAGATAGGATTCCATGAGTGAATCTGAGGTAGGCGACTTGCTGAGTTACTGAGTTGTAAGATATAATTGATCTGAGTTTTTGGAGGAGTTAGCCTAGTCTAGCACACTGTTAGATAGGTGGAGAGGGACAGTAGAGTACCCATCATCTAGGGAACCACTATAAATAACTGTGTGTTTTTCTGTGTTATTTGTTTTACTTTCTCTGAGCTAGAATAGTCAACAACTTAAAAGAGGCTTAAATTTTTGAAGCATCTATTCACCCCCTCTAGGTGATTAGACTACAAATTAAACTTTCAAGTGGTATCAGAGCGAATTGTTTAAAGAGAACTTAACAGTATGAACAAGTTCCTCAAGAAAATCATTAGTCTATTCACCATGACTTCTGGTAAAGGTTATAAAGAGCTCAGTTCAATGAAGTTGCCTATCTGTAGTAAGGAGAACTTCATCATCTTGAAGCAAAGGGTTAGGCTATTTATGGAAGCCTCTGACCCTAGAATATTTGTCAAAGTTGAAGAAGGACCCTACATCCCCATGATGGTTTCAAGAATTGATGCAAACATATAAGTCCCAAAGAAGCTGACAGAGATGACCAAAGATGAGGTAGTTCTGGCCACTATGGACAAAAGGGCCAAGAACATTATTTCCAGTGCCATAGATGATTCCACATTCCAAAATCTGATTCACTGCCAAACTGCAAAGGAAATGTGAGATACATTGATTGTGTACATGGAGGGCACAACTGAGGTAAGGAATGATAGAAAATACTTACTGAATCAGGAATATGAAGCTTTCAAGCAAAGAAAGAAGGACTCCATTGTTGAATGCTATGAAAGGTTCTTTAGAATTGTGAATGGGTTGAGGACCTATGGTACGACCTTCACAAATTATGATCTAAATGACACATTCCCTAGATCTCTCAATATGGAATGAGATATGAAGATCTGTGGTATAACGGAGATGGGGAATCTGGACAATATACAGCCTCAGAATCTATTTGGGAAGCTGCTTTCCCTTGAGCTTCAACTGAACACCAGAAAAGCCGAGGGGCAGGGTAGCTAGGCAAACAGCAAGGACATGTCTGTAGCTTTCAAAGCTGAAAGCTTCAGAAGATGCAGAGAAATGACCCCCTCCCCTCCAAGGAGAAATGCTGATACATATACCTCAGAGCACTCCACTTCTGAAGATGAGCTAACTGATGGAGAACTTACCCTGTTCTCCAAATAGTTCAAGAAGATGCCGAGCAGAAGGAGACAATGGAAGAACAAGTCTTCATCTGCCTCCAGCTCAAGGATGCCCCACAACAACACTGACAGACCAAGTGTTGGAACACGGTTTTCCGCATCCCTTTGATTTGAGAATAACAAATCCTACATGTATTTAATCTTGTTTGCCATAGTGTTTTTAGCATGCAGGTTTGAACAAAGATGACACTAGGTTGCTGTTGTTGGTCTAGATTTGCTCACAAGATGAAAAGAATGAAAGAGAACTAACGCCCGACATTAACTCTTAATGCCGGCATTGAATTTCGTTCCCACCAAGATGAAAATGGCATGGAGGGAAGCTGCCGTGATTGCAGGTGCATTTTAGGAATTATTTGACTCAACGCTAGATGTTAGACTCAACACCAACGTTAAGGTTGCCTAAAATGAATGTTTCCAAAGATGCAGAATCTCCTTCCTGTTTTGAAGATCCGAGCCATCAAAAAATTTCTATACTGGGTCAACGCCAGTCGTTAGCTTCCAGTCCTATAAATAGGTGGATTTCGTCTTCTTCAGAACTAATGCTAAGGAGCCCTATTCTAGCACTTTGAATTATTTGTGAGGGCCGTATTTCCAGACCACAAAGGATCTCCCACTCAATTTCAAAAGGAGGAATTAAAGGAGTCTTGGATCAACATTTTTAAAAACTATCATGACATGGTCACCTTATATATTATTGGAAATATGATTTTTTTCTCTTAAAAGCTTAATAAGTTTATAAAATCAAATTGATCAAAATTTAAAAGTCATATTTTATTTTGGTGACCTATCTATCATTTTTATATACATTGCTTATAAATATCTTATATTATCCATATAAATCAAATTCTAATTTTGTTATGAGATATTTATCTAAATTAATAAAATCATGAACATCAATTGTTCTCTTTCGGAAAATGTTGAGTCTAAATTTTTTTAAATATTAAGTATGGATTACAACCAATAACAATTAAATATCTTAAGAAATGGAGATTTGGATGTCACCCCATCAAATCTTCTAGTACCGGTGTGAACCCTTCACAGGGTAGACCTCGGGAAGTCCAAGATCCACTCTAAATTACTATGTCCAACCAAAGTCTAGCAAAGATCAAATTGATTATAGACTCATGTGTACTCTTGCAATGACCGAAAAAGAAAACTATCATTATCTTGTACTTTCAGAAAAATAATATATGCCTTTGGTAACTCTTTCTAAGAATAAAAAAAAATAAAAAAATAAAAAATGTGAGATTTCGACCCAAACTTCAAACGATCATTACTTTTGATCCGCTTGTCAGAATTTCGTCTACAATAGCTTTTTGGAAAGAGGTCGAGAAGCTCTATGCGATATTTCACGCATTTGAGTTCATTTCGACCCTCAAAATTGCCAAAATTCAACTTCGTTTAGAAGTTATCTTAGTTTTTTTCTTTTTTAACAATTTTTGTGTCTACGGATTTTATGTCACAGGCTCCTGTGTCCCCTTCCAACAAATTATATGCTTGTAATATTTACATAACATTGCACCTTGTTATTATAACCTTCATCCTAGCATCATCACTTACTATAAGTAGAAATCAATGTCCATGCTAGTTATATTATGCCAAGTTATGATAAAGAAAAATAAAATAATGAAATTTAAAAGTCAAGAAAATTATATATATATATATATATGTTTTGTTTAATATTCAAAAATCAAAGAGAAAATTTATAAAGCCATTCAAAAATAACCAAAAATTACTCTCTCAATATATTCATTATTCACCTTACACTCTTTCTCCTTAATATGTTGAAATGGATGAATATGAATTATTTTCTTTTAAATACTTACATCATTATGAATAAAAATATGAGTACTTAAATTTCTATGTGCTTATAAAGCCATTCTAATGATTGCTTATAATAATCATACAAATCAAAAGATCTTTTAATTCAAATATGAAACATAACTACAAAAGATCCTTTGCTTCCAACATATGGTTTGTGATCAGGATAATGCGAATGAAATATGTTTTGTGTGTGCATGTATCTCACCTATATGTAAACACTAGAATCATCTTTATAATAATAAGAGCAAATCAAATAGAATCATCACTTTATTCTAGGTCTAAAAATTGAAATACTATTTTTGAATACATGCAACATTAACTCTATTAATCTTATGGCGTAACATTACATTCAAACTCATGATTCTATCATTATCAATTAATAAATATTATCATTCATGCTAGTTATCTAATAATTTCATAATGTATCCATCTTAAAGTAGAACAATTAAAAGTTAAAACTCATAATAACTATGTTGCTTTTAAATATAATTAGAAATCAATCTCTCATAAAAAGCCATAGTTTACAAATTGTTTCCATAGTACAAAATGCTTAGGAGGTCCATGATCATTCATCCACATTATGTGTCTCACAATGGCGAGGGCGTAGGATTATATGCATTAGATGACCTAACCTCTAAGTCACGTCTTGTCCTTAACCGGGGAGGGTTCCAGTGGGGCATTGTGAGGCACTAGGGGGAAATAGTGCTAGGTTGAGCATTCTCTGGTGTGTGCATATGGGATTAACACCCCAACCTACAACATGTATGCAGCTCCTCATGCCCATCTGTCACTTAGTAAGGGGCTAGTGTGTAGGCATATGGTTAGGGTATTATAATCTAGGACATACCTATATCATATTTTGCATGCACTCTTTATGATCATATTATTCATGCATTCTTGGGTTGATTGAACATACTTCTCTTGTGTTTTGCATATTTTATCATTTTTGAGCTTTAATGATATTGTAAAACATAAATATTTGAAAACCAAATAAAAATATAAGTAATTTTTTTAAACAAATAAAATATGCTTAAATAGCCTTCTAATCATCTCCAAATTTTCTGAAATTTCTACAATAAGAAGGCATATAAATATAAACTCTATTTCAAAGAAATTTTTTCTCAAAAATCCTAAAAAATAGTGTTCTGTTTGGGCGTTAATTAGTTAATGCCAGGCGTTAGCTTTTGTGGCCAAATAGAAAGTCTGATTTTTCTACAATATTTCTGGTATTTTTATTATGAATTTTCTCAGCTTTAAAATTATTTTGTTATAAATTTGTTAGTCTTTTTCCAAGATACAAAAAAAATAATAATTCAAAATGCTCAAAATTATGTTTTTGTCATTTGTTTGTTTTAAATATTTACAAAATTATGACTATAAGAGTTCACAAGGGCAAACATCTTAGTTATTTTTGTTTCCAATGGTCAAAATTGATTAGGCAAACTCACAAAGATTTTCTTCAATGTCTAATTTCTATTTCAAATTTCCTAAAAATTATTTTATCTTGTCATGCCTTGACCTTAATCTAATTATGTGCAATGAAATAGTCTATAGAAAATTGTGTATGATTGTCTAGCATGCCTCTAAGTATGAGTAATGTTTTATGTTAATCAATGATTCATTCACTCATTATTTTGGTAATCTACATGTGCTCATAATCTTAGTCTTGCATGATTGTGTAGTGTAATAATTTTAACAAATTAAGTTGTATGTCTAAATTACCTACACCATCATACAAACAATAAATTTCTTGCACACATATAAGTGTTCTTTCAAAATTATAAGGGTTTGCAACAACAAGTGAATTCGGAGACCTTTGGCCCAAAATTACAACAATATGAAATAAAACGCCAAAGATAACTCCACCGAGCACTACTCACCCTCCTGATAAGTCTTAATGAGCATTGTGAGGTTGAGCACCTTGGAAAGAATTGTAAAGTGTCTTGTGCAAACACGTTCCTTTTTTACTTCTATTTGTACACCGGATCACTAACAATAATTTTTTTATAAAAATGCTTATGTGATCCCCCAAGCAATACTTCGATCCCTAATAAGTCTTAATGAGCATTGCGTGGGCGAAGCACCTTGGTAGGTGTACCCTTTTATGTGCTTTGAAATTTTATTCTAGAATTAATGTGTAAAAGTAATTATAAGATTATAATCTTAATATTGTTGTTACTATTTCATTACATATGTCATGTGTTTTGATTATTTCACTTGTACACTTTTATCAAAACACCTTATGCATACATAATTTTTTTTCATAAAGCTTATGCTCATGAGAATTGGATCCTAATGCAACATTACATAGTTCTCTAAAAACTCAAGTAAAAGCACTAGATTGCAATGCATGACTTCTACAATGTTTTCCTTACTTGAAATACGAATTGGTTACATTATAGCTATTATCTTTTTAAAAATGTTAAATCATGTTTGCCTACTTGTTATGAAAATTTTCAAAGTTAAATGCTCAAATGTGAGGAGTCTAGACATATTGTTGGAATGGTCAAACTATTACAAAATGTTAATCTTAGTTTATTTGTTTTGTTTTTTCCGCATTCCTAATTTGATCATGTATTTCTTTTACCATGTTTTATCATGCTTACTTCTACGGTTTTTCTTCCCTTGTGCTTGTTAAACTATATTGCATTTCTTCCAACAAGTTTCTTAAAAATTTCACTTTGAAAAGCAAGTTGTAGAATTCCTTTGGTAAAACAAAAAAATGGAATATTGTTCGTTCACGCTTATCATATCATTTCCACTGTGCTACTCTCTCCCTTAGCTCGATCACGACTTACTTTATGTTTAAACAAAACTCTTAATCCTCTCTTAGTTGTGTCCCAACTTTTGTATTCTTTACTCTAGGTTTGTTTCACTCCACCCTCTTTTGCTAATTACAAAAGGGGGAGAATAAAATGATAAATCACAATGATTAAAGGAGTAGGATTCACTAGACTAAGGGGGAGCATGAATCTAGTCTATGAGAGCATACACTTAGGGGGAGCACTTAAGTAGGGGGAACACATTTTAAACAATCCATAATTATAATTCTTATTAATGTCTCTATAGTAGTGTCATATATCCTTCTAAAAACACATCTCTTATATATGAATCTGATTTATCTCTATTGGATTTGTTATTATCAAAATGGGGAGATTGTTGGAACACGGTTTTCCGCATCCCTTTGATTTGAGAATAACAAATCCTACTTGTATTTGATCTTGTTTGCCATTGTGTTTTTAGCATGCAGGTTTGAACAAAGATGACATTAGGTTGCTGATGTTAGTCTGGATTTGCTCACAAGCAGAAATGAATGGAAGAGAGCTAACGCCCGATGTTAACTCTTAACACCGATGTTGACTTTTGTTCCCACCAAGATGAAAATGTCATGGAGGGAAGCTGCCGTGATTGCAGGTGCATTTTGGGAATGATTTAACTTAATGCCAGGCGTTAGACTCAACGCCAGCGTTAGGGTTGCCTAAAATAAATGTTTCCAAATATGCAGAATCTCCTTCCTATTTTGAACATCCGATCCATCAAAACATTTCTATACTGGTTCAACGCCAGGCATTAGCCTTAATGCTGGTGTTAGCTTCCATTCCTATAAATAGGTGGATTTCGTCTTCTTCAGAACTAATGCTAAGGAGCCCTATTCCAGCACTCTGAATTATTTATGAGGGCAGTATTTCTAGACCACAAAGGATCTCCCACTCAATTTCAAAAGGAGGAATCAAAGGATGCTTGGATAAACACGCTAACTCAACGCGAAGAACACACGGTTGGACTTCAATGATCTTCAACAATTCTTTGTCATCTCCTTCAGATTACCTCATAGGGAGTTTTTATATTTGTCTTTTATATTTATCCTTATAATCAGTTCGTGAATTCGCCTCGTGTTGGCGACTAGGTCTGGGTAGGACTTAGGGAGGAATTCACCTCATGTTGGCGACTAGGTTTAGGGAGTAGATCTAGGGGGTGCTCGAGGCCTTTCCGGGGATAGAAGGGCTAGAGCGGCTTGAGGCCGTATCTGGGGAGAGATCGGCTAAAGCCAACCAGTTCTTAGTGAGAAGAGCCGGAATATAAAACAAAAAGAGTATTTCATATTTCGCCTTCGATTTCTAGCGTCATAGAAATCAGATTTTGTAATCAATTTTATAAATGATAATCATGTCTTTTCTTGTTTAATAAAATTGATTTCATTTCTAATTTCAATCTCTTTACTTTTTGATTTAACTTACTTCTAATAAAATATCTATTTTTTTATTAAAGATTAAGGTTTTCTAAAACCCGTATTCACCCCGCCTCTAAGGGCGCCTCAAGATCCAACACCAAGAAGATATCCCAAAGGGGAAAGGTATGGTTCTAAACAAAACAAACATTTTCATACTGACATTGTTTGCTACTGTTGCAACAAGTCTGGACATGTCATTTCTGGCTGTCCAGTCAAAAGAAAAGAGAGAAAGGAAGTAGAGGAGAAAAAGTATTACTAGGCCAAGAGATCTAAGAAGAGTCTCCTGGCAAAGAAGAAGAAGAGTTGGAGTGACAGTGACTCAAACTCTTCAGATTCAGAAGTTGAAGAGGCCCTTTTTGGGCTTGTTGCTTTTGTTGAAGGAGACATTTATCCTGCTGTCAAGGCGGGCATCAGGGCTCCCATATCATTGTCAGACAGTGACAATGAAGATGAAGAATGTTGTTGTCTAATGTCCATGTCAGATGAGGAAGATCAGGATGAAACTCATCCTGATGAGGTAATCACTAAAACCCCCTTTCTTTGTCTGATTCTGAATATGAGACTGGTGCAGATACAGATACATCTTCATCACATATTGAAGAGGGTGAATCTGAATCTAACAAAGATTTCAATGATATGGTCAACAAATATGGTGCTCTCTTGGAAGTACTCAAGAAGAGCAAGAAGCTTGCTAAGAAGCAAGCTGAGGAAATTGAAACACTGAAACTTGCTCAATCTGTTATTGATGACACAACTGAAAGGCTGACTCATATGAGCAAAGAGGTTAGCAAGTTGAGAGGTCTGTCAATTATCCAAATTGGTACCATAAGCAATAAGAACAAGATCATTGTAGATCTTGAGAAGAAGCTCCTCAATGAAAGGATTCTAGTGGCTATGTTTTCCAAACAACATACTATATTGCCAATCATTAACAACTTTTCTGCCCAGTATAGAAGTTGCTTAGGTTATAATAAGAAGGCTGAGGCAAAGAAAGGAAATGATGGAAAAGATAAAGTACAACATACCATTTTCAAAAAGATGGTTCTTGCATCCAACAAATATGACCATGACAACATGTATGGTCACTTGAAAAATGGATGATCCTCCAGTGGGGCTAGCAATGCTCCTCACTAGAAAGGAAGGAAAGACCTTGGGTCTAGTGTACTTAAAGCTCTACATGAAGAAATACAAATGAAGCATCATGTGCCATTTGTATTTAGTTCAGCAACACCAACACCATCAGCTAAAGGCAAGGGAAAGACCACTTTGCAAAGGCCTTCCCCTAAGAAGAATCCAATGGCTGTGCAGTCCATTCCACATCATGCACACATCCACAAAATCCTTTAGAGGAATGCAAAGAATGCCAATGCCTTCTCTCCAAAACATGAGCGTGCACATCAAGTACCCAAAACTGTTATAAAAAGAAGGTATAATAGGTTTGAGTGTTGCTGCTATGAAAAGGTAGGTCACTTTGCCTTGGACTGTTGGTATAATCCTGCTGTGCCACAAGCTAAGAGAGCTAATTTAGTTAGTGCATTTTTCAGTCAAAATTATATCCCAAATGCTAACAAGAACCAAGGGCCCAAAGTTGCTTGGGTTCCTAAGGTAAATTAGTTATTTCTTGCAGGTATGTCCAAAGACCAATCATATGCCTATATGGTATTTGGACAGTGGATGTTCTAGACATATGGCTAGAACAAGAAGCCTTCTGAAGGAGTATGCCCAGTGAAAAATGGACCAAAAGTCATCTTTGGAGGTTTAAATAGAAGGGTTACATAAGGCTATGATATGATCTCCAATGGCATAGTCTCCTTCACAAAAGTGGCTAATGTAGAGGGGTTGCAACACAACCATATAAGCATAAGTCAACTATGTTACTTGGGCTATGTGATTGAATTCCACAAGGATAAGTGTCTTATCAAATAGTCAATTGACTTGGAGACAATCCTCTCAGGCACTAGGAGTGGAAATATTTATTGTTTGAATTTTATTTGGTCTACTTCTTTCGTGCTTATCTGTCTTGTATCTAATGAGAAAGAATCTCTTTGTGTACAATGACACAAGAGATTAGCTCATCTGAACTACAAGACAATTAGTAAGCTATTCTCTAAAAATCTAGTTTGAGATGGATCTAATCTAAAATGCATTAAAGATGGTCCATGTCATGCTTGTCAGATGAGCAAGCAAACTAAGACAACCTTTAAAGGCATTGCTCACAAGGATTCTATAAGATGCTTGTATTTACCATACATGGATCTTTTGGTCCAATGCCAATTCAAAGTTTAGGAGGGAATTTATATACTCTTGTGATAGTTGATGATCACTCTAGATTCACATGGGGTTTCTTCCTCAAAAAGAAGTCAGATACCCTTGAAAGCTTAATGCATTTGTCAAGTCTATCTAGAATGAGATGGACTGTTCAGTGCTGAAAATGAGAAGTGACCATGGAACAAAATTCCAATCTGGTGCTATGTCAAATTTCTGTCAAGAATAAGGTAACTCCCAAGAATTCTCTTCTCCTAAAATCTCACAACAGAATGGGGTGACTGAGAGAAAGAATAGGACAATTATTGAGGCTGGTAGAACAATGTTGAGTGACTCCTCATTACTAGAATATTTCTGGGTTGAGGTTGTCCAAACAGCATGTCATGTGCTGAATAGAGCATATATCACCAAAAATCACAAGAAAACTCCCTATGAACTGTTGAAGGGCAGAAAACCCACAGTATCCCATTTTAGAATCTTTGGGAACAAGCGTTTCATTATAAATAAGATTCTGAAATGGGTCTAATTCCTGTAGACCCATTTTGTTCTAAAATGGGTCTTTGGGTCTTTGGGAACAAAGTGTGTAACATCCCTAATCCTACTAGACCCCTTAATAAGTGTTAGGGTAGGACTTGTGGTGAGAAGGGTGAGTCAAGGCTATGAGGTGACCTTAGCACTCATTGAGTTAGAGTGAACTCACATAGGGTCCACTATGGTATACAAGTCAACTTGGGTCAAAACTTTTCAAATTGAACTCAAAAGTGTAAATTGACTTCACCACTATTGTTGGGATCATTGCCCACAATGTCTTAGATTTGGAGAAGTCCATTCCTAAGTCAAAGATATATCTCATAATGTATTTGATATACTCTCTAGAATCAATGTGCAGGAGATCAGGTCAGGCAAAATGTTCATGGAATTCATTCAAGTTCACAAGCGTCGAGACATCATACATCGCTCGACGCCTGTGACCCGGAAGCATTGACTCATGTCTACTACTCAAATAGACAAGGTCGCCGCTGAAGTTCTGAGACTAAGTTTGGAAGCGTCGAGTCAAGTTATATCGCTCGACACCTTGGAAAACGAAGTGTCGACTTAACTTCAGTCAGCTCAGTGTCAACCAGAAGTGTCAAGATATGAAGGCATAGTTAAGAAGCGTCGATCCCCTGTACGTTGCTCGATTTCTTCAAATACAAAGGGTCAACTAAGTGATGATTGCTCTACGCCTGAGAAGGAGGAGTCGAGAGCTTCAGTCTAAGGAGTATGCGTCGAGCATTTAAATATCGCTCGACGCCTAATTGAAAAAGCATCGACAGAGATGTTAAGTGCTCAACTCCTCTTCTACAAATACTCTGAACTGAGGAATATCTTCTACAGCTAGCAGAGCCTTTGTTTCCATTGAATACCGTTGAAGACTTAACGTCATGCTGACGTGGAGGAGCATAATAGACATTGCAGATGGCGGGATATAAATAGAAGGCATGACCTATGGGTTATGTAGTTAACAAGTTAAGAGAAGTGAAGAAAAGTTAAGTTAGAAAAGTTTTTCCTATCTCTCAAAGCCATTATCGTCTCCATCAGTTTGAGAAAGTTTGAGTGAAGAATTTGGAGAAGTAATCTTTCCTTTCAGAACCAATCTAAATTGAAGATTTTATTCAGCAATCTGGTGCTGATACCTTTCTCTGAAAGAAGAAGATCAAGAAGGAAGAATCTGTCTTCCTAAGAAGAAGAACAGTCATCACAGCCTGTCGAATCAAGAAGATCATTTGCTACTGCTGTTCTATTGAAGATTTCTGTCTGATCATTCAGGCAGATCAAGAAGGCTCAACAATCTCAAATCTGAGTCTAAGTATTTGTTATTCTCTTTATAAATTCCTACAGGATCTGAGTTGTCAGATCTGAGTGTAGGATCTGTCAAGGATCTGAGTTGTAAGATCAGGTGTGATCTGAGTTGTAGGATTCAGGGGTGAATTTGAGCTGTAGGCCTAGTTATAAAGGCTGAGGTAGGATCTGTGTGATCTGAGTTAGTAAGATCTGTGAGATCTGAGACTGTAAGATCAGTTGTGATTTTAGCTGTAAGACCTGTTTGTGGTCTGAGATCTGGAGGAGCTATAACCTCTATCTAGCACACTGCTAGAAGGGGGGAAGGGGGAAAGTGGATTACCCAAGATAAGGGGAACCACTATAAAAATCTGTGGGTTTTTTTCTTTGTATGTTTTTATTTCTTGAAAGCTCTGGTCAATTTTATCTTGGTTATTTTCAAGAACTGCAATAGTTTTTAAATAACCTATTCACCCCCCCCCCCCCCTCTAGGTGATTAGCTACCCTTAATTAAAGGCTTTCAAGTGGTATCAGAGGGAGGTTGTTCAAGAAAAGGTTTAACAGCCTGAACAAGATCTTCTAAGGGTAGATTTCTGAAGTCGTGATGGCTAATACAGAAGGAAGCAAAGAATTCACATCTATGAAGCTTCCAAACTGCAAAAAAGAAAACTTTGGGATTTGGAAAGAAAGGGTCAGACTTTTCATGGAAGCATCTGATCCTAGGATTTACATAACTATTCTAGAGGGACCTTTTGTTCCTATGAAAGTTTCATTTACAGATGGAAGTATAAAGACTCCTAAAACCTATTCAGAGATGACCAAAGATGAAGTGGTTCTGGCCTCCATGGATAAGAGAGCTCAGAACATCATTGTTAGTGCTATTGAAGATTCAACCTTCCAAAATTTAGTCCATTACAAAACTGCCAAAGAAATGTGGGAATCTCTTATTGTCTATATAGAGGGGACTGAATAAGTTAGAGATGACAGGAAGTCACTTCTAAATCAGCAATATGAAGCCTTCAGACAAGACAAGAAAGATTCAATAGCAGTCTGCTATGAAAAATTCTTCAAGATTGTAAATGGTCTAATGACTTATGGAAGAACTTTCTCAGATTATGAGCTGAATGATAAATTCTTAAGATCACTGAACAAAGAATGGGATATCAAGATCTGTGCAATCAGAGAAATGAGAAATCTGGGAAACATTCAGCCACAAAATTTATATAGGAAACTCTTGTCCCATGAACTTCATCTGAATACCAGAAAAGATGAGGAAGGACACAGTAGGGAAAATCCTATTGCTCTGAAAGAAGAAAGCTCCAAGAAAAGCAAAGAAAGAATGTCATTATCCCCCAGGATTCCATCTGAATCAGAAAAATCAGAAACCAGTAATTTTGATTCTGAAATATCAGATGGTGAATTTGCACTCTTTACCAAGCAGCTAAAAAGAATGTTGAGAAGAAAACAACAGTGGAAAACTAGACCCTCTCAGTTATCCAGATCTAAGAAGCATTCAAATTCTTCAGAGGGATTCAAACAAGACTCCAAGAAGGACAGGTACAATTCTAAACAAAATAAAACTAATTCAGAAGAAATTATGTGTTTTGGTTGCAGGAAATCAGGACACATGATTGCTGATTGTCCTTCAAAGAGAAAGAACAACAAGAAATCTGATGAAAGAAAGCACAAATCTGACAAGAGACATGAGAAGAGTCTAATAGCCAAAAAGGGCAAGGTCACTCTGAGTGATAGTGAATCTCAGTCATCAGACTCAGATAGTGAGGAGGCACTCATAGCCCTGATGGCTGCCAATGAAAATGAAGACAGTCTAAATGATAGACCTATGATAAAAGCTCCACTATCAAGGTCTGATGGTGAAGAGGATGAAGAAGAAAATGCAGGACTCATGGCATTGAGTGATCAAGAAGATCATGAGACAACTACTGATATAAAGGTACTTGATAAAACTCCTCTATCTGATTCTAATTCTGAACCTGAAATAGATTCATTCTCTTCTGATGAAAATGACTCACAATCTAAACTTCATGTAGATGAAATTATTGAAAAATATCAATTAATTCTCAAAGCACTTAAGAAGAACAATAGGCATAATAAAAGGTTACAAAAAGAAATATTCGAACTAAAGCAAGCCGGTTCTCAAAACTCTGAGACAGCTGAGAGGCTGAATCAGACAAGTAAAGAACTTAGCAAACTAAAAGTCATGTCTATTATTCACATACAAACTTTGAGTACCAAGGAAAAGTTAATAAAAGAACTTGAAGCAAAACTCCTAGCAGAAAGGAAACTTGTAGCAAAGTTCTCAAAACCACAAACTATTCTTCCTATAATAGACACATTTTCTGCACAATACAGATATGGCATAGGATATGATAGGAATGCAGATAAAACCCTAAAAGTAATGACAAGGCACCTATACAACCTTTAAAGTTTAACAAAGCCATGCCTATCACAAACAAGCATGATCAAAAAGGTGTGCATAAGTTTTATAAGGGTGAATGTTTTAATAGCAAAGATGATTTAATTCAACCAAGTAACAATAATTCCAAACCTCTATGCAAAGAAAAAGTATTAACTCATCATGACTCCTTTGTATTTAAAGCAAATACTAAATTCAAAAGAAAGGAACTAAGACCTGAAGTAAAAACCACTGATGAAAAGAAAACTGAACCAATAAAATTTACTAAAACAAATTACATAGCTCCAGTGAATAAGGCAATTAAACAAAATATAAGTCAACATAAAGAAGTAAGAAGACCTCCAAGGAGATATAATAGATATGAATGCTGGTGCTGTGGAAAAGTTGGGCATTTTGCACTTGACTGTTGGTTCAATCCAACTGCTCCAAGATTCAACTCTGGGAGACCAGTTTCAGACCTATGGCAACTCTCACAGCACCAAGGACTATTCAACAACTAAATGTTCCAGCTCATACTAACAAGGTTCTAGGACCCAACTTAATGTGGGCTCCTAAGAAAAGGTAATTTCCTTTTGTAGGGTTGTCCAAAGACTAATCAACTTCCAATTTGGTACTTGGACAGTGGGTGCTCTATGCACATGACAGGAACAAAAAGTCTGCTGAATGATTACACTCCTGTAAGGAATGGACCAAAGGTTATCTTTGGAGGGTCTGAAAGAGGTAAAACTAAAGGTTATGACGATATCTCAAATGGAATTGTCACCATCACCAAAGTTGCTCATGTTGATAGATTGCAACACAATCTCATTAGCATAAGTCAATTATGTGATATTGGGTATGACATTTCATTCCACAAGGATGAGTGCCTAATTAAGAAAGAAAATGAGATAATTCTCTCAGGCTCTAGGAGTGGCAACATTTACTGCTTAAACTTCATATGTTCTGATCTAGTTAACTCCATATGCTTAGTAGCAGAAAATAAAGTTTCTAGTAATGTTCAATGGCATAAAAGGTTAGCTCACATAAATTATGAGACTATAAATAAACTTATCTCAAAAGACCTAGTGAGAGCTGGGCCTAAGTGGAAGTGTGTGCAGGAGGGTCCATGCCATGCTTGTCAAATGGGTAAGCAGACCAAGTCATCTTTCAAACCAATTCGTGAGAAGGATTCCATTAGATGTCTATACCTACTTCACATGGATCTATTTGGACCAATGTCAATCCATAGCTTAGGAGGAAAATCATCCACCCTTGTAATAGTTGATGATTATTCCAGATTCACTTGGGTATTCTTCCTCAAACATAAGTCAGACACTTTAGAAATATTTACCAATTTTGTTAGGCAAATCTCCAATGAAATAGGAAATTCTGTAGCCAAAATTAGAAGTGATCATGGGACTGAATTTCAGTCAGGTGCAATGACCAAATTTTGTGAGAATCTAGGAATATCTCAAGAGTTCTCATCTCCTAGAACTCCCCAACAAAATGGGGTTGCTGAGAGAAGAAATAGAACCCTTAATGAAGCTAGCAGGAGTATGCTGAGTGATTCTTCTCTTCCTGAGTATTTATGGGCTGAAGCTGTAAACACAGCATGCCATGTGCAGAATAGGGCTCTTATAAACAAAAGACTGGATAAGACCCCATATGAGTTGTTGAAAGGTAGAAAACCCACGTTAGCCTATTTTAAAATATATGGAAGTAAATGCTTTGTATTAAAAAATGGAAAGCACCATCTCACTAAATTTGCTGAAAAAGCACATGAGGCAATCTTTGTTGGGTATAGCTCTCAAAGTAGAGCCTATAGAATTTTCAACAAAAAGTCTAATAGGATAGAAGAATCTATACATGTTGTATTTGATGAAACCAGCCTTATTTATAAGGATCTGGGAAGTTTATCTAGTTGTACAGATTCTACACAGAAATTGAAGGAGATGAATATCAATGAACAGCAAAATGAGGATAATGAAGAAACTAATGAGACTATAATTGTAACTAGAGAGGAGGAACCTCAAGTAGAAGACAATTATGAAGAACCTATTACTGTTGAAGAACCACCTCATCCAGAACCTCTAGAAGAACCTACTCAAACAGATGCACCAGATTCTCAGAGGGTAAATGAAAGGTGGAGAAATGCAACCAAACATCTGAAGGATCATCCAAAAGAACAGATCATAGGAAATCCAAATGATGGTGTGCAAACCAGAAGAGGAAACTCAATACATGAGGCTTTGCATCACAGCTTTCTTTCCAAAATAGAACCTAAGAAGTTTGATGAAGCCAATAAAGACACTTCATGGATATCAACTATGCAAGAAGAGCTAAATCAATTTAAAAGGTGCAAAGTCTGGATATTAGTCCCAAGACCAAAGAAACACAAAGTCATAGGGACCAAATGGGCATACAGGAATAAGCTGGATGAGAATGGTGTGATCATCAAAAATAAAGCTAGGTTGGTTGCCCAAGGATATAGACAGGAGGAAGGCATAGATTTTGATCAAGTATTTGCTCCTGTGGCAAGATTGGAGGCAATCAGGTTATTCCTGGCATTTGCAGCCCACACTGGTTTCATAGTCTATCAAATGGATGTAAAGTCAGCATTCCTTAATGGAACAATATTGGAGGAAGTATATGTTGAACAACCCCCAGGTTTTATTGACTCTACTCATCCAAATCATGTCTATCTTTTATTAAAAGCATTGTATGGTCTGAAACGGGCACCTAGAGCCTGGTATGAGACATTATCTAGATTTCTTATTGAGAACAAATTCTCAAGAGGAAAGATAGATAAGATATTGTTTCTTAGGATAGTTAAATGTCACATTATTCTAGTACAAATATATGTAGATGATATAATATTTGGCTCTACTGATAATAACCTTTGCAAAAGGTTTGCAAACCTTATGCAAGGGAAATTTGAAATGAGCAGTATGAGTGAGCTTAAATACTTCTTAGGACTCCAAGTGAAACAGTCTGAGGAAGGAATTTTCATTTCTCAGACCAAGTACACAAAAGAAATTATTAAGAAGTATGGAATGGAAAATTCCACTGTCATGAAGACACCAATGGCAGCAAATATGTCACTGGACAAGGAAGAAAAAGGGAAACCTATTGATGAAACCTTGTACAGAGGCATCATTGGCTCATTGCTCTACCTAACTGCTAGTAGACCAGACAATATGTTCTCAACATGTGTGTGTGCTAGATATCAAGTGAACCCGAAAGAATCTCACTCCACTGCTGTCAAAAGAATCCTGAGATATCTGAAGGGCACTCTTAATCTTGGCCTTTGGTATCCTAGAAGCAATGATTTTGAACTAATTGGTTTTTCAGATGCTGATTTTGCAGGATGCAAGGAGGATAGAAAAAGTACATCAGGTACATGTCAATTTCTTGGCAAAAGATTAATATCTTGGAGTAGCAGGAAGCAGACAAGTGTAGCTATATCTACAGCAGAATCTGAGTATATCTCAGCTGGAAACTGCTGTGCTCAGCTACTATGGATTCAACACCAACTCCAAGACTATAAAGTTCAGCTAAGTAAATCTCCTCTATTTTGTGATTCAACTAGTGCTATTGCTATAGCCAACAATCCTGTATCTCATAGCAGAACTAAGCACATAGAAATAAGATATCACTTCATTAGAGAACATGTAGAAAATGGAGATATCTCAATTGAATATGTTCCCACTGAAAAACAGGTTGCTGACATATTTACTAAACCCTTGGATGAAACTAAATTCAATAATTTTAAATTGAATTAGGTATGTTAAAAATGGATTAAAAGTTGTATTGAATTAAATAAATGAAAACAATGATTGAGTCCTATAAGGTGAGTGGAGAAGTTATCTGGCGTCGAGAAGACACCTGGCGTCGACTGAAAATATATGGCGTCGAGCGATCTCAACGCTTTTGCAAAAATAGTTAAGCCGTCTCGACATGATCAATTTGAACCATCAGATCAATCTTGTCAAACAAGTTCGGCGCGCGGCTATTCATCTTCTTGAATTAGAACTTCTATAAATAGGGAAGACACTTCGTTAGTGCATATGCCCTAGTTCTCTAAGTTTAAAATTGGCTGCCCTAGAAAATCTCTCCATCAGTTCTTTCTCTCTTCGATCATCAACAACAATGCCTCCCAAAAGCAGTGAGTACCTCTATGAAGGAAGTGAACTTGTTCGAAATGGATTCCAATCAGCTTTAGTGGAGATCAAATCAACAATCGAATTAATCTACAATGCAGGACTGGAATTTGTGTTGTCTGAATCAACTCTCATCTGAAAACGAGAGGTATTAGAGCTATACTCTAACATAGTACTAGACTCCGTCAATTCAAAGATTAAGACCAGTGTGAATGGTAAGAAGATTAAGATATCTCCTTCTAGACTTGCTAAGGCACTAGAACTTCCTAGGTTAAAAAGGAATGAAGAAGAAGAAGAGGTGACCTCTGAACAGATTAAATTAGCACAAATCTGGTGCGGAATTGAAACTTCACGACAAATCTCTGGAAGTGTTATGAGAAAAGGAATGAATTCAAAAGGTAAATTGATAACATATGTGATAGGAAAGGGAATGTTGTGCAAGACTGGATCACATGACAAAATTTCCAGAAAAATGTTTATTCTACTGACAAGGATAATTCATTCTCTAAGAACAGATTGGGGAAGAGTTGTGTTTGACAGGATAGTTGAATGTATCCAAGTACCCAACATGGGTAGGATATTGTCTTTTTATTTAGTAAAAGTCACTCCTGACTCTTTGAATAATAAACTTGGATCAAAGATAAACCACATGAAGAAAATGGATATGAGAATGATAGAGAGATGGGACAGAGTCTTATCAAATCCTCCTCCAGCAGATTCTTCTCCCAAGCAGAAGAAAGCAAAGAAGCAAAAGAAGAAGAAGGTTTCTTCAAGTTCTTCAAGTTCATCCAGCTCATCCTCCTCCAAAAGAAAATCTAAATCTACTCCAATTCATGACCCAAACTATACAACATCTGAAGATGAAGAAGGGAACAATGCAAGGGACAGTTCTCCTGATACTGCAAAGGATGAGGGTGAGAAAGGAGAAGAAGAACGAGGAAGTCTTCATGTATCCCCTGTTAGACTTGAAGGGGTTTTCCTAAATGAAAAAGAGACTCAAGATGAGATTTCTGCTCAGAACAATTCTGAAATGAGCAAAGCAGCAGTTGAGGGGGAGGCTCCAGATGAGATCCTTGCTCAGGATAAAATTGGTCTGATCAATGCAGAGACTGAGGGGGAGCCTCAAAATGAATTCCCAGCTGAAGATAATGCACCATTTGAGGGGGAGTCTCAGGCTGAGATCCCTGCCAAAGAGAATTCTGTAATTGATGCTATGGAGGTAGAAGGAGAGCCTAAAGCACCAAAGAAACATGCTGAGAAGGTTATCAAGATAGAATCCTCTAGCTCCCATATGAGCCAGAGAGATGATTCCTTTATCAGAGAAGAGAGCAGCAAAGGTGTTGAAATGGAAAAGGAAATCCATGTGGATCTTAGTCCTATTCTACCTCAGCTGGAGGTGTTGCTGAATAATCAAAGAAGATTATTAGAACAATATATTGAGGAGAATAATACAAAAATGAAAAATGAGGTAGATTTCCAACTGAAATTGCTTAGATTTGAAGTCAATCATCAGATATCTGCATTGAGAAAGGAGATGGTAAAGTTCTTTAAGAGAGTTGGTATTTCAGTAGATTATACAACTGAACAGCTTGATGTAATCAAAGAAACATCAAAGGTTATTAAAGAATCTCAAGCTGGTATTACAAAGACAGTGGATGATGTTCAGACAAACCAAGGAATACTAAGTAGCAATATGCAAGTTCTGTATAAAGAACGGGTAGCACAAATCTTAACAGGTACAAATAAGATTGAAGCTAGACTGCAACAGCAGAATGCTGATATCTTGGCTAAAATTGATGAAAGCTCCACAATTCTAAAAGATCAAGCAAACTTGCATGGAGATACTATAGATGATCATCTTCTTAAAGTAAAGAAAATCATTGAAAGTGGAGTTAATCACTTGGAAGGTCAAGTCAGATTTCAGAAGAATACTTTGAGAGATCACATTGTTGAAGAAGTCCTAAAGGGGGAGAGGTCAATGATTCAAGCTAGTTCTGAACATGCTGTGTGGACCTCAAACTATATAAGAGAAACTCTTGGATATCCTCTCATAAACTATGAGAATGCTCAAGTCTCTGAGACAAGGCCAACCTCTCTTACTCAGGTTCAAAAGCAGATTGCTAAAATGTATAGTCCTGAGGATAAAAATAAAAGAGAGAATTTTACTAGTGAGCAAGTAGAATCAAGTAAAAGAAAATTTAGAGAAGAGGTTCAATCAAGAGTTGATTTTGATCATTGGTCTCCATCTTCCAGAGAATTGATTCTATCAGCATGGGAAGCTGTGAAAATTAACCCAGAGGAAAGAGGAAGGTGGTATTCTGAAGCTGAATGGTTAAAGCATAGGGATCAAGAAGAACTAAAGATCAAATTCAAGGCAGACAAAATGGCTGGGAAGGTCCAAGCAGGAGAAATGGAGCCAATCAGATACTTTCCAAAGCCATTTGGCTATTTCAAGAGGAGAAAGGAAGTTGCTGAAGCACTCTCCAAAAGAGCCAAAAGAGGAATTGAATTCAAGGATCCTGGACAGCTTTAGAACTTTAATCTTTATTTTTTTTACTTTCAGAAGAATGTAATTGATATATTTTTGAACAATCTTGATGAATTCCCAGTGTTAACTATTTTTCATGATCATATATATATATATATATATATATATATATATATGTCAGTGATGTGATTCTGTCTCTCTTCATGACATGTCTTATTCTGAGTTGTTTATGTTTTTATGCTTATATGAGAATTCATGTCTGAGATAATTTTTGTGGATAAAATGTTTTGGTAATCTAATTTTATAAAGTTTGATATTCTTTATTTTGATTACCTGTATAGAGATTAGAACACATTGTTTATCTTTGAAAAGAGAGATATATCATTGACTGAGATTATGACTTCTTCAAATAGGGGGAGATTGTTGGGATCATTGCCCACAATGTCTTAGATTTGGAGAAGTCCATTCCTAAGTCAAAGATATATCTCAGAATGTATTTGATATACTCTCTAGAATCAATGTGTAGGAGATCAGGTCAGGCAAAATGTTCATGGAATTCATTCAAGTTCACAAGTGTCGAGACATCATACATCGCTCGACGCCTGTGACCCAGAAGCGTTGACTCATGTCTACTACTCAAATAGACAAGGTCGCCGCTGAAGTTCTGAGACCAAGTTTGGAAGCGTCGAGTCAAGTTATATCGCTCGACGCCTTGGAAAGAGAAGTGTCGACATAACTTCAGTCAGCTCAGCGTCAACCAGAAGTGTCAAGATATGAAGGCATAGTTAAGAAGCGTCGAGCCCCTGTACGTTGCTCGATTTCTTCAGATACGAAGTGTCGACTAAGTGATGATTGCTCTACGCCTGAGAAGGAGGAGTCGAGAGCTTCAGTCTAAAGAGTATGCGTCGAGCGTTTAAATATCGCTCAACGCCTAATTGAAAAAGCGTCGACAGAGATGTTAAGTGCTCAACGCCTCTTCTACAAATACTCTGAACTGAGGAATATCTTCTACAGCTAGCTGAGCCTTTGTTTCCATTGAAGACCGTTGAAGACGTAGCGTCATGCTGACGTGGAGGAGCGTAACAGACATTGCAGATGGCGGGCTATAAATAGAAGGCATGACCTATGGGTTATGTAGTTAACAAGTTAAGAGAAGTGAAGAAAAGTTAAGTTAGAAAAGTTTTTCCTATCTCTCAAAAGCCATTATCGTCTCCATTAGTTTGAGAAAGTTTGAGTGAAGAATTTGGAGAAGTCATCTTTCCTTTCAGAACCAATCTAAATTGAAGATTTTATTCAGCAATCTGGTGCTGATACCTTTCTCTGAAAGAAGAAGATCAAGAAGGAAGAATCTGTCTTCCTAAGAAGAAGAACAGTCATCACAGCCTGTCGAATCAAGAAGATCATTTGCTGCTGTTGTTCTATTGAAGATTTCTGTCTGATCATTCAGGCGGATCAAGAAGGCTCAACAATCTCAAATCTGAGTCTAAGTATTTGTTATTCTCTTTATAAATTCCTGTAGGATCTGAGTTGTCAGATCTGTATGTAGGATCTGTCAAGGATCTGAGTTGTAAGATCAGGTGTGATCTGAGTTGTAGGATTCAGGGATGAATCTAAGCTGTAGGCCTAGTTATAAAGGCTGAGGTAGGATCTGTGTGATCTGAGTTATTAAGATCTGTGAGATCTGAGACTGTAAGATTAGTTGTGATCTGAGCTGTAAGACCTGTTTATGGTCTGAGATCTGGAGGAGCTATAACCTCTATCTAGCACACTTCTAGAAGGGGAAAAGGGGGAAAGTGGATTACCCAAGATAAGGGGAACCACTATAAAAATCTGTGTGTTTTTTTCTGTGTATGTTTTTATTTCTTGAAAGCTCTGATCAGTTTTATCTTGGTTATTTTCAAGAACTGCAATAGTTTTTAAATAACCTATTCACCCCCCCCCCCTCTAGGTGATTAGCTACCCTTAATTAAAGTCTTTCAACTATGTCCCTAATCCTAAAGGAGACTCAATTGACCAAAAGCCCCAACCATTGGTCATCCAAATAAGCTAAATTGACCAAAGTCAAACTTTGGCCAACATAGCCCTACTCAACACAATTAGGCTCAAATGACCTTCAATACCTCAAATGGACCTCACCACTACCCTCCTAACCATTAAAGGAGGCAATTAGGTCAATAATAATCCATTGAGCTCAACCAATTTCATGAAATTGACCAAAGTAAACTTTGGGTCAACTTGGACCAATTTAACCCACAATGGATCAATTAGCCCAATCTTAACCTCACCATGACCCAGTCAACATTGGGTGGGGTCATAGGATCCATGACCATCATATGGGGGCATCCATCGAATCGGTGGACCAAGTCAACCCTAAAAGTCAACCATGGTCAACAATTGACAAAAATTGGATTTTTGGATGGCAAGCCTAATCCCCATGGGATAAAGCCCTCAAGGTCAGCCCATCCTGCAGCCCATGAGTATAATGACCTTAGTTGCCCTCTGAAAATGGCATGCAAAGGCATGCATGAGGCTTTTTTGGGGTTTTCCCCAATTTTCACATTGGACAAATGAATAAAAGAGGGAATGGGTGTCACATGGCCTCCATTCTACTTCCCAAGATTCAGATCTAAGCACCCAAAGCTTTTCCAATTAATCCCTGAGGAATTGGAGCCAGATGGAGGGGAGAGGGGCTGAATTGAACCTTGACCGACCATGACTTAATGGCACCTCATGATATACCCCTCCTCAGCTCAAATCGACCTCACCATCACCTTCATAGAGAACCAATGAGTGGAGCTACTGCATTGGAATGGAGAAATCGACTGAGAATTGAGGAAATGACAAGGGTTGTCAGAGCAAGGATCGGCCATGGAACCTAGACGATTCCACCGTCGACAAGCTTGATTAAAGGTCCATTTCTCCTCCTCTCCCTATATGTTAGCTTTCTAGCTCCATAGGATGAGAAATCGGGCTCAATTGAGCCCGATCCCATGTGGTGTAAGTGAGTAATTTCTATGGAATAGAGCTTGCTCGAGTTCGTTGGAGAGGCGGCTTCCGACCACCTCTTCACTGCCAATCGACGGCTACCCCCTCAATGGAGGTGGTGGTGGCAGTGGCCGGCAATGGTGGTCACCAGGTTCACGGGAAATGGGCATGGAAGTCGGCCCAGTTCTGGATGATAACAACCATCAGTTGGAGGAGGAAGAAAAGCGGGAGCCGCCCGATTTGCTTCTAGATCAGTGATAGATCATCTACACGCAGACCAATGATTTTAAATAAATGACTTTCTGTCACATGTAGATAGAGATTTTAATGATTAAATTAAGGCCTCTTAGAGGGTGATCTAGGTTAAGTGCTTAACATGAAAGTTGTAGCCTGTAGACTTAACTTTCCATAGGATTTTGAATCACAGGATTTGGTGACCTACATCCCCTAGAATCTCAGTTTTACTTAGGGGTTTCTTATAGGTGCCCTAGACCATATTTTGTGAATAACTTTTCCTAGGTTGTTTGCATGAACCTAAACCTTTGTCCTTGTATGAGTGGTACCTAGATGGATGTACCATCCAAAAATCAATATTTTTGGATGATATTTCTCTACGTTTTTGTCAAAAATATGGTTTTTCATATAAATGAAATTTATGTGACTAGAACAACTCAAATGAACCAAAATTTTGGGTGGCATGTTAGTTAGGTCAGAAATGGTCACTGGTAAAAATTTGAGGTCATATGGACCTCTGCATGTTGGTGTATTCCACATGCATGTAAATGTAGTGTGTGGAAAAAATTGGTGTGCATATGACACAACATTGATTTCTGATTTTATGTGACTAGATCAACACAAAATGACCCAAATTTTGGGTGGCATATTAGTTAGGTCATAAATGGTCACTGACCAAACTTTTAGGTTATTTGGACCTTTGCATGTTGATTTATTCCTCATGCATGTGAACATATGGTGTTTGTGACTTGGTTTGCATTTAGCCAGGGTTGTTATTTTGTGAATTCCGCACAAATGACAGGATCCATGTCAATAATATTTTGGCCATGCACCCATTATGATGAAAGGAGTCATCCACAGAAAAAGTAGGATTTTTGGAGTCAAAATCCTAAGTATTTACTTAATTATAATTATGTCACATACGTGTATTAAAGAAATAAAGATGACCTAATGAATTAGGAAAATCCAATCTTCTATCACATGGTGACATATGTCAGATTACAACTCTGGAAATTTTAGTATGATTTTTGGAAGTCATTTACTTAGGGAATTACCAAGAATTCCATTTGCCACACCTTTGTATTATTGAAATTTATGTAGTCAATATTTCTTGGAAAATTCTAAAATATGGCTAGACTATATTTAGGACACTTTAAACCTATGGTGATTTCATCAAAATTTTTGGGTGGATTATTTTAGTATTTACTGTATAATGTGATAAATTGCAATTGATATTTAAGTATGTAAATTATGGTGATATTGCTTATTAAAAATCATTAAACTTTGTCAGACAAAATATTATATTATTATGTACCCCTGTTAATTTATTTGGAACATTTGATCATCTAGAAGTAGTACTTCATGTGTAAAGTGACACTTTGGAATTAATAATTAGGTATGGAAATTATGGTGATATTACTTATTAAAAATCTTGAAACTCTGTCAGTCACAATATTATATCAGTATGTACCTCGGGTAGTTTTCTCAGTAATTTTGAAGGGATTATTTTAGTACTAACTGTGCAATGCGACAAATTGACATCAAAATTCAAGTATGGAAATTATGGTCATAAATATTATTGGTGATGGGGTTCCCCTAAAAGGGCTCGGGTTGAGTCGGACCGAATGTTTCTCATAGAAGCCTCGCACGGACCCGTAAGGCGGCTCTAGCTTTGATGCCCGGTCGAAATCCTGCAGCTAAGCAGCCTCGAGTTGTCGCTCCCGCTCGTTCCTGCTCCACAGAAAGTGCTCTCGCTCCATAGATAGTGCTTCCACTCTCGTCTACTCTGCAAGAGTGCTTTTGCTCGCCCCTGCTCCGCGGGAGGCGCTCCCGCGCTCCCGCTCCACAGAAAATGTTTTCCTCTCCACAGAGAGCGCTTTCGCTCTCTCCTGCTCCGCAAGAGTGTTTCTGCTCGCTCTTGCTCTATGGGAGGTGCTCTTGTGCTCCCGCTTGCTCCTGCTCTGCAAAAAGTTCTCCCGCTCTGCAGAGAGCGCTTCTGCTCGCCCCTGCTCCGCTGGAGGAACTCTCATGATCCTGATAGCTCCTGCTCTGCGGGAGGCGCTCTCGCGCTCCTGCTCGCTCCTACTCTGCGGGAGGCGCTCTCACGCTCGCGCTCACTCTTGCACAGCAAAGAGCGCTTCCTCTCTTGCCTGCTCCGTAGGAGTGCTTCTGCTCGCTCTGCTCCATGGGAGGCGCTCTTGCACTCCCTCTCTCTCTGGCACCGCAAAGATCCCTTCCGCTCTCGCCTGCTCTGCAAGAGTGTTTCTGCTCGCCCCTACTCTATGGGAGGCGCTCTCGCGCTCCTGCTCGCTCCTACTCCGTAGGAGGCACTCTCGCGCTCCCGCTCGCTCCTACTCTGCTGAAGGCGCTATTGCACTCCCGCTCGCTCCTGCTCTGCAGAAAGTGCTCCCGCTCTATTATGGTCCGCAAGAAGCGCTCTCGCTTATGCTTGTTCAACGGAGCGCGCCGTTATCATTCATCATCGGCGGTGATCGCCGGCCACCACCACAACCAAGGAGGCTGCCCGGGCTACCCGAGCTGCCCAACTTGACCGAGGGGCAAACTCATCATAATCTTAAAGTTGATGATCCGCGTGCCCCAAATCAAGGATTCTCATTCGCTCGTCCAAGAATCAGCATGACGTAGTTACCAAAATGCCCCCCTCAAAAACTATAAAAGGAGGGTCAGGCCCCCATTTGAAGACACTTTTTGCATTGGGAGAAGAAGGAGCTCTTTAGTTTTCCGGCGAGGATTTTTGGAAGATCTTCATCAACCATCAAGCTCCCTTTGGAGTTCTCCCTCAGCTTCCCAACTTTACTTCAAGAACTCGGGGAGGACCTCATTGGCATGGAACCAGACTGCTCAAGAATGTTCCGCTTCAGGCTGCTTCCCAACATTCGTCTCCAAAGCTGCTCCACAACGCTCTATTCGGGATAGCATGCCCAAGTTTAGTGCTAAAGGGGATCCACGAGCACGCTTATTGGGAACGACTCCTAAGTGCAGAAAAGACTTAACAAAATCTTTGAAATGAGCGGCGGCATGTCACCCTCAAAAAATAATCCTCTATGTAACTCGCAAAACTAGGGGATCGTTCAGAACTGGGCTAGGCCCGTGGTTTTTTCTCTTTTTGGGTTTTCACAAAAAATCCTGCTGTCTACTGTTGGTTCACTTTTGACTGTTTCTGCGTTTGGATCACTCTCGAGCTAAGGCGGTTCAACTCGACCGGTCTAAGAGTGCGTTGAATGACCCGCAATAGTTTGGCGCCGTCTGTGGGTTTTCCACTTAAAAATCCTATTGTCTACTATTGGTTCTCACTTTTAACAGTTTGCGCGTTCGGCTCACGCTCGAGCTAAGGCGGTTCAGCTCAACCGGTCTAAAGAGCATTGAACGACCCGCAACAATTTGGCGCTATCTGTGGGAATAAAAGAGATTTCTCATAGAGACTGACAGAAATGGATATTCACCAGGCAATTTCGGACACGGGTGTTCCACCCACCCCGCAAACTCAAGAGAGGAGTGTCCGTCACAGCCTCTATCCTACCCCAGTGGCTCAGCGCAGCAGACAAGCCAGCCTCTCTGACGATGGGGAAAGTTCCAAATGATGGCATACCTTAGCTAGGGCAATCCCCCCTATCGGGATGGGTCCAGGGGTATCCATTTCCATCCTGGCTCATGCTCCCGCATTGTAAGAAGTTCCACAAAATAGAGAGCCCACATTAGCATGGCAACTACTTCCTGGCCATAATGGAGGTACTTAGGCTTCCATACCAAATCAGCTGCAAGATCTTCCCAACGACACTTCACGACGATGCTCTCAACTGGTATCAATTATTGCCCGAGGGAATCATTCACAACTTCACTGAGCTATCCCAACTATTCGCTGGTTGGCACGAAGCCCATATGTAGAGAATCAGAGAAGAGGCACAGATAGGGAGGGAGCTTGGGTGGGATAGACCTCCCCATGCAGGACAGGCAAAGCATGACAAGCTCCTGGGGGATGCCATCATAGAATCACGAAAAAAGGATCTCCGTGGTGGTTTGGATTTTGCTCTGCAAGCAAGTATTGGGAATACAACATTTGAATTAAGAAGGACATTGATAAGCTACCACATTACATTCAATATCTTGTTCATGGCATCTGTGATACGTCTCAAGCTCCTTAGTGGGAACCTCAAGCTCAGGGCTAGCCATGCAGAGCTTCGGACGGGACAATGATACCAACTATAGAAGACATTGTTCTCCCTGTCCATATAGGGGCACTTTCAGAACCAGTCGAATACAACGTCCAGTTCATCATCGCAGAAGCTGATTCACCATATGACGCGATATTCAGAAGCATCCTACTTGACACACTACAACATGACACCTCCATGGCGGGTCGCATGGCGCGCAAAGGGAAAATCATCCAAAAATCGGTTCACTACCTCAGTGCTGTAAAGTTCCAGGTTCGGTGGATCGGTCGTGGGCCCTCGTAGAACATGGATCTCAGGAAACTTCCCCCAGATGAGAGTCGTATGGCCCCAGCACCGATGGCAGAAGCTGATCTCTCAATTTCAACAAATTAACGACAACTTGAAACCATGGGCTGGAAGATAAAAGGACAACAACTACTCGCAGAGGCCGGTTGGCCTAACCAGAACCAATCGGGCAATCTTCGAGAGGTGATGAATCGGAAAACCCTGATCTACACCCCCATTGAACGCATCCCGCTTGCATATCCTATATGTGATCTACAACAACAAGATCATTAAGTGGCCAAGACCGATCCCTCATAATACGGGTGATCAATCCAAGTTTTGTGACTTTCACAGGGGCCTGGGGCACCATACAAAGCAATGCCTAGGTCTGAAGGATGAAATCGAGCGCCTCATCCAGTTGGGGTACCTTACGGTGTTCCGCAAGATAGCTCAAAGGAAAGCAGCTCAGGAAGAGGCAACTGAGGTCCAATCGTCGGAGCGGTTGGCGCCTAAACCATACCGCTTTCCTAAAGGACTTGTAGCAATTTCATCTCTTTTCTATTTTAGAATGTATCCATGCTTTCCTTTCTAACTTAATAATTTTAGGATCTTGCACACTATGAGCGATCTTCAAATGAATCTCCAAATGGTAAGGCGAGAACCTCCGGTAATATGGTGGCCAACCCTCCACATTGAGAGCGAGCCTACGCCATCCGGCCGCTGAAGGCCTACCCCCTCATGACCCGGCGGGAACCACATTTCCATAATGAATCTCCAAATGGTAAGGCGACATCAACTGATCAGATGGTGGCTATTCATCCACATCGAGAGCTAGCCTATGCCATCCAGACGCTGAGGGCCTACCCCCTCACGACCTGGTAGGAACCATGTTTCCCCAATGAATCTCCAAATGGTAAGGATACAACCTCCGATAAGATGGTGACTAACCCTCCACAATGAGAGCGAGCTTATGCCATTCGGCGGCTAAGGGCTTGCCCCCTTCATGACCCAGCGGGAACCACGTTTCCCCAACAAATCTCCAAATGGTAAGATGACAACCTCCGATAAGATGGTGGTCAGCCCTCCACATCGAGAGCGAGTGTAACACCCCAAAAATCATAGTTTGTCGAAGTAGGCGGAATGGTAGTGCGGCGCTCGATGTAGGATGAATTTTCCCTACCTGCTCCTCGCGCACGACCAGTGGCCTCTTCTTCGCGCACGACCAGTGATCGTGCTTTAATTGAGAGGAAATATGGTCGGCTGCAAAGCTATACGTGCACGACCAGAGGTTCTTCGCGCACGACCAGTGACCATGCGCCTGTGAACGTGCGCACTGTTTTTTCTGCTCCGCGAAAATAAACGAAGTTGATCCGGCCGTTCAAAATTCTTGGAATTTGATCCAACGGCTGTGATGATTGGCTGGAGGGTATTAGGGCTTTTGAGAGGGGTTCTATCCTCATAATATCAAGGCTCTTCTCTCTCCTAGGCTAGAGAAAGAAGAAGGAGGCAAGGAAGAAGAAGAGGAGATCCCGCCATTGACGGAGCTCCGGAGCTCCATTTCGTGAGCCATTTCCAGATCTGGAGAGTGCAGCCCGGTGCGGTCCTTTCCCTCCGTGTGAAATCTCAGATCCATGGCTAAGAAGAACACTTCTAGGGTAACGATTCTTCCTCCCGATATTTGGACTTGTCAATTGTCCTCTCTTTCATTTCTCTATGCTTGCATGAGGAATCCCTTTCACCAAATGGGTGAAGTGTAGGATTTCCTCAAGTTCTTCGGAACTCCGGGTAGATTGTGTCCGTCCCCGGCATTATTGCATGTAGAAATCCGGTAGTCGTGCGGATTTAGGCATTTTGTGTGAAGACTATTCATGGCCGTGAGCCCGAATCGGTGATGCTTGATTTGCAACGTTGCATTTAGGTTAAGCCTAGAATGCGTGCCGGAGAATGACTCCGTGAAATCATCTATAGTATTGCGGGATTTAAGTGTAGGCGTCTTGTGAAGATCCTAACGAAAGACTCATGGTTTGAGATTGGATGAAGGCAAACCTTCACCACGAAATTGATGCGGAGCGTATTGTACCTCCCTTGTTGAGTATTTGTGAAGCCTAGATCCTTGCGAAGGGGTTGGGTGCGTAGCTTATAAATTGTGTAGCACTTGAAAGTGCTAAACCCTTATGGGCCGAGGTGAAGCCGTACCCGCGTCGTGCGATAGATCGCGATGATTAGAGCACGGGCAAAGCTAAACCGAACCCGTTTCCATGCAGATCGGTAAGAGGTCTCTACCTCATGGAAGCCGTGTGATCATGGGAGAGGTCGTGGAAGGTGATTTACCTAGACCGACCAAAAGCTCTTTTCCCCACCTAAGGTGATGGCCCTTACGGTGGAGTGTTTTGTGGAATTGATGTTGTTAGCCTCATGCGGTTGTTTAGGCAGTTGTGCGGAACCTTCGGGTGAACCCAACCAACATCATGTGCATACCTAGGTTCCCTCCTTTTTGATGCTCAACCTAGAAGATTAATTGTGCTTGAAACCTCACCTTGTGTAGTTGCACTTTCTTTATATTAGTACTTGTGCTAGTATGGCTTGCTTGCAGGGTAGAAGCTCCGCCACCCCGGGAAAGGGGTGGGGTCGTTATAATTTGGTCAGCTGTGCTGACCGTTACTTTGTTTGCCACCGCTCGGTGGAATGTTCCTATGCAGGTGCAGGTGAGACTAGTGGGAAATAGCGGGCGATGGCCCTATTGCCGAGTTGGCCCTTGAAGGCCAGCCTCCTTTTTTTGCTTTCTCATGTATTGCCGGCCTGCGTGCCGAAGTATATTCTGAGTTTTGTACATTGGTGAATGTAAGGCCCTAAGGCCGTAACTCTATTTTATGCTTTCATTCCTATGATAGTGGACAGTTCTTAATGAAATGTTAAATCGTTATGCTTCCGCTAGAGTTTAGTTTACTCTGTTGTAGTTCTTTCTGTTTATCACCTTTTAACTCCTAGCTACTGTGGTTTGTATGGCGTGTGGTCCCGGCCGGACCTACTGTTATACTATTCGTATTGGCAGGGTGTTACAGCGAGCCTATGCCATCTGACCGCTGAGGTCCTGTCCCCCTCATGTCCCGGCGGGAACCACATTTCCCCAACAAATCTTCAGATGGTAAGGCGAAAAACCTCCGATAAGATGGTGGCTAGCCCTCCACATCGAGAGCGAGCCTATGACATCTGGCCGCTGAGGGCCCGCCCCCTCACGAACCGGCAGGAACCATGTTTCCCCAACAAATCTCGAAATGGTAAGGAGACAACCTCTGATAAGATGGTGGCCATCCCTCCACATCGAGAGAGAGCCTATGCCATCCGGCCGCTTAGGGCTTGCCCCCTCACGACCCGGCGGGAACCACGTTTCCCCAATGAATCTCCAAATGGTATGGCAATAACCTCCGATAAGATTGTGGCCAGCCATACACATCGAGAGCGAGCCTACGCCATTCCATCGCTGATGGCCTTCCCCCCTTACGTCCCGACGGGAACCACATTTCCCTAAAAAATCTCCAAATTGTAAGGCGAAAACCTCCGATAAGATGGTGTCCAGCCCTCCACATTGAGAGCGAGCCTACTCCATCTGACCGCTGAGGGCCTGACCCCCTCACAACACGGAGGGAACCATGTTCCCCCAATGAATCTCCAAATGGCAGGATGACAATCTCTGATAAGATGGTGGCCAGCCCTCCACATCGAGAGCGAGTCCTCGCCATCTGACCGTTGAGAGCATGCCCCCCTCACGACCGGGTAGGAACCACATTCCCTTAATGAATCTTCAAGTAAAGGAAAAGCCTCCGGCAAGATGGTCGCTATCTCTCTATGCCACGCACAAGCTGCTGGGCGTCCTCAAGAGGAATATTCAGGATTAATTTTCACTTCCCATGCACTGCGCTCTCCGAAAACTGTGGGGGGGGGGGCACATGATGGGAGAATCCCTCAAGGGAACTATATCAAGACCAACTAAAGACTATGCATAACAACTAGCAGGTATCCGAAAAGCATGAGGGGAGTCCAAGAAGTCAAAAAATGCAAAACAACACAAGACGCAGATACATCGTCCCGAGCAACAAGCACGGGACAAGCGCAAAAGAAGAACTAAAAAACAACACCACCTAAAAAAATCCAAAGTCACCCTTCGATGTCCACGTCGGATGCATCGTTCTATGAAGCGTCACCTGGTCCAAAACCTGCGGTGCTGCACCCAAGCCTTCTCTCTACCGCACGAAGAGCCTTCCTAAAGCCCTTCGAGAAAGCAATCTCGCACTCATCCTCCAGGAGTGGCTCAACCTCCTTAGTCATGATCTCAGTACGAAGCTCCTCAGAAATCTGGGAGCACTCCTGCATAAATTCGAGAGAGTCCTTGTGCTTAGTCACCCCCGCGACTTTAATTTGCATGGGATCCTGTTACGCAGAAACAAGCCTCTCTATCTCATCTCGGAGGTGTATCAACTCACTGTCTTATCGGGAAATCTCTTTTTCCTCCTCCTCAAGCGTAGCGATCTGCTCTTGGCGAGTCGCCTCCATCGCATGGGACTCCGCTACAAGCTTCACGATCATGGCACGTTCAGATGCAAGCTCAGATTCTAGATGTTGGATGCTGGAAGCATTGCTCTCACCCTTCTGCTTCGATTCTGAGACATCATCTTCTGCAGTACGGAGCCTCTCCAAAAGGACAAAATATTCATCCTTCAGGCTGGCGTAGTGCTCATTCCACGTATTGGCAATATCGCATAACTCCCAAATCTGAACAAAATAAAGCACAAGTTAGAAATAAGGGCAAGGGAGGAGAGACCCAAAATATTTAACCTTTCTGGTACCTTCGACGTGGTGGCAAGCAGGGAGGAGGACGCACGCATCTTCCCTTTATCTCCAGCAACATTGGGTGGTGGACCATTTGGAGGCGGCAGGCTAGTAGCTGGGGGCGCAGTAATCTCCTTGACGTCAGGGGAATGAGAAGCAACCTCCCTCGTCGGAGTGAAAGACCCCTCATATTTCCAATGTCATGAAAAGAGGATGTAGAGGAAGCCCCACCAAGCCTAAAAATCAGTCTCCTCTTCCTCTCCCGGGTCAGCGACACCGCACAATCTTGGCCGGCGTCCGACGTAAGACCCGCCAGCTATAATCTCCTTGCGTCCATGAAAACACCGATGTGAAATAGAGGTTTCGCCATATCTTTAGCGTTTGTGATACCAAGTACCGGAATAAAAACATCCTCCTGGCCCCGCACTCAGCAACAATAGTCAGAGAGCTCCCTCCAAGCCTCTGGAAGCCACTAAGAGTTCTCCACAAACCCATAGATTGTGCCCCCGTGGCGGTGGTCGGTCTTCTCCTCGAACGCGAGCCATCTCTTGTTGCTACATAAATCAAACCGACCGCCCAATCCAAGGAGAACATCGCACCTGTCCTTGAATGTCTCTAAAGATAAGCATGAGCCATGATCGCGGAAAAAGCA
The DNA here is from genome assembly GCA_033032865.1 of Dactylorhiza incarnata. NCBI lineage: Eukaryota > Viridiplantae > Streptophyta > Magnoliopsida > Asparagales > Orchidaceae > Dactylorhiza > Dactylorhiza incarnata. The sequence goes on from JAWHQI010000092.1 coordinate 2,150,049, forward strand.
TATGAGCCCCATGATCCTTATTATGCCCGCTGGAGTAAATTGGGTCACCGACACTCCACAATGACAGAAAATCTCCACAGCCTCCTCGGGCGAGGGAACTCAAAATCCTGCTTTAAAGCACCCCTCAGACACAATTATGAAACCAGAAGGAGGGAGTTGGGCCAGCTCTTCAGGCAGCGGAATCCTCACCTCGATGTCAGCGACGATATTAAAACACTTTCGCCACGCTTCAATCCGATCCACGTTCAAAGCCGAACGCAAACACATAGGCCTCACTTGGCCATTTCGCCTTAGTCCCTGCACATAATCAAGAGCAATATTAGTAATATATGTATATACTAGTTCCCGACATGGGGCTCCACCCCTACGGCCAAGCGCGATAGTACCCGGCCGACGACGGCGGGCTTTGCCCGCCTCCTACGCGATGTTGTCGGGCAGCCTTCCGCCGCATCCAGACGGGCTTCGCCTGCCTCAGCATGGGCTTGGCCCGTGCTCGATGCATTTGTGGGCTGCGCCGCAACATATACATATGAGTACTCAAAATGACCATAAAAAAATATACATCAATATTTCAATATTTATTTTATAAAAAAAAACTATATACTTAAAAAGATTTTTTTTTTTTCATATCTATTTCCCTCTCTTCTCTCTTTCTCTCTCTCCCACTCTCTCTCTCTCCCGGGTTGTTTTTTTAATATATTAAAGATGTTTGGGATAAAACATGTGAAAGATCCAACGGTAGAAAATGAAAGCACGGTAAGAGCATGGAGAATGCTATATTCCCTTATATAATAAAGATATATATATATAAGTGAAAGGAAAAAAATGAAAGACTTGCGTCTCACATGCACTGGCAAGATGGAGTAGCACTATCAACTGCAAAAAGTCCTGTGTTCAAGGTGGAGAACTTGCATGCACTTCCCGGAGTGCAGGTGCGCGCTTTCACGGGCGTTGCAGGCCTCCCATGGTGGAGCGGTCGCACAGAGCCGCACTCCCGAAAGTGCGGTAGTGCCTAGGGCGCGACAGCGCCATGCAGCATGTGCGCGGCAGTACCACGTAGCCCACATGTGGTAGCGTCGCACAACCCACGCGTAGCAATGTCATGCAGCCCACGCCCTATGCACGGATAGCACAACCAGTGCGCGGAAGTGCCGCGCAATGCCTGCGCGCAACAGTGTCGCGCGCTGCCCTGTGCGCGGTAGTGATGCGCGCCGTAGTGCCACACACTGCCCGCGCGCGGCAGTGCCGCATGACCAAGTTCACAGTTGTGCCCCGCATTTCCCGCGCGCGGCAGTGCCGCACATCCCATGCGTGGCAGCGCCGCGCCACATGCGCGGCAACACCGCACCCCGTGCACGGCAGCACCATGCCTTTTCTGATTTATAGTAAGCTCGGGAGCGCGCCCCTTGCGCGTGCTTTGTTGCGAGCGTGTTCTCACGTGGTTTCATCTTTTAAAGTTTAGCAAAATGCGAGAAAGTAAATGTTTTACTTCTTCTCCCATAACCATAGAATCCGCCCTCGTTCAAGCAGTGACGACTCCCTCTAGCAAGTGTTCAAAGAAATTTGTTATTTTGGCTAATTCCCTCTAGTGAAATTTATAGGGAGGTAGAAGGCTCCGACTATGGAAGTAGCGCAGGTAAAGACAAAAAAATCAAATATTTTCATTAGTGCCCAGATCTCATTAAAGAGGAATCAAATATCCTCCTTAATGCTTAAATATCATTAAGGAGGAATCAAATATCCCCATTAATGCCGAAATTTCATTAAGGAGTATCCATTATTCTCTGCTTTAAATGAAAGTATCACAATTAAAGGCTTTAATATTTTAATATTTGTATTTTTATTAGGTCATTGATTTCCCAAACGCTCCCAGGTGAGCTTTGGGGATCACGTCCGAGTAACCAACTGGTTAGCCTGATTGTGAGGTGGAAGTTTCCCACTGCAAAGTGCGAGGGCCGTTGCAGCGAGACAAACTCTCGCGGACTCATGACGAACGGTAGAAATCTTTGGACAATTGACCGTAAGTATTGGCCTCCGAAAACTAGGGGGCAATTGATGGGGTTCCCCTAAAAGGGCTCGAGTTGAGTCGGACCGAATGTTTCTCATCACAGCCTCGCCCGGACCCATAAGGTAGATCTAGCTCTGATGCACGGTCTAAATCCTACAACTAAGCAGCCTCGAGTTGTTGCTCCCGCCCGTTCCTGCTCCGCAGGAAGCGCTCTCGCTCCATAGAGCGCGCTTCCGCTCTCGCCTGCTTCGCAAGAGTGCTTCTGCTCTCCCCTGCTCTGCAGGAAGCGCTCTCGCGCTCCTGCTCCACGGTAGGTGCTCTCGCGCTCCCACTCGCTCCTGCTCCGTGGAAGGCGCTATCACGCTCCCGCTCGCTCTTGCTCCAAAGATAGAGCTCCCGCTTCGTAGTGTGCTTCCTCTCTCGCATGCTCTGCAAGATTGCTTCTGCTCGCTCCTGCTCCGCGGGAGGCGCTCTCTTGCTCCTGCTCGCTCCTACTCTGCAAAAAGTGCTCCCGCTACGCAGAAAGCGCTTCCACTCTTGCCTGTTCTGCATGAGTGCTTCTGCTCGCCCTTGTTCTGCGAAAGGTGCTCTCACACTCCCGCTCGCTCCTGCTCCACAGGAGGCGCTCTCTCTCGCTCCTGCTCCGCGGGAGGCGCTCTCGCGCTCCCGCTCACTCCCACACCGCAAAGTGCGCTTCTCCTATTGCCTGCTCCACAGGAGTGCATATGCTCTCCCTTGCTCCGCGGGAGGCGCTCTAGCGCTCATGCTCGCTCCCGCACTGTAAAGAGCATTTCTGCTCATGCCTGCTCTGCAAGAGTGCTTCCGCTCACCCCTGCACCACGGGAGGCACTCTCGCGCTCCCTCCCACTCCTGCTCTGCAGTAGGCGCTCTCGCGCTCCCGCTCCCTCCTGCTCCGCGGGAGGCGCTCTCGCACTCCTGCTCACTCCTGCTCTCTCCTGCTTCACTGAAGGCACTATCGCGCTCCCGCTCGCTCCTTCTCCGCAGAAAGCGCTCCCGCTCTCTTATGTTCTGTAAGAAGTGCTCTCGCTTATGCTTGTTCTGCGGAGCGCGCCACTATCATCCATCAACGGCGGCGATCGCCGGCCACCACCACCTCAGGAGGCTGTCGGGCTGCCCGAGCTACCCAATGTGACTGAGGGGCAAACTCATCATAATCTCAAAATTGACGATCCACGTGCCCCAAATCAAGGATTCTCATTCGCTCGTCCAAGAATCCCCAAGTTCTGCGCTAAAGAGGATCCACGAGCACGCTTACTGGGAATGACTCCTAAGTGCAAAAAAGACTTAGCAAAATCTTTGTAGCGAGCGGTGGCCAGTCACCCACAAAAACCAATCCTCTCTGTAACTCGCAAAATACTGGATCGTTCAGAATTGGTCCAGGCCTCGTGGTTTTTCCCTTTTGGGGTTTTCCAAGTAAAAATCCTGCTGTCTACTATTGGTTCTCACTTTTGACTATTTGCGCGTTTGACTCACTCTCGAGCTATGGCGGTTCAGCTCGACCGGTCTAAGAGAGTGTTGAACGACCCGCAACAATTTGAAATCATGAAACTTTGTCAGATACTATAATTCATCAATTTGCACCTCTTGTAATTTATTTGGAACATTTGGATGTTTGGAACTAGTACCACTTGTGTAAAATGACAGGTGTCGCACATTTAGAGAATTTTTAATTATGACCATTTTACTTAGAAAATTTATGATTATTTGATCACGCGCTATTTATGCCATGATAAACCTAGGACATTAATTTGAGATCATTTGGACATAGAATAGTGATCCTTACATCCTTGAGAACAAAACTAGTTCGTTTTGAATATTGGTCTGCAAATAGCAGAACTATTATGTAATGGGTAGACCATCAAGAACACCTAGGAATTTAATGAAATTTGGAACATGTCTGTAGGACATCATTTATATCAGCCCCTAGAAGTTGCATAATTTTTGGAGAACTTTTGTACTATAGTTTAGAAAATAATATAGATTCATGTCACACATCTAAATATAGATATAATTGGGGCATTTTCCACCTTAGGAAATTATGATGATAATTTATGATGATAATATTATCATGGTGCATCATTAGTATAAATTTGGGGACATGTAGATAAATATGTGAGGGTTTGCACCACATACCGCATATTGGAGGTCAAAAGGTTATGAATCGTTCAATAGAACGTTTGCTTGAGGGTAGATCTTGGAAGTGATCATAGGAGTTAACCCTCTTTGAATTAGTGACATTTGGAATGTCATTGACTTCTGGTTGATGTCCTAGGGCAAGTCACCAAATGGTGCTAAGTGTTAGTGTACATGGACAATAAGGGGAGTTCTTGTCTTAGTGTCCGATGAAAGATCGTCACTTCCTTACAAGTATCATAAGACATCATAGGTTAGTTTAAGAGTAACAATGAGAGTGGTTTTAGCAATACGTAGACACCAATAAAAGTAAATATCCTGTAAAAGGAAGGTTTGGGATGTTACCCCAACATACCTTATAGTACCGTTGCGAGCCTTTCACTGGATAGACCTCGGGAAGTCTAGGATTCACCTTACACCGTAACGATCAAGTAAACATAAATAAGAGTATTTAAGTAAGAGAACTTGATAAGGTAATCCTCGTCCCAAAATATGGGTTGGATTGGTACAAGGACTTGTTGGTCTTATGAGCTGGAGGCTCATGAAATTATGATATCAGGACGGGTTTGTCCCGCGAGCGGTAGGCTCGGTGTTAACTAAGGAGGACTAGATAGTCCAACGAGCTGGTGACTCAGGGGAAATATAATTAAGAGGTGTTACTGATGAGTCCTGATCATATACACTTTTATGGACTCATTTGGGCCGTTTTTCTAGTCATTTCACCGCACTTTAGCCCTGTTATAGTTCATATTGATCAATCCATGCTAGGTGCACATCTAGGCCCACTTTGGTGTGATTTTCGTGCTTATTATCATTAGTAGTATTCATGTGCTGTCAAGTGCCACTTTCAGTGGCTAGATTTGTGGTTGTGCCTGGAATAGGAGTCGTGCGAGTGTTCCCGGTGCAATTCTGCACAGGAACACTGCGCACGATCACCGGTTCTATTGCGCACGACCACTGGTCGTGCGCCACTGATCGTGTGCACTTGACCCTTTTTTATGAGTTCTTTTTGGTGCAGTGCGCACGACCATCAATGCCAGCGCGCACGACCACCGGTCGTGCGCCACTGCTCGTGCGCATTGACCATTAAATTTCTGAGTTCTGTTTCATCTATTGCGCACGACCACTGACGCTAGTGCGCACGACCACCGGTCGTGCGCCACTGGTCGTGCGAACATTTTATTTTATAATTTCTGTCTTTGCAGGTTCCGTCCAGGCAGAGCGCACGATCACAGGATTCTAGTGCGCACGACCACTGGTCGTGCGCCACTGACCGTGCGCACTGTTTAATTCCAGCGCCTATAAATTCCCTGCTCGCGATTTTAGGTCATCATCCCGATTTTCAGCGCCGTTTTCCGCCCGGTTCCGCCCGATTTCGCCCCTCCACCGTCGCCCACCATATGGAGGTGCTCCGGGCTTGCTCTTCACGCCAATCTTGAGCCGGAGTTTCCTCTCGGCCTCCTCCTTCATCCAAGAGCTCCAAAGGAAGACCTAGCCGCCATTACCGTCAAGCAAGAGGAAGTTTGCAACCTCTACCGGATCGTGACACGAAGAAGACGGGTCTATTGGAGAGTCGTGACAGCTCTCTCTACCCCGGACGTAGTTGTGGAACGAGCTTGGACGCGGATTGACAACCCGGCGATTCCAACCGTGAATCTTCAACGAGCCTTCGGATTCGGTCGATTCCTTGCCTTGTTCTCCTTTTATTGATTGTTGTAATAGTTAGATCTTTTGTATTTTGATGAAGAACACTATAAACCTTGCTATTTAAAGTTATTTCATGTCTATGTGAAATACCCTTTTTGTTTATTTGTGTGCTTGAGGTGCGCCCCATTCCATTTTCCATCCCACCACCGTGTCCGGTGCCGCACTAGCAATTGCTAGTGGCGTGCTTATCGAAGAGGTGCTTGCGACCCTCATTCCGCTAGCCCACTCGCCCATCCGCCTACCGAAGCGTGGCATCGCGGCCCGTATTCCATCCCGCCTAACGAAGCAGCGCGCTCAAGGCCTGCATAGTTCGATCCGTTTGCCTACTCGTCCATCCGCCCTTTCGACGCAGCGCGCTCAAGGCCTGCCTAGTCTCCATCCCGCCAAGCGAAGCTTTGCATAGCGGCATTGCATAGGAGTAGTTGTTAGCTTTTATTTTGTTTTTCCAAAAGCCAACCCAACTCCTCCGCATTCCATCCACGTTAAGGACTTCAATCTCAAGTCCTTCCTCGAAACCTAACTCCACCTTACTGTGTTCCTCAAGAGACCGACACTCGGGGATTTTCCCCATTATTATTACTTGCGCGACCGGTGCACTTGCCGAAATTATCGCATCAAGTTTTTGGCGCTGTTGCCGGGGAACACAGTCGTGTGAGTTTTCTGGAGAGGGAGAACCTGAGAGAGAAGCCCTTCCATTTGTAAATTGCATTTCTTTGTCTTATTTCTTTTTATTCCTTTTTCCTGTTTTAATTAGGTTGCTTTAGTAATTATTGTTAGGTGTAGTATTTTGCACAATAGCATCTTTATTTTGAATCGTTTTATCTTCGCACTATGTGGGCACATCTCAATTTCCGTTGCCGTTGGTGTGGAGCTACCTCCCACTCTAGTGATGAATGCCCTACGGAGAATAGTAGGCATAATTCTTATAGCCCAGCATATGGAGCACCGACTTCGTCTGGTACTCCATATGGTGCGCGTAAGTCTTATGGCTATTCTGCTGAGCCTTTACCGTCGTACTTCTTCTCGGCTCCAGCTCCCACTGTGCCAAAGAAGCCCTCAAGGCAATGCCAGTTTTGTCAGAGCACAGATCACGCCCTGAAGGATTGTGCTGCTTTTCGTCACCAATTGGATGAGGATGACGAGCCGGATATCCGGATCGTCCCAACTCCTAACTCTGGCAGCACACCTTCAACATCCGGTTATGTGTCTTTATCACCTTCACATCTTGAAGGGTATGACATGGACACGATCACTGGATGTGTGGCTGATCTGGGCACCGACATTGCTGAGCCTATTCTCCCGGTGCATCCACCACCCCTAGTGGATTCGATTCTTTGTGAGGAATCAATCGGTGCTCGACTTTTATCCGAGCACTATTCCTCTCCCTTTTGTGCATACTATATTCGTCTCCGACGACATTGTTGATGATGTGTCGCAGGATGAGGTGGTTGATCTTAGTTTTGTGCCTACTCCTATGGAGGAGGACAACCTTCTAGGTGAAGAGGACTTTTCCTCAGCACCGGTGGAGGAAGTCCAAATCCTAAGCTTGGCTACCGTTGATCCCGCCGAATCTTGTAGCATTGATGACAATGCAAACATTTTTTTACTTCCCCAACCTGATGGGAGTGAGACCGGGACCACTCCCCCGATTTTAGATTATTTATGTTCTTCGTCTTCTTTATTTCTTGATCCCCTTCCTTCATCTGAGTCTGTGCAGGTTGAATCTTCACAGGTACTTCAGGAGGACTTGGAGCTTTTTGCTCAAGTCAATGATGAGAGCATCCTCTCATGTGAGGAGGTTTATTCTCCCTCCGTAGAGGAAGCTCCACTCATTGCCTTCGCCTCCTGCTGCCTCCCTGTTGATGACTCCTTGCTAGGCAAGGATAGTTTTGGTGAGATGAGTGAGGACCAGGCCTCCTCCTCTTCTTACTTTCTTTTCCCTCTACCTGTGATGGGCAGGTTTTATCTATATTCGGGTAGAGGCGTGACTGTTCTTTCTCCGTATAGGTACCCGCTACCGACACGGATATTAGGCCAGTTACCTGTCCACTTCTCCTTCCATAGGCCCATTAGCTAGAACTCTTAAAGTTGAATAAGTCGTGCTGGGATGACAATAACCCCAGTAGTTATCTTTCTTTTCTGCATTTTTATTTCATCTAATCATGTTTAGTTAGTAATATTTCTTTTCAGTTTTCTATTTTCTTTTGTTTTTGCGGAGCTGACCCCTGCAGGTATCTTTTCTGGATGGCGGATGCTGCAGCTTCATTTTAGCTTACACGCCAATCTTCTGGTGTGCTCATTTCTGAGCACTGGGTACTCTCTTTCCCTAGCCTTTCCTGATTTTCATGTCATATATTCTGTGGATTGTTTAGTTTAAGTCTGGGGGAGAGTAGTTTTGTTTACCCGCTCACGTGCACTATTGCACTGCATACTAGAAGATTTCATTTAAAATATTTTGTTTATTTTCATTGCACACCACATCACCCACTTGAGCGCGTACTCATCTGTTTGCTTGCTCTGTTGTGAATTTAATTCTTCTGCTTATTTGGGAAAGTCTAGGTGATGGCTTAGGACTATGTAGCAGAGTAAAATGTTGACTCTAGTAGTGCTGCTAGTCGAGTGCTCGGTTGCATAGAAATTTGTGTAGAGTAGACTTCTCTTTATACTTATGGTTTTATATTTTTCTTATTAGTGTAAATGTTGTTTACTTTACTCAAATGGTGAATTCGGTGAAATCAAACGATAGCATAGGGATGTGTGTAAACAATCGCTAGATTCGTATTGCTCGAGTCGGGAGAAAGGAGAATCTTTCTCGGTGGCTAGAACTTGCCCCAAGCGATTCTTGAAGCATGGGTATACGGTTAGTCAATTGAGTGAATGTGATATAGGCCATCATTTTGGCCCGGTTGAGCCTTTGTGCCTATCCCTACCGCTATATCCTCGCTAGCCTAGTTGTGCCTACCCGTCCTTTGATTCAGCCCCACTTTTATTTCACCAAAGCCCAAATGCCAATCCTAGTCGCACACCCAAATCTGAGCTTCTGCTGTTTATTACTTTCATGAGTTGGGTTGTTGATTTGGTGATATGTTTGTGATGATGTGGATGTGTTTTATTGATTAGATGCTGAAAATGATAAGAAAAGAAAAGAAGAAATTGAGAGAAAGAAAAGAAGTGAAAAGAAGAAAAAAAAAGAAGAAGATATGAGCTTTAATGAAAAATCTGTGTATAAATGTATGTTTGGGAGTAGGCGGTGCACACACCCATGTAGTAAAATCCAAGTCTGGGGGTGTGATGTACCCGCGTGTTTGTGTGGTGAATGAGGAGAGTTTCTGCATTAGCTCATTTGGGTTTAGTGTTTGAGCCATCGTCTTTATCATTGTATACCTCACCTAAACCCAAGCCCCATTTAAAACCTAAAGTCCTATTGATTCACGCATTTGAGTCAAACCAGTGCCGTGGAGAGAATGTGACCGGGCAAGCCTATGGTCATCGACACTGATGGATTTCAGTGGAGTTTTTCCCGCATCCCGATCTTGAGCAATGCTCGTCTCAGCGCTTAGTTTATTTTCTCCGTATGCATGACCGAATGATTCACAGTTGTTCACCAATTGAGTAGTTGCAATATGCTTTTACTCTTTTAGAAATATATAGACTATTTGTATAACTAGAAATCTTTTCTACTATGTTTCTTATGCTCGTGAGCATGCGACTTCGCATGGTACTCTGTATTGTAATCTTAAGCCATCTACTTTTCTTTCCCCGTTCGCTTGGAATTGGTTTGCTCGGGACGCGCAAACAGTTAAGTCTGGGGGTGTGATGAGTCCTGATCATATACACTTTTATGGACTCATTTGGGCTGTTTTTCTAGTCATTTCACCGCACTTTAGCCCTGTTATAGTTCATATTGATCAATCCATGCTAGGTGCACATCTAGGCCCACTTTGGTGTGATTTTCGTGCTTATTATCATTAGTAGTATTCATGTGCTGTCAAGTGCCACTTTCAGTGGCTAGATTTGTGGTTGTGCCTGGAATAGGAGTCGTGCGAGTGTTCCCGGTGCAATTCTGCACAGGAACACTGCGCACGATCACCGGTTCTATTGCGCACGACCACTGGTCGTGCGCCACTGATCGTGTGCACTTGACCCTTTTTTATGAGTTCTGTTTGGTGCAGTGCGCACGACCATCAATGCCAGCGCGCACGACCACCGGTCGTGCGCCACTGCTCGTGCGCATTGACCATTAAATTTCTGAGTTCTGTTTCATCTATTGCGCACGACCACTGACGCTAGTGCGCACGACCACCGGTCGTGCGCCACTGGTCGTGCGAACATTTTATTTTATAATTTCTGTCTTTGCAGGTTCCGTCCAGGCAGAGCGCACGATCACAGGATTCTAGTGCGCACGACCACTGGTCGTGCGCCACTGACCGTGCGCACTGTTTAATTCCAGCGCCTATAAATTCCCTGCTCGCGATTTTAGGTCATCATCCCGATTTTCAGCGCCGTTTTCCGCCCGGTTCCGCCCGATTTCGCCCCTCCACCGTCGCCCACCATATGGAGGTGCTCCGGGCTTGCTCTTCACGCCAATCTTGAGCCGGAGTTTCCTCTCGGCCTCCTCCTTCATCCAAGAGCTCCAAAGGAAGACCTAGCCGCCATTACCGTCAAGCAAGAGGAAGTTTGCAACCTCTACCGGATCGTGACACGAAGAAGACGGGTCTATTGGAGAGTCGTGACAGCTCTCTCTACCCCGGACGTAGTTGTGGACCGAGCTTGGACGCGGATTGACAACCCGGCGATTCCAACCGTGAATCTTCAACGAGCCTTCGGATTCGGTCGATTCCTTGCCTTGTTCTCCTTTTATTGATTGTTGTAATAGTTAGATCTTTTGTATTTTGATGAAGAACACTATAAACCTTGCTATTTAAAGTTATTTCATGTCTATGTGAAATACCCTTTTTGTTTATTTGTGTGCTTGAGGTGCGCCCCATTCCATTTTCCATCCCACCACCGTGTCCGGTGCCGCACTAGCAATTGCTAGTGGCGTGCTTATCGAAGAGGTGCTTGCGACCCTCATTCCGCTAGCCCACTCGCCCATCCGCCTACCGAAGCGTGGCATCGCGGCCCGTATTCCATCCCGCCTAACGAAGCAGCGCGCTCAAGGCCTGCATAGTTCGATCTGTTTGCCTACTCGTCCATCCGCCCTTTCGACGCAGCGCGCTCAAGGCCTGCCTAGTCTCCATCCCGCCAAGCGAAGCTTTGCATAGCGGCATTGCATAGGAGTAGTTGTTAGCTTTTATTTTGTTTTTCCAAAAGCCAACCCAACTCCTCCGCATTCCATCCACGTTAAGGACTTCAATCTCAAGTCCTTCCTCGAAACCTAACTCCACCTTACTGTGTTCCTCAAGAGACCGACACTCGGGGATTTTCCCCATTATTATTACTTGCGCGACCGGTGCACTTGCCGAAATTATCGCATCAGTTACTTACCAGATAGTATGCGGATACTGTAACATCCCTAATTCTACTAGACCCCATGAAAGTGTTAGGGCATAACATGTGGTGAGAATGGGGAGTAGGGACAAGAAGATGACCTTAGGGCCCATTAAGTTAAGGTGAACTTAGTGCTTACAAGTGAGCATAAGGCAACTTAAGTCAAATTAGACAAATTGAACTCAAAAGTACTAATTGACCTCACCACTATGTTTCTAACCCTAATGTAAACTCACTTAACCAAAAGCCCCATCAATTGGCCAACCAAATAGGCCAAATTGACCAAAGTCAAACTTAAGTCAACATAGCCCTATGAAACACAATTAGACTCATTTGACCTCTAATACATCAAATAGACTTCACCTAGGTCCTCATAATCACTAAGGAAGGTCATTAAGTCAATAATCACCAATTGGTCCTACTCAATTTCAAAGAATTGACCAAAGTCAACTCTTGGTCAACAAAACCCAAATCAACCCAATCAAGAATCAATTGTCCTTCAATTGGTCAAATTGACCTCACTCCTAACCTTCTAACCCCATTAAAGACCCATTGGACCAAAAATCCCCACCAAGTGGTCAACCAATCCAACCAACTTGACCAATGTCAAACTTAGGCTAATTTGGGTCAAACTCAAACCATCTTTCTGGAGCACTTTACTTGGGAGGAGTTCAATGCCATCTTTCTGGACTTTAATTATGACAGTTATAGACAGGGATGAGTTAGAGGAGAGGTTCTTAAACCTCAGACAGGGGAGCTGGTCCCTGATAGAGTACCAGAGGGAGTTCTCCCACCTGGGTAGATTTACGGGGATACACACCCTGGATAACAGAGGTTATGCCAAGAGGTTCTACCGGGGACTTAGAGACCCATTGAGGCAGGCACTACTGTTCGTGGTTGATGGCAGTTTGGCCAAGATCATAGAAACAATGAAGAAGCTGGAGGCAGATCATCTGATGGTGTAGAGTAGGGGAAGAGACTAGTGGATGTGACGCACTTTGAGAGAGCAGCAGGGGACTGCAGGGGGTAGGATTATGAGACATAGGAGAGTCGGAGGACATCCTTTTCCTAATTTCAGGCCAGAACCACAACCTCCTGCAGTGCTAGTCCCTCAACCAATGCAGATTCAGGAGCCACCGAGATACGATGATAAATGATTCCACCTAGTAGTATGCTTCGGATGCCACCAGCTAGGTCATATCAGAGCCAATTGCCCCCATCTATTCTGTCCACCTCCTCATCCTCCTCCACTAGCCCCTCGAGCACCAGCACATCAGGGTTGAGGCTGAGGATGAGGTCGGGGTTGGAGACATCACGGTAGAGGCCAAAGGCTGAAGCAGGTGTATGCTCTGGATTTAGCTCAGGAGAGAAACCCAGAGGAGGTCATCACAGGTACTTTAATGCTTTCTTTATAATTACATAGTACCTTGCGAAAACATCAACTTTATTGAGACTTATAACCCGAACAACAAAAACAACCCCAGGCATAGTGTTTGTCAACGACAAACCTGCATACACCTTATTTGACACGGGTGCTTCACACTCATTCGTCTCGGAGGAGTTCGTAGATGATCTAGACCGTGTTCAACATTTCGAAGGCATCCACAGGAAGGTGCGACTCCCGGACAGTTCAAAGATAGTGTCGTGTGCCAAGTGAAATATAGAGGTGGAGATTGGAGGAAAGTCATTTGAGTTACCGACGACACTTCTGAAGATGCCAGATTTCGATTTGATCCTGGGCATGAATTGGCTACACTGGAACCATGCCAGGATCACCTGCCTGAGAAAGAAGATCATACTGAGGAATGAGGACTCTGAGATGGTGATTGAAGGTATTATACCCATCTCCCATCTTTTATTATCATCTTTTCAGGCTGTCAAATCCCTTCATAAGGGGGGCAAAGTATACCTGGTCTGCTTTGGGATGGTGGAGACGGAGGCCTCCATTGTCAGTATCTTGGTGGTTCCGGACTTTTTCGATGTATTTCCAGAAAAGTTGCCTGGACTACCCCCACGACGAGACGTGGACTTTCAGATTCAGCTGGTACCTGGAGCCAGACCCGTGTCTCAGGCACCATATAGGATGGCACCCAAGGAGCTGGTTGAATTCCGCACATAGCTCGAGGAGCTAGTGGAGTCAGGATTCATTAGGACGAGTTCCTCACTGCGGCGAGCCCCAGTGCTATTTGTAAAGAAGGATGGGTCGCTTTGACTCTTCATTGACTACCGGGAGCTGAACCGGCTGATAGTACAGAATACTTATCCGCTACCGAGGATCGATGAGTTGTTTGACCAGCTTCAGGGTGCCCACTAGTTCTCCATGCTCGACCTGAGATCAGGGTATCACTAGCTGAGGATCCCGGAGGAGGAAATATGAGTTCACAGTGATGCCTTTCAGTCTCACGAATGCTCCCTCCGCATTCATGATTCTGATGAACTGTGTATTCGAAGCCTACAAAGACATCTTCATCATAGCCTTCATCGATGATATCTTGATCTACTTTAGGACCAGAGAGGACCATACCCAGCACTTGACACTGGTGTTGGGCAAGCTGAGGGAGCATCAGATTTACGCCAAGTTCTCGAAGTGCCAGTTCTGGCTGCAGGAGGTAGCATTCTTGGGGCACACTATCAGCGGGTCCGGGTTGGCAGTAGACCCGACCAAGGTGCAAGCAGTTAGGGAGTGCCCGTAGCTAAACTCGGCATCAAATGTCTATAGCTTCCTCGGATTAGTAGGCTATTACCACAAATTTGTGCAGGGATTCTCGAAGGTAGCTCTCGCTCTTAAATCTTTGATGAAGAAGGATGCCATATTTACCCGGACAGCGCAGTGCGAGGTAGCATTCCAGGAGCTGAATTACACGCTCACCTTTGCCCAAATCCTTGCCCTTCCATCTGGGAAGGAAAGATTCTAGATCTACACTGACGCATCTTACCAGGGGATGGGTGTAGTATTGATGCAGCATAGTCACGTCATAGCATATGCATCAAGGCAATTGAAGAAGCATGAGCAGAACTACCCAGTACATGATTTAGAGCTCGGGGCTGTGATCCTCGATTTGAATATTTGGTGGCATTGTCTTTATGGGTTTCATTGTGAGATCTTCTCAGATCACAAGAACCTCAAGTATATAGATACCCAGAAGGACCTGAACCTACGACAGTGGAGGTGGTTAGAGTTCTTATGCGATTATGACTATACCATGCAATCACCCGGGGAAGGCGAACACGGTGGTAGATGCCTTGAGCAGGACAGCTGATACCTCTAGATCGGAGCCCCGATTGATGGCTATGGAGCCGGTAAGGATGCTAGAGGACATGGAGATCGCATTAGAGTCCATGGCCGAGCCCGAGGTCTTTGAGGAGTACCTAGCCTCCTTGAGCATTACCTGTGACATTTGAGAGCGTATCAGGACGCAGCAGAGACAAGATGCTGCACTGGATCCAATATTCAGAGCCTTAGAAGGGTTTAATTCAACCGATTACTCGTTAAGGGATGACCTCATTCATTTTTGGAGCCGTATCTATATACCCGCGGGAGGTGGGATCCGGGAGGACATACTCAGGAAGGCACATTATGCTCGGTACTCAGTGCACCCCGGGATCACCAAGATGATGACAAACCTGCGGAAGGCTATGTACTGGCCCAAGATAAAGAGGGAGGTCATATCTTGGGTGACACATTATGAGACCTGCCAGCAGGTGAAGGCTGAGTGCAAGAGACCTGGAGGTTTACTACAACAGTTGCCAGTCTCAGAGTGGAAGTTTGAGGACATAGCCATGGGCTTTATGCATGGGCTACCTTAATCCCATTATGAGAACGATTCCATCTGGGTCATAATGGACAGATTGACTAAGGTGGCCAGATTCATTCCAATCTGGAAGGATGCTCCAATTGTTGTGTTAGTGAGATTATTTGTGGAGCAGTTCATCAGGTACCACGACGTGCCCAGGATGATTGCTTCGGATAGAGATGGTCCCTTCACTTCGAGGGAGTGGAGGGCGGTGCAGACATACTTAGGGTCTCAGTTTACCTTCAGCACCGTCTTCCATCCAGAGATCGACGGCCAGACAGAGCGCACCAACATGACGATGGAGGACTTGCTGTGTTTGTGTATTCTAGATACTAGGAAACCCTGGCAGAGGTTGTTACCAATAATAGATTTTTACTATAACAACAACCACCAGGAGAGCATTGGGATGACACCATATGAGGCCCATTACGGGAGGAAGTGTTGGACGCCGCTGTCTTGGGTCCAGGTCGAGGATCTAAGGGCACTTGGATCAGAGTATATACATGATATTGATGCACTAGTATGGATGATCCGTGACCAGATGCTGGAGGCTCAGAGGCGGTAGGCCAAGTATTATGATGTGAGGCATCAGAAGGTGGTAATACAGGTAGGAGATAGGGTTTTCTTGAAGATACGACCGATGCATGGTGTCTTGCGAGTACGAGAATAGAAGAAGCTTAGCCCTCGATATATGGGGCCTTATACGATCCTAGAATGGATAAGCCCCATGGCTTATAGGCTTGAGCTGCCATAGGAGTTGGTGAACCTGCGCGACGTCTTCCATGTCTCCTCACTTTGGAGAGCCTTACTTCAACCAGAGCAGCATGTTGCGTCTACAACAGGCTTGATAGAATCTGACAGATCAGTCCATTTGGAGCTCATCTGTATTGTTGACACAGCCGTCCGAGTACTGCGAATGATGAAAGTCCCCTTCGTCAAGGCTTTGTAGTCCATTCATGGATGAGAAGAGCACACATGGGAACCAAGGGACCTTATGCAGCAATAATATCCGGGAATTTTCACCTCAGGTACATTAAAAACACTTCTAAGATTCCTTATTCTCACTTTTCATAGAATTCCGTAGACCCAAGCTTAAATTTTGAGGACAAAATTATTTTTTTGTTTATTGGGATTTGAAACATCCCTAATTCTACCAGAGACCATGAAAGTGTTAGGGCATTGAAATGTCTAGTTTCCAACCTAAATCACCTAGAGGGGGGTGAATAGGTGATAACTGCGTCTTTTGCGGAATTAAAAACTTGATGAAATAGAACACACAGAAAGCAAATCACAAACACAAATAACACGAGGAATTTATAGTTGTTCCCCGTTCTTGGGTACTCCACTTGTTGGCCTCGCCAATCTATCACCACAGCTAGACTTGACTACTTCACTATAACTCAGATCAAGAATGATCCTACAATCTCGGAGTCAACACTCCTACAACTCGGAGACAAATCTCCTACAACTCAGAGAATAGCTCTCTTACAACTCAGAGAATACCTCTCTTACAACTCAGAGAATACCTCTCTTATAACTCGGAGAATACTTCTCTTACAACTCAGAGAAAGCCTTCTCCTACAATCAATGTAATTAAGGTTTGATACAAACTTATCAACACAATACCAGATATGAAATCCACAAGTATCTTCTTCCTTCTTGAATGACTTTGACTAGTTGATGATGAGGAAGATCAATAAAAACTCAGATCTGACTTTCTTCAATTCGAACTTAGCAGAGGAGGGAGCAGTGATCGATCAAACTTTTTCTTCCACTGGAAACGATTGATTCAGAGAGATGGATCGATCTCCAACATGGGCGATAGGAGGCGGCACTTTCTCATTCTTCTTGGAACGAATAGAGAATTAGGGTTAAGATCAGAATGAATGATTGAATAATATGGAATAACCCAAAAGAGATCCTTAAATAGTCTTAGGCTTAACGACATCAATTAAGGTAAGATTAACCTTAAACGAAATCAAATGAGCCGTCACAACAGACAGAAGGAATAAATGTCCCGTCAAAAAGGATTTAAAAATGATTTAAGGAATGGAATAGATTTCTCGAGAACTTAATGGACTTCTCGAGAAATAGGTAGGCTTCCGAGAAAACAGACTTGGAAAACATAACTGGCAAACCAGGAGGAACTTTCCGAGAGAGAATTAATTTCTGGAGAACTAAGTTGATTTCTTGAGAAATAGATAGGCTCCCGAGAAACCTTTCGAAGCTAGAAATAAAGGAAAGAAAAGAATTTCTCGAGAAATGAAATCGAGAAACAAAATAGCGCAGAGACAAATTGTCGGCCAAGGAAAATTTGTCGAACTGAGCTCGAAGAAATCACTTCAAAACGCTAAGCGACGATCGACGAACGGCGATCAACGAAACAACTTCAAACTTCAGAATAACAGCGATCGACGAAGCTTCTTCACTTCGTCGAACGGTGATCGACGATCGACGAAATCACTTTAACTTCATCAAAGCATAGAACGACGAAACTTCTTCACTTCGTCGAACGGTGATCGACGATCGATGAAATCACTTTAACTTCAGCAAAGCAGAGAACGACGAAACTTCTTCACTTCGTCGAATGGTGATCGACGATCGACGAAATCACTTTAACTTCAGCAAAGCAGAGAATGACGAAACTTCTTCACTTCGTCGAACGGTGATCGACGATCGACGAAATCACTTTAACTTCAGCAAAACAGCGGTCGACGAAAATACTTCAGTTCGTCGAATGGAGCTCGATGAAAGCTGAACTCAGAACTTTGGTAAAACTTTCCATCGAACGGCGCTCGACGAAAACACTTCAGTTCGTCGAACGGAGCTCGACGATCTCATCAAATTTCGTCGAATGAAAAAATACTAGGGAAAAAATTATTTCTCTTCTCTTGGACAACAACTGCACCTCCAAACCATGGGCTTCAATAATCTTGAAAATGAAGTGTATCCCAATAGATAGATCACACATGAGTCAACACTATGTTCCACACAATGAAGGATTACATTGTATGAAACTGTGCTTATTGACCCACTGTGACCTGACATTGGTCTACACTTAGCAATGTGTACCTGCAAGAATAATACTAGAAAGACATCAAATACACTAGCAATTCAATCTTGGTTCAAGGATGACTTCCTACAAATCAAGGTTATTGTGGATACAATACCCAACAGACATAACATGTGGTGAGAATGGGGAGTGGGGACAAGAAGATGACCTTATGGCCCATTAAGTTTAGGGTCAAATTAGCCAAATTGAACTCCTAAGTACTAATTGACCTCACCACTATTGTACTAACCCTAATGGAGACTCACTTGACCAAAAACCCCATGAATTGGTCAACCAAATAGGCCAAATTGACCAAAGTCAAACTTAGGTCAACATAGCCCTATTCAACAAAATTAGACTCAATTGACCTCCAATACCTAAATTGGACCAAACCTAGGTCCTCCTAATCACTAAGGAAGGTCATTAGGTCAATAATAACTAATTGATCCTACTCAATTTCAAAGAATTGACTAAAGTCAACTCTTGGTCAACATAACCCAAATCAACCCAATCAAGAATCAATTGACCTTCAATTGGTCAAATTGACCTAACCCCTAACCTTCTAACCCCATTAAGGACCCATTGGACCCAAAAGACCCACCAAGTGGTCAACCAATCCACCTAATTTGACCAAAGTCAAACTTAGGCTAATTTGGGTCAAACTCACACCATATAGTCCCCATCAGGGGATGGCAGCCACACAACAACAAAGGGGATGGAAAAATAGCCATGGTCGATACCCATACCTCCCATTCTCCCTCATTGAGAAGAGAGCATTTGGTGGAGAGTTGACGGATCGGGCAAACTTGCCGGAGGAGAAGAAAACCATGGCCAGCCGTCGGAACACCCATCGCTGAGCTCCAATCGAGGTCCATTTATCCTCCTCTCCATCTATGCTAGCTTTGTAGCTCCTTAGGCAGAGAAATCATGCTAAATTGAGCCGCGATCCATGTGAGCAAGGTGATAATTTTTGAGCATTTTTACCCCGCTCGGGTTCGCCGGAGAGGCGATCTCCGGCCGGCATCTTGCCGCCAAACGATAGCCCCCACCTCAACGAAGTGGTGGTGGTGGCCGGCTGTGGTGGTAGCCGAATGGCCGTGAATTTGGCTTGGAAAATAACCCAGGATAGGACAATCATGTCCCTTGGCTGGAGGCAGGAGACATAATCAGGGCCGTTGATTTCCGTGGCTGATGGCTATATGTAGGCCAGATGTATTAAATTGAATTATTTGTCACACTTTATACAAATGATTAATCCCAATAATTAGACCACTTAGAGACCTTTTTAGGCATATGTGCCTGAGACAACTTTTGTCTCCCTTGAGGTCTACTGTCCATAGGCCTTTGAATCACCGGATTTGGTGGCCTGCAACTCCTTATAGGGCATTCACCTGAGGTGTGTTCTAAAGGAGGACAATCACTAATTTGTAGATTTAATTCTCATAGATGCTTGTATAGACATAATGCTTTGGACATAAGAGTATATACCATAGACACACCCCCTGCCCAAAAATCGGAATTTTTGGGCATCATTTTTCTAAGGTTTTGTAAGAAATATGATTTTTCATATTATTGAAATAAATGTGGCTAGATAAATTCAAAATGAACCAAATCTTGGGTGACATATTTTTTAGGTCATAAGTAGGCAGATGTAAAAATTTGAGGTCATATGGACCTCTGTAGAATACTATATTCCACATACATGTGAATGAAATGTATGGGAAGGTGGTGTGCATATCGCACTTTTGGTATTTTGTGAATTTGTCACAATTGGCTTGTTGTATGCTCATGAAGTTTGGGCAATAGACATACTATGATGAAGAGTATCATCCCTAGAAAAGTTAGGATTTTTGGAATGAAAAATCCTAGGTATTTAATTAATTATATTAATGTCACATAGGTGAATTAATCAAATGAAAGTGACCAAGTGACTTAAGGAAAATTCTGATATTCTGACACATGATGATTTAGGGTAATATATACCTCTGGAGATTTTATTAGGATTTTTGGAGTTGATATTCCTAGTTATTTGATCATAATTGATTATGTTACCAAAATATATAAATGAAATAAACATAACCTAATGCCTTACAAAAATCCAATTTTCCGTCACATGGTACTTTATGTTAAAATGTATCTATGGAAAGTTTAGTTGGATTTTTGGAAGTTATACACACTATAAATTATCAAAAATGTTTTTTGTCACACTTATGTTTTATTGCAATTTTCATGGTTAATATTACTTCGAAAATTCTGCAAGTTTGGCTAGACCATGTTTAGACCATTATAGACCTATGGTAAATTTTCCAGAATTTTTGAATGAATTATCTTGGTACTTACTGTGTAATGTGACAAATTGACCTGAATATTTAAGTATTGAAATAATGGTCATAAATATTATGGAAAACTAGGGAACTCTGTCAATCATGATACTTCACCACTATATACCACTGTTAAAATATTTGGAGCACTTTGACTTCTGAATTTGGTCTTGAATTTAAAGAATTTTTATTCATGACCAAATTAATTAGGAATATTATGAATTTCTGACCACCTATTAATTTGGTCATGATGAACCTAAGGTAGGAATTTTAGGATATTTTGCCAATATATAGTGATGTCACATCATAGAGATCAATACTAGTTCAATTCTAGTGCTGGTCTGAAAATATCAAAAATTTGATGTGATGATTAGACTAACCAGAACACATAAGAATTGAATGAAATCTGGAACACATAGGTAGGGTAACCACTATATTAGTCCCTATATGTTTTGTTGGAGAACATTTGTCCTATAGTTGAATTGTAAATTAGAATCATATCGTGCGGTGAGTAACTGAAACCATTTGGGGTGTTTCCATCTTAGGTAATTATGGCTATATTTATGATGATAACATGATCATGGTGCATCTTTAAGATAAGTGTTGGACTTATAAATAAATACATAAGGGTTTGCACCATGCACCGCTTATAGGTCGCCACTTTCTCTACAAGAATTCTAAGCCACCTTAAGACAGTTTAAGAGCAACCATGAAAATGACCTTGGCAATGGGTAGTTACCAATAAAAGTAAATATTCTGAGAAAGGAAGGTTTGGGATGTCACCCCAGAATACCTTCTAGTACCGCTGCGAGCCCTTCGCCGGGTAGACTTCGGGAAGTCCAGGATTCACCTTAGTTCGCTATGATCAACTAAATAATAGTGAAGAGTAACTTTAAATAGGAGAATTCTAGAAAGGTAAACCTCATCCCAATGTATGGGATGGAATGGTTTAGAAGTTGTTGGTACTGCGAGCTGGAGGCTTGGACGATGAGATAAACCTTACGTGTGCATAAGCTAGTAGTGGGTCTTCAACACTAGTCTAGTTGTCACACCGATGGAAGTACGTTGACTCTGGTGGGGTGTTGTGAGTTAGAGTGCCAGTAGGTTACTTTACTGCGGTCTAGAGGACAATCCCTAATAACCCACACCCAACCATACAAGACTGGAGGGTTGCCAGCAAGAGTACGCAAGAGCTCATGGAAGTGCACCTAAGACGTGTACAACAATGTGCGTAAGGTCTAGGTCTAGTTGTGTGTATACCCACCTAGGAGTGGAGTGACTGATCCACTATTTTCGTCGCCACGACGGAAGTACCTGAGAGGCTTTCTACCTCTGAAAAGTGGGAACAAAAGTCCTATGCATGCAGAGTCGTGCGGGTGAGTTGCACTGTATAAACATAACATAGCACGTCATATTATTCATACAGACAATAGACATATACACTGGCAGACCCTTATCATATAAATTAGTATGGGCTCTTTTATATGATAAGTTATAATTCCGAAAATCATAACTTATAAGTTTGTATGGGAATTCATATAAGTTAATGCACTCTAGATGATAATATAGTGGTTTACTTATTACCTCTAATTGCGTCGCACTTACTTATTTATTGCATACTTATTATCTACTACTGTTGTACATACTGCTCACTTGTTCATATATATTGCTAGCATAATTCATGCCACCTGCTCTTGTTTTGCCCCTTGATGTCCTTGTTGGATCTACTGGCGCCCTTAGAGGGGGGGGGGGGGGGGGGAGGGGTGTATAAGGGTTTCAATCAATTATTGGAGATTTAAATAATTTGTTGTAGGATTGCTCTTCTAGGAGCTAGCGCTTGGCGATAACCCTACCGCGTGACGTTAGCTCTGGAAACAGCAGAGTAAATGCAAAATTATATTTTGGGACTGGATCACATTGAATAATGAAACATTATTTATACAAATACACTTAGATTTCCATGAAGTCGGAGATTGGAGGCGATGAATATTAAAACCTTGGGTTTTCTATACCGACCCTAATCCAAGGACCAGTTGGCTCTCTTCCTTTCCTCCCCGAAAAAGTCTTCGAGCCGCTCCTCACCTCCTCCCAGGAAGGATCTTAGAGCCCGCTAGATCTCCCAGATCTAGACGCCCAACCAGGGCAATTTCCTACAGAATCCTCCTCAGATTTCGACGACCTCCCTGGTCGATTTCCATGGATTCCAAACCAAATTCCAACATCCAGATCGGACAATTTCACAGACTAAAATAATAAAACAATAAAAGAGAAAAGTAGAAGAGATGAGAAGTTGTGCACCCTCAATGTATGTCTCCGGATGCGGTGAGCGAACGTCGCTTTTGATCTTCATGTAGGATGTGCTCATTGGTGCTCAGATTCTCATTCTTATTTCACACTCCGATGACCCTATTCTTTATAGCTTGAGGGAAGGTGTTCTTCTCTTCCGGTGATGGCTCTTTGGTCCAGAAATGGTGAAACAGTCGACTTCTTCTTTTATGTTTCGACAGCCACACTTTTGGAAAAGAAAAGAATGCTTTTATAGCTGGCTCTTTAAGTTACTGTCGGTGGTAGAGTTACCGCACGGCGGTATCGCCTTTATGAGCTTTCGCCAGCTGTCCAGCGCCAAATCAGGAAGGTGCCGGAGAACATTCTTTTGCTGTCGTTAGATAGCATGACGCGGTAGGCTTAGCGCTTCACGATAGTAGTCACGTCGAGTCCTTCTCGATGGCAGCAGGGCAACAAGTCGATGTATTCTTCTCTTCAATAGGATAACACGCGGTAGGCTAGTGCCCGCAGTAGCAGTTACATCGATATCATCTCGATGCCTTCGTCTCGACGCCATGGTCTCA
Organism: Dactylorhiza incarnata; assembly: GCA_033032865.1. Classification (NCBI taxonomy): domain Eukaryota; kingdom Viridiplantae; phylum Streptophyta; class Magnoliopsida; order Asparagales; family Orchidaceae; genus Dactylorhiza; species Dactylorhiza incarnata. The sequence goes on from JAWHQI010000092.1 coordinate 2,173,424, forward strand.
AGTCGACGTATCCTTCAAGTTGACACTGGTAGTTTCGTCGACATAGCTAGCTCCCACGGTAGATTAGCGCTCGGCGGTAGTATTCTTGACGACATCATCTCAACGACATGAGTCTTCCCATCGATATTTGTATTTGCGTCGATAGCAAGTCACGTCAATATGGCTAGCGCCGACGGTAGGACTAGCGCTCAGGAGTAGGTCACAGAGATAGAAATTCTCGACGTCTTCACACCTGTAAACTTGCACACTACACCCAAGATATGCATGATCAAATACAGTATGGGATTTGATATTGTCAAACTAAAGAGATGCATAACGCATGTTCCAATAGTCCTTCACTTCGTACTCCCACTCGGTACCTAGGAGTTGTGGGGGGAGGCTAGGATAAAATGGCTTAGCCTTTTTGACTAACTGTCGGTTGTGGCCGTAAAATAGTAGATCGTGTAGAGGGAGCAGCAGTACGTCAAGCAGGACGTGACGACAGACTCTGAGGAGCAGATACCGCGCATTACTACTACGACGCAACGACAGGTTATTGAGAGTATTTGATTAGCTTCATCATAGTATAGTATGTGAAAGAGTATATTTCTGTTTCCCTTTTGGATGTGTACCGCGCATAAGCCCTTGCACTCTTTTATATTCATACTCATTGTGGAATATTTGCTTCATATTTATATATATGTGCCTATTGTTGTAGACTTATCATTTTTGGTAAACATTTCTTTCTTCACAAATTGGCCTGTGTTATGATCAAACTAGCCGACATGATCGACGTTGAGCGGTGACAGCTAACCTGTGAGTTAGAGTCGCCGTAAGACAGTGGTTTTGAGCATAAGATTTGAGAACTCTCTGGTAAGGAGGAGGGGGACCTTACAACTAGCTCAATTGGTGATGAGGAATGAAAAAACCCCATTGTTAAGCGTGCTCGGGCTGGAGTATTTACGGGATGGGTGACCTCCTAGGAAGTTCCTGCGCTGCCACTTAATTGAACCATTCCTCATGAAAATGGGGTTTGCAGCCTCCAACAACCCACTGTATCCTGTAGTGGGATAGAGAGGGGTTGGGGTGCACGGTCTGTAGACCAGTTTGGGCTGAACACTTTTGAGCTGGATGATGGGGGTGCCGATAGTCATCCTTGCGATATGTGTGCTAGGGAGACCATTATAGATACCCTATGTGTTCTTAGTGGTGTACATAAGGTCTAGGCTGGGGGGTGTCATACTAGCCTAGGAGCGGAGACCCGATCCACGGCCCCTATTTGCCTCAACGGGGTATACTTGAGTGGAGACTCGAAAAGCGGGATAGAGGTGTTACTTACTAGATAGTACGTGGATACCTTGTGTCTTCTTAGGGGCATACATAAGATCTAGGTCGGGAGGTATTGAATGGTGCCTAGAAGTGGTCATGCCCAATCCACTACCACTATTTTCCTCAACGGGGTACCTGAGTTGACACACTCGAATAGAGGGTACTTATAAAAGGTCTGTGTGCATAGAGTCATGTGTGTGCTTTGCACTTGCATGATGCATATCATATACATAACATTCGTAACTGCAGATCCTCATCATATAAATTAGTATGGGCTCTTTTATATGATGATTTATATTTCTGGAAACCTTAACTTATAAGTTTGTATTGGCATTCATATAAGTTAAGGTATATTTCTATGATGGTAGAATTGATCTCACTTTAATTTACTTGCGCTGCTTTTACCTTGCAACTTTTCTTTACTGCTCTACTCTACTGCTTACTTGTACGTACTACTAGCTTAGAAATGTACATATTTTTACCTTACACACCTGTCTGTTTTAGTTCCATGTCACTTGCTTTTGTTTCTACCCCTTGTTGTCCTCCGCTTCGTCCTCCCGCACGGTGCCTAGGAGTCATAGGGGGAGGCGGGGACAAAATGGCTTAGTCTTTTTAACTAGCGGTCGGATGTGGCCGTAACACTAGGGGTCCGCGGAGCTAGAGCAGCAGTACGACTAGCAGGACATGGTGATAAGACCTTAGGAGCAGTTGCCGCGCACTATTACTACTACCACTACCTGACGACAGATTGATGAGAGTGTTGGTTAGCTTCTGCATAGATCAGAGTGAGAGAGTGTGTTTTTATCTCATTTTGGATATATACCAGGCATAAGCCCTAACTCTCTTATTTATACTAATTGTTGGACATGCATCTCTTTTGATTCATATATTTGTGTGTGATTTGTGGACTTGGTTTATTATAATTTACTTCTTTCCATTGTTTGCCTGGTTGATCGTTCTTGCCGGAAGGAACGGCGTCTTGCGGTGGCGACTAACCCGTGTGTTGGTGTAACTGTAAGGCAACGATTCTGGTCATACGATCCAGAAGCTCTCTTATAAGGACGTGTTTATGACGTCAGGGCATTAATTTTAACGTTAAGATTGATGACGCGTCGCTGTTAGTGCGTTTTCATGTCCGTTAGGCCTAGCTGACCAGATTTTGGGATTTGTATCGAAAGTGGAAAATTTTATGTTGGAAAATTAAGTTGTGTAATTTTAGACTTGCTAGTTAAGTTTCGTTGCGATCCGAGACATTTTGGAGTCTCAGTGCATTTTCGAAGTCTTGTACAATTTATGTTCGCAGTAAACTTTAAAAGCTTATATCTCGAGAATGGCCCATCAGATTTTGGTTTTGACTTCTCTGTTGGATTCGTAGCGGCGACATTCGCCTTCAGTGTGATTTTCGTCGGCTTCGGCGTTCGTTTAGTTTTTTGTAATAATATACTATTATTATATTTACTATTGCTAATATTATAATATATAAATATCCCATCACCTCTTCTTCTTCATTCTAACCAAACCATTTGAGCGTGAGAGAGCGAGAGATGCCCCGTTTTGTGGTTCTTCCGATCACCGCCGATGGATCTCCAGTGCTCAAAATTTTCAACCGAGCATAGATTTGGAAAACTCTCAACGAGAGCTACGCGTTTGTTGTAAGTATTTCCCATTTCTTGGACTTTTTCACGCTAGGGTTTTTGGCCCTAACCCCCGTTTGGTCGCCTTTTCTGTAGATTTTGCCTTGCCGTGCCTTCTTTTGGACCGATCTATGACATGAAGCATTTCGGAGGTCGGATCCGGGTAAATCGAGGCAAGTGGTGGCTTGTTTTCTTCCCCCTTGGCCTATTTTCTCCAAATTCCTTCTCCTTTCTTATCCTCTTTATCTTGGTAATTAGGGATGTTGGTTTGCTTTATCCTAATCGAAATATTGTTAGTACAGGTATGTTCTGGTAGTCCAGAAATAGGCTTTGATAGAAGTAGGTTAGGTTAGTTTAGAAAATAAGTAGACAAAAAAATGTGCTGAAGTCAAAATCGACGGGGCTTCCCGTCGATCGACGAAACCTCCCGTCGATCGACGAGACCGTCCCATCGATCATTGGCATCACCTGGGGTAGATGTTTCCCCAGTGCATTAAGTCGAAATCGACAGGTCTTCCCGTCGATCGACGGGACCGCCCGTCGATCATCCGGATCTCTCGTCGATTTTATCATTTTCCTTGTTGTAGACCTTTTTCTTGCCTTATTTCACTTCTCCTTTAATGCAGGTAGCCTAATTTATTCTTTGTTTGTCGGAGGGGGGGGGGGGGGGGGGGGTTCTTTTAAGGTTTGAGCATCTAGTTGCCCTTCTCCTTGTTTCTCTAGAGTTAAATCTTTATTCTGGTAGTGATTCTCCATGAGGAGTATTGTTTCTTCCTCACTATTTTTTGTAATCTAGCTGGGTGTAAGGCTTTCTAATGTGTTCTGGGCTGCAAGTAGCAATTTTCTCCTTGATGGCCCTTTTCCCTAAAATCTAGTCTAGTTTAGTCGTGCCATTCTCGAGTTATAGGTAGTCTAATTGGGGTTGTTGGTGTTGGTGGATTAAAACCACCGCCACAGTGCCCTGCACTTAAATGGGATATTTTATGGGAGTTTACCCGAGTTATTTTGTTGTTGTTTGTTTGTTTTACTGCTGGTGTGCTGGCGGAGGTATCGCCTACCGCAGTTGCTGGATATTTTCCAGTTTGGGTGTGTCGGGCTATGAGACCACCTTACCCTTGGGCCCTTATGGAGTTTGTTCCATGGGTGTGAGGGCAGAGGTATTCCCCCCTCAGTCACTGGATTCTTACCGGTGTTGGTGTTTGCTGAACACTTAATTATAAGAATTATTATAACATTGTTTATACTTTCATATTATAGATGTGAGATAAGCTTTTGGCTTTCCACCGTTCTTGGTGTTGTCAGGTATACGTGAATTTTCACGAAAGTGTTTCCACTGTTATTTATCATGCATATTATGCTTTACGTTCAGTATAGTTGGTATTGGTTGGTACCCCTATTGACCTTTGTTTACTTTGTTTTGTTTCCTGTCGCCACTTGTACCTTATTGCTGAGGCGTTCTCTCTTGTGAATGCCTCAGGTTCAGAGCAGTAGCGGTCGGTGGAGCAAGAGCTGGGGTTTCAGTGTTGTAGTAGCATCTGTGAGTGTTTCTCCTCACCTTTGTGAGGTAGATGTTCGTTGTTTTGGTTTTGTTTTAGTTCAGACATACAATTGAGAACTGTGGGTTGGTGTCAGGTTGTTAACACTTACAAAGTTTGTTGATTTTGGACACTTTGCTAGCTGCTAGTTTTTTCTTGCTGTTTTGGAGTAGTTTACTTGCTCTCTGGGTGGTTTTATGCTAGGATTGCATGTTAGGTATTTTAAGTATAAAAAGGGGGTCATATCAGTATTTCATAACTTCTTCTCAAAACGAATCTCACTCTATTTGAAAGGTTATAAAAAGGTCTTTTCATACTTATACTAAACCTAGAGGTCTGCTTAACATGTTATATCATTGGATTGTTATGTTCATATAGGGTAATAAGTGAATAAAACTTAGTATTTTCCGCTGTGTATTTCTACTTTCACCGTTATTCGTGGATTAGTTGATCCACTAAACCGAGGGACACGGTTAATAAAACTTAAATCATATTTTAAAGTTATAATTCATGGTTTTTTTCATGATAAGTAATATGAGTAGGAGTTTCTTGAGCGCCTGCAGCTGTCCCCTGCACAGCGTGGCATCACGACGCATATTTTCCCTTACTCTGACATATTATTTAATATGGAGAAAATGCAGGTTGTGACGGTTGGTATTAGAGGGAGGTTTGTTCAACAAGTTGGTCGAGCGACTAATTGTGATATCGTTTAGTTGTTTGGTTTCATTGCATACACACACCGATGTTTCATCAGTACATCTTGGCAGAAGCATGAACACTACACTCACAGCCATGATAAGAAGTAGACGGGGCATATTATGTAGCATGGGATACATAATATATGATCGTATATAGATCCTCATAGGAGGCAACATGTGACTGTTATGTAGTATGAGATGCATAACAATCATCACATGGATGCACATTAGATTTTTACTTTCGTTGCATGAGATATTATGTAGTATGGGATGCATAATATTTCATGTGTATGCCGCTCATAACATGCATTAAGGCCTTTATTATATTGCAAAACACAACATACATTACATAGCAATGCATAATCACACGTGCCAAGCTAAAGATTTACATGATGACACTCGTACACACATGATTCTAAAACAAAGGTATAAGACGTTCATGCATTCATAGAATAGGCACAAGAGTCTAAGAGGATGACGGAGTATCATCCCAAGTTTTATGCATAACATCATTTATAAATCCCAAAGCAGGTTAGAAGCAAAAGTAAGTGTTGTACAACCCCGATATCCGCCAGTCAAGGAGACGCGGTTCAAGAAGGCAATAGGATGAAGGAGGTAATAAGGAAGAGAGGTCTTAGTGCCGAATACCTTGCCTCTCGTAGGTCTCGCTGAAGGGCGAGCGAGAAAGATCGGCGAGATAAGCACTCGCAGGCCGTTTCAGGAAGATTTCGGAGTTCGACGAAAGGAGCACTGCATTCGATGAACTCTCCAGTGATCGTCGAGCTCAGCTGACTCCGTCGAGCCCACCCCTATTCGACGAAATCATCATAAGTTGGCAAAGTGTTCTATGCTCATTAAAGCCAAAGGGACGGTCTCACAAGGGGAGTCGCGAGACCTCGACAGATATCTTCGCGAGAACCAGACCTCGCTCAATTCTACGCTCGACAAATGTCGAACGGAGCTCAGCCTTCGTCGGACGGCGCCCGACGAACAAAATATATTCTACGGCAGCGCTCGGCTAGTTACAGCAGGGAAGCAGTGGTCGACGAGTCGCCCATCTCAGTAAACAGCGAACAACTTAGCGTTCGACATCCGTCAACCTCGCCCGTGTTCGGCGAAGTGACCTGCGTTCGGCGAAAGGCGGGTTAAGCTCGACGAAGTCCAGAGGCAGTCTCGCGGGAAGGCTCGCGAGATCAGATCTCAGCAGATACTGCCAGGATTGGCCTGCGAGGTCCTCGCAGGGTGATCTCCTAGGAGAGGCGTCACGAGCAGGGCGCGCGGGAAGGCCCGCGAGAGCTTCGACAGTAAGGTTCTCACAATTCCTTGCCTATAGGTTGATAGGGCCAAGTTACCCTTTTACCATTGGTGGTCTGCCCTTAGCCTCTCCAAACAGCGGAGTTTGGCTGTTAGCAGACCCATTTGGGGTGCGGATAGTAAAATCAAGAGGTGGAATCCTGCTATTTGTAGTCCAGACTAGAAAACCACTAAATAAGACCTCAAGGGCACCTTTGGAGAGGGGGACTTTCACTGCAGCTTCTCTCTCTTCAGGCTTTTTTTGGTTAGCATTTCCAAAGCTCTCCAAGGTGCCCGAGTCTCAGCCTTGGCTTGCGATGGGAAGCGCTCAACGATCTTCCGGGTTAGTGGAGGGACCTCCTCGCTGTGACTAATGTCTTAGTCATTTTTCTAGTCTCCAGTCTACCTTCTCCGAGGGATCAGTAAGGGCTAGCTGCCCCTCATTTCGGTGAGGGCCCCAAGCTCCACAAGAGGTTGAGAAATCGGTTTCAACATTTTGGTGCGGTGAGCGTGGAGCGTGGCTGGTCCAAGAAAGTTCCAAGGAGCAGATATGACAGGAGGCGAGGATCAAGGCGAGGAGTTCAGCGAGCCACCGCAGGTGGTGACGCCAAGGATGTTCGCGGATTTCAGGAGGGAGGTGCTTGACACCTTCGGGCTCACGGTTGCAGCGCTGCGAAGTGAGTTCTCGACCCGGCACCCGCCCCATCCGCCAAAAGAAGAGGGCCACGACGGACAAGATGGAGGGACCAATCCGCTAGGAGGTGAAAAAGCTCATACAAGCAGGTTTTGTGTCGGAGATCCAGTATCCAGGCTCGGTCTCCAATGCAGTCATGGTAAGAAAGGGGTAGGTAAGTGGCGCATGTGTATCGACTTTTCACTTCTTAATAAATCATGCTCGAAAGATTGCTACCCCCTGCCTAGAATCGACGCGCTGGTTGACTCAGCCGTTGGTTTCTCTGTTATGTCTTTCTTAGATGCTTTTTCAGGTTATCATAAAATCCGCATGCACCCCCCGGACATCAAAGATGGCTCCTTCATCACGGGGGATGGATGCGACTGTTATAAGATGATGCCCTTTGGGCTCAAGAATGCAGGTGCCACATATCAAAGGATGATGGATTGGGTCTTTCGCAAACAAAGGGGAAGAAACTTGGAGGTCTATGTTGATGATCTCATGGTAAAGAGCCGGGACCTTGGATCTCACCTCCGAGACCTTGAGGAGACGTTTAGAACCCTACGGAGGTATAAGATGAAACTCAACCCCTTGAAGTGTGTCTTCGGGGCTAGCCGAGGGAAGTTCCTAGGCCACTTGCTCACTCCGGCAGGGGTGGAACCTAACCCAGACAAGGTCAAGGCGATAATGGAGTTGGGATCGCCGAGAAGCCCGAAGGAGGTTCAAAGCCTCAAGGGAAAGCTGGCTGGACTTAGCAGGTTCCTCTCCAAGGCAGGAGAGAAGTGCATGCCCTTCTTCAAGGTGCTGAGGGGCAATAAAAAATTTGAATGGACCCCGGAGTGTGAGGAAGCTTTTCAAGCTTTGAAAGGGCAACTCACCCAAACCCCCCTGCTTCAAGGGCCGAGATCGGGAGAAGACCTATCCCGATACCTGGGAGTAGGACTTGAAGCGGTAAGTTCAGTATTAATCCGTGAGGAAGGAAGAAAGCAGTTCCCTATCTACTATGTCAGCCAAGTGCTGAAGAAGGCGGAGCTCCGGTACTCAATCTTGGAGAAGTTGGTTTTCGCATTGGTGGTGGCGGATCGGAGGCTCCGGCCCTACTTCCAGGCACATTCAATCAAAGTGGTAACAGATCACCCACTTCGCAAAGTCATGGAAGGGGTGGAACACTCGGGAAGATTGGCAAAGTGGTCCGTGGAGCTGAGTGAGTTCAACATTACGTTTGTCCCTAGGGCGTCAGTCAAGGCCCAGGCAGTGGCAGACTTCATGGCTGATTACACATCCGAAGTAGGGGAACATGAATCGCCTCCCCCAGTGGCGTGGAAGATGTTGGTAGATGGTGCGTGAGGAGGACACTCCTATAGAGGGGGAATCATCTTGGTGAGCCCCCAAGGGACGAAGATCAAGCAAGCTTTAAACATCCACTTCCCGATTACCAACAACCAAGCGGAGTACGAGGCGGTGATAGCGGGCCTGCGGTTGGCTCGGAAATTGGGGGTGCAAGATTTGGAGGTCTCGACGGACTCCATGGTGATAGAATGCAATGTCAGGGGGGAGTTTGAGGCGAAGGATTCGACTCTCCTGCGGTACATAAAAAAGGTCAAAGGGGTCATCGGGCATTTCTGCACTTTCTCCATCAAGCACGTACCATGGGAAGAGAGCACCCCCGCAGACCTCTTGGCCAAATTCGGTCCCCAAGCAGGGGGAACAGTTTCAGAGCTCTTCCGACCCACCATCGAGGAAGGAGAGTTGATGGAGGTGGATCAGCGGGTCTCGTGGATGGATCCTTTCATCACTTTCCTATCATCAGGGAAGTTCCCTGAAGGAGACATAGACAGACGACGCTTCAGGTATAATTCAACTTATTACTCCTTACATGCAGGAGGGCTATATAGGAAGACGCTCTCGGGATTCCTTGCCCGTTGTGTCTCCGAGGAGGAGGTCCCGAGAGTCCTGGAAGAAATCCACTCTGGGAGTGTGGCAGTCATTCCGGGAGCCGAACCCTGGAGGGGAGGGTGTTGAGGCAAGGCTATTTCTGGCCCACCCTCAGTAAAGATGCGGCGGAGTTCGCAAGGAGGTGTTCAAAGTGCCAACTCTATGCTCCACTCCAACTCCTCCCAGCCCAAAGACTTCAGACCATCACAGCTCCCTGGCCCTTCGCCATATGGGGGTTGGACCTAGTTGGCCCTTTCCCTCAAGCTAGTGGCCAAAGAAGATTCTTACTGGTCATGATCGACTACTTCTCCAAATGGGTGGAAGTAAAGGCCCTAGCCAAGGTAACATCTCAGGTTGTGAGGAATTTTGTGTGGGGGGAAATAATTTGCAGGCATGGCTTCCCCCTGGCTATAGTGACAGACAACGGGCCACAGTTTGCTAGCGAGGAATTTGTTAGCTTCTGCACCCAGCTTGGTATCGACCTTAGGTTTGCATCGGTTCACCACCCGAGAAGCAATGGCCAGGTGGAGCGGCAAACAAAGTGATCGTCAACCTACTAAATAAAAAGGTGGAGAACCTCCGGGGGAACTGGGTGGAGCAGCTACCCTCCGTCTTCTGGGCACTAAGGACTACTCCCAACACCGCCACCGGAGAGACCCCATTCAAACTTTCTCACGGGTCCGAAGCAGTCCTTCCCATAGAGTTCGAAGTAAAGACCCCCAGGGTGATCGATGCAGGTGAGGGGATGACGAGTGGCTGGTGGCTAATGATGCGGAACAAAGGCTATCCTTGGACCTGGTGGAGGAACTCTGGGACCAGGCCACCATCAGGCAGGAAGAAATCAAGCGGCGAATGGCCCGATATTTTGACAAGCACATCCGAGTAAAACATTTTCAGAAAGGAGATCTGGTCTTGAAAAAGGTTGACATGGCCGGAAGAGGGGCCTCGGTATGTAAGCTCTCCCCAATTGGGAGGGTCCATACATTGTAAGCAAAGTGCTCAAGTCGGAGGGTATCACCTCCAAGATGTGGAAGGGGTACCTCTCGGCCGAGCCAGAAGTGGAGACAATTTGAAGCGATTCTACCCTTGAAAGTTTTATTACGATGTTAGTTGAGTACTCTACTTCTTCACTTGAAAGTTATAATTGTTATATGAAGGCTGGCAAGGTGACAAGTTTTTATGCTGGAATTCCCCAGATCAATTCTGCTCCCGGGCTCTCACTAGACGGGGGGTTTCAGGTTGATCTCTGGAGATGCTGGCAAGGTGACAAGATTTTATGATTGAATGCCCCAGATCGATTCTGCTCCATGGATCTCACTAGACGGGGGGTTTCAGGTTGATCTCTGGAGAGGCTGGCAAGGTGACAAGATTTTATGCTGGAATACCCCAGATCGATTCCGCTCCCGGGCTCTCACTAAACGGGGGGTTTCAGGTTGATCTCTGGAGAGGCTGGCAAGGTGATAAGATTTTATGCTAGAATACCCCAGATCGATTCCGCTCCTGGGCTCTCACTAGACGGGGGGTTTCAGGTTGATCTCTGGAGAGGCTGGCAAGGTGACAAGATTTTATGCTGGAATGCCCCAGGTCGATTTCGCTCCCGGGCTCTCACTAGACGGGGGGTTTCAGGTTGATCTCTGGAGAGGCTGGAAAGGTGACAAGTTTTTAGGCTGGAATACCCCAGATCGATTCCACTCCTGGGCTCTCTCTAGACGGGGGGTTTCATGTTGATCTCTGGAGAGGCTGGCAAGGTGACAAGTTTTTAGGCTGGAATGCCCCAGATCGATTCCGCTCCCGGGCTCTCACTAGACGGGGGGTTTCAGGTTGATCTCCGGAGAGGCTGGCAAGGTGACAAGTTTGTATGCTGGAAGGCATTAGGTCCATTCCGCTCCCAGGCTCTCACTAAATGGGAGGTGCAAGTTGATCACTGGGGAAGTTGGCAAGGAGATGAGTTCTTTATAAGGTCAGGATGAAATGCATCAGGTTGGCGAGACTTCGGCGCTGACCCGATCCTTCTCGCTCAGCGGGCCTGCTCGCTCGGCGAGGAGAAAGATCTCGCACGGTAGTATGCGAGTGACGAGCATCAATCCTAGGCACTCCGGGGTATCCGGTGCTCGGCAGAAAGGTCGCCGACATAGGGTAAGAGGCGAGCTCTCGCCGAGAAGGAAAGCACCTCGCGAGACCTAGAGAAAAACGCATACCTAAAGGGTAATAATCCTAAGGCAAATAACGAAAGGCCAGAGCAGCCAAAAAGGTCCTATGTCAGTCTATTCAATAACGTGAGATGCAAGAACGGTCATCGCGGGGATAGCCTACATAAAAATGAACATCGAGATAAGCGAGAGCGAGATACCAGCAAAAAAGACAAAATAGCAAGAAGGGCGAACACGATACAAGGCTAAAAATATGCATCCATGCATTTCCCAGTTTAAATTACAGAAGGCGGCGATCTCGCTAGCCCAAAACAAAACAGAAAAGGAAATCAAAAACTATTAAGCATTATGAATCGCTCGCGGACCCTTCCTCGTCATCGCTGCTCTTCACCGGCGGAAGCGGGATAAAGAGCTCCGGGCCATTGTCCTCCAGGGTCATATCAGACGCGTCGGCGGCTAGGAGGCCGACCGCCTTCATCGTCTGGAAGATGTAGCGGGCTGACTCGGTAGACTCCAAGCGGATTTCCTCGTCTCGCGCTTGCCATTCTTCCTTCAGACGGCGGGGAGAAGGGGGAACGACAGCGCGGGTGAGTTCGCTGTTTAGGGATTTCAGCCCGGCCACCTCGCTCTCCAATTCCTGAACACGAGCGTCGGCTCTTCCGGCGGTCTCAGCATCCTGAAAATAAGATAAGTTAGGAACAAAATGGCCAAAGGAGAGGAGGGTGGCGAGGTCTAGGTAACTTACCTCACTACCCTCTACGGCGAGCAGCTTCTCCTTCAGCTGTGCTTTCTCAGCAAGAAGCCCCTGATAGGCCCTCGCGAGCTCCACGTTCTGAAGCTCCAGCTGTAAGCAGCGCCTCCCCGTCATATGGGCGAGCTCGGCGGAACGCAACTGAGATCTCGCACTCTCGAAAGCGAGAGTTCTCGCAGTCTCGTCTTTATAACACCCCGCGTCCTCGCGTACATAAAGGATGAATGAGAAGTCGAAAGCGTGGCCGCTAACGGTCTCCTTCTCCCAGGTAGGGAGGACGGTGGAGATGTCCGCCCGGTTCATCTCCGGCCTCCAGTTCACCAAGAGCTCGCCGGTCTCATCTCGGGGCCTTTGGCCGAGGCCAAAGTTGTAGTGGTTGACGGGGATGGGCGGAGCGGAGGTTCTGGCGACCTCCTGGATGGGCTCGTCGTCCTCACCTCCCGCGGAGAGGCCTGTGAGGTCAAACTCATCGAAAGCGACCTAGCGAGGCTCCTTCCCCTTTGAGGAGGCGAGCGAGACCCTGCTCTTTTTGCTCTTTTTCTTCGGCGGAGATTTCGAGGGAAGGGCATGGCTGCCAGAAGCCCCCAGTCTCTTGCGAGAGGAGGGCTCACCTGGTGCAACAGCGTCTCGGCAAGCCTCCGCCCCCATGGTCGCGAGAGCCAGGGTGGCGTCAGTCTTCCGATTGCTCGCGTAGGGGGGATGGATGGGAAGATCCCGCTCGCCTGTAAAAGGATTGAAATTTCAATAAATAGTTACCGGGGAAAAAGGTTGTAGTGATAGAGCGAGATCTTTACCTTCCCCAGTGAGCACTGGAAGCAGCTTGTCGAGGTTGCGGCGAAGATGAACAACTTCAAAGTTCTTCTTACAGAAGAACTGATAGATGCGTGCATCGTGTCCTCCGAGGGCAGTGGGCCGGCCGGTAGGTGGTCTCGCCGTGCTGGACTGGCGAGATCTGGATATTACCGAAGTTCTCCCTGACGAAGAGGAATTTCTGGGCCCAGAAGTGGGCTTTGTTGACGGTCTCGTCAACCTTAGGACCCGAGACCACGAAGTAGGCAGTCCCGTCCTTGTAGGCGCGGAATGAGAAGAGTTTCTGAAAGGCCGGGAGGCTAAACTCGATGCGCTCCTCGCGAAGGTAGCATGCGAAGGCTGTGACCACCGCCATGGAGTTGGGGGTAAGCTGGCCCGGAACAACGCCATAGTGCTTGAGCACCTGGCGAGCAGCAAGAACAGGATTAGTTCACGTAATGAGCGAGACTTGACCTACAGAGAATAAGAAGCGAGTGAGAGCGATTATTACCTGGTGAACTTCCGGCCACAGGGGGAGACGCAAGCCGGCCGCGAAATGAGCGGTAGGGATGGCCAGCTCATCGGGAAGCGGCGCGTTGATCACGTCGTTCTCTCTAGGACGACGTGCCTCGAATGGGGGGGGGTGACATAGTCGGCGACCGCGCTGAAATACTCCTCGTCGGTCAGATTGCAGTGAAAGAAGCTGTGCTCGGCGAAAGCCTTAAGGATCTTTCGCCGACCCTCCGACTCATTAGAATTGCCGCCCATTTCAGCAACCTGCGAGAAAGAAAGTAGAACGAGAACGAGAAGGAGCGAGAGATCTGAAGCAGAGGCGGAAGAAGGATAACAGTAAATGCGGTGGTTGACTCAGTTATGGCCGCCTATTTATTGCCAGAGTAAAAGGGCGGGAAGAAGTCCAAGCGCCGGCGAGCGCAGTTAGCCAAAAGCATCACATCACGACCGCGGGCGAGAAGGGGCCGCGAGGTTAGTACAAGCAATATCCCTGCGAGAACAGCGTAAACAAACATAATGGCGCAAGAAGTAGGGCGGAGAGCCGCCACGAGTTACGTTCAGCAAGATCGGAGACCCCCGCGAACACAACATAGTGTGTAAATGAAATGGACATATTAGCAGTGAGCGAGAACAAATAAAAAGCTAGTAATCATTATCAGACGAGGTAAAACTAATATATAAGTCGCAGTCCATTGCGAGATCGTCCAAAATAAAGGCGCTCACTAACAGGTAATAATAGTTTGCGACAACATAAGAGTTAGCGAGAGTCGTGCGGCAACCATTTCCACCTACCCCCACCTCGTGACCCGGAACGCCCCGGTACCCTAGAATTGTAGTAATCCTCGACCGCGCGGCCCTCCCGGTCAATGAGGAAGGTGTAATCCCTCATTCTCGCTATATGCGCCTCCGGCGTCATGACGTCTCATCATGATCATGTTGTCTCGCGGCCCGGAGCCTCGCACATTCCTCCATCAAAATGGCATGCCTGTCCTCGGTGGCTTCTCTGTCCCGTCTCGCCTGCATGTTAAGGTCCATTAGCATCCGACCATGTTTTCTCAGCAACTCCGCGGCTCGTTGTTTCATCATCTCCGGATCTCGCGGATCACCATAGAAGTCTTCCACTTGGTCAGGAAGGGGGGACACCTCATCGTCGCCCAACTCAGAATCGGTAGGAGGAATTTCATTATTCTCTGCGAAGTATTATGGAAAGGTTAGATAACGCGCTTGAGCTCGCACAGGGCAAGGGGCCGTCGGAACGCTTACCCAAAGGGGGGCGAGAAGTCTCAGGGCGGCCCTGGAAGAGGTTTCCGTAGTGGGGATAGAGAGATTTACCCAGGCCAGGAGGGCAGGCTTCGTTGTTGGTTAGAGGGACCTTTGGCGGCACAGAGCCGTCAGTCTCCTCGTTCATCAGGAGTCGGAACCCCGACTTATCTATAGTTTTTACGGGAGGAGGCGGAGACGGTGGCTGCAGTGCCTGGTGAGCCGGGGACTCACGGGGCGAGACTATAAGAAGCAGGGAATGAAGGTCATATGGTTGATAAAAGGAGGGATGACATGCGAGATTAAGGGCGTACCTGCGACATTTTTCCCAGCAAGATTTGTATCCACGGGCGGACTTTTGCAAGACCCACCAGCAGGTTCGCCAGCATCCTCATTCGGCAAAGCATCCTGCGAGCCGACATGAATCATGAGCAAACTTGTTGACTTAAGCTGAAGGGGTAGCTCATACCTTCTCGCAGGTGCGGTTATCCGGGGAGGAGTCCAGCAGCACGAATCCGTCCCTGGTCGGTTCATCGAGGCGGGGACCCTGGTCGTGGAGGGTAGCCCGCCGGCCCTCACCGCCCTCAGGCGAGCCTCGGCTCCTTCGGAAAGAGGCATCTCCAGGCAGCTACAATACGGGGAAAAGGAAAAGGAAAGGAAGTGGCGGCGCGTGCCACTAAGGACTCGGGATGATATTTATTGCCCTCGGGGTGGGCCCCACCAAAGATTCCTGACAGATCATCAAGAGCCTGGCGTATACCAGGGGTTGGATGTTTCTTTGCGAGCATAAATATCCTCGCGAAGAGCGGGGATTGTGTACAACCCCGATATCCGCAAGGCAAGGAGACGCGGTTCAAGAAGGCAATAGGATGAAGGAGGTAATAAGGAAGAGAGGCCTTAGTGTCGAAGACCTTCCCTCTCGGAGGGCTCGATGAAGGGCGAGCGAGAAGGATCGGCGAGATAAGCACTCGCAGGCCGTTTCAGGAAGATTCTGGAGTTCGACGAAAGGAGCACTGCGTTCGACAAACTCTCTAGTGATCGTCGAGCTCACCTAACTCCGTCGAGCCCACCCCTGTTCGACGAAATCATCAGAAGTCGGCGAAGTGTTCTATGCTCATTAAAGCCAAAGGGACGGTCTCGCAAGGGGAGTCGCGAGACCCAGACCTCGGCAGATATCTTCGCGAGAACCAGACCTCGCTCAATTCTACGCTCGACAAATGTCGAACGGAGCTCAGCCTTCGTCGGACGGCGCCCGATGAACAAAATATATTCTACGGCAGCGCTCGGCTAGTTACAGCAGGGAAGCAGTGGTCGATGAGTCGCCCATCTCAACAAACAGCGAACAACTAAGCGTTCGGCATCCGTCAACCTCGCCCGTGTTCGGCGAAGTGACCTACGTTCGGCAAAAGGTGGGTTAAGATCGACGAAGTCCAGAGGTTGTCTCGCAGGAAGGCTCGCGAGATCGGATCTCGGCAGATACCGTCAGGATTGGCCGGCGATGTCCTCGCAGGGTGATCGCCTAGGAGAGGCATCACGGGCAGGGCTCACGGGAAGGCCCGCGAGAGCTTCGACAGTAAGGTTCTCGCAGTTCCTTGCCCATAGGTTGATAGGGCCAAGTTACCCTTTTACCCTTGGTGGTCTGCCCTTAGCCTCTCCAAACAGCGGAGTTTGGCTGTTAGCAGACCCATTTGGGGTGCAGATAGTAAAATCAAGAGGCAGAATCCTCCTATTTGCAGGCCAGACTAGAAAACCTATAAATAAGACATCAAGGGCACCTTTGGAGAGGGGGATTTTCACTTCAGCTTCTCTCTCTTCAGTCTTTCTTTGGTTAGCATTTCCAAAGCTCTCCAAGGTGCCCGATTCTCAGCCTTGGCTTGGGAGGGGAAGCGCTCAACGATCTTCCGGGTTAGTGGAGGGACCTCCTCGCTGTGGCTAAGGTCTTAGTCATTTTCTAGTCTCCAGTCTACCTTCTCCGAGGGATCAGTAAGGGCTAGCTGCCCCTCATTTCGGTGAGGGCCCCGAGCTCCACAAGAGGCTGAGAAATCGGTTTCAACAAGTGTCTATTCGTGTTTGGTCTGAAATAAGTTGTGTAGTCCTAGTGTTAAGCTCGGGTGTTAATGAGTTGTTTGTTTGTGTTTTGCTTTAAAAATGCCTCCAAAGCTTCCCGCGACAAGGTCGACTCCCCATTCCAAGGGCGAGTCATCAGGTGCGAAGAGTGAAGTTGTGATTGAAGGGATGCGATAGAGCAACGAAGCTCTGTCGAGGTAGTTGAGTGAGGTGCAATCTTAGATTCAGTAGCACACTGCCATACCTATCAGATGGTCAAGGCAGAATGTCGCAACCCAAGAGGTTTACTACATCCCCTGCCCATACTAGAATGGAACTTTGAGGACATCACTATAAATTTGGTCCACGGCCTGCCCTAATCTCGTCGTGCAAGGAACGACTCAATATGGGTCGTGGCGGATCGCCTTACAAAGGTGGCTCGTTTTATCCCAAACCGACAAAGCGATGGTGTCGATGTTCTAGCCAGGCTTTTCATAGAACTGGTAGTCCAATTCCATGGAGTACCCAAGTCAATCGTATCTAACCACGACGGACGTTTCACTTCGAAGGAATGGAGGATGGTGCAAGCTTATCTGGGGACCAACTTAGCTTTCAGCATCGCTTTCCATCCTCAAATGGATGGGCAAATGGAAATGACGAATCAGACGATGGAGGACCTTCTCGGACTGTGCATAGTAGAACACATCAAACCTTGGGAATAGGTGCTACCCTCATATGTGTGAGTCTGGGGAGGAATTGGTCTCACCACATTTTGGTTCACCTTCATGCGAACAGGCTTTGTAGGAACAACCTTTCCCCTGCCCTTGACTGCTGTTGCTGCAGGTCTGTGGGCTGAAGAACTTGACACCAACACCTTCTTATAGGAAGGTCTAGCTTCAGGATCATTGCCCGTAACTATCTCCTGATTGAAACCGATACTAACTCTGAACTATCCAGAGGGGGTGTCGATGATGGGCAGGATAGTTTTGGGCATAGAGAAGCTGGATGCAAGTTTCTTCTCAGCCAACATCATTTCCTCAAGGTCCTTGATGACCTTGTTCTTCTGTCCTAATTCAGCATTCTTAAGCCTTATGGCTTCCTTGAATTTGTCCACTTCTTTGCTCATAGTGGCAAGCTACTCAGCTGTCACCTGGAGCTTAGATTGAACCGGTTTCAAGGAATCTAACTCCTTGGTCTTGACTTTGAGGAGTTTCTTACAGCTTCTGAAGGCTTTCCATAAGGCTTTATATTGCCTTATTAGTTCAGATTCAACATCATATTGGGATCTTGAGGCTGTGCTGTTGGCAGCAGACACACCCTCATCATCATGCAAGGATTTTACTGCTGATTCAGAATCATAGACAGATAAAGTAGTTTTGTTAGTTACCTTCCCAGGAGAGATGTCATCCTAGTTGTCTTCACCGATGACCATCAAGCCAATGAGTGCATCTTCCTC
The DNA here is from genome assembly GCA_033032865.1 of Dactylorhiza incarnata. Taxonomy (NCBI): domain Eukaryota; kingdom Viridiplantae; phylum Streptophyta; class Magnoliopsida; order Asparagales; family Orchidaceae; genus Dactylorhiza; species Dactylorhiza incarnata. Next base: position 2,191,465 of record JAWHQI010000092.1, read on the forward strand.
AGTACCAGAGGAGCTTGAGTCATAGTCACTCAGTGTTCTGAGCTTCTTGGCCACAAATCCTTTTTCAGATTTCCTCTTGCTCCTTGAGCTTCTTCTTTCTTCATAGTTCCTCGACTCCATCTTCTTAGAGGGGCAGTCAGCAGCCATGTGACCTGTCTTGCTGCAGGAGTAGCAAACAATATTATTTAAATCATGTTTACCAGGGTTAGATCTGTACCTTTCCTCCCCGGGGGCTCTAGATCTGTCATGATAATCAGATCTTCTGGAGCTTGAGGAGGAGTTTCTGTGATTGTCCCTCCTCCTTCTGTGTATCAGCTTCCTGAACTGTTTTGAGAGAAGGGCCACCTCTCTATCAGTATCATCAGAATCTGAAGAGCTAGCTTCTGATTCTTCACTGCTCTCAGATCTGTTCTGAGTTGCAGAGGTCTTGCCCTTGGATCTTCTTGTGCTCTCAGCTTTTAGAGCCACAGATCTGTCTCTTGAGCTCCCCTTTGAGCTTTCTTCTTCAACCTTCCTGGTGTTGAGCTGAAGTTCATGAGACAACAACTTCCCATACAGGTTCTTGGGCTCCATGATGCCCAGTTGACCCATCTCTCTGATGGCACAGATCTTGATGTCCCATTCTTTTGTGAGGGATCAAGAAACTTGCCATTAAGGTCAGAGTTGGTGAACTCTCTTTCATAGTTTCTTAATCCATTCACTATCTTGAAAAATCTCTCATAACAGTTGGAGATTGTTTCATTCTTGCCTTGCTTGAAGGCCTCATACTCCTGGTTGAGAAGGGATTTTCTATCATCCCTTACCTCTTCAGTACCCTCCATGTACATGATTAGGGAGTCCCACATCTCTTTTGCTGTTTTGCAGTGAATCAGATTCTGGAGGGTAGAGTCATCTATGGCACTCACAATGACATTTTGGGCCCTCTTATCTAGGCCTGCCAAGGCTATCTCTTCCTTGGTCATGTTCTCATGTTTCTTTATCACCTTCCTTGTTGGATAAATGGTGGAGGGAGTTGTAGGGATAAAGGGACCCTGTTGGACTGTTAAGTAAATTCTTGGATCAGTCGCCTCCATGAAAAGCCTTACCCTTTCCTTCCAGATGGGAAAGTTCTACTTGGTGCCGAGGTAAGGCCGCGCGGTCTGGTCGTGTGACCACGCGGTGGAGCAGGTTTATGCTTGGTGAGACCGCACGGTCTGGTTTGCATGACAACGTAGTATGGGCAGTCCGCTCTTGTGGCTATCCGGTCTCTTGGTGGTGCACGCGAACTAAGGTATTCTTAGTTGCGCGGTCTCCGGTGTGTGTTCGTATGGCTGGTCCTTCGGTGATCAGCTGGTATATGCGGTCACTCATGTTTGGTCGACTTGGCGAGCTGTTGCCCTAGTCGGCCTGGTGTGTTCGCGGTCTCTGGAGGAGGTCGGGTGGCGTACACAGGTGGTGAGCGTTATGACCAGGTGGGTTGTCATGATCGTGCGGCTTTCTGTTGAAGTCGGCGAGCTCACGGCGCAGAGCGATCTTGCTGACCGCGCGGGTTGACCGGTCTCGGTCACGCGGTCAGAAGGCGGTGACTCTATCTCATAGGGTGGTGACTGGATCAGGTCGCACGCCTATAAATAGGAGTCATTGTAGCAGCAAACGATATCGCACCAAGTGTAAGCAGAGCTTGTGGCTAGTTCTTGCGGTCTCAATTCTTGTGACCGGTCGGTTTGCTGATTGAACTTCTTTTGTGTAGCTTCTGCGGATTGTGCGGGTAGTAGCGGTCACCTCCTCTTCTGAAGGTGTTCAGGCGGTCTCGCGGCTTGTAGTGCGGGTTGCTGGAGTTCGGGAGGATCAGTGGAAGATCGCGGGGTTCTCAGTTGGTGTTGTTCAAGTCGCAGGCAGGCAGTTTAGGCGGTCTCATTTCCAAGTCGCTCGAACTCGCACGTCGGGCGGTCAGGCGGCCTCAGGATTTCAAACCGCTGGTTATCTTTCAGCATTGTATTTTCTCCTATTTTTTGTGTACTGGCGAAATCATGTCTCGCCATGTATACCTCGCCTTGTAATGAAGTTTTCTGGCTGCATCAATAAAGATTGAAGTTATTTTTCATGTGCTTCTGGTTGTTGGCTTGAACTTTGAGTTATACTATTCCTGCTCACTCCTAGATCTATGAAATATTTCACATGGTATCCGAGCCATGTTGGAGTGGATAGAGCAGTGATTAACTCAAAGTTTCCATCACCTTTGTGAAGAAGGAACCAGTGGTAGAGCCATGGAAGCAAGGGGTCTTGGAATTGAGATGCTCAACTTGACTAACTTCAAGAAGTGGAGGTCATGTATGCAGAGTTATCTTCTGGTGAGGATTTATGGGAGGTTGTTGGAGGAGAGAGCACGGAGGAAGTTATCCTGATTGGGGACAATGGTCATGAGGTGAGAAACTAGAGGCGAATTAATGCCAATGCAGAGTTCGCTCTAAAAAGGGCAATATCACCTGACCTGTTTGATCACATCTTGGGGTGTGGATCAGCTGCTGAGATCTGGAGAGCCCTGGATGGGCTGTTTAATAAGAAGAATGTGGCAAGACTTAAATTTCTGGAGAATGTGCTGGCTAGGTCTGCTCAGGGTGACCTCTCTATCTCTACGTTCTTCCTAAAGATGAAGAACCTGTGCGCTGAGATTTCAGCTCTGGATCCCGATGAGCCGATTTCTGAGGCGAAGCTGAAGATGCACATCATCCGTGGCTTGCGGAAGGAGTATGTGGCCTTTGTGACGTCGGTGCAGGGTTGGGCAAATTAGCCGTCTCTGCTGGAGCTGGAAAATCTGCTTGCTTCGCAGGAGAGTCTGGCAAGGTAGATGGCGGGGGTTTCCGTGTCTGGGGGAGATGGCGAGGTTCTCTTCACAGGAAAGAAGAAGAAGTGGGATAAGAAGAAGACTGCTGGAGGCAATGAGCCTTCAACTTATGTACAGCAGGAGAGAGGCTATGCTCCTAAGGCTGAAGGGAAGAAGAAGGGAGAAGGTCCCAAGTGCTTCAGATGCGGGAAGCTTGGTCACATAAGGAAGGATTGCTAGGTGAATCTTCAGCCGGGGCATGCTGCTGCAGGGAAGGAGGAAGCTGAGGCCAGGCAGAATGATGGAGGATGGGGAGGAGCCTTCTCAGCTTCTGTTGGGGCTGTGGCTCCTATCAACTATCAGGAAGACTGGATCGTGGACTCGGGGTATGGTCATCACCTCACCGGGGACGAGTCGAAGCTTACTTCAGCGCAGCCTTACTCAGGTAACGATGCCATCATAACTGCTGATAACAATGTGCATAGTGTCGAGAAGGTGGGGGTTGTTTCCTTGGGAAGTGATAGAGGGCCACTGACTTTGAAGAGTGTCTATCATGTGCCCGGAATGAGGAAAAACCTCTTCTCCATGACCAACGCTATAGACACTGGGTATCACGTTCTGTTTGGCCCAACAGAAGTGAGGTTTCTTCGAAATGTTGAAGCGGTGAAAGCGGAGGTCGTTCATGTGGGGAGAAGGGCAAAAGACTTGTTCGTTTTATCGACAAGTTCTTATGTCGACAAGATGAGGACGAATGATAGTGTCGTCATATGGCACGAGAGGTTGTGGCATGTTGGGATGGACAAGATGAAGGCTATGGCGGTGAAAGGTCTGGTCAAGGGCCTGCCTAGTCTATCTTCCTATGGTGACAGTCACGTTTGTGCAGGATGTCAGTTCGGTAAGTCTCATCGACTGCCGTTTGATAAGTCGCAGACAAGGAGTAGTGTGCCATTGGAGTGCATCCACGGTGACTTGATGGGACCGACTGCTACCCCAAGCCTTGGAGCCAGTAGGTATATGCTGGTGCTGATCGATGATTTCACTAGATATGTCTGGGTTTATTTCTTAAAGGAGAAGGCGGAGGTGTTTGCCAAGTTTGTGGAGTTCAAGGAGCTTGTGGAGGGTCGGCTTGGTCTGCGGGTTAAGAAGCTGAGAATTGACAACGGAGGGGAGTTCACCTCTGGTGAGTTCTCTAGTTTTTGCAAGAAGGCGGGCATTCGGAGGGAGCTTACTTGTGCACATACTCCACAACCAAACGGAGTTGCAGAGAGGAAGATCCGTCATCTGACGGAGACCTGCAAGTGTTGGCTGCATGCCAAGAGTATCCCAAAGTCCTTCTGGGCAGAGGGAATGTCTTGTGCTGCCTACATCATCAATAGGATGCCTCTCAGTCCCATCAACATGTTGACCCCGCATGAGATGATGTTCAAGGAAAAGCCAAGTGTGGCACACCTTCGGGTGTTTAGTTCTACCTACTATGTGCACGTTCCAGATGCGCTTCGAACGAAGCTAGATGCGAAAGAAAGGAAGCTGGTCTTCGTGGGATATGTGATCGGAAGAAGGGCTAGAAGTGCATGGACCCGAAGACGCGGAGATTTGTTGTATCTCGCGACGTCATGTTCGACGAGGTGACATCTTACAAGGGAAGTTCTGGTGTTGAGCTACCAGAAAGCAGGGTGGAGGAGCCGGAGAAAGCTGTGGAAAATCATCAGGTGGAGCTAACTATGTCACTAGGTGGTCCATCTACTTCTAGTTCTGAGACGGAGGCTTCTGGATCAGGAAGAAGGGGGAGCGATGCTCCTAGTACGTCTGGAAGGGGAGCTAGGGAAGAAGCAGCTGAGGATGTTGCGAGTCAGGGGAAGGAGCTGAGGAGATCGAAGCGAACGATCATTGCCCCTGATCGCTATACATGAGGAAATATGGTGAGCTTTGTCTCATGTTTCTTTGCTGATCCCCTGGATGAGCGGGAACCAGTGAGCTTCGAGAATGCCAAAGGCGTGGAACAGTGGGATTCAGCTATGCAGGAAGAGATAACAGCTCTGGAGAAGAATGAGACTTGGTCTCTGGTGCCCATGCCCAAGGGTATCACCCCTGTGACATACAAGTGGGTCTACAAGCTCAAGAAGAAGGCAGATGGTAGTATCGAGCGATACAAGGCTCGCCTTGTGGCTCGGGGATTCTCGCAGCAATACGGTGAGGACTATGAAGAGACATTCAGTCCGGTGGCAAAAATGTCTTCAGTTCGAGTTGTGATTCCCTTGGCGGCATGTTGGGGGTGGGAGATTTGGCAGCTCAACGTAAAGAATGCGTTCTTCTACGACGAGATTGACAAGGACATCTTCATGGTCCAGCCGCAAGGCTTCGTATCTGAAGATTTTCCTGACTATGTCTGCAAGTTGAAGAAGGCCCTGTATGGGTTGAAGCAAGTGCCGAGAGCGTGGTATGGAAAGATAGCAGAATATCTCCTATTCTGTGGATTTGATGCTTCAGACTCAGACTCAAGCTTTTTTGTCAAGAAGAGCAGGGAGCTTCAAGTCATCATGCTGCTTTACGTCGACGATATGATCATGACGAGGAATTCGAAAGAGGAGGTTGCAAAGCTTCGGGCTAAGCTATCTATCAGGTTCGAGATGAAGGACTTAGGTGAACTTCACCATTTCCTTGGACTCGAAGTGCAGAGGAAGGGAAGTGGAGTGCTGGTGTCCCAGGCTGGATATGCAGAGCAAATCGTGGAGCGATTCGGCATGAAGGAAGGGAAGTGCATCTCCACACCTCTAGAGAAGGCCATGAAACTTCGGAAGGATGAGGGGAGGATTCTGGAAGATCCGCTGGTGTTCCGGGCTCTGGTTGGGAGCTTGATTTATCTGACGATCACTAGGCCGGATATTGCATATGTAGTTGGCAGGGTGAGTCGGTATATGGCGGAACCACGAATGCCTCATCTACTAGCGGCCAACAATATTTTGAAGTATGTCAAGGAGACTTCAGATATGGGTCTCCTTTATAGGAGGGATGCGGGCTTCGAGGTGCATGGGTACATGGATGCTGATTATGGGGGAGATTCGGATGATCAGAAGTTGACGTCTAGATACATCTTCATGGCGGGCCCCACGGCTGTATCGTGGTGCAGCAAGAAGCAGGATTCCGTGTCTGTCTCTACCACGGAAGCGGAATACAAGGCTTCGACCTTGGCAGCTCAAGAAGCCATCTGGCTTAGGAGGTTGGTGGGAGATGTCCATATGGAAGTTCGGGGTCCGACTCTGCTCCGCGGCGACAATGAGAGTGCTCTCAAACTGGTTACTAATCCAGTTTGTCACGCGAGCACCAAGCATATCGAGACCGAGCATCATTTCATTCGTGAGAAGGTGTTGGAGGGGTCTCTTTCGGTCGAGCATGTTCAGAGTCAAGACAACATTGCTGACATATTCCCAAAGGCGCTGGAGAAGGGGCCGTTTACTCGGCTAAGGAGTTTACTTGGGCTGTTTTCAACTTCCCACTTCAAGGGGGAGTGTTGAAAATGTTGAAGTGGAAGTTAATGGAAGTTGGCGGTCTGGGGGGGAGGTCGCGCGGTATGGCAAACCGCGCGGGATTGTTGTCTCCCTCTGCGGTCTGATCTCTCTGGTCTAGACGCAGGTCTCTTCGGCGTGATCGTTGTTCTTCTGTCCAAGGTGTTGAGGTGAGGCCGCGCGGTCTGGTCGTGTGATCGCGTGGCGGAGCAGGTTTCTGCTTGGTGAGACCGTGCGGTATGGTTTGCTTGACCGCGTGGTACGTGCAATCCGGTCTAGTGGTTGTCCGGTCTCTTGGTGGTGCGCGCGGACTAAGGTATTCTTAGTCACGCGGTCTCCAGTGTGTGTTCGCATGGCTGGTCCTTCGGCGATCGCTGGTATATGCTGTCACTGATGTTTGGTCGACTTGGAGGGCTATTTCCCTAGTCGGCCTGGTGTGTTCGCGTTCTTTGAAGGAGGTCGGGTGGCGTACACAGGTGGTGAGCGTCATGACCGGGCGGGTTGTCATGATCGCGTGGCTTTCTGTTGAAGTCGGTGAGCTAACGACGCAGAGTGATCTTGCTGACCGCGCGGGTTGACCGGTCTCGGTCACGCAGTCAGAAGGCGGTGACTCTATCTCATAGGGTGGTGACTGGATCAGGTTGCATGCCTATAAAAAGGAGTCACTGTAGCAGCAAATGACATCGCACCAAGTGTAAGCAGAGATCGCAGCTAGTTCTTGCGGTCTCAAATCTTGTGACCGGTCGGTTTGCTGATTGAACTTCTTTTGTGCAGCTTCTGCGGATTGTGCGGGTAGCAGCGGTCACCTCCTCTTCTGAAGGTGTTCGGGCGGTCTAGCGGCTTACAGTGAGGGTTGCTGGAGTTCAGGAGGATCGGTGGAAGATCGCGAGGTTCTCAATTGGTGTTGTTCAAGTGGCAAGCAGGCAGTTTGGGCGGTCTCATTTCCTAGTCGCGCGAACTCACAGGTCGGGCGGTCAGGCGGCCTCAGGATTTCAGACCGCTAGTTATCTTTCAGCATTGTATTTTCTCCTGTTTTTTGTGTATTGGTAAAATCATGTCTCGCCATGTATACCTCGCCTTGTAATGAAGTTTTCTGCTAGCATCAATAAAGATTGTAGTTGTTTTTCATGTGCTTCTGGTTGTTGGCTTGAACTTTGAGTTATACTATTCCTGCTCACTCCTAGATCTATGAAAAATTTCACAACCTCAAGTGACTAAGGGAAGAGTTCAACGTGTGTGTAAATGCTAGAGACTCACACCCTGAGATTTCTATCTCAGATATGGAGTAATATTATCACCTTACCCAAAATATTAGGACAATCTCAATGAGATTGGTGCCTGTAGTCTATCATCAACTTAGTAAGAGACCACTATGCTTGTCTTTTATAATGTATGTGGATATCTCCCACTTCTAATTATGTAGAAGGTTTCATATGGAGAAGATATGATAAGAACTCGGATCCAGAGAAGGCCCATTTTGGGATGTATGTATTATATTGGTGGTAGAAGAAACTCAGCCAAAGAGATACGAGGGCTTATCTCTTCATTTATTGGGCTAGTTATGCACCGTCTTGGGTTTATTTGAGGATTTAAAATCTTTGTAATTTTTGACATTGGAAGTGGTGATCCTTGAAGGTTAACTCACCTTAAGCAAGGCGGACTGCTAAGGACATGATTGGGTTGATATGAATTTTATTAGCGGAATAAGAGAAGAAAGCATTTTGAAGATGATAATTCTCTCTATATTGTTCTAAGATTATGTGGATAAGTAACGAGGAGAGTAGTAAACTAACACCTTGGGGATATGCAGCTATGTTGTGATAACATTATAACTGGGAAGTTAATGAAATTTTGTGCATGCATTGCTGGTATGATGATAAACTACCCCTGAGTTTGGAAATTCTTGGTGAACATTCCCTCTAATATTGTAATTACTTGACATTGAGAAATTAATAAGTGTTTGGTGGTAGAGTCAACAAGATTAATATGACTTGTTTGATGATCTAAAATCCTGAAAGGTTTTCATAAAATAAACATGCCATGGATGATCGTTGGCAGGGATGGTAGGACGCTTGGAATGGATTTGATTTAGTTAATCATATTGTGAAGTATGCCTTACTTTGGTAGTCTGCATAACTCCTGTCGAACGGAAATCATCTCGAACCTTGTGTCTTGGTTCATGTCAAGTTCAAACACATATATAAAATGTACCGGTTGATTGGATGTTATTTGTACATGCTCTCATTACAATGAGCTGCAACTTGGTCGTCGCCGTAAAAATTTGAATTTCTACATCACGGTTGATATACAAGTGTGTCGATACAGAGATTTATAAGGTAAGAACCCTAAGTCAGGGAATATATGCCTCTAAGGATTGTGGTCGTACATGAGATGAATGTACCATATGGATGGTGGAAGAAACCTACTCCAAATGTACTGGGGCTTATCACTTCGTTTATTGGACTAGTCATGTACCGACTTGGGTTTTTCCCCTAAATCTTATTTTGAAATGGTGTGTTGCAGAAGTATGATATCAAGGTCTTGCTTAAATAATACGTGAACGATGATGACCATATTGGATCGGTGATTAAGATATTGTGGAATTTGGAATAGGAATTCATAATAGTATTCATTTTAAGTGTTTGACCTGGAAAGAGGTCGTACATGCTTGAGGTGCGAATAGCGGAAACGTACATGTGGAAATCCTCCCGGGATAAAATACCCAAAAGATGTGAAACATGATACATACCTTCAAGTCTACCTTAGGAAGGGCTCCAAAAATTGGGTGTAATTATTGGAGCACGGTTTTCCTAAAATTAGTATCGTAACCCAAATGTTGAATAGGGTTTATGTTCACGGTTGAGAAACCCTTAAATGAAATGACCTAAATCACAAGAGAAAATTGGCACCAATTTTTGAATTCGGTGCAAGTTTAAGTAAGACCTGGATTAGACAAAAGTAACACTTGACTCGGGTCTCATGTCCTTAGAAGAGAATGATGTGATAATGACCTATACGAGGTGTAGAGTCATGGATTCACCCTGCCACGAGCCTGCAACAATGCTTTGTAATATCACCGAGGCAAAGTTTTTTAAACATCACAGGCTAAAACAAGTATTGAGCTTTAGATTTTTTTTGGAAGCATAAAGCTTACCACATATAAATCCTTGAGACAATAACACCATGTTTAGGAATGTGTAGGTTGAAATGGGGTAGTGTCCTGACAAATCGGGTGGTGAAAATACAGGATGTTTGAACAATTTTGATTATTTTTCCATGTCATGATATTGGAAGTTCGTTGACCCCATAAAAATTTAAAATCAAGCGAGTGTCATTTTAAGTTCTAGGAGATGTGTAGAATATATGTGATCCTTTGGATATGGATCTGATGATTTCAAGAATCAAAGCGCAATTGTTTGACGATATTATGATCATTCTTGTTCAATTTCTGAATTGTTGAACACATGGTTGTTGGGAATTTGTCAATTATAATTATATAAATTTATGAATTTACTGTTCAAAAATAGTTGTGAAATCCGGTGAACTTGGAATGCGATGAAGAAGTTATAAATATCAATTTATAAGCTGTGGTACAAATTTCAAGGGGCGGTATGTTGGAAATGGATTTCCTTATTAAAAGATGTTATTATAGTTTGTCTTGATGAACAGAGAATGTAGTATGCCCATTAAGATCGTTAATCTAGAAATATGCGGAGATTGTAATTTACGGTTGATCATGAGAACCACATGTGTGTATGAATGGTAAATGATTATATTGACCAACTGCTCATGCATACTTTTATGGGGAATTATAATGGTACACTTAGGGGAAATTTGGGATGATGTGCGATGCAATGTGGATAAGAGATGCCATGCACACGTGTTAAGTGCGAGTCAAGACATGCTAAATTAGTAACCTCATCAAGTGTACTCCGAATTTGGATTTACATAGTCCGACCTTCAATCCCCATAGCCTTAACCTAAATTTTGGGGACGAAATTGTTTCTTCATTTATTAGATTTATAACCCCCCAATTCGAGCTAGACCCCTCAGGAGTGTGTGGTGCCGCCGAGAGTTGACTCGGGCTCAGTAGAAGCCCTAAGGTGGTCAGGTTTGAGTCACGGTTAGCAAGTCATGATTGATTTACTCCACTCTAATTGTAGTGTTGTAAGTGTAAGTATGTCCTGGCAGTTCAGAAATAGGCTTTGGCAGAGGTAGGACAAGTTAGATTAGAAAATTCGGGAAAAGAAATATTTTAAGTCAAAATCGACGGTGCGTACCGTCGATCGACGGACCATCCCGTCGATCGGTGGGAGCTCCCGTCGATCCTTACCATCAGCTGGGAAAGGTGGACTTTTAATCTTTTAAGTCAAAATTGACTATTGTTAATTAAAATTCCGCTTGCACGAAATAAAATCCGAACTAACAATCCGAGAAGGCAAGTATACCTATCGAACTGTAGTATAGGAACGCAAGTGTCGTATTAAAATCCGAGAACCGTTGATTACTTATACTCAAACGAATTACTATTATTTTATCTTAATAATTTTTTGGATGGTTTTGTCTGCTAGGTTAAAATAAAAGTTGGATATAAGTACGGCTAAACGATGATTTAAGAAATAGCACTCGATCTTGACTTACTTCGGCCTAAGTTGATCAAAATTCAAAAGCAAACTTAAAACTTAATAAAGTAAGGGCAGCTTGACCGTGGGGGTTCCTATAGTTTGAACATGCTTCTCTCGAAGATATGCCCAACTGAGTTTAGGAAAATCCGACCGAACTCTCGTCCCGTATTCGAATACCTAAAACTCGCTTTAAGTGGTGAACCCCGCTATTGGGTTTTACTCCAATCCAGGAGATTTACGTCATTCTCTCTCGAGAAATGTGTGTAACTCTCTTTACTCTTAAGTGCTCACTTCAGACTATCGGCCTCTCGGCTAGCCAAGAATGAAAGCAAAGGTGGGGATTATACATCGATAATATAGCTCCACTCAATTTTAATTAAGAGTAAATCTAAAGCCCAACACTTTAGAAAGTGAAAGAAGACTAAAGGATCATAACTTGATCAACTCATCCTCAGATCATCAAGATCGAGTACTATGAGGATTTAGTTACTCATGGTGGAGGGGTAGGAGAGAGAAATGATGAAGATTTTAAGAGAACAAAAACATACCATTTTTATTAAATAAAAGTTCAACTGAGATTACAATTGCATGGAAAGGCTACTATAAAAGGAAATTACAAAGACATTACAACATTCATATGAAAACTAGAAAAGGAAATGCATTGAAATAAGAGAGAGAGAGAGAGAAAGAGAATAAAATGACATGGAAAACACTGAAAATAGAGTAGTAGCACTAGTTCTCTCTCCAAAAACTGAATGAGGAAAGCTTGGAGGTCATTTCAATTTATAGACTTTTTTTTGCCTCGGTCACGCCCTCAGTCACGCCCGTGACTAAGGGCGTGACATTGTTTAATCAATTCTGCGGCTTGAATCAGGTTCGGCGCACGATTCTGACGCGATTTGATGGGTCACGCCCTAGGTCACGCCCGTGACTGAGGGCGTGACCATTTCGGTGGTTAGCTCGGGTCATGGGCGCTGGCGGCGATCATGGGCGCTGGCGGCTGGCTGACGTGGCAGTCACGGGCGTGACTGGAAGCACGCCCGTGTAACAGTGGCGTGACCAATTCGGTGGTCAGCTGGTCGAATCTGAGTTGTTCACGGGCTGGTCACGGGCGTGGCTTGCGTGTCACGGGCGTGACTTGTGTGTCACGGGCGTGGCTTGCGTGTCACGGGCGTGGCTTGCGTGTCACGGCCGTGTACTTTGGGCGTGTCTGACCAGATCTTCTGAATTATGTTGGCAGCAGCTTAACTGGAAACAGCAACTTACACGCCCTAGGTCACGCCCGTGACTGAGGGCGTGACTTAGGAAATTTTGCATTTTTGACCTGAAAATTCAGAAAACTTAAGTTAGCACTAAAAATAGGAAAATGAACCAAAATTGCATTTAGGTAAGCAACAATAAGCAAAAAGTAAGAGTAAATATCCTAAAAATAACCTAATTAAACTAACTAGATTTAGCATTATCAAATTCCCCCAAGCTTACACTTTGCTTGTCCCCAAGCAAAGAAATATGCTTTAGCTAATAAAATAAAATGACTAATCAAAAAGATTTAATTATGCTAAACACGAGTACCTTGCGAAATTCCAAGTAGGGAGAATAGTGAAAAGGAAACCTAAAATAAGTACTTTATTTAAGCTTAATTTTTATACCCTTTACTAACAAAAATTAATCATCCAAAATTTAACTAAAAAGTTTTTATAATAAAATTGAGCAAAGTAACAAGTGAGATAGTGCATTGAATTGTTACTAAACCCTAAGAGACAAATTATAACTATATCATTCTAAGAACAAGAATCTAAATTCATACCCAAGACTTAACTATTCTACTTTTCTTCTTTACTTAGCTAAAGCAAATTTAGGAGCATGAATCAAGAGGACTTTATTAGGACCGAAATGTTTGGTTTAGGCATATGAATTGGAATGGGAATCGAAGATAAAAGTGATTGCTATAATCACACTAAACCATAAACATGAGTTTTATAAAATTTTCGATATGAATGATAAGAGGCAATCCTTCATTATAAGCATATAGCAAATTTTCTTTCTTTCTCTTTCATAGCCATTTTTTCTTTCTTTTTTTTTTTTTTTTTTTTTTTTTTTTTTAAAATTTTGGCAAAGATAACTAATACAAATATGCTTAAAATATCTCCTTTTTGAGCAAATTCTTTTCTTTGAAGCTCTCCATGCAATAAACCAATCACACTCTTTTAGAAATTTAAATAAAACTCAAAGTGTTAGTGTGATTCAAATAGGTTTGGAAATTTTGGCTTTGGTGAAAAATTTGATAAGTGGAGGTGACAATAAAACATGGGAAAAGGCTCAAAAGATGCTAACAAAGGGTTTCTTTTTAAGGGTTGGCATGAAGGCTCAAACTTAAAACAAAAAATGGCCTAAATCATTTTCATTGCTCTCTAAATTTAGATAAAGCATGAGTTTTGAAGGATTTCAAAAAGTAAGCCCTAGATATTAAATAAAGACTAATGAACTTATCCTGAAAATAAGAATAATAAGCGTCTAGGATTATTCACATTTACTACACAAATCAAAAGTTAACCTTGCAAAATATATCTAAAAATGAAGAGAAAATAGTGGATGAAGAATTTTTACGAAAGTAAAGAAGATAAAAGAGAAAACGATAAGGAAAGTACAAGATTTTAGAAAAAACTTTTCAGATTAACATGCTACCTAGAATTAGAACACTACATGAGTCAACAATTTACTTGTGAAACATAATTAAAAGTAGGATTAGAAATTTTGAAATTAACTAAGGCTATATAAGATATTTTGGGAAAAACAAAACATAAAGCAAGGGGTACTATTGATTTTACCAAAATCTAATTTAGACTACTAAAAGAAAAGAAGACATTCTCCCCCAAGCTTACGATAGACATTGTCCTCAATGGAAAAGGAGAGTGAAGGAAGGGGTAATTAAAACTGAAAAAACTGAAACAGGCACTTCCCTGGATTCTTGAACGGGTGTGTGATGCCGCTCCCCCTTGCTGGCGCTTTGAATCTTCATGAAATATCATCTTGAATTTTTCTTGAAACCAGCAATGTTGAAACAGGCGATCGCCGAAGTTGAGAGTATCAGAGCCATCCAGGGCCAAAAAATTTAAAACAACAATTTTAAAAACCTTGGGTTGCCTCCCAAGAGCGCCCTCTGTTTAATGTCGTTTGAGCTCGACTAAAAGAATATAGTGCAAAAGTTAATCCAAATTATTACAGTCCAGATAAAAGAAGTTTTTCATTGTCCATGTCAACATTGTCACCAGAAAAATAAAGTTTTAGACGATGCCCATTAACCTTGAAATCACCCTTATCTGGGTGTGATATCAAAACAGTTCCATACGGATAAACTTCCTTTACATTAAAAGGACCTGACCATCTAGATTTTAATTTTCCAGGAAATAAACGTAGACGAGAATTATAAAGTAATACTTGGTCTCCTGGTTTAAATGTTTTCGGGAGCCTTAAATTTTTATCGTGAAAGCATTTCGTTCGTTCCTTATATAATTTATTATTTTCATACGCATTGGAGCGCCACTCATCGAGTTCGTTGAGTTGGAATTTTCGAAGATCGGCGGTGGAGTGGGGATCAAAATTTAAAAATTTAAGGGCCCAGAAAGCACGATGTTCTAATTCGACCGGTAAATGGCACGATTTCCCATATACTAACCGATATGGTGTACAACCGATGGCGGTCTTGTACGCTGTTCGGTAAGCCCAAAGAGCATCGTCTAATTTATGTGACCAGTCTTTACGTGAGGTGGAAACAGTTTTTTCTAAAATACGTTTGATTTCTCTATTCACTACCTCGACCTGGCCGTTAGTTTGGGGGTGGTAAGCAGTTGAAAGCTTATGTGTAACGCCATATTTTAAAAGTGTTTTTGCAAATTGTGCGTTACAAAAGTGCGAACCCCTGTCACTAACGATGGCCCTAGGAGTACCGAATCGAGAAAATAATTTTTTTAAGAAAATAATAACGACTCGGGAGTCATTAGTAGGAAGAGCTTGGGCCTCTGCCCATCGAGACACGTAGTCTACCGCAACTAAAATGTATTTATTACCATGGCTAGAAGGAAGAGGACCTACAAAATCTATTCCCCAAAGGTCGAAAACTTCGCACTCGAGGAAATAATTTTGCAACATTTCATTTTTATTTGAGATATTTCCGGTCCGTTGGCAGCTATCGCACCGTCTCACAAACGATTGGGCATCTTTAAAAAGGCTAGGCCAATAAAAGCCTGCACTAAGTACTTTGTGAGCGGTCCGATTGGCTTGATAGTGCCCACCAGTCGGTCCTTCGTGTAAGTGTTTGAAAATATTTTGTCCTTCTTCGAAAGAAACACATCTCCTTATTACTTGGTCTGCACAAACTCGAAACAGATACGGGTCCTCCCAAAAATAATTCTTCAGGTCAGAGAAGAATTTCTTCTTTTGCTGATAGGAAAATTCTTTTGGGAGGACTCGAGCTACTAAGTAGTTGGCGAAGTTTGCAAACCAAGGAGAAGGAGTAGTGTTGATTGATAATAACTTCTCGTCGGGAAAATAATCATTAAAAGTTTGTTCATTTAAATCTTCAATAAATGGGTTATCTAATCGTGAAAGATGGTCTGCGGCCAAATTCTCAGCCCCCTTTTTATCTCGGATTTCCAAGTCGAACTCCTGGAGGAGTAAGACCCAGCGAAGTAAGCGTGGTTTGGCATCTGGTTTAGAAAGTAAATATTTGAGGGCCGAGTGGTCCGTAAAAACAATAATTTTTGAAAGTGTAATATAAGGTCGAAATTTGTCGAATGCAAAAATAACTGCTAATAATTCTTTCTCCGTTGTGGTATAGTTCGCTTGCGCGGAGGTAAGTGTTTTACTTGCGTAGAAAATAGGGTGGAAGTTTTTAGATATACGTTGACCTAAGACGGCTCCCACCGCAAAGCTACTTGCATCGCACATGATTTCGAATGGAAGGTCCCAGATTGGAGCTATCATAATTGGCGCATTTATTAGCTTATTTTTGATTAATTGAAAAGCAGATAAGCATGTATCATCAAAAATAAATGGAGTGTCTTTTTCTAAAAGATGAGTGAGTGGTTTGGTAATTTTCGAAAAATCTTTTATAAATCGCCGGTAAAAACCGGCATGTCCTAGAAAGCTTCTTATGGCCTTAACGTTGGTTGGCGGTGGCAGTTTTTCGATCACTTCTATTTTTGCTTCATCGACCTCAATTCCTCTTGCTGATATCTTATGACCTAAAACCAATCCCTCCCGTACCATGAAATGACATTTTTCCCAGTTCAGGGCGAGATTGGTCTCCTCACACCGTTCTAACACTTTTTCTAAATTTTCTAAACAAAAATCGAAGGAATCACCAAACACGGAAAAGTCGTCCATAAATACCTCCATAATACTTTCTACGTACTTGTCGAAAATGGCCAACATACACCGTTGAAATGTTGCCGGCGCATTACATAAACCAAACGGCATTCTTCGATAGGCGAAGGTGCCGAAAGGACAGGTAAACGTCGTTTTCTCCTGGTCCTCGGGCGAGATGGGAATTTGGAAGTAGCCCGAGAGACCATCGAGAAAACAATAAAAGCTATGGCCGGATAATCGTTCTAAGATTTGATCGATGAATGGCAAGGGGAAATGGTCCTTGCGGGTGGCGTCGTTCAATTTGCGATAATCAATACACATACGCCACCCAGTCACCGTCCGTGTTGGGATTAAGTCATTATTATCATTTAACACTACCGTGATACCTCCTTTTTTAGGAACTACTTGAACGGGACTTACCCATTTGCTATCTGAAATTGGATAGATAATTCCTGCGTCTAATAATTTCACGACCTCACCCTTTACTACTTCTTTCATGTTTGGGTTTAATCGGCGTTGAGGTTGGATAGAATTTTGTGAATTATCTTCCATTAGAATTTTGTGCATGCAGAAAGATGGACTTATGCCCTTAATATCAGAAATCTGCCAAGCAATTGCTTGGCGGTGTTTTTGTAAAACTTTTAGCAATTTGGCATTTTCAGATCCACTTAAATAGGCCGACACTATTACTGGTAACTTAGAGTCTTTTTCTAAAAATTCATATTTTAAATGCTTGGGTAGTTCTTTAAGTTCTAAAGTGGGAGGTTCTTCGTATGAAGATTTGAAAGACTTTTCTTTTTCAAAAGTAATTTCTTCAAAAATTTTTGATTTAATTTGAAAATTTGAGGGGGCGGGAGCAATGGCCATTTTCATTTCTTGTAATATTTCAGTGGAGGTGTTTGAAGATGAACAAAAAGAAGAAGAACCAGTTTCAGAAATACAAAAAGAAGGGTCTTCACTTAACACATCTAAGAAAAAACACGAATCGTCATTTTCTAGGGTATTTTTCATAGAGGGTGTTATGGAGAAGGTTACTTCATCATCTCCAACTCGGAGGAATAGCTTACCATTACTCACATCAATGATGGCACGGGAGGTGGCAAGGAAGGGGCGGCCAAGGATTAGGGGAACCTCGACATCCTCTTCAATGTCCAAAATGACAAAATCCACCGGGAAGATGAATTTGTCTACTTTTACGAGCACGTCCTCCACAATTCCCAGCGGATATTTTATCGTCCTATCTGCTAGTTGTATACTCATACGTGTGGGGCTAAGGGTGCCCACTCCTAACTTTTTAAACAAGGAGAATGGCATTAAGTTGATGCTTGCTCCTAAGTCGGCCAACGCGTTCTTTACAAATAGATCACCAAAGAGGCACGGGATAGAAAAACTACCTGGATCGTTAGCCTTTTTCGGTAATTTATTTGTTAGGACGGCGGAACACTCAGCATTTAAAGTTACGTGCGATAGATTTTCTAGCTTTTTCTTATTAGTTAGAAGATCCTTCAGGTACTTAGCGTACTTGGGCATTTGTGATATCGCTTCATGGAAGGGCAAATTGATGTGTATTTGCTTAAACATTTCCAGGAAGCGATGATATTGATCATCTAATTTTTCCTTGTTGAGTTGAGATGGATAAGGCGGGGCGGGGTTGTTTTTGAAAATATGAGGTGGAGTGATAAAATCTGTTTGAGTGAGTGGTGTTTTTAAAATAGGGGCGGATCTTGCCTCGGGCTCTTCGCTAACCGGACCGGATACTTGCTTTCCACTCCGAAGAGTTACAGCTTTCGCTTGCTCTTTCGGGTTGGGCTCGGTGTTAGCGGGAAGAGTCCCGGGCGGTCGCTCGGATATTATTTTGGCGAGCTGCCCGATTTGGTTTTCTAGATTTTTAACGGATCCGGCTAAGTTCCGGACGGTTGCTTCGTTCGTACTTATATATTTTGAAAACATCTCCTCCAAAGATGGAGGTTTTTGAAAGTTAACAAGGGGTGGAGGTGGTGTAAATTCATTTTGTAGAGGCGGGCGAGTTGTGTTTGCAGGATTACTCCAAGAAAAGTTCGGGTGATTACGCAGCGCAGGATTATAATTATTCGGTAACTGAAAACCAGGTGCATGAAAATTAGAAGCAGAATAATTATTATAAGCATTTCTATTGCCTACGAAATCAGCTTGTTCGGAGGTGGCTTTTGCGAATTCCCAAACCTGAGGTGCGGAAGGAGCATTCATTTCGGATATCTTTTTGCTAAGCATTTCCACTTGTAGTGCCAGCTGGGAGACGTTATCCACTTCGTACATACCTGCAGGTTTGTTTGGGCGGGATCTTGGCACATTCCACTGATAGGTGTTCATGGCCATATCCTCAAATAGTTCAAGAGCGGCTTCCGGGGTTTTGTTATTTAAGGTACCACCGGAAGCGGCGTCTATCATTTGCTTAGTATGTTGATTTAGCCCGTTATAAAATGTCTGCACTTGTAACCATACAGGCAGAGCGTGATGAGGGCAGCGTCTTAAGAATTCTTTATACCTTTCCCAGGTATCATAAAGCGTTTCAGAATCTATTTGGCAAAAAGAAGAAATATCATTTCTAAGCTTAGCAGTTTTCGCAGGTGGAAAATACTTAGTTAGAAATTTTTCAGTTAACTGGGCCCAAGTGGTGATAGAACCTCTAGGTAGAGTTGACAACCACTGCTTAGCCTTTGTTCTTAAAGAAAATGGGAAGAGTCTTAGCCTAATTGCATCATCTGTAACACCATTTATTTTGAAGGTGTCACAGATTTCAAGGAAGCTAGCAATATGTGCATTCGGATCTTCATCTTGTAATCCGTCGAACTGCACGTATTGCTGCACCATGTGAATTATGCTTGGCTTTAGTTCGAAATTATTATTATTTATGGCAGGGCGGACTATACTAGTTTCCGTCCCTTCCAGGTTAGGCCTTGCATAATGGGACATAGTCCATTCAGGGGCCGCAACCATGTTGGGGACTTCATTTTGGTTAGGTTCGCCCATATTGACAACCGACTCTGAATCCTCAGCCAGTTCTTGGAATGTAGGATCTTGAACTTGCGATTTTCTCCGAAGAGTACGCTCAAGTTCTTGGTCCAAGTCTACAAGTTCTGACGGATTCGCTCGGGTCATAAGCTAGAAAGAGAGAAGGGAAAATAAGATTGAGAAATTCGAAAAAGGTCTCTCTCTTTTTTTTTTTTTAATTTTTGTTTTTTTTTTTCAAGAAAGAGGAGAAAAAAAAGGTGATAAAAGTAATAGATTCGTTCTTTCAAAATATCAACAAAATGCGAGTCCCCGGCAACGGCGCCAAAAACTTGTTAATTAAAATTCCGCTTGCACGAAATAAAATCCGAACTAACAATCCGAGAAGGCAAGTATACCTATCGAACTGTAGTATAGGAACGCAAGTGTCGTATTAAAATCCGAGAACCGTTGATTACTTATACTCAAACGAATTACTATTATTTTATCTTAATAATTTTTTGGATGGTTTTGTCTGCTAGGTTAAAATAAAAGTTGGATATAAGTACGGCTAAACGATGATTTAAGAAATAGCACTCGATCTTGACTTACTTCGGCCTAAGTTGATCAAAATTCAAAAGCAAACTTAAAACTTAATAAAGTAAGGGCAGCTTGACCGTGGGGGTTCCTATAGTTTGAACATGCTTCTCTCGAAGATATGCCCAACTGAGTTTAGGAAAATCCGACCGAACTCTCGTCCCGTATTCGAATACCTAAAACTCGCTTTAAGTGGTGAACCCCGCTATTGGGTTTTACTCCAATCCAGGAGATTTACGTCATTCTCTCTCGAGAAATGTGTGTAACTCTCTTTACTCTTAAGTGCTCACTTCAGACTATCGGCCTCTCGGCTAGCCAAGAATGAAAGCAAAGGTGGGGATTATACATCGATAATATAGCTCCACTCAATTTTAATTAAGAGTAAATCTAAAGCCCAACACTTTAGAAAGTGAAAGAAGACTAAAGGATCATAACTTGATCAACTCATCCTCAGATCATCAAGATCGAGTACTATGAGGATTTAGTTACTCATGGTGGAGGGGTAGGAGAGAGAAATGATGAAGATTTTAAGAGAACAAAAACATACCATTTTTATTAAATAAAAGTTCAACTGAGATTACAATTGCATGGAAAGGCTACTATAAAAGGAAATTACAAAGACATTACAACATTCATATGAAAACTAGAAAAGGAAATGCATTGAAATAAGAGAGAGAGAGAGAGAAAGAGAATAAAATGACATGGAAAACACTGAAAATAGAGTAGTAGCACTAGTTCTCTCTCCAAAAACTGAATGAGGAAAGCTTGGAGGTCATTTCAATTTATAGACTTTTTTTTGCCTCGGTCACGCCCTCAGTCACGCCCGTGACTAAGGGCGTGACATTGTTTAATCAATTCTGCGGCTTGAATCAGGTTCGGCGCACGATTCTGACGCGATTTGATGGGTCACGCCCTAGGTCACGCCCGTGACTGAGGGCGTGACCATTTCGGTGGTTAGCTCGGGTCATGGGCGCTGGCGGCGATCATGGGCGCTGGCGGCTGGCTGACGTGGCAGTCACGGGCGTGACTGGAAGCACGCCCGTGTAACAGTGGCGTGACCAATTCGGTGGTCAGCTGGTCGAATCTGAGTTGTTCACGGGCTGGTCACGGGCGTGGCTTGCGTGTCACGGGCGTGACTTGTGTGTCACGGGCGTGGCTTGCGTGTCACGGGCGTGGCTTGCGTGTCACGGCCGTGTACTTTGGGCGTGTCTGACCAGATCTTCTGAATTATGTTGGCAGCAGCTTAACTGGAAACAGCAACTTACACGCCCTAGGTCACGCCCGTGACTGAGGGCGTGACTTAGGAAATTTTGCATTTTTGACCTGAAAATTCAGAAAACTTAAGTTAGCACTAAAAATAGGAAAATGAACCAAAATTGCATTTAGGTAAGCAACAATAAGCAAAAAGTAAGAGTAAATATCCTAAAAATAACCTAATTAAACTAACTAGATTTAGCATTATCAACTATGCCTCCCGTCGATCGACAGACCATCCCGTCGATCGTTGCCTTCAGCTGGGAGCTAACGCCGACGATAGCTTCTGCAAACGCCGGCGGTAGAGGTCGAATCTATGCCCGTGACTTTTCCCACGGTGGGTGGCTTAAATGGCATAATGTAAGGCTGTAGTGGAGTTGATATCCAATAGGCGGCTGACACCAAAGCTTAGAATTTCAATGCATTGCTTGGAAAGTTGGGTTGCATTTAAAGGCTTATTAATGCAAATCAAATCACAAAATCTCTTCTCTCTTAAGCCAAAAGGGCTGATCACTTCTCAGATACATCTTCTTCTTCATCTTCTTCTTCATCTTCTTCTTCTTCTACTTCTTCTTTTCTTCATCTTCTTCCCCACACCTCAAGGTTTTAACTTAGGGTTCTTGAAGGAGCAAGCTTGGAGAAGGATTTGGAGCTTGGCCGACCACCACTCGGTTGCCATGAAGATGAGCTCCAACCATGGCCGAAAAATAAGGTGACTTCCAGCCCTCTCCCTTGGTGCTAGATCGTAGAAAATAATTAGGAGAGGGGTTGAGCTCAAAAGAGCTTGGCTTGTGAGTTAATGGAGCTTCCTAGGAAAAGACCAAACAAGATCTTTCTTTTTAGGGGACCGATTGCCGCGAAAGTTCCTTCAATCAATTATTCTCTTCAAAAGGAAGAGATGGGATTTGATTTCAAGAAAATCCATGGTCTAATGAGGGAGTATTGGAGGAGAGAAGGTGAAATGACCTAACTCTTGTATGTGGAAGATGATGAATAGTTTCATGTTAAGTAGGCTTTTAATTATACATTTAGTGATGAAGATGATGAATAATCCCCTGTTAAATAGGGTTTCTAATTGTATATTATGTGATAAAGATGATAATATCCCCTTGCTAAAGGAAGTTTTAAATTATAACATTGCACTTGGTAATAAGGGGTGAAATTGTGCGCAGCTGGGTTCAAGCCAATTTTTAGGATTGATCCCACTGGATTAGGCTTCGGGTTCAACATGGAAGTTGTAGCCCTCGGAAAGATCTTTCCGATGATAGGTTACTCATTTTATGAAGTGACTTGTAACTCCCTAAAAGTCTAGTAGAATGGACTGTCCAGAAAGCTGGAAAGGGTTAAGTGCATGCTGTTTTGCTGTCCAAATTTCTGCAGTTGACTTCAGAGCAGTTCTTAGGTAGGACCCACATGGATCTGGGTTTAGGAGTCAACATGAATGTTGTAGCCCTTGATTTTAGGTTTCCAAATTGGGGTTGATCATAATTTTTGTACAACTGTGCACCCAGAAATCCAGTTTTAGTAAACTGTGTTATAACACTTCCGATCTCAGTATTTTGTGGATTCCTCTCAAGATATTAGTTGGATGCTCATGAAAATTGGTGGACACATTGGTGATAACAATATCTAGACCCTTGTTGAATTTCATAATTTTTGGATAAGTAGTATCAAAGTTATTTCCGTTTCATTTGATAACTTGAAGGAGATATAAATGCTGAATGTGAAGGCCGGTTGGGACGAAATTTTGTATGAATCATGTGCATGATAGTATTGACCTGTGATAATAATTTCAGATTTACTTATGTTGGGATGACTCCTTAAATGAACCTTCAATTGTTAGTTTTATGTGGATCCGTAAAAAGGGCATGTGTAGTGGACGGTGAAGGTAAATAACATTGATTATGGGTGAGGTCTAAATGTTTAGCATTGTGTTTAATGATCATATAAATATAGAGCACCGTAAATACGTATAGCATAATACAATGAGGTCAAAATTTGGTGGTAATGATTCCGACATTAATTATGACTTATGGTAGAAGTTTCAGTGGATTTGGTTTTGAAATGAATCCATATTTAAATGTGTCGTTGTAAATTATTATGCTGAAAAGAGATATTAAGGTGCTCATTTGGACAAGGATTTTGGAAACATGTCATTATACGCACAAGTAGTCATGCAGGGTCTCATAAAGTAATTTCCATATTATCTGCACGCCACTACACAAGAGTTATAACAACTCGGTATGGGTAACATTGATGGCTTGATGCGGGTTATAAGATATGGTCTTATCTTATGGTGCAAGGTTAAGGACCCGGTGGTTGTGGGCCTTGGATGCTAATTAGCATCGACATTGATTGTATGAGGAGGAGAGTAATAATACTCTTTCTGTGAGTCCTTGGGTGCTTGGTAGCACGGATTATGCATGGGAATTACATGGAAGTACATGGTTTACACATGGTGGTGTAATGATCCTGGTTGGAGGATTGCTTGTGGAAGATCTACAGGCTCACCGGTTATCACACCGACGGGAGATGGCAGATAGATCTTGGTCGGTTGGGCTGTGTTCTTTGTGTTTACTTCCAAAGACCCCTTCTGTGCCTAGTGACCGGTTGGGCTGTGCTCTTGGTGTTTACTTCCCAAAACCCTTTCCGAGTCTAGTATGCAGGTGCTCCTCTATTGTGTTCTTAGCATCGAGGCGTACGTGAGGCCTAGGTCTAGTATTGTGCATACCCACCTAATAGTGGAGAAGCCCGTTCCACTGCCACCGTCGGGCCACGACGGGGGGTGGGGGTGGGGTGGGCTGAGTGGTTAGCTACCATCGAAAAGTGGAAACTACAGTTCTATGTCGACGTAGCAAATAAGCATGGGTGAGTCATCATATCATAATTATTGTATTGCATTCATCCTTTCATGATCATTGCATTGCACCGCATCAGGTCCATCATATAAATTAGTATGGGCTCTTTTATATCATGGGTTCCAAATTGGAAACCTTAATTTATAAGTTTGTATGGCCATTCATATAAGTTAAGGTACGTTTAGAAACTGCAAATATAATGCTTACTTTTGTATTATTACACTGCATTCTATATCTTGCTACTCGTTACAATGCTAGCTTAGAATTGTTTCTTACTTCACTAACGTAGTAACTGTTGGCATGAATGTACTCTTGTGTATAGTAGCTTTATTTCTACTGTTAATATAGAATTGCTAAGATTGTACCCTTACTATTGCCACCTGCCTTTGCTGCTACTGTTTATATTGCAGCTTCTCTTCATTCCCTTCCGCCCAGTGCCTTGGAGTCGCCGGGGGAGAGAATGTGAAGCCACTTTGTCTTTATGACTAACGGTTGTTACACCCCCATTTTTAGGAGCACACTCAAGTGGAGCAGCAGTGTACAATGCAGGAGGATAGTTAGGCCAGGGTGACAGGGCATGTGACTACAATACCTTGGCTACTGTTAGTGACATATGTGAGCGAGTGTTTGAGATTTAGCCTTAGGTCAAGTTTTACGCTGATGTTTAACATGAGATTTTGTAGCTACCTGTCCTTTTGTACTGTAATAGACATTATTACTTAGTTGTGAATAAATGGCTTCTGTTGTTTGTATATTATTGATGGGTTGGCATGATGATACTAGAAAATAGTCGGTGGGATAGGCGTCTTCTGGAGGGGGCTAGCCCGTGTGCTGGCACTTCCGCAAGGCGGCTGTCCTGGGCATAGGACTCCCCTCATTCGTGTCTTGTGTTCCGGGAGGGGGGTCTTACATCAAGGGTGCTCCCAATGAGCTAGCCCTCTGAGCTATAGGAGAAGAAGAAAGTTTTAGTCAAAGTACTAACGAAAGTCAAAATGATTTGATCTGATTCTGAATCAGAGGCTGTAGATAATGTCCCAGCTGAGGATAATCAGGGACCAACCAGCAGTAAATGCAGAGTTGATCATGAGGACCATGACACTGAAGGTCATGAAGGTCATGATGTTACTGAAGAGCATGAGAAGGATAAAGCTGATTCTGCTGATAAAGTGCATGAGAAAAGTGAGGAGACTGCTCATGATGAAGCAAAGACAGATGAACAAGGAGGAGATCAGACTGCAAGTGATGCTCCCAAGTATCTTGCTGTTGATGACACTGTGCTAAAAGTGCCCTCAGATTCAGAAGATCAAGAAGAGGGACATATAGACACTGTTGCTGACCTACAAGGTAAGATTTATCTAATTTTATCAAATCTAGAGAAAAGATATAATCTAATTCCTCATGAACCAGCAGATTACTAGGGAGATGATCTTGAGGATGACGATGCCCCATCTGAGGGGGAGCAGTAGAAGAAAGGCTCTGATAAGGAAGATAAGGATGCTCTTAATGAGGGGGACCACGTTGTCTCAGCTGACAAAGAAAGTAAGGAGGCTGTAGAAAAGATGTTACCAAGAAGGATAATGCAGCTGAGGGGGAGCATGACACACATGAAATGGATCCATTGACAGTGGTGTCTAAAGTCCATCCCTCTCCAAATCAGCTATATCATATGAACAGCTCCTGAGTTCAATCAGTTCAATAATTGAAGGTCATATGACTTTAATTAAGGATTATATTGATTGCTCTGTCTTGACAAGGAAGAAAAGAAGTCATGGCTAAAATTCAAGAAATAAAGGAAGAAACCTCCTTCCTTAATAAGCAGATGACAAAGTGGTTTGACCCTACAGAGAAATTTGTAGTTGCTCAGAACACTATTTTGAGATCAATGGACAAACAAGTTCGATTTTCTGAGCAAGACATAGGACATGTCAAGAATTATGTTAACATGACTGATGAGATCATAAAAAAGGCCTCCAATCACATTGAAGAATATTTATGGTCCACTGCAATAACCATGATTGGTGAAGCAGAAAAGATGAAAGATGAGCTCAAGACAGGCCTAGAAAATGCCTTCCAAACCCACTCAAGATTTATAGCTGCTGCTACACATAGCTTAGAACAGAAAATAAGTGAAGAAGCCAGAAAGCGGGAGGAGACCAATGTAGAGAAAAATTCTCCACTGGCCTTCAGGGTTCTGTAGGGAACAAGAATAGCACTGAACCTTCCTCTGCTGGACAATATGAGAAAGGAAGACTTTGATTTTGAGACTCAAGCCAAGGTTGCTCAAAATCAACAACTTGCAGCAAGGAGGAAGAGGGAAGGTGTCATGCTAGCAGAGGAGTTCATGGCTAAGCAAAGAATAGAGCAGTGCAATACCCCTGATTATGAGCATTGGAGTGAGGACTCCAAAAGCATTATTCTGAATGCTTGGCTGAGCCATGGCCAAGTCTGCAAGGACATTGACAGAATGTATCCTGCAGAAGAGTGGATAAGGCACCTTGAGAGAAACACCAAAAATGGAAAGAATCTTCAAAGAGAATCTAGTGAGGAAGCACATCCCAAGGAAGATGCCTTCAATATATATTCCAAAGCCCTATATGTACTTCAAAAAGGAAGAAAACAAGAGGAAGCTAGCTGAGATAAAAGCTACTGCTGAAGAAAACAAGGCTACTGCTAAAGGAAAGGAGGTTGCTACTGAAGATGGTGAACGATCATCATCATCAATGAAAAGAAAAACTTAAACTTATGCATTTAGTTTTATTTTATTAAATATTAAGAAGGAAAATAAAAGAGACCTATTCACCCTCCCCCCTCTAGGTGAATTAGACTACTACCCTATAAACTAGGATTAGCCTAACTCATTGCTTGAATGGTCTATTTTCTGTGATTTTACACATAGGCACACCATTGCTTCCGTTGCATAGTTTGTCCTCAAACTAATGCTCGAGCGGGGTGACCCAGTGTTTTGTGGACTTCTTTCTCTTATGATCGTTTGTCAAGTGATACCAGTTTGTAAGACCCCTCTCCTCCTTACCAGGGAGTTCCCGTATCTTATGCCCAGAACCACCGCCTTACGTTAACACCAACTCACGGGTTAGTCTCAACCGCTAGATGCCGATCCTGCCAGCTAGTTTGTGTTGGGTTTTCTACTTCATTCTAAATGAATACCATATCAAATATGCACAGCGGAAATAACAAACAAGAACAACCCAAAAGAGTATAAGGACCTTACGATTTCATGAATCAAGAAAAAAGAAAGGTAACAACAACGAAGTACCTTAAGGAGATTGAGCCAACACTCAACCAAGATGCTCCAAGAAGAAATCTCGAAGACAACCTCTGAGTCCCAAGCACAGAAATCGATCGGTGCCTCTGTAGAAATCCACGATAGTGAAGAAGAACCATAGCTTCTTGTCGAACTAGGAGTAGGTCGGAGAAGAAACCCCTCTTCATCTCTCATAGGCTGCTAGATCCGACGACAGGGAGAGGCAGCGGCGGCGGCGGTCTTGTGGGATGCGGACGTCGAGACCTAGATGGAACCCTTCGGCTTCGGCTCTCTTAAAATCGCAAAAAAGAGAAGTCTATTTTGAAACCTAATCGCATCCTGTTTTATACTCAAGGCATAAAACACGCAATCTGCAGACCAAAGACTTTATTCGAGTTAATACAGTTTTTCATCAAGTAGACCAAATTCGTCGAGACAATTCGACGAATTCGTCGAGTAGAATATAAATCGTCGATATAATTCGACGTGACAAATCAATACGTGTTCCATCGAGACAATCTTGATGATTCGTCAAGTACATCTAATTCGTCGAGTCATCTCGACGAATTTCGACGAGACGAATTAACACATACTTCTTCGTCGATACAATTTGACATTTCATCGAGACAATTCGACAATTCGTCGTGTACTTTTTCTTCCCATCGAGACATTCTCGACGCAACTCCAATCAGCCATAAGATTAGTCCTCCACTCATATCCAATATGAGTAAGGTCAACACAATCCTTCATCTAATTTCTCCAACACTGATATGTGCGACCCTATAGGCTCAATTTGTGTTGGCAGTAGGACTAACTGTTTGATTGCTTTGAGATCACCTTGGAAACACCAACAATATGATCATATCACAGGCCAATAATTATGAAAAAAGTAACAAAAAAATTCCACGAACACATCATATATATATATATTTGAAAGGAAATAGTCCACAATGAGTACGAAAAAGAGTACAAGGGCTCATGCCGGGTACAAATCCAAATGAAAATAGAATGACACTCTCTCTTACTATACTATGCGGAAGCTAGTCAAATCCCTCAGCAACCTATCGCCGAGTAGTAGTAGTAATGTGCAGCAACTGCTCCTCAGGTCCGGCCATCATGTCCTGCTGGTCGTACTACTGCTCCAGCTCCTCGATCTCCTGTTGTTACGGCCACATCCGACCGTTAGTCAAAAAAACAAAGATATTTTGTCCTTGCCTCCCCCACGAATCCTAAGTACCATGCGGGAGGATGAAGCGGAGGACAACAATGGGTGAAGCAAAGGCATGCGACATGGAACTAAGCTGGTAGTATATATAAGTAGTGCGTAGAAAGTATAGTAGTACTGAAACAGTAAATAAAGCATTAAATAAATAAGTGCGGCGCAACTAAAGGTAACATGTAAACTACTACACTATCATCGCAAGAGTACCTTAACTTATTTGAATGCGCATACAAACATGTAAGTTAAATTTTTCGGAATTGTAACTTATCATATAAAAGAGCCCATACTAATTTATATGATAAGGATCTGCAAGTGCGTATGCCAATAGAATGTATGTATGTTATGATATGTTATGCTATGTTGATACAATGAAACTCACCCACAAGACTCTATGCGCATAGACCATTTGTTCCTAGTTTTTATAGGTAGCAAACCCCGCAGTTACTTCTATCGTGGCTACGGAAACAGTGGATCGGGCACTCCACTCCTAGGTAGGTGATGAGTCCCAATTATATACACATTTATGGACTCATCTGGGCCGATTTTCTAGTCTATGCACTACATTTTAGGCATATTTTCGCTCATATTTGTTATTCCAAGCTATGTGCTCTTCTAGGCCCGTTTTGGTGTTATTTATTGTTTATCTTCGTTATTTGTTTTCATGCATTGTTAAGTGCCACCTTCAGTGGCTAGATTGGTGTTGTATGCTGGAATAGGAGTCGTGCAGGTGTTCCCGGTACAATCCTGTACAGGAACACTGCGCACGATCACTGGTTCTATTGCGCACGACCACTGGTCGTGCGCCGCTGATCGTGCGCACTTAACCCCATTTTATGAGTTCTGTCTTGACCGAACGCACGACCATTTACGATAGTGCGCACAACCACTGGTCGTGCACCTCTGGTCGTGCGAACATTATATTTTATATTTCTTACATTGCAGGCTCCGCCCAGGCAGGCGCACGATCACAGGATTCTAGTGCGCACGACCACTGGTCGTGCGCCAATGACCGTGCGCACTATTTATTCCAGCGCCTATAAATATTCCTGCTCACGATTTAGGTCAGATTCTCCGCATTTCTTCCGCCCGAGTCCGCCGTTTCCTGCTCCAGAGCGCCCGATTTCGCCCCTCCATCGCCGCCCACCATAAGGAGGTGCTTCGGGCTTATTCTTCACGCCATTCATGAGTCGGAGCTTCCTCTCGGCCTCCTCCTTCATCCTAGAGCTTCAAGGAAGGTTTAGCCGCCATCGCCATCAAGCAAGAGGAAGTTTGCAACCTCTACCGGATCGTGACATGAAGAAGACGGGCTCATTGGAGAGTAGTGACAACTCTCTCTACCCCAGACGTAGTTGCGGACCGATCTTGGACGCGGATTGACAACCCGGCGATTCCAACCGTGAATCTACAACGAGACTTCGGATTCGGTCGATTTCTTGCCTTGTTCTTCTCTTATTGATGTGTTTGTAGCTAAATCTCTCATGTATTGATGATGAACACTATGAATCATGCTTGTAATCTTAATTTCATGTTTATGTGAAGTTATATTTTGTTCATATGTGTACGAGGTGCGCCACTATCCATCCTCCATCCCGCCGTCACGTTCGTGTGCAGCACTAACAATTGCTAGTGGCGTGCTTGTCGACGAGGTGCTTGCGACCCTCATCCGTATGCCTACTCTTCCATCCTCCTAGCGAAGCGTGGCATAGCGGCCCGTGTAATCCATTCCGACTCCGCCGGTGCGAACCATTCCATCCGCTTGCCTGCTCTTCCATCCGCCTAGCGAAGCGTGGCATAGCGGCCAGTGTAATCCATTCGCCCTACGAAGCAGTGCGCTCAAGGCCTGCACAATTCGACTCCGCTTGCCTACTCGTCCATCCGCCCTTGCGACGCAGCGCGCTCAAGGCCTGCCTAGTCTCCATCCCGCCAAGCGAAGCATTGCATAGCGGCATTGCATAGGAGTAGTTGTAGTTGTTTTCTTTTATTTTCCAAAAGCCAAACCAACTCTCCCGTATTCCATCCGACCTAAAGGACTTCGATCTCAAGTCCTTCCTCGAACGTTAACTCCACCTTACTGTGTTCCTTGAGAGATTCGATACTCGGGGATTACTCCTCGTTTTATATTACTTGAGCGATCGGTACACTGCCGTTTCGTGCCGCAGTCTTGCTACCGCCTATTGCGGTGTGCTAAGATTTGCGCCATCAGTAGGTATACACACTACCATGCCTAAACCTTACGTACGTCATTGTACACATCCAAGGTGCACTTCCTTGAGCTCTCCTGTACTCTTGCTGTCAAACCCACCAGTCTTTTGTGTTCGGGTGTGGCTTATTAGGGATTGTCCTCCAGACCACAGTAAAATAACCTACTATCCCTCTGAACCACCACACCATTCTAGAGTCAATATACTTCCATCGGTGTGATGACTGGACAAGTACCGAAGACCCGCCACTATTTATGCACATGCAAAGTTTTATCTTACTCACCCAAGCATCCATCTCGCAGGACCAAACCCATCCTGATATCATAACCTCCCGAGCCTCCAGCTCGTAGGACTAACAATTCCTTATACCATTCCATCCCATATTTTGGGAAGAGGTTTCCCTTTATAAAGTTTTCCTACTTAAACTACTCTTGTCCATGTTTAGTTGATCATAATGGTTTAAGGTGAATCTTGGACTTCCCAAGGTGTACCCGGTGAAGGGCTCACAACGGTACTAGAAGGTATGCTGGGGTGATATCCCAAACCTTCATTTATCAGTATATTTTCTTTTATTGGTGGCTACCCATTATTAAACCTGCTTTCATTATTATACTTAAACTAATCTATGATGACTTATGATACTTATTGGGGAGTGACGATCTTTCGTAGGACACCAGACTAGAACCCCCCTTAATGTCCGTGCACACTAACACTTAGAACCATTTGGTGCTTTGCCCTAGGGCTTCAACAGAAGTCTATGACACTCTAATTGACACTAAATCAGTTGGGTTTAACCCCTATGATCACCTCAAAGATCTACCCCTTAAGCAAATGTTCTCTTGAACGATGCAGACCTTTAATCTCCAATGCACGGTATGAGGTGCAAACCCTTAACATGTTTATCTACATGCCCCAAGATTTATTCTACTAATGCACCATGGTCATAATAACACCATAAATTGTTGTGATGATCTCCTAAGGTGGAAAAGCCACAAATAATTCATTTATTAATATGGGACATGATTCTATATTAATGTTCAAACTATAGGACAAAAGTTCTCCAAAAATTCTACAATTTTTAGGGGATGTTATAAATGTTGTCCTACATATATGTTCCAAATTTCATTCAATTTCTAGGTGTTCTTGATGGTCTGTTCATTATATCAATATTTTGCTAATTGCAGACCAATACATAAAATGCACTAGTTATGTTCTCAAGGATGTAAATATCACTATTCTTTGGCTAAATGATCTAAAATTAATACCAGAGGACTATCATGACACAAATTAGGAATGATAAGAAATTCATAATTTTTTCTATTAAATTGGCCATAATTAAAAATTCTCAAAATATGTGGCACATGTCATTTTACCCATGAAGTACTAGTTCTAGATGATCAAATGTTCCAAATAAATTTCAAGTGTTACATATTGATAAAATATTGTGTATGATAGAGTTTCATGTTTTTTCATAAAAATTAGGTCCATAATTTCCACAATTAAATATGAACTCCAAAGTGTCACTTTACATATAAAGTACTATTTCTAGATGGTCAAATGTTCCAAATAAATTACCTGAGGTACATATTGATAAAATATTTTGTCTAACAGAGTTTCATAATTTCCATAATAATTATGATGATAATTCTCATACTTAAATGTTGATGTCAATTTGTTACATTGCATAGCAAGTACTATAATATTCCATTCCAAAATTCTGAGAAAATTACCATATGTTGGCAGTGTCCTAGAAATAGCCTAACCACAATTTTAGAATTTTCCAAGTAATATTGACCACAAAATTTCAATAATACAAAAGTGTGGCAAATGAAATTCTTGGTAATTTCCAAGGTCAATGACTTCCAAAAATCCTACTAAAATTTTCAGAGATGTAATATAATACTTGTCACCATGTGACAGAAGATTGGATTTTTCCTAAGTCACTAGGTCATCTTTATTTCATTAAAACACTTATGTGCATAATTATAATTAAGTAAATACCTTATATTTCTGACTCCAAAAATTCTACTAAAATTTCCAGAGATGTAGCATAACATAAGTCACCATGTGACAAATGATTGGATTTTTCCTAAGTTATTAGGTCATATTTATTTCATTAATACACCTATGTGACATAATTTTAAATAAGTAAATACCTAGGATTTTTCACTCCAAAAAACCTAATTTTTCTACGGATGACTCCTTTCATCAAAATGGGTGCATGGACAAAATATTATTATCATGCATCATGTCATTTGTGCTGAATTCACAAAATACCAAAACTTGGCTAAGTGCACACCAAGTCACATACACCATATGTTCACATGAATGTGAAATACATTTAGTGTTAAATGCACCCCAAATTTCCATACACTACTTACACATGTATGTGGAATATACCAACATGAAGAGGCCCAAATGACCTCAAATTTTTTACCAGTGACTATATATGACCTAATTAACATGTCACCTAAGATTTGGGTGATTTCTAGTTGATCTAGACATATATATTTGACAAATATGAAAAATCACAGTTTTCATGTTGGTCATTTTCCCTAAATTAGCCTCTAAGTACCCTAAATAATTATATGAAAGTATTATAATTTATGTCATATGATATACATTTAATTAAATTCATATGGTCTGGCCTACAGGTAGCTGATCTAACACAGATCCTGAAGCAGATCCGACGGCTCCTGCATTTCTTCCTCCTCCAGCCGATAACCCAAATTTGCCCGACCTGGAGCTTAAGGAAAGGAGATTTCCTGGCCGCTTTTGCTCCTTCACTACCAACCACCACCACTACCTTTGGCGAGTTGAGGGCTATTGTTAGGCGGTGGTATGGCGGTCGAAGGTGGTTGGAATAGTGATCTCATGCATGGGCACATTATATCAATTTTCTCCATGGATTTCCATGGATTCGAGCTCAATTGAGCTCGAATCTTTTCCAAAATGATATGGGAGGCTAGCACAGAGGGCAGGGAGGAGAAATGGACCTGTGTGGTGGCTTGACGATGGGTATTTCTCCGGCCGGCCATGGTTTTCATCATCTCTGGTGATCCTTGCTCAAATTCTCGAGTCTCCACCGATTTCTTCAAGTTAAAGCTCTATCGAGACTGAATGGAGCCCACTGAAGCTAATGGTGAGGTCAAAATGGGTTGTCGGTCGCTTAAACTATGCCATCCATTTTGGTGATTTCTGCCAAGCAGAAGATGCTCATCCTTTCTGCCATTTGTGACCCCCATTGCTGGAATTTTGTTGGTAATGACTGAGGGGAATTAGATGAAGGCCTGGGAAGTGGAATGAGGGTGCCATGTGGCCTCCATTCCCATTTCTCTCTTGGCCTCACATGGAATTTGGGGAAATTTCCAAAATTGCCCCCCATGCATGTCTCCCCTTTTCAAATTCAGAGGATGAGGGATGTAATTAGGTCATGGGATGTAGAATGGGCTGACCTTGAGGGCCTTAGACCATTGGAATTGGCTTGGGCTCTCATTTCTCCTCTTTGGGCCTAATGTTGACCAAAGTGGACTTTGGGGTTGACTTAGTCAAGTTGATGAGTGGGCTGGACCTACTTTAAGTCCATGAGTCCCATGACATCATTATTATGCTCATTAGGCCATGGTGGGGCCCCAATTGGGCTAATTGACCCATATGGTGTGAATTTGACCCAAATTGGCCTAAGTTTGGCTTTGGTCAAATTGGATGAATTGGTTGACCAATTTATGGGGCTTTTGGGTCCATTGGGTCCCTAATGAGGTTAGAAGGTTTGGAGTGAGGTCAATTTGACCAATTGAAGACCAATTGATCCTTGATTGGGTTGATATGGGTTATGTTCACCAGGAGTTGACTTTGGTCAATTCCTTAAAAATTGGTGGAAACAATTAGTGATTATTGACCTAATTACCTCCCTTGGTGATTAGGAGGACATAAGAGAGGTCCATTTTAAGTATTGAAGGTCAATTGATCCTAATTGTGTTGAATGTGGCTATGTTGACCTAAGTTTGACTTTGGTCAATTTGACCTATTTGGTTGACCAATTGATGGGCCTTTTTGTCAATTGAGTCTCCTTTAGGGTTAGGGGCATTGTGGTGGGGTCAATTTACACTTGTGATTTCAATTTAGACTATTTTGACTTAAGTTGACTTGTATACCTTAGTGGACCTTATGTGAGTTCACGCTAACTCAATGAGTCCTAAGGTCACCTCTTAGGCCTAACTCATCCTTCTCACCACATTCCCTACCCTAACATATACTAAAGGGTCTAGTAGGATTAGGGATGTTACAATACGTTCCTAAGACCTTCACGTTTATGAATAATTTGGCCCAATACATAAATAAATAATGAACGCCCCTATAGTCTTGGGTTGAGTTTCTTCCGCCCAAAGGTATAGATATTTCATATATGCGCACTGTTCTTAGGCGCATAGGTCCTCGACTTAGAATTTTACTAACTATGTTCTTACAACAAAGTGTTTTTAAGGTAGTCTCTGGACCTATTGATTTAAAATGAGTTACACATGTGGTTTACTAGAGACTAGTAATTGCTAACTATCAAGTTAGATATTGACTAAATTGAATTTGCCGATTCATATGCGGGGATCCTCGGTCTTCACTACTCCTCGATCTTCACTACAGACTCCGTCCCATAGTAGATAGGAGTGGAGAGGTCTCGGAAGGCACTCAACTAGTTTCTTAGGGTTAATCTTGGACTTCCCGAGGATTTCCCTGTGAGAGGCTCACATCGGTACTAGGAGGTATGATGGGCTGACATCCCAAACCTCCTTTCTTAAGACACTTAATCTTATTGGTGGCCACCCTTTCTTATACACCCACTTCCACTCCGGTTACTCTAGGTTCTTAGGGTGGAATAACGCATAACAATAGGATAGTCGATGTTCTTTGAACACCGACACAACCCTTTCCTTAACGACCGAGTGTTATTCTAACTCCACTTATCATCACTCCCTACACACAATCCTTATATTTTCAACATCAATCATAGATATTCCTCTATATGCAAAGTTTCTATATTCTTATCAAGGGTTTTACTAAATGCACCCCGACCCTTCAATTGAGTTTCGACCCCATGCATGATATTCTTCTACTCATTCTATGAGGTCCTTGATGATCCAAGACTATTGGGCCAATGTATGATAACCTATCTGGGTCCAATTTACTAAATCATGTTTTGGCTGTTCGCAGACCAATGTAAATTCAAAGGGTAACATATGGCCCTCATAAGACACTTATATGATCCTTATGCCCAAATGACCTAAGAATAATTCCTGAGATAATAAATGTCTAAAGGTGTCATTTACATCAGATTGGTACATATTAAGGGGGCTAATTATTTACCCTTGCATAATTATTTAGTGTCTTCTAATGTTCACATGGGGTGTTGTTTTCTGATGTCTAACTAAGCTATAAAATTGACTAGAGGTTCCCTTTGGTTAAATGGGAACATATCCAGAGATTGGTAATTTTTTTAATATATTTACTGCCAATAATCTTTTTAAAAAATTAAGGGCCTAGTAAACTCTTACAAAGGAGCCCTGAGTTTTCGTCATCCAATAATTGCAGGAAAATAACCAGATCTTACTACTGATAAAAATGTGCATTTACTTAATTTTCCTAACTTCCCAAATAAGATACACCATGCAATTGAATTTTATAAAAATTCGCAATAAATCATAAATCACTGATATTAAATATTTCCTTCAATATTAAATTCTCTAAGAATTTCCACAAATCTTAACTGATCATATAAGTGTGCTAACATAAATTTATAATTTTCCACCAAGAAATTTCACCATAGATGATTAATTACTTAGATCATGAAACTTCTACTTAATGAATAAAACACCAAATTTCATTGTCCAAAAATTTATATAAAAATCCTAGAGCAATATAATGATTTAAAGAGCACATGGACAATTTATCAGATTTTTCTAAATATGTTTGGTCACAAAAATCATGAGAATATCAAATGTGACAAATCAATTAAAATTTGGTCAAAAGAGAATAATAGCTTCAAAAATTCCAGGGAAAAAAATCTTTAGAGTGTATTTTCACCCTAGGATGCTCTCACCAAAGTTTCATAACATTTCAGCAAGAATTGACCCATATTATTTCAATAGTTCATTGGGGTGATATTTTAATTTAATTTAATTATTAAATAATATGAAAAATTGACCTAAATAATTTCAAATTCCTTAGGTGATTCTACTCGTCATAACATATGCATGCATGAAATTTCATCATCATGCATCAAGGGGTTCAAGTGGAAAACACAAAACATTGAAATGTGTTATGTGCACATTACCCCCTCCACATACCAATATTTGCAAGTGTTATTTCATAACATGCACTCGTTTAAATGCTCTGAAATTTTGACCAGGGATATTTCATGACCCTATGAAGCACCCACCAAAATTTGGGGGTGATTTGAGGCCATCTACCCACTTATCTAACACATGCCTAAATAATTAAATTTCTACAAAAACTATAAAAATGTTTTCTTCAAAAATTATTATTATTGGATAACTTGTTCATCCCTTCATGACACATGCATGGTAAAAATTTCAGCTTATTTGGGTGAGCTGTTTGATGGTGGCACTAAAAATAGTGTTTAGGGTTTAATATGTACATGTTACACTAAATCAGTTTCCCAGGGAGCTAGAGTGCTCCAAATTACATGAAATAAATTTCAAAAAATAGTTAAGACCAAGAGCTACCCTTTTGATGTTGACAACTTTCTCTGATTATGGCCTTAAGATACTTCAAAAATTTAAGCAAAGCTCAGAACAATGCTTGGCAGAATTAATATACACATATTTTAAGCTATAGTAAGAATTCATCATGTAACACAGATCTTAACGAAAAATGGATGGGATCTGGTCATCCCTGTCCTCTAGCCAATGGTTGGAATTAATCCCAGCTGGGTGACTTTGAAAGCCATTTTCCCGGCCACCCGCTTACCTCCATGGTCGGCCTCCACCGCCACCACCTTCATTGAGGTGTTGGTCATCGAGAGGAGGCGGTTTCCGGCATAGAGCATGTGAGAGGGGATCGGGGAGGGGAAAACCGAAAAAATATGTGAGAAACTCACGACCTGATCTAGATCTTTTGAGCTTGATCTCAATCAAGGAAATATAGAGATCCATCAGTGGGGGAGAAAGGAAGAATCCATGTCTGATTCACGACCGATTGGTGGAATTTCCACTAGTTGCCATTTTGTGTGTTGAATCTTTTGGTACCATGGTGATTCCGGACTCCTGGCGCAATTTCCTCTTCCAATGTGTGGGCTTTTGCTTCTCTTGGTCTCATGAAGGTGTAGGGAAGGTCAATTGAAGAGGAGGAAGGATATTTCATGGGTTGCCATTAATGGCCATTTTTGGCCACCCCCTTTCTCCTCAATTCAAGGAACTTGGTTGTCCACCTGCATGGAATAAGACTGGGAATTCTCTGGGAAAGATCGGAGAAGGTCTTTGGAGGAAAAGTTGAGTGCCAATTGGCACTCATTCCCTCTTTCCCTCCTTGGAATCTTCCAAATTGGGGCAAATCTCCAATTTGCCCCTTTGCATGTCAATTGTCTCCCCAAATCTGAGGGCATGCATGGTAATAAGGTTTAGGGCTGCAGGATGGGCCTCAAATTGAGTCCTTAGCACACTTTATTTGGGTTTGGGCTATTTTGACCTAAAGGGCTCAAATTAGGCTAGGTGGGGTTAAGGTTCACCCTAGGTCAATTTGATCAATGTGGCTGACCCAGATTGGTGGGATTGAGTCCATAAACACCAATTAGGGTGAAATGTTGCTTGGTTAGGTCAATTAGGTTTCATTTGACCTAATTGGCCCAATTTGAGCTAAGTGGGCCCAATGATGATTTTGACCTAAACCATGGTCTTGGCTTGATCCAATGGATTATTAGTGAGCCAATGATATATCTAAGGGGTTAGGAAGACTTAGGTGGGGTTACTTTGACCATTTAGAGGTTAATTGACCATTAATAGGGGGATTTAACCAATCTAGGTTTTGGTTGACTTTGGTCAATTTGCCCACTTTGGGCAACCCCAATAGGTTCATGATGATCCAAGGGACTTCCAAAGTACTTAGGGGGTAATGTTAGGGTCAACTTGTCACTTTGAGACCCTTTTGGCTAACCTTAGGTTAGTGCTTAAAATTGCTTTTAGCACCCCAGGTGGTATGTCACCTAACCACTTGGTTCCTAAGGCCACTTAGGTTGACTTAAGCCTATGTCATAACTCTAGTCATGACAAAAAGTCATCCTAGGGGTCTTGTAGTTCAAGGGATGTTACAGTGTCCTTCAACAGCAGATGTTTGAAGGAACTTCTTATTTGCAGTGCGGTGTGGATTCAGACGGGAGTGAACATACGCTTTTTCTTGTTAACCAAAATTCTGGAGGAGAAGGATGAATCTTGATTTTCGGTAATAGCCCTTAAGACAAGGAATTCTTCTTGTGAATCTTCAGGGAGAAGGGAAGATTCTTCTTGATCAACTGTTGGATCTTTTGAGAAGTGAAGTCCTTCAATAATTGTGTAGAGTAAACTAGATAGTTGATGTACCTTTTCTTAACAACAATCCATTGTTATTTTCTTATATTCTCTTCTTGCTGAAATTCATCCATTATAGTTCTCTATCAATTTCTTGCAAGCTCGATGTCTCTTCTTATTCTTCCACCGCCTTCTTGATTTTTGTTTTTACTATTTTCGTTGTTTATATACACCTTCTGGATTTTTGAATTCGTTCCTAGATCGCTTTGAATGCTCTAAATGCTACCCGCATAGGCCTAGATAACTTACTTGAAATAGAAGTTTAACAACTATATTTTTCCACACTTTCTATCGTGATAAGTTCCAAGAGAGATGGCCGTTGGAGGCCTTCTTAAAAAATCTGCGCTAGTTTTGTTGTTCTCTAGACTTCTCGACGCAGCTCTTGTGATTTAAGCGTTATTTGAACATTCTGGCGCAGCTAAGAGATTTTGATGCTACTTTGGTGAATTCAACGTTGATTTGAGGTTTCGACGCTACCTTAAGTAGTGCATCGCTACTTGGAAGATTACGATGATGTGTCTATGAAAACAAATGAGCTCGACGCTACTTAT
This sequence comes from Dactylorhiza incarnata, assembly GCA_033032865.1. Taxonomy (NCBI): domain Eukaryota; kingdom Viridiplantae; phylum Streptophyta; class Magnoliopsida; order Asparagales; family Orchidaceae; genus Dactylorhiza; species Dactylorhiza incarnata. The sequence continues at coordinate 2,231,248 of JAWHQI010000092.1, forward strand.
ACACATTCAACTCAGATTACCCTTCTATATACTATGTGTAATATACTAATTATTCACACTTTAAATTGTATATAAAATAAAGAGGTCGTTTTTTCCCAACAATCTCCCCTTATTTGATATACCAGTTTGTACAAATAATATTGAGAGATTTAAAACAAATAACAGATATTAAAATTGCATTTCACAGATTTGCTTGTATATATTGCACAAAAAAGAAATAAAATGCATTTTACAGATTATATAAAGAATAGACAAATTATTTGAGCATTTTCAATCATTTTTATTTCCTGATAATTCTTAGTGAACATTTTGTTTCCTAATTTTCTACTTATATGGAGAAACTTAGACTCTAGACCTCTTTTAGACAATTTCCTAATTGTTTTTCAGACAAGAAAGAGGGAGAGTGGGTTTAACTTTGAAATACAGTTTCTCTGATAATTATCTTAGACTCTAAGTCCATCCTTTGTTAACTTATTCCAATAGATTAATTTTTTGCGATTTCCATTCTACAGCTGGTTTGTGGAGGGCTGTACTTTTATTTGTGCTAATAATAAAACAGGATGGGCACAAATGAACTTGGGTACCGATATCCTTTCATTGCAGTAATTAACATGAGAAAAGATAGGTGATCTCATGCAATACCTATAGTGAGAAGTTGTTGTTAGATTGTACCAACAATCTTTCATAAAATGCCCTGCCTTGTGACAGTAATGACATTCATAGATATTATATTTAGTTTTTCTTTTAATGAAATTTCTTATTTATGTAGTAGGATATGCATACATCTCAGGAAATCTATAGGGAGAGAAGAGTTTAGATATCTTGGATAAAGGAGGTCGAATAGTATTCGCCAAATAAGAATTGCATTGAGTAATATTCGACGAAACAAGGTAGTTGCGTCGAATAGTATTCGGCATGACATAGTCATATTGACTATTTGGTGCAAATTTTGAGTTGCATCGAGAAGTATTCGACGCATACTCTAAGCACTTATGATTTTTATTAATCATTATCTTTTCTTGAATTAATTTTCTTGGAGCTTTTCCAAGAATCCCTTCCAGAGAGAAAAATATGGGAAGGTTTTCCTTATTATGATTATTACTACTAGACTTTGATGTTAGAGAAACATCTTCAGAAGATATTGAGGTTTTTCCCTTGACAAATGCCACTGGGCTCTTCCAAGCGGGAAGGTTCTAAGGGCCCTTTGGCATGGTAGGATCATCACTTAACCCTAGATACTTAAATCTTATTTTAAGGTTTTCAGAGATGTCTTTTAGTTTGTTACTTCTTCAATTTAAGGATTTTTCAAATTCCTTTACTTAGTCAAGTTGGTTATTTAATCCAGCAACTTCAATTTTTAGGGAGATAATTTCCTTATCAAGTTTAGTGTTTTCAATTTTAAGAGCCCAATTTTCAATTTCAGTGGCATCACTCATCATTGTTTATTTTAGTGATGTCAGCTCTTCCTCTAGATCTTTGATTTACTTCACTGCCTCGAGATGAGCAAGGTGAAGGACTTCAAATTTATTTCTGGGTTCAAATGTATTACAGTCAGTAGTGTTAAAGGATTGCACATCCTTTACCAGAGTAGCTTCTCCAAGGTCCGAGTCATTGAGAGTCATACAATTTACTTCAACATCCTTAATTTTTTCTTTGGTATCTGAGCTTGAGAGGCTTTCTTCACTTTGGCTCTATGTTTCAGCAATGAAACACTTGTCACTAGATCCTTCTGCTAATCTGGTGTGGGATTCCAAGATTTCTTTTTCTGATGTGTAGTCAACTACTTTCTGAAAAATTTCTTCAAACATTGTTTACATAAGAATGTTCATGACATCAGTATCATATGCTTTGGCCTTCTCATAGTTTTCTGACCAATCAATTCTGTAAATGAGGACATTATCACCATGGTTATTTGCCCTTGTAGGATTTACAAGGCCTATCAAAACAACATCAAAAATGTCTTCGTCAATAGAATTCATATATATTATGATTCTGGATTTCCATAAAGAAAGATTATTCAGATTGCAAGTAGGGGTAGTGTGGCTACATATTATCTGTCTTGCGACATGCTTATATTTGTGATATGAATCCTTCTTAAGTGATTAGTCCACTGAAGATCTTGCTGATCAAGGTTTTAACCTTTTTCTGATCAACCTCCCTCTGATATCAATTGAAAGAGAGAACTTAATCACTTTGAGATGTACTCTAGAGGTGGGTGAATAGAGTAATTATGACTTTTCGTATATTCGTTTAACTGTTTTTCATAATTTCACCATATGCCCTTATTATATCACAAACACATCAATCAGGAGTAAATAAAGGCATGGAAATGAAAAGCACGGAGAGAATACAAACAACACAGACGATGTTTTCCTGGAAATTCGCGACCTCTCCTCTCCAGTTCATAGGGAACCTTTCCAGCGATCTCAATTTCTGGACACCTCCAAGATCGCGAGCCTCCACTTCGGTTTCTTTGTCTAAGGCCCGTGCAATCAGGCTCTGTTGAGATCGCCAAACCGGGCAGTCTGGTCCTTTTTCTCCTTTTTTGTTATTAGCCCCCCTCATCTCTGCCCCGACTCTGCTGTACCCTGGGCATCCCTTAATTTTTGGATCTGCCCATTTGGGCAGCCTCTATGTCTATAAATAGAGGGGTAGGAGTACCTAAAAAAGGACTTTTGGCTTCGAGTCTCCAACTTACAACCTATGCAAGAGGTCTCGAATTCTGTCACTTTTCTACCTCTCCCCCTGGCCTGTTCTAAGCCTCCATTATGTAACCTCTCTTGAGATCATCTGAAGCAGTTTTTTTCCGTCAAAGGTCTCTCCTCTGGCATCTTTCCTCTCGAGTAACCTGCACTTCACAGTTTTTCCATATCTCTTTTTACTGTGAGTTTTGGAGGTACAATTTTTGTACCAACAAAATGAACAAGCGACCTTCAAATTCAAATTGTCGAGGTAAGATCGGCAGATTTTCAAGATGTCAGACCGCGATGGTCAGACCGGTCAAGTTGTCGGCGGTCTCCCTTCTTCAGTAAGTGAGACCTTTTTAGAAGCTCTTGAGCTTCGAATGGAGCATCAGCTCGCTCAAGCCCGTTGGGAGGCCGCCCAAAATCGCCAGGAGACAGCTCAGCAGATTGAGTCCATGAATCAATTGTTGTCCGAGCTCTCCAAGAGATTGATGCCTCAAGCCGATCAGGTCATGACCCCTGATCGGTTGGCCGTCGGTCACCCTCTAGACCATGCAACATCTCAGCCCATAGCTCCTTTGCGGTCTCATGGTGAAGAGTTTGCAGACCGTCAAGATTTTTTCAGAGGAGCCTACCTAGGGATTGTTGGATCTTGAGGCGCCCTTAGAGGGGGGGGGGGGGGGTGAATAAGGGTTTTAAAAACTTTAAACTTTAATAGAAAACCTTTGATATTTTATTTGAATAAGAGTGAATATAAAACAAAGAGTAGTAAATCAATTTTATTAAATAGAAAAAGACATGATTATCATTAATAAACTTGATTACAAAATTTGATTTCCCTGACACTAGAAATCAAAGAGAATAATATTAAAACTCATTTTGTTTTCTATACCGACTCGTATCCCACAAACCGGTTGGCTTTAGCTAATCTCTCCCCAGATACGGCCTCAAGCCGCTTTAGCCAATCTATCACCAGAAAGGCCTCGAGCACCCCCTAGATCTACTCCCTAGACTTAGTTGCCAACACGAGGCGAATTACTCCCTAAGTCCTACCTAGACCTAGTCGCCAACACGAGGCGAATTCACAAAACGATTACAACCATAAAATAAAAGACAAATACAAAATATAAATATGAAACTCCCTATGAGGTAATCTGTGTGAAATATTTCCGAATCTTTATGGAGTGAGCAGGAACTGTACAACTTAGAGTTCACAAGCCAAACAACCAGAAGCACATGAAGGAAATAAAGTCTTTATTGATAACAACAATCTTCATTACAGGGAAAGATATACATGGCGAGACATGATTTCGCCAGTACACAAAACCAAAGGGAAAATTACAAAGCTGAAAAGAAAGATAACTGAGATCGCAGACTGCGCGGTCTGCTTGCCGATCTCTAAAAGCTGCCTGACCGCAGACTCTGTCGGTCACCGATCAACACTCCTGACCGCAGAGCTTCCGCGACCTCCTTCCGAACTCCACTGATTCTCATGAACTCCAGTAACCCACATTGCAAGCCACGAGACCGCCCGAACACTTTCAAAAGAAGAGGTGATCACTGCTGCCCGCACAATCCGCAGAAGCTGCACAAGGAAAATTCAATCAGCAAGACCGATCGGTCACAAGAATTGAGACCGCAAGAATGAGACTCGAGCTCAGCTAACACTTGGTGTGATGTTAATTATGCTACAGTGGCTCCTATTTATAGGCGTGAGACCTGATCCAGTCACCACCCTATGAGATAGGATCACCACCCTCCAGATCGCGCGACCAGAAACGGTCAGCCTACTCGATCAGCAACAGATCATTCTGCTTAGGTGAGATCGCCGGCTTCAACAACAGACCGCGGGAGATCGCCACTCCCACACTGAAGCCGCCCACCACCAATGTTCGCCAACGAGACCGCGAACACAACTTGTTCGCCAAACGTCACATCGAACACAACCTGTTCGCCTGCCAGCCTCCTCCTGAGACCGCGAACAGAGACTGCTCGACTAAGATGCCTTAGCCAGCGAATACAACCAGGAACCTGGATAGCCATTAGACCGGCTTCTGGAAACCTGAACCAACCTGTGCGGTCACACCAGACTGGCACAGCCCTGAGGTACACAGCCCACCACGCGATCACAGACCAGACCGCGCGGCCTTACCCAGCACTTTGGACACAAAACGGAAGTCATGCAAGGAGACCGCGGCTAGACTAAGATAAGTAAGACCGCAGAGCACATCGCCAGACGTGCGGTCTCGCCATACCGCGCGATCACCCTCCCAGACCGCCAACTCCCAAAACTTCCACTTCAACATTTTCAACACTCCCCCTTGAAGTGGGAAGTTGAAAACAACCCAAGTAGACTCCTTAACCGAGTGAACGGCCCCTTCACCAGCGCCTTTGTGAAGATGTCAGCAATGTTGTCCTGACTCCGAACATGCTCGACTGAAAGAGACCCCTCCAGCACCTTCTCACGAATGAAATGATGCTCGATCTCGATATGCTTGGTCCTCGCGTGACAAACTGGATTAGTAACCAGTTTGAGAGCACTCTCGTTATCACCGCGGAGCAGAGTCGGACCCCGAACCTCCTTATGGACATCTCCAACCAATCTCCTAAGCCAGATGGCTTCCTGAGCTGCCAAGGCCGAAGCCTTGTATTTCACTTTCGTGGTTGAGACCGACACGGAATCCTGCTTCTTGCTACACCATGATATAGCCGTGTGGTCCGCCAAGAAGATGTATCCAGACGTCGACTTCCGATCATCCGAATCTCCCCCGTAATCAGCGTCCATGTATCCATGCACCTCGAAGCCCGTATCCCTCCTGTAAAGGAGACCCATATCTGAGGTCGCCTTGACATACTTCAGTATACTCTTGGCCGCTAGAAGATGAGGCGGTCGTGGTTCCGCCATATACTGACTCACCCTGCCAACTGCATATGCAATATCCAGCCTGGTAATCGTCAAATGGATCAAGCTCCCAACCAGAGCCCGGAACACCAACGGATCTTCCAGAATCCTCCCCTCATCCTTGCGAAGTTTCATGGCCTTATCCAGAGGTGTGGAAGTGCACTTCCCTTCCTTCATGCCGAACCGCTCCACGATCCGCTCCGCATATCCATCCTAGGACACCATCACTCCACTCTCCTTCCTCTGCACCTCGAGTCCAAGGAAATGGTGAAGCTCACCCAGATCCTTCATCTCAAACCTGATAGATAGCTCTGCCCGAAGCTGCGCTACCTCCTCCTTTGAATTCCCCGTCATGATCATATCATCGACGTAAAGCAGCATGATGACTTGAAGCTCCCCACTCTTCTTGACGAACAAGCTTCAGTCTGAGTCTGAAGCAACAAATCCGTAGAATAGGAGATATTCTGCAATCTTTCCATACCACGCCCTCGGCGCTTGCTTCAACCCATACAGGGCCTTCTTCAACTTGCAGGCATGCTCCAAAAAATCTTCAGATACGAAGCCTGGCGGCTGGACCATGAAGATGTCCTTGTCAATCTCGCCGTACATGAATGCATTCTTTACGTCGAGCTGCCAGATCTTCCACCACCAACACGCTGCCAAGGAAATCACAACCCGAACTGAAGTCATTTTTGCCACCGGACTGAATGTCTCTTCATAGTCTTCACCGTATTGCTGCGAGAACCCCCGAGCCACAAGGCAAGCCTTGTATCGATCGATATTGCCGTCTGCCTTCTTCTTAAGCTTGTAGACCCACTTGCATGTCACAGGGGTGATGCCCTTGAGCTTGGGCACCAGAGACCAAGTCTCATTCTTCTCAAGACCACTCATCTCTTCCTGCATAGCCGAATCCCACTGTTCCACGCCTTTGGCCTTTTCAAAGCTCGACGGCTCCCTCTCATCCAAGGGACCAGCAAAGAAACATGAGACAAAGCTCACCATGTTTCCTCTTGTATATCGATCAGGGGCAATGATAGTTCACTTCGATCTGCGCAACACCTTTCCCTGACTCGCAGTGTCCTCAGCTTCTTCTTCCCTAGCTCCCCTTCCAAACGTACTCGGAGCATCGCTCCCCCTGCTTCCTGATCCAGAAGCCTCCGCCTCAGAACTAGATATTGATGGACCACCTGGTGACACAGGTAGCTCCACCTGAAGATTGTCCACATCTTTCTCTGTCTCCTCCACCCTTCTTTCTGGTAGCTCAACACCAGAACCTCCCTTGTACGATGTCACCTCGTCGAACACGACGTCGCGAGATACAACAAATCTCCGCGTCTCCGGATCCATGCACTTCCAGCCCTTCTTCCGGTCATCATACCCCACGAAGACTAGCTTCCTTGGTTTCGCATCTAGCTTCGTCCGAAGCGCATCTGGAACCTGGACATAGCAGGTGGAAACAAACACCCGAAGGTGTGCCACGCTTGGCTTTTCCTTGAACATCAAGTCATGCGGGGTCTTCATATTGATGGGACTAAGAGGCATCCTGTTGATGACGTAGGCAGCACAAGACATTCCCTCCGCCCAGAAGGACTTTGGGATACTCTTGGCATGCAGCCAACACTTGCAGGTCTCCGTCAGATGACAGATCTTCCGCTCTGCAACGCCGTTTTGTTGTGGAGTATGCGCACAAGTAAGCTCCCTCCGGATGCCCGCCTTCCTGCAAAAAGTAGAGAACTCACCAGAAGTGAACTACCCTCCGTTGTCAGTCCTCAGCTTCTTAACCCGCAGTCCAAGCCATCCCTCCACGAGCTCCTTGAACTCCACAAACTTGGCAAACGCCTCCACCTTCTCCTTCAAGAAATATACCCAGACATATCTGGTGTAATCATCGATCAACACCAGCATATATCTGCTGCCTATGAGGCTTGGGGTAGCAGTCGGTCCCATCAAGTCACCGTGGATGCACTCCAACGGCACACTACTCCTTATCTGCGACTTGTCAAATGGTAGTCGATGAGACTTGCTGAACTAACATCCCGCGCACACATGACCATCTCCGTACGAAGATAGACTAGGTAGGCCCTTGACCAGACCTTTCACCGCCATAGCTTTGAGCTTATCCATTCCTACGTGCCCCAACCTCTCGTGCCATATCAGATCACTGTCGTTTGTCCTTATCTTGTCAACGTAAGAACTTGTCGAAAGCACAAACAAGTCTTTAGCTCTCCTCCCCACATGAACTACCTCAGCCTTCACCGCCTCCACATTCCAAAAAAACCTCACTTCTGTTGGGCCAAACAGAACGTGATACCCCTCAACGTAAGCGTCCCTCTATCACTGCCCAAGGAAACAACCTCCACCTTCTCTACAGCATGCACAGTATTGTCAGCAGTAATAATACCATCATTACCTGAATAAGGTTGCGCTGAAGAATGCTTTGACTCGTCCCCGGTGAGGTGATGACCACACCCCGAGTCCACGATCCAGTTCTCTTGATAGTTGATAGGAGCCTAAGCTCCAACAGAAGCCGAGAAGGCTCCTCCCCATCCTCCATCAACCTGCCTGGCTTCAGCTTCCCCCTTTCCTGCAACAGCATGCCCCGGCTGATGATTTACCCAGCAATCCTTCCTGATGTGACCAACCTTTCCGCACCTGTAGCAGTTGGGACCTTCCCCCTTCTTCTTCCCTTCAGCCTTAGGAGCATAGCCCCTCTCCTGCTGTCCAGAAGTTGAAGGCCCATTGCCTCCTCTAGCGGTCTTCTTCTTGTCCCACTTCTTCTTCTTTCTCGTTGGTGTTCCGGACTCTCTTGCGAAGAAAGCTAATTTTCCAGCTCCAGCAGAGACGGATGATTTGCCCAACCCTGCACCGACGTCACAAAGGCAACATATTCCTTTCGCAAGCCACGGATGATGTGCCTCTTCAGCTTCGCCTCAGAAATTGGCTCATCAGGATCCAACGCTGAAATCTCGGCGCACAAGTTCTTCATCTTCAAGAAGAACATAGAGATAGAAAGGTCACCTTGAGCCGATCTGGCCAGCTCATTCTCCAGTAATTGAAGTCTTTCCACATTCTTTTTGTTAAAGAGCCCATCCAGGGCTCTCCAGATCTCTGCAGCTGATGCACACCCCAAGATGTGATCAAACAGATCAGGTGAAATTGCCCTCTTTAGGGCGAACTCTGCTTTGGCATTAATCCGCATCCAGTTCCTCACCTCATGATGGTTATCTCCAACCAGAAAAACTTCCTCCGTGCTCTCTCCTCCAACCACCTCCCAGAGGTCCTCACCCAGAAGATAACTCTGCATATAAGACCTCCACTTCTTAAAGTTGTTCGAGTTCAGCATCTCAATTCCAAGACCCCTCGCTTCCATGGCTCTACCATTGGTTCCTTCTTCACAAAGGCGATGGCTACACTAAGTTGTTCACTGCTCTATCCACTCCAACCTAGCTCTGATACCATGTGAAATTTTCCGAATCTTTATGGAGTGAGCAGGAACTGTACAACTTAGAGTTCATAAGCCAAACAACCAGAAGCACATGAAGGAAATAAAGTCTTTATTGATAACAACAATCTTCATTACAGGGAGAGGTATACATGGCGAGACATGATTTCGCCAGTACACAAAACCAAAGGGAAAATTACAAAGCTAAAAAGAAAGATAACTGAGTTCGCAGACCGCGCAGTCTGCTTATCGATCTCTGATAGCTGCCTGACTGCAGACTCTGCCGGTCACCGATCAACACTCCTGACCGCTGAGCTTCTGCGACCTCCTTCCGAACTCTACTGATTCTCCCGAACTCCAGCAACCCACACTGCAAGCCGCGAGACCGCCCGAACACTTTCAGAAGAAGAGGTGATCACTGCTGCCCGCACAATCCGCAGAAGCTGCACAAGGAAAATTCAATCAGCAAGACTGATCGGTCACAAGAATTGAGACCGCAAGATTGAGACGCGAGCTCAGCTTACACTTGGTGTGATGTTAATGCTGCTACAGTGGCTCCTATTTATAGGCGTGAGACCTGATCCAGTCACCACCCTATGAGATAGGATCACCACCCTCCAGATTGCGCGACCAGAAACGGTCAGCCTGTGCGATCAGCAACAGATCATTCTGCTTAGGTGAGATCGCCGGCTTCAACAACAGACTGCGAGAGATCGCCACTCCCACACTGAAGCCGCCCACCACCAATGTTCACCAACGAGACCGCGAACACAACTTGTTCGCCAATCGTCACATCGAACACAACCTGTTCGCCTGCAAGCCTCCTCCTGAGACCGCGAACAGAGACCACTCGACTAAGATGCCTTAGCCAATGAATACAACCTGGATAGCCATAAGACCGGCTTCTAGAAACCTGAACCAACCTGTGCGGTCACACCAGACCGGCACAGCCCTGAGGTAGACAGCCCGCCACGCGGTCACAGACCAGACCGCGCGGCCTTACCCCAGCACCTTGGACACAGAACTGCAGTCATGCCAGGAGACCGCGGCTAGAATAAGACAAGTCAGACTGCAGAGCAGATCGCCAGACGTGCGGTCTCACCAGACCGCACGATCACCCTCCCAGACCTCCAACTCCCAAAACTTCCACTTCAACATTTTCAACACTCCCCCTTGAAGTGGGAGGTTGAAAACAACCCATGTAGACTCCTCAACCGAGTGAACAGCCCCTTCACCAGCGCCTTTGTGAAGATGTCAGCAATGTTGTTCTGACTCTGAACATGCTCGACCGAATGAGACCCCTCCAGCACCTTCTCACGAATGAAATGATGCTCGATCTCGATATGCTTGGTCCTCGCGTGACAAACTGGATTAGTAACCAGTTTGAGAGCACTCTCGTTGTCACCGCGGAGCAGAGTCGGACCCCGAACCTCCTTATGGACATATCCAACCAACCTCCTAAGCCAGATGGCTTCCTGAGCTGCCAAGGCTGAAGCCTTGTATTCCGCTTCCGTGGTTGAGACCGACACAGAATCCTGCTTCTTGCTGCACCATGATATAGCCGTGGGGCCCGCCATGAAGACATATCCAGACGTTGACTTCCGATCATCCGAACCTCCCCCGTAATCAGCATCCATGTACCCATGCACCTTGAAGCCCGCATCCCTCCTGTAAAGGAGACCCATATCTGAGGTCGCCTTGACATACTTCAGTATACTCTTGGCCGCTAGAAGATGAGGCGACCGTGGTTCCGCCATATACCGACTCACCCTGCCAACTGCATACGCAATATCCGGCCTGGTAATCGTCAAATAGATCAAGATCCCAACCAGAGACCGGAACACCAACGGATCTTCCAGAATACTCCCTTCATCCTTGCGAAGTTTCATGACCTTCTCCAGAGGTGTGGAAGTGCACTTCCCTTCCATCATGCCGAATCGCTCCACAATCCGCTCCGCATATCCAGCCTGGGACAGCAGCACTCCACTCTACTTCCGCTGCACCTCGAATCCAAGGAAATGGTGAAAATCACCCAGATCCTTCATCTCAAACCTGATAGATAGCTCTGCCCGAAGCTGCGCTACCTCCTCCTTCGAATTCCCCATCACGATGATATCGTCGATGTAAAGCAGCATGATGACTTGAAGCTCCCCGCTCTTCTTGACGAACAAGCTTGAGTCTGATTCTGAAGCAACAAATCTGCAGAATAGGAGATATTCTGCAATCTTTCCATACCACGCCCTCGGCGCTTGCTTCAACCTATACAGGGCCTTCTTCAACTTGCAGACATGCTCCGAAAAATCTTCAGATACGAAGCCTGGCGGCTGGACCATGAAGATGTCCTTGTCAATCTCCCCATACAAGAACGCATTCTTTACGTCGAGCTGCCAGATCATACACCCCCAACACGCTGCCAAGGCAATCACAACCCGAACTAAAGACATTTTTGCCACCGGACTGAATGTCTCTTCATAGTCTTCACCGTATTGCTGCGAGAACCCCCGAGCCACAAGGCGAGCCTTGTATCGCTCGATACTGCCGTCTGCCTTCTTCTTAAGCTTGTAGACCCACTTGCATGTCACAGGGGTGATGCCCTTGGGCTTCGGCACCAGAGACCAAGTCTCATTCTTCTCAAGACCACTCATCTCTTCCTGCATAGCCGAATCCCACTATTCCAAGCCTTTTGCCTTTTCAAAGCTCGACGGCTCCCTCTCATCCAAGGGACCAGCAAAGAAACATGAGACAAAGCTCACCATGTTTCCTCCTGTATAGCGATCAGGGGCAATGATAGTTCTCTTCAATCTCCGCAATGCCTTCCCCTGACTCGCAGTGTCCTCAGCTGCTTCTTCCCTAGCTCCCCTTCCAGATGTACTCGGAGCATCCCTCCCCCTTCTTCCTGATCCAGAAGCCTCCGCCTCAGAACTAGATATTGATGGACCACCTGGTGACATAGGTAGCTCTACCTGAAGATTCTCCATAGCTTTCTCTGGCTCCTCCACCCTGCTTTCTAGTCGCTCAACACCAGAACCTCCCTTGTACGATGTCACCTCGTCGAACACGACGTCGCGAGATACAACAAATCTCCGCGTCTCTGGATCCATGCACTTCCAGCCCTTCTTCCGGTCATCATACCCCACGAAGACTAGCTTCCTTGCTTTCGCATCTAGCTTCGTCCGAAGCGCATCTGGAACGTGCATATAGCAGGTGGAACCAAACACCCGAAGGTGTGCCACGCTTGGCTTTTCCTTGAACATCAATTCATGCGGGGTCTTCATATTGATGGGACTTAGAGGCATCCTGTTGATGGCGTAGGCAGCACAAGACATTCCCTCCGCCCAGAAGGACTTTGGGATACTCTGGACATGCAGCCAACACTTGCAGGTCTCCGTCAGATGACGGATCTTCCGCTCTGCAACTCCATTTTGCTGTGGAGTATGCGCACAAGTAATCTCCCTCCGGATGCTCGCCTTCCTGCAAAAAGTAGAGAACTCACCAGAGGTGAACTCCCATCCGTTGTCAGTCCTCAGCTTCTTAACCCGCAGTCCAAGCCATCCCTCCACGAGCTCCTTGAACTCCACAAACTTGGCAAACGCCTCCGCCTTCTCCTTCAAGAAATATACCCAGACATATCTAGTGTAATCATCGATCAACACCAACATATATCTGCTGCCTCCAAGGCTTGGGGTAGCAGTCGGTCCCATCAAGTCACCGTGGATGCACTCCAATGGCACACTACTCCTTGTCTGCGACTTGTCAAACGTTAGTAGATGAGACTTGCCGAACTGACATCCCGCGCACACATGACCATCTCCGTAGGAAGATAGACTAGGTAGGCCCTTGACCAGACCTTTCACCGCCATAGCTTTCAGCTTATCCATTCCTACGTGCCCTAACCTCTCATGGCATATCACAGCACTGTCGTTTGTCCTCATCTTGTCAACGTAAGAACTTGTCGAAAGAACGAACAAGTCTTTAGCTCTCTGATAAGAAAATATTTAACGACGTAGGAGGCAAGCGCACCTATCGCGTGTAGTATATATGATAAAAATCATATCAAGGTCGTATTTAGTCCTGGGTCTCGTCGAGTATTGTAACTTCGAGCTACGGCTATTATTTTATCGGTGAATAAAAATAAGTGAGTGTTTGCAATAATTAAAAACAAAAATGATAACAATCGCGGGCTTGGTGTGCGTTTAGCAAAAACCAAGAAAAGCGATAGAAAGGACAAAAAAAACTAAGTTATGAAAGCTGTAAATAAGCAGAAAATCTAATTTATGAAAGCAATAAAGAAAACATGAAAAGCTAATTATGAAAGCTTTAAAGAAAGCATGAAAGAAAGCATTAAAATCTAGTTTATTAAAGCATGAAAAGCTAATTATGAAAGCTTAAAACTAATTATGAAAGCATAAACTAAATTATGAAAACTTAAAACTAATTATGAAAGCATAAAAACTCAATTATGAAAGCATAAAAACTAAATTATGAAAGCTTTTAAAATTTAATCTCATACACTCACACACCCAACAAAAATTAAGAAAAAGGAAAACAAGAAGAACAAAATGAAGAACAAAACAAGAGGTAGAACAAGAACAAAATGAAGAATATGAACATAAAGAACTTGAAGAACAAAAGAAAAACTTGCTTATATATAACAAGAACAAGAACACTTAAGAGAACACTTAGAACTTAGAACAAGAAGAACAAGTTATCTATTTATTTAAGAAAAACAAATTATTACATACTAAGAGAGGATACATAGGGAAACAAGAGAGAAAAATATAAAAACACAAATACGAAGGGGGGAACACAAATCCTAAAAAAGATTAGAAAATGTGAACCCAAAACATGAAGAAAAAAGTGAACAAGAGCAAAATTTTATTAAGCAAAAATATTACAACACATAACAAAAGAGATGACATAAAAACCAAAAGTGGAACACAAATCCCCTAAACTAATTAGAATTTGTGAACCCTCAATACAATGGCCATCCCCTCTTATTTATAGGCAAAAGGTGGGGTGCCAATAACAAAAAAAAAAGAAAAAAGCTTGGGGGGAGGCAGCTGGAGTTTGATTGGAGGAAGCAAATGTTGACTTGAGCACTTGCTGGAAGTGGAGAGCTGGAGGGGCAGCTGGCTGGCGGGCAGCGGGCAGCAGGGGAGGGCGGGCAGGGCGGCAGCGGGGGCGGGTGCGGGCAGGGCGGTAGCGGGGGCGGGCGCGGGCAGGGCGCGTGCAGCAGCATTAATCCAGCAAAATGTGGCTGGCTTGATTCGAACCCTCCACCTCAAGGAGGCTAGCCAAAGCCTTCTCCACTTGGCCAAGCGGATCCATCTGAAATATATAAGGGGTATATTAATTATATTATGTTAGCATTATAATTAATTAAAAGCAAAAAAGGGTATAAGGGCGGCCGTAGTTTAATCCAGTTAAATATGACTGCGCCAAGAGTCGAACCCTGGGCAGCAGTAGAGCAAGCCAAGACTCGAACCAGTGAGCCAAGCGGCTCCTTCAACATTTATATCGCAATAAATATACTTATTATAGTTACATAGATATTTTTATTTATTTTTTTTAATTTTCATTTAATTTACAAAATTATTTATATGATTATATTTAATATATATACTCTCTAATTATTTATTATATATATTAATATTATATATACACTTATTATTATTACATATATACATATATGTATTTATTACATATATACATATATACTATTTATTATTACATATATACATAAATATATATGTATTAGAAATATATCAATATTTATTTATACTTATAATATTTACATATATTTACAAACAAGATAAAACAAGCTATTTATTTCAATAATTTACATATTGCATGTACAAAAATACCCAAATTTGTGTAGAAATTATATAAAAAATATGCAATATTTTCTATTCATCAAATACCCCCATACTTAAGCTTTTGCTATTCCAGAGCAAAAGTAAGGGATACCTATAAGACGTTAATAAAATTTCTAATTACTAAAGTCCTTATTTAATCAAAAGTGAGATCGAAATAAATTTAGGAGATTTTAAAGAGGTAAGTCCTAAATTATTAAGATGATTTAAAAAGAGCGAAAAAGTTTTAGCGAGACTTCTAAAGTTAGTTAAATAGCATCGAATATTGCAGTCTTTGGCGCCTTTAATTAGAGTAGAATTATATAAAACTTTAACTTTTTTAAGAAAGTTTTTAAGAATAAATAAAGCCTACTAATTATGCTCTCTCAAACTTTTTTAAATTAAAATCTAGGCTTCAATTTTATTGGCTAAGGGGTAGGGGAAAAAAGGTAGCCTTGGCAAAAAGAAGAGTGCTTGGATTAGGGGTGATGGATTTTATCCTCTCACCCCACCTTTTTGGTGGTTTACTTTGGCTCCCAGCGTTGGTTTACGGGGGATAATTGAAATCTTTTTAAACTTAACCCAATGCCCGTGTTTACGGAATTTTATTTTTTATTCCCATTGACACAGGATTTCTTTTAACAATATTGGGTGCCTGTGTTTACGGAATCTTTTTATTCCTATTGACACAGGATTTCTTTTAAAACTTCTTCTTTTAATTTTTTATGTCAAGCTAAAGGGGTGTTTATAAGGGGGGGGGGGGGTTCAAAAGAAAAACTAGAATAATAAAAAAGGATTTGAGAGCAAAATTTAGTAGATTAGAATATTCCTAAAGTTTCACAAGTTTCGAGTTAGAATAATTGAATCTAAAAAAGCTTTGCCAATATAATACAAAAAGGAATCTATTTAGGGTAAACCCGAGGTAGTGCTAAAAATTCTGTTCTCAAATTAAATTAAGATCGCAAGATTTTCTTTACTACTGAAAATTCCTCGATTTATGTTTTTCAAACCATGAAATAAATAAAAATGATTTAGTAAATCATAAATAATGAAAAACGCTTAAACATAAAACTAACCTAGCCATAGAAGTAACAAAAAGCTAAGTAGGGGTTTTATTCTTTTTTTTGGATTTTTTGATAAGTTTTTTTCATCATTTTTTTGGAGTTTTTAAGATATATATATTATTATTTTTGATTTTTTATAACAAAATACATATATAAATACTTAATAAAAACAAAGTAACAAAAAGAAAGAAGAAAATTAAGAAAAGCAAAAATACATACAAAATATTTTTTTGGTTTTTTGTAATATATTTTTTTTCATCAAAATTTTTTGATTTTTAATTTTGGTAAAATATATACATTAATACAAAAAAAGAAAAAGAAAGAGAAAGAAAAATAAAAATTTATATAAAAATTTTTGGTGTTATGACAAAATATGTGAATTTTGTTATAACAAAATTTTTTTAGTAAAACTTTTCATCATTTTTTGGATTTTGATTTATTATTATAAATAAGGATTTTTATATACAAATAAAAGACATAAACATAAAACATTTATAAATTTTTTTTTGTGTTTTTTCTAAGTTACATAATGATTTTTTGGGATTTTTCATTTGATTTCCTATTTACATATTAAATTGTTTTTACAAAAAGAAAAATGAAAAGAGGGACAAAGATGTTGCAACATAATTTTATTATGTTGTAACAAAATTTGCTATTTTATTTATTTTGTCATTTTTTGGTTTTTTCTAAGATGGGAGGGGCAAAAATAATTACAAAAAGAGGGAAAACACCCCCATACTTAAAGATCAACATTGTCCCCAATGTTGAATTAAGTATGAAGAACAATCTTATATATATAAAAAAGCATAATAAAAAGAAAAATACAAGGAGGGAAAAGCAGGGGGAAAAAGCACTCCCCTATTTTGGAGATGGGATGACCGGATTAATACCTGCAAAAAAATTCTAAAACATAATAATAAAGGTTTATGTACAGGGGGGGGGGGGATAAAAATGATAAAATCATATACATATATATATATATAAGTTTTTTTATTTGTTTTTCTTATTTTTCTAAGTTACAAAAAAGAAAACATATATACATAAAGCAAACTATATATATTTTTTTTGGAAAGTTTTCTAAATATATTTTCATCATTATTAAAATATGCATATATATAAAAACCTTTATACTTAATAAATATAAAAAATAAAGAGAAACTTTAAAATAAAAAGCAAAGAAGAAGAAGTGAAATGAAAGGATAAAAGTAATAGGGTTTCCCCTTTTCAAAATATTGACAAAAATCCCCTTTCGGGTCTGTCGAATAATCCTACTTCGAGAAAACTACCTATTATTCTATCTCAAAAATTCCAAAAATTCTTTTTGATTTATGTTTCAAAATTTTCCATTATTTTGTCATTTTAATTAGAGTATTATTTTGTTTTGTTTAGATATGCATATATAATCTTAATGAAAATAAAATAGAAATCATACCATTTTTTTATGCATATTTATATACAAAATAAAACTTAATAAGTAATAAAACTTAAGAAAGATAAAAAAAACAAAGAAAGAAAACAAAACATATATTTTTTGGATTTTTCAATATTTTCATCATCATTTTTTTTAGATTTTTAATATGATAAAAATATATACAAATACTTAACAAAAAAGAAAAGCAAGAAAAAGGAAAGAGGGAAAAAAAGAAAAAAATAAGAAAGCCAAAAATACTTAATTAATTTTTTTGTGGGATTTTTTTGGTTTTTCCATCATCATTTTTTTTATTTTTCAAAGTTTAGCCAAATATTTACATATATAATTTACATATATAAAACCTAAAAATAAAAATAAGAAAGAAAGAAAAAAAGGAAAAAGATATTTACAAAAAGAAAGATACATAATTATATTAATTTTTTTTTGGATTTTTCTTATATGTACATTTATATACATAATGATACTAAAAAAGGAACAAAAATAATAAGAACAAGAAAGAGAAAAACAAAGTAAAAAGAACATTTATGATTTTTGGTTTTTTCTATATCACAAAAAGGATGAAATATATATATAAAGCAAAACCATATTTTTTTTTTGAGTTTTCTAAATGTATTTTCATCGTTGTTTTAAAATACGCATATTCAAATTTATATTAAAACATAAGAAAAAAAAACAAAATTAATAAAGAAAATCTTTAAAATGAAAAGCAAAGAAGAAAATGTAGAAATAATAAGGTAAAAGCAACGGGGTTTCCTCTTTTCAAAATATCGACAAAAATCCCCTTTCGGGTCTGTCGAGTAATCCTACTTCGAGAAAACGATCTATTGTCCTATCTTAAAATTCCTAGAATTCATTTTGATTTTGGTTTTAAAGTCTTTCATTATTTTTTTCATTTTGAAATTTGAAATAATATGTTTTCAAATATGCATATAAAATCTTAATGAAACAAATAGAAATCCTATCATTTTTTTGAGTTTTCTTATATGCACATTTATATACAAATTAATGCTTAATAAAAATAAAAGTAACTTAATAGAAAGAACAAAAAGAAAAAAGAAGAACAAATATTTTTTTTTCATCATCATTTTTTTTGTTTATTTATAATGGATGATAAAAGGATATAATATATCTATATATTAATTCTTATCAAAAAAGAGAGAAAAAAATAAATTTTTTGGATATTTTTATAAGAATATTTCATCATTTTTTCTTTTTCTTTTTTTTAATTTTTTTTTTATATTTACAAATTAAAGCTTAAGAAAAAGAGAACATATATTTTTGGGTTTTTTTGGGGTTTTTTAATTTTTTTTATTTTTTTAAAGATGATAAAATCAATAGTGTATACTTTTTTTCGCAATATCGGTTCGGTCCCCGGCAACGGCGCCAAAAATTTGATAAGAAAATATTTAACGACGTAGGAGGCAAGCGCACCTATCGCGTGTAGTATATATGATAAAAATCATATCAAGGTCGTATTTAGTCCTGGGTCCCGTCGAGTATTGTTACTTCGAGCTACGACTATTATTTTATCGGTGAATAAAAATAAGTGAGTGTTTGCAATAATTAAAAACAAAAATGATAACAATCGCGGGCTTGGTGTGCGTTTAGCAAAAACCAAGAAAAGCGATAGAAAAGACAAAAAAAACTAAGTTATGAAAGCTGTAAATAAGCAGAAAATCTAATTTATGAAAGCGATAAAGAAAGCATGAAAAGCTAATTATGAAAGCTTTAAAGAAAGCATGAAAGAAAGCATTAAAATCTAGTTTATGAAAGCATGAAAAGCTAATTATGAAAGCTTAAAACTAATTATGAAAGCATAAAAACTAAATTATGAAAGCTTAAAACTAATTATGAAAGCATAAAAACTAAATTATGAAAGCATAAAAACTAAATTATGAAAGCTTTTAAAATTTAATCTCATACACTCACACACCCAACAAAAATTAAGAAAAAGGAAAACAAGAAGAACAAAATGAAGAACAAAACAAGAGGTAGAACAAGAACAAAATGAAGAAGATGAACATAAAGAACTTGAAGAACAAAAGAAAAACTTGCTTATATATAACAAGAACAAGAACACTTAAGAGAACACTTAGAACTTAGAACAAGAAGAACAAGTTATCTATTTATTTAAGAAAAACAAATTATTACATACTAAGAGAGGATACATAGGGAAACAAGAGAGAAAAATATAAAAACACAAATACAAAGGGGGGAACACAAATCCTAAAAAAGATTAGAAAATGTGAACCCAAAACATGAAGAACAAAGTGAACAAGAGCAAAATTTTATTAAGCAAAAATATTACAACACATAACAAAAGAGATGACATAAGAACCAAAAGTGGAACACAAATCCCCTAAACTAATTAGAATTTGTGAACCCTCAATACAATGGCCATCCCCTCTTATTTATAGGCAAAAGGTGGGGTGCCAATAACAAAAAAAAAAGAAAAAAGCTTGGGGGGAGGCAGCTGGAGTTTGACTGGAGGAAGCAAATGTTGACTTGAGCACTTGCTGGAAGTGGATAGCTGGAGGGGCAGCTGGCTGGCGGGCAGCGGGCAGCGGGGGCGGGCGCGGGCAGGGTGGCAGCGGGGGCGGGCGCGGGCAGGGCGCGGGCGGCAGCATTAATCCAGCAAAATGTGGCTGGCTGGATTCGAACCCTCCACCTCAAGGAGGCTAGCCAAAGCCTTCTCCACTTGGCCAAGCGGATCCATCTGAAATATATAGGGGTATATTAATTATATTATGTTAGCATTATAATTAATTAAAAGCAAAAAGGGTATACGGGCAGCCGTAGTTTAATCCAGTTAAATATGACTGCGCTAAGACTCGAACCCTGGGCAGCAGCAGAGCAAGCCATGACTCGAACCAGTGAGCCAAGCGGCTCCTTCAACATTTATATAGCAATAAATATACTTATTATAGTTACAAATATATTTTTATTTATTTTTTTTAATTTTCATTTAATTTACAAAATTATTTTTATGATTATATTTAAAATATATACTCTCTAATTATTTATTATATATATTAATATTATATATACACTTATTATTATTACATATATACATATATGTATTTATTACATATATACATATATACTATTTATTATTATATATATACATAAATATATATGTATTAAAAATATATCAATATTTATTTATACTTATAATATTTACATATATTTACAAACAAGATAAAACAAGCTATTTATTTCAATAATTTACATATTGCATGTACAAAAATACCCAAATTAGGGTAGAAATTTTATAAAAAAAATGCAATATTTTCTATTCATCACTCTCCTCCCCACATGAACTACCTCAGCCTTCACCGCCTCCACATTCCGAAGAAAACTCACTTCTGTTGGGCCAAACAGAACGTGATACCCACCGTCTACAGCGTTGGTCACGGAGAAGAGGTTTTTCCAAATTCCGGGCACATGATAGACACTCCTCAACGTAAGCGGCCCTCTATCACTGCCCAAGGAAACAACCTCCACCTTTTCTACAACATGCACAGTATTGTCAGCAGTAATAATTGCATCATTACCTGAATAAGGTTGCGCTGAAGAAAGCTTCGACTCATCCCCGGTGAGGTGATGACCACACCCCGAGTCCACGATCCAGTTCTCTTGATAGTTGATAGGAGCCTCAGCTCCAACAGAAGCCGAGAAGGCTCCTCCCCATCCTCCATCAACCTGCCTGGCTTCAGCTTCCCCCTTTCCTGCAGCAGCATGCCCCGGCTGAAGATTTACCCGGCACTCCTTCCTGATGTGACCAACCTTTCCACACCTGATGCACTTGGGACCTTCCCCCTTCTTCTTCCCTTCATCCTTAGGAGAATAGCCCCTCTCCTCCTGTCCAGAAGTTAAAGGCCCATTGCCTCCTCCAATGGTCTTCTTCTTGTCCCACTTCTTCTTCTTTCCCGTGAAGAGAACTTCGCCATCTCCCCCAGACACTAACACCCCCGCCATCTGCCTTGCTAGACTCTCCTGCGAAGCAAGCTGATTTTCCAGCTCCAGCAAAGACGGCTGATTTGCCCAACACTGCACCGACGTCACAAAGGCAACATATTCCTTCCGCAAGCCACGGATAATGTGCCTCTTCAGCTTCGCCTCAGAAATTGGCTCATCAGGATCCAGCGCTGAAATCTCGGCGCACAAGTTCTTCATCTTCAAGAAGAACGTAGAGATAGAAAGGTCACCTTGAGCCGATCTGGCCAGCTCATTCTCCAGGAATTGAAGTCTTGTCATATTCTTTTTGTTAAACAGCCCATCCAGGGCTCTCCAGATCTCCGCAGCTGATGCACACCCCAAGATGTGATCAAATAGATCAGGTGAAATTGCCCTCTTCAGGTCGAACTCTGCTTTGGCATTAATCCGCCTCCAGTTCCTCACCTCATGATGGTTATCTCCAACCAGAAAAACTTCCTCCGTGCTCTCTCCTCCAACCACCTCCCAGATGTCCTCACCCAGAAGATAACTCTGCATACAAGACCTCCACTTCTTAAAGTTGGTCGAGTTTAGCATCTCAATTCCAAGACCGCTCGCTTCCATGGCTCTACCACTGGTTCCTTCTTCACAAAGGCGATGGCTACACTAAGTTGTTCACTGCTCTATCCACTCCAACCTAGCTCTGATACCATGTGAAATTTTTCCAAATCTGTATGGAGTGAGCAGGAACTGTACAACTTAGAGTTCACAAGCCAAACAACCAGAAGCACATGAAGGAAATAAAGTCTTTATTGATAACAACAATCTTCATTACAGGGAGAGGTATACATGGCGAGACATGATTTTGCCAGTACACAAAACCAAAGGGAAAATTACAAAGCTGAAAAGAAAGATAACTGAGATCGCAGACCGCGCGGTCTGCTTGCCGATCTCTGATAGCTACCTGACAGTAGACTCTACCGGTCACCGATCAACACTCCTGACCGCTGAGCTTCCGCGACCTCCTTCCAAACTCCACTGATTCTCCCGAACTCCAGCAACCCACACTCCAAGCCGCGAGACCGCCCGAACACTTTTAGAAGAAGAGGTGATCACTACTGCCCGCACAATCCGCAGAAGCTGCACAAGAAAAATTCAATCAGCAAGACCAATCAGTCACAAGAATTGAGACCGCAAGAATGAGACGCGAGCTCAGCTTACACTTGGTGTGATGTTAATGCTGCTACAGTGGCTCCTATTTATAGGCGTGAGACCTGATCCAGACACCACCCTATGAGATAGGATCACCACCCTCCAGATCGTGCGACCAGAAACGGTCAGCTTGCGCGATCAGCAACAGATCATTCTGCTTAGGTGAGATCGTCGGCTTCAACAACAGACCGCAGGAGATCTCCACTCCCACACTGAAGCCGCCCACCACCAATGTTCGCCAACAAGACCGCGAACACAACTTGTTCGCCAATCATCACATCGAACACAACCTGTTCGCCTCCCAGCCTCCTCCTGAGACCGCGAACAGAGACCGCTCGACTAAGATGCCTTAGCCAACGAATACAACCAGGAACGTGGATAGCCATAAGACCGGCTTCTGGAAACCTGAACCAACCTATGCGGTCCCACCAGACTGGCACAGCCCTAAGGTAGACAGCCCGCCATGCAGTCAGAGACCATACCGCGCGGCCTTACCCCAGCACCTTGGACACAGAACGACAGTCATGCCAGGAGACCACAGCTAGACTAAGACAAGTCAGACCATAGAGCAGATCGCCAGACATGCAGTCTCGCCAGATCGCGCGGTCACCCTCCAAGACCGCCAACTCTCAAAACTTCCACTTCAACATTTTCAACAATCTGAAGGAGACGCCAAAGAATCGTTGAAGATCATTGAAGTCCAAGCGTGCGTTCTTCGCGTTGTGTTTGCATGTTGATCCAAGCCTCCTTTGATTCCTCCTTTTGAAATATGAGTGGGAGATCTGTTGGTCTGGAAATACGGCCCTCAAAAAGTTTCTGAAGGGCTGGAATAGGGCTCTTGGCAATCAGTTATAAGAGATGTCGAAATCATCCAATTTATAGACTTTAAGCTAACGCCGGCGTTAAGAGATAATGTCGGGCATTGACCATGTATAACAATATATTGATGGCTCGGATCTTCAGAAGAGGAAGGAGATTCTACACTTTAGGAATTGTTTTATTTTAGGCAATATCAACGCTGACGTTAAGGCTAACGCGGGCGTTGGGCAAATCATTCCTAAAGTTCCTCCTACAATCACGGCTGCTTTTTCCTTGCCAAATTCCTCAACCGGATAGCGCCCAGCATTAAGACTAACGCCTGACGTTGAGTTTCTTTCTTTAATCCGCTGGCACGCCATTTCGTCGAACAGCATCTTCGTCAAACGTCTCATTTCATCGAACGCAGTTTCATTTCGTCGAATGCCACTCATTTTGTCGAACAACAATTTATTTCGTCGAACGTCATTTTCGTCGAACGAATAGCGCCCGACGTTAAGCTCTAAAGCCTGGCATTGAGTTTCATCTTTAATCAGTTGGCACACAATTTTGTCGAACAGAAAATTTCGTCGAACACATTTCGTCGAACGGGCTTCTTCTTTCGTCGAACACAATTTCGTAGAACGCCAGATCGTCGAATGCAGTTTACATTTCGTCAAATGCAGCTTCCGTTCTCAGCAGTTTCCTTCTCAGCAGTTTCCATCTCAGCGGTTTCATTTCATCGAACGCCAATTCGTCGAACGCAACTTTCAGTTCTTCGAACGCAGCTTTCATTTCGTCGAACACTAGCGCCCAGCGTTAAGTCATAACGCCTGGAATTAGAAAACTTTCAATCATTCAGCTTGTGGTTAGTGCTATACCATTGTTGCAGCAACCTAGTGTCATAGCTGTCCAAACTTGGATGCTAAAAACACAACGGAAAACAAGATCAAATACAAGCAGGATTTGTTATTCTCAAATCAAAGGGATGCGGAAAACCATATTCCAACAGGGATCCCCGACTCGAGCCTTAAATTTCTAAGAGGATTTTGTCTATCCTCCAGCTCCCGCTGCTGCCCCTCTTGCTCTTTATGGTGCCTATGAAGTAGAAAAGCCTTCTCCCTTTTCTGATAGGATCCGTTGGGAGCCAACTCCCCATGGTTTCAGGGAGCCTAGAATGCCCATGTTTACTGGGGATAGTGATCCCAGTTCTCATCTTCAAGCCTTTGAATCTGCAGTTACTCTGAGGACTCTCTCATATGCAATGCGGTGCAAGTTGTTGATCACCTCTCTTGATGAGCAAGCAAGGGAGTGGTTCTATAATTTACCTCCCCATTCTATCTCCTACTTCACTATTTTGAGGTAGGAGCTTCTTCTGAGGTTTGCTACCTCAAAGAAGAGGAAGAGTGGTCCTGCGTCCCTCTTTAAGATTAAGCAAAATGAAGTCGAGACCACAGCCCGCTACATCGACCATTTCCAGAGAGATTCTGGGAATAAGGGATGTGGATCCCTCATTGTATCTGGTCGCCTTGATAAATGGTTTGCAAGAAGGACCTCTCAAGTTTGAGGTCACAACCAGGGTGACGAACTCTTAACATGAACTAATCAGCATCGCGAATAGGTTCATAGAAGGGGAAGTAAACAACCCCATCTAATTTAACATGCAAGGCACTTTAGAAAGGCTCCGCAGGCTTTCCTCTAGCCCCTCCATTTTCAAAGCCGCCGCGTTAAGATTTCCAACCTCCAGCTCAAAGAGGAAGGAATTTCCATCAACCTCCTCCCTCGCTCCATCAGCATTCTTATAATGATTATCAAGAATCATTTACCGAACTCAATGTCCCGATGAGTGAGGTAATTCAGATCCTCTAGAAGAAGCCTTTTTACAAAAGGCCAACCCCCATGCAATCTGACCCCAGATTCAGGAACCCTTCTCTCTATTGTGAGCATCATAGGGAGAAAGTCCATCTGACAGAGAATTGCAGGGCTCTCCGAATGTTGATGGAGAAGCTTGTGAAGGAAAGAAAGTTGCAGGGGTTGCTGTAGAAAGCTGATCCTTATAAAGCCTCCACCTCCAAGAGCAAAGAAGTGGCAGAGGTCCACTTGGAGTGTGAAGTGGTTTACGACTGTACGATCCCAAATAGCATGTGCACCCAAAATACCAAAAATGATCATGAGCTAAAATCAGGGAGCTAGCGCCTGGCACTAGTGCTAGCGCCGGCGGTAGCGTATCCATTGAGACGTCGAGCTGTCGATAGCGCCGGGCGCTAACGATAGCGTCGGCGGTAGCGGCTCTTAAGCGGTACCGACTCTAGGGCTAGCGCCAGCGCTAGCCACTAGCGCCGGCGGTAGCGCTAAATCTTAAATAAGCTCATCAGCCATTATTCTCTGAAATCCTTTGAAGTCCTGAGGGAAGAGAGCTGGGAGAAAGGAAGGAGAGCCTTTGGAGTTGAGCTAAGGTCGTGCCAGGAGGGATTTGTGAAGCATCATCTTCGTGCGTGTGCCACCACAGATTCCAGCCATCTCCCTCTCAATTCGATGGCACCAAAACGGCCTACAAGGGTAATGAATCTCCTCCCTAATCCTTGGACATGTACGTCCTTTGATTTGCATGCGTTTTGGAAGACTTCTACTAATTAGTAGATCGGATCTTCCGGTGGGATGAAGTTATTTCCCCCACAAATTGCATATAGAGTCTAGAACGATATTACGGACATAGGCATGCTGTGTGAAGCCCATCCGGAAATAATTCCGTGTACGTGCTGTGGTTCGGGTCATCTGACTGTTGTTGTACAGAAAATAGGACCTGGAGGTGTTTCCCAGGCTGTACCTGAAATTTGGTGGCAGAACTGAGTTCTGTCTCTAGCGCCGGGCGCTAGCGTTAGCGCCGGCGGTAGCTCCAGGTAAGCTACAAGTGTTATCTGGAGCTGGTTTCCCAGAGGTGGCAGTACAGATTTCTGTTACCAGTGCCGGGCAGAACTAAGTTCTGTTACTTGCGCCGGGCGCTAGCATTAGCGCCGGCGATAGCGCCCAGCACAATGTGTGTGCTTCCGTGCTACCTAAAGTCCTGGAAATTGGATGTGTAGCAGGCAAAGCTGTGGAACTTGCAAACCCCAGCTTTAAGAGATGGGTAGTGGGTGAAGCTTACTCGTCTCGCATATACCGCGATGATTGAGCACGGGTCTAGCTGAACCAAACCCCCTATAGTGGTGGTGTAGAGGTCGCCCCTCGTTGCACCGGGCTATGGAAGAGTGCCGTAACTTCGGTTACGGGCTAGCTCAATTTGCTTGTCTAAGTTGAAATAAGACTTAGCGTAAGGGCGTAACTCAGGGAGTATGCCAAAGTGTGCCATGAGAGCATGAAGCGGGTGGCTTGGTTTGCCTCCGTTGGTGTTGTTTGCGGATATATATATATGTATATGCTGCTGAATCTTACTTACAGGGAAGGAGCACCGCCGCCCCGAGTGTGGGGCGGGGTCGTTATAAATCTTGGTCAGCTAAAGCTGACCGGTTGCTTGTTTTCCCACCAATTGGTGGATTTGCTTATACAGGTCCCGGTGAGACTAGCGGGAGATAGTGGGCTGAAGCCCTTGCTGTTGTGCTATGCTGGCCCTTGAAGGCCGTAGCTTTTGTTTACTCTTTTGTTCATGTATGGCCGGCCTGCGCGCCGATGTCTGGAAGCCACCTTTTTGATGTAAACAAACTTATGTAATAACTGTTTATGTATTTCATTCCGAGTAGTGATGTGGACATGTATATAACTGGTTTCAAATAAATGGTAAATATGCTTCCATTGTGACTCTGATGCTGAGATAGTTTTTAACTGTTTAATACTAATTTTAGTAACGCGCTCTTCTGTTCATTTCATATGGCGTGGGGTCCCGGCCGGACCTACTGTTATATGTTATGTGATAGGGAGGGTGTTACAACGACGTTGGTCGTCTTGGCAACATTGGATACCCTAGTGAGTGTGTGGATGCAAACGATGAATGAACTTTGGGCTATCTTTTTTGCATCCATGGGGAGCAGGGCTAGAGTCATCAAAGAAGGCTAGCACGGCTAGAGTTTTATGATCAGAAGTTGCCATTACCTCCTGTTCTGCTCCAATCTGAGGAATGGTCACTTTGGGGCAGGAAGATCTTCCTCCTACCGCCAAACCTTTCAACGACGCAGTCGTTATAAAGGCGGTCATTGAAAATTATACAGTGGAAAATATCTTGATCGATACCGGGAGCTCAGTAAATCTTCTCTTCAAACCAGCTTTCGAGATCCCGAAGACCAGGAAGATTCTTCTTTCCACCGAAGGGCCTCTCTATGGTTTTTCTGGAGAGAAGAATGAAGTGGAAGGAAATGTCACTCTCTCAGTAATGCTTGGAGGCATTACAAAGCTAGTTAAGTTCATAGTCGTTGAAGCTCCTAGTAGCTACAACACAATTTTTGGGAGGCCAATCCTGAATGAGTATCAAGCAGTGGTTTCCACTTACCACCTCACAGTGAATTTTGCCTTGAATGGCAAACAATACCAGATCAGGAGCGATCCAAAGAAGGCTCGGGAATGTTAAGTCAAGTCAGTTAATATGAATGAATCTTTTCCACCTCGGGTGGCTGAAGCCTCTTCAGTTCATCAAGAAGAAGAAAAGAAAACCATTTATATTCGCTTGGTCAACGAATGATATGCTAGGGGTTAATCCGGGCATCACTTGCCACCACCTCAATATTGATCCAACTTTTACTCCTGTCAAGCAGAAGAAAAGAGCGATTGCAATGACCTTAGCTCAACCTATCTGGGAGGAGGTTGAAAATCTTCTCAAAGCTAATTTTGTTAAGGAAATTCAATACCCTGAGTGGTTATCGAATGTTGTAATGGTGAAAAAAGCTGGCGGGAAATGACAAATGCGTGGGGAATTTACCAAACTTAATAAAGCTTGCCCTAAAGATTGTTACCCCTTGCCTCAGATAGATTCTTTAGGTAATTATGCAATAGGGTACTCTTGCATGAGTTTTTTAGATGCATTCTCTGATTATCATCAAATAAGAATGCATAAGCCCAATATCCCTCACACCTCAGTCATAACGAATGAAGGTTGCTTCTGCTATCTCATAATGCCTTTTGGGCTAAAGAATGCGGGTTCCACCTATCAGAAAATGATGGACACCATTTTTAAAACTCAAAAGGAAGAAATTTAGAAGTTTATATCGATGATCTTCTAATAAAAAGCAAGCTTTTCTCAGCTCATCTTAACAACCTGAATTAAACATTCACAACCCTCTTAACCTTCTATATGAGTTTGAACCCTTTGAAATGCATTTTTGGAGCTAGCAAACGAAAGTTTCTCGCCCATCTCCTCGCTCCAGAAGGGTTAGAGCCAAATCCAGATAAGGTGAAGGCTATCCTAGAAATGTCACCTCCCAAGACCCCCAAGGAAGTTCAGCAACTAGGTGGGAGGATGGCAGGCTTGAGCCATTTCATCTCTCGCTCAGGGGATAAGAGTGCTCCATTCTTCAGAACTCTATGTGGAGTAGCTAACTTTGAATGGATGAAAGAATGTGATGATGCTTTTGATTTGCTCAAAAAGCAGCTAACATCTACCCATTTACTCTAAAGTTCGAGAGAGGGACAAGATCTCTTCTTGTATCTTGGAGTCAGTTCTGATGCCATCAACTCTGTGTTGGTAAGGGAAGAAAAGACAAAGCAATATCCAGTTTATTACTTAAGTAAAATCTTAAAGGATGCGGAAGCTCGGTACCCGATCCTTGAAAAGTTGGTTTTGATGCTTGTGATCTCAGCGCGAAGGCTAAGACCTTATTACCAAGACCATTCTGTTCAGGTTGTCACTGATCTTCCATTGAAGAGCGTGTTGGAAAAACTGGAACATTCGGGTAGTTTGACAAAGTGGGCAATAGAGCTCAGCGAGTTTGATATCTCCAATATTCCAAGAGTGGCGATCAAAGCTCAAGTGTTAGCAGATTTCATGATCGATGCATAGGAAGTTAGTTCAGAAAAAGAGGTTGGAAAACCTTTAGCATGGACAATCTATGTGGATGGAGCTTTTGAGAGAAATTCTTCAGGAGCTGGAGTTGTGTTAATTAATCCCAATGTGGTTAGATTGGATCAAGCTCTCAAGTTCTACTTTCCAACAACGAACAATCAGGAAGAATATGAAGCCTTGCTCCCCCGTCTTAGATTTGTAAGAGAGTTAGGGATCGAGGATGTCCAAGTTAAAACTGATTCCCTGGTGATGTCGTCCCAAGTAAATGGAACCTATGAAATTAGAGATTCTATTTTAAAGCAATATAAAACGTTGGTAAAGATTGAGATAGGAAAAATTCAAAAGCTTCACTATTCAACACATTCCAAGAGAAGAGAACATGGAAGCTGATGAATTGGCATAATCCGGTCTCCTTTCAGGAGGAACTACTTCAGAATAATTTTATCCTGTTGTTGAAGAAGGAAACATCATGCTGATTGATCAACGACCATCCTGGATTGATCCTCTTGTTCTCTATTTCTCAAGTGGAGAGATTTATCCAGCGGTAAAAGATAAGAAGCGGTTTAAG
Source organism: Dactylorhiza incarnata (assembly GCA_033032865.1). Taxonomy (NCBI): domain Eukaryota; kingdom Viridiplantae; phylum Streptophyta; class Magnoliopsida; order Asparagales; family Orchidaceae; genus Dactylorhiza; species Dactylorhiza incarnata. The sequence continues at coordinate 2,261,121 of JAWHQI010000092.1, forward strand.
TTAAAAGCAGCTTATTATTATCTTGTTGCCAGAATCCTTTACAGGAAGACCTTTCTCTCGCAATTGGCAAGATGTGTCTCTGAAGAAGAAAATTCCAGTTATTCTTCGAGAAGTTCACTCGGGAGAGTGCAGCAGTCACTCTGGAGCTAGAACCTTAGAAAGGAGGATTCTAAGGCAAGGATATTTCTGGCCCCAAATGAGGAGGAATGCAGAGAAATTCACCAAAAAGTGTGTTCAATGCCAAAAGTTCGCTCCTCCTCAACATCAACCAGCTCAACAACTTAAGTGAATAACATCTCCATGACCATTTGTGGTTTGGGAATGGATTTGATTGGACCTTTTCCCTTGGCTAGTGGTCAACGCAAGTTTATTCTAGTAATGATAGATTATTTCAGCAAATGGATCGAGGCAAATGCGCTGGCTAAAACAACTACTCAAGTTGTGAGGAATTTTATCTGGGGGGAGATAGTATGTAGGCATGAAATTCCCATGGCAATTATCACAGATAATGGTCCACAATTCAACAACTCAAGTATTATAAATTTTTGTGATCAAATCAGCACTGAGTTGCGTTTTCCTTCTAAGCATCATCCTCGAAGTAATGGTTAGGTAGAAGCCGCTAATAAACTCATAATCAACCTTTTGAAAAAGAAAGTTGAGAATCTCAAAGGCAATTGGGAAGAGCAATGACCTTTGGTGTTGTGGGCTTTGAGGACAACTCCAACCTTAGCCACTGGAGAAACTCCCTTCAAACTATCTCATGGCTCGGAAGCTCTCATTCCCGTTGAGTTTGAAGTTAAGAGTCCAAGGGTATTACTATCTCAACAACATCAAGATAGCTGGATGGAAGGAAATGACGAAGAGTTGAGATGCAGCCTTGATCTCATTGAAGAACTAAGATATATAAAAACCATCAGGCAAGAGGAAGTAAAAAGGAGAATGGTCAAATATTTTGACAAAAATGTCTGAATTAATGAGTTTGTTGTTGGTGATCTCGTCCTCAAGAAGGTTGACGCAACAGCAAGGTTTGGCTCGGTGGGAAGCTAATTCTAAATTGAGTAGGACCATTCATTGTTAAAGAAGTGCTTAAGAATGGAGCTTATCGCCTCCAAACTTATGAAGGGGAAGATCTATCTCACACTTGGAGTGGAGATGATCTCAAGCATTTATTCTCTTACAAACTTGTATTCTTTCCCGTCTCTTTCTTTCCTTATTTTTTGCAAGTATTATGATGATGTGGCTGTAACCTCTTCAATTATGTATATCGAAAAGAAAGCATCAAAGATATATTGACTAACTATTAAAGGCTAAAGATCCAACCAAACGAGATATCGACGGTGTAAGATCCCTCCCCCGCACCTTGAGAGCTCCCAGATCTTATGCACAGAACCGCTGCCTTACGGTGACACTAACACTTGAGTTAGCTGCCTCCGCAAGACGCCGATCCTGCCAGCAAGAATGAACAAACAGGCCAACAAGATATAAGATGAAAATTAATTAAAATATAGCAAGTCCACAATCACACATACGTGTATATATATATATCAATACTGAATACAAGTCCATCAATGAGTACAATAAGTGAAAGAGAAAAAGAAAGGGCTATGCCCTGTACATGTCCAGATAAAGTACAATGACTCTCTCACTCTACATCTATGCAGAAGCTATCAAACTTTATCATCACGCATCTATAGCTGTTGCTGCAACACTGGGTAGTGGTTGCTTTGTTTCATCCCATCCTCCTGAACGGGGTCCTGCTGCTCCGACACACCATCCCTAAAATGATGTGGTCCACCGATCATCAATCTATATGAATCAGTATATTCCTCACGGCCTCCACCCGCGACTCCTAGGCACCGAGCAGGAGGAGGAAGCGGAGGACAACAAGGGGTAAACAAAAAAAAGAAGGTGACAGGGGCCTTCTATCAAGTTATAAGTACACATAAATGTATCTTTTATCTAATCATGTTTATAAAGTTTCTAGTGCAGTATAATGAAGTCAAACGAATTGAAAAACATGACTAGAGTATGTGAGAGTAAACATCATGTAAAAAGTAGCAGTAAGAGAAATGCCTCTAGATTACATATAAAAGAAAAGCTGTAGTATAAAATAAGAACATCTATAAAAGTAACCTTAACTTATATGCGCACACACATGCACATAAGTCAAGGGATCTGGCACTAAGGTAAACTCATCGTATAAAAGGGCCCATTCTAATTTATACGATGAGGTCTCTATTTATGCAAGAAAGCTATGCTATATTATGCAATGCAATGATGCAAATTATCCACGTGACTCTGTACATACAAACCTTTAGTTCCCACTTTTCGGAGGTATTTAACCTCTCGTGCACCTCCCGTTGTGGTCAAACGGTGGCAGAGGAGCGGGCATCTCCTCACCTTTGTGGGTATGTCACACTACCAGACCTAGTCCCTAATGTACGATGTGATACCGGTACCCTGTACTCACGAGCTCCTGCATACTCTTGCTAGATTTGGACAGGAAGTGTTTAGGGAATCCGTCCCGTCGGATGTGCAGTAAATAACCTGGCCCCTTTTTAAACCTCTAGCACTGCTGAGTCAACAAACTATTGTCGGTGTGACGACTAAGCCAGAACTGAAGACCACCACATCTTATGCATATGCAATTATGTATCACCTCTTACAATGGAGCCTCCAGCTCGCAATACTAACTGATCTTTATAAACATCGAGCCAGCCGCTCGCATGACTATCCTAGTCATTCCTTATATCTAGAGCCTACCGCTTGCAGGACCATGCCAGTCCTTATTTCATTCCATCCCAAATTTGGGAAGGGTATTATATCTCAAGTTCACCTATTTAACTACTCTTGTCTATTGTTTGTTGAACTTAGAAGCTTAGGGTGAATCCTGGACTTTCCGTGGACTACCCGGTGAAGGGCTCACAACGATTCTAGGGAATTAGTGGGTGGCTGAAGCCCTAATCCCCCTTTCCAGGATATTTTCTTCTATTGGTTACTACCCACTCTTATATACTCATTTGCTCTTCAATTGCTCCAAACCCTAGTGTGGATTACCATTTGACTCGGGCGGATGAGTGTTGGTCTTCAATTGGACACCGAAACTCTACCTCTCCTAGTGGCCGGCAAATTCATCATGTTATCTCTCAAATACAACTGAAGGTCTCAATCCTTATACCTTCACGCCTTGTCATGGTTCCGTCCCCTCATCATATCATTGCAACCCCCCCCCCCCCCCCCCCCCCCCCCAAATTGATGATTTACTAAACGCACCCCAACTCTACATAATGTTGTCACTAATTGGGTTGACCACTAATCACTCTCTATAATGCACCCAATATTCCAGTAATTAATACTTGAGTGTGTGGAAATCACTTGGGGTCTAGATCAAATACTTCAGTTTTTACTATCCGCAGACCAAGATGGGATTGGACTAGATTTGACTCCTATGATGCAATCATGACCACATCATGTCCAAATGAGTTCCAATTTTTACCATAAGTTAATAATGAGTAAATTAGGGGTTGACCAGAGTTTTGACATATTTTAAATAAATTTGACTTCAATTTAAAATCAATTACTCAATTGACATCATTTAAATTACAAAGAAAGTACTCTGACAGTAAGTTAAATCTTGCTAATAAAATTTCCAGAGATAGTAATTGACCTAATAACATGATTCCCAGAATTCCATAATTTTTTAGAAGATTTATAACCATAATTTCCATTTAACATAAAAGGTGTGGAAATATGACTTTGCACATCAAGTACCAGTTTATTTCTTCCAAAAATTCTGAGAAAATTACTATAGCATAATAGTGATCTAAAAACATCATATCCAAAGTTTCATAATTTTCCAAACATGTTTCAGCATAAATATTTCATAAAATAAGAAGTGTGACAAACTGAATCTATGAAATTTTACCATGAATATTATATCCAAAAATTCAACCAAAAATTCTAATCGTTTTCTAGAGTTTCAAAAATTTCTCAAACATTTTCCTCAGTGAATTTCCAATTAATCAAAATTGTGACCTAAGATAAAATTGATAATTCCTAAAGAAATAATCTCTGGAATTTTCTACAAAAATTTGCAGAGATTTTAACTGGTGTAACAAGTGATACTCTAGAGTTTCACAATTTTCTACAAGCTATTAGTCATGAACATTTCACAAATACAAAAGTGTGACATAAATCATATTGAACCTATACATGAGATTTTTGATTCCAAAATTCCAAAATTTCTTTGAGGTAATGTGTTATATCCTAAAGAGGGTGTGACCAAAATTTTAGGAGCCAACACTAAGCAATATGTGTTGAATACACAAAACATCTCTTTTGACTCTTGGCACACCATAACACCTTTTAAGTAGAGGCATGCACGTGTAATTACCCTATCTACAGAGAACCAAATGCTCTCAAATTTTAACCATGGTATAATAATGGCCTAATAAGTATGACAACCAAATTTGGGGTCATTTGGAATTACACAACTCCAAAAATTCCAATTATATGATTTATCACATTTTGAACAAAACCTCAGGAAACTTAACTCCAAAAATTCTAATTTTTGGACAAAAGCTATAAATAGTGCACATGCATGCAAGACCTAAATTTCAGCTCCATCAGATTTACCATTTAAAAGTTAAACATAATCTAATTTCTGTTTTTAAATATGACTAGTCTCACTAAAATGGATGTTGAGGGTTCTACAGTGCTCCAAATGAGTTGATCCAAATCCATTAATAAAGTAGACACATAGATCTACAACTTTTATATTAATGAGTTTCACTGATTCAGCATCTAAGCAAGGGAATTATTGAAAATCCCCAAGGCATGAATTTGTGCTATATGCACACCATTCCCCTATCCTTAACCAATCTTGCATGAGAGATAGTCCAACATGCACAGATCCAAATTGCCCAAAATTTTGTCCAGAGACCTTCCAGGACTTGATCTACCATCCACCAAAGTTTTGAGTGGATTTGACTTCTCTAAACCCTAGATTGATGCCATACATGAAAAATGAAATATTTTGAAAACCTTAGGACCAAGTGTGTACAAAAATTCTAATTTTTGGACAGGGAGTAGGCCATTGCAGGACTCATGCATGCCTAAATTTTCAGCTCATTTGGACCAACCAAATGAGGTGGGCACTCAAAATAGTGCCTAGGGATCAAAATGGACACCCTACACCAAAATGGGTGCACATTGGGCTACAGTGATCCAAATGACTCCAAACAAATTTCTAAATTTTGTTAAGACATTTATATACAATTTTCATTTAGGTCAAACTTTCTGTGGAGGCCTTTAAGGTCCTCAAATATTTTCTGCAAGGTACTGCATTATATGTGACATACAATACATTTTCATATAAATAATCATTTATGGTCTACGGCTAACAAATCATCTCAGATCCAACGACGCGTGTTCATCGTCCCCGATGAAATCAAGGGCCAGAATTCATTCTTCCCGGGCCATTTTGTGGGCTGATTTCCGGAGAGCTCTGACCATCTCTGGCATAACGCCCAAGCCATCACCACCATTCAACATAGGGCTTTCGACTGGTGGTGGCAATTTGGCCTGGGGTGACCGGATGTGGTCTCCGGCATTTTACATTTTTACGGACAGGAGAAGAGAAGGAGATTCTATCATTGTATAGCTCAATCGACATGGGAAGAGAGGTAGATTCTATCATAGATGGAGAGGAGGAAACTTTCCTTGATTGGGCTTGAGGTTGAGGGGGTCCCGAGCTTGCCAAGGCAGACGTGCTTGCTTGATTCCCACCTCCATATTTCGTTTCTCCATAATAAAGGATGAAGTAAGGCTTTGTTTTGACTGCCAAGAGTGTTTTGGAGCTGATGGAGGAGTCAAATTTGGTCGGGGATGCGTCTTTTGTTAACAGCCATTGAAGGTGGCGATTTCTTCTATGCTCCACCTCCATGGCAACCAATGCCAGAGCTCCAACTCATCAGGAAGCAATTCCCTTTTTCAAATTCTCGGCTAGGTGAAGGGAATTTGGCTTGGTGTGGGCTTGGTTCCTGGGTTACCATTAAGGTAGCCGGCCTCCTCTTTTCCCATACAACTCCTCCATTTCCTCAGCTGCCACCTTTCCAATTTCTGCTAGGATTCCATGGGATGCTGGAAGTAGTCCCGAAATGGAGGGATGGTGGCCATGTGGCCACCAATCCATGGATCCTTCCTCGGATCCCCTCATGGTGGTGGCCGGCCACCACCATGATGGACCCTCCTTGGGCCCAATTGGATCCTAGGCAGTTAAGCCCCCTTGTTGGCTTGATTAGGTGAGGTTGAGCGAAATGGTTCTAGGGTTGGGCTAAGCCCAATGAGTTTGAGCTTGGATTTGGGCTCTCTTGACTTAAATAGACCAAATTGGAACTTTTTGAGTTTTGGGCTTGACCCAAGCTCACCCTAACTATTGTGACTGACCCGAAATCTTGTCTTAGACTCTATGGACCTATTCCAAGAAGAATTATGTCATGGTGGGGGTCATATGGGTCTTAATTGCTCATAATTGCTTATAGGGGCAATATGGGCATTTTGGTGATTTTATCCTAATCTTCCAAAATTGATTGTGCACTTTGATTCATTTGGGTCTCATTTACTCCCTTTAGTGTTTAGGGAGGGTTGTGCTAGGTCAATTTTGCCATTTGAGGCCAATTGAATCATAAAGGCCATAAACTGTAATTCTGTGACAAATTGGTAATTTGCCCAATTCTCCAAAATTGGCTTATCCCAAGGGTCCAATTTGGTTTCAATAGTCTCCCCTTGTAGACATGGGGGGTTGGGTGTGATCAATTTGACCACAAGAAGCCAATTGGTGGCCAATGAAAGGGTTTGTTCACTTAAGTCTAATTGGGGCTTTTTGGTAATTGACCCACATTGAGTTAATTGATGGCCACTTGATGGTGCTTTTGGGCCCATTCGAGTCTCACTTAGGGTTAGAAACCTATTGGTAACATTAATTTGATTTGGTGAGCCCAATTTGAAGTAAATTGGGCAAGGTTGACCTCTGCCCTTTTGGGGTGCTCATAGTAGTTTTTCTTAAGTCCAAGTTGATCTAAAATCATTCCATGATCTCTATTCACAATTTCAACCATAAACCCAACCAAGGGGTCTAGAAGGAACGGGGATGTTACAAATCCCAATAAACCAAATAATAATTTCGTCTCTGAAATTCAAGTTCAGGTCCACGGGGTTTCACGCACAATGGGAAAATGAAGAATCTTCAAGGATGCTTAAATCGTACTTTAGGCAAAGGTGCCTGGGTATAGTTGCCACATGGAACCCATCAGTTCCCATGTGTGCTCCTCTGATCCATGATTAGACCAGAATATCTCGCCCAAGGGAACCTTCTTCTCTCGTAGGGTTCGGATGGTGATTTCATCGATACAGATTGGTTCCAAATGGACTGTACGATTAGAGGCTATCGGCCTGTTGTGGTAGTGATTTGTTGCTCTTGCCCAAGGAGAGCTATACTAAGTGAGGAGATGTGAAAAACATCGTGCAATTCTACCAATTCCGGCGGCAGGTCCAGGCCATAAGCCGAGGGGTCGATCTGCTCCGGGATCCTATAAGGCCCCATGTATCTCGGGCTGAGCTTCTTCAGTCTCCGTACCAGTGAGAATCCGTGTGCCGATCATATTTTCAAAAACACTATGTCTCCTTCCTAGACTCCTACCTTATGGTGTCGCGCATCGTAATATTTACCTTGTCCACTCTGTGCTTCCCAACAACCAACCCCGTATCAGTCGCATCTGGGCATCTGTGCCTTGTATATATCCTGGCCCCAGTGCCTTCGGGTCTTCTTCCCTAATCCATGATAGTGGATTCCTACACTCCCTCCCATATATGGCCTCATACGGATATCTCATCAAAGTCGTTAGTTTTGTGTAATTTTATTGTGTATACGCTTGACAGTAAAAAAATGTTTTCCATAGTCACGTATCTTCCTAACGGTGATTACGCTGTCTTTTAGATGCACGTGCTCCGGTTGAAAGGTCATATACAATGTATACATCTTGATATATTGTCTGCCAATTTCATGACCTCTGGGGTTATCACACTTTTACATTATGATATAGCAGGTTAATCATAGTTGTTCGACATTGTGAATGTCATTATCTGTCTTCTAGTATAAAGTTTGCAAATCTCCAAAATTATAAATTATTCAAATTGAAAGGGTTTGACTTCTGCTCGAGTAAGCCAAGTATGAATCACCTTCGAGTGCCCTAAAATGCAGAAATCCCTTTTATAACTCCCTGGTTCCAATCCACATAACACACGAGGTGATTTGTTTGTCCAAAGAAATTAGCTTGACCATCTTATGTTTCTAACCATTCGACTAAATTCAGATATTTATCCGACCAACGGTATTGCACCGTTTGCCCCGATCCATTCTTATCCAGTCCATATCTGACTTAAGCTTACACTAAGTCTATAGGTAATGTCGGTTCTCTCTTGCGCTTTTCATGAATTTATTAACCAATCATTAACCGACAGTAAATTCACTAATCGTATGTTACAACAATTGAGTTAGGATGGTAGAGTGTCTAGTTATATATTTTGTTGAGGCAATAAATATCGCATCATCTTGATTGTATGTAAAACTTCTTTCTACAACCCATGTTGCCTCGATTTTAGGTCTTTTAAAAGATTTTTTTCTTAATTTTTCCTCGTGAATTTGCAAATGAGTCTTACTGTATCTTTGTATAGGGATGGCACGGTTGTTCCTTAGGTTGCGCACTAAGTAACTATCCATTTCCTTATACTGAAAATTTGAGGATTCTCTCGAAGTCTTACACTATCTTCCTTGATTTCAAGAGTCGTATACAAATATAACTAGGCGACTGGATTTATATCTTGAAGACTTTATTTACTATTTTGTTCAATTACTTATCCGTCTAATCCTTAGAGCGGCAAGGGGGTGAATAGTCATTCTTGGAAAGCTCTATTCCCTTATTTTGGTTATGAATTCATAACAGTCACGTCATAGCATTGATAATTCACATTTCTTAAGACGAAGGAATTCTTCAAGGGTCTCGACTTCTAGGAAGGGTTGATCATTAGACAGATTATGCATACTTCAAAATCTCTTCTTAAGCCGAGTAATGTTTGAATACTTGAAAATTGCTTACATTTTTTACGAACATTTCCAATAAGCAAAAGGATTAGCCATCATATATTTTGGTCTAAGTTTCTTTTATATCCTCATGATATATTCGTCCAAGATGTGCACTCAATCCTTCGGGAATTCAACTCTACACTTGGAGTTCCATCCTGAGACCTATTGATATTCTACACACTTTAGGCCCCCAAAGTTACCGATTACCACAACCTTCTCAAGGTTAATCTATGGGCAATACACAAATGGGACTTTTATGAACTCAAATCCTTATCTGACCTCTGGTATTTGTCTTGGTGATTGTTTCAATGTAACCAGTTGCTGGTTCGGATATTAAGTCGACGAGACTCCTACTATCCACTAAAGGTTTTCATGCACCAAATCTCTTGGGCGGAAATATTTATTAGGTAAGAAGTGAACATATCACTTGGTAGGAGAATTAGGGGCATCAGAGTGTAGGCTTTAAGCGGCTATTTTCCCATTAGACTTTTCCCTTAGTCACTTTTGGGTGTCATAATGCCTTATTCCATCTATACCCGGGGTCAATTTTGATTGAAATTCGTTATAAATTATCTTGGTGCGTCAATACTAGAATGATGTCCTAGTTGGGTTGGCCTAATTCATTGATTAATGGACTGTTTGTGTGATTTTTACACATGGGAACACCACTGCTTCCACTGCTAGTTTGTCCTCAAACTAACTCAAGCGGGGGTGCCACAGGGTTTTGTAGACTTCTTTCTCATTGGATCATTTATTCAAGTGATACCAGTTATAAGATCCCTCCCCGCACCTGGAGAGCTCCCAGATCTTATGCCCAGAACCGCCGTCTTATGGTGAAATGAACACTCAAGTTAGCTGCCTCCGCAAGACGCTGATCCTGCCGGCAAGAATGATCAAACAAGCCAACAAGATATAAGATGAAAATTAATTAAAATATAGCAAGTCCACAATCACACATACGTGTATATATATCAACACTGAATACAAGTTCATCAATGAGTACAATAAGTGAAAGAGAAAAGAAAGGGCTATGCCATGTACATGTCCAGTTAAAGTACAATGACTATCTCACTCTACATCTATGCGGGAGCTATCAAACTTTGTCATCACATGTCTGTAGTTGTTGCTGCAACAATGGGTAGTGGTTTCTTTGCTTTATCCCGTCCTTCTGAATGGGGTCATGCTGCTCTGACACACCATCCCTAAAATGATGTGGTCCACCGACCGTCAGTCTATAAGACTCAGCATTTTCCTCACCACCTCCACCCATGACTCCTAGGCACCGAGCGGGAGGAGGAAGCAGAGTACAACAAGGGGTAAAAAAAAGCAGATGATTTAACCTATCCTTCCCCAGATATGGCCTCAAGCCGCTCTAGCCAATCCTACCCCTGATAAGGCCTTGAGCACCCCCTAGATCTAATCACCTAGACCTAGTCACCAAAACACGCGTCGAATTGCCCCTAAGCCGAGCAAGGACCTAGTCGCCAACACAAGGCGATTTAACTACAAAGATTCAAAACAATGAAATAACACAAATGAAAAACTCCCTCTATGAGATTTTCTGAAGTTGGCGGTGAAGGATCGTTGTTGCATAAGCGAGGTTGATACGATTGTTCTTCGGATGCACCGTGATGGCTTCCTTCTCCAGAAATCTTCTTTAGCTTTGAGTGGGAGATGACTTTTTGGTAGAGTAACAACTCTTGAAGTTGGGCACAGGAATTCTCTCTGGGATTTGTTACCAAAACGAGAGAGAAATCTTCATTTTATACAACTTAGAGTTAGCGCCTGCGGTAGCTCCTAGCGCCTGCGATAGCCGTCGTGTATAGGCGGTTATGAAACCATCGTGGTGTGGCATTATGACACGAGTTGGAGCTAGCGCCAGGCGGTAGCACTAGCGATAATGCCTGCGATATCGGCTAGCGCTGGCGGTAGTGCTCCATTCAGAGAATTTGGTTACATGCTACTTTCTACCCGTGGAGTATTGCACCTATAGTTCCTGCACACTATAAACACACGACAAACAAGATCAAATATAATATGGGATTTGTTATTCTCAAACAATGGAATGTGACACACATGTCCAACATCTCCCCCTTTTGATAATAACAAATTCTCTTAGCAAGAAATCAATAATTGTGTCTATTGTATATGATAAGCTTGAGAATAATGCATACTCCCCCTATATTATTGCCCCCCTACATAAATGCAATTTATGTTTTACTCCCCCTAAATTACAAGAATTAGTCTCCCCTTAATCTTCTAGATTTCCCCTCTAAATTTCTTCAATTAATCTCCTCCCTTTTGGTATTATCATAGTATATAAGAGATTTCAAATAAATAAATAAGAGTTTTAAGCAAGCGGAAGATTATAAGCAACGTCTTTTTGTAAGCATGAAAATCATAAGTATAAATATGAGTTTAAGTTCAAAATGTAAAGATGTTTTAACCTTTTTGAAATCTCATAGTTTTACATAAAGTTACCAAGCATGAAATTTATATATCAAAAAGAGAATATTTTATAATGTTACTTAATTTCAAGTTTAGGAGATACCAGACATTGTAGAGATCATGTTAGGTTATCTAGTGCATTTCTTATAGAAAGAGTAGTTTAGATAAAGCATTGGAATCCAATACTCATGAGAAGAAGCGTTATGAAAGAAAATGATGTGCACATAAGTGTATTTTGAGCAACGTTAACAAGTGATTTAAACACAAAATGCAAGACATATGTAGAGTAAAGTGCACAATGAAACACAAGTATATTAACTTGTACACACTTTAATGCACATAATTCATTGTAAAAAGTGGTGTTATAACTAAGGTTTGCACAAGAAACATTACTATTCTTTCCAAGTAGAACTTGGTGGAGTTATATTTGTCTATATTTTTGTTCACTTTTGTGAGACAAAATTCTCCGATTACACTTATTTTGCAAACCCAACATAATTTTTTAAACTCAACCACTTTTCATAATTTCTTAAGTGTAATTCAAATGTAGTGTAGGTAATAAACTTATGCAAGTTTTAATTCATTGTACAATTACAATACACAAGCAAGCATTTTTAGATTTAAACACACATGTAGATTACCAAAATAAGTGAGTGAAAAGTTATCATTATCAATCATAAAACATTTACTCGTACTTAGATGCATGCTAAGCTTAGTTCTACACATATTTTTCAATGCAATTGATGCACTTAATAAGATATATCAAAGCATGATAAGCAAAACAATCTTCATAGTAATTTGAAGGAATAAATTTTAGCATTGTAAATAATTCTAACTAGTATAATTCATACATGTTTGATATTAACAATAAAGATCATACAATTTTTCTTTTGTTGTTTTGAAAATTTTAATGAAAGAAAAAAAGCAGAAAAACAAAAACATATTTTTGTAATTTTGAAATTTGAAATTTTGTAGTTGATTTTCAATAATATTAATAAAACAAAAATAACAAATGTCAGAAATACAAAACTAAATAGTACATATAAACTAACATATTTTTATAGATTTTTAGAAATTTTAAAAAACAAAAAAATTGAAGACTCATGTTAGCGTTGGCGCTAGTGCTAGTGCGACAAACAGTGAGTGAAATATTGAGAATTTTAAAATTCTATTTTTTTATATTTATTAAGAGTCTTAAGAGTAGTCTTATGCAGAAATTTTGTAATTTTTGGAGATGTCTTGATTGCTCAAATTGCAAAAAACATTAGCATTTTTCATATAACTCGTCCTAAGATGTCTAAGACTCCGAATTCCAACCTTAATATTGTAAACCTTGCATCAGGAAGAGGTTTAGTGAAAATATCAGCAAGTTGAGAGTCCATGCCAATGAAACTTATTCTAACATTTTTCTTTTTAATGTGATCCCTTATGAAATGATGTCGTACATCTATATGTTTGGATCTAGAATGGTGTACCAGATTATTTGTAAGATTATTGGCACTTTTGTTGTCACATTTTAATTCAATATTTTTAGATGAAAACCAAAATCCTCTATAGTTTGGCTCATCCATAGTGCTTGTGCACAACAACTCCCTAGTGCAATGTATTCAGCCTCCGTGGTCGAGAGTGGAACTGAATTTTATTTCCTACTAGACCATGCAACTAATAAAGGTCCTAGAAAATGGCAAGTATCGCTAGTGCTTTTTCTATCAAGTGTGCATCCGGTGTAGTCCGAATCGGGATAGCCATGAAGTGTAAATGAATTATTGTGCGGGTACCATAATCCTAATTTAGTTGACCATATTAGATATCTAAAAATATGTTTTACTGCTTTTAAATGAGATTCTTTTGGATTGGATTGAAATCAAGCACATAAATATACGGCAAACATAATATCGGGTCTAGTTGCACTTAGATAAAGTAGAGGTCCTATCATACCTCTATATAAAGTTTGATCAATTGAAATTCCTAATTCATCTTTTCCTAATTCTAGTGATGCACTCATTGGTGTAGAAGTATGTTTAAGGTTTTCAAATCCAAAGCTTTTAAGCATATAATGGACATTTTTAGATTGACATATAAAAATACCATCATTTCTTTGTGATATTTGAAAACCAAGAAAATAAGAAAGTTCTCCTACTAGACTCATTTCAAATTCATTTTTTCATCACTAAAATAACTTCATTACACAACTCTTCATTAGTAGATCCAAAGATTATATCATCAACATTTATTTGCAAAATAATCATATCATCATTATTGTGCTTAATGAAGAGAGTATTATCCGCACTTCCCATAATATAACCGTTCTTTAAGAAAAATGATGGAAGTCTTTCATACCATACACAGGGCGCTTGTTTTAAAACATAAAGAGATTTTTCTAGTTTATAAACATGATTGGGAAAATTTTCACTAATAAAACTGGGGGGTTGTTCAACATAAACTTCTTCTTTTACAAACCAGTTTAGAAAAGCACTTTTTACATCCATTTGAAATAATTTTATTCTTTTAAAGCTTGCAAATGCAAGAAAAATTCATATAGATTCTAATCTAGCAACGGGTGCAAAAGTTTCATCAAAATCTGTCCCCTCGATTTGTGAATATCCTTGTGCTACTAAGCATGCTTTATTTTTAGTGATTCTAGAATCACCATCTAATTTATTTTTAAAAATCCATTTTACACCTACAATTGGGTGATTAGATGGTCTTTCTACTAATTTCCAAACATTATGATGCTCAATTTGTTCTATCTCTTCATTCAAAGAAAAAAACCAAAATTCATCATTTAAAGTAGTTGAAACGATTTTTGGTTCAATTTAGGAAACAAAATAAATATTTGAATAAGATTCATGAAGAGAAGAGCGAGTTCTAACCCCAATGGATGGTTCACTAATTATTAGTTCTCGTGGATGATCCTTTGTAAATTTCAAGGCACTTGGAGGTACATAATCATCTTCCTTGGCCTCCTCTTCCTCTTCTTTGGAAGGTTCCTTGTCACCATGCTCCAAAGGTGGTAAGAGATCATCCTCTTTGCCTGCGGAAAGTCTTTCTACACAAGGAACAAGCTCATCAAATTTCATATTAATCGACTCTTCAACTTTACTAGTTCTTTTATTAAAAATTCTATATGCTTTACTAGTTGAAGAGTATCCAAGAAAAGTTTCTTTATCGCATTTTTCATCAAACTTTCCCAAGATATCTTTAGTATTCAAAATAAAACTTTTACAACCAAAAACTTTGAAGTAGGATACATTAGGCTTCTTTTGAAAATAAAGTTCATATGGTGTGTGATTAAGAGATGGGCGAAGCATGATTCTATTCATAACAGAACATGAGGTATTTACGGCTTCGGCCCAAAAGGACTTAGGCAATTGATATTCATATAGTATAGTGCGTTCTAGTTCGTGAAGTGTCCAATTCATTTTTTCTACAACACCATTTTGTCGTGGTGTGCTTGGTGTGGAGAACTCATGTTTAATGCCTAACATATCACAAAAAGATGTAAACTTTTCATTTTCAAATTCTCCTCCATGATCCGAGCGAATGCATTTAATTTTTAAATTACTTTCATTTTGAATACGAGCACATAATTTTGCAAATTCGCAAAACGCATCGGATTTGGATGAGAAAAATAGTGCCTAACAATATCTTGAAAAATCATCTATTAAAACATATGCATATGATTTACCACCAAGACTTGCGGTGCTAACGGGACCAAAAAGACTCATATGAATTAATTGCAAGGGTCTTGTAGTAAAAATAAAATTTTTACTTTTGAAAGAGGATCTAGTAAATTTACCCTTTTGACATGATGAACAAAGTGAAGGTAAAGTTCTATTTAACCTAGGCAATCCTCTAATTAAATCACTTTTGGCAAGTTTAACAATAAACTTTGTGCTAGCATGTCCTAGCCGTCTATGCCAAAGTTCTGAATACCCAAGCAGTACCACCCATAGAATAAGTGGAAGCCTTAGGTACCCAGATTTGCTTTAAAGTATTTTGTTTTACTTTCCTGCAAGAACTAGATGTGTGACCTAACCTATAACAGTTTGCACACGAAATAAAAGGGGTTAAGACCCTTTTCTAAAATTTTGTGTTATTCTTGCTGGAAGGAATCATTTTTATAGAAGAAAAAGATTTTCCAAATGAAAATGCTGAGTTCATGTATGAGGTGCTAGCGCCGATGTTAGTGGCTAGCACCGGGCAGTAGGCCTCACCTCGTTATCCGAGCCCAAATTTTCCAGAACCGTAGCACTGGTTCCCTAAAATCATATCTAGTGATTTTTGGCCAATTCCAAAATTTTTAATGGCCATGGTGAGATCACGAACTTGTGCTTTAAGTGATGAATTTTCTTTCACAAGCATGACACACCTATTTTCAAAACCCTTTTAATTATTCTTAATTTGCAAAAGAGAGGCTTCTAATTTCCTTTCTAATTCCCCTTTCTCTTTTGTAAGAGTTTTGGCATGGGTGAGGGCTTTAGAAAGAGAATCTTCAATATCTTTTGCCATTTTAATGGAGTGATGACACTCTTGGCAAAAAAACCTTTCTTTTTTCTAAAACAATTAATTTTTATGAAAGCTTTTGATTTTCTTTAATTAGAGATTCATTTTCACGATTCAATAAAATACTCTTTCATATTTTTATCAAAAGCTTTGCAAGTTTCAAGAAATTCATTAAAAATTTCATCATAAGTGAGAGGAGTTACCTCAGTGTCGCTAAGAGCACTAGTATCGTCGTCATCATTTCCATGTCCCATGAGGTACATGTTTACTTCCTCATCTTCGCTTGATGAAGACCCGCTTGATTCTTCGGAGGAGGAGGAGTCATCCCATGTTTTAGCTTTTAGCACCTTCATCTTTTCCTTCCCTTAGTACGGATTTTCCTTTTTCTCCTTCAAAAACTTTGGGCACTGGCTCTGAATATGCCTGGTCATCCTGCAATGATTGCATTCTAGTGGAGGTCTTTCTTCTTCATCGTCGCCATCCTTTTCCTTCTTTGAAGTTGACCCTTTCCATCTTCCATTTTTTTGGAAATATTTCCGGAAGGTGTTTCTCCTTTCCAGATTTCTCATGAACTTTCGGAAATTCTTTACCAAGAGACTTTCTTCATATTCATCCTCATCCTCTTGGCACTCCTTCTTTGATTTTAGTGCCAACACCTTCTTCTTTGGATCCTTGTTGTATTCATCGTATTGGATCTTGTGTTCTACCTTATCACTACAAGAAAACTGGGTATTAGTGACGAAATTTTTCGTCACTAAATGTTATGTTTTCGTCACTAATGTCTTTTAGTGACCAAATTTTTTTTGTCACTAAATCGTCATTAATACCCCGTCACTAAATACTTTTAGTGACCGAATAAAAATTTGTCACTAAATGTACATAATTAGTGACGAATTTCATTTGGTCACTAAAATAAGTTTTAGTGACGAATTTCATTCGGTCACTCAAATAAGTTTTAGTGACCAAATTAATTCGTCCACTAAAAGAAGCTCTAGTGACCGAATTATTTTGGTCACTAAAAGCACGTTTAGTGACAAAAACATTTCGTCACTAAATTTTAAAATTTCATCACTAAAGACACATTAATGACAATTGTCACTAAGTTTTATTCAATTCTTTATAAAAATATTATACAATTATTTTGCTTTTATTTACTAGAATCCAATTTTATATATTCAAACAATATGATAAATAATCTACACAAATTTAAACATTCAATATGAATAATTTTATTAGTAGAAAAAGGAGGGTGGGAGATAGCCCAAACCCCTCAATACAATATTTTCATCTCTAATTAAACCAAAAAATATGAAAAAAAGGAGGGTGGGATATAGCCCAAACCCCTCAATACAGTATAACACTTGCTCTGACCATATCTAAAGCGCCTCCAAGTTGTCATGGTTAATTGTGCCCTCTTTGTTAATGCAGGCAACCCCAAACTCAACCCCAGATATCCTTTCGGCAAACTTCAAGGCGCTTAAGCTCTCCGAATATGAGTTTCCATTTGGGTTTATCTGCACAAACATAAGAGTCTTTGCATGCCCCACCTGCAGAAAGAAGAACAATATAGATGCAGGGTTATTACAAATTGACTTAACCATTTAGCTTTGTAAAAGTAACATATTAAACACAAATTTTAAAAGTGAACAACTTTATCTATTATAGAAGAATATAAAGTTGCCCCATACACTAATGAACAACTTATCTAGTCAAATCATTTTGGAATCAGTTTCCTGCAATTAATAATGCAAAGTTTGTGTCCTAGTCTAGAATCATGATTCAATGAACAACCGTATAAAAAAGATATCACATTTATCAAGTATCACATGATCTATATAAAACTGAGACCTATCTTTGAATGTGATATACCTAGTAAAAGTGCCAGAAGAAACCATATTCATAGTTATCCACCGTACATATAGATGACACAGTAAGCCTTCTTGAGCATCGAACTACTGCAGGACCAATTCTCCAATCCTGATGCTTCCACAAAATCCCATGATCTTCTTCATGCAAGCATCCCATGATCTTCTTCATACCAGCATCAAATGCACATCAATAAACCAAGATGAATGAAATAGTTCTCCACTTGAAAACATTCAAATTTAAATTCATTATACTGATTCTCCACGCAGCTCCACGTTATTCATCTACAGTTGAGGAACTAGCAATGGATGAATAATCTTGAAGAAACACAACTTATATATAGAACATGCACAGAAGCCTATTTCTAGAAATGAACAGAACAAAGGCAACTTAAGAACGAAAAAAAAACAAGTTAACGCACGGGACAACCATCGACCGCCACCCCTGGTGCCGTCGGACAGGTGGCGAGATCGCAGTGCTCGCCTCTGCTGCCCCACCAATCTAGGCTGTAGTTCTCCATGCTTAAACTGAAGTACAGCAGAACCCCCATGAAGGAAACTCCTGCATCCAGGGCAACAGAGAGAATATAATTGTACCTCACCCACCATTTCTTCCTGTACCTGAAGACGAAAAAGTTGAAGATTGTGCCAACTATGACCCAAGAGTTGTAGTTTAGTGCAGTTGCCGGAGGCATGTTGGCTGTGGCTCTGAGAAGAACTGGGAGGTTAATGAGAGGGATCCATGATTGCTTGGGGAATGCTTTGTGGAAGAGCCATACTATGACTGGGCCAACTGCGCCTACTAGGAAACACCAGTTCAGAGCACCGTAGTTTCCCAGTTTGCCGAAGATCCGCCTAGGGCCAACCAGACCCCAAATGACGGACGCGTCGAAGAAGACGCGGTCTCCTGGGCAGGTCCACGGATTTTGAGCGACTTTTATCCTTGTTATCTTGGGTTTACCCTCCAGAAAATATGTTTTTTGTGTTGATTATTATTTTATGCAAAAACAATTTATCCAAACAATTTTTCCAAACATCAGTTTTACAAACTCAATTTCACCAAAATTTTTTTTTAACAAAACTTTGTTTTCCAGAAAGAGCACTTTTCTAACCCTCAATTCCTATCAACAATTTTCCATCAGCAATTACAGAGCCTTAGTTTTTTTATCATGCAGCTTATTTGATACAATATAATTATATAATGTTATAGGAATTAATGGTTCAAATGGTAACTCTCCTTCTTTCACTCTCAAGCAGTGCAAGCTCTGCCAGATCAGGTAATGTGTTATATTTCATTATTATTGTAGATTCTGATTTCTACTAATATTTCCATTCCTTATGCATTCAACAGTTATCTTGTCATCTGTTGTTTCCTTTTATTCTAAATAATGTGGATTCTTCAATATAATCTTATTCAATTTTACATTATTTATGTGTGTATTTTTTTAATTATACAATTCTTTCAACTCTAAAAATGAAGTTATAAGCTTACATAGTTTGTTAATTTCTCCTCTAAGATGTCATTCTGAAAAAGGAAAAGAGGATATCTAAATAATAAGATTCTTTTAACTACCTCTGCTTAGGGATAGGGGCAAATGAAAACTATTTCTAAACTGAACACCAGAAGTATCCAGTGCTAAGAAGAAGAAGCAGACTGATGATGGCCCCATCCCCTATATTATGCATGTTATGAATATGTCAAAATTTTCCTGGAATCAGTTTCCTGGAATCAGGAAACTGATTCCAGCTTCCTGGAATCAGTTTCCTGGAATCAGGAAACTGATTCCAGTTTCCTGGGATCAGGAAACTGATTCCAGTTTCCTGGGATCAGGAAATTGATTCCAGCTTCCTGGAATCAGTTTCCTGGAATCAGGAAACTGATTCCAGCTTCCAGGAATCAGTTTCCTGGAATCAGGAAACTGATTCCAGCTTCCTGGAATCAGGAAACTGATTCCAGCTTCCTGGAATCAGTTTCCTGGAATCAGAAAACTGATTCTAGTTTCCTGGACATGACATTTTAAGAGTACGAACAGGCGAGCAACATATATGCACAAAGTAAAAATAATTTCACTAATTTGAAGAAATGTAGCATGTAAATGATGGTAAATAATTTCATGCAGTGACTATTTCTTTAGCATCAGTCCAATTCGCAACACGGCAAGTTGGGATTTCCCAGATTCGAACTTTTCCATCCAAAGAGCCACTTATGAAATATCTCTCATCAATCGGATTAAACTGAACACAAGTCACTGCATGATAACACCAAAAGACCTAATTAAGCTTTCCCACTGCATTTTAGCTTGATAAAAGAATGCATTATGTGGTTAATAAATACTAAAGAAGGTGCACCATAGTTATTAGAAGTATTGAAGAAAGTGCACCATAGTTATTATGAGGAAAGACTTTGAGACAGCAATCGCACCCCAATTGCCACTAGCGAACAGTGTTATCGGCGGAAGAAGACAGCAAATGCTGCAAGCAGTTGATCAAATTCAATTCAGAGATGTTTACTAAGATCAATAACATTTTTCAAAAAAAGGTTTAAACTTACCTTATCCTTTGACCACGTAAGGTCCAAGACACTCCCGGTATGACCATAGAACTCATATAATGGTTTCTCGGATATGTGAAAAACATCAGGAGGAACAACCACGCATGCTGAGTCTGAAGTGATATGTGGAGTCTTGAACTTTATCGTTTTTTCTTTATCAGCATAAAGAGGCGAAATCTCGGGATTCCGGCGCACGCTAAAGGAAATTCCAGTTACCCGCAGAAAACTGATTCCAATTTTTGGGATTTTCTTAAATATTAACATAAACAAGATTTATATAACAGGACTATTATCACTAATACTACCAGTGGGTCAAAATAGAATTCAGAGTTTGTACTACTATTAGTACAACTAATGGGAGTTTGCCACCTTACCCTTCAAAAAACAACACGTAAACACAACAAAATTTGTATAATAGGTAAATGCTTGGCTTTGATACTATGCAAGCTTCAATAAGACATAAATATAACAAGTAACTAAATGTTTGGGTAAGCATAAATCTGCATATGAAATTATGCTAGTTGCTCCAAAGCTCCACTAGTACCTACAAGTTAATACATAAGTTTAGCATTAGATACTGACTAAGAATATTGCAAATACAATAGCAAATAGTAAGTATTAAAAATATAAACATACTTGTGTATCTCAAAAGTAAGGTAAAGGGCTTCAATTTGTGTTATCAGCTTGATCATCAATTTGTGTTTGCGCTAAGAGTGCCAACATCTTTGCATCAAATCTTTTGGTCATTCGATCCTCCATCTCTTGGATACGTGTCGTCATCTCCGCTTCTACTTCTGCTCGAACTTCAGCTCGCATTTCTGCTCGCATTTCTTCTCGTAGATGTTTCATATTAGTACGTCCACGCTCTGAAGGTCTAGGTACTGGTCCCAATCCAAGAATATAACCACAACGATGTCCTAATACTTTAGTGTAGGCCTCTTCAGGGGTAAGTTTATCTTCACCATTCTCCATTATTTGAGATTCGTGAAGTTCCAATAGTGTCTTATATATTTCCTCTTCTGTGTTCTCTTGCCACTCATTATGTTTACCTTTACGGGTTTTCTCCCACAACCTTATGTAAATGGGCAATTCATTCTCTTGTTGTGGTGCTTCCCTCTGCATTTAGAAAATAATAAGAATTCAAATTCCAAGTAGACAATTAATAGTTAAATGTAATAAGCATTGTCCATGTTAAGAAAAATACTTACCATTTCATGTATTGTTCTCGCTATAGACTTTGTACCAACATGAGATTTTATCTTCTGTTGGCTCCTATTTTGTTTGTTTACCTCGCTGATCCTCTATACCAATGATTAAATAAGAAAAAAAATTTGATCAACATACATCATTAATTAGATCAAATATAAATACAACATAATATACTACATGTAGTTGCATAATTTTAGAGAGATTAATGGATTTCTTACCTTGAATCGCGAATTTCCCCAGTAACTAATTAGCCAATTCCATTGATCGGGATCAATTTCCTTCGGGCAATTAGCAGGCCGTTGCACATCAGTCTTCCATTTTAGGTAATACTTCGCATGCAAATTAAAATGCCAAATATTGTAATGTCGACGAAGTGATGATATAAGGTCACCACGAACATGGGACTCATTTGGCAGATTGAATTCGGCCTAAGTAAAATATAGGACAACAATAATTTTGTAATAAAAATGAAAAGCATTTCTAAATCAAAGGAAAAAAAACAAAATTATATACTTACATAGATGATATTAATTATTTTATCAGTGATATCAACTGGAATTGAAGACCATTTCTCAACATTCAAGGGAGCATGATGTCTTACGTATCGCCCACTTTTGGTAATGAGCTCTTGAGCTCTGTACCCAACTACTCTTCGAAGTTCTTCTGGTAGTTGCACAACCATACTCTCCACATTATTTTGTCTTCTCTTCGACCACTCAACACCTGTGGTTGGACCACAAGTTCTTTTTCGTTTTGCATTTGAACCTGTCATTGAATATTCTTTTGTTGACATGTTTCAATATATACATATATATATATCAAACTATAAGAACTTAAACGAGAGATACCATTATTTTTATCATGCTCAAGATTTGTTGGATTAGCAAGTACATGATCAGCCTCAGCCTCAGCCTCAATAGAAGTGCGCTCAACCTCGCTCTCAGCATATGCATGTTGATCATCATTTGTCAAAACTCGATCCAAATGTAATGATCTTGGTGTTTGTGTTGGCTTTTGTTGATAAGAAGATAATTGCTCAACCCTACTCTCAACATGTGTATGTTGATCAATATTTGTCAAAGCTTGATCCAAATGTAATAATCTTGGTGTTCTTGTTGGCTTTTGTTGATTAGAAGACACAGTATTGGCATGTGATTGTTTTGCGTGATGCTTGCGGGAAGGTTCAAAATCTGGTTGAGTAAGGGAACAAATTCGTGCTGCAGTGGACCGTGGATGTAAAGTGGTTGACTTAGTCTTCCAATCAATTGAATGTCTTCTTGCATGTGTAGAATGCAATGGTGAATTATCCATAAGTCTTTCTGCATGATAATCTTTATTCTTAGCAGAAATATTTGTACTCATCACTTTTTAAATCTTAATTACCTATAAAAAAATAAGTATTTTAGATACAAAAATCAAGTTAAAGCATATCATGAAAAGAGTAACTTCAGTACCAATTTGAGACCATAAATAATGCAAAAAAATCTCACAAAATACATGAAACTATGATAAGAAAAGATGATTAAAAATCAAATAAAAACTAGCAAACCTCTCTGCAATGAAGCAATATAGTGTAGCCATAGAGCTTGCTGGAAATCTCTGAGTGATTAGTAAGAAAAGATCAAGCAATACGGGGAATATCCTTTTTCTCAATAGTTATGGGATCAACATCAGTTCTTTGTAATGAAATTTCATGATTATCATTATCTATAACAATATCAAGTGTAGATCCTATCTCAATGTTCATATAATACAAATTTATTTCATCCTCAGTGTGCTCTTCAAAGTCATTGGATGGAACATCAAAAAAGTGGCGCGACACGGTCTTTATAACCACTCGCCAATCTTTGCTTTTGTTATCAGGTACATAATACACTTGTTCAGCTTGGTAAGATAAGACATAAGGTTCATTGCTTCTCAAATTACGTTTTATATTAACAGAAATAATTCCATTGTTTTCCTTTTTGTAGCCTCGGCCTTCATTATATGTATCCCACCATTCACATTTAAATAAGATAACATTTTTACCAACACCATACTCAAACTGAATAATATCTTTTAGAACTCCATAATACTCTCTGCCACCTGATTTTTCGTCCCCCTTAACAATAACACCACTATTTTGAGTTTTACGCCTGATTTCATAAGTATGAAATCTAAAGCCATTAACAATATAACCAGGATAGTGTGTCGGCACCCCTCTTTTTGGACCGCGGGGTAGTTCCAAAAATTCTTTGCTAGCTCTTGTGTCTCCCTCGTAATATAACTTAGATATCTGTTGAAAACAAAATATAATCGCACATATTAAACATAATTGTAAATAGACAATAAGTCTGAAAAAATAGATAATACTTACCAATGACTCAAACCATCTAACAAAAGTTATTTCATGTCTTCTTCCAATATCTCTAGAATCTACTTGTAGAAGCTCCTGGTAATGTTGTCTATTATTAAAAAGTTGTTAACATTAGTTATATAAGGTAAAAATATAATACAATTGAATGAATATAGATCGTGAAACTCACTCTACAAATGGTTCTACTTCTGGGCAATTTCGTAGTATGTACAAATGAGCTTGATGCCAATCTTCATACGTAAGATCTTTTTCTATCCCTTTACCTAATGACCTCCCTGTCTTTTGAAATATAGATAATCTTGAATCTTGCATGACATTTCCATCATCATTTCTATCAGGGCGATTAAGCTTTATGTCTACTTTATTTATGTATCTCGAACAAAATGTCAAGCACTCATGTACTAGGTATCCCTTCGCAATTGAACCTTCTGGACGTGCTTTGTTTCGCACAAAGGATTTGAGTGTCCGTAAATATCTGTTGAATACAATTATTTTAATAATCATTATATGACAAAGTAAAGAAAAACTAAAATAACTAATAAAAATACCTCTCAATTGGGTACATCCATCGATAATGTATGGGGCCAGCAATTCTTGCTTCTCGTGCGAGATGAATTGACAGGTGCATCATGATTGTGAAAAAAGAAGGTGGAAATATTCTATCAAGCTTGCAAAGTGTGATAGCAATATTTCTCTCAAGCTTATCCAACACCTCAACATTCAGAGTCTTAGAGCTCATCTCCTTAAAAAATATACTTAGCTCAACTAGCGGGTCATACACCTCTTTATGAACAATGCAACAGAAAGCAGGAGCAAGTTGATCTAATATGAAAACATGACAATCATGAGCTTTCATTCTTGACAATTTACCCTTTTTAGCATTTACGCATCTCTTTATATTTGAAGAATACCCATCTGGAACTTTCAGATTCTCTAAAAAATTTCATATTGCCCTCCGTTCTGCTAATATCAATGTATAACATGCTTGCGGCATTACATAATTACCATTGTTTTCTATGAGTTGTAATTCTGACCTTACCCCCATTTCTTTAAGGTCTAGTCTAGAATTCAAATCATCTTTGGTCTTCCCATCAACATTCAACATAGTGCTTAATATATTATCAGTAATATTTTTTAAAATATGCATGTAATCTAGACAATGTCGTATCTCAAGTGTGCTCCAATATGGTAATTGAAAAAAAATACTTAACTTCTTCCAATTATGTGGAAGTGATCCCGCCTTCTTTTCTTTTGAAACTTTCCAAAAATTACATTGCCATATTCTTTTAATTCCTCTAAGATTTCATCTCCTGAAAGAATCTTTGGAGCGGGTAGAACTTCTATTGTTCCATCAAAAGACTTCTTATCTTTTCTCCATTTATGATTTGGTTCCAAAAAATGTCTATTTCCCATATAACACATCTTAGACCCATTCTTCAATCGATAAGACCATGTGTCTTTATTACAACACGGACAAGCAAGCTTACCTTTTGTGCTCCAACCTGATAGATTAGCATAATCTGGAAAATCATTTATCGTCCATAACACAGCAGCACGCATGTTAAAATTGCACTTTGCATAGGCATCATAAGTGCAAACCCCAAATTCCCATAAAATTTTTAACTCATCAATCAAAGGTGTAACACCCTGCCAGTACGAATAGTATAACAGTAGGTCCGGCCGGGACCCCACGCCATACAAGCCACACTAGCTAGGAGTTAAAAGGTGATAACCAGAAAAGTAACAACTAAACGAGAGTACAAAACGTAAGCGGAAGCATTAATTAAACCATTTCAATTAGAACTGTCCACTATCATAGGAATGAAACCAAAATATAGAGTTACGGCCTTAAGGCCTTACATTCACCAAATGTGATAAAAACTCCAAACATACATCGGCACGCAGGCCGGCAATACAAGGAAAACAGAAAAGAGGCTGGCCTTCGAGGGCCAACTCAGCATAAGGGCCATCGCCCGCTATTTTCCGCTAGGCTCGCCTGCACCTGCATAAGAACATTCCACCAAGCGGTGGTAAACAAGGTAACGGTCAGCAAAGCTGACCAAAATATAATGACCCCACCCCTTTCCCGGGGTGGCGGAGCTTCTACCCTGCAAGCAAGCCATCCTAGCACAAGTACTAATATAAATGAAGTGCAACTACACAAGGTGAGGTTTCAAGCACAATCAATCTTCTAGGTTGAGCATCAAAAGAAAGGAACCTAGGTGTGCACATGGTGTTGGTTGAGTTCACCCGAAGGTTCCCACAACCGCCTAAACAACCGCATGAGGCTAACAACATCAATTCATCACAAACGTGGGTACACACAACCGCACGCTCCATGCTCTCAAGGCATGCACCAAAGGCACTTCTTCCCGAGCACCAAAATCATCATGAGTCCGGAAACTCTAGATAGAAAAGAGCTTTTGGTCGGTCTAGGCAAGACGCCCTTCCCAACCTCTCCCAAGGTCGTTCGGGTTTACAAGAGATAAATCCCCCTACCGCCACGCCTGGAAACGGGTTCAGTTCAGCCAATTCCCGTGCTCTTGTCATCGATTGAACACACGATGCGGGTATGACATCACCTCGGCCCGTAAGGGTTTAGCACTCGCTAGTGCTACACAAAACATAAGTTACAACACCCTAGCCTTAAAAGTTTACTTTGTAACGACTCAAGACCCGACTCCGCCTTTCGGCCGGAGGGCATGAGGGATCGTTAGGGCTTTATACGTAACCAAAAAGGAGGTACAAGACCACTCCTCAACAATTCTAGTGGTGAAGGTTTGCATTCAACCACTCGCAAATCATGGGGCTTCCGTTAGGATCTTCACAAGATACCTACGCTTAAATCCCGCAATACTATCGCATATAACACAGAGTCATTCTCCGGCACGCATTCTAGGCTTAACCTAAATGCAACGTCGCAAATCAAGCATCACCGATTCGGGCTCACGGCCACGAATAGGCTTCACACACAATGCCTAAATCCGCACGACTACCGGATTTTCTACATGCAATATGCCGGGGACGGACACAATCGACCCGGAGTTCCGAAGAACTTGAGGAAATCCTACACTTCACCCATTTGGCGAAAGGGATTCCTCATGCAAGCATAGAGAAATGAAGGAGAGGACAAAAGACAAGTCCAATCAATGGGAGAAGAAATCGTTACCCTAGACGTGTTCTTCTTCGCCATGGATCCGAGATTCTACGCGGAGGGAAAGAACCGCACCGGGCTGCACTCTCCGGATCTGGAAACGGCTCGTGAAACGGAGCTCCGGAGCTCCGTCAATGGCGAAATCTCCTCTTCTTCTTCCTTGCCCCCTTCTTCTTCCTCTAGCCTAGGAGAGAGAAACACTATGAAATAATGAGGGTTTAATCCCTCTCCAAAGCCCTAAGACCCCCCAGCATTAAATCCCAGCCGTTGGATCGAATTCCAAGAAATTTGATCGGTCGGATCCTCTTCTCCGCTCAAAATCGCGGAACAGAATAAACAGGGCGCACGATCACAGGCGCACGGTCAGTGGTCGTGCGCGACGAGGGCAATGGTCGTGCGCACTATCCGGGACAGAACTCTGAATTCTTGCGAATAAGCGCACGATCGATGGCGCACGATCACTGGTCGTGCGCGAAGAGGGAAATGGTCGTGCGCACTGTCCGAGACAGAACTCGATTCTCTTCTGAATTAACGCACGATCGCTGGCGCACGATCACTGATCATGCGCGATGAGGCCACTGATCGTGCGCTAAGAGCAGACAGGGAAAATTCTAGCCTGCTTCACGTGCCGCACTACCACTCCGCCTACTTCGCGGAACTACCAGATTTGGGGTGTTACAACTCCACCCTCCTTAAAAGAATTTTGTCCCGAAATCCAGGAAACAGTAATAGCATAAATTACGGTTATACTTTACCTGAGGGAAAAAGCTCGGGATACTCCGCAAGCATTGCTTGCTCTCTCTCCCAAGAGAGCTCCTCCCGGCCGCAGTTATCCCACCGGACTTTTACCATCCGAATGGACTTGTTCCGCAGCTGCTTTACTTCGGTATCTTCGATGCGTAAAGGCTTGACTTTCGTCGACAACCCACTATCCACCGACACTTTGCCAACCGCAATGATATGAGTAGGCTCTTGCACTGCCTTCCTCAGAACTGAAATGTGAAACACGTCGTGCAGACCGCTCAGCTCTGCAGATAGTGCAAGCCGATAAGCCGCATCACCAACACGTTCCACAATCTCAAACGGTCCTAAGTACCTTGGACTGAGCTTTTTTTTTTCAAGCGTCGGATCCTTGGTACCCCTTTGAACGGTTTGATCTTCAAGTAAACTCGGTCACCGACGGTGAACTCTAGGTTCCTATGCTTGGCGTTGTAATATTTTGCTTGCCTATCCTGGGCAATCAATAGCCTTTCTCGAATAGTTCGGATCGTCGAAGTTGCTTTCTCAACATCCTTTCGCTTTAATAGCTTAGTATCGCCCGTTTATACCCAAGACAACGGCGTACGACACTTCTTACCATAGAGGGCCTCGAAAGGAGCCATCTTTAAACTGGCTTGGTAGCTATTATTGTAGGCGAATTCGATCATATAGAGATGATCTTCCCACTTCTTTCCAAAATCTAGAGCGCACATTCGGAGCATATCCTCCATAGTCCTGTTGGTCCTCTCGGTCTGTCCATCCGTTTGCGGGTGGAAGGCCGTGCTGAATTTCAATTTAGTGCCCAACTGTTCATGGATAAGCCTCCAATCTTTCGATGTGAATCGCCCGTCACGATCGCTGACGATGCTACGAGGGACACCGTG
Organism: Dactylorhiza incarnata; assembly: GCA_033032865.1. Classification (NCBI taxonomy): domain Eukaryota; kingdom Viridiplantae; phylum Streptophyta; class Magnoliopsida; order Asparagales; family Orchidaceae; genus Dactylorhiza; species Dactylorhiza incarnata. Next base: position 2,289,995 of record JAWHQI010000092.1, read on the forward strand.
CAGCCGCACAATACTATCGACACAGAGCTTCGCTAGCTTTTCTACAGAATCATCCTTCCGGTTCGGAATGAAATGCGATACTTTTGTCAGTCTGTCCACGATCACCCAGATGGTGTCGTTTCCATGCTGCGATCTCGGCAATCCGTGCATGAAATCCATCGAAATATCGTCAAACTTCCATTCCGGAATCGGCAAGGACTTCAAAAATCCACCGGGACGTTGACATTCCGCTTTCACCAACGCGCAAGTATGACACTTGGCCACGTAAAGGGCAATGTCTTTCTTCATGCCCGGCCACCAGAACAATTTCTTCATATCCATAAACATTTTAGTGCTCCCCGGGTGGATCGAGTACTTGGTATGATGAGCCTCGTACATCAACTCCGCCCGTAGAGTACCAACGTTTGGGATGCATAACCTTTCCTGCTTCCACATAAGGTCGTCTTCGAAGGAGAAATCAGCGTTTAACCCTTCAACGGTTTCCGCTTTGTATCGTTTCAAGCTCTCGTCCAACTCCAATGCTTGTCGAACTCGGTCGGCAAGGTCGTAGTGAACTTCCGTCCAGTTCGAGCATGCTGAAGTAGACGTTCTCCTATCAATGCATATGATCTCCATTTCTTCTAGCTCACGGATTAGACGCTCATCGTGCATCAAAATCCAACTTGCTTGTGCGGGAGCCCGACGACTCAATGCGTCTGCAACTACGTTTCCTTTACTGGGAGTATATTTGATATCGAAGGTGTAGTCCCCAAGGAACTCCATCCACCTCCTTTGGCGCATGTTCAACTCCCTTTGATCTAGTAAGTACTTGAGGCTCTTATGGTCGGTAAAGATGTCGATCTTCACGCCATACAAATAATGCCTCCAAAGCTTAAGAGCGAATACCATGGCCGCTAGCTCCAAATCATGGACCGGGTAATTCCTCTCGCGAACCTTCAACTGCCGGGAGCCATAGGCAATTACCTTCCCGAACTGCACTAGGACACAACCCAAACCACTTCCTGAGGCGTCGCTATAAATTTTGTAGCCTTCCGTACCACATGGCGAGCATAGAATGGGCGCCGTGGTCAGACGGCTCTTTAGCTCTTCAAAAGCTCGTGCGCACTCGGGCGACCAAACGAACTTATGATCCTTCCTAGTCAGTTTTGTGAGAGGAAGTGCGATCCTCGAGAAGTTTTCCACAAAGCGCCTATAATAGCCGGCAAGTCCTAAGAAACTTCGGACTTCCGCTACGTTTTTCAACAAAGGCCAGGCTCGGATCGCTTCTATCTTCGACGGATCAACCGCAATTCCATCTCCACTAACGACGTGACCAAGGAATGCTACTAACGGTAGCCAAAACTCACACTTGGAGAACTTGGCATATAGCTGACTCTTCCTCAAGGTGCTCAGAACTGCGTGCAGATGCCCTACACGCTCCTCTTCCGATTGAGAGTATACCAAAATGTCGTCGATAGAGACGATCACGAATTGATCCAAATACTCACGGAATGCCATATTCATTAAGTCCATGAATACCGACGGTGCATTGGACAGACCGAACGGCATCACCGTGAACTCATAGTGCCCAAAACGGGTACTATATGCTGACTTTGGAATATCACATTCCCTACTACCAAGCTGATAGTAGCCGGACCTTAAGTCAAGCATAGAGTATACCGTCGACCCAACCCGTTGGTCAAGTAAATCGTCGATTCTCGGAATCGGATAACGGTTCCTCTCGGTCAGCTTGGTCCGCTACTACTAGGACAACACAAAACTGGGCTTAGGCCCCGAATCCTTCAACAAGGTGAAGAACATCTTCGCGCCTTTTCACGGCTTCTCCTATTCGCGCTCACTCGAGATCTATTAGGCAGCATTACCTCCAATTTATCCTTGACTAAGGTAAATGACAATTCGATTCATAACATGAAGTACTTAGACAAATAGGAGAGCGATGCTCCCACACCAACAGAGCTCTCGTCGAATAGTCGATAATTAGGACAAGGCCTAATTGCACACAAATACAAGACATAAATTTTGTTGTCAACAGATACAGTGGACATAATTCTATCTTTAACCGCACACGGGGTATAAATCATATTTGGAGATGATCATCCATACCTGTGGCAACATCGCATTTCTGAATGACCTCTTGCTGGCCATAAGAGTAGACTCTCGGTTGGGTAAGAGAATATTGGGGAATCGAAGACTCCACCGCCTTGCCTTTCTCCATAGAAGCCGAACCCATCACACGAGCATAGTCCACTTCTCCGATTTTTGCTTTTGGGGGACCACTTCGACACACTCGGGCTTTGTGTCCCACCTTTCCGCAAGTGAAACAAATTAAGGAACACCGTGCAGTCTTAACTTCCACAGAGTTGAACTTTCTCTTGTTTCTTCTGAACTCAGACTTGGACTGAGAGACTGGCGCATGAAACTCTGACTTCTTTACATTGAAGTCTTTCGCGCGCTGCATACTCTTCATATCCGTTTCCAGAGATTTAGCTGATTTCACTAAAACGTTGAAGCCGAGTAACTTTGGACCCACAAGCATTAGTCTTAGGTCATCTCGCAGACCATTGTAGAACTGGTTGACCTTGGTTTCCTCATCTTCCCACATAGACCTCTCATAACGATTCCGACTGATGAACTCAATCAGGTACTCATCCACTGAGTGTTCTCCCTGCTCTAGGTGTGAACACTGATCTTGTAGTTCAGGAATCTCAGTTAGGGGTAGAAAATTTAGAAGGAATGACTCATGGAAGCTTTCCCAAGAGATTTCGGAAAGTTGTCTCCCGCCAAACTTGTGCAACAACTCTCCTTCCCACCAAAGTCTTGCTTCTCTTACAAGTAGGAAGGTGGTTAAGGTTACCAACATATCTTTGCTTATAAGCATTGACATTAAAGTCCTCTTTATTTCTGACAACCACTCAGCAGCTCTCCCAGGGGATTCCGTCCCCTCGAAGGATGGAGGGTTGAGGCTCAGAAAGTACTTTAATTGCTGGTCACGCGCTCGCCCCACTACTACCTGCGCAACTTGACGTTCCACCCTCAGTTCTACCGCAGGTTCCACTACAGCAACAGTTATAGGGGCCACATCCAGAGTCGGAGTAGTAGGTTGTGCAAGCTGCCCAGACTGAGTGTTGATCATCGCGAAGACCGCTTCAGCGACTAACTTGATCATCTCAGCCGAAGGAGTGGTCGCTGTCACCTCAGACGACCCACTACTTTCAGCAGTGTTACGGGGTTGAGACGGCCCCGCACCACTCCTAATCACCTATAATCGTGTAAGAGACAATTTAGTGACTGAAAGCATAGCAAAACAACAATCATGGAACGCTCAGGTTCCGCAAACAAGTATGTTTTTCCATTCCTAAGTGGACATTCTTATTAGTTTTTTGTCGTTTTAGGTGAATGCACATCCCGTGCACACCACCCCTTAAAAGGAATTCGTCCCGAATTCGCTAAACTACGGATCGACGCCTTAAGTCCGATACCAAATTGTAACACCCTGCCAGTACGAATAGTATAACAGTAGGTCCGGCCGGGACCCCACGCCATACAAGCCACACTAGCTAGGAGTTAAAAGGTGATAACCAGAAAAGTAACAACTAAATGAGAGTACAAAACGTAAGCGGAAGCATTAATTAAACCATTTCAATTAGAACTGTCCACTATCATAGGAATGAAACCAAAATATAGAGTTACGGCCTTAAGGCCTTACATTCACCAAATGTGATAAAAACTCCAAACATACATCGGCACGCAGGCCGGCAATACAAGGAAAACAGAAAAGAGGCTGGCCTTCGAGGGCCAACTCAGCATAAGGGCCATCGCCCGCTATTTTCCGCTAGGCTCGCCTGCACCTGCATAAGAACATTCCACCAAGCGGTGGTAAACAAGGTAACGGTCAGCAAAGCTGACCAAAATATAACGACCCCACCCCTTTCCCGGGGTGGCGGAGCTTCTACCCTGCAAGCAAGCCATCCTAGCACAAGTACTAATATAAATGAAGTGCAACTACACAAGGTGAGGTTTCAAGCACAATCAATCTTCTAGGTTGAGCATCAAAAGAAAGGAACCTAGGTATGCACATGGTGTTGGTTGAGTTCACCCGAAGGTTCCCACAACCGCCTAAACAACCGCATGAGGCTAACAACATCAATTCATCACAAACGTGGGTACACACAACCGCACGCTCCATGCTCTCAAGGCATGCACCAAAGGCACTTCTTCCCGAGCACCAAAATCATCATGAGTCCGGAAACTCTAGATAGAAAAGAGCTTTTGGTCGGTCTAGGCAAGACGCCCTTCCCAACCTCTCCCAAGGTCGTTCGGGTTTACAAGAGATAAATCCCCCTACCGCCACGCCTGGAAACGGGTTCAGTTCAGCCAATTCCCGTGCTCTTGTCATCGATTGAACACACGATGCGGGTATGACATCACCTCGGCCCGTAAGGGTTTAGCACTCGCTAGTGCTACACAAAACATAAGTTACAACACCCTAGCCTTAAAAGTTTACTTTGTAACGACTCAAGACCCGACTCCGCCTTTCGGCCGGAGGGCATGAGGGATCGTTAGGGCTTTATACGTAACCAAAAAGGAGGTACAAGACCACTCCTCAACAATTCTAGTGGTGAAGGTTTGCATTCAACCACTCGCAAAGCATGGGGCTTCCGTTAGGATCTTCACAAGATACCTACGCTTAAATCCCGCAATACTATCGCATATAACACAGAGTCATTCTCCGGCACGCATTCTAGGCTTAACCTAAATGCAACGTCGCAAATCAAGCATCACCGATTCGGGCTCACGACCACGAATAGGCTTCACACACAATGCCTAAATCCGCACGACTACCGGATTTTCTACATGCAATATGCCGGGGAGGGACACAATCGACCCGGAGTTCCGAAGAACTTGAGGAAATCCTACACTTCACCCATTTGGCGAAAGGGATTCCTCATGCAAGCATAGAGAAATGAAGGAGAGGACAAAAGACAAGTTCAATCAATGGGAGAAGAAATCGTTACCCTAGACGTGTTCTTCTTCGCCATGGATCCGAGATTCTACGCGGAGGGAAAGAACCGCACCGGGCTGCACTCTCCGGATCTGGAAACGGCTCGCGAAACGGAGCTCCGGAGCTCCGTCAATGGCGAAATCTCCTCTTCTTCTTCCTTGCCCCCTTCTTCTTCCTCTAGCCTAGGAGAGAGAAACACTATGAAATAATGAGGGTTTAATCCCTCTCCAAAGCCCTAAGACCCCCCAGCATTAAATCCCAGCCGTTGGATCGAATTCCAAGAAATTTGATCGGTCGGATCCTCTTCTCCGCTCAAAATCGCGGAACAGAATAAACAGGGCGCACGATCACAGGCGCACGGTCAGTGGTCGTGCGCGACGAGGGCAATGGTCGTGCGCACTATCCGGGACAGAACTCTGAATTCTTGCGAATAAGCGCACGATCGATGGCGCACGATCACTGGTCGTGCGCGAAGAGGGAAATGGTCGTGCGCACTGTCCGAGACAGAACTCGATTCTCTTCTGAATTAACGCACGATCGCTGGCGCACGATCACTGATCGTGCGCGATGAGGCCACTGATCGTGCGCTAAGAGCAGACAGGGAAAATTCTAGCCTGCTTCACGTGCCGCACTACCACTCCGCCTACTTCGCGGAACTACCAGATTTGGGGTGTTACAAAAGGTTGCAAATATATATCGATATCATTCCCAGGTTGTGTTGGACCAGGAAGAATCAATGATATGATGAGATTAGGAGCTTTCACGCATAACCATGGTGGAAAATTATAAGGAATTAAAATAAATGGCCACACACTATAATTTGTGCTCATAATACCAAAAGGATTAAACCCATCGGTTGCTAAGCCAAGCCTAATATTTTGTGCATCAGATGAAAATTCTGAGTGTTTTTGATCAAACGACTTCCAAGCAAAAGCATCAGCTGGATGTCGCAAACTACCATCATCGTGACGCTTTTCTTTATGCCATCTCATATCCTCGGCTGTCTTAGAACACATATACAATCTCTGAAGTCTTGGTATCAACGGAAAATGTCTTAGAATCTTGTTTGGTATGTTTTTACTCTTCCCTGAAGACATATTAATTTCTATATCATTTATCTTGCTCGATTTCCACCTTGACATACCGCAAGTTGGACAACTATCCAAATTTGCAAACTTATCATGATAGAGAATGCAATCATTTATTCAAGCATCTATCTTTTTACATTCCATTCCAAGATCTTGTATATAATTGTTAGCTTCATAAAAACTACTAGGTAGTTTTTCACTAAAAGGAATTGCTCTTTTCAAAACTGTAAGTAATGCAGTAAAAGATCGATCGGACCATCCATAATCAGATTTAAGTGCTAGTAAAGTAACCATAAATTGAAATTTTGAAAATTCTTTGCAACCTGGATATAATTCCTGTTCAGCATCATTTAGCAAATAATAAAATTTTTTAGCTGCTTCATTAGGGCCTTCATGATCACGTTCATCTCCAATATTCTCATTTCGAACATTATTAAAATCATAGAGTAAATCATGCATATTATCATGCTCTGAAAGCTCTTCTTCATCTTCTCTAACTACATCATCACCGCTGTCACCAATTGGGTTAATGTAATGATCCTCTCCATGACTTGACCACCATTTATAGGTCTTTACAATTCCATTCAAAATAAGATGCGCAAAGGCAATCTCTCGAGTGTGGAAATTGTTATTTGCGCACTTATAACAAGGGCAACGGATAGTATTTCCTCTACTTGAATGAGTAAATGCAAAATCAAGAAATGAATTTACTCCATTGATGTAATCAGGTTGTTGTCGATCACCAATATCCATCCAACTCTTATCCATTGCTTTATTTAAAAAAAAATTACATTAACATAAATATAATATTAAGGTTTTGCTTCACAAAGTAACAAAAAAATCTCAAAATTATGATTGAACAATGTTTATATCATTGCCCGCCCATATATTCATTCATGCGCAACTATAAAGAGGCTGCAACGATATAGAGATATTAATTAAATAATTGCCCCGGCTTGTTAATTCATTAACTAATGACCCTCTCTCCTTTATATAGAGGATATAAACATACAATAGAGAGGACCAAAAAAACACATAACACCTATAAATGCTAACAGATGGACATATGTAAAATATAAAATAATGTATTGCTAAGGAATCATGCAAAAGTTGCAACTACTTGTGAAGGAATCATGCTCAAGCTAATCCCTCAAGCTCTATTTGGGCAGCTTTTGTGTTTGGGACGACTTTTGCACTTGGAGCAACGATGATTATGGCAAAAGCTAACAAGATTAATGACCAACTTAATAACATCATTACAAAATCTCTTACCGGAATTAAGAACAAAATTATAAGATACAAGTTGGAAAATGCTAACATCTTCTCCATCCATGCTCCAAAAAAAGGGGAGTGTGAGAAGATTACAACAGATATAAGCACTAAGATAAGACAATATGTTTTAACATGTTATGTCTCACACATTCTCTTGTGCAGCTCTTAGATTATAAAGTGTAAAACCAATGAGTATGGAGAAGAACAGGGATCGTATTTAGAAAATCTAATAGTTGAAGTCAACATAGATAGTTTGTAAAATATTAATTAGGATTCCTCCAACTTGATTGGGAAACCGAAAATACCTGAGATTGAAACCTAAATATCAGAACCAGATGTTTTTGGTGGAGGATCGTGGATAGAAGCAACCCGAACGGAGGAGGAAACTGGATCACGCCGCAGGAACGATGGAGGTAGCAGCGCAGCAACCCGTCGAGCAGCACAGCAACCCGTCGGGTTTGTTATACGCGAGGAATTCTGAAGGAAGGAGGAAACCCTAGATCTCGCTAGAGGAACGCCAAAGGAATGGAGGAGGAAACTTGGATCTCGCCGGAGAGGAACGATGGGGAAACCCTGGATTTGGCGCAGCAACCCGTAACCCGTCGAGCGATTAAGGGAAAAGAAACTTCGGGAGCGATAAAAAATGAGAGGGAATGAAAAATCAGCCTGCCATATTTACATTTTCTGTGACGAATCCGATATTCGTCACTAAATAGTTATCAAAAGATTTTTTTCACATGGCAAGTATATGTTAATGTGAACATAAACAACTTCTAATGGTAGGAAAGAAATTTCGTTTAAATCATGTATAACTTTTAATTTTATCGTCGAATCGGTAACCTCATAATTAAATAAATAATATTAATTAATCGTCTCAACGATTGAGTTCAATCCAATATGACACAACATTGATCTCGGAGCATAAATACCTCATGCATCGGGGCACCGCCGTCTCGTTTGGACATCGTCGTGGCCATGATATGACAAAAATTTAATTTTTTGATAATGAGCTAGCTAGGGTGGCTTGTCTTGGTGGATCATTATATAAATAAATTAGTGACCAAATTATATTTGGTCACTAATAAATAGTGACAAAATAAAGTTTCATCACTAAAAACTTGTTTTTAGTGACCGGATTTATAGTTCGTCACTAAAGATGTGTCTTTAGTGACCAAACATAAATTTTGTCACTAAAGACTTATCTTTAGTGATGAAATATATTTCGTCACTAAAAACATGCTTTTAGTAACGAAATATAATTTGTCACTATTTTTTCGTCACTAAAAGCCAGTTTTCTTGTAGTGTATGAGTTTTGAGATTCCCAATGAGGCTCTTAACCTGGAGCGTTCTTAGATTGCGTGACTCCGAGATAGCTGTCACCTTTGGATTGAATTTTGGAGGAAGAGATCGAAGAATCTTTCGGACCAAGTCGCCGTTGGAGAAGGTCTTTCCAAGAGCTTTGGAGCATTGACGACCTTGGTGAAGCATGTGTACATTACATCAATATCTTCTCTTTCATCCATCCGAAACTTTTCATATTCTGACTCTAGTTGGAAAAGTTTTGAATCTGTAACCTGCGATGTACCTTCATGAGTAATGTCCAAATGATTCCAAATATCATATGCAATAGTACATGCGGAAATTCTATTAAATTCATTTCTATCTAACGCACAAAATAAAGCATTCATGGTCTTGGCGTTATTTTTGCATTTAAGTTTATCCCTATCATCCCAATTATCTCTCCAACTACAATTGTAGGAGGAGAGTATTCCTCTTCTACCATATTCCATACCTCAATATCTAGGGTCATAAGAAAACATCGCATCCTATTTTTCCAATAATTATAATCTGACCCAGTAAATAGTGGAGGTCTACTAATTCCCTAACCCTCTAAAAAGTGAGATCATAAGACGCCATTATTCCTAGTTTTTAAACCGATTTAGAATAACCTACCTCTGATACCACTTGTTGAATCGATAGGCGCCCTTAGAGGGGGGGGGGGATAAGGGTATAAAAATCTTTTAATAAAATTAAGCAATTCACTAAATTGTTTTAAAGCAAATGAGAGCGAAATAACAATATAGGTACTAGAAGAAAATAATGTAATTTGCAATTTTAGAATTTAGCCAAATAAAGTAAATCAAGTAAGCACAAATTGAGACAAGATTATATTAAATAAAAAAGTGTTTGCATACATTTGATTTCAATATCGCTAGAAATCGGAGGCGTACAAATACAATTATTTTTTTCCTTTTCAATACCGACTCGTATCCCCACGAACCGGTGTCTTTAGCCTATACTACCCTGGATATGGCCTTAAGACGCTCTGACCAATCCTACCCCGGATAGGGCCTCGATCACCCCCTAGATCTAATCACCTAGCCCTAGTCGCCAACACATGCGGCGAATTCCCACTAAGCCGTGCAAGGACCTAGTCGCCAACATAAGCCGATTTAACTACAAAGATTCAATACAATGAAATAACACAAATAAAAAACCGCCTCTATGAGATTTTCTGAAGTTGGCGGTGAAGGATCGATGTAGCATAAGCGAGGTTGATACGATTGTTCTTCGGATGCACCGTGATTGATTCCTTCTCCAGAAATCTTCTTTAGCTTTGAGTGGGAGATGACTTTTCGGCAGAGTAACATCTCTTGAAATTGGGCACATGAATTCTCTCTGTGATGTGTTACCTAAACGAGAGAGAAATCTTCATTTTATATAACTTCGAGTTAGCGCCTGCGATAGCTCCTAGATGTTGGAACATGGTTTTCCGCGTTCCTTTGATTTGAGAATAACAAATCCTACTTGTATTTGATCTTGTTTGCCATTGTGTTTTTAGCATGCAGGTTTGGATAGATATGACACTAGGTTGCTGCAACAATGGTCTGGCACTAACCACAAGCAGAAGGATTGAAAGTTGTCTAACGCTAGGCGTTAGGTCTTAACGCTGGGCGCTAGTATTCGATGAAATGGCGTTCTACAAAATAAGATGTCGTTCGACGAAATAGAGTTCGACGAAATGAGATGTGTTCGACGAAATGAGATGTCGTTCACCAAAATTGCGTTCGACGAAATGAAATGGCGTTCGACGAAATGAGAGGTCGTTCGACGAAATGGTGTTCGACGAAATAAGATGTCGTTCGACGAAATGAGATGCAGTTCGATGAAATGGCGTGCCAGCTGATTAGAAGGAGAAAGAAACTCAACGCCAGGAGTTATGTTTTAACGCTGGGCGCTATCCATTCGACGAATTTGGCAAGGAGAAAGCAGTCGTGATTGTAGGAGGAACTTTAGGAATGATTTGCCCAACGCCCGTATTGGCCTTAACGCCAACGTTAGTATTGCCTAAAATAAAACTATTCCTAAAGTGCAGAATCTCCTTCCTCTTCTGAAGATCCGAGCCATCAAAATGTTGCTATACATGGTCAACGCCCGACATTGGCACTTAATGCCGGCGTTAGCTCAAAGTCTATTAATTGGATGATTTCAATGTCTCTGACTACTAATTGCCAAGAGCCTTATTCCAGCACTTCAGAAACTTTATTAGGGTCGTATTTCCAGACCAACATTTCTCCCGCTCATATTTCTAAAGGAGGAATCAAAGGAGGCTTGGATCAACACGCTAACTCAACACTAAGAACGCACGCTTGGACTTCAACAATCTTCAGCGATTCTTCGGCGTCTCCTTCAGATTACCTCATAGGGAGTTTTATATTTATCTTTTGTATTTGTCTTTTATTTTGTCATTGTAATCGGTTTGTGAATTCGCCTCATGTTGGCGACTAGGTCTGGGTAGGACTTAGGGAGGATTTCGCCTTGTGTTGGCGACTGGGTCTAGGGAGTAGATCTAGGGGGTGATCGAGGCCTTTCTGGTGATAGATTGGCTAGAGCGGCTTGAGGCCGTATCTGGGGAGAGATTGGCTAAAGCCAACCGGTTCCTGGGGATACAAGTCGGTAAAGAAAACAAAAAGAGTTTTCATATTATTCGCTTCGATTTCTAGCGTCATAGAAATTAGATTTTGTAATCAATTTTATAAATGATAATCATGTCGTTTCTTGTTTAATAAAATTGATTTCATTTCTAATTTCATTATCTCTTTACTTTTGATCTAACTTACTTCTACCAAAATATCAAAAGTTTTCTATTAAAGTTTAAAGTTTTTAAAACCCTTATTCACCTCCCCCCCCCCTCTATGGGCGCCTCAATATCCAACAAGTGGTATCAGAGCGAGGTTATTCCAAATCGGCTTAACAACCGGGAATAATGATGTCTCTTGATCATGATCTCGCTTCTACTAATGGGGAAAATTTTAATATAAATGAAAAAGTATTATCACCACCTTTATTTATGGGCAAAAATTATAAAGGGTTGAAAATATTAATGAAAATTTTTCTTAAAGCCTTAGATGAAAAAGTTTGGAATATTACTATTGAAAAGCCACCTAGCGTACTAAGTAGAAACGAAATTGTTTTAAATGCAAAATCAATAAATAGTTTATTTTGTGCGTTAGATCAAAATATTTTCAAACTTATTTATAATTTACCTACCGCTTATGAGATTTGGAATTTTCTTGAAAGAACTTATGATTCTCCTTCTGTAGGTATGGAACAAACACAAGAATTGGAGAACATACAAGCTCGCACAAATATTCAAGAAAGCTACTCAAATGATGGATCCATAGAATGCCCATGAAGCGGAAAGGATGATGGAAACTCTTGTTTGAAAGAGGAAGATGAAGAAGACAAAGGCACAATATGTTCAAATCTTGCCTCATCCACAAGCGCTGTAGGGAAATCAAAATCTCTTATTGTATGTAATTCTATTTCTACATTACAATTGCTTCAAACTACAAAGTGAAAAATTATGAAATTGAAAAATGCTAATTACAAATTGCGCTTAGAAAATAAAGGTTTAAAAGCAAAAGTTAATGAAGAATCAAATTTTGAGTTATCTCGGTCTACCCATGTCTCCTTAGTTGAAAACATTACACCTTGTGTAGAATATAATGAATTAAAAGAAAAATACAAGAAACTTGAAAATGAGTTTATTTTTGTAAAAGAACAAAAGGAAAGATTATGTTTAGAAAATTCATCCTTGAAAAATGATTGTGCTAAGTGTAAAGACTATGAAATTGAAATTAAAGAGATGGATGAAACATTTGAGGAATATAGAAATAACTATAAAAATCATATTGACTCAATTGTTTCCACTCTTAAAAATAGCACAATAGCTTATAATAAAGCTTGACATAATTTAAAAATTAAAAATGATGAATTAGAAACTAAAATCAACTTTCATAAGAAAATCATAAAGAAAAATTCTCAAAACATACAATCTCAATATAAAACAAAATCCAAAAGCAAGTTGAATATGATTTCTCAAAAGTTGAATAAGTCAAACAATGGAAATAAAAAACTTCAAAGGATTGAAAATGAAATTCCAAAATACAATCATCATTATCATTTACAACATCAATCTTCTCCCAACATAAAATTAAATGCTCACAAATTTCCTATGAAAAATACTTTCAATAATCATTACAATTATAATCTAAAAGATAAAGACAATCACAATGGAAATTTGATACATAAAAATAATATTAAACCAAGGTTTGAATGGACACCCAAAGTTAAAGATGAAACACAAACTCCACTCAAAAGGGCTCATTCATTTCCATCTCCCCAAAAGCAAACACGATGTATTTGGGTACCCAAAGGAACCATCCCACTTGGTCACCTTTGGATACCTAAATCTCTTATTCATTAGGTATCATACAAATGCATGAAGTAGAAATAATTAAATATGAAATATCATCAACTCTACTCTACTTAATGATATGCTTAAACTTTTTTGTTTCTTTTTGTTTACACCATCATGCTATGTTCATTTTGTATAACATGTGATATGATTTCACACATTAATCCACAAATTCATTAATGAATCAAATTGAATAAAAGTCATATCATCTCTCAAGTGACCTATCTATCCTTTTATTTTTATCCTTCTAAATCCATTACCTTTAAATGTCTTATATCATCATTATAAATTAAATGCTAAATGCTTATATCAAGAATAATAAAATAATTGTCAAAAAGGGATTTAAAGGAAGATTATGGGGTCTTTGGCTAACTGTATAAAATTCACAAGTGATTGATTACTTATTTAAAATTCTTATGTCATTTGATAACCTCTAATATGATTAATCATAATCATGAAAAATTGGAATTGAAAAATTGCAAAAACCATATGTTTTTTTTAACAAAAACCAAAATTAAATTTTCAAAAATATGTGAGATTTTGACGCAAACTTCAAACGATCATAACTTTTGATCCGCTTGTCCAATTTTCGCCCATAATAACTTTTCGAAACGAGGACGAGAAGATCTATGCAATGACAAACCAGCTTTGCTCGTTTGAGTTTATGTTGACCCTCAAAACTACCAAAACTCAACTCTGTTTAGAAGTTATCTCAGTTTTTCCTTTTTCTGCAATTTTTTTTAAAGGATTGTACATCACATGCTCCTAAGTACCATTCTAATGACCTTAGAATCAAACTTATACCTATTGAAAATAACTCACAAGGTTAAATCACATCCTTCTAGGTCTATGAATAGTTAGGTTGAAACTCCATGTTGAATATATGCAAGTCTATTATATGCTTCACATAATATTGCATCTTGTTATCATAACTTTTCATCTAGCATCATCACTCACTATAAAATGTCTATCCTAGTTATATCATGCCATGTTATGCGAAAGAAAAATAGAATTATAAAAATTAAAAGTCAAGGAAATTATATATATATGTGTGTTTTTATTCAAAAACCAAAGAGAAAATTTATAAGACCATTCAAAAATAACCAAAAATACTTTCTCACTATATTCATTTTCACCATACAATCTTTCTCCTTAATATGTTGAAATGGATGAATATGAATTGTTTTATTATAAATACTTACATCATTATGAATAAAAATATAAGTACCTAAATTTCTATGTGTTTAAACTAATGATCGCTTAAAATAATCATGCAAATCAAAAGATCTTGTAAATTCAAATATTAAACATAACTACAAAAGATCATATTGCCTCCAAAATATGGTTATGATCATTATCATTATACGAATGAATTAGTTAATACGTGTGCATGTATCTCATCTCTATGTAGACCCTAGAACCAACTTTGTAGCAATAAGAATAATTCAAATTGAATCATCACCTCATTCTAGGTCTATAAATTAAAATTCTATTTATTGAATACATGCAACATCATCACTATTAATTCTATGGCATTCAAACTAATCATTCTAGCACCATCTTATACTATAGGTATAAATAAATTCCTAGGATGGTTATATCATGCCATGATGTGGTGAGGTAAAATTTGAATAATGAAATTTTAAGAAACATGAAAATTACTTGACTTTAAAATCAATGAAATCATCTATCTTAACTGCAATGACTATTCTAAAATTCCTAAATATAAGCCAAAGTTTATGAGTCAATCCATAGGACAAAATGCTTTGGATGACCATGATCATTCACCCACATTATATGTCTCACAATAGCGAGGGCGTAGGATTGTATGCATTAGAGGACCTAACCTCTATGTCATGTCTTGTCCTTAACCAGGGAGGGTTTCAGTGGGGCCTTGCGAGGCATTGGGAGGAAAGAATGTTAGGTTGAGCGTTCTCTAGTGTGTGCATATGGGATTAACACCCCATCCTATGGCATGTGTGCAGCTCCTCATGCCCATCCGTTACTTAGTACGGGGCTAGCGTGTAGACATATAGTTAGGGAATTATAATCTAGGGCATACCTATATCATATACATATTGCATACACTCTTTATGATTATATTATTCATGCATTATTAGATTGATCGAACATGCTTATCTTGTGTTTTGCATATTTCATCATTTTTGAGCTTTAATGATCATGTAAAACACAAATATATGAAAACCAAATAAAAATATAAAAATCATTTTTGAACAAATATAACATGCTTAAATAGCCTTCTAATCATTTCCAACTTCTCTGAAATTTCTATACTAAGAAGGTCTATATACATACTATCAATGCCAAAGAAAAGTTTTTCAAAAAATCTCAAAAACAGCGTACTGTCTCGGCGTTAGCCTTTTTTTCAGATTGAAATTCTGGTTTCTCTACACTATTTCTGATATTTCTCTAATAATTTTTCTCTGTTTCTTTTCTTAGTTTTTGAAATTATTTTGTCATTAATTTGGTTGTTTTATACTAAAATACACAAAAAATTCAAAAAATTCAAAATAATCAAAAATATGTTTTTATTATTTGTTTTGCTTTAAATATTTACAAAGCTATGGTTTGACTATTAGATTTCACAAGAGCAAAAATTCTTAGTTATTTAGTTTCAAATGGTCAAAATTGTTTAGGCATACACTTAAAGAATATCCTCAATGTCTAATTTTAATTTAAAATTCCCTAAACATTGTTTTATCTTCATGCCTTGACCTTAATCTGATTATGTGCAATGAAATAGTCTATAGAAATTTGAGAATGATTGCGTAGCATGCCTCTAAGCATGAGTAATGTTTTATGCTAATCAATGATTCATTCACTCACTATTTTGGTAATCTACATGTGCTCATAATCTTAGTCTTGCATGATTGTGTAGTGTAATAGTCTTAACATATTAAGTTGTATGTCTAAATTACCTACACCTTCATTCAAACAATAAATTTTTTGCACACGTAGAAGTGTTATTTCAATATTGTTAGCATTTGCAACAACAAGCGAATTTAGAGACCTTTGGCCCGCTATTACAATAATATGAAATAAAATGCCAAAGATAACTCCACCAAGCACTACTCACCATCCTGATAAGTCTTAATGAGCATTGTGAGGTTGAGCACCTTGGAAAGAATTGTAAAGTGTCTTGTGCAAACATATCTCTTGTTATCACTTCTACTTGTACACCAGATCACTAAAATAAAATTTGTATATAAATGCTTATATGATCCCCAAGCAATACTTCGCTCCCTGATAAGTCTTAATGAGCATTGTGTGGGCGAAGCACCTTGGTTGTTGTACTCATTATTTGTGCCTTGAAACATTATTCTAGATTTGATGTGTGAAAGTAATTATAAGATTGCATCATTAATATTGTTGTCACTATTTCATTATATATGTCATGTGTTTTGATTATTTCATTTGTATACTTTTATCAAAACACCTTATGCACACATCATTGTTTTTCATAAAGCTTCCACTCATGAGAATTGGATCCTAATGCAAATATTATATAATTCTCTAAAAACTTAAGTAAAAACACTAGATTGCAATGCATGATTTCTACAATGTTTTCTTTACTTGAAATACAAATTGGTTACATTGTAGCTATTATCTTTTTGAATGTGTTGTTTCATGCTTGCCTATTTGTTATGAAAATTCTTCAAAGTTAAAATGCTCAAATGTGAAGAGTCTAGACATATTGTTGGAATGGTCAAACTATAACAAAAATACTACTCTTATTTGTTTTTTTTTTGTTTCCCGCATTTCTCTTTTGGTCATGTACTTCGTTTACCATGGTTTATCATGCACACTTCTTGGGTCTTTCTTCACTTGTGCTTGTCAAACACTTTTACATCTCTTTCAACAAGTAATATTCTTCCTTAAAAATTAATTTGAAAGGCAAGTGGTAGAATTCCTTTGTTAAAATCATGGAATGTTGTTCTTTCACGCTTATCATATATTTTTCCGCTGTGCTACTATCTCCCTTAGCTCGATCATGACTTACTTTATGTTTACACAAAACTCTTAATCCTCTCTTAATTATGTACCTTCTTTTGTCTTCTTTATTCTAGTTGTTTCACACCACCCTCTTTTGCTAATAACAAAGGGGGAGAATAAAATGATAAATCACAATGATTAATGAAGTAGGATTCACTAGATTAAGGGGGAGCATGAATCTAGTGTATGGGTGCATACACAAAGGGGGAGCACTTTTGTAGGGGGAGCACTTTTAAATGATCTATAATTCTTATCATTATCTTATAATTGCTTAGTGTCATATATCTTTATAAAAACACAAATTCTTTATCTATGAATCTGATTTATCTCTATTAGATTTGTTATTATCAAAAGGGGGAGATTGTTGGCACATGGTTTTCCGCATTCCTTTGATTTGGGAATAACAAATCCTACTTGTATTTAATCTTGTTTTCCATTGTGTTTTAGCATGCAGGTTTGGACAGATATGACACCAGGTTGCTGCAACAATGGTCTGGCACTAACCACAAGAAGAAGGATTGAAAGTTGTCTAACGCCAGGCATTAGGTCTTAACGTTGGGCGCTAGCGTTTGACGAAATGGCATTCTACTAAATGAGATGACGTTCGACGAAATGGAGTTCGACAAAATGAGATGTATTCGACGAAATGAGATGTCGTTCGACAAAATTGCGTTCGACAAAATGAAATGGCGTTTGACGAAATGAGAGGTCGTTCGACGAAATGGTGATCGACAAAATAAGATGTCGTTCGACGAAATGAGATGCAGTTCGACGAAATAGCATGCCAGCTGATTAGAAGGAGAAAGAAACTCAACGCCAGGCGTTATGCTTTAACGCAGGGCGCTATCCGTTCGACGAATTTGGAAAGGAGAAAGCAACCGTGATTGCAGGAGGAACTTTAGGAATGATTTGCCCAACGCCCGCGTTAGCCTTAACGCCGACATTAGTATTTCCTAAAATAAAACTATTCCTAAAGTGCAGAATCTCCTTCCTCTTATGAAGATCCTAGCCATCAATATGTTGCTATACATGGTCAACGCCCGACGTTAGCACTTAACGCCGACGTTAGCTCAAAGTCTATAAATTGGATGATTTTGATGTCTCTGATTACTGATTGCCAAGAGCCCTATTCCAGCACTTCAGAAACATTGTGAGGGCTATATTTCCAGAATAACACATCTCCCGCTCATATTTCAAAAGGAGGAATCAAAGGAGGCTTGGATCAACATGCTAACTCAACACGAAGAACGCACGCTTGGACTTCAACAATCTTTAGCGAATCTTCGGCGTCTCCTTCAGATTACCTCATAGGGAGTTTTATTTATATCTTTTGAATTTGTCTTTTATTTTGTCATTGTAATCGGTTTGTGAATTCGCCTCGTGTTGGCGACTAGGTCTGTGTGGGACTTAGGGATGAATTCGCCTCGTGTTGGCCACTGGGTCTAGGGAGTAGATCTAGGTGGTGCTCGAGGCCTTTCTGGTGATAGATCGACTAGAACGGTTTGAGGCCGTATTTGGGGAGAGATCGACTAAAGCTAACCAGTTCATAGGGATACGAGTCGGTATATAAAACAAAAAGAGTTTTCATATTATTCACTTTGATTTCTAGCGTCAGAGAAATCAGATTTTGTAATCAATTTTATAAATGATAATAATGTCTTTTCTTGTTTAATAAAATTGATTTCATTTCTAATTTCATTATCTCTTTACTTTTGATCTAACTTACTTCTACCAAAATATCAAATGTTTTCTATTAAAGTTTTTAAGACCCTTATTCACCCCCCCCTCTAAGGGTGCCTCAAGATCCAACACTAGCGCCTGCGGTAGCTCCTAGCGCCTGCAGTAGCGGTCGTGTAGAGGCGGTTATGAAACCATCGCGACATGGCATTGTGACATGAGCTGGAGCTAGAGCTAGCGCCCGTGGTAGCGCTAACGCCTGCGGTATCGGCTAGCGCTGGCGATAGTGCTCCATTCAGAGAATTTGATTCCAAGCTGCTTTCTACCTGTGAAGTATTGCACCTATAGTTCCTGCACACTATAAACACACTACAAAAAAGATCAAATACAAAATGGGATTTTTTATTCTCAAACAAAGAGATGTGACACACATGTCCAACAAACCTCTTGGCACCTCCCGTCGTGGTCAAATGTTGGCAGAGGAGTGGGTGTCTCCTCACCTAGGTGGGTATGTCACACTACCATATCTAGGCCCTAACGTACGCTGTGATACCGGTACCCGGTACTCACAAGCTCCTGCGTACTTTTGCTGGATTTGGCCAGGTAGGGTTTAGGGAATCCATCCCGTCAAACGTGCAGTAAAACAACCTGGCCCCTTTTTAAACCTCTCGCACTACCGAGTCCACGAACTGGCATCGGTGTGTTGACTAAGCCAGAACCGAAGACCCACCACATCTTATGCATATGCAATTATGTATCACCTCTTACCATCGAGCCTCCATCTCGCAATACTAACCGATCTTTATGAACATTGAGCCAGCCGCTCGCAGGACTATCCCAGTCCTTCCTTATATCTCGAGCCTACCACTCACAGGACCATTCCAGCCCTTATTTCATTCCTACCAAAATTTGGGAAGGGGATTATATCTCAAGTTCTCCTATTTAACTACTATTGTCTATTGTTAGTTGAACTTAGAAGCTTGGGGTGAATCCTGGACTTCCCGTGAACTACCCGGTGAAGGGCTCGCAGCGATACTAGAGAATGCGATGGTGGCTAAAGCCCAAATCCCCCTTTCCAGGATATTTACTCTTATTGGTGACTACCCACTCTTATATACCCATTTTCTCTTCAATTGCTTCAAACCCTGGGGTGGATTACCATTTGACTCGGGCGGACGAGCGTCGGTGTTCAATTGGACACCGAAACTCTACCTCTCCTAGTGGCCGGCTAATTCATCATGTTATCTCTAAAATACAACTGAAGGTCTCAATCCTTATACCATCACCCCTTACTTGTCATGGTTCCTTCCCCTCATCATATCGTTGCAAACCCCAAATCGATGATATACTAAATGCACCCCAACTCTACATTATGTTGTCACTAATATGGTTGATCACTAATCACTCTCTATAATGCACCCAATATTCCAGGAATTAATATTTGAGAGTGTGGAAATCAATTGGGGTCTAGATCAAATACTTTAATTTTACTATCCGCAGACCAAGATGGGATTGGACTAGATTTGACTCCTATGATGCAATCTTGACCATATCATGTCCAAATGAGTTCAAATTTTTACCATTGGTTCATAATGAGTAATTTATGGATTGACCCGAGTTTCAACATATTTCAAATAAATTTGACTTCTATTTAAAATCAATTACTCAATTGACATTATCTAAATTACAAAGGAAGTACTCTGACAGTAAGTAAAGTCTTGCTAATAAAATTTCCCGAGATAGTAATTTACATAATAACATGATTCCCATAATTCCATAATTTTCCAGAGGATTTATAACCATAATTTCCATTTAACATAAAAAGTGTGAAAATATGACTTTGCACATCAAGTACCAGTTTCTTTCTTCCAAAAATTCTGAGAAAATTACTATATCACAATAGTGATCTAAAAACATCATATACACAGTTTCATAATTTTCCAAACATGTTTCGCCATAAATATTTCATAAAATAAGAAGTGCGACAAACTGAATCTATGAAATCTTACCATGAATATTATATTCAAAAATTGTACCAAAAATTCCAGAGGTTTGTAATCAGGTTTATAATCATTTTCCAGAGTTTCAAAAATTTCTCAAACATTTTGCTCAGTGAATTACCAATTAATCAAAATTATGACCTAAGATAAATTTGATAATTCCTAAAGAAATAATCTCTGAAATTTTCTACAAAAATTTGCAGAGATTTAAACTGGTGTAACAAGTGATTCTCCAGAGTTTCACAATTTTCTACATGGTATTAGTCATGAACATTTCACAAATACAAAAGTGAGACATCAATCATATTGAACCTATACATGAGACTTTTGATTCCAAAATTTCTAAATTTCTCTAAGGTAATGTGTTATATCCTAAAGAGGGTGTGGCCAAAATTTCAGGAGAAAATACTAAGCCATATGTGCTGAATACACAAAACATCTCTTTTGACTATTAGCACACCATAACACCTTTTAAGTAGAGGAGTGCAAGTGTAATTACCCTAACTGCAGAGTCCTAAATGCTCTTAAATTTTAACCATGGTATAATAATGGCCTAATAAGTATGACACCCAAATTTGGGGTCATTTGGAATTACACAACTCCAAAAATTCTATTTATATGATTTATTACATTTTGAACAAAACCTTAGGAAAATTAACTCTGAAAATTCTAATTTTTGGAGACAGGCTAAAAATAGGTCACATGCATACAAGGCCTTAATTTCAACTCCATCAGATTTAGCATTTAAAAGTTATACACAATCTAATTTCTAATTTTTAATATGGCTAGTCTCAATAAATTGGATGTTGAGGGTTCTACAGTGCTCCAAATGAGCTGATCCAAATCCCTAAATAAAGTAGACACATAGATCTACAACTTTATATTAATGAGTTTCACTGATTCAGCATCTAAGCAAAGGAATTATTGAAAGTACCCAAGGCATGAATATGTGCTATATGCACACCATTCCCCTATCCTTAACCAATCTTGCATGAGAGATAGTCCAACATGCACAAAACCAAATTGCCCAAAATTTTGTCCAGAGACCCTCCAGGGCTAGATCTTCCGTCCACCAAAGTTTTGAGTGGATTTGACTTCTCTATACCCTAGATTCATGCCATACATGAAAAATGAAATATTTTCAAAACCTTAGGACTAAGTGTGTCCAAAAAATTTAATTTTTGGACAGGGAGTAGGTCATGGAAGGACTCATGCATGCCTAAATTTTTAGCTCATTTGGACCAACCAAATGACGTGGGAACTCAAAATAGTGCCTAGGGCTCAAAATGGACACCCTACACCAAAATGGGTGCACATGGGGCTATAGTAATCCAAATGACTCTAAACAAATTTCTAAATTTTGTTAAGACATTTATCTACAATTTTCATTTAGGTCAAAATTTCTGTGGAGGCCTTTAAGGTCCTCAAATATTTTCTGCAAGGTACTGCATTATATGTGAAATATAATACATTTTCAAATAAATAACCATTTATGGTCTACGACTAACAAATCAGCCCAGATCCAACCGCGCGTGTTCATCGTCCCCGATGAAATCAAGGGCCAGAATTCATTCTTCCTGGGCCGTTTTGCGGGCTGATTGCTGGCGAGCTCCGGCCATCTCCGGCAAAACGCCCAAGCCACCACCACCAGTCGACATAGGGCTTTCGACTGGTGGTGGCCGTTTAGCCTGTAGTGGCAGGAGGTGGTCTCCGACATGTTACGTTTTTATGGTCAGGACATGGAAAATCAATATCCGAAATCGCCATTGCACAGCTCAATCGATAGGGGAAGAGAGGGAGATTCTAGCACAGATCGAGAGGAGGAGGAAACTTGCCTTGATTGGCTTGAGGTTGAGGGGGTCCCGATTTTTCTAAGGCCGACATGCTTGCATGATTCCCACCTCCAGATTTCGTTTCTCCATAAAAAAGGATGAAGTAAGGCTTCATTTCGACTGCCAAGAGTGTTTTGGAGCTGATGGAGGAGTCAAATTCGGCCGAGGATGCGTCTTTTGTTAACAACCATAGAAGGTGGCGATTTCTTCTATGCTCCGCCTCCATGGAAGCCAACGCCAGAGCTCCAACTCATCAGGAATCAATTCCCCTGTTCAAATTCTCGGATAGGGGAAGGGATTTTGGCTTGGTGTGGGCTTGGTTCCTGGGTTGCCATTGATGTAGTCAGCCTCCTCTTTTCCCATACAACTCCCCCCTTCCTTAGCTACCACCTTTCCAATTTCTACTGGGATTCCTTGGGAATGCTGAAAGCAGTCTAGAAAAGGAGGGATGGTGGCCATGTGGCCACCATTCCATGGATCCTTCCTTGGATCCCCTCTTGGTGGTGGCCGGCCACCACCATGATGGACCCTCCTTGGGCCCAATTGGATCCAAGACAGTTCATCCCACTTATGGGCTTGATTAGGTGGGGTTGAGCCTAAAGGTTCTAGGGTTGGCTAAGCCCAATGTGTTTGAGCTTGGATTTGGGCTCTCTTAACTTAAATAGACCAAATTGGAACTTTTTCAGTTTTGGGCTTGACCCAAGCTCACCCTAACCATTGTGACTGATCCCCATTGTTGTATTAGACTCTATGGACCTATTCCAAGAGTAATTAAGTCATGGTGGGATCATATGGGGCTAAATTGCTCATAATTGCTTATAGGGGCAATTTGGGTATTTTGGTGATTTTGTCATAATCTTCCAAAATTGATTGTGTACTTTTGTTCATTTGGGTCCAATTTACTCCCTTTAGTGTTTAGGGAGGGGTGTGCTAGGTCAATTTTGCCAATTGAGGCCAGTTGAATCATAAAGGTCATGAATTGTAATTCTGGGGCAAATTGGTAATTTGCCCAATTCCCCAAAATTGGCTTATCCAAAGGGTCCAATATGGTTTCAATAGTCCCCCCTAGTAGACATGGGTGGTTGGGTGTGATCAATTTGACCACATGAAGCCAATTGGAGGCCAATGGAAGGGTTTGTTCACTTAAGTCAAATTGGGGCTTTTGGGTAATTGGCCCAAATTGAGTTAATTGATGGCCACTTGATGGGGCTTTTGGGCCCATTTGTGTCTCTCTTAGGGTTAGAAACCTATTGGTAAGATCAATTTGATTTGGTGAGCCCAATTTGAAGTAAATTGGGCAAGGTTGACCTCTGCCCTTTTGGGGTGCTCATAGCAGTTTTCTTAAGTCCAAGTTGATCAAAAATCATTCCATGATCTCTATTCACAATTTCAACCCAAACCCCACCCAAGGGGTCTAGAAGGAATGGGGATGTCACAAATCCCAATAAACAAAAGAATAATTTTCTCCCCGAAATTCAAGTTGGGGTCCACGGGGTTTCACGCACAATGGGAAATTGAAGAATCTTCAAGGAGGCTTAAATCATACTTTAGGCAAATGGGTCAGGGTAGTGTTGCTGCATGGAACCCATCGGTTCCCATGTGTGCTCCTGTCATCCATGATTGGACCAGAATATCTCGCCCAAGGGAACCTTCTTCTCTCGTAGGGTTCAGATGGTGATTTCATCGATACAGATTGGTTCCAAATGGACTGTACGATCAGAGGATATATGGTGTGTTGTGGTAGTGATTTGTTGCTCTTGCCCAAGGAGAGCTATCTTAAGCGAGGAGATGTGAAAAACGTCATGCAATTCTTCCACTTCCTGTGGCAGCTCTAGTATATTAGCCGAGGGGTCGATCTGCTCCGGTATCCTATAAGGCCCCATGTATCTCGGGATGAGCTTCTTCAGTCTCCGTACCAAAGAGACTCCGTGTTCCGATCATATTTTCAAAAACACTCTGTCTCCTGCCTTGCCTCCTACCTTACGGTGCCGCGCATCATAATATTTAGCTTGTCCACTCTGTGCTTCCCAAAATCAAACCCCATATCAGTTGCATATGGGCATATGTGCCTTCTGTATATCCTGGCCCCAGTGCCTTCGGGTCTTCTTCCCTAATCCAAGAAAGTGGAGTCCTACACTCCCTCCAATATACATAGGTAGATCTCATCAAACTCGTTAGTTTTGTGTAATTTCATTGCGTATACGCTTGACAGTAAAAATATGTTTTCCATAATCACCTATCTTCCTAATGGTGATTACGCTGTCTTTTAGATGCACGTGCTCCGGTTGAAAGGTCATATACAATGTATACATCTTGATATATTGTCTTTCAATTTCAAGACCTCTGGGGTTATCACACTTTTACGTCATGCTATAGCAGGTTAATCATAGTTGTTCGGCATCGTGAATGTCATTATCTGTCTTCTAGTATAAAGTCTGCAAATTTCCAATATTATGAATTATTCAAATTGAAAGGGTTTAGCTTCTGATCGAGTAAGCCAAGTATGAATCACCTTCGAGTGCCCTAAAATGCAGAAATCCCTGTTATAACTCCCTGGTTCCAATCCACATAACCCGCATGGTGATTTGTTTATCCCAAGACATTAGCTTGACCATCTTATGTTTCTAACCATTCGACTAAATTCAGATATTTGTCCGACCAACGGTATGGCACTGTTTGCCCCGGTCCATTCTTATCCAGTCCATATCCGACATAAGCCTGCACTAAGTCTATAGTTCATGTCGGTTCTCTCTTGCGCTTCTCATGAATTTATTAATCAATCATTAGCCGATAGTAAAGTCACTAATTGTATGTTACAACAATTGAGTTAAGATGGTAGAGCATCTATGAATATATTTTGTTGAGGCAATAAATATCGCATCATCTTGATTGTATGTAAAACTTCTTTCTACAACCCATGTTGTCTCGACTTTAGGTCTTTTAAAAGAATTTTTTTCTTAATTTTTCCTCGTGAATTTGCAAATGAGTCTAACTGTATCATTGTATTAGGGATTGCACGGTCGTTCCTTAGGTTGCACACTAAGTAGCTATCCATTTCCTTATACTCAAAATTTGAGGATTCTCTCGAAGTCTTACACTATCTTCCTTGATTTCAAGAGTCGCATACAAATATAACTAGGTGACCAGAATTATATCATGAAGACTTCATTTACTTATCCGTCTAATCCTTAGAGTGGCAAGGGGGTGAATAGTAATTCTTGGAAAGCTCTATGCCCTTATTTTGATTGTGAATTCATAACAGTCATATCATAGCATTGATAATTCACATTTCTTTAGACGAAGGAATTATTCAAGGGTCTCGAATTCTAGGAAGGGTTGGTCATTAGACAGATTATGCATACTTCTAAATCTCTTCTTAAGCCGAGTAATGTTTGAATTCTTCAAGATTGCTTATGTTTTTGATGAACATTTCCAAAAATAGGGTCTAGGGAACTCGAGTTGGTACCAAAATGCCCCCAATAAACAAAAGGATTAGCCCCCGTATATTTTGGGCTAAGTTTCTTTGATATCCTCATGATATATTTGTCCTAGTTGTGCACTCAATCCTTCTGGCATACAACTCTAGATTTGGAGTTCCATCCTGAGACCAATTGATATTCTACACACTTTAGGCCCCCAAAGTTACCGATTTCCACAACCATCTCAAGGTTAATCTATCAGCAATCCACAAATGGGCCTTTTATGAACTCGAATCATTATCTAACCTCTGGTATTTGTCCTGGTGATTGTTTCAATGTAACCCAGTTACTGGTTCGGATATTAAGTTGGCGAGTCTCCTACTATCCACTAATGGTTTTCATGCACCAAATCTCTTGGGTTGTCCTATTTATTAGGTAAGAAGTGATAATATCACTTGGTAGGAGAATTAGGGGCATCAGAGTTTAGGATTTAAGCGGCTACTTTCCCATTAGACTTCTCCCTTAGTAACTTTTGGGTGTCATAATGCCTTATTCAGCCTATACCCGAGGTCAATTTTGATTGGGATTCGTTATGAAATCGTCTTGGTGCGTCAATACTAGAATGTTGTCCTAGTTGGGTTGGCCTAACTCATTGATTAATGGACTGTTTATGTGATTCTTATACATGGGCACACCATTGCTTCCGCTGCTAATTTGTCCTCAAACTAACCCGAGCGGGGGTGTCCCAGGGTTTTGTGGACTTCTGTCTCGTTGGATCGTTTGTTCAAGTGATACCAGTTGTAGGATCCCTCCCCCGCACCTGGAGAGCTCCCAGATCTTATGCCCAGAACCGCCATCTTACGGTGACACTAACACTCGAGTTAGCTACCTCCGCAAGACGCTGATCCTGCCGACAAGAATGATCAAACATGCCAACAAGATATAAGATGAAAATTAATTAAAATATAGCAAGTCCACAATCACACATACCTGTATATATATCAATACTGAATACAAGTCCATCAATGAGTACAATAAGTGAAAGATAAAAAGCCATGTACATGTCTAGATAAAGTACAATGACTCTCTCACTCTACATCTATGTAGAAGCTATCAAACTTTGTCATCACACGTCTGTAGATGTTGCTGGAACAATGGGTAGTGGTTGCTTTGCTTCATCCCGTCCTCCTGAATGGGGTCTTCCTGCTCCGACACACCATCCCTAAAATGATGTGGTCCACCGACCGTCAGTCTATAAGACTCGACATATTCTTCACTGCCTCCACCAGTGACTCGTAGGCACCGAGCGGGGGGAGGAAGCTGAGGACAACAATAGGTAAACAAAAAAAAATGCAGGTGACAGGGGCCTAACTATCAAGTTATATGTAGACATCAATGTATCTTTTGTCTAATCATGTTTATAAAGTTTCTAGTACAGTATAATGAAGTCAAACGAACTGAAAAACATGACTAGAGTATGTGAGAATAAACATCATATAAAAAGTATCAATGAGAAATGCTTCTAGAGTACATATAAAAGAAAAGCAGTAGTATCAAATAAGAACAGCTATAAAAGTAACCATAACTTATATGCACACGCACATGCACATAAGTCAAGGGATCTGGCACTAAGGTAAACTCATCGTTTAAAAGAGCCCATACTAATTTATACGACGAGGTCTCTATTTATGCAATAATGCTATTCTATGTTATGCAATGCAATGTTGTAACTCACCCACACGACTCTGTACATACAGACCTTTAGTTCCCACTTTTCAGAGGTAGCTAACCTCTCGGGCACCTCCCGTCATGGTCAAACGGTGGCAGAGGAGCGGGCGTGTCCTCACCTAGGTGGGTATGTCACACTACCAGACCTAGGCCCTAACGTATGCTATGGTACCGGTACCCAGTACTCACGAGCTCCTGCGTACTCTTGCTAGATTTGTCTAGGCTGGGTTTAGGGAATCTGTCCCGTCGGACGTGCAGTAAAACAACCTACCCCTTTTTAAACCTCTAGCACTGTCGAGTCAACGAACTGCTGTCGGTGTGATGACTAAGACAGAACCGAAAACCCACCACATCTTATGCATATGCAATTATGTATCACCTCTTACCTTCGAGCCTCCAGCTCGCAATACTAACCAATCTTTATAAACATCGAGCCAGCCACTCGCAGGACTATCCTAGTCCTTCCTTATATCTCGAGCCTACCGCTCGCAGGACCATGTCAGTCCTTAATTCATTCCTCCCAAATTTGGGAAGGGGATTATATCTCATGTTCTCCTATTTAACTACTCTTGTCTATTGTTAGTTGAACTTAGAAGCTTGGGGTGAATCCTGGACTTCCCGTGGACTACCCGGTGAAGGGCTCGCAACGATACTATGGAATGTGATGGTGGTTGAAGCCCAAATCCCCATTTCCAGGATATTTACTCTTATTGGTGACTACGCACTCTTATATACCCATTTGCTCTTCAATTGCTCCAAACCCTAGGGTGGATTACCATTTGACTCAGGCGGACAAGCGTCAGTGTGCAATTGGACACTGAAACTCTACCTCTCCTAGTGTCCAGCTAATTCATCGTGCTATCTCTCAAATACAACCGAAGGACTCAATCCTTATACCATCACCCCTTATTTGCCATGGTTCCGTCCCCTCAACATATCATTGCAAACCCAAATCGATGAATTACTAAATGCACCCCAACTCTACATTATGTTGTCACTAATTAGGTTGACCACTAATCACTCTCTATAATGCACCCAATATTCCAGGAATTAATTCTTGAGTGTGTGAAAATCAATTGGGGTCTAGATCAAATACTTCAGTTTTTACTATCCGCAGACCAAGATGGTATTGGACTAGATTTGACTCCTATGATGCAATCTTGACCATATCATGTCCAAATGAGTTCCAATTTTTACCATAGGTTCATAATGAGTAAATTAGGGGTTGACCAAAGTTTTGACATATTTCAAATAAATTTGACTTCTATTTAAAATCAATTACTCAATTGACATCATCTAAATTACAAAGGAAGTACCTTTCTAATCATTTTCTAGAGTTTCAAAAATTTCTCAAACATTTTGCTCAGTGAATTTCCAATTAATCAAAATTGAGACCTAAGATAAATTTGATCATTCCTAAAGAAATTTTCTCTGAAATTTTCTACAAAAATTTGCAGAGATTCTAACTGGTGTAACAAGTGATTCTCCAGAGTTTGACAATTTTCTACAAGGTATTAGCCATGAACATTTCACAAATACAAAAGTGTCACATAAATCATATTGAACCTATACATGAGATTTTTTATTCGAAAATTCCTAAATTTCTCCGAGGTAATGTGTTATATCCTAAAGAGGGTGTGGCCAAAATTTCAGGAGCCAACACTAAGTCATATGTGCTAAATACACAAAACATCTCTTTTGACTATTGGCACACCATAACACCTTTTAAATAGAGGTATGCAAGTTTGATTACCCTTTCTGCAGAGACCCAAATGCTCGCAAATTTTAACCATGGTATAATAATGGCCTAATAAGTATGAAACCAAAATTTGGGGTCATTTGGAATTACACAACTCCAAAAATTCCATTTATATGATTTATCACATTTTGAACAAAACCTCAGGAAAATTAACTCCAAAAATACTAATTTTTGGACACAAGCTTGAAATAGGGTACATGCATGCAAGGCCTAAATTTCAGCTCCATCAGATTTACCATTTAAAAGTTATACACAATCTAATTTCTAATTTTCAATATGACTAGTCTCACTAAAATGGATACCGAGGGTTCTACAGTGCTCCAAATGAGCTGATCCAAATCCCTAAATAAAGTAGACACATAGATCTACCACTTTTTATATTAATCAGTTTCAGTGATTCAGCATCTAAGCAAGGGAATTATTGAAAATCCCCAAGGCATGAATATGTGCTATATGCGCACCATTCCCCTATCCTTAACCAATCTTGCATGAGATAGTCCAACATGCATAGATCCAAATTACCCAAACTTTTGTCCAGAGTCCTTCCAGGACTAGATCTACCATCCACCAAAGTTTTGAATGGATTTGACTTCTCTAAACCCTAGATTCATGCCATACATGAAAAATGAAATATTTTGAAAACCTTAGGACCAAATGTGTCCAAAACTTCTAATTTTTGGACAGGGAGTAGGTCATGGCAGGACTCATGCATGCCTAAATTTTCAGCTCATTTGGACCAATGAAATGAGGTAGGCACTCAAAATAGTATCTAGGGCTCAAAATTTGACACCCTACACCAAAATGGGTGCACATGGGGCTACATTAATCCAAATGACTCCAAACAAATTTCTAAATTTTGTTAAGACATTTATCTACAATTTTCATTTAGGTCAAAATTTCTGTGGAGGCCTTTAAGGCCCTCAAATAATTTCTGCAAGGTACAGCATTATATGTGACATATAATACATTTTCATATAAATAATCATTTATGGTCTGCGGCTAACAAAACAGCCCAGATCCAACGGCGCATGTTCATTGTCCCCGATGAAATCATGGGCTAGAATTCATTCTTCCTGGGCTGTTTTGCAGGATGATTTCTAGCAAGCTCCGACCATCTCCGGCAAAATGCCCAAGCCACCACCACCAGTCGATATAGGGATTTCGACTGGTGGTGGCCGTTTGGCCTGGGGTGGTCGGAGGTTCTTTCCGGCATGTTACATTTCTATGGTCAGGAACATGGAAAATCAAAATCCAAAATCGCCATTGCACAACTCAATCGACAGGGGAAGAGAGGGAGATTCTAGCACAGATGGAGAGGAGGAGGAAACTTGCCTTGATTGGGCTTGAGGTTGAGGGGGTCCCGAGCTTATCATGGCCGACGAGCTTGCTTGATTCCCACCTCTCGATTTCATTTCTCCATCAAAAAGGATGAAGTAAGTCTTTGTTTTGACTGCCAAGAGTGTTTTGGAACTGATGGAGGAGTCAAATTCGGCCAGGGATGCGTCTTTTGTTAACAACCATTGAAGGTGTCAATTTCTTCTATGCTCCACCTCCATGGCAGCCAATGTCAGAGCTCCAACTCATCATGAATCAATTCCCCTATTCAAATTCTCGGCCTCCTCTTTTCCCATACAACCCCCCTTTCCTCAGCTACCACCTTTCCAATTTCTGCTGGGATTCCTTGGAAATGCTGGAAGCAGTCTAGAAAAGGAGGGATGGTGGCCATGTGGCCACAAATTCATGGATCCTTCCTGGGATCCCCTCTTGGTGGTGGCTGGCCACCACCATGATGGACCCTCCTTGGGCCCAATTTTGGTGATTTTGTCCTCATCTTCCAAAATTGATTGTGCACTTTGGTTCATTTGAATCTCATTTACTCCCTTTAGTATTTAGGATGGGTTGTGCTAGGTCAATTTGGCAAATTGAGGCAAATTGAATCATAAAGGGCATAAACTGTAATTCTTGGGCAAATTTGTAATTTGCCCAATTCCCCAAAATTGGCTTATCCCAAGGGTCCAATGTGGTTTCAATAGTCTCCCCTAGTAGACATGGGGGGTTGGGTGTGATCAGTTTGACCACTGGAAGCCAATTGGTGGCCAATGGAAGGGTTTGTTCCCTTAAGTCAAATTGTGGTTTTTTGGTAATTGGCCCAAATTGAGTTAATTGATGGCCAATTGATGGGGATTTTGGGCCCATTTGAGTCTCTCTTAGGGTTAGAAACCTATTGGTAAGCTCAATTTGATTTGGTGAGCACAATTTGAAGTAAATTAGGCCAGATTGACCTCTGCCCTTTTGGGGTGCTCATATCAGTTTTCTTAAGTCCAAGTTGATCTAAAATCATTCCATGATCTATATTCACAATTTCAACCCTAAACCCACCCAAGGAGTCTAGAAGGAATGGGGATGTTACAGATGGATCCTGAAAGTGCACAGTGTGCCTCTGAGAATCCTCTAGAAGGGGGGGGGGGGGGGTGAATAGAGATTTAAAAAATTATTCCAATTCTAACTGTGAAAACAATAAAATAATCTAAGGATTTATGCTCAATCAAGATCTCAGACAGAATAAATTAGTGCTGAATATAAAGCAAAAAATAGTAATGTAAACTAGCTATGAGGGACAGCACAGAAATTTATCAAACCAGAAGACACACAAATTTTTATAGAGGATCCACAAAATGTGGGTACTCCCCTCTTCTACCACCTGGTAGGGATGCACCACTGTGCCTGGGTCTTTTGGTATGGAGACTCTTAGAACCACTGATCTTTTGACAAGGAGATCATGAACCACCAGATCTTTTGATAAGGAGATCTTGAACCACCAGATCTTTTGATAAGGAGATCTTGAACCACTGAATCCTTTGAAGATGTATTAACAAAACTCTTTTACAGAAGCAAAGTATAAGGATAAGGAAGGAGAAGAAGAGTGTAGGAAGTCTGTTTTCAGAATTCTTATGATTGATGTATAAGGAACAGCTTCTTGTATCTTTTCACAGGTTCTGCTCTTGATAAACTTCTGCTTATGATGGTGAGGATTTGCAGAAGCTATGAATGTCAGATCCTTCTGTCTTCTTCCTGATTGAACTCTTGGCTGCTATTAGATTGTGTTGATGAGCAGCCTTGTTCTGTTCTGTTCTTAGAGATAAGGAGAGCAGCAGAAATCCCTTCTCAGTGTTTTCTTCTATTAGGGTATGTGAGAGAGAAGAAGACCCAATAAAACAGTGTGGCCGATTATAATAAGTGCCCTGGTTTTCTCTTTCCTCTATTTCCTTTTATTGTACAACTATTGAATTTGAATTTGTTTTCCTTTCAGGTAAGTTCTGAAGGGTATATTTGTCTAGACAATAAAACCCTCCTTCATTCTTTAATTCCCGACCCTTCCAACAACAATTTAGCTTGTTTCCAAGAAAGCTTTTCTCTGACCTCAGTTAATTCTTTATTCCATTTGAGGCAATTAAGGAGCCATTGGGGAATGGACTTGAGAGAGGTGGGCCATGAGAGGGGGTAAAAAATGACAGCTGAAATGGTTTCCCTTTTCAGACAGTATTCGATGTAGCGTCGAGTTCACTTCCTCTCTTATCGATGCACCTTCGAGTTATTGTGGGAGTAGCTTCGAATTCATCCTTGCTCTGATTGACCTCAGTTAATTGATGTTGCGTCGATATCCAATCGACGTAACCGTCGAGTTGATCGCTTGGCTCTGAACTTCATTATCTGCGTCGAGATGAAGTCTACGTTGCGTGGACTTTATATTACTCTGACAGATACTTCCTTCTGTGCCGAGTTAAAGTAGAAGTTGTGTCGAATTCCTCAAGTGCTCTGACAGGGCCATGGCCTCTGCATCGATATCTATTCAACGTACCATCGACCTGGAATACTTCGACAGAAGGGTGAACTACTTGGACTTCTAATCAGAGTAGCGTCGACAATAATTTGATGTTGCGTCGATTTCTATTCGACGCAACTGTTAAATTTCCCCATATTGTGCTTCTCTCGATCTAGTCTTGACACCCTAGGTTGAGTTTGACATCCTAAGACATCTAATGACCAGATTACCCTCACTATACAATGGGTAATTAAATCCTAAGAAGTAAAATCACTTTTAGGTAATTTGTTAAGTTAAATCAAAGGGATTTTCCCCAACAGATCCTACTTGCTGCCCCCTCGACTTAAAGCTTGAGATGTAAATCTACCATGACCACAAGTAGCAGGCAGATTTCTCACTTGTGTAGTAGTTGTTCTCCAAGCTCGTGCGGAGGAACTTTAGGATGTCGGGTCCTTACTAACATTTGACAAAACTCTGCATCAAGGGAAATTCGGGTGAATGTTCAGCTATGTTACGCATTTCAGGACATCATTACAGCCTTAATGATCTCTCAGGGAAAGCAATGTCGGTATAGCCCATGCGGCATGACCACACCTGCCCTATAGATCATCATGCCCTGTAACCCATGAATACTCATTTGTGTAAGGATAGCCAAAAGGCGTTCGGTTGTACCTATGGCCGTTATTAGAGCCCTTGAGTCGCTAGGGTGTTACAACCTTAATGATCTCTTGAGGAAAGCAATGTCGGTATAGCCCCTGCGGCATGACCACACCTGCCCTTTTGATCATTCAGAGTTGATCACCTCTTTATCTCCCTCTCTTTTTTGAAAAAGTTAGAATTATAATGATCCCTTGAGGAAAGCAATGATGGCGTAGCTTTCAAGCATGGACGCACCTGCCCTTTCGATCATTACAGATTCTACACCTCCCAAAGCTTTTTACTTTTGAATGGGCGGTCTGAGATTTCTAGAGACCGTCGGTCTTAAAGTGGACTATTTTAGAAATGGGCGGTCTAGAACGATTGAGACTGTCGCCTGAATTCTTCAAGGCTTTGTAAAAGTCATAATTGATCTGAAATATGGCTCCGACCTGTGGAGGGTTGGTCTGGAAAATCTGAGGTCACCGCCAGGTTTCTTCTGGGTTCAACAAAGTATTATCTTAAGAAAGAAAACCATATACATTTTTTCTAATATCTGTTCTCATATCAATCGGTCTGGAAAAATGAAGATCGCAGGAGCTATCTTACAAATAACCTCGTATGGCGACCTGAAATCTATAAGATCGCTAGATATCCAACTTGAAAGGGTCATGTTTCTACTATCTGAATATCCAAGGAAGGAGCGGTATAAATTATTGAAGATCATATATTTTATTCTTCCTAGAGGTTATTCGGGAATCAACATTTTTGGATTGTAATCTTTTATCTCTGCAGATCTTGAAAGCTCGAGATCACAATATGACAAGCGATCTCATACAGTTGTTTTATAATGAAACTCGCACAAATTCTCATCATGTTTTAGGTGGTCTGACAAGTACGAGCCCGCTATTATTGATTGTAAAATTCTCAAACTATTATGCAGCATTCCCTTACATGATTACTTATTCGAACTCAACAAGACCTAAAGCATTGAGATCGAATGCTACTTCTATCTTGCAAACTTTAGACCGCTGAAATGAAGATTATCGTTGAGATGAAAATTGTCGCTGAGATAAAAAGTTATCTAATGAGACCGCATATGACGAAAATTAGTCTGCTCGCATAAAGAAAGTGCTCAACATAAACACAGGTAAAAAAATATAAGCATTCATCCACAAAAGAGAAAGATATGCCAAATTTCTATTTCTATTTCATGGTTTGATTATATTGTTCGGACGGTCTCAATACCGATGATCATATAAGTAAATAAACAGTTACAAAGGAAAATCTATTTGCTCTTCGATTTCTTCGGAGATCGCTTATCTGATGAAAAAGAACTGGCCTCTTTTAGGATTCCTCTGAATTTTTGGGAGAGATTTTAGAGCCAGAACTTCAGCCCGCAGCGGAGCTTATATCATTGCCTTCAACATATTGGCTTCCGCTCACTTTAGCATCTCCCTCAATATCTACATCTTCTTCTTCTTCAGCAGCGATCTCACATGTCGTGATCGACTGCTCGTCTATATCTCTTGCATCATTGGGGAAGAGATCGGCGAACCTAACATTTATTAACTCATCAGTGAGAGCGTCGCGGGCACGAAGCTCTAAGATTGTCTGCTCCGTGGTCTCTTTCACATGATGTGTAAAACCCTGCCAGTACGAATAATATAACAGTAGGTCCGGCCGGGACCCCACGCCATACTAACCACACTAGCTAGGAGTTAAAAGGTGATAAACAGAAAGAAACTACAACAGAGTATACTAAACACTAGCGGAAGCATAAAGATTTAACATTTCCATTAGAATTGTCCACTATCATAGGAATGAAACCAAGACAGAGAGTTATGGCCTTAAGGCCTTACATTTAGTAAATGTACCAAAAACTCCCAAACATACATCGGCACGCAGGCCGGCAATACATGAGAAAGCTAAAAAGGAGGTTGGCCTTCAAGGGCCAACTCAGCAAAAGGGGCCACCGCCCGCTATTTCTCGCTAGGCTCACCTGCACCTGCATAAGAACATTCCACCAAGCGGTGGCAAACAAGGTAATGGTCAGCACAGCTGACCAAATTATAACGACCCCACCCCTTTCCCGGGGTGGCGGAGATTCTACCCTGCAAGCAAGCCATACTAGCACAAGTACTAAAATAAAGAAAGTGCAACTACACAAGGTGAGGTTTCAAGCACATTCAATCTTCTAGGTTGAGCATCAAAAAGGAGGGAACCTAGGTATGCACATGATGTTGGTTGGGTTCACCCGAAGGTTCCCCGCAACCGCCTAAACAACCGCATGAGGCTAACAACATCAATTCCACAAACACTCCACCGTAAGGGCCATCGCCTTATGTGGGAAAAAGAGCTTTTGGTCGGTCTAGGTAAACCACCTTCCACGACCTCTCCCATGATCACACGGCTACATGAGGTAGGGACCTCTTACCGATTTGCATGGGAACGGGTTCGGTTTAGCTTTGCCCGTGCTCTAATCGTCGCGATCTGTCGCACGACGCGGGTACGGCTTCGCCTCGGCCCGTAAGGGTTTAGCACCTTCAAGTGCTACACAAATATAAGCTACGCACCTAATCCCTTCACAAGGATCTAGGCTTCACAAATACTCAAAAAGGGGAGGTATAATACGCTCCGCATCAATTTCGCGGTGAAGGTTTGCCTTCATCCAATCTCAAAGCATGGGGCTTTCGTTAGGATCTTCACAAGACGCCTACACTTAAATCCCGCACTACTATAGATGATTTCACGGAGTCATTCTCCGGCACGCATTCTAGGCTTAACCTAAATGCAACGTCGCAATCCAAGCATCACCGATTCGGGCTCACGGCCACGAATAGGCTTCATACAAAATGCCTAAATCCGCACGACTACCGGATTTTCTACATGCAATATGCCGGGGACGGACACAATCGACCCGGAGTTCCGGAGAACTTGAGAGAATCCTACACTTCACCCATTTGGTGAAAGGGATCCCTCATGCAAGCATAGAGAAACGAAGGAGAGGACAAAAGACAAGTCCAAACGACGGGAGAAGAAATCGTTACCCTAGGAGCGTTCTTTTTCGCCATGGATCCGAGATTCTAGACGGAGGGAAATGACCGCACCGGGCTGCACTCTCCAGATCTGGAAACGGTTCGTGAAACGGAGTTCCGGAGCTCCGTCAATGGCGGAATCTCCCTTCTTCTTCCTTGGCTCCTCCTTCTTTCTCTAGGGTTTGGAGAGAGAATGACTTAGAGAATATGAGGTTTAACCCCCTCTCATCAGCCCTAAAGGTCTCCCGCAACTAAACCTAGTCGTTGGATCAAATCTCAAAAGATTTGGACGGTCCGATCTTCTTCTCCGCTCAAAATTGCGGAACAGAATAAACAGGGCGCACGATCACAGGCGCACGGTCAGTGGTCATGCGCGAAGAGGGAAATGGTCGTGCGCACTGTCCAAGACAGAACTCGATATTCTTCTGAATTAACGCACGGTCGCTGGCGCACGATCACCGGTCGTGCGCGATGAGGACAATGGTCGTGCACATAAGACGAGACAGAACTCCGATTCTTTGCGGGTTACGCACGATCATTGGCGCACGCTCACTGGTCGTGCGCTAAGAGGACAATGGTCGTGCGCATTGACCTGATCTGGAATCTTGAGCCTATCCCGAGCGCAACACCACCATTCCGCTTACCTCGCTGAACCACGATCTTTGGGGTGTTACAACTCCACCCCCCTTAAAAGAATTTCATCCCGAAATTTCGAAAACAGTAATAGCAGGAAATTACAGTTTTTAAAGAAAATTTACCTGAGGGAAATAGCTCGGGGTACTCCGCAAGCATCGCTTGCTCTCTCTCCCAAGTTAGCTCCTCTCGGCCGCAATTATCCCACCGGACCTTTACCATCCGAATGGACTTGTTCCGCAACTTCTTTACCTCGGTATCCTCGATGCGTAAGGGTTTGACTTTCGTCGACAACCCACTATCCACCGACACTTTGCCGACCGCAACGATATGAGTAGGCTCTTGCACTGCCTTCCTCAGAACTGATATGTGAAACACGTCGTGCAGACCGCTCAGCTCTGCAGATAGTGCAAGCCGATAAGCCGCATCACCAACACGTTCCACAATCTCAAACGGTCCTAAGTACCTTGGACTGAGCTTTTTCAAGCGTCGGATCCTTGATACCCCTTTGAACGGTTTGATCTACAAGTAAACCCGGTCACCGATGGCGAACTCTAGGTTCCTATGCTTGGCGTTGTAATACTTTGCTTGCCTATCCTGGGCAATCAATAGCCTTTCTCGAATAGTTCGGATCATCGAAGTTGCTTCCTCAACATCCTTTCACTTTAATAGCTTAGTATCGCCCGTTTCTGCCCAAGACAATGGCGTACGACACTTCTTACCATAGAGGGCCTCGAAAGGAGCCATCTTTATACTGGCTTGGTAGCTATTATTGTAGGCGAATTCGATCATATAGAGATGATCTTCCCACTTCTTTCCAAAATCTAGAGCGCACATTCTGATCATATCCTCCATAGTCCTGTTGGTCCTCTCGGTCTGTCCGTCCGTTTGCGGGTGGAAGGTCGTGCTGAATTTCAATTTAGTGCCCAACAGTTCATGGATAAGCCTCCAATCTTTCGATGTGAAATGCCCGTCACGATCGCTGACGATGCTACGAGGGACACCGTGCAGCCGCACAATACTATCGACATAGAGCTTCGCTAGATTTTCTACAGAATCATCCTTCCGATTCAGAATAAAATGCGATACTTTTGTCAGTCTGTCCACGATCACCCAGATGG
Organism: Dactylorhiza incarnata; assembly: GCA_033032865.1. Taxonomy (NCBI): domain Eukaryota; kingdom Viridiplantae; phylum Streptophyta; class Magnoliopsida; order Asparagales; family Orchidaceae; genus Dactylorhiza; species Dactylorhiza incarnata. Next base: position 2,328,798 of record JAWHQI010000092.1, read on the forward strand.
CGTCGTTTCCATGCTGCGATCTCGGCAATCCTTGCACGAAATCCATCGAAATATCGTCAAACTTCCATTCCGGAATCGGCAAGGACTTCAAAAATCCACCGGGACGTTGACATTCCACCTTCACCAACGCGCAAGTGTTGCACTTGGCCACGTAGAGGGCAATGTCCTTCTTCATACCCGGCCACCAGAAAAGTTTCTTCATGTCCATGTACATTTTTGTGCTCCCCGGGTGGATAGAGTACTTGGTATGATGAGCCTCGTACATCAATTCCTCCCGTAGAGTACCAACGTTTGGGATGCACAATCTGCCATTCTTCCACATAAGGCCATCGTCGAAAGAGAAATCAGCGTTTAACCCGTCAACGGTTTCCGCTTTGTAGCGTTTCAAGCTCTCATCCAGCTCCAAAGCCTGTCGAACTCGGTCGGCAAGGTGGTATTGAACCTCCGTCCAGTTCAAGCATGCTGAAGTAGACACTCTTCGATCAACGCAAATGATCTCCATTTCTTCTAGCTCACGGATTAGACGCTCATCGTGCATCAAAATCCAATTTGCTTGAGCGGGAGCCCGACGACTCAACGCGTCCGCAACTACATTTCCTTTTCCAGGAGTATATTTGATGTCGAAGGTGTAGTCCCCAAGGAACTCCAACCACCTCCTCTGTCGCATATTCAACTCCCTTTGATCTAGCAAGTACTTGAGGCTCTTGTGGTCGGTAAAGATGTCGATCTTCACGCCATACAAATAATGCCTCCAAAGCTTAAGAGCAAATACCACGGCCGCTAGCTCCAAATCATGGACCGGGTAATTCCTCTCATGAACCTTCAACTGACGGGAGCCGTAGGCAATTACCTTACCGAACTGCACTAGGACACAACCCAAACCACTCCCTGAGGCGTCGTTGTAAATTTCGTAGCCTTCCGTACCACATGGCGAGCATAGAATGGGTGCCGTGGTCAGACGGCTCTTCAGTTCTTCAAAAGCTCGTGCGCACTCGGGCGACCAAACGAACTTATGATCTTTCCTAGTCAATTTAGTGAGAGGAAGTGCAATCCTCGAGAAGTTTTCCACAAAGCGCCTATAATAGCCAGCAAGTCCTAAGAAACTTCGGACTTCCGCTACGTTTTTCAACAAAGGCCAGGCTCGGATCGCTTCTATCTTCGACGGATCAACCGCAATTCCATCTCCACTAACGACGTGACTAAGGAATGCTACTGACTGTAGCCAAAACTCGCACTTGGAGAACTTGGCATATAGCTGACTCTTCCTCAAGGTGCCCAGAACTGCGTGCAGATGCCCTACATGCTCCTCTTCCGATTGAGAGTATACCAAAATATCGTCGACGAAGACGATCACAAATTGATCCAAATACTCACGGAATGTCCTATTCATTAAGTCCATGAATACCGACGGTGCATTAGACAGACCGAATGGCATCACCGTGAACTCATAGTGCCCAAAGTGGGTACTGAAAGCTGTCTTTGGAATGTCACATTCCCTAATTCGTAGTTGGTAATAGCCGGACCTTAGGTCCGGCTTGGAGAATACCGTCGACCCAACCAGCTGGTCGAAGAGATCATCGATTCTTGGAATCGGATATCGGTTCTTCTCGGTCAACTTGTTTAGCTCTCGATAATCGATACATAGACGCAAGCTCCCGTCCTTCTTTTTCACGAAGAGGACCGGTGCACTCCAAGGCGAAGAACTTGGACGTACGTAGCCTTGCTCTAGCAGCTCTTGCAATTGAACCTTCAACTCTGCCAATTCCTTTGGCGCTATCCGGTACGGTGAGCGGGCCACAGGTTTGGCACCTGGCACCAACTCGATACAGAAATCGATCTCTCGCTGAGGCGGAGCCCCAGGGAGTTCGTTAGGAAACACGTCGGCTTACTCCGCTATAACTGGGACATCACATAACCTGGGCTTTGGCTCCGAAGCCTCCAACAAGGTGAAGAACAACTTGGCGCCTTTTCTTACCGCCTTAACCACTTGGAGAGCAGACATCAGCGTCTTGCTCGCTCCTCGCATACCGGCAAACGTGGTTTCTCCATCGGCGTTCCTTCCCAGAGTGATCTCCTTAGAATTGCAATCTATGCATGCACGCTGCTCCGAGAGCCAGTCCATGCCGAAGATCACATTGAATTCAGCTAACGGCAACAACGATGCTTCCAAATCGAAATCTTGATTTCTGATCCGCACCTTCACACGGCTCTTCCTATCCGCAGACATGAGAGATCCATTGGGTAGCACTACTTCTAATCTGTCCTCTACGAAGGTAGATGGCACTCCGATTCGCACCACGAAGTCCTCAGATAGAAAAGAGTGCGATGCACCCGTATCAAATAGAGCTCTCGCCGGATAGGTGAGAATTAGGACAAAGCCTAATTGCACACAAAAAGAAACATACAGTTGCACAACGGTATAATCACAAATAGCTACGAAAAAGCTAATTTTTTTTATTTCATACCGGTGACAACATCAGCTTGTCGTATGGCTTCTTGCTGGCCAAGCGAGTAGACTCTCGGCTGAGTCGGAGTAATGTGCTGGGAAGCCGAAGACTCCGCAGTTTTACCCTTTTCTGCAGCTCGAGCATAGTCCAAAGCTCGATTCTCTGATTTCGGGGGACCACTTCGACACACTGCGGCCTTGTGTCCCACCTTCCCGCAGGTGAAACACGTGATAGGGCTCCGCACCGTCGTTGCTCCCGAAACATTTGAGCGGGTTTGCTCCGCCGGTTTGAACTTCCTTTTGTTCTTTCTGAATTCTGACTTAGACTGAGAGACCGGCACATGAAACTCAGGTTTCTTTGCCACGGCTTTTGCTTGTACCCTCTTCATGTCCAACTCTAGGGATCTGGCAGTTTGTACCATCACCTGGAAACCTAACGTCATTGGGCCTGCAAGGAGCAGCCTCAACTCGTCCCGAAGACCTTCATAGAACTTGTTCGTCTTTGTCTCTTCGTCTTCCATCATAGGCCCCGCATAACGACCCAGTTTAGTGAACTCGTGCAAGTACTCATCCACTGAGCTGTCGCCTTGAGTTAACTTCATAAACTGGTTCTGCAACGCAATGCGTTGGGCAGAAGGAATATACCTTTGAAGAAAAGACTTTGAGAACTCCGCTATCGTGATCTCGGTAATCTCCCTGCCTCCGAACTTGTGCACTTCCTGTTCGGCCCACCAACGCTCTGCCTCTCCGTTAAGGAGGAAGGTGGCTAAAGTGACCATCATAACTTCTTATGTTGCTGTCGCCCTTAGAATCTTCCTAACCGTTGACAGCCAGTCCTCCGCCTCCGTTGGGGATCCAGTCCCCGAGAAAGTTGGAGGATGGAAGCTTAGAAAGTGTTGCAGTTGTTAATCACGTGCTCGTGCAACAACTACACGCTCTACCGGACGCTCCACCCTTTGCACCGCCGCAGGTTCCACTGCAGCCACTGGCACAGGGGCCTCAACCCTCGGTTCCACCGCAGGTTTCACTGCAGGTTCGATCACCAGGGCCGCATCTGTATTAGGCGTAGCAGGCTGTGCAAGCCTTTGCGGTTGAGCATTGATCATCGCGAAGACAGCTTCTGTGATTAACCTGATCATCTCAGCAGGAGGAGTGGTCGCTGGCACTTCAGCCGACCCACTACTTTCAGCGGTGTTACGGGGTTGAGACGGCCCCGCACCACTTCTAGTCGCCTATAATCGTGTAAGACACAATTTAGTGACTGAAAACATAGCAAACAACAATCATGGAATGCTCAGGTTCCGCAAACAAGTATGTTTTCCCATTCCTAAGTGGACATTCTTATTAGTTTTTGTCGTTTTAGGTGAATGCACATCCCGTGCACACCACTCCTTAAAAGGAATTCGTCCCGAATTCGCTAAACTACGGATCGACGCCTTAAGTCTGATACCAAATTGTAACACCCTGCCAGTACGAATAATATAACAGTAGGTCCGGCCGGGACCCCACGCCATACTAACCACACTAGCTAGGAGTTAAAAGGTGATAAACAGAAAGAAACTACAACAGAGTATACTAAACACTAGCGGAAGCATAAAGATTTAACATTTCCATTAGAATTGTCCACTATCATAGGAATGAAACCAAGACAGAGAGTTATGGCCCTAAGGCCTTACATTTAGCAAATGTACCAAAAACTCCCAAACATACATCGGCACGCAGGCCGGCAATACATGAGAAAGCTAAAAAGGAGGTTGGCCTTCAAGGGCCAACTCAGCAAAAGGGGCCACCGCCCGCTATTTCCCGCTAGGCTCACCTGCACCTGCATAAGAACATTCCACCAAGCGGTGGCAAACAAGGTAATGGTCAGCACAGCTGACCAAATTATAACGACCCCACCCCTTTCCCGGGGTGGCGGAGATTCTACCCTGCAAGCAAGTCATACTAGCACAAGTACTAAAATAAAGAAAGTGCAACTACACAAGGTGAGGTTTCAAGCACATTCAATCTTCTAGGTTGAGCATCAAAAAGGAGGGAACCTAGGTATGCACATGATGTTGGTTGGGTTCACCCGAAGGTTCCCCGCAACCGCCTAAACAACCGCATGAGGCTAACAACATCAATTCCACAAACACTCCACCGTAAGGGCCATCGCCTTATGTGGGAAAAAGAGCTTTTGGTCGGTCTAGGTAAACCACCTTCCACGACCTCTCCCATGATCACACGGCTACATGAGGTAGGGACCTCTTACCGATCTGCATGGGAACGGGTTCGGTTTAGCTTTGCCCGTGCTCTAATCATCGCGATCTGTCGCACGACGCGGGTACGGCTTCGCCTCGGCCCGTAAGGGTTTAGCACCTTCAAGTGCTACACAAATATAAGCTACGCACCTAATCCCTTCACAAGGATCTAGGCTTCACAAATACTCAAAAAGGGGAGGTATAATACGCTCCGCATCAATTTCGCGGTGAAGGTTTGCCTTCATCCAATCTCAAAGCATGGGGCTTTCGTTAGGATCTTCACAAGACGCCTACACTTAAATCCCGCACTACTATAGATGATTTCACGGAGTCATTCTCCGGCACGCATTCTAGGCTTAACCTAAATGCAACGTCGCAATCCAAGCATCACCGATTCGGGCTCACGACCACGAATAGGCTTCACACAAAATGCCTAAATCCGCACGACTACCGGATTTTCTACAGGCAATATGCCGGGGACGGACACAATCGACCCGGAGTTCCGGAGAACTTGAGAGAATCCTACACTTCACCCATTTGGTGAAAGGGATCCCTCATGCAAGCATAGCGAAACGAAGGAGAGAACAAAAGACAAGTCCAAACGACGGGAGAAGAAATCGTTACCCTAGGAGCGTTCTTTTTCGCCATGGATCCGAGATTCTAGACGGAGGGAAATAACCGCACCGGGCTGCACTCTCCAGATCTGGAAACGGTTCGTGAAACGGAGCTCCGGAGCTCCGTCAATGGCGGAATCTCCCTTCTTCTTCCTTGGCTCCTCCTTCTTTCTCTAGGGTTTGGAGAGAGAATGACTTAGAGAATATGAGGTTTAACCCCCTCTCATCAGTCCTAAAGGTCTCCCGCAACTAAACCTAGCCGTTGGATCAAATCTCAAAAGATTTGGACGGTCCGATCTTCTTCTCCGCTCAAAATCGCGGAACAGAATAAACAGGGCGCACGATCACAGGCGCACGGTCAGTGGTCGTGCGCGAAGAGGGAAATGGTCGTGCGCACTGTCCAAGACAGAACTTGATATTCTTCTGAATTAACGCACGGTCGCTGGCGCACGATCACCGGTCGTGCGCGATGAGGACAATGGTCGTGCGCATAAGACGAGACAGAACTCCGATTCTTTGCGGGTTACGCACGATCATTGGCGCACGCTCACTGGTCGTGCGCTAAGAGGACAATGGTCGTTTGCATTGACCTGATCTGGAATCTTGAGCCTATCCCGAGCGCAACACCACCATTCCGCTTACCTCGCTGAACCACGATCTTTGGGGTGTTACATGATGCATCAAAGCATTTTGAAAAACTTTATTATACGCATCATATGCTGCTCTCTTTGATTGCTCCAAGAGAAATAATGTTAGATCGCGCGGTCATGAAAAGAAGGAAAGATGGAAATCTCAGGTAAAATAGCCTTACATTTAACTCTTCCTGGAGGCGTTTGATATCTCTCAGGCACCACACAGAGATCACCCTATGTGATGGTTTAAGACTGTGCTCCTAGCGGTCACTTGCGATCAGATATCAGGGAGCATGTCAGTCTCAATGTTATAGGCCTCCCTGACATTACTCATTCCATAAAGGGAAGCAGTGACCGCGAAGGCATGGCGCGTCAGCTTTCCACCCCAGGGAGGGAGATCGGTTGATACTTTTACATTTTTGCCTTTTGCGCCCCACTTGAGAAGGGATTTCCCTTTGTATTTTCATTTTCTTCGAAAAGTCGATCAAAGGAAATGGTTTGCTAGCGGTCTCAGACCCGCCACCAAACTCGGCAATCTCGCGCTCGCGATCTCTCTTCTTTCTCTGCTCCCTCTGAGTAAGCACTCCAGCTGGTGTCACGTGGTCATTAGCTGGAACCACAAAGGCCGCTGAAAAGGAAACAGTTAGAAAAAAATAGAAAAAACCTATTAAGAAATCGCAGGAGACCGCAGGGAAAATTGCTTACTCTCTTCTGGAGAGACCGCAATGATCTTAGGCCAGATCACCAGATAGTGAATGAGATCGATGCGCTTGCCCACCAGGAAGGCCAAGATCTCAAGCTCGCCATCTGAGAACGTTTTGAATTTCTAAAAATCTTCTCTGCTCTTGGAGATGGTTGGCTAATGAGACTGTCGAGATCGCCTTCAAAAACCAAAAATCTCTCCGTCCAGAAAAGGATCTTATTAGGAAGATTCAAAACTTTTATGCCATTACATGAAAAATATACTAATCCTTTAAACTCTTCTTTTTTCTGCCCTTCTTTCAGCGACTTCACAGTGAAGGTCACGCGAAAAAGAGCCATGGAGAATTTTATTTTTTCCGATCTCAAATAATTTATGAAAAAATTCATGAGACCGATGGAGTTGGGAGATAATTGGGCAAGTACAAAACCGTAATTATCCATCACTTCTCGAAATTCCCAAGGGAGAGGAAACTTCAAGCCATAATCGAAGTGATCGATAGGAATAATATATTTGTTTTCCTCTCCAAATTTCAGCCCTTCATCTTCTGTCGGCGGTCTCACAACGATCTGATTCTGAACCATATGTTTTCCCAAAAGAAAAGTACTAATCTTTTGAAAGTGTAGAAGGTTTGTGCTCGGCATTCAGAAAGGTATCAGGAGAAGAAGTTCTAACGGACACCATTATGGGAGTTCGTTGAGATCGGTATTTTGGGCGCATTCAAAAAGCATAAAATGAAGAAACTAAAGCTAGTTATTTATAGAGCAGGATGGGTGATATCGTAATCATTACTTTTTAGGAGACCGCCTGGGAAACACGCCAAACCGCTGAACCAGCTTGAGAGTGAAAATACAATATACAATATCTTCGACCTCAAAAAATAGAGATCGATATAATCATCCAACAAGCAACACAGAAATGAGCAAAAGAAAGATATCGACATCACAACAATTATAGAGATCGCATAAAATAAAAGTCAAATTGTCGCAATATATTACAAGATTCAAATTGTTTGGAATTATTATCTCAAGACCGCTCAAAATTAAGAATAAAATTTTATCTCCTTGGTTGATGTTTTATCCCAATGAAGGCCGCAACATCCTGCATTTCATTGACAGCTGATAGAGTGGTCGCCAAGATTTGATTTGCTGAAATGGCAACGCAATGAATCATCACGACCTCCATGTCTACCTGCTCCGTGGGGATGACCATTATCTCTGAAGACGGCCTCTCTTCTGGGTGACCACCAAAATTCCCTAGCTTCATCATCATTGGAGCAGAGTCCACTCTAAGAGAAGCGACCTCAGCGGCCAACGCAGCGGACTTCCCTTTATAATAGTTGGCATCTCTCTCTGCCCTCTGAAGCACCCTGGTGAGGTTGGAAATCTTCAGTTCTCTCTCCTCATGGACTTTCTTTTCCTTGGCTCGCAGCTTTCCTTCAAAATCAGCGGCCAACACCCGGAGCTGATCATCGTGAGCCCCTCCCGATCTTGCATTGTTCTAACATCCTCAAATATGGGTTTAAGTACATCAGCGAGCTAAGGAGGAAACATCAGTGGTGCTGCTGGATTTCCCCCTCCTTAGGAGTTACACCGATCTCTTCAGTATCTGCAATTAGAAGCAAAGAGCAGTTAGCTCAACTGTAATAGCTTAAGAATGAAAGAGTCCGCATAAAGGGAATACTTGGAAAGAAATTGAGATCGGAGTCACATAAGGTATTTTCAACATCTTTTGTGTCCGCATGGCTTGCGGTCAGCAAAAGGCGGTCTGATCCCCTAAGGCGTTCAAGGTTCATTCTTTCCAATTCCCTCTTCTGCGACCTCTCTCCTTCCTTTCTTCTTCTTTTTAACTCTGCATTGCTGACGAGGATGTCATCAATTTTTATGATAATGATCTCACGCCACTTTTTAGGAGACCTAGGATGAGGAACGGGCAGAGGAAAAAATTTCAATGGTCTCGTGGTCATCCTCCCCTTACCAGCTCGTAGAATAGAGATTGATGTCGCGCGATCATCTGCCGCTTTTTCCACCTGACTCTCCTGGGAAGCGGAGAGATTCGTCAAACCGCCAGAGAGCGCGGTCTTCTCCTTTTTGATTTGTCGGATTTTCTCCATCATTTCCTTTTCCTCTTTTTCCTCTCAGCAGCGATCTGGGCTACCTTCGCTTCCTCCTCCTTGGCAGCAATCTGAGCTGCTTTCACCTCCTCATCTTTTTCTTCCCAGTGGCGATCTACTTCGCTTTCTCCTTTTCTTTCCTTTCCTTCTCTTCATTCTCTTTCTTATACTCCTCAGCGGCCTCCCAAAGGCTCTGAGCTTCGAAAGGTCAAGCACCTGGGAGATCAATGGTACAAAATCATTAGAAGGATCATCAAGATAAGCGATCAACTTTGATTCATCTCCTCTCAAAGAAGTTGAGCCCGCAGGAAGAAAGGGGAAATTGATTCGGTCACTTACTGTCTCAGGAGCGGTCCCAAAAGGATGACCAGGACCGCTACTTTCAGGGATTGTGATCGTCGTCTTGGCGGTCACATCTTTTTCTTCATAACTCTTCTTTATCTTGGCAAGAGGAACAAAAGAGCTTGAACCTTTCCTATTTTTCTCTTTTGCAGCCTCATGCTTATCCCCGATCTGCTGTTTGATCTTCTCGGCTGCAAACTTATTCTCTTGGAACCGAGCCTTGATAACTTCAGAAGAAGCGATCTCATCAGCCTGCGCGGCGACCTAGATGAGGGCTTCCTTTGACATATGGTAGTCAAAGGTGACAGAGACATACTGGAGATTCAGCACAAGAGGTTCTGAGGAGTTAGCCGACAGATCAACGACTTCCGAGGTCGGCAAGACCACTTTGCCTTCCACCAAGTCAGGCTTCTTCAGCTCCGAAAGAGCGCTGGCGGTCTTCTTCTCCGCATCAGATACTGCCAGATGTTTGGATGCCTTGACCGCCATCATCTTCTTAGAGATGGCGGTCTCTTTCTTTTTCCATTTCGGGGAAGCTGCCTTGGTAGATCGCTTTGAGATTCGATCCAGAACGCTCACCATTTCGGATTTCGTCCCGGACTCAGAATTGGTGACCGCTTGAAAAGCAAGCTTGTAGTTCTTTCCAGAAGTTTCTAGATTTTGGAGCCCCTAAGCCATATTTATAATTTCCCTCACATTTATGGCGGTCTCGGTCTCAGCGGTCAAAGCAAACATTTCTGATGTTCAAGCGAAACATGAAAATGTGTGGGGATCATGTTTGCCCAGAAATCCGCGATCTCTCCTCTCCTATTCAGAGGGAACCTTTCCAGTGGTCTCAATTTTTGGAGACCACCCAGATCGCCAGCCTCCACTCTGATTTCTTCGTCTAAGACCCATGCGGTCAGGCTCTGTTGAGATCGCCAGACCGGGCGGTCTGGCCCCTTTTCTCCTTTTTTGTTATTACCCCTTGTCTCTTCCCCAACTCTCCTGTGCCCCGGGCAGCCCGTAATTTTTGGATCAGCCTATTTGGGCAGCCTCCGTGTCTATAAAAAGAAGGGTAGGGCTACCTGAAAAGGTACTTTTGGCTTCAAGGCTCCAACTGACAACCTGTGTAAGCGGTCTCACATTCTGTCACTTTTCTACCTCTCCCCCTGGCCTGTTCTAAGCCTCCATTCTGTAACCTCTCTTGAGATCATCAGAAGCAGTTTTTTTCCATCAGAGGTCTCTCCTCTGGCATCTTTCATCTCAAGTAACCTGCACTTTGCAGTTTTTTCCTATCTCTTTTTAGTGTGAGTTTTGGAGGTGCAATTTTTGTACCAACATACGACACATGAAATATAGTGGTTCCTCAAACACGGGTATATCCACTCTTCTACCGCGACAAGAATTCACTATTACTAGTGCTGAGTCTTTTGATAAGGAGACTCTTAGAACCAGTACTATTTATAAGGTGTCCAAGAACCACTGAGTCTTTTGGTAAGAAGACTCTTAGAACTAGGAGTTGTTGATAAGGTCTCTCCAAAAACAAGTGAGTTGTTGATAAGGAAGCTCAACCACTGAGTCTTTTGATTGGAGACTCGCAGAACTAATACTGAATCCTTTGAGGAGGGATTATTACGACTCCAAGTAATCTGGTTGAGTTGAAATGGATTTTCCACAAGGTGTCCTTCAATAACAGATGTTTGAAGGAACTGATTCTTTGTAGTGTGGATCTAGACGGGAGTGAATAGAAGCTTCTTCTTGTTAACCAAGATTCTGTAGGAGAAGGATAAATCTTGATCTTCAGTAATATCCCTTACGATAAGGACTTCTTTATTTGAATCTTCAGAGAGAAGGGAAGATTCTTCTTGATCAACTATTGAAGCTTCTGAGAAGTGAAGACCTTCAATAATTGTGCAAAGCATACTAGATAGTTGATCTTCCTTTTGTTAATAACAATCCATTGTTATTTTCTTATATTCTCCTCTTGCTGTAGTTCATCCACTACAGTTCTCTATCTATTTCTTGCAAGCTCGTTGTCTCTCCTCAATCTTTCACAGCCTTCTTGCATTTTGCTTTTCTTATTTTCATCATTTATATAAGCCTTCTGGATTTTTAATTTCAATCTTAGATCGCTTTGAATGCTCTGAATACTACCCGCATAGGCCTGGATAACTTGCTTAAAATAGAAGTTTAATGGCTATATTTTCTCCACACTTTCTGACGTGACAAGTTCCAAGCGAGATGATCGTTGGAGGCCTTCTTAACAAATCTGCGCTAATTTTGTTGTTCTCAAGACTTCTCAACATAACTCTTCCAATTTCAACGTTGTTTGAACGTTCCAGCGCATCTTTTATGATTTCGACACTACTTTGGTGAATTCGACGATGCTTTGAGGTTTTGATGCTACTTTAAGGAATGCAACGCTACTTGGAAGATTTCAACGTTGCTCATGAATACAAATGAGCTCGACGCTACTTATACATGTTCATTTCAAATTACCCTTCTATACACTATGAGTAATATACTAATTAATCAATCTTTAAACTGCATATGAAATCAAGATGTGGGTTTTTTCCAACACTAGATTTCTTCATATGTCCCTTGAACTCGAACTTCTTCTGAGAGGTTGGTGCCTTAAAATCTAACTTCATAGCAATAAAGTTTTTCTTGCACTGTACTTCTCAATGTCCATTTCCAGAGATCTGGTGGTTTGCACTAGGATATGAAAAACAAATGTCATTGGACCCGCAAGTAACAACCTAAGTCATCACGCAACCCTTCATAAAATTTGCTGGTTTTGGTTTCCTCATACTCAAACATCGTCCCTGCATAGCGATAAAGCATGGTAAACTCATGTAGGTACTCATCCACCTAAGGATCTCATTAATTCAGATATAGACATTTATTTTACAATGCACGGCGCTGGGCGGATGGAATATATCTCCAAAGGAACGACTCAGAGAAGTTGCCCATGAAGATTTTGGTAAGTTCCCACCCACCATACCAATGCATCACCTCTTCTTACACGCAAATTATTCCCCCCCCCCCTTCAATAGGAAGGTAGCCAATGTGACCTTCTTCACTTCTTCAGTGTCTATCTCCATCAGGGTCATCTTTACCCTTGATAACTAGTCCTCTACTTCCGTTTGGGATTCGGTCCCCGAAAAAGACGGAGGGTGGAAGCTTATAAAGTTCTTCAATTGCTGCCAGTTCGCACATTTCTCAGCTACAACAATCAGCACTGGATCCATATTAGGAGCAGGGCCTGTGCAAGCCTTACGAGTTGTGCATTAAGCATAACAAACACTGCTTCTACGACCAAATGAATCTTTTCTGCAGAAGGAGGGGTTGCAGAAACATCAATAGAGGCATTGATTTCATCAGTGCTATCAGGTTGAGAACGCCCACCTCCCCTCCTAGTCACCAATAATCGTGCAAGTCATAATTTATTGACTGGAAACTAACAAAACATTAATCATAATACGCTCTGGTTCTGCAAATAAGCATGTTTTTCAATTCTAAGTGGACATTCATCTCAAAATTTAGTCATTATAGGATGACGCACTACACGTGCACTCCGCCCCTTAAAATCATCCTCGAACCGAATGAAAACGAATCAACATCCTAAATTCTGATGCCAAATTGTAACTCTCTGCCTATACAAACAATAAACATAGGTCCGGCCGGGACCCCATGGCATATTGAACACACAAGCTAGGCATTAATAAATGATAAATAGAAAAGTTAGAATACACAGAGTAAAGTAAACAACACTAGTGGAATCTTTGATTTAAAACCAAAAAGGAATGACCATAATACTAAGGAATGTTATACAATAGAGTGTTTCAGACTTATGGCCTTACACCATAACAAGTGTATCAAAATATTATGTAACACCCTACCCGTTCCAAGCAATATAACAGTAGGTTCGACCGGGACCCCGCGCCATACTAAATGAGCAAGCTAAAGAGTTACAAAATAGTTAAATCAACCAAATTGACATCACGGAGCTAGAAGCTAATGGGAGCATTTTATTAAGTCTTGAACCAGAATACGTCCACATCACCCGCTAGGAATCACATTTATATATAGAAAATTGTTTGGCCTTAAGGCTGTACATGCTGTACAAAATAAGTGTTTAAACCCACTACATGATTTATAGGCATCGACATGCAGGACGGCAACACATGAAAGTGAAAAACACAAAACATTGGCCTTCGAGGTCGAGCACAATAATGAGCTTCTACCCGGTTATTTACCGCTCGGATCGCCAGCACAAGCACATGTACAATCCACAAAGACGTGGGTAAAATAAAACAACAGTCAGCTTTAGCTCACCACAGTGGTGTAACAACCCCACCCCATTCCCGGGGCGGTGGTACTCCTTCCCTAAAAGTTAGTAGTATAGCAACATATATCTAAACAGGAAAGTGCACCTAACACAATCGATATATGCACAATCACCACAAACTTTGGCACGCATGACCACACATTTCGTGCTCTCACGACACGCTTTCGGTGTACTCCCTGAGTCCCACCTCCATCCTTAGTTATGCAAACTTAGATGTAATTGATCGACTGTCGGCCAATGCTATTACGCTTCCCGCACTTCCTTTCCAAGATCAGACAGTGCACCGAGGAGAGACCTCTTCACCGACCAGCATTGAACGGGTTCGGCTCCGCCTTACCTGCCATAATTGTCGCGAACAACAAGCACGATACGAGCACAACTTCACCTTGGCCCGTCAATATGATAACCACCGTTAGATCATCAACAAAGCCTCACAGGCTATTCAAAATCGTCGAGCGATACCTAGTATCGTTTGCAGTAACGCTGGCATTATGAACAATGTCGGCGTTAGCAACCAAACTTCGCTTCCTCACAAAAAAGAAGGTGTTTCTCGTTGTTGCTCTCCAGCACAACATACAACCCAGTATACATCATTCAAGCTATAAAAACAACACAATAAGCACAGAGACTTCTCCGGTATGCAATTTAACCATCACCAATCCAGACCAACTTATCGCTGATGGGCTTCACACAGTATATCTATATCCGTACACGAATCAGATTCTGTTGGGAAAAATAGCCTCTTGATTTATCTTATAAATTATGTAAAAGTGATTTCATTCCCTAGGAGTTATTATCCATGTTGTATAGTGAGGGTAATATGGTCTGTAGATGTCCTAGGATGTCACACTCTCTTTAGAGTGTCAAAGTCCAGTTAAAAGGAGTGCAAAATCCAGTTGAATTAATTCTGCGTCGAAAAGAAGTCGTCGCAGCTTCGATTCCAAGTCAAAGTAACTTCAAATAGAAGTAAAGATAACTCAGACTGACAGTCGATGCATTATTGGAAGTCGATGCAATGTCGAATTGTATTCAACGTAGAAGCTCGAGTCAGTCAAATCAACATTTGAAGTCGACGCAACTTTGAATTATATTCGATGCAGAAGTCAGATTTGTATGTCTATATCTTCTTCTCGATGGATACGTCGATAAGGAATTGACGCAACGTTGATATCAGAGTTCAACCCAAAGATGAGGAAAATTTCGAAGCTGCTTCTAGTAGAACTCAGAGGTGCGTCGATAATAAGGAAAATTTATTCGACACAATGTCAAATACATACACAGATTTGGAGAACTTCTTGGAATCAGTTCTAATGCTTATTCAGAAGTTATAAATGGAAGTTATTTGAACTATAATGGGCCATTCATGAACAAGAAGGGAAAGAAGAATTCCAAAGATTTAATAATGATATTGGGATGTTATTTAAAAGGATTTTTGACGGGCAGAGAACTCAAATAGAAAGAAAGCAATAATTCCTCTTGGACAATCCAAGTGGAGAAAGAACAGAAGAGGAAAGTCATTCTTATCTATTTGACAGAGGAATATTTATACAGAATTCAAAATCAGAGTCAATAAAATTTTGGAATATTATTCTTCTTCTTGCTCTTCAGCTTTCTCTCTCACACAGAAAGATCACGACAGATCTTTGTACAAAAAAATAGAAGGCTTCTTCTTCCTCTCCCTCTATGAAAGAAGCATACAGAATATATAGAGATTAACTTCTGGATTAGGGCCATATAATTTGTGCACCTTTCTCAAGCAAGGATTCATACTCTGAAGAAAGATCCAGAAAAACACTTAGTGCCTACAATCCTCATTGACTACTGTAGGAGGATTGATCTCTGATGAATAATCTTCTTTTTCTTCTATTTCTCACTTTCTGTAAACTAAGTAATGAGTCCTAGGAATCCCTCTTCAAAGAATTCAGTCTGGTTCAAAATCACTTTAACAAAAGATTTAGACTGGTTCAAGGTCTCCTAATCAAAAGATCTAGTTTTGGTTCAAGATCTCCTTATCAAAAGATCTAGTCTTGGTTCTAAGAGTCTCCTTAACAAAAGACTCAGATCCTTGTTCTAAGAGTCCCCTTATCAAAAGGCTCAGGCAATGTGATAGTATATTCCTACCAAGGTGGTAGAAGAGTGGAGTACCCATATTTTGGGGAACCACTATAGATCTTGTCTCTTCTGTGTTGTACTAATTTTCAGTGTTTATTTAATTCTGGTTGGAATTCTCAATGCATAGTAGTTAGTGTTGGATCTGATGGCGCCCTTAGATAGAGGGGGTGAATAAGGGGTTAACAATTTTTGAGAATAAACTTACAGATTTTAACAAAACAAAAAAACTTTTTGCTGTCGCTAACGCCCGGCGTTAAGAGTCAACGCTAGCGTTAACTCTCCAGAAAAAGTATTTTCACAGAAATATTCAAACTGATTTTCTTTATGAAATATAATTCCAGAAAAATTAGATATACTGAAAAATAATTTTATATATCACAATGATTACAAGGATAATATTTCAATAACGCTTGAAATTGGAGGCGACAACATGAAAATCTCTTTTTGTTCCTTCGCCGGTCCTTCTCCCAAGGACCGGTTGGCTATAGCCTATCTATCCCCAGATAAGGCCTCTAGCCACCCCTTAGAAGTACCCTTGACCTAGTCACCATGCACAAGGCGGCGAATTACCACCTAAGCCGCACAAGGACCTAGTCGCCACACGCAAGGCGGCGAATTCACTACCGTTACAAGAAAAATATAAAAGGATAAAGATAAAATTAGAACAAATGACTCCCTAGAATGAAGAGCGCTGAAGGAGATGTTGAAGATACCCCATGACCACGTCGGAGTTGAAGCGAGCATCCTTCTTCAAATTTGTCATTGGAAATCTCCTTCTCACTTTTGTTCCTCAATGTTGGTGTTGGGAGTTCTCTCTGAATTATGGAAGAAATGCTCTCTCAGATCTCTGGAATGAAGGCTTCAATGCATCTGGACATTCAGCAAACAAAATTAGATCTTTAAATAGAAACTGGAGCTAACGCTTGGCGTTAAGGGTTAACGCCAGTGTTAGTGAACGTGTACGACAGTTGCTGAGATCGTGCATAGCATTGGGAGCGTGGTAGAACCAAATTTCGTCGAACGAAACTCATTTCGTCGAACGCACCTTCGTCGAACAGAATCCCATTTCGTCAACCGCAACTGTCAGGATCGTGGCAGAAACTAATTTCGTCGAACGAAAACAATTTCTTTAAACGTGCCTTCATCGAACAGAATCAAAGTTCATCGAATGCCATCAAGGTTCATCGAACGCAATTTGTCAAGCGCAAGTTTGTCGAGCGCAAGCTCATTTCATCGAACGGAACTCAAAGTTCGTCGAACGCAGTTTGTCAAGCACAATTTCATCGCGCGCAGGTTCTTTTCGTCGAACGGAAGCTCCTTTCGTCAAATGCCTTCAAATTTTGTCGAACGTAGTTTCATCGACCACAACTCGACAGATTTGTTCTCGATGGCATTCCTCCTCAGTGGTTGTTAACGCTAGGCGTTAATAACTAACGCGAGTGTTAGCTCTCTTTCTAGAGAATCATCATCAATCAACATCCTATCCATAGGGTTATATAACTATAGTACCTGCACACTATAAACACAAGCAAGATCAAATACATAGTGTGATTTGTTATTTCTCAAACTAAGAGAAGTGGAACACAAGATCCAACAATCTCCCCCTTTTGATAATAACAAATCCACCAATAAGAAATAAAAAATAATTAAAGTAGTGTTTATAGTAAATGTTAAGCATTATAAACATGCATACTCCCCCTATGTGGATACTCCCCCTACATGAATGCATTTCCTGATGAACTCCCCTAAATAAAAGCTTTCATTATTTCTTGAAATTATTCTCCCTCTTTTGTTATAATCAAAAGAAGGTGGGATAGAGTTATAGGAATATAAAATAATATGCATTTAGTAGAGATGAGAGCAACTTGAATATAAATAGTGAACACAGCGAAAGAAATTTGTAACATCTTGTAGAAATTGTAAGTACAAAATATAATAAGCATTTTACTCAATTAAGTAGATGTTTTGAATTTAGATACACAAGTTGCAAGTTCATTTGTAATTTGTAATAAAAAGTAGCAAGCAAGATTATAAAAATATCAAGTAAAGATATGTTTACAATGTAAATAAATTTGCATTTCAAGTATACAAAAACATTGTAAAGATCATGCCTTGCTATCTAGTGCATTTACTTATGATTGTAGAAAATTGTATAGAGATATTTTTAGTCCAATTCTCATAAGTGGAAGTATTATAAATGATAATGATGTGTTCAATAAGTGTGTTTTGATAAAGTATACAAGAGTATAAATCAAACCACATAAAACCATGTAATGTAAGAACATAACTTGAATTGAACATAAACAACTTTACTTCCACAAATTTCAATGCACATATAGATTTTCATATTTATTTTTAAAGAGAAGTGGTGAAAATTTTGTTTGCACAAGACACTTTACAATTCTTTCTAAGGTGCTCAACCTCACAATGCTCATTAAGACTTATCAGGAGGTTCAAGTAGTGGTTGGTGGAGTTATCCTTGTCATTAAATGTTTTAATTAGTGATCAAGGACTCCGAATTCACTTGTGTTGCAAACATAGCATTTTTTAATTTTATTTACCACATTTCTCGAAATACAAGTGCATGAAAAAACAAAGAATTCAAGAAAGAATTCAATGTTGTGTAGGTAAATTATTTATGAATTTCTAAATAAGTTCTTATGCTACACAATTATGCAATAAGATTTAAAACACATGTATATTAACAAAAGGGTGTAAGTGAGAAAATCTTTATCAAAGATAAAAACTTTACTCATACTTAGAGGCATGTTGAAACATTTCTACACATGTAATCTATAACCAATTTTGTTTTTGCACATTTGAAGATGATATTCAAGGCATGAGAAAATCAAAACAATATTTTTTAAGAAACTTGAATGTTTAAATTAAACATTGTAAAGAATCTTTAAGCAATATATACAATCATCATTGAAATAAACATTTAAGCACATATCTATTTTTTTTTTAATTTTTGAAGTAAATAGCAACAAACAAACAAAAAATTTTAAAAAAATTCTGAGCATAGAGGCTAACGCCAGGCGTTAGCTTCTTAATGCCGAGACAGAATACCAATTTTTGACTTTTTGAAAAATATTTTTCATGATGCATTTGTAATATAAATAGGCCTTCTTACAGTTGAAATTTCAGACATTATGAAGTTGATATGAAGGCTCTTTTAGCATGTTTTTGGCGGTTTGTCTATAGTTCTTACATTTTTATTGATTTTTGATTTGTTTTTTCTTAAATGCAAACAAATATAACAAAGTACATAAGATAATTTAGATAGCTTTTTATAAGGGTTATAGTGACATTTCTAAGACACCTAATTCTAACCTAAGCATGTGAAAACGTGCATCGGGTAGAGGTTTGGTAAAAATGTCGGCAAGTTGTGATTCCATCCCTATAAAGCTAATTTTAACATGTTCTTTCTTAATGTGATCCCTAATAAAATGATGTCGGACATCTATATGTTTAGATCTAGAATGATGTACGGGATTGTTTGTGAGATCTATAGCGCTCTCGTTATCACACTTTAATTCTATGTTATTTAGATGAACACCAAAGTCTTCTAACGTTTGGGTCATCCACATGGCTTGTGCACAACAACTACCTAGTGCAATATATTCGGCCTCGGTGGTGGAAAGGGAAACAGAATTATGTTTCCTACTCGACCATGATATAATTGAAGGGCCTATAAAATGGCACGTGTCACTAGTGCTCTTACGATCTAATGAACATCCCGCATAGTCCGAATCAAAAAAACCATGTAGAATAAAACAATCATTATAAGGATACCATAAGCCTAATGTAGACATTCCGATTAGATATCTAAAAATACGTTTCACCACTTTTAAATGTGATTCTTTTGGGTTAGCTTGAAATCTAGCACATAAGCAAACCGAAAACATAATATTGGGTCTAGATGCGCTTAAATATAGCAATGAGCCTATCATCCCTCTATATAATGATTGATCAATAGAAATACCGACTTCATCTTTTCCTCATTTTAGTGATGCACGCATTGGTGTATTAGCTTGTTTTAGGTTTTCAAATCCAAATCTTTTAAGAATATCATGAACATATTTAGTTTGACAAATAATATACCATCTTATTTTTGTGAGATTTGAAATCCTAAAAAATAGGTGAGTTCTCCAACCAAGCTCATTTCAAATTCATTTTTCATCACTAAAATTACTTCATTAAATAATTCTTCATTAGTGGCTCCAAAAATGATATCATCAACATAAATTTGCAATATAATCAAATCATTATGTTCATTTTGAATAATGTCAATCTATCATACCAAGCACGTGGCGCTTGCTTTAATCCATAAAGCGCTTTCTCTAATTTATACACATGGTTTGGAAATTTTTCATTCACAAAACCGGTGGGTTGTTCTACATAAACTTCTTCTTTTATAATCCAGTTAAAAATGCACTTTTAACATCCATTTGAAATAATTTAAATCTTTTAAAGCTCGCAAAAGCAAGAAATATTCTAATTGACTCAAGGCGAGCAACGGGTGCAAAAGTTTCATCAAAATATACCCCTTTGATTTGTGAATACCCTTGTGCAACTAGTCTAGCTTTATTCCTTGTAATTTTAGAGTCACCATCAAGTTTGTTTTTGAAAATCCATTTGACTCCTATAACCGGATGATTAGATGGCCTCTCAACTAAATTCCAAACCTTGTTACGTTCACAAAGAAACAAAAATTCATCATTCTATAAGCCTTGCTAGTTGCAGAGTAACTAATGAAAATTCCCTCATCATATTTTTCATCAAATTTTCCTCGTGCATCCTTAGTGTTTAAAATGAAGCATTTACAACCAAACACATGAAAATAAGATACATTAGGTTTTCTTTTAAAGTAAAGCTCATAAGGTGTCAATTTTAAAATAGGACGAAGCATAACACGATTAATGATATAACATGAAGTATTAACCGCTTCGGCCCAAAATGATTTAGGCAACCCATATTCACAAAGTATAGTGCGTGCTAGCTCTTGAAGGGTTCTATTTTTCCTCTCCACTGCACCATTTTATTGTGGGGTGCGAGGAGCGGAAAATTCATGTTTAATTCCTAAATCATCACAAAAAGAAGAAAATCTATCATTTTCAAATTCTCCTCCATGATCTGAACGTATGCATTTAATCTTTAAATTAAGTTCATTTTGAATACGAATGCATAGTTTAGTAAATTCAAGGAAAACATCGGATTTGGAAGATAGAAATAATGTCCGACAAAATCTAGAAAAATCATCAATTATTACAAAAGTGTATTTTCTACCTCCTAGATTAGAAGTGTTAACCGGTCCAAATTAATTTATATGAATTAATTGAAGAGGTCTAGTGGTAGAAATTACATTTTTGCTTTTAAATTTTTTTTTTGAAAAATTCCCTTTTTGGCAAGGCGTACAAAGAGAAGATAAATTTCCATTAAGCATAGGTAATTCCTTAATTAATTTATCTTTTGATAATTTCAAAATAAGCTTGGTGCTAGAGTGACCAAGGCGCCTATGCCAAAGTTCTGATTCTTCATTTTTAGAAATAAAGCATTTTAAAGAAGAATTTGAAAGATCATTAAAAGTAATCATATAAACATTATGCATCCTAGGTGCGGTGAGTACGACATCATTTGTTTTAGAATTTATAATTTTGCAAAGATTTGTAGATGATTCAAATAATACATTTAAGCCTATATAACATAATTGACTAATTGAAATTAAATTATGTTTTAAGCCATCTACAAATGAAACATTTGAGATTGAAAGAGAATCCTTACCCACTGTGCCGATGCCCATGATCCTTCCTTTTTCGTTGTCACCAAAAGTCACCATCCATCCTTTCTTCATCTCAAGGCTAAGGAACTTTTCTTTGTTTCCCGTCATGTGTTTAGAGCATCTCGAGTCCAAATACCACACGTCCTTTTTGTCCTTAGCCTGCCAACATACCTAAAAAGAAGATGAGAGTAAAGATCCGGATACCCAAGAGGTTCCTCCCATAGAATAGGTGGAAACTTTAGGCACCCAGATTTGCTTTATAGCACTACGACCCTTTTTCCTACACGAGTTAGAGGTGTGTCCAAATAAATGACATTTGGCACATGATATAAAAGGGGATGAGACCCTTTTTGAATTTTTGGATAAACTCTTGCCGGAAAATGAGGCAACATTTGAATATTTGGATTTATTAATAATATAATTTGTGTTTCTAGAATTACAGCTAACGCCAGCGTTAGGAGTTAACGCCTGGCGATAGCTTCCAGAGCTATATCCAAGCCATATTTGGCACTTCCATGGCATTGGTTGGCCAAGATCATGTCCAGAGATCTTTGCCCAACTCCAAACTTCTTAATAGACAAATTTAAATCATGAATACGAGCTTTGAGAGCGGTGTTTTCCGTTACCAACATATCGCACTGATTTGCAAAACTCTTCTTTCCATCCTCTATTTGAGAAAGAGGGGTTTTTAAAGTTCATTCTAAATCCCCCTTCTCCTTAGTAAGAAGTTCAATAGTGGAGTGGGATTTAGAAAGAGCTTCTTCAAGTTCTTTCACTCTTGCCAAGGAGTGATTGCACTCTTGGCAAGATACCTTTTCTTTCCCCAATTGTTTAGATAATTTTTTGTTTTCTTTTAATAAAAGTTTATTTTCAGAATTTAGAAGATCAATATCTTTTAAAGTTTTATCAAAGAATTTGCAAGTTTGTAAATACTCAATACATAAATCATCAAAAGAATTAGGGAGAGTTACCTCAGTGTCGCTTTGGACACTGCTTTCATCCTCGGATGTCTTGTCACTTTTTCCCATAAGGAACATATTTGCCTCTTCTTCATCGCTAGTGGATGAGCCGCTTGAATCCTCGGAGGATGAGTCATCCCATGTAGCCACTTTTAGGACCTTCTTCTTCTCTTTTCCCTTGTGCCCTTTTTCTTTACGCTCTTTCAGATATTTTGGGCACTGGCTCCGAATATGTCCGGTCTTTCTACAATGGTAGCACTCCGGTGGTGGTCGTTCATCATCGTCCTCGTCGTTACCTCTCTCTTTCTTTGATGAAGATCCCTTTTTGATGAAATATTTCTGGAAGGTGTTTCTCCTTTCTGGATTCTTCATGAACCTTTTGAACTTCTTCACAAAAAGGCTCTCCTCGTCCTTATCATCATCTCCATTTGCCTCCTTTTTTGACTTTAAGGCCAAACTCTTCTTCGGCTCCAAGTTGTACTCTTGTTGTTGAATTTTGAGTTCAACCTCATAGGTCTTTAGGTTCCCAATGAGGCTCTCAATTTGGAGCTTCTTCAAATCGTGCGACTCCGAGATAGCCGTCACCTTTGGATTGAACTTTGCAGGGAGAGACCTTACAATTTTTCTCACCAAGTCTCCGTTGGAGAACACCTTTCCAAGTACTTTTGAGTCATTGACGATCTTGGTGAACCTTGTGTACATTGAATCTACGTCTTTATACGCCTCCACCTGAAATTTCTCATACTCGGATTCAAGTTGGAAAAACTTTGAATTCTTAACCTGCGAAGTACTTTCATGAGTAATTTCTAATAAATTCCATATATAATAAGTTGTTTCGCAAGCACATGTTCTATTAAATTCCGTTCTATCCAAAGCACAAAATAACGCATTCATTGCTTTAGCGTTATTCTTACATCTCAACTTATCATTGTCATCTCATCTATCTCTGGGTTTTTCCATAGTGACTTCTCCAACAACAATTGTTGGTGGAGAGTAACTTTGTTCTACCATACCCCAAATGTCATGATCTAAAGTAGTTAAAAAACAACGCATTCTAGTTTTCCAATAATTATAATCAGTTCCGGTAAATAGTGGAGGTCTACTAATCCCTTGACCCTCAGCGAAAGCATGATCATTATGCGCCATTATTCCCGGTTGTGAAACTGTTTTGGATTAACCTCGCTCTGATACCAAGTCTTGGATCTGATGCCGCCCTTAGAGGGGGGGGTGAATAAGGGGTTAACTGTTTTTGAGAATAAACTTACAGATTTTAACAAAACAGAAAAACTTTTTGCTCTGTCGCTAACGCCTGGCGTTAAGAGTCAACACTGGCATTAACTCTCCAGAAAAAGTATTTTCACAAAAATATTCAAACTATTTTTCTTTATGAAATATAATTCCAGAAAAATTAGATATACTGAAAATGAATTTTATAAATCACAAAAATGATTATAAGGATAATATTTCAATAACGCTTGAAATTGGAGGCGACAACATGGAAATATCTTTTTGTTCCTTCACCGGTCCTTCTCCCAAGGACCGGTTGGCTATATCCTATCTATCCCCATATAAGGCCTCTAGCCACCACCTAGATCTACCCTTGACCTAATCGCCACGCACAAGGCGGCGAATTACCCCCTAAGCCCACAAGGACCTAGTCGCCACACACAAGGCGGCGAATTCACTACCGTTACAAGAAAAATATAAAAGGATAAAGATAAAATTAGAACAAATGACCCCCTAGAATGAAGAGCGCTGAAGGAGATGTTGAAGATACGCCATGACCACGTCGGAGTTAAAGCGAGCGTCCTTCTTCAAATTTGCCATTGGAAATCTCCGTCTCACTCTTGTTCCTCAATGTTGGTGTTGGGAGTTCCCTCTGAATTCTGGAAGAAATGCTCTCTCAAATCTCTGGATTGAAGGCTTCAATGCATCTCGACATTCAGCAAACGAAATCAGATCTTTAAATAGAAACTGGAGCTAATGCGTGGCGTTAAGGGTTAACGCCACCGTTAGTGAACGTGTACGGCAGTTGCTGAGATCGTGCGTAGCGTCGGGAGCGTGGCAGAACCAAATTTCGTCGAACAAAACTCATTTTGTCGAACGCGCCTTCGTCGAATGGAATCCCATTTCATCAACCGCAACCGTCAGGATCGTGGTAGAAACCAATTTCGTCGAACGAAAACAATTTCGTCGAACGCGCCTTCGTTGAACGAAATCAAAGTTCATCGAACACCGTCAAGGTTCGTCGAACGCAGTTTGTCAAGTGCAATTTCGTGGCGCGCAGGTTCTATTCATCGAACGGAAGCTCCTTTCGTCGAACGCCTTCAAATTTCGTCGAACACAGTTTCGTCGACCGCAACTCGACGGATTTGTTCTCGATGGCATTCCTCCTCAGTGGTTGTTAACGCTGGGCGTTAACAACTAACGCGAGCGTTAGCTCTCTTTCCAGAGAATCATCATAAATCAGCATCCTGTCCATAGGGTTATATAACTATAGTACCTGCACACTATAAACACAAGCAATATCAAATACATAATGTGATTTGTTATTTCTCAAACTAATAAAAGTGGAACACAAGCTCCAACAGTTAGAACTATTATTGTTTTGTACATATTTTACAGAAAAGTTTTAAATCTCCATTCACCTCTAGAGAATACTCAGGGAAGTCATTGTGCACATTCAATTGGTATCAGAGGTAGGCTGATCAAAAACAGGTTAACACCTTGATCAAAAGATCCTCTCATTCAAATTTTTATATTTTAAAATTATTTTAAGAAAATGAGTCCTAAAGACTATGCATCCACTAGTCCACCAGTGTGTAATCTGAATAAGTTTACACTCTGGAAGGCCAGAATAAAGTTGTATATGAATTTCATTGATGAGGACATCTTTGATGTTATTTTTGTCAGGTCCTCCAATTCCATATAGAAAAGATGCAAGTGGGTTTATGACACAAGACTTGTCCCCAAAGCTGAATGGACTGATGCAGAAAAGAAAGTCAAAGTCTATGATGCAAAGGCTATGAACATTTTGGTGTCAATTAAGTCAGATAACATATTCCAAAAAGTTGCTGACCGTCAATCAACAAAGGAAATCTAAGAGTCATTGTCCAGATTGGTTGAAGAAAGCTTACACTACAACAAACTACAACTGTTGTAAGGACTGAAATATAACTAAAACACAGTTTGTTACTAATAGTTATATTTAGTAACAAATTTTTGTTGTTGTTACAAAAAAGTACTTTTTTGTAACGAATATTTTCAATTTTGTTACAATAATAATTAATTCATTACTATAACTGTAAGTATTTGTAACAACACTAATGTTACGTTACAAATAGAAAACTTTTCTCACAATAAGTATCAATTGTAACCACATCACGAAAGTTTTTTGTGACAAAGACATTGTCCTTACTAATAGTAATATTTTATTATTAAAGTTTTGTTACCAAAAATATATCATATATTATTTTCAATTTTTGTACTATTTTATTATCAAATTTTGAATTATTATTATTTTTTTTGAAAAAAATAAACAAAAAAATTGTATGCGCGTGACAGTACTCCTCCTCGATAATACTCTAACACGACGACAGTACTCTTACAGCTCGCAAACATCCGTACGCGACTGTCGCAGATATGTGGTACTATTGCGACATGTATTTTTGCGCGTACGGGTTTTTTTTATAAACCTTTAACTTTTTATAAAAGTTTTTCTACCTCTCTCCCATGCAGCTCTATCTCTCTCTCACATGAATGAATGAAATATACGGATGAAAATTTCCCTCCATAAAATTTTGAACAAAACAAAACTAAAAATTAAAAATATATTAAATGTAAAAATGAATGCAAATTAATATGACATTATTTTTTTTAATATAATTTTGGAATTAAAATAAAATCACGCACGAACCCACGTGCACGCAAATGAACTCTCGCGCGCACGCAAATGCACTCTCGCGCGCACGCAAATGCACTCTCACGCACACACAAATGCACTCTTCGACGGTCGCCGCCGCCGTCGCCTCTCTCTTCCACGGCCGCCGCCATCGTCGTTCTCTTTCTCATCTCAAATTCGTCCGCTCTCAGGCGCTCGATCAACTGAATAAAAAATAATTGAATATTAATTTAATTTTCTCACCGGACACAAACACACACACACACACAGACACGCAAACACAAACACAGTCACAGACATAGATACAGACTGACACAGACATGGACATAGTCAAACAAAAACACAAACACAAACATGCTTATACACGCAAGCAAAGACACAAACACGCACAAACACACATAAACACAGACACAGACACACAATTAACACACATAGATACGCAAACACAGACATACACAAGCACAAACAAA
The DNA here is from genome assembly GCA_033032865.1 of Dactylorhiza incarnata. Lineage (NCBI taxonomy): Eukaryota > Viridiplantae > Streptophyta > Magnoliopsida > Asparagales > Orchidaceae > Dactylorhiza > Dactylorhiza incarnata. Next base: position 2,355,442 of record JAWHQI010000092.1, read on the forward strand.
CATGCATAGACAGGAAAACACTCACACACAACCCAAATACACAGTCACAGACAAGCACGTGTACATACAGACATAGACACATAGACACAAACACATGGACACAGACACAGACTTGTATAGATATATGGACACAGACACAGACACATGGACCGACACACATACGTACGTACACAGACACATACACATACAGACACAAACACATGGACACAAACACAGACACATGGACCGACACATATACGTACACAGACACTCACAGACACAGACTGCATACTTTTTGGCTCGGGAGCACAATTTTCTTTTGCGCTTTTTTCGTCCTGATTCTTTTTCTCACCCGGCCACATTTTAGCCTAGCTATCTAGTTACGCATTTTCTCGCGGGCGCGCATTTTTTAACACCTTGATCAAAAGATCCTCTCATTCAAATTTTTATATTTTAAAATTATTTTAAGAAAATGAGTCCTAAAGACTAAGCATCCACTAGACCACCAGTGTGTAATCTGAATAAGTTTACACTCTGGAAGGCCAGAATAAAGTTGTATATGAATTTCATTGATGAGGACATCTTTGATGTTATTTTTGTTAGGTCCTCCAATTCCATATAGAAAAGATGCAAGTGGGTTTATGACACAAGACTAGTCCCCAAAGCTGAATGGACTGATGCAGAAAAGAATGTCAAAGTCTATGATGCAAAGGCTATGAACATTTTGGTGTCAATTAAGTCAGATAACATATTCCAAAAAGTTGCTGACTGTCAATCAACAAAGGAAATCTATGAGTCATTGTCCAGATTGGTTGAAGGAAGCTTACACTACAACAAACTGCAACTGTTGTAAGGACTGAAATATAACTAAAACACAGTTTATTACTAATAGTTATATTTAGTAACAAATTTTTTTTGTTGTTACAAAAAAGTACTTTTTTGTAACGAATATTTTCAATTTTGTTACAATAATAATTAATTCGATACAATAACTGTAAGTATTTGTAACAACACTAATGTTACGTTACAAATAGAAAACTTTTCTCACAATAAATATCAATTGTAACCACATCATGAAAGTTTTTTGTGACAAGGACATTGTCCTTACTAATAGTAATATTTTATTATTAAAGTTTTGTTACCAAAAATATATCATATTTTATTTTCAATTTTTGTACTATTTTATTATCAAAGTTTGGAATTATTATTTTTTCTTAAAAAAATAAACAAAAAATTTGTATGTGCGCGACAGTACCCCTCCTCGATAGTACTCTAACGCGACGACAGTACTCCTACAGCTCGCAAACATCCGTGCGCGACTGTCGCAGATATGTGGTACTATTGCGACATGTATTTTTGCGCGTACAGTTTTTTTTATAAATCTTTAACTTTTAATAAAAGTTTTTCTACCTCTCTCACACGCATCTCTATCTCTCTCTCACATGAATGAATGAAATATACGGATGAAAATTTCCCTCCATAAAATTTTGAACAAAACAAAACTAAAAATTAAAAATATATTAAATGTAAAAATGAATGCAAATTAATATGACATTATTTTTTTAATATAATTTTGGAATTAATATAAAATCACGCACGAACCTGCGTGCACGCAAATGCACTCTCGCGCGCACGCAAATGCACTCTCGCGTGCACGCAAATGCATTCTCGCACGCACGCAAATGGACTCTTCGACGGTCGCCGCCGCCGTCGCTTCTCTTTTCCATGGCCGCTGCCATCGTCGTTCTCTTTCTCATCTCAAATTCGTCCGCTCTCAGGCGCTCGATCAACTGAATAAAAAATAATTGAATATTAATTTAATTTTCTCACCAGACACAAACACACACACACACACATACACACAGACACATACAAACACAGACACGCAAACACAAACACAGTCACAGACATAGATACAGACTGACACATACATGGACATAGTCAAACACAAACACAAACACAAACATGCATATACACGCAAGCAAAGACACAAACACGCATAAACACACATAAACACAGACACAGACACACAATTAACACACATAGATACGCAAACACAGACACACACAAGCACAAACAAACATGCATTGACAGACAAACACTCACACATAACCCAAATACACAGTCACAGACAAGCACGTGTACATACAGACATAAACACATAGACACAAACACATGGACACAGACACAGACTTGTATAGATACATGAACACATACACAGACACATGGAATGACACACATACGTATGTACACAGACACATACACATACAGACACAATCACATTGACACAAACACAAACACATGGACTGACACATATACGTACACAGACACTCACAGACACAGACTGCATACTTTTTGGCTCGGGAGCATAATTTTCTTTGCGCACAAGTTATTCACTCAAGAGCGTTTTCTTCAAAAACACATTTTTTTGTCTCGCTTTTTTCGTCCTGATTCTTTTTCTCACCCGGGCACATTTTAGCCTAGCTAGCTAGTTACGCATTTTCTTGTGGGCGCGCATTTTTCAACTGGGTGCAAGTACTGTTAGCCCAAGCATGCATTTTTCTTACGGGCGCGCGAGAGATCGATGACTATTAATTAAATATCGTAACATGAAAAATATCTAATTTATCTTTTAAATTTTTTGTATAAATAGAAATATATTATTAATAAAAAATAATTTTATTTATTTATTATTACCACATAAGGAGACTTCTACGACGACGTTTTTTGTAGCGTTTACAAAAACTGTTATATAAAGTTTTTATAAGACTTTAGAAATATTTTTATAAAAGTTTTTCTTCCTCACCCCCTCTCTCTTACATGAATGAAATATATGGAGGAAAATTTTTATCCATAAATTTTGCAAAAAAAAATAATCCAAAAATTATAAATATTAAATTTAAAAATGAATGTCAATTTGACATTAATTTATTAACATAACTTTAGAATAAAAATAACTATCGCACACGGGCCCCAACGCACGCAAAGACACTCCCGTGCGCACGCGCGACAACCACCGAGCACAAGCGCATGCACGGCGCTGTCTCGGGAGAGAATTTTTGGCCCGAGAGAGAAATTTGTCGCCCGGGCACGTGTTTTTCACTCGGGCGCGTGTTTTTTGCCCGAGCGCACGTTTTATGCACAATTGCGTGTTTTGCACTGCATGCATTTTTGACCGCACATTATTTCCTCATTTTCTTGTATCTCATTACAAACTGACACACACACACGCGCAGAGATACACTGACACACACACACAATCACACACACACACACAGGCACGCACACACACACACACAGACACATATAGACACACAGACAGAAACACACATGCACAGACACACAAACACATACACACACACACATAGACGGCACACACACTGCACACATACACAGACAAAGATATGCACAAACACAGTACATATACATATATAGCTAGAGATCACACAAACATAGACACACACACATGCACATCGACACATACAGACACAGACGACTAACACAGACACACTGCACAGACACACACACATACACAGACATAGTCACACATTGCTAGCTAGAGATCATACAGACACAAACACAAATACACACACACACACACAGGCATAGATACAGTCACAGATAGAAACATACACACAAATACAGACAGACACATACACACAGACACAGACACACACACAGACAGACACAGACAAACATAAACACACAACACAGGCACACACATGCACAAACACATATTGACACAAACACACACAGACACAGTCACACATAGCTAGAGATAACACAGACATAAAAACACACACACACACACACACAAACACACAGACGCAAACACACATAGACACGCACATAGACACACAGATAGCTAGATACACACAGATAACTCCAAGTACCTATAACAACCAACAAACCAATAGATTTGCATACAAGACAACATCGTATAATTCATATAATTCATCAAGGGGATCTCTAACATTCTGTCTTAGACCAAAATAATTATTGAACCGTCGAAGTGAGACTATATAGATTATTAAGTCTCAGAAGTGAGTCTATATAGAATATTTAGTCAACATATCAAATTATGAAATAAATTTGCATAAATGACCCCATTTAAAATTACGCAAATATTTGGGTACATATGCGCACCTCCCGGAGGTGCGCTAGTAGATCCGACCGTAGGATTGCGAGATCCAACGGTGGATAAAGCAGTATAAAAGAAGTATTTCAGATGTTTTTGCTGGAGATGCATCTCGACCATTGATCGCGAAATCCTACAATCTCGCACCTCCCAAATTTGATGCGCATACATACCTAAATATTTATCTTAAAATTATGAGTTGAATTATTTGGAGGGAAATTTCCCTCCATAAACATATATTCTATAAACTAATTAATTGCAATAACTCTGTCTCGAAACCGTCGATGACCCTGAAACATATTCTTGAAACCCTTGACCCCCATCCCGTCCTTGATCGTGGCTCGCTTCTTCCTCCGGCGAATCGGCATGACTCCTCACGATACCCTCTCCGGCGTCTCTTCTCATGCGTTTTTCTTGATCCAGCAGGTTCTTGATCTTGTGAAAACTAATAAAGCAGAATAAAAAGGAGCCTGCCGCTGAGAAGAAGCCAGCCGCTGAAACGAAGCCAACCGCTGAGATGACTAGAAAAGAAGTACTAGATAAATGCAATATTAGAAAATCCGCTGCCAGCCCTTTCTAACAGATCCAGCGTTCTTCATCATCTCCTTGAGGTATACCTCAACTCGTAGAGTGAAAATGTCTGTGTAAGTGTGTGTGAGCATTCTTCAGTCACTGAATGCATGGATTAGGGGTGCCGATATATGGATTAGGGGTGCGAATCTGTGTGTAAGTGTTTGATGTGTAACCTTGTACTGCACTATGGATTAGGGGTGCGAATATGCAAGGCTATTTACCGTCGACTAACTATCTTATCCCCTGATTTCAAGCCCTAGACTGTGTGTATGGATTTAGGGTTTGATTTGGGCACAAATGTTTCACTTTTTATCCCGTGCTTGCTGTGAGTGTGATTTGGGCACAAATGTTGTATGCTCTAATCTTCTACTTTCTTTTGTGTTCTTCCATTTTTTATTTGCATGTACTAGTTTTTTATCTTCATGATATTGTGTTATCCCATTCTTTTTTTTGTTAGGTATGGATAAAAGCTGGATTTATGAACCAGATAGATTCAGTTCTACCTATACTAGAGGCATGGATTTATTTTTAGAGTTTGCACGGGAAAATGCTATTTACTTTGAAGATAAAATTCTTTGCCCATGCAATGTATGTCGAAACACTAAAACAAAGAGCCTCATTGAAGTTAAAGCAGACTTGCATTTGAAAGGGTTTTACAAATATTATAAGGAGTGGATACATCATGGAGAAGCTAAAATGACTAGTTCTTTTGTGTTCAGTTCTAATGGTAACAATAGCATACCTTCTCAAAGTCATGAAAGTAATGATGATATTGAAGCCATCGATGATTTAGTTGATTTGATACATGAGATTGGAGATGCAGAACATCCTGAACATTCTAACGAAGATAGTACTAGAACTTTTTCAAGTCTATTATGTAATGTCAGACGTGAACTATACCAAGGTTGCAAAAAATACTCTTTGTTAGCATTCATTGTTAAATCCACAACTTGTAATGCATAGAAACCTTTGGGGCATAGAGGAACACGCTGACCTAGAAGTGGAGGAGATGAATGATAACATAGTTCAACAACATGAGTCCTCAGAAACTGAATTAATATATGCTACCGAAGATCAAAACTTGCAATTCCTAGGAAGAGATGATATAGAACCTGATATTATAAATATAGAAGTTCAAACTAGAATCCATGAAGAGGAAGAAATTAATAATATTGTTGACGGAGATGAGTCAATAGATGAGGATGATGAAACACTAGCGCAATATTGTGATGACAGTGATCATAACATGTAAAGCTAATGCAAATGGTAAGTTATGTTTTTTCTTATTCATTAGATCGAAACAGTAATGCAATTCTTCCTTTTTTTATTTCTCTAAATAATTTAATGTGATGTTTAACATTTGCATCTTATTTACTTCGCAGTAATATCCGTCCAAAAAATGTTACTCTATGACGCGCTACGACAAGGAGCAGCAAACAACTGTTTGTTGCTAAAAAACCAACAAGCCCTACGACAAGGAGCAGCAAACAACTATTTGTTGCTGAAAAACCAACAAATACTGAGGTTGTTGAAAGTCCAAATACACCAAATACACCTTCACCTAATCTGCAGCAATCACAAAGTGGATCATTTGCCACCATTAATGATGATATCACTATTAATGAAGGAAATGATGAAAGTCCAATACAGGGTTCTGATAATACTAGTAAGTATACCTTATTTTATTACACAAGTTTCTATCATTTACTTGAATCATATATTTATTAAGGATTTTTAATTATGTTGTGGGAAGCTCATCTATAAGAAGAGGTCGTGGGGTGACCACCGGAAGGTCGATTGAGAAAGCAATAATAGAAAATGTATGCTTTATTTAGGTATATTAAAACTTACATACACTTACTATATGTTAACATATTTTATTTGTTTTATTAGGACAAGAAACTAGAGATTGAGTTCCCAGAAGGTTTTAAGAAGCCGCATCGCTTTGCAAAGCACCTTGCAAATGGTGTAGGTGTTATTGTAAGACACAGTGTGTGTTTGGATTTTTTGGCCCCATGGAGTGAATTGGGGGAAGAGATGAAACTTACTTTACATGCTGCATTAGGTTTAAGTAATTAATATTTATATACCATATATGTGAATTTGCTTGGGATAACCAAATAATTTATTCATTTGTAGCAATGGTTTGTGATAAAGAATTGGGAAACAGATAAAAGTGTGCAAGAGTTCATGGAGGAGATGTTTCAACGTAGCTACACACATTGGAGAGGAAGATTATCTGCAACGCATAAAGATTATATTGTGGCAGGATCTCAATCGAGAATTGGTGTCAATTGTGCGATCTCTTTGAGAGTGAGACTTTTAAGGTGAATGTGATTACTTAAGTAAATTCTGTTTAATACATATGCATGTTATTAATCACACATTCAATGACTAAAATCCAATACTTTTGTTTGCTTGCAGAAAAGGTCCAAGACAAATGCTGATAATAGATCACACATGCCGTTTACTCATACATCGGGTTCTAAATCCTACCATTCCCGAATGCTGGAAATGGTAATGCAATAATTACATGTGAGTTATTGATTACTATGACATATTCTCAAATATTTTTTGATATACAAGTTAATCAATGCCCAGTTGAGAACTTTGCGAACACCCATAAGAAGAATGGGGTATTTGTCAGCGAGAAAGCATAAGCGGCATACGTAAGTCAAAATATATTTGAAACTTTCACAAAATTGATTGATAACATACGTTTCTATTATAACACTATATTTTACAGCGTGAAACGGAAAGGCTGAGGACAATATCAAAAGATTCTGACAGTGATCTCATAAGCTCTGAGAGAGAAATTATAAAGACTACACTTGGAAATAAGTCTGGTTACGACAAAGGCTTAGGCTATGGTGTTGTGCCTTCAAAACGAATGAAGAAGACATTAAAAGAGTCCACTCAGTTGAAAGAGAAGTTGAATGTAGCGGAAGAAGAATTGCGCAATGCCACGACTCGTCTAACAGCACAAATAGAGCTTATAGATAGACAAGAAACTTTTATTCAAACTAACAATGCAGAGATTGCAGGATTAAAAGAGGAGCAAAATGAGCTGAAAGAGAAGCTGTCGTATGTTCTGCAAAAATTTGGGGCAATTCCTTGACTAATTGATGCACACACCATTTACTTTTTGGTGCACTTTTTTGTTGTCAAATGGTTTATGACTGTTAGTATTTTGGTTTACTGCTTTGTTACTATTTTATTACTTCTGCTTGGTTTCGATAATATCTAAAGTGTTATATCTGAATTGTGATATATCTAAAATGTAGAGACTAGTATTTTATTATGCAGCGGTTTGAAAGAGCTATATCTGAAATTGTTGGGCTGTTCCTACACAATCTGATATGGTTTTTAATTGATGTTATATCTGACAGTGCTCCTTTTTGCATTCTGCATTTGCTCTGTTATATCTAAAATTGTTGGGTTGTTTTATTCTTGTGTGTTTTCTTATGCAGTGATTTGATTTATGTGTGTTTTCTACAGCACTCAGGTGTTTTATTCTTGTGCATTTTGCATTTGCGCAGTTTGTATATGTTTTTGAGAGTGTATTACTATTGAATATTAAAGTGCAAACCGGTTAACAATCCAAGAACAGGTTTAAATGCTGGGAGGGAATTCGGTGAATTGTGTCCTTCCATCTTTAGTTTTGGTAAGGTGCAGCCGGCTTCGTCTTCTCCGTCAACATAGAAACCCAGATTATTGGATCTATCTTTCAAGGCTAGGTTTGAAGCATATATTTCAGATTTACAATGGGAATGTGTTAGTACTTGCATTTCTCATATTTTCATGTATGGTTGTAAGTGTATGAGATGTTTGTAGTATACCTTGTTTATTTCTATTCAAAGCATTTTTTGACTTCATATTTTGGTGTTCTTCAAGTGCATGTGTTTGTGTATTCTTGGGTGTGATTTCTTTACAATTACTTCTACATGATTATGTACTTGCATGTATCAAGATTGAGTTAAAATGTTTGCATATTAGATGTTTGTTCCTGCTTGACTTATTCCCAATTCTGCACATGCGCGCATATAATTCAAATGATATTAGTGACATTGAATAGCTGTTACCTTTTTTGGAGTTAACTATTACTGCAGAACATGCACTTAAACTAGTACTTCTAGGGAAAAAATGCAGTACATATCATAATTGCTCTACTTTTTTAATCTAGAATTGTTAGATGTAATGTGCTTATATCTTGTTTTTCTATCAGCATTCTAGTCCTTTGTATTAGACAAATTTTTATCTATGTGTGCATATTAGATTGATTATGTGCATTTTAAATTTATTGAGGTAATTCTAGATACTAAAGCTTGAGTTTCTTTTAACCTTCCAGTTAGTAGTGGTATTAGTAATGTGTTTGGGGAGCATGCTTTTTGTATGTGTTTGTTTATCTAAGTTTATTATATATATTGTTTTTGTTTTTATTCAGGATTCAGGTCTTATTCCTCCCCCTGACAGGACTAAGGAAGACATATTACTTTTTTCAAGTTTTTCGATCCTGTGAAGGAAGAGCTAAGGTAATTCTAAATTTATTTATTTTTTCATTAGAGGTCTCAGTAAGATTTTTCAGTATATGTATGGTCATCCACTTTTTTTAATAAACATAGGTATGTGGGAAGGCTCTTTCTCAGAGCACTTGGAAAGCCCGCTGAAATTCTTATGAAACTTAATAAAATGGCTGGCTTTTCACCAAATGAAGATCTTGAACTATATGAGGTCAACCTATCATTTAATATTCACCACAATAATGTCTTTGTCATTATCATTCATATTTATTCATTTGATTGTTGCTCCTATTATACACATTTTCTCTTGAACCTGTAAACGCAATACATATGACATTGCTGGAAGCAGTCCATTGAGTTCAGTGAATTACTAGAAGCATTTCACTGAATCATTCAGTGAACTGCTTTCTAGCATTTCACTGAATTCAGGGAACTACTCCAACAATTCACTGAATTCAGTGAACTGCTCCAGCAGTTCACTAATTTTCAGTGAACTGTTGTAAGTAGTTCACTAATGAATTTTATTAATGTATGTGTGATTTTGTGAACTACTGGATGGTGTGTGTGTGTGTGTGAGTGTTTGCGCATTCTATGGGGTGTGTGTGTATGGATGTTTGTGTATAGATGGTGTGTTTGTGTGTTTTAATGTATGTTTATTTGTATGTAGTGGGTGTGTATGGATTGTATATGTATGGATGTTAGTGTGTATATGGTTTCTTCTGCTCTAATGTTTTTTAAACATTAAGTAAATTTCTATATTTCATCAATTTCCATTTATGTGGTGGGAACAACATGTCACAGTTTTCTATGCATTCAACTATGTTTTTGTTTTGCTGGAGGGTTTGGTTCTCCAAGTATACATGCTATAATTTTTTCCACTGCCGGTTGTTGTGGTTGTGCACAAAATTATCTATTTTTGGCCAATGATGGTTATGGTGATAGACTTTTACTTAGAGATTGTTGTCGCCTTTAGGCCTGGTAGTTTTTGTGATGGGTTTTGAACACTGCACTTGCTGAGGTCACTGGTTTTCTTTCCTGAACACTGCACTTGTGCAGTTTGGGCAAACTGCATGTGCAGTTTGGGAAAATTGCAGCTAAGTGTATGTGTTAGTGTGTGAGTGAGTGTGTGTGTGTTGTTTTTAAGAGCCGTGTAGTAAAGGGAGTGAAATGTTAAGTGCAGTGAAGTGTGTGTGTGTGTGTGGTGTTTTTAAGAGTTGTGTAGTGAAGTGTGTGTGATGTTAAGTGAATTGAAATGTCTGTGTGTATGTGTGTGCTATTTTTAAGAGTTGTGTATGTGTGTGATGTTAAGTGCAGTGTGTGTGCTTTTTTTATGAGTTTTGTATGTGCACGTGTCATGTTAAGTTCAGTGAAATGTGTGCATGTGTGTGCTGTTTTAAGAGTTGTGCAGTGAAGTGTGTGCGATCAATGTTAAGTGCAGTAAACTGTGTGCGTGTTGTACGTTTTAAAGAGTTGTGTAGTGAAGTGTGTGATTTTACGTGCAGTGAAGTGTCATTAACAGGTGATCTTAATTTCAGAACATTACAACTAAACCGTGAACTCCCTCATGACCTTAATTTCAGTGTGAACTAAACAACGGGCGGTAAGTGTGTGTTTTATTGTACGCTTGTTTAATGGGGTGTGTATAGATTATATATATATGGATGTGAGTTTGTATGGATGTTTCTGCTCTCATTTATTTGTAGGGTGATCTTAATTGCTCTCTTTTATTTGTAGGGTGCTCGAGCATTGATCGGCAAGTGACGAAAGATTCATTAGTCAGAAAATTATGGACGATTCATTTTTTGAAAAATGACGGAAGATTTATTAGAAATATGTTGATCTTGTAATGTAATTGTATTATCTTAGAAGAGATGATAATAACTTGTACTCTATGTAATACTTTTTGGTGTGAATAAATACATGTTGATCTTGTTACGAAATATTAAATATATATGTGTTTTCAAGATTATTATTTGTAATAAAATCTCAGGTTCACAAAAATAGAAATGGAATATTTTTGATATATAAATGACTTGGCTGTAGTAAGAAGAATGGAAAACAAATGTAACATTTTTTTCGTTACTATTGTTTAATCTATTGTAACGAAATAATGTTTATTATACTTTATTGTAACGAAGTTAGTTTATTTCTAGTGAGGAAAAAATAAAACATTTGTAACAAAATAGTTTTAATCGTAACTGTTTTTTTGTGAGGAAAAAAACATTCGTAATGAAATAATATTTATTGTGACCAATTTATTGTGAGGAAGAATCTCTTTTTGGTGATAAAGTATCGTTTGTTACAATTAATTTATTTGTAACGACATGCATACATTCGTTACAAGAACTTTTAGCATCGAGCTTTAGAGGAGGACCGTTACTTAAAGTTTTTTCGTTACCAAAGAGTTTTTGTAACGATTTTTGGCACTTACTGTAACGATTTAGGTCCTTACTATAAGTGCAGTTTGTTGTAGTGTAATTAGGTGAAAGAAAGGACAGGAAGTCCCTTCTCATATCCCAATATGAGAACTTCAAAAGAAAGCTGAAGAGAATGTTGCTGAAATATATGAAAGATTCAACATCATTATTAATGAGCTCAAGGGTCTAGATAAAGAGATCTCATTAACTAAGATCAATGACAAGCTTCTCATATGCTTCCCAAGCACTTGGGACTCAAGGATCTGGGTCATTAGAAAGTCCAGATGCTACAGGGAAATCTCCATTGATGTCTTACTTGGCAAGCTCAAGTCATATGAGCTACTACTGAAAAGTAGAGCTGAGACTAAAGCAAAAGAAAAAGTCTCAACTCCCGAAGAAAAGCCTATAGCACTGAAGGCAGCTGAAGGAGAGCCTTCTACTTCTGAGGAAGTGATGTTTAATCTCTTGGCCAGAAGGTTTAAAAGGTTGGTGAAGATTGAAGACTCAAGAAGGAAGGAAAGGAGCTCAAACAAACCAAGGTTTGACAAGACTCCAAAGCAGGAAGTAATTTGCTTTGCCTGAAGAATACCAGGGAACATTGCCCCTGATTGTCCTGAAGAGAAAAATGACAAAAGTAGTAAGATGGAGCACAAGAAGAAGTCCTTCAGGAAGAAGGATAAGAAGAAAGTAAGAGGTTTCATAGCTGAAACTTGGAGTGACTCAGAATCTGAGTCAAGCACTTCTTCTGACCGTGTAGAAGAAACTGTTGCTGAGGAAACCTGTCTAATGGATTTGGAAGACTCATCTGAAGAAGATCAGGTATCCTTATTTGATGAATTTGATTTTTTTTTCAGAAGATTTTAAATATTGCTTTAAGGAATTTTGTCAAGATTATCTTAAAATTCAGAAAGAGCTTAAAATAGTTAGAGAAGAATTAAAAGACTTTAAGAAAGATAATATGTATTCTGTTAACTATAAATTAAGAAATCAGATATATATAAAAAGGAAACAAAAATAAATAAATTAACTAATAAAAAAGTAATTCTAAAAAAAAGCTTACAAAAGCAAAGGCCTTTGAAGACTCACTCAATGGGAGGAGTCAAATGCTAAAGGATGTCACACAGAATCTCTTTATGATATTTAGATACCTTGGTTTAGGAGCAGATCCATCTACCAGCACAGTAACCTCTAGCAAACCATCATGTGAAAATCCTATAGTATTCATTAGACCTAGTGAAAATCAATCTAATGACATTACATACTCTTGTGAAGAATTAAATAACAACCCTGACAAGATCACTGTATTCAATATGGTAAACATTTTTTTTACCAAAAAGGAATTCTAGGCAAGCACCCCTTAGAAAAATCAATTAATAAACACCAGATTTTTAATAAAAAGATTTATGCGTCGAATAGAACTCGACGCAATTTTAAAGATGCGTCGAATGCAGCTCAACGGAGTTTTGCATGTGCCTCGACATCAACTCAAAGAAGGTATGAAGGTGCGTTAAATTACACTCGACGTAACCAACATTCTGCATCAGTTTATTATCAACGCAACTATGCAAACACGTCGAATTACATTCGACGCAACTCTAGAGATGCGTCGATTTATTCTCGACGTATGTTTCCAGCAAATGGTTTTAAAACATCTTGACTTCCCTCCCCCATTTCTCACAACAATTCTAGATGCTTTTATTGTTCTAAGATTGGACACAAGGCCAAACGTTGCTTGCATAATATACCATCAGTACTTTAACTTAAGGGGTATCCTGAAAGATCAACTTATTCTTTCATAACTCCTTATGATGGTAGAAGAAAGGGACCCCAACAAGTGAGGGCCATACTAACGTTTAACTTTATGCGCAGAAAGGAGACTGCTCTAACACAAACCAACATTGGTACATGGACATTGGATGCTCCATGTATATGACTGGAGCAAAAGATGTGCTGGAAAAGTACAAAGCTAAGGAAGGCCCTAAGGTAATCTTTGGTAACTCCCACTCTGGTCAGACCAGAGGATATGGTGTGTTTAGGGTTAGAGAAATCTCCTTCTCGAAGGTAGCTTATGTTGAAGGTCTTCAACATAACCTAATCAGTATTAGTCAATTATGTGATTGTGAATACAAAGTTGTATTCACTAAGTCTTTATATCATATTGTTAGCTCAACAACTAATCAAATAGTATTAACTAGCCTTAGAAAAGGTAAGGTGTATGTAGTAGATTTTGATTACTGTAAATCAGAAATTTGTTTGTTTAATTCTAACTTAGAAAATAATGAATTATAGCATAAGAGACTTAGTAATTTAAATTTTACAATAATAGCTAAGCTATCCACGCATAACCTAGTAAGAGGCTTACCAAATGGTAAGTTCAAGAAGGACCACCCTTGTAAAGCCTACCAACTAGGAAAATAAACAAAATCTTGACTCAAACAAATTGGTAAGAATGATTCCCCTAGAACCCTCTATATATTGAACATGGATCTATTTGATCATATCCCCACTCAAAGCTTAGCTGGAAGTTTTATACATTAGTTATTGTATATGACTTTTTGAGATTCAGCTGGGTGTTCTTTCTAAAAGCTAAGTCATAAAATTTCAAGATCCTCTCAAGATTCATTAGACAGATTAAATCTGAATTCAATACTCAGGTTGCTATGATCAGGAGTGATCATGGTACAGAGTTTGAAAATTAGTTAATCTGTAGATTCTGTGAGGATGAATAGATAAGAAAAAGCTTTTCAGCTCCCAGAACCCCTCCCCCCCCCCAACAAAATGGGGTGGCTGAAAGGAAAAATAGAACCCAAATTGAATCAGGAATGACATTATTGGTTGAATCCAATTTGCCAAAGTCCTTCTGGGTTGAAGGAGTGAATGCAGCCAACTATGTTCTGAATAGGAGTCTCATCAACAAAACTAAGTTAAAAACTCCTTATGAGCTATTGAAAGGAAAGACACCTATAGTCACACACTTTAGGATGTTTATGTGCACTTGCTTCATTCTACACAATGGAAAGAGCCAACTTGCCAAATTTGACAAGAAGGCTGATGATGGGATATTCTTGGGATACTCCTCATCAAGCAAGGCCTATAGGTGTTATAATAAGAGCTCTCTCAAAATTGAGGAGTCAATGTATGTGGTATTTGATGAGACTAACATGTTCTCCGAGGGGAAGGAAACTTCCACAAGTGTTACATTACAAGAAGAAGATCAATTTGTAGATCAAGTTGAAAGGCTTAGTATCATAAATCGCTCATCAGGCTGTCAGGATAAAGGAAAATAGCAAACTGACAATGAATCAGATGAAGAGTCTGCTGAAGATGATGATGTCAGTAAAACACTTGGTCTACCAGAAATAGAGATTATTCAACAGGAAGAAAATGGTGTTCCCCCAACCAATGAAGAAGAAGAAATCCATGAGGATTTGAATCCACTCAATAGTGCAGCAAGAACTAGGATAACCCTAAAGGATCGCCCTCCAACTCAAGTTATAGGAGATATGATAGTGTGAGTGAAGACTAAAAATCTGATCACAAATGAGACTATGATGTAGTGCTTCCTCTCCTAATATGAACCAAAGAAGTTTGAAGAAGTAGATAGTGATCCTCACTGGATAGCTGCCATGCAAGAGGAGATTGCATAATTTGAAAGAAACAAAGTCTGGACTCAAGTTAAAAGACCAAGGAATTACCCAATTATTGGAACTAAATGGGTATACAAAAACAAGATGAACTCAAATTGAGTTATAGTAAGAAACAAAGCCAGACTTGTTGTTCAAGGATATAAGCAAGAAGAGGGAATTGACAACAATCAGACCTTTGCTCTAGTGGCTAGACTAGAAGAAATTAGGATTTTTCTTGCCTATGCTGCTCATATTAAGATAAAGGTATACCAGATAGATTTGAAGAGTACATTCTTAAATGGAACTCTTCAAGAAGAAGTATATGTGGAGCAACCCCCATGTTTTGTCAATCCATCTCATCCCTCCTTTGCTTATAGGCTAGATAAAGCACTGTATAGCCTCAAGAATGATCTAAGAGCTTGGTATGAGACCTTATCCACCTTCCTTCTAGAAAACTCCTTTGTAAGAGGTAAGGTGGATAAAATACTGTTCACTAGAGCACATAAAAATCAGCTAATCCTAGTACAAATATATGTAGATGATATAATATTTGTCTAAATAGACCTCCAAGTAAATCAAAGTGTAAATGACATTTTCATATCCTACTTTCTTGTCCTTAATAAATATATGAGAAGAGTAGCATGGGGGAATTATCCTACTTTCTTGGCCGCCAAGTAAAGCAAAGTGCAGATGGCATTTTCATATCCCAATCCAAATACACCAAAGAGCTCATCAAGAGATTTGGGATGGAAAATGCCTACCATGAAAACCCCCATGGCTACCAATATTATACTTGATAGAGATTAAAAGGGTAAGTCATTTGATCAGAAGACTTACAGAGCAGGCATTGGCTCATTCATCTATCTTACAGCTAGCAGGTCAGATATCATAATTGCTACTTGTATATGTGCTAGATTTCAGGTTGACCCCAAGGAATCCCACAAGAGTTCTGTAAAAAGAATACTCAGCTATCTAAAGGGTACACCTGAACTTTTCTTATGGTATCCCACAGAATCTGGATTTGATCTAGTAGGTTATTCAGATACAGATTATGCTGGATGTAGGCTTGATAGAAAAAGCACCTCAGGAACTTATCAATTCCTGTGTGCTAGACTAATTTCTTAGTTTAGCATAAAGCAAACCTCAGTCTCCACTTATATAATTGAAGTTGAGTTTATAGCTGTAGGAAGCTGCAGCTCATAAATATTGTGGATGCAGAATCAGTTGTGGGATTACAACTATACTCTTGAGAACTCCACAATATTCTGTGACAGTTCTAGTGCTATTTCTATAGCTTCCAATCCTGTTCTCCATAGTAGAATTAAGCACATAGAGATAAGACACCACTTTCTCAAAGATAATGTAGAGAAGGATAAGATCTCTCTTCAATACATTTCCACTGATAATAAAAGGGCTAACATATTCACTAACTTGATGAAAGCAAGCACAATTTCTTCATCAATGCATTGGGAATGCTTAACGGAGCTATTTATGTTACATCAATTATGTAATAAAAACCTATTTTCCATAGAAAGGTATTGTTGGGAAAAACAACAAATTTTTTGAGAAAAATATAACTGTTCATTCAGAGCTGCGTCAAATACAAATCGACGCACCATCGATTTTTGCTCGATGCCAGCTTTAAGAGCTAATTGGGATTGTTCATTCGAGTAGCACTTGACGCGGCGTCGAATTCATATCGACGCATGAGTCGACACAATAGTTGTTGCTTTTATTTGAAGCCACAACTATTACCACTCGACGTAACGACGATATTTCAAAAAGGCGCAGACCTTGCTTCTAAAAGCTACTTCGACATATTTTGGCAAGCTGAATCTACATCTTTTTGACGTTGCATCGAGTACAAACCTATGTTACGACGAATCGTCTACTAAAAGCAACACAGTCATTAGAATCTATTGTGCTTTCGAATTCTCTCCCTCTCGCAATCCTCTTTTTATCTCTCTACTTCTGTCTTCTTTCTTCCTTACAGGTACACGATGACCATCAATGGCCTCTAATAATGACATTCTTGATGCAATTGATTTGGCTTTAGAGACATTGATGTCTCAGTTTTCTTCTCTATACCTGGATTTCTCAAAAGATTGTTATCGCAAGTTATCTGCACAACATCACAGGTTAAGGAACCTCACTGCCCAGTCGAAAGCCATCGAGAAGGAATTGCGATCATCGGTGTTGCCTGCTGAAGTCTTTATATCTTTCTTCAATGATATAAAGTAGGGGGAGAAGGGTGACAGCAGGCCCCCTCCTGATTCAGTGTACACTGCACTTAAGCACCAATATTAACAATCTTCTTATGTTTTTGAAGGAGAACCAACAATCACTTCTCAACTCTTCCTGGCTCCCACACCATCTTCTCCCAACAGAGTCCTACATACAATCCAGGGGGAGTCTTCAATCCAGGGGGAGTCATCAATTTAGGGGGAGTCTGATCTGTTCTCAAATGATGAGGACTATTGGGCAAGTTTGAAAGAGTTTTCAGTATGGGTTGATTCACCCATTCCCGAGAACACAAAAATCAAGCCTATTCCTGATGAATAAACAACTTTATCACTTATTCTGCCTACTCCTGTCTCTAATCATATCTTGTATACTCCTGTTTCTGTTCCAATCTTGTCTTCTCCTATTTCTAATCTTGCCATGCTTCCTCCTACCCCTATTCTACCAGTTCCAGCATCAGATCCCAGACAAAGAAACATATTCAGAGGAAGAAACACATTCAGAGGAAGGAAATATAGGAGAAAAATACCTATCTGGAAGAGGTATACTAAGGAACAAAGAAAACAGTTCAAAAAGGATAGGTCATACTACAAAACATATGAGAAAGTCCAAGTGCCTGAAAATCAGATGAAGGTGTGTACTGACCCAATTCTTGACAAAGTTTTTGATGAAATAAGAGAAAGAGAACAGTATGAATATGATGCCACTCAAAGAGAAATTGAGGAAAAGAGAAGCAAATTTATTGAAAGACTCAAGAAGGGGAAAGATGCAGTGGAAGAAGAGCAAATCAAAGAAGCAATTAAAATTCAAAGTACATTGTTTGACCCTTCAAAATATACTACCACTGCTAAAATCATCAGCCTTGGAATTCCAAGTACATTATACCTCAACTGAACAACTCGGGGAACTCCTCAAGCATGGATTGCTCTCGCTCCCATGAATGCTCCTCACGTCCGCAATTGTCCCAGCGAACTTTGACTATTATGATCATTTTGGTCCGCAACTGCTTGACTTCAGTATCTTCAATGTGAATAGGCTTGATTTTTGTCTTTAGCCAACCATCAATCAGCACTTTAACATCAGCAACAATATGAGTAGGCTCTTGCAACGCCTTCCTCAACACAGATACATGAAAACATCGTGCAAAATGCTTAACTTTGTCGAAAGAGCAAGTCGGTAGGCAGCTTCACCAACACACTCCAAAATTTCTAATGGTCCAAGGTATCTCGGACTTAGCTTTTTCAAGCGTCAAATACTTGATACACCCTTAACTGGTTTGATATTCAAGTAAACCTAGTCTCCAACAGCGAACTCAATATTTCAGTGTTTGGTGTTATACTATTTTGCCTGCCTATCATGAGCAATCAACAACCGCTCCCAGATCATTCGAATCATCGAATTTGCATCATCGACGTCTTTTCTCTTGAATAACTTCGTGTCGCCTATTTCTGCCCAAGACAAAGGAGTACGACACTTTCTACTATATAGGGCCTCGAAGGGCGCCATTTGTATACTCGCTTGGTAGTTATTGTTGTAGGAGAACTCGATCATGAAGAGATAATCCTCCCTCCTCTTTCTGAAATCCAAGGCGCACATTCAGAGCATATCCTCCATTGTCATATTGGTCCGTTCAGTCTTCCCATATGTCTGAGGGAGGAAGGCAGTGCTAAATTTCAGTTTAGTACCCAATAGTTGGTGGATTAGCCTCCAATCATTTGATGTGAAGCGCCCATCTCGGTCACTTACGATGCTACGGGGCATACTGTGCAATCGTACTATGCTATCCACATATATTTTCGCCATCTTTTCTACTAAATCGTCTCTCCGGTTTGGAATGAAGCGAGATACTTTCATCAATTGGTCTACGATCACCCAAATGGCATCGTTCCCATGTTTCAATCTCGGCAAGCTATGCACAACATCCATAGATATGTCATCAAATTTCCATTCCGGAACTGATAACGACTTCAGAAAGACACCAGTTCTTTGACATTCTGCCTTCACGAGTGCGCAAGTACGACACTTCTCCACGTATAGAACTGTCTTTCTTCAAACCCGGCCACCAGAACAAGTGCTTCATGCCTTGGTACATCTTTGTGCTCCCTGGGTGGATTGAGTACTTGGTAAAATGAGCCTCGCACATCAACTCCTCCCATAATTTCCTGAAATTTGGGATGCACAAATGACTGTATTTCCACAAAAGAACATCTTCGAAAGATAACTCGACATTAGACCCATCCATAGTTTCTATTATATACCACTGCAGGCTTTCATCAAGCTCTAAGGACTAACGGATTCGGTTCGCAAGCTCGCATTATTCCTCGATCCAGCTCAAGCATGCACTAGATGTTTACCTCATCTCGATGCACGTAATTGAAAGGGACTCCAAGTCACTGATTAAATGCTCATAATGCATCCGAATCTAGTTTGCTTGCGTAGAAGCCCTTCGACTTAATGCATCAGCGACAACATTTCCCTTCCGGGGAGTGTCGTGAATCTCGAAAGTGTAGTCCACCAAGAACACCATCCACCTTCTCTGTCGCATATTCAGCTCCTTCTGAGCTAACAGGTAATTCGGGCTCTTATGGTCCGTAAAGGTGTCATCTTCATGCCATATAAGTAATGCCACCAAAGCTCCTCAAAAGCTCACGCACACATCGGCGACCAAACAAACTTCTGATCTTTCTTATTCAAGATTGTGAGAGGTACAACTATCCACAAAAAGTTCTCTACGAAGCGCCTGTAGTCACCGAAAAGTCTTAAAAACTTCGAACTTCCGCCAGCGTAGTCAACACAGGCCACTCTCGTATTGCAACTATCTTTGTCGGATCCACTGCAATGCCCTCTCCGCTAACCACATGGCATTGGAATGCCACAAACGACAGCTAAAACTCACACTTAGAGAACTTGGCATAAAACTGACTTCTCCTCGGGGTATCCAAAACTATGCATAAATGAATCGCATGCTCTTCTTCAGACTGAGAGTAAACCAGTATATCGTCTATAAAGACAATCATAAACCGGTCAAGACACTCTCAGAACATTATGTTCATCAAACCCGTGAAAATCGATGGCGCATTAATCAAGCCAAACAATATCATTGTGAACTCGTAGTGCCTTTAACGGGTACTAAATGCCGTCTTAGGAATATCACATTCCCTGATCCTCAACTGGTAGTAACCGGACTTCAGATCCAGCTTCAAATACACAATCAATCCAACTAGCTGATCAAATAAATCATCATTTCTTGGAATAGGATATTTAGGCTCTGTTTGGCGCGGCTGCAGCGACTGGAGAAGCAGTGGGGGGAAGCAGTGGTGGAATAATCAACTATTTTGCAGAGTGGTGGCAGAATTTGTGAATCTGTTTGGAAGAACAGCTGTTGCAGTGTTGTTTCAAACGGAGAAGTTGTTAAGCTGTTTGGCAAAACAACTGTGCGTTTTTAATTTTTTTTTTAAATTAGAGATAATCAACAATTAGTTAAAATAAATTAACTTAGTGTACATATTAAGCACTCTGATATTCTATAATAAAATAAAATACAATAATTAATAGAACTTTGACTAGGTGTAGCTGTGCTAATATCATCACTTGCAAATGCTTGTGTGTTATTTTATTCTATGAAATCGTCATCATCCCCTGATAAGGTGTCGTGCTGAGAGAAAAGAGAAGGCAGCTCTCCAGACGAAGGCATCCATACATTATCTCCAGTAGCAAGAACCAAACTAAACATTTTCTCTAATTTCTCTTCAAGATCTGGAGGTATTCCAGCATAACGGAATTTATTCGCATTAGGGATCATCTATAAAATTGAAATAGCAATGAAAAATACTATACATTCTAACCAATCATCTATAAGTTTCAAATGCAATAAAAATCAAAATACATTCTAACCTCAATCCTTTCTTTCCACCAATCATCAGAAGCGTCTATTATCCGTTTAGTGGGGTTCCAACCAAGACCGGTCTCACCTCTTTTAAGTTCGCGCCATAATTTCCAATCACGCTTCATTTGATCCCATTTGCTTTTCATCTGTGCACGACTATAGTCCAAACATGTGCGCTCCTTGAAGTTTTTCATCAGATTCCCCCAACCTTCTTTATTGAAATGAGTGGTGGGTCTATTCCCTAAATCTATCTCTTGGATACAAAGATCGCAAAATAAGAGAGCATGTGATGTTTCCCAATTTGCTAAAATTCCACCCTCTTTTGATTTGCCCATCTATGGGAAAAAATCAGATCAATACAAAAGTTCCCAATTTGCTGAAATACACAATGTTTAGGGTTTGGTGCATTCCTCATTTTATATTAACACCATAGAAAAGAACAATATTGACTACAATTAACAAGCTAAAATTCAAGAAATAGAACACGTAATACTACAGAGTTTTGCAAGTGATCTTTCTGCTATACATGAAACTCAAAAATCTATTTTGTAAGTGTGAATTCTCGATACCTGCAGTGGAGGAAACTCAAAAATCGAAACTCCAAAATCCTGTTTGTCGAAGGAGGGCTACAAAATCAGAAACCGCGGGAAAAGATCTCAAGACCTGCAGGATTGAAAAATTGGAAATCTAAAAAACTGAGACTGAAAAATGAATACCTAAAAATAGAGGATGGGTACTTGATACCTGTTTGGAGCGGAGAGATCTCGATACCTACGGGATATTATCAGCGAGATGCAGATGGACTTATTTACTTGTAATCCAAAGATTGCCGGCAAGATGAACTTGTTTGCTTGCCAACGAGATTGATGTTCCAGCAAGAAGAAACTCCAAAAACGGCAGAGAGCTTACAGCAAAGCCGGAGAGGGAGAGACAAGGGCTAGGTCGAGCGAAAATGGTAGAGAGGGAGAGTCGAGCGTAATCACGACGGGTTACAGCAAAGGCGAAGAGGGAGAGGCAAGGGCTAGGTCGAGAAAAAATGGCGGAGAGGGAGAGTCGAGCGAAATAGTGATATTCCGCGATTGAGGAGTCATGTTATCAGATCACGACTCGAAAACGCTGAATAATAGCGTTTATGAGCGGCAGCTTTTCTCAAAAATTCGGGCCTGTTTTTCTGTTTAGCTCGATGGGGGGACAAGCAGTGGGGTGCTGGAATTAAAATGTGGAACCAAACAAAGCCTTATTCTTCTCTGTCAGCCTATTCAATTCACGATAGTCTACACAGAGATGCAAGCTTCCTTCCTTCTTTTTCATAAAGAGGACCAGTTCACTCCAATGAGATAAACTTCGACGTATATAGCCTTGCTCTAGTAGTTCATGCAACTGGACTTTCAGCTCCGCCATCTATTTTGGTGCTATTTGGTACGGTGAAGCATGTCACATGTTTAGCACATGGCACTAGCTCAATAGAGAAGTCGATCTCTCGCTGAGGTGGAGCTCAAGGGAGATCTTTTGGGAACACATCCACATACTCCGATATGATTGGGACACCACTCAAACTGGGCTTTGTCTATGAAGCCTCCAACAGTGTGAAGAACAGATCCGCGCCTTTCCGAACCGCCTTGACTACTTGGAGAGCATACATCGACATCTTGCTCGATCCTCGCATACCAGTAAACATAGTACCGCATTCAGTGTTTTTCCCTAGTGTGACTTCCTTTAGATTGCAATCGATGCATGCATGTTTCTTCGAAAGTCAGTCCATGCCAAAGATCACATCAAACTCAGATATCGGCAGCACTGATGCTTCCAAGTCAAACTCATGACTTCCTATCTGCTCCTGAACACAACAAACTCTATCTGCAGGCATCAGGCACTCATTTAGTAGCAAAACATCCAATCTATCCATTGACATGAAAGAAGGCACTCCAATATGTAGTACAA
This sequence comes from Dactylorhiza incarnata, assembly GCA_033032865.1. NCBI lineage: Eukaryota > Viridiplantae > Streptophyta > Magnoliopsida > Asparagales > Orchidaceae > Dactylorhiza > Dactylorhiza incarnata. The sequence goes on from JAWHQI010000092.1 coordinate 2,378,763, forward strand.
AGTCCTCCGACATAAAGGAGTGAGATGTTCCAGTGTCAAATAATGCCCTCGTCGGACAGTTCCAAATTAGGACAAAGCCTAATATGGACAGGTTATACAAGCAATCACGCACAATTTATAAAGTACATAAGAAAATCAATGTGATATACTAAACCATACTTGTCATGATCTCACTTTGCTTGATGGCCTCCTGTTGGCCAAAATTATAAACTCAGGGTTGAGCTGGAGTGGAGTGGGATGTAGATGACTCTAGTGCCTTCCCTTTCACCATAAAAGACGCACATGCCTTTTTGTTCAACTTCTGGGGACCACTGCGACACTCTCGGGCTATGTGTCCTGGATTACCACACGTGTTGCAAATAATCGGACCTCACCCAATCGTCACTTCTGAAATCAAAGAGGAAGATAGTTCTAAAAACTTGGACTTCTTCTTGAACCTTCGGTACCAAGACATTGTAGAGCTCAATACTTTGAAATCTGACTTTTTCATAGATAGGTCCTTCTTACTTTGGACCCTCTTCATATCCAGCCCAAGGGATCTGGCAGTATTCACCAAGGTAAAAAATCCTTGCATCATCAGGCCTGCCAGATGCAGCCGCACAACATCGCACGGGCCTTCATAGAACCTGTTGGTCTTTCTTTCTTCATCATCAAATGACGATCTCGCATACCTTCCAAGTTGCGTAAACTCATAGAGGTAATCATCCACCAGACTATCCCCTTGAGTTAATCTTTGGAACTGGTTCTCCATTGCAATGCGTTGAGCAAAGGGGAGATACCTTGCCAAAAACAATCTCAAAAACTCATCCATAGAGATGTCAGTCAGTTGCCTGCCCGCAAACTGATGCAATTCCATTTCATCCCACCAAAGCCTCACCACTCCATCCAAGAGAAAGGTAGCTAAGGTCACTTTTTGTCCTTCCTCCGACTCCATAGCCGTCAATGTTCTCTTTATCCGAGAGAGACAATCTTCGGCTTGAGTTGGGGATCCTGCCCCCGCAAACGTAGGAGCGTGGAAGCTCAGAAAATGCTTCAATTGTTGGTCTGACGCTCGCTTTACCACTACCGGAACTTCAGGTACTTGCCTCTCGGCAACTGGCTCAACAACGCCAACTGGCACTGGGGCCACCCCAAGGGGAGGAGGTTGTACAGGCCTTCCTAGTTGTGCATTCATCATCACAAACACAGCTTCAACAACCAACCGTATTATTTCAGTTGAAGGAGGTGTAGGCAACTCAGCAGATGTACTATGCTCAGTAGTGTGATGCGGTTTGGCCTACCGCGCACCACTTCTAGTCACCTATAATCGTGTCGTACACAAGTTAGTGACTAACATCACAACAAAATAGCAAGCAAGGAACACACAGGTTCTGCAATCATGCAACAAACATGTATATATTGCATTCCTAAGTTGATATTCACTGGTTATTTAGATGTTTTGAATGGTGACGCACACCCGTGCTCAACACCCCTTAAAAGAATTTGACCATGAATTCGAATGAAAAAGGATCGAGACCAAAAGCTGATACCAAATTTTAACACCATGCCCATTCCAAGTAATATAACGGTAGGTCTAGCCGGGGCCCCACGCAATACTAAATGAGCAAGCTAGAGAGTTACGAAATAGTTAAATAAACCAACTTGACATACCAGAGCTAGAAGCTAACAGACGCATTTTATTAAATCTTGAACCAGAATATGTCCACATTACCAGCAAGGAATGACATATATATAGAAAACCGTTTGGCCTTAAGGTCGTACATGTTGTATGTAAGATTACTCTTCGCACCGAAGAGTTCCCGGATCTTATGCCCTGTACTGCCGTCTTATGATGATACTAACGCACGAGTTAGTCACCTTTGCGAGATGCCGATCCTGCTAGCAAGAACGATCAAATAGGCCAACATGAGATAAGAAGTAAACTAGGTAAACAAGTCCACAACCACACATTTATATATATGCAAAAGAATACAAGTCCAACAATGAGTACAATAATCTGAAAGAGAGTAAGGGCTTATGCCTGGTACATGTCAAAAATAAAGTAAATAAACTCTCTCTCACTCTAGATCTATGCGGAAGCTATCAAACTCTCGTCAATCTGTCGTCGGGTAGTGGTGATGCGCGACAACTCCTCCTCAGGTCTTTCCATCATGTCCTGCAGGTCGTACTGCTACTCCAGCTCCTCGGACCCCTGGTGTTACGACCATATCTGACCATTAGTCAAAAAGACTAAGCCAGTTTTGTCCTCGCCCCCCCCCCCCCCCCCCCCCCCCCCCGACTCCTAGGCACCAAGCGGGAGGATGAAGCAGAGGACATCACGGGGTAAAAGAAAGGCAGGTGTCGTCAAAAACAGTAGTAAATGATCAAATACTAACAGTCTACACGAGCATTTCTACTATATAGTAGTATGAAGAAACACCGAAATAGTAATAATGAACAGTAAGCAGTAAGTAGTGCTAGCAGTAAAAGTACCTGAGTAAAAATAAGGGCTGCTGAGTAATTAGATCTAAGAGCAGTTACAAAAGTAACCCTAACTTATATGAATTCCCATAAAAACTTATAAGTTATGGGATCTGGAACTACGCTAAACTCATCGTTTAAAAGAGCTCATACTAATTTATACGATGAGGTCTTATTTATGATTTGATGTTATGCTATGTTGTGCAATGCAAAGATGCAACTCACACACCCGACTTTGTACGTACAGACCTTTTTGTTAGTGTGAAATTTTTTCCGAATCTTATGGAGTGAGCAGGAACTGTACAACTTAGAGTTCACAAGCCAAACAACCAGAAGCACATGAAGGAAATAAAGTCTTTATTGATAACAACAATCTTCATTACAGGGAGAGGTATACATGGCGAGACATGATTTCGCCAGTACACAAAACCAAAGGGAAAATTACAAAGCTGAAAAGAAAGATAACTGAGATCGCAGACCGCGCGGTCTGCTTGCCTATCTCTGATAGCTGCCTGACCGCAGACTCTGCCGGTCACCGATCAACACTCCTGACCGCTGAGCTTCCACAACCTCCTTCCGAACTCCACTAATTCTCCCGAACTCCAGCAACCCACACTGCAAGCCGCGAGACCGCCCGAACACTTTCAGAAGAAGAGGTGATCACTGCTGCCCGCACAATCCGCAGAAGCTACACAAGGAAAATTCAATCAGCAAGACCCATCGGTCACAAGAATTGAGACTACAAGAATGAGACGCGAGCTCAGCTTACACTTGGTTTGATGTTAATGCTGCTACAGTGGCTCCTATTTATAGGCGTGAGACCTGATCCAGTCACCACCCTATGAGATAGGATCACCACCCTCCAAATCGCGCGACCAGAAACGGTCAGCCTGCGCGATCAGCAACAAATCATTCTGTTTAGGTGAGATCGTTGGCTTCAACAATAGACCGCGGGAGATCGCCACTCCCACACTGAAGCCGCCCACCACCAATGTTCGCCAACGAGACCGCGAACACAACTTGTTCGCCAATCGTCACATCAAACACAACCTGTTTGCCTGCCAGTCTCCTCCTGAGACCGCGAACAGAGACCACTCGACTAAGATGCCTTAGCCAGCGAATACAACCAGGAACCTGGATAGCCATAAGACCGGCTTCTGGAAACCTGAACCAACCTGTGCGGTCACACCAAACCGGCATAGCCCTGAGGTAGACAGCCCGCCACACGGTCACAGACCAGACCGCGTGGCCTTACCCCAGCACCTTGGACACAGAACGGCAGTCATGCCAGGAGACCGCGGCTAGACAAAGACAAGTCAGACCGCAGAGCAGATCGCCAGACGTGCGGTCTCGACAGACCGCGCGATCACCCTCCCAGACCGCCAACTCCCAAAACTTCCACTTCAACATTTTCAACACTCCCCCTTGAAGTGGGAAGTTGAAAACAACCCAAGTTGACTCCTCAGTCGAGTGAACGGCCCCTTATCCAGCGCCTTTGTGAAGATGTCAGCAATATTGTCCTGACTCCGAACATGCTCGACCGAAAGAGACCCCTCCAGCAACTTCTCACGAATGAAATGATTCTCGATCTCGATATGCTTAGTCCTCGCGTGACAAACTAGATTAGTAACCAGTTTGAGAGCACTCTTGTTGTCACCGCGGAGCAGAGTTTGACCCCGAACCTCCTTATGGAGATCTCCAACCAACCTCCTAAGCCACATGGCTTCCTGAGCTGCCAAGGCCGAAGCCTTATATTTCGCTTCTGGGGTTGAGACCGACATGGAATCCTGCTTCTTGTTGCACCATGATATAGCCGTGGGGCCCGCCATGAAGACGTATCTAGACGTCGACTTCCGATCATCCGAATCTCCCCCATAATCAGCGTCCATGTACCCATGCACCTCGAAGCCCGCATCCCTTCTGTAAAGGAGACCCATATCCGAGGTCGCCTTGACATACTTCAGTATACTCTTGGCCGCTAGAAGATGAGGCGACTGTGGTTCCGCCATATACTGACTCACCCTGCCAACTGCATACGCAATATCCAGCTTGGTAATCGCCAAATAGATCAGGCTCCCAACCAGACCCCGGAACACCAACGGATCTTAGAGAATCCTCCCCTCATCCTTGCGAAGTTTCATGGCCTTCTCCAGAGGTGTGGAAGTGCACTTCCCTTCCTTCATGCCGAACCGCTCCACGATCCGCTCCGCATATCCAGCCTGGGACACCAGCACTCCACTCTCCTTCCTCTGCACCTCGAGTCTAAGGAAATGGTGAAGCTCACCCAGATCCTTCATCTCAAACCTGATAGATACCTCTGCCCGAAGCTGCGCTACCTCCTCCTTCGAATTCCCCATCATGATCACATCGTCGACGTAAAACAGCACGATGACTTGAAGCTCCCCGCTCTTCTTGACGTACAAGCTTGAGTATGAGTCTGAAGCAACAAATCCGCAGAATATGAGATATTCTGCAAACTTTCCATACCACGCCCTCGACACTTGCTTCAACCCATACAGGGCCTTCTTCAACTTGCAGACATGCTCCGGAAAATCTACAGATACGAAGCCTGGCGGCTGGACCATGAAAATGTCCTTGTCAATCTCGTCGTACAAGAACGCATTCTTTACGTTGAGCTGCCAGATCTTCCACCCCCAACACGTTGCCAAGGCAATCACAACCCGAACTGAAGTCGTTTTTGCCACCGGACTGAATGTCACTTCATAGTCTTCACTGTATTGCTGCGAGAACCCCCGAGCTACAAGGCGAGCCTTATATCGCTCGATACTGCCGTCTGCCTTCTTCTTAAGCTTGTAGACCCACTTGCATGTCACAAGGGTGATGCCCTTGGGCTTGGGCACCAGAGACCAAGTCTCATTCTTCTCAAGAGCACTCATCTCTTCCTGCATAGCCGAATCCCACTGTTCCACGCCTTTGCCCTTTTCAAAGCTCGACGGCTCCCTCTCATCCAAGGGACCAGCAAAGAAACATGAGACAAAGCTCACCATGTTTCCTCCTGTATAGCGATCAGGGGCAATGATAGTTCGCTTCGATCTCCGCAACGCCTTCCCCTGACTCGCAGTGTCCTCAGCTGCTTCTTCCCTAGATCCCCTTCCAGACGTACTCGGAGCATCGCTCCCCCTGCTTCCTTATCCAGAAGCCTCCGCCTCAGAACTAGATATTGATGGACCACCTGGTGACACAGGTAGCTCCACCTGAAGATTCTCCATAGCTTTCTCTGGATCCTCCACCCTGCTTTATGGTAGCTCAACACCAGAACCTCCCTTGTACGATGTCACCTCGTCGAACACTGATGAGTCCTGATCATATACACTTTTATGGACTCATTTGGGCCGTTTTTCTAGTCATTCCACTGCACTTTAGCCTTGTTTTAGCTTATATTTGTTATCACTTGCTATGTGCACTTCTAGGCCCGTTTTGGTGTTATTTCTTGTTTATCTTCATCATTAGCTTTCATGTATTGTTAAGTGCCACCTTCAGTGGCTAGATTGGTGGTTGTGCTGGAATGGGAGTCGTGCAGGTGTTCCCGGTGCAATTCTGCACTGGAACATTGCGCACGATCACCGGTTCTATGGCGCACGACCACTGGTCGTGCGCCACTGATCGTGTGCACTTAACCCTTTTTATGAGTTCTGTTTGGTGCAGTGCGCATGACCATCTACGTTAGTGCGCACGACCACCGGTCGTGCGCCACTGCTCGTGCACACTTACCATTTAATTTCCGAGTTCTGTTTGCTGTAGTGCACACGACCATCAACTCCAGTGCGCACGACCACCGGTCGTGCGCCACTGGTCGTGCGAACATGTTATTTTATAATTTCTGTCTTTACAGGTTCCGTCCAGGCAGAGCGCACGATCACAGGATTCTAGTGCGCACGACCACTGGTCGTGCGCCACTGACCGTGCGCACTGTTTATTCCAGCGCCTATAAAATGACCTGCTCGCGATTTTAGGGTAGATCCCGAACTTTTGAGCGCCGTTTCCTGCTCCGTTCCGCTCGATTTCGCCCCTCCATCGCCGCCCACCATCGGGAGATGCTCCGGGCTTGTTCTTCACGCCGATCTTGAGCCGGAGTTTCCTCTCGGCCTCCTCCTTCATCCAAGAGCTCCAAAGGAAGACCTAGCCGCCATTACCATCAAGCAAGAGGAAGTTTGCAACCTCTACCGGATCGTGACACGAAGAAGACGGGTCCATTGGAGAGTCGTGACAGCTCTCTCTACCCCGGACGTAGTTGCGGACCGAGCTTGGACGCGGATTGACAACCCGGCGATTCCAACCGTGAATCTACAACGAGCCTTCGGATTCGGTCGATTTCTTGCCTTATTCTTCTCTTATTGATTGTTGTAATAGCTAGATCTATATATTTTGATGAAGTTGCACTTAGACTTGCTTCTATTTATATAGATTTCATGTTTGTGTGAAATGCTTTTGTGGTCTATGTGTTTATGAGGAGCACCACCATCCATTCTCCACTTCACCACCGCATTCGTGTGCCGCACTAGCAATTGCTAGTGGCGTGCTTGTCGAAGAGGTGCTTGCGACCCTCACTCCGCTAGCCTACTCGTCCATCCGCCTACCGAAGCGTGGCATCGCGGCCCATATACCATACCGCCTAACGAAGCAGTGCGCTTAAGGCCTGCACAGTTCGATTCCGCTTGCCTACTCGTCCATCCGCCCTTTCGACGCAGCGCGCTCAAGGCCTGCCTAGTCTCCATCCCGCCAAGCGAAGCATTGCATAGCGGCATTGCATAGGAGTAGTTGTAGCATTTTCTCTTTATTTTCCACAAACCAAATCAACCCCCGTGTCCGCAATTCATCCGACCCAAAGGACTTCGATCTCAAGTCCTTCGAACGTTAACTCCACCTTACTGTGTTCCTTGAGAGATTCGATACTTGGGGATTTACTTCCTCATATTATTACTTGACAACGACCGGTTCACTGCCGTTCGGATCGCAGTCTCGCTACCGCCTATAGCGGTGTACAGGATTTGCGCATCAAGTTTTTGGCGCCGTTGCCGGGGAACACAGTCGTGTGAGTTTTCTGGAGAGGGAGAATCTGAGAGAGAAGCCCTTCCATTTGTTTATCGCATCTTTTGTTTTATTTCTGTTCTCTTTATTCCATTTTCTTGTTTTATAGTAGGTTGCTTTAGTAAATTTTTGTTAGGTGTAGTATTTCGCACAATAGTGTTCTTCTTTTTGAATCGTTTTATCTTCTCACTATGTGGGCACATCTCAATTTTCGTTGCCGTTGGTGTGGAGCTACCTCCCACTCTAGTGATGAATGCCCTACGGAGAATAGTAGGCATAATTCTTATAGCCCAGCATATGGAGCACCGACTTCGTCTGGTACTCCATATGGTGCGCGTAAGTCTTATGGCTACTCTGCTGAGCCTTTACCGTCATACTTCTTTTCGGCTTCAGCCCCCGCTGTGCCAAAGAAGCCCGCAAGGCAGTGCCAGTTTTGTCGGAGCACTGATCACGCCCTGAAGGATTGTGCTGCTTTTCGTCGCCAATTGGATGAGGATGACGAGCCGGATATCCGGATCGTCCCGAATCCTAACTCTGGCGGCACACCTTCAGCATCCGGTTTTGTGTCCTTGCCACCTTCACATATTGAAGGGTATGGCGTTGACACAGTCACCGGATGTGCGGCTGATCTATGCACCGACATTGCTGAGCCTATTCTCCATGTACATCCACCACCCCTAGTGGATTCGATTCTTTGTGAGGAATCGGTGCTCGACTTTTATCCGAGCACTACTCCTCCCCCTATTGTGCATACTACACTCGTCTCTGACGACATTGTTGATGATGTGTCGCAGGAGGAGGCGGTTGATCTGAGTGTTGTGCCTACTCCTATGGAGGAGGACAACCTTCTAGGTGAAGAGGAGTTTTCCTCAGCACCGGTGGAGGAAGTCCAAATCCTAAGCCTGGCCACCGTTGATCCCGCCGACTCTTGTAGCATTGATGACAATGCTAACATTATTTTACTTCCCCAACCTGATGGGAGTGAGACCGGGACCACTCCCTCGATTTCTGATTATTTATGTTCTTCGCCTTGTTTATTTCTTGATCCCCCTTCTTCATCCGAGCCTGTGCAGGTTGAGTCTTCACAGGTATCCCAGGAGGACTTGGAGCTTTTTGCTCAAGTCAATGATGAGAGCATCCTCTCATGTGAGGAGGTTTATTCCCCCTCCGTAGAGGAAGCTCCACTCATTGCCTTTTCCCCCTGCTGCCTCCCTGTTGACGACACCTTGCTAGGCAAGGATGTGTTTTGTGAGATGAGTGAGGACCAGGCCTCCTCCTTTTCTTACATTCTCTACCCTCTACCTGTGAGGAGCAGGTATCTATATTTAGGTAGAGGGGTGACTGTTCTGTCTCTGTATCGGTACCCGTTACCGATGTGCATATTAGAACAGTTACCTGTGCACTTTTCTTTTCATAGGCCTATAAGCTAGGACTGTACAAAATCTGAATAAGTCGTGCTGGGATGACAATAACCCCAGTAGTTATCTTACTTTTCATGCATTTTATTTTATTCAATCCTGTTTAGTTAGCTGTAGTATTGTAGTTTATCTTTTTCTGTTTCTTTTGTTTTGCGGAGCTGACCCCTGCAGGTACTTCTTCTGGATGGCGGATGCTGCAGCTTAGTCGTGGTTTAAACGCCAATCTTCTGGTGTGCTCATTTCTGAGCACTGGGTACTCTCTTTCCCTAGCTTTTTCTGATTATCATGTCATATATTCTGTGGATTGTTTAGTTTAAGTCTGGGGGAGAGCAGTTTTTGCACCCAATCACGTGCACTCATGCATAGCATGCCAGAAGTATTTTAGTTTCAGTTTTATTATTTGTTCATTTTCATTGCACACCACAACACCCACTTGAGCGCATACTCATCTGTATGCAAGCTCTGTGGCGAATTTAATTCTTCTGCTTATTTGGGAAAGTCTAGGTGATGGCTTAGGACTATGTAGCAGAGTAAAATGTTGACTCTAGTAGTGCTCCTAGTCGAGTGCTCGGTTGCATAGAAATTCGTGTAGATTAGATTCCTCTTTATACTATGGTTTTATATTTTTCTCTATTTGTGTAAATGTTGTTTACTCTACTCAAATGGTGAATTCGGTGGAATCAAACGGTAGCATAGGGATGTGTGTAAACGATCGTTAGATTCGTATTGCTTGAGTCGGGAGAAAGGAGAATCTTTCTCGGTGGTTAGAACTTGCCCCAAGCGATTCTTGAAGCATGGGTATACGGTTAGTCAATTGTGTGAATGTGATATAGGCCATCATTTTGGCCCGGTTGAGCCTTTGTGCCTATCCCTACCGCTATATCCTCGCTAGCCCAGTTGTGCCTACCCGTTCTTTGATTCAGCCCCACTTTTATTTCACCAAAGCCCAAAAGCCAATCCTAGTCGCACACCCAAATCTGAGCTTTAGCTGTTTATTATTTTCATGAGTTGGGTTGTTGATGTGGTAATATGTTTGTGAAGATGTGGATGTGCCCTTTTGTTTATTTGCTGAAAATGATAAGAAAAGAAAAAAAAAATGAGAAAAAGAAAAGAAGTTAAAAAGAAAGGAAAGAGAAGGAGTGTTTAATTGAAAATCTTTATGTATAGATTTATGCTTGGGAGTAGGCGGTGCACGCACCCATGCTGTTAAGTCCAAGTCTGGGGGTGTTGTGTACCCGCGTGTTTGTGTGGTGAACGAGAATAATTTCTGCATAAGCTCATTTGGGTTTAGTGCTTGAGCCGTCGTTTTTATCTTTGTTTTTCCTCACCTTAACCCAAGCCTCATTTAAAACCTAAAGTCCTATTGATTCACGCATTTGAGTCAAACCAGTGCCGTGGAGAGAATGTGACCGGGCAAGCTTATGGTCACCGACACTAATGGATTTCAGTGGAGTTTTTCCCGCCTCCCAATCTTGAGCAATGCTCATCTCAGCATTTAGTTTACTTTCTCCGTATGCATGACCGAACGATTCACCGCTCTTCACCATTTTGAGTAGTTGTAATATGCTTTTACTCTTTTAGAAATATATAGACTATTTTTATAATCAGAAATCTTCTCTACTATTCTTCTTATGCACGTGAGCATGCGACTTCGCATGGTACTCTATATTGTAGTTTTAAGCCATCTACTTTTCTTTCCCTGTTTGCTTAGAATTTGTTTGCTCGGGACGCGCAAACAGGTAAGTCTGGGGGTGTGATGAGTCCTGATCATATACACTTTTATGGACTCATTTGGGCCGTTTTTCTAGTCATTCCACTGCACTTTAGCCTTGTTTTAGCTTATATTTGTTATCACTTGCTATGTGCACTTCTAGGCCCGTTTTGGTGTTATTTCTTGTTTATCTTCATCATTAGCTTTCATGTATTGTTAAGTGCCACCTTCAGTGGCTAGATTGGTGGTTGTGCTGGAATGGGAGTCGTGCAGGTGTTCCCGGTGCAATTCTGCACAGGAACATTGCGCACGATCACCGGTTCTATGGCGCACGACCACTGGTCGTGCGCCACTGATCGTGTGCACTTAACCCTTTTTATGAGTTCTGTTTGGTGCAGTGCGCACGACCATCTACGTTAGTGCGCACGACCACCGGTCGTGCGCCACTGCTCGTGCGCACTTACCATTTAATTTCCGAGTTCTGTTTGCTGTAGTGCGCACGACCATCAACTCCAGTGCGCACGACCACCGGTCGTGCGCTACTGGTCGTGCGAACATGTTATTTTATAATATCTGTCTTTACAGGTTCCGTCCAGGCAGAGCGCACGATCACAGGATTCTAGTGCGCACGACCACTGGTCGTGCGCCACTGATCGTGCGCACTGTTTATTCCAGCGCCTATAAAATGACCTGCTCGCGATTTTAGGGTAGATCCCGAACTTTTGAGCGCCGTTTCCTGCTCCGTTCCGCTCGATTTCGCCCCTCCATCGCCGCCCACCATCGGGAGATGCTCCGGGCTTGTTCTTCATGCCGATCTTGAGCCGGAGTTTCCTCTCGGCCTCCTCCTTCATCCAAGAGCTCCAAAGGAAGACCTAGCCGCCATTACCATCAAGCAAGAGGAAGTTTGCAACCTCTACCGGATCGTGACACGAAGAAGACGGGTCCATTGGAGAGTCGTGACAGCTCTCTCTACCCCGGACGTAGTTGCGGACCGAGCTTGGACGCGGATTGACAACCCGGCGATTCCAACCGTGAATCTACAACGAGCCTTCGGATTCGGTCGATTTCTTGCCTTATTCTTCTCTTATTGATTGTTGTAATAGCTAGATCTATATATTTTGATGAAGTTGCACTTAGACTTGCTTCTATTTATATAGATTTCATGTTTGTGTGAAATGCTTTTGTGGTCTATGTGTTTATGAGGAGCACCACCATCCATTCTCCACTTCACCACCGCATTCGTGTGCCGCACTAGCAATTGCTAGTGGCGTGCTTGTCGAAGAGGTGCTTGCGACCCTCACTCCGCTAGCCTACTCGTCCATCCGCCTACCGAAGCGTGGCATCGCGGCCCGTATACCATACCGCCTAACGAAGCAGTGCGCTTAAGGCCTGCACAGTTCGATTCCGCTTGCCTACTCGTCCATCCGCCCTTTCGACGCAGCGCGCTCAAGGCCTGCCTAGTCTCCATCCCGCCAAGCGAAGCATTGCATAGCGGCATTGCATAGGAGTAGTTGTAGCATTTTCTCTTTATTTTCCACAAACCAAATCAACCCCCGTGTCCGCAATTCATCCGACCCAAAGGACTTCGATCTCAAGTCCTTCGAACGTTAACTCCACCTTACTGTGTTCCTTGAGAGATTCGATACTTGGGGATTTACTTCCTCATATTATTACTTGACAACGACCGGTTCACTGCCGTTCGGATCGCAGTCTCGCTACCGCCTATAGCGGTGTACAGGATTTGCGCATCAAACACGATGTCACGAGATACAACAAATCTCCGCGTCTCCGGATCCATGCACTTCCAGCCCTTCTTCCGGTCATCATACCCCACGAAGACTAGCTTCCTTTATTTTGCATCTAGCTTCGTCTGAAGCGCATTTGGAACGTGCACATAGCAGGTGGAACCAAACACCCGAAGGTTTGCCACGCTTGGCTTTTCCTTGAACATCAATTTATGCGGGGTCTTCATACTGATGGGACTAAGAGGCATCCTGTTGATGACGTAGGCAGCACAAGACATTCCCTCCGCCCAGAAGGACTTTGGGATACTCTTGGCATGCAGCCAACACTTGCAGGTCTCCGTCAGATGACGGATCTTCCGCTCTGCAACTCCATTTTGCTGTGGAGTATGCGCACAAGTAAGCTCCCTCTGGATGCCCGCCTTCCTGCAAAAAGTAGAGAACTCACCAGAGGTGACCTCCCCTCCGTTGTTCGTCCTCAGCATCTTAACCCACAGTCCAAGCCATCCCTCCACTAGCTCCTTGAACTCCATAAACTTGGCAAACGCCTCCGTCTTCTCCTTCAAGAAATATACCCAGTCATATCTTGTGTAATCATCGATCAACACCAGCATATATCTGCTGCCTCCGAGGCTTGGGGTAGCAGTCGGTCCCATCAAGTCACCGTGGATGCACTCCAACGGCACACTACTCCTTGTCTGCGACTTGTCAAATGGTAGTCGATGAGACTTGCCGAACTAACATCCCGCGCACACATGACCGTCTCCATAGGAAGATAGACTAGGCAGGCCCTTGACTAGACCTTTCACCGCCATAGCTTTCAGCTTATACATTACTACGTGCCCCAACCTCTCGTGCCATATCACAGCACTGTCGTTTGTCCTCATCTTTTCAACGTAAGAACTTGTAGAAAGCACAAACAAGTCTTTAGCTCTCCTCCCCACATGAACTACCACAGCCTTCACCACCTCCACATTCCGAAGAAACCTCACTTCTGTTGGGCCAAACAGAACATGATACCCAGCGTATACAACGTTGTTCACGGAGAAGAGGTTTTTCCTCATTCCGGGCACATGATAGACACTCCTCAACGTAAGCGGCCCTCTATCACTGCCCAAGGAAACAACCCCCACCTTCTCTACAGCATGCACAGTATTGTCAGCAGTAATAATAGCATCATTACCTGAATAAGGTTGCGCTGAAGAAAGCTTCGACTCATCCCCGGTGAGGTGATGACCACATCCCGAGTCCACGATTGAGTCCTCCTGATAGTTGATAGGGGCCTCAGCTCCAACAGAAGCCGTGAAGGCTCCTCCCGATCCTCCATCAACCTGCATGGCTTCAGCTTCCCCCCTTCCTGCAGCAGCATGCCCCGGCTGAAGATTTACCCGGCACTCCATCCTGATGTGACCAACCTTTCCGCACCTGAAGCACTTGGGACCTTCCCCCTTCTTCTTCCCTTTAGCCTTAGGAGCATAGCCCCTCTCCTGCTGTCCAGAAGTTGAAGGCACATTGCCTCCTACAGCGGTTTTCTTCTTGTCCCACTTCTTCTTCTTTCCCGTGAAGAGAACTTCGCCATCTCCCCCAGACACTGACACCCCCGCCATCTGCCTTGCTAGACTCTCCTGCGAGGCAAGCAGATTTTCCAGCTCCAGCAGAGATGGTTGATTTGCCCAACCCTGCACCGACGTCACAAAGGCAACATATTCCTTCCGCAAGCAACGGATGATGTGCCTCTTCAGCTTCGCCTCAGAAATTAGCTCATCAGGATCCAGCGCTGAAATCTCGGCGCACAAGTTCTTCATCTTCAAGAAGAACGTAGAGATAGAAAGGTCACCTTGAGCCGATCTGGCCATCTCATTCTCCAGGAATTGAAGTCTTGCCACATTCTTTTTGTTAAACAGCCCATCCAGGGCTCTCCAGATCTCCGCAGCTGATGCACACCCTAAGATGTGATCAAACAGATCAGGTGAAATTGCCCTCTTTAGGGCGAACTCTGCATTGGCATTAATCCGCCTCCAGTTCCTTACCTCATGATGGTTATCTCCAACCAGAAAAACTTCCTCCGTGCTCTCTCCACCAACCACCTCCCAGAGGTCCTCACCCAGAAGATAACTCTGCATACAAGACCTCCACTTCTTAAAGTTGGTCGAGTTTAGCATCTCAATTCCAAGACCCCTCGCTTCCATGGCTCTACCACTGGTTCCTTCTTCACAAAGGAGATGGATACACTAAGTTGTTCACTACTCTATCCACTCCACCCTATCTCTGATACCATGTGAAATTTTTTCCGAATCTTTATGGAGTGAGCAGGAACTGTACAACTTAGAGTTCACAAGCCAAACAACAAGAAGCACTTGAAGGAAATAAAGTCTTTATTGATAACAACAATCTTCATTACAGGGAGAGGTATACATGGCGAGACATGATTTCGCCAGTACACAAAATCAAAGGGAAAATTACAAAGCTGAAAAGAAAGATAACTGAGATCGCAGACCGCGCGGTCTGCTTGCCGATCTCTGATAGCTGCCTGACCGGAGACTCTGCCGGTCACCGATCAACACTCCTGACCGCTGAGCTTCCGCGACCTCCTTCTGAACACCACTGATTCTCCCGAACTCCAGTAACCCACACTGCAAGCCGCGAGACCGCCCGAACACTTTCAAAAGAAGAGGTGATCACTGCTGTCCGCACAATCCGCAGAAGCTACACAAGGAAAATTCAATCAGTAAGACCGATCGATCATAAGAATTGAGACCGCAAGAATGAGATGTGAGTCAGCTTACACTTGGTGTGATGTTAATGCTGCTACAGTGGCTCCTATTTATAGGCGTGAGACCTGATCCAGTCACCACCCAATGAGATAGGATCACCACCCTCCAGATCGCGTGACCAGAAACGGTCAGCCTGCGCGATCAGCAACAGATCATTCTGCTTAGGTGAGATCGCCGGCTTCAACCACAGACTGCGGGAGATAGCCACTCCCACACTGAAGCCGCCCACTGATGAGTCCTGATCATATACACTTTTATGGACTCATCTGGGCAATTTACTTAGTCATTTCACCGCACTTTAGCCCTGTTATAGTTCATATTGATCAGTCTATGCTAGGTGCACTTCTAGGCCCATTTTGGTGTGTTTTCATGTTTATCTTCATTAGTAGTTTTCATGCACTGTTAGGTGCCACTTTCAGTAGCTGGATTCGTGGTTGTACGCTAGAACAGGAGTCGTGCAGGTGCATCCGGTGCAATTCTGCACAGGAACACTGCGCACGATCACTGGTTCTATTGCGCACGACCACTGGTCGTGCGCCACTGATCGTGTGCACTTTACACTTTTTCATGAGTTCTGTTTGGTGCAGTGCGCACGACCATCTACGATAGTGCGCACGACCACCGGTCGTGCGCCACTGTTCATGCGCACTCATCATCAATTTCATGAGTTCTGTTTTAATCAGTGCGCACGACCACCGGTCGTGCGCCACTGGTCGTGCGATCATGTTATTCCATAATTTCTGTCTTTACAGGCTTCGTCCAGACAGAGCGCACGATCACCGAATTCTAGTGCGCGCGGCCACTGGTCGTGCGCCAATGACCGTGCGCACTGTTTACTCCAGCGCCTATAAAACGACCTGCTCGCGATTTTAGGTCGGATCCCGAATTTCAGCCGCCGTTTTCCGCCCCGTTCCGCCCGATTTCGCCCCTCCATCGCCGCCCACCATATGGAGGTGCTCCGGGCTTGCTCTTCATGCCAATCTTGAGCCGGAGTTTCCTCTCGGCCTCCTCCTTCATCCAAGAGCTTCAAAGGAAGACCTAGCCGCCATTACCATCAAGCAAGAGGAAGTTTGCAACCTCTACCGGATCGTGACACGAAGAAGACGGGTCCATTGGAGAGTAGTGACAACTCTCTCTACCCCGGACGTAGTTGCGGACTGAGCTTGGACGCGGATTGACAACCCGGCGATTCCAACCGTGAATCTACAACGAGCCTTCGGATTCGGTGGATTTCTTGCTCTATTCTTCTCTTATTGATGTATATGTAGTTAGATCTAACATTATGATGAAGCGTGCTTGATTATTAGCATTTATACTTGATTATGTCTATGTGATTTGAGTATTCTTGCTTATTATTTTGAGGTGTGCCTTGTGGTGTGGATTGTTGGTTGTCCGGTGCCGCACTAGCAATTGCTAGTGGCGTGCTTGTCGAAGAGGTGCTTGCGACCCTCATTCCGCTTGCCTTCTCGTCCACCCGCCTACCGAAGCGTGGCATCGCGGCCCGCATTTCATCCCGCCTAACGAAGCAACGCGCTCAAGGCCTGCATAGTTCGATCCGTTTGCCTACTCGTCCATCCGCCCTTGCGACGCAGCGCGCTCAAGGCCTGCCTAGTCTCCATCCCGCCAAGCGAAGCATTGCATAGCGGCATTGCATAGGAGTAGTTGATAGCTTTTATTTTATGTTCCAAAAGCCAACCCAACTCCCCCGCATTCCATCCGACGTTAAGGACTTCAATCTCAAGTCCTACCTCGAACGTTAACTCCACCTTACTGTGTTCCTTGAGAGATTCGATACTCGGGGATTACTCCTCGTTTTATATTACTTGAACGATCGGTACACTGCCGTTTCGTGTCGCAGTCGAGCTACCGCCTATAGCGGTGTGTGAGATTTGCGCCATCACCCACCACCAATGTTTTCCAACGAGACCATGAACACAACTTGTTCGCCAATCGTCACATCGAACACAACCTGTTCGCCTGCCAGCCTCCTCCTGAGACCACGAACAGAGACCGCTCTATTGGAACCTTAGTTTTGATTTGAGTTAGGATCCACCTTTAGTGTCTAAGTTTATATTATAATATATCCTATAACTTAGAATAAATATCATTAAGAAGGAAAGCTAAAATATACATATATTTTATAAGGCAGGAAATAAGAAAAGAAATAAAATTACATATAGTTCACTGGTGTTTGACGAACGGCGAACGGCGCTCGGCATTCGTCGGACAGCGGTCGGCGAAAAGTTTGTATTACAGCAGCGCTCGACAAATTACAGTAAGGAAAGCTGTGGTCGACGAACGTGGAACAGTGGTCGACGAATGACGAACATCACTCGACGAATTCCAGCAGATGTTCAGAAACAGTAAATCACATGATCTGGTCGATGAATGAAATGATGAGCTCAACGAACGTAGAGCTCCGCTCGACAAATTTCTGACAGGAATATTTTATATTATTTAGCCTGACTAAAATTGATATTTTACTGTCAGACTTTATTAAAGCAATATTTATTTATTCTATTTTATATATTGCTATATATATTGTTGTTCTGACATTACAACGTGCAAGCATTTATTAATATAGCCGTTGGAAGCAGAAATAATAAATGTTGTAGCCATTGCAGCAAGCCATTCACGACAAGAGATGTTCTCAAGGTTCTGGGAAATGAAAGAGATATTTATTATATTCCCCTTTGGTTGGCAAGGATTCAAACAGCTATACAACAACAGATAATATATCAGGATATATATATAGCAGTTATCTCTCGGTAGATATATAGAAGAGAATATACATAACAGAACATATCAATATTGCTGTACAGGAAAAGAGCAGGAAGAGAAATACAGGAGCAAAAAGAATAAGCAGATCTTCTATTATTTATCTTCTTTTTGCTAACTCCTTCTTGCAGATCACATTCATCCTGAGACACCAATCACAATCATTTGCTCAGGATCATTACTGCATAAGAAGAAAGGAGTTTGTATAATCAAGAGAAGAGGCCTCCACAAACTGTCAACAATTATATCAGATAGGGGGAGCTCTTAAACATCATCATCAAGATCCAAACACAACATCCAATCAGGATCATCAAGAGTCTTCTCAGCAATAAGAGAAGAACAATTAATCTTTTCCCTTTCTCCTTCACCTCTCTTGTACAGGGTAAATACTCCCTTCAAAAGTTTAACCCCTTGGTGGCAAGACACCTGAACAAAAAATCTAGTTGGTTTATAAGCACCTGGTCAAAAGCCTATAGGTGAATTGGGCACCTGATCAAACCTCCATTGGTGTGTGGACACCTGATCAAAATCACCTTGGTGTGAGGGCACCTGATCAACTCTCCTAGTGGATTCCTACCAGTGGGTAGAAGAGTAGTTGTACCCAGTTGAGGGGAACTACTATATACCTTGTGTCATCTGGATGTTTGCTTTGCTTTATTTCTTATTTGTTGTGCTGATTTTTATATGCTCATTCACTGTTTGTGTTTATAACTCAATCAGCAAACACACTTATATATATCATTTATTTTGAAAGCAAACTTAAAAAAGAGTTTTAACATATAATAAGAACTAAAACTCTCCTTTCACGCTCGACTAAGATTCGTTAGCCAGCGAATACAACCAGGAACCTGGATAGCCATAAGACCGGCTTCTAGAAACCTGAACTAACCTGTGCGGTCACACCAGACCGGCACAGCCCTGAGGTAGACAGCCCGCCACGCGGACACAGACTAGACCGCGCGGCCTTACCCCAGGACCTTGGACACAGAACGACAGTTGATGAGTCCTGATCATATACACATTTATGGACTCATCCGGGCCGCTATTCAGTCATTTCACCGCACTTTAGCCCTGTTATAGGTTATATTTGATAATCCATGCTAGGTGCACTTCTGGGGCCACTTTGGTGTGATTTCGTGCTTATCGTCATCAGTAGTTTTCATGCGCTGTTAAGTGCCACCTTCAGTGGCTGGATTTGTGGTTGTGCCGGAATAGGAGTCGTGTAGGTGTTTCCGGTGCAATTCTGCACAGGAACACTGCGCACAATCACTTGTTCTATTGCGCACGACCACTGGTCGTGCGCCACTGATCGTGTGCACTTAACCCTTTTTTCATCAGTTCTGTTTGGTGTAGTGCGCACGACCATCAACACCAGTGCGCACGACCACCGGTCGTGCGCCACTGTTCGTGCGCAATTATCATTAAATTTCTGAGTTTTGTTTCGTCTAATGCGCACGACCACCGACGATAGTGCGCACGACCACCGGTCGTGCGCCACTGGTCGTGCGAACATTTTATTTTATAAATTTTGTGTCTTGCAGGTTCCACCCAGGCAGTGCGCACGATCGCAGAATTCCAGTGCGCACGACCACTGGTCGTGCGCCAATGATCGTGCGCAGTATTTATTCCAGCGCCTATTTAAACGCCTGTTCCGATTTTAGGGCGAGATATCTGATTCCGGGAGCGGAGTTCCTGTTCCGTACGCCGCCGACCACCACCTTGGGACGCCTCCACTGCATCTCCCACGCAAGGGGACGCCTCCGCCATCCATTCCAAGACTTCCTCCATTGTCCGTGAGTGTTCTCCACCATCCGCAAGCCTCCAAGCAGCCATTCTCTCATTTCGCCCGGCGAGAAGAAGAAGAAACCTGAAGTTGAAGACGACGGAGCTACGTAGGGAGATTGTGATAGCTCTCTACGCCGGAAGCATAGTCCGCCCGAGTCCGGAGGTAGCCCGACAACCTACCATTCCGGCCGTGAACGGCCGCTAGTCTTCACCATCGGTTATTTCTTTCCTCTTTCCTTCATTGTACTCGTTGAGCCGTGTAAACTTGAATATTGTGATGTTATTTGTTGAAATGAATGTTTCCTTGTTGTTCTTCATGGTTTGCTTGTGATTCACTCCGTTTTCCACTCACTCACTCACGCACGCACGCAAGGTGTTTGTTCCGCGTTAGCAAGAGCTAACAGCGGTTGTGAAGAGGTGTCTGCGACCCTCACCTTCTCGCACTTGAGCACGCTCCATCCACCTCTCGAAGCACGGCATCGCGGCCGTTGCAACCATCTCACCTTGCGAAGCGGTGCTTTCGACCCGCATTTCTTTTGCTGTTGTTAAGACTAGGAAAACCAACCAAAAACCCCCTCTTTGTGTTTGTTAAACGCTTGTGTAACAATAGTCACTGCGCAATTCGTTCACCCAACCTGCATTCCTCAAGAGATCGACATCCGGGGATTCCATTCTCCACAATTATTACTTGACAGCGACCGGTGCACTTAACGACACGCATCAAGTTTTTGGCGCCGTTGCCGGGGAATGCAGACGTGATGAATTCGTCTGCGTGAAGATTTGTTGCACGAGGATTTTCTTTTTCTTTTCTTTCACCTCTTATGTTCACCTCGGGTATCTCTGTTTCTTTTCGATACGCACTTCTGATTACTTTCGTCTTTTCCATCGTGCGCTAATCGTTTTGGTTGCAAGTATTCGCAGCATGATTTCCATTCAGGAATGCATCTATCAGGGAAGCTTAAATGATTTAAGGGATCAAGCAGAAAGGAACAATCATGACTTCGGGATCTCCTCTGACGTCATTGAGTACATGACTGGGAACTGCAAGTTCAGTGGGGATGAGCATGAAGATGCGGTGCAACACATGCAGGACTTTTTAGAAATCTATTACACATGTGTGTTCAGTGGAGTTGAAAATGACCTGCAAAAGATTTTGGCATTTTCATTCTCCTTGTATAAAAAAGCCAAAAGTTGGTATTGGGATACCCGGAAAAGAGAGGTGATCACATGGAAACAACTCGAAGGGAGATTTTTGCAAGAGTTTCAACACCTTACCCAAGCCTTGGACAAGTACAGGGAACTCGTAACCTTTGGACAGGGGAAGGAGGAGACGTTAATTGATGCTTGGGAGCGTTTTCAATCCCTGCATAGGGGATGCTACCGTGAAGATCTTTCAGAGGCTTTTCTAATTCAGATTTTTTATTTCGGCGTGCTGGATAAATTCCGTCTATTATTTGATATAGCGGCTGGAGGGGCCCTATTTAATAAATCGGGGAAGGACGCGTGGGAAGTGGTCGTGAACATTGTTCACACCAGTCAGCACTGGAGTCATGTCATTCGATCCCCAAGTACTGCTGCAGTTAATGCCGTGACATTCAAAGGAGCAGCGGATTTTATGCCGCCAGAGCAACCGGAACAGCTTGCAACTTTGGTGGTCGGGGTATTGAATAAAATGAATGACCAATCAGCCGTAATCCAACAGCTTCGCTCTACTATAGGGACTCTGTCCGATGTCGTCTCTGGGCTTGCAAGTCAGCATCCTGAGTCAGTGAACACCATGCGATTGAGAAGTGGGAGAAGTGTTGACAACCCTCCTCGACAGGAACCACTTGCGTTTTCCACTGACAAGCATAGTGAAGATACCCCCGAGAAGCTGACTCAGACTCATATTGAGCCGCATCCCGTGAGCGAGGAACAAACCTCGAATAGTGTTGTTCACCCTCCATTCCCCCATAGGTTGCGAAACGAGAAATCCGAGAGGCAATTCCGCAGATTCCTGGAAATAATGAAAGAAGTGCAAGTGAGCATACCACTGATTGAAGCTATCTCTCAAATGCCAGGCTACTCAAAGTTTTTGAAAGATTTGATTTCGAAAAGGAAGCAGTTGGAGGGTCTCAAAACTATTGACCTCACCGAGGAGTGCTCCGCCATCATTTCCAATATGCCCACAAAGTGTAAAGATCCGGGCAACTTTACGATTCCTTGCAGGATCGGCCATCGCCGTTTCAGCCAGGCACTCTGTGATTTGGGGGCATCAATCAACTTGATGCCGCTCTCTATCTTTCGTGAACTTGGTGCTGGGATCTTGAAGCCAACGCAGGTAATGCTGCAGCTTGCGGATCGGTCGATCAAGAGGCCGTCAGGAATCGTCGAGGACCTCACAATAGTTGTAAACGGTCTCGCCTTTCCAGCTGATTTCATCATTCTCGACATGAAGGTTGATACAAAAGTACCCATTATCTTGGGGCGGCCCTTTCTCACTACTGCTCGTGCTATTATTAATGTGGAGCAGGGGGAGCTCACACTAAGACTGGGGGAGGATGCTATATCTTTCAACGTCCACAACCCGTCGCAACTCTTTGAAATTACGGAGTGCGAACCGGCAGAGGCGCTTGAAGATGTCGATGGTCAGATCGATGTGGTGTTGGATGACAGCGAGGTGTGTTGGCGGCACGAAGACATGGGAGAAGAGGGTGCACACTCAAACCAGCCCGATTTGTCACATTCAATCGGAGAGTCCTCCAACGATTCTGCTAATCCAAACACTTGTCCGGCTCTCAAACAACTACCGGATTCTCTCAAGTACGTCTTTCTTGGAGAAAACACCACGCATCCTGTGATTATTTCTGCAGCCCTGTCCGCCGCCAACGAAACTGCATTAGTGGGCGTGCTGAGAAGGTACCACAAGGTCTTCGGACGTTCTCTTGCAGAAATTAAGGGAATCAGCCCCACGGTCTGCATGCACAAGATCCTCCTTGAAGATCAGTACAAACCGACAGCACAGCCCCAAAGGCGGCTGAACCCGAAAATGCAAGAGGTAGTGAAGGCTGAAGTGATAAAGCTTTTAGACGCGGGCATCATTTACCCAATCAGCGATAGCAAATGGGTCAGCCCAGTCCAGGTGGTACCAAAAAAGGGAGGGATCACTGTCGTTGCCAATGAAAAGAACGAGCTGCTACCTACCCGAATGATCACCGGGTGGAGAGTCTGCATCGATTACCGCAAGCTGAACGATGCGAGGCGCAAGGACCATTTCCCGCTCCCCATCATTGATCAGATGCTAGAAAAGTTAGCAGGGCAGGACTACTACTGTTTCTTGGATGGGTACTCAGGGTACAATCAGATTTTAATAGACCCATCTGATCAAGACAAGACAACATTCACATGTCCCTCCGGCACCTTCGCGTTCAAAAGAATGTCATTCGGACTGTGTAATGCCCCCGCAACCTTTCAACGCTGTATGCTCGCCATTTTTGCTGACATGGTGGGAGACTTCCTTGAAGTTTTCATGGATGATTTCACTCCATTTGGCAGCAGCTTTGACATTTGCCTCGCGAATTTGGCCAAGACCTTGAAGCGGTGTGAAGAAACCAATCTTGTCTTGAACTGGGAGAAATGCCACTTTATGGTGCGCGAAGGAATTGTGTTGGGGCATAAAGTTTCCTGCAAGGGGCTCGAAGTGGATCAAGCGAAGGTAAGTGTTATCAGAAACCTCCCTCCACCCATGTCAGTGAAAGGCATCCGAAGTTTTCTTGGTCATGTGGGTTTCTATCGAAGGTTCATCAAGGACTTTTCCTCCATTTCAAAGCCTTTATCTCGCCTGCTTGTTAAGGACGTCCCCTTCCACTTCGACGAAGCATGCATGCAAGCCTTCGAAACTTTACGGGGACAACTCATCTCAGCCCCAATTTTGGTGGCACCCGACTGGACTTTACCTTTTATTGTCATGTGCGACGCAAGTGATGTGGCCGTAGGTGCTGTACTCGGTCAAAAGAAAGACAAGACTTTTCACACTATTGCTTATGCCAGTCGAACTATCAACAGTGCACAAGCAAACTATACCACCACGGAGAAAGAAATGCTAGCCGTGGTCTTCGCATTTGAAAAATTTCATTCATATTTGGTACTTTCCGAAGTAATCGTATACACGGACCACGCCGCTCTCAGGTATCTTTTCAGTAAAAAAGAATCTAAATCGCGTCTGATTCGTTGGATTTTACTTTTGCAGGAATACAATTTGGAAATCAAAGACAAAAAAGGGGTTGAGAACGTGATTGCTGATCATCTCTCGCGTTTGGAGTATGACACTCCCAACAGCTTGGTGGAGGAAACGGGCGACTATTTCCCGGATGAAAAGTTATTTGCAATTACTACGTCCCCCCCCTCCCTAACAGCACCATGGTACGCAGATATCGCTAATTACTTAGCTTGTAAAACCTTCTCCCCGAATCTGTCCCCTCAGCAAAAACGGAAGCTTGCCTCTGACTCAAAATACTATTTTTGGGAAGACCCGCTCTTGTTCCACACGTGCAGCGACGGCATTATCAGGCGTTGCATTCCGGAAGCCGAGTTTCAGTCTATATTGCAGCACTGCCATGACAGAGAAGCTGGCGGGCACTTCGGGGCCGTTAGAACTGCACGAAAAATTCTGCAATGTGGGTTGTTTTGGCCGACCCTCTTCCGGGATGCCCATGCCTATGTCACCAAGTGCGACGAATGCCAAAGGGCCGGAAATATTTCCCGGCGTGATGAGATGCCCCTCATTAACATGCTGGTCTGCGAACCCTTTGATGTCTGGGGGATAGACTTCATGGGTCCTTTCCCAATGTCTCATGGTAAGCATTACATCATCGTGGCGGTTGATTATGTCTCAAAATGGGTGGAAGCTGAGGCGGTTGCCACGAATGATGCCAACACAGTGATACACTTTATCCACAAGAATATCTTCTCCAGGTTTGGGACACCGAGAACTATCATCAGCGACGGCGGTAGTCATTTTTGCAATAAGCAGTTTGTGCAGCTCATGAAAAAGTTCGGGGTCCATCATAAGATTTCTTTGGCATACCACCCCCAAACATGCGGACAAGTCGAAGTCTCCAACCGCGAGCTCAAGCGAATAATCGAGAAATCAATCCATTCAAATAGGAAGGAGTGGGCTAAAAAGGTCGACGACGCATTATGGGCTTACCGGACTGCGTTCAAAACACCCATCGGCATGACTCGGTTTCAATTAGTTTATGGCAAGGCATGCCACCTTCCTGTGGAGCTGGAGCATAAAGCTTTATGGGCAACCAAACTGTTGAACATGGACATTGGAGCCGCGGTCGAGGTGCGTCGTTCCCAACTCAACGAGTTAGAGGAGCTCCGTCATTTCGCTTATGAAAACGCTCGCATCTACAAGGAGAAAACGAAGAAATGGCACGATCGGCACATCATTCCTAAGGAGTTCAAAATTGGGGACCAAGTGCTGCTCTACAACTCCCGTCTCCGCCTCTTCCCAGGGAAGCTAAAATCGAGGTGGAGTGGTCCTTTCTCCGTGACCAATGTCTCCCCCTTCGGCGCCATAGAAATATCTGGAGATAAGGGGGACAAATTTAAGGTTAATGGTCATCGGCTGAAGTTATACGATGGCGCCGCTATAAACAAGGAGTGTCAGTTGTTGACATTGGGAGACGGACATCATACAAACGCCGGCAGCTGACTTTCCCTTCTTTTCTCTTATTTTTGTGAAACTCTCTTTTTTCAAGAACTTCTCTTTTAATTCCTGCACTTTATAAACAATGCTAATACAGGTATTTGGTCCAGCTTAAGGACGTTAAATGAAAGCGCTACTGGGAGACAACCCAGATTTCCTGATTTCGTATTTCTTTTTATCTAACTTCTTTTAGTTCAGCTTTTGCATATGCTTTTGTTGTTTTGAGTTTTGTGCTTGCAGGTTTTGTGTTCGATGGTGCGGATGTTGCAGACTGCTTTTGATCGTAAACGCCAATCGTCTGGTATGCTCAATTCTGAGCATTGGGTAACACTTTCTCCCCTCTTTTAGCTTCAAATTTCTAGATATATTGTTTAGCTTAAGTCTGGGGGAGCGGTTGTTGTTATCCACTGTGCACGAGTTGCACTGCATACTAGAAGGTTGCTTTTTATTTATCCTTATCATTATCATTGTTGCATTCTTCACACACCACTTCACCCACTTGAGTGCGCGCTTATCTTTTTGTTGTTGCTCCGTTTAGACTATTTTGGTTGGAATGTGAAATAGGTTGTTAACGTAGGAACTATTATTTGGAGTGCGATGTTGACTCACGTAGTGTTCTAGTCACTTCGCATGTTATGGTGAAATTTGAGTAGAACTAGATTTTCTCTATGCATCTAATTTATGTTTAGTATTTCTGCGTAAATTTAGATTTATTATACTCAAGTGGTGAATTTGAATGAAATTGATGATAACCCGGTGTTGTGTGTGTACGAGTGCTAGTCGTATGTTGCTCGAGTCGGGAGGAAGGTTTACCTTTCTCGTGAGGTAAGAACTTGCTCCAAGCGACTCTCGAAGCATGGGTGAGAGCTACTCGTCGAGTTAAACATGATGTAGGCCACCTTTTGGCTAGTTTGAGCTTTGCTATTCCTTGTCCTTTTCGCTCACCTTTGCAAGCCATATTTTGTGCCTTCCATCCCTCAGTTCATCTCCTCTTCATCCACCAAAGCCCGAAGCTTATCCTACGCCCGCAACCAAATTGTTTTTAACTGCGCTCATAATTCTCAACTTGTGTGGTGTGTGGAATCATTGTGTTATGAAGGGAAAATAAAGTCCATCTGCTGATTTTGAACCAACCGGAGGATACATAAAAGAAGTAAAATATGTTAAACAAGAAAAAAAAAAGAAAAAAAGAGCATCTTTTGAAATGAGATCCTTCCGAGCTAAACATAAAATCTGTTGGTATTTGTGAAGTAAGCCGTGTGCACACCTGGTTTTCATGATAAGTCTGGGGGTGTGTCACACGAGCATAGTTTGTTGGTCTTGTGGGGTGCAGCGTTCCGTTAGCTCACTTGGGTTGCGTAGCCATCGTGTTTAACTTTGAATATCCTACCGTGACCTAAGCCCCATTTTAATCCTAAAAGTCCTACTGATTTGATTTGCGAGTTTGCTAGCGCCGTGGAGAGAGTGTGACCGGGCAAGCGTATGGTTCACGACGTTGATGGATTTCAGCGGAGTTATTCCTAAGCCCCGATCTTTTGCAACACCCGCCTCAGTGTCTCGTCACGTTCATACCGGGCATGATCGTTCAAATTCCTCATAATTCACCAACTGAGTATAACTAAATCTTTACTTACGCTTTAATACTTCTGTAAATTAGTTAGCATAGTTAGAATCTTCTTCTACTAGAATCTCTACTCGCATGCGTATGTTACTTCGCACCGTACTCCTTTGTGTAATTCTCTATGTTAATTATCGTTTTCACACTCCGCCGGATTCGTTTGCTCGGGACGCGCAAACAGTTAAGTCTGGGGGTGTGATGAGTCCTGATCATATACACATTTATGGACTCATCCGGGCCGCTATTCAGTCATTTCACCGCACTTTAGCCCTGTTATAGGTTATATTTGATAATCCATGCTAGGTGCACTTCTGGGGCCACTTTGGTGTGATTTCGTGCTTATCATCATCAGTAGTTTTCATGCGCTGTTAAGTGCCACCTTCAGTGGCTGGATTTGTGGTTGTGCCGGAATAGGAGTCGTGTAGGTGTTTCTGGTGCAATTCTGCACAGGAACACTGCGCACGATCACTTGTTCTATTGCACACGACCACTGGTCGTGCGCCACTGATCGTGTGCACTTAACCCTTTTTTCATGAGTTCTGTTTGGTGTAGTGCGCACGACCATCAACACCAGTGCGCACGACCACCGGTCGTGCGCCACTGTTCGTGCGCACTTATCATTAAATTTCTGAGTTCTGTTTCGTCTAATGCGCACGACCACCGACGATAGTGCGCACGACCACCGGTCGTGTGCCACTGGTCGTGCGAACATTTTATTTTATAAATTTCGTGTCTTGCAGGTTCCACCCAGGCAGTGCGCACGATCGCAGAATTCCAGTGCGCACGACCACTGGTCGTGCGCCAATGATCGTGCGCAGTATTTATTCCAGCGCCTATTTAAACGCCTGTTCCGATTTTAGGGAGAGATATCTGATTCCGGGAGCGGAGTTCCTGTTCCGTATGCCGCCGACCACCACCTTGGGACGCCTCCACTGCATCTCCCACGCAAGGGGAAGCCTCCGCCATCCATTCCAAGACTTCCTCCATTGTCCGTGAGTGTTCTCCACCATCCGCAAGCCTCCAAGCAGCCATTCTCTCATTTCGCCCGGCGAGAAGAAGAAGAAACCTGAAGTCGAAGACGACGGAGCTACGTATGGAGATTGTGACAGCTCTCTACGCCGGAAGCATAGTCCGCCCGAGTCCGGAGGTAGCCCGACAACCTACCATTCCGGCCGTGAACGGCCGCTAGTCTTCACCATCGGTTATTTCTTTCCTCTTTCCTTCATTGTACTCGTTGAGCCGTGTAAACTTGAGTATTGTGATGTTATTTGTTGAAATGAATGTTTCCTTGTTGTTCTTCATGGTTTGCTTGTGATTCACTCCGTTTTCCACTCACTCACTCACGCACGCACCCAAGGTGTTTGTTCCGCGTTAGCAAGAGCTAACGGCGGTTGTGAAGAGGTGTCTGCGACCCTCACCTTCTCGCACTTGAGCACGCTCCATCCACCTCTCGAAGCACGGCATCGCGGCCGTTGCATCCATCTCACCTTGCGAAGCGGTGCTTTCGACCCGCATTTCTTTTGCTGTCGTTAAGACTAGGAAAACCAACCAAAAACCCCCTCTTTGTGTTTGTTAAACGCTTGTGTAACAATAGTCACTGCGCAATTCGTTCACCCAACCTGCATTCCTCAAGAGACCGACATCCGGGGATTCCATTCTCCACAATTATTACTTGACAGCGACCGGTGCACTTGCCGACACGCATCAACAGTCATGCCAGGAGACCGTGGCTAGACTAAGACAAGTCAGACCGCATAGCAGGTCGCCAGACGTGCGGTCTCGCCAGACCGCGCGATCACCCTCCCAGACCTCCAACTCCCAAAACTTCCACTTCAACATTTTCAGCAGTTAGTTCCCTCTATTCGAGTGTGTCAACTCAGGTACCCCGTTGAGGCAAACAGGGCAGTGGATCGGGCATGTCTACTTCTAGGCACCTTTCACTATTTCCCGACATAGACCTTATGTACGCCCCTAAGAACACAGAGAGTATCTGCGTACTATCACTATAACAAAATGCACCTGTAGTAAGGACTAAATTGTAACGAAGACAAAATTTGTTACTAATAGCTACATTTAGTAACGAAATTTTTCTATCGTTACAAAATATTAATTTTTTGTAACAAGTATTTTATATTTCGTTACAATAACTAAATATTTGTTACAATAAGTGCACGTATTTGTAACAAGACTAGTTTTACGTTACAAATAGTAAAATATCCTCACAATAAGTAGCAATTGTAACAACATCTTGAAGTATTTGTAACAAGTAGAATTTTCTTACAATTAGTATTTGTTTTGTAACCAAAGTTTTGTTACAATAAATATATTAAAATTTAAAATGAACGAAAACATGACACTATTTTTTAATATAAATTTATAATAAAAATAAAAATCAAATATAATAACTTTAAATTTGTTCTGATCATCTAGTCATTTCCCCCTCTTCATGTATCTCATTAGACGAATAGTAGGAACTGAGTTGCACCCGATAACGACAAAAATACTACATCGATAAGACAATTAGATGAATAGTACCTAAGATGAGAGAGATCCCAACATCGTATCAAATGCTCATACAAAGAGTATTTTGGGGTTTCGAGATCCCAAGCTTGTATCATGATGCCCCTATGTAAAGTTATTGTGGGGTTCACTACCCAATCTCATATCAAATGCCTTATGCAGAGTTTTCGGGGGTTCCTCTGCTTTCTGTATATTAACTTAATAATATTCACTACTTGAAAAGTGACTTTTAGCCACAATGTTTTTGCCACGGGTCAAAAATCGCGGCTAATAATGAAGTATTAGTCACATCTCATAATTCATGGCTAATAATCTAGTATTAGTCACGGATGCCTAATTCGTGGCAAAAATTATAGTATTAGACAAAGTTTGTTTAATTCGTGGCTAATGAAATAGTATTAGCCACGGTTGTCTGATTCGTGGTTAATACTTTAGCCACACTTTCTAGTCCATGGCAAATAAGAAAGTATTAGCAACGATTTTGGCCGTGGCAAAAAAGTTATCTGATAATTGACTAAATTTTATTTTATTTTATTTATAACATGTGTAAATACATTAAAATTAATTATCGTGCTTAAATAATTTGTGTCACATATAATTCAATCACATCACATGTGATGATCATCATAATTATTTATATATTTAAAAGTTAAGTATCAATCAAGGCACACATATGTGAAACACTTTGACTCCTTTCTTTCTTATTGATTTTGCATTTTGAAAATAAAAATCTCGTTAATTTGCTGATAATATTTTTACAAACACAGTTAAAATAATCAAAAATAGAATCTCGTAGATAATGTTAACTATTGCACGATGAGAGCATAGCACTATTGCATGAAGAGTATTGCAGACCTATGGTTTTTTGGAAGGAAAATTGTCTGACTTGAAAAGATTAAAAGTAGCCTGGTACGTTTTTGTGCAGTGGTCTTGGATGTTGGAATGAGTAACTTAGCACCGCATAAGAAACAAAAGAGTTAAGATGAATGGTGGATGATCATAAATTCTTTGTTTCTTCTTTATAATAAATACCAAATTTATTTATTTTTAAATAAAAAAATAATTCGCAAGCACATGAACTAGAGGCATTAGGCTCAAGCTCAGCTCAAAATAAAGCTCGAGCTCGTCTCATGAACTAGAGGCATTAGGCTCGAGCTCGGCTCAAAATAAATCTCGAGCTCGTCGAGCTCGAGCTCGACAGGCTCAAGCTCGAGTTGAGTTTTTTTTGAGTTGGCTCATCGAGCTCTCGAGAAGGCTCGACTCAACTTGCATCCCTACACGAGATAAGTTTTATAAGGAAATTGGGGCCAAACTTTGATAAAAATTAACTTTTTTGTATATTAATTTTGCATTTCAAAATAACTTATTCTTATGATTTTTAATGACTAAACAAAAAACTTCAATTTATGGAGGGAAAAATGAAAAATTCCCCACAAATTTTCTTTATTCCCCCACTTTCTAATCTAACTCAATGACTATTCACTCAGTCTCTCCTATAACCCTGCTCGTCTTTTCCCATCGCCTTTTCTTATCTCCTTCATCCCTCTCGCATGACATAACCCTGCTCATCCACCGCTAGGGCTTCCCAGCCCTCGATTCCGCCATCGAAGAGAAGCGCCTTCAGCAACCTAAAGGCCGGAGAAAGTCCAAGCCCCCTTCCAAAGATCGATACCCATCTTCGGCTTATATTCTCCAAGTTTCTCCCCTGCCCTACCTCATCCTTGCCTTCTGGAACTGCCTTTCTCTTGCCTTGACGACCTCAAGGATCTCAGATCTTCTGCATTTCAGCTTACGCACCCAGCAACCATCAAATATCATCATTTCTCTCCCTGCCCTACAACTGCCATCTTCATTGGTTTTGGAGTCCCTGACCTCAAACCCCCATCGACATCCTCATCGAGGTATGCCCTAGAAATCTTGCCGCCGTGGAATAAGTTCTTCTCGCCGGTTTCATTCCACCCCTACAACCAGCCTTTCACTCAATTTCATGGTGTAAACTTCTTCCTACATTTCCAATGAGTTGGTTTGATTTTTTAACTATGCTGCTTTGTGAGCTTTTATTTTGAAAGGCTATAGGGTTTTTATTTTTCTATCTTGCCATTAAAATCTTATCTCTTCTTCTGCAAAGCTGTAAGTGGGGACCTATCAAGCTCCAAGCTGAAGTCTGTAAGTGAGTCAATTTCCATTTTCTTTAACTATAATTTTTTAAACAGCAAAGTCAGGATGCTCACTCAGTTCTTCATGAACACATGGGAAAGACATGGAGCTGGTCTTCACACCATTTTTTCGACTCCAAGCACGGATAAGTTGCAACCTTCTAAAGATATCCAGGTTGAGGCATCTTACACTTGTAGATATATTTCATACTTAAAGGAACAAAATGATGAAATTTCATAATATCTTGGTGGTTACCCTTGCATCAAACCACAACTTCTATTCAAAAATTAATTGTCTTACCTCAGCCCGCTGCCCGTATTTAGGATTTTTACAAACGAAAACCTAAATTTCTATTTTTTCAGGCTACAATCTTCTTTGAAAGTAACTTTCTCAGGTTTTCTGTTTGTTAAACCATATATAAAATATTCATTTTAATTTTGTTAACTGAATGCTATGCAGATTGATTTTGAATGAGCATGGCTCTCCCCTTATAGTTGCGGTTTGATGTAACTGCAGGAAACTGGTAGCAGACAGTTTGCTGCAGCAACTTCAGCAAACTGCAGCTGTCAGTTTGCTGCATTGCTGCTGCTGCCAATTTGCTGTATTGCTGCAGCTGCCAGTGTGCAGTGGTTTGCAGTGAGTGTGTTGTGCTGTGAGTGAGTAGTGTGGTGTTGTGTAGTGAGTAGTACATTGTGTTGTGCAGTGAGTAGTGTTGTGCAATGAGTAGTGCAGTGAGTGTGTAGTGTTTTGTAGTGCAATGAGTGTTATGTTGTGCAGTGAGTGTGTTGGGCAGAGAGTGTGTTGTGCATTGACTGAGTGGTAGGCTGTGTTGTGTAGTGAGTGTGTTGTATAGTGATTAGTGTTGTGCAATGAGTGTTGAGCTGTGTTGTATAGTGAGTTGTGTTGTGCAGTGAGTGTGTTGTACATGAGTGAGTGTGTTGTGCTAGATCATAAAATGCTAATGTATTGTACTGAAGTGAGATGGGTTTTCTTCAATTTCTTATTAAAACTGCTAATGTACTAGATCATAAAATACAGCTATCATTGTATTACTCAAATGAACTTGCAAGTTTAGGGTTCTTCAACTACTTATTCAACTATCTTATTCAATGCTTTTGTTTTGTAATGATCAAATGGACTATTTATTTATTAAACTTCATCTAAGTATCAATTTTAAACCTTTATGCCTTGTAAAGCTTACACATTTTCACATCACACCCATGAATCCTCTTTATATTACCTTTTTGCCCC
Organism: Dactylorhiza incarnata; assembly: GCA_033032865.1. Classification (NCBI taxonomy): domain Eukaryota; kingdom Viridiplantae; phylum Streptophyta; class Magnoliopsida; order Asparagales; family Orchidaceae; genus Dactylorhiza; species Dactylorhiza incarnata. The sequence goes on from JAWHQI010000092.1 coordinate 2,411,721, forward strand.
CACCCCCTTAAAGTGTTGCTGCCCCTTTTAATAATTACTCTCTTTTATTTTTAGGGAGTTGGAGCTTGGAACGAAAAGTGACGGAAGAAGATGCATTAGTCGAATAGTGTAGAAGTTGATGTGTTTTGTAAAACATTTTGATCTTATTGTTGTTATGTAATGTTGTTTTGTTATAGATGAGATGTAACTTGAACTCTATCTAGCTATTACATGTATTTCAAATTTAATATTTGTAATGTGTTTTCTTTTTATTAATTTGGCATATTTTTTCCTTCCCGTACTTTATTCAAATTTTATATATGAAAAGTATATTAGTTCTTTAAACCTATAATGATTTCTATTTTTAAATATTTTAATTACAAATTATGAATATAAAATATTATTACATAATATAAAACTATATTATACTATAAATAATAATTCATATTTATAAAAAAATCATGGGTACCCATCTAAATTAGGAATTGAAAATTTAAAAATATAAATGAATTTTTTTGTAACGAAATATTCATATATTTGACATATAAATATAATTTCTTTAATTGGGAAGAAGTCAAACATTTGTAACAAAATATTCTTTACTATAACTCATTTTATTGTGAGGGAGTAATGTTTATCAAGAATAAATTATTTGTAAGGAGAAACAAAAATTTGTTACGAGAACTATTAGCGTTGATCTTTAGGTAACGGTCGTCACATAAAGTAAATGTCGTTACAAAAACTTTGTGTAACAGTATTAGTTACCTTTTGTAATGTTTATAGTCCTTACTAAAAGTATAATTTTTTGTAGTGTATCCGGTGTAACATCCCCCAAACAACTAGACCCCCTAAGATGGTTTTTTCATGACTAGGTCATGACAAAACCATAGGAAGAGATTAAGACCATGTGAGCTTGGATGAGAAGGAGAAATCACATTGGTTTGCATATAGCAGTTTTTAGATTCCTAGCCTAGGGTTGGACTTTAGGGCCTTTCCTTGAACCTTGACTCCACCATAGTATCCCTAACCCATTACGGGTCTCCTTGGAGCACTAGGGACCCATTGGGGTCAACCAAAGAGGCCAATTTGGCTAAAGTCAACATTAACCCTAAATTGGTCAAACTAACTCAATTAGGGTCAATTGGCCTCCACCATGCCAAATTGACCTTGCCCCTACCCTTATAGGGATATTAGGAAGCTAATGGACCAAAAAGCCCCATCATGGGACCTCTAAATTGGCCAATTGTTCATAAGTCAACATTGTACTAAATTAGGTCAAAATAACCCAATTTCCCCAAATTAAACACAATCCATTTGGGCTAGACCCAATTGAGGTGGCCCACCAGAAAATGGGACTGAGTGCTACTGATTGGACAATTTTATTTCAGTAAAATCGGCCAGGAGAGAGAAAGCTTAATTTGGAAGAGAGAGGAAGAAGGGGGAGTTAATGGAGAGGAAGAGGAAACCTTCCATCTCCTCCATTAATGGCACCTTTCATCTCCCATTGGGGAGAGGAGAAGTTTTCAACCATTACCCGGCCACATTGATGCCCAGATTTACTCCCCCAAGTATAACTGATGCATTCACTAATGGCCATTAATGGCAATCCGAGTAACTCCTCCCCCTTAGCCTCAATCGACCCCTTTAACATCTTCAGAGGTTGGAAAGGAGTGAACCCCCCCCCCCCCCCCCGCCCTCCTCTTCCCCGAAGAAATCGAGCACCAGAAGCTAGGATTGACATGGCACCGAAAGCTCCACCTCCGGCCATGGCGACTCGCCAAAAAACGCGCCACCAAGCCCCCACACAGGTCTGATCTGCCTCCTCTCGCTTAGTGCTAGATCTTTTCATAATTTGGGGTTTGATCCAAACTCAATTGGGCTCGGATCGTGCTTCCGAAAGGGCTCGGTTTGAGCTCTCTTTCCCCTCCTCAAAACCCGATTCCGACCACCTCCGGCCGACCAACCACCCCTTATCACCGGCCACCACCTCAATGGAGGTGGTGGTAGCATTGGCTGGCCGGGAAGCGGCACAGGTGGCTGGAAAATCATCCCGCAAAGAAGCCCAGGATGGGCTGTCTTGCGCCGTCCGTCCAACGGGGACGATGACCAAGAACCGTCGGATTTGTCGTGATCAGCAAGATTCACGTTGTTATGTTATATGATATAATGTTACTTCCTTTGAATCCAGAGTAAATAGTTATGCTTTACTCTTATTTAATTAATTCATCGAACAGAATTAATGTGTCGAACGGAATCAAGGCACCGAACTAATAGTTGAGTTCGTCGAACGGAACCCGGAGTTCGTCGAATGGAATTCATTCGTCGAACACACTCTGGTGTTCGTCGAACTGATTGTTGAGTTCGTCGAACGGAACTCGGAGTTCGTCGAACGGGATTAATTCGCCAAGAAAATAAAATAAAATAGTTGAGTTCGTCGAACGGAAACCAGAGTTCGTCGAACGGAATGTCGTTTGTCGAACACACTCTGAAGATCGTTGAACTGTTAGTTGAGTTCGACGAACTGAACACGGAGTTCGTCGAATGGAGTTAATTTGTCGAACTGAATCGATTCGTCGAACGAGGATCGAATTTCGTCCAACGCACTGAAGCACGGCGTTCGTCGAATGCAGATCATATTTCGTGGAACGCAGAGACTTGTATTTTATAATATTTATTTTCTTATTACTGCCTATAGTTAGAATTAATTATAAAAAATACTTAGGGCCCTCTACAGAAAAAGTGGTCAACACCAAAGTTGTAGCCCTTGGAGTCTAGTTTATTTTAAAATTGTTTTCACCCCAAAAAGAGTCCTGTAGCTCCCTGTAGGTCCATTTTGGTTGGACTGGTCACTAGTGTAGGACAGCCACCATTCCTTGAATAACTTTTGATTGGGTTATAGGATTGACTTGAAAATTGAATCATACGCTATTTACACCTACCCACACATCATACCCAAAGATGGGAATTTTAGAAGAACCTTTTTATATGGTTTTTGTAATAATTTCATAAATTAAACATTAATTAATTATTGGGTCAAATGACCTCCAATGCTCTCCAAATTTTGGTGGGTACTTCTTAGGGTTATCACATGACCCTGGTAAAAATCTCAGCCCAATTGGGACTGATTTGGTTGGGTAATTTGTCAACCCAATTTAGGTCAAATTGGGTCAAAGTTAGGGCATGGTGTTTATCTTGGGGTATGGTGGTCAGAACTCATCACCATGAGTGGAAGCCTTGGCCACGGGTTTAGGATCACCTAAAACACCTTCATGAGTAAGATGGGGTGGTGTAGAGGTGGATATGCCCTAGGACCCTAGTTTTAACCTTAGGGTTGCTCGTTGAACCTTGTGAAGGACATGGGGTCAAATGTTCTTGAATGGTCATGGAACTTGGTGGATAAGTTCATGGGATGTAATTAGGCCTTAGGTAATTTTATAAGGATTTTAGGAGCAATTTTCCCTTTTGAAATAGGACATAATCACTTTAGGTAAACTTCTTTTAAGAGATACTTACATGCACAAATGATCTTGGATGAAAGTGAAATCTTGGTGGTGCCTTTTTAATCATATTTTAGACCCCTGGTAATTTTTGTATAATTTATTTTATGATTTGACTAGTACTTCATCCTCAAGGCCCTTATTCTCTCTCAATCTTAAGAAATATAATTAAGGGTCCAAAACCCTCTGGAAAAATGTGCAACTTAGTGATAGAACATTTCAGAGCACTAGGAAGCTCTGTGAATTTTTATAGAATATTTGGAAATTGATATCAGTAGGCTACTTCTCAACATGTGCAAATTAGGAATTATTTAGATTAATTGTTTCAGTGAGGAAATGATTCCCATAAATTGTGAAACTCTGTAATTGAGCTTTTCTGGACATAATAGAGGTCTGGTAATTTTTCTATAATTTTGACATAAGTATTCTTGGTAGTTCCTTCATAAATGTTCAAGTTTGGATAGAAGTTAAATATTAAAAATAGAGGACATTTCCATACTGTAAAATTGTGATATTCATTAGTAACTATTATTTTGGCATGATAGATTTATCTTTATTTTATGAGGATCATGTCTTAAGAATACCTTACACTTCATGTTCATATTCATACATGGCAAATATTGAAGAAATGATAATAAATGCAAATAATTAAGGAAAAATATGAATATCTGGATTTAGTTCTAAAACATCATGATAGACCTCCAGTAAATATCTTGAGTCAGTCAGATGAATAATTGGAGTATCTCTAATTATAAGCTTCATATAGTTAGTTTGGTCTACGTATAGTAAAAATGTGAAATTTGGATATTTAGGGGACTTCTAGGTAGAATTGGTATGTAAATGGTGTGCATGCTTAGGTTGAAGAGGATGAGGTCACCAAAAGGAGTTTAGGTGATGAGGGTGTGCTTGGGAGTTAAGGGTAAAGTTGTGCTCGGGATTGACGAAAGATCGTCTTTCCATTAGCCTGTCATAAAATGCTTAGGGGTAATTCAAGAGAAATGACAAGAAGGGTATTCTTACGGGTAGCTACCGATAACATTAAGTATCTTGAGAAAGGGAGCTTTGGGGTGCCATCCCATTATAGCTCCTAGTACCGTAGCGAGCCACTTACAGGGTAATCCTCGGGAAGTCCAAGATAAACCACAAATTGTAGGAATAAGTTAATGTACAAGATTAACTTAATAATACGCACACCCACACCCTGTTGTTACGGGTATATTAGTCCGTTTGGTCTTACGAGCGGTAGGCTCAGTGGTTGTAGCAGCAGACTAGTTAGTCTAGTGAGCTTATGACTCAATAATGTTGTCGGTGCGGACGGGCTGGTCCGACGAGCCGGTGGCTCGGAAGGTTATGATGACGGGCAGGTTAGCCCGGAGAGTTTTATGGCTCGGGATATAGTAGAACATGTTTGCATGTGCATAAGGTGGTGGGTCCTTAGTGTTGATGGTCGTTGCACCGACATCAATGCTTGGGCTCGGTAAGAGTGGATAACCCTTTTACCAAGACAAGTCTGGTGGTCTAACCAGCAAGAGTACGCGGGAGCTCCACTGTTGTGTTCTTAGCGTTGAGGCATACGTTAGTTCTAGGTTAGGTAGTGCAAATACCAATCTAGAGGTGGGCGAGGCCCAACCCACCGCTTCCGTTTGCCACTACGGGAGTATCCTGGGAGTTTTGCTAGCTCCAAAAAGGTGGAACTAAAGGTCTGTGCGCATAGAGTCGAAGTGTGTGAGTTTCACTTGTGTGAACATAAAATTTAACAGCATACCTTACATGACATAGCATAAACATTGCATTTCAACCCCTAACCCTATCGTATAAGTCGGTTATGGGACTTCTTATACGATAGGCCCTGCTAAATGACCACTTGGTCTATAAGTTTGTGTGGGCATACCTATAAATCAATGGTTACTTTTCTATTATATACATGTTTTTATTTAGTGCACTTTACTTATTCTTTACCTACTCTTACCATGCTCTTTTACTGCTTAAATTATATATATATATATATATATACATGTGTAGTGTAGACATTCCATGTACCCCTTTCACCTGCTATTGTTATACCCTTGTTGTCCTCAGCTTCATCCTTCCCGCACGGTGCCTAAGAGTCACCGGGGAGCGGTGCGGGATTGGCTTAGTCTTTTTGACTAACGGTCGGTGGACCTTATCATTTTAGGAGACCACGGAGATGGAGCAGCACCAGAGGCAGGCACAGATGGAGGCGGGGCAGTCTAGCACAAGAGCACCAGTGTCGGGATCCGTGAGTGTTACTACTAGTTGATTTGCTTCCGCGAGTGTTTATGTAGTGAGGATTTGATGTATCGGGCAGGAGCCCTTGTTATTTGTGTCTTTTATTTCAGTTATGTTTATGTGGACATTTTCTTATGATGGTTTATTTATATGTGATGTGGACTTGGCTTCTCTAAAGTCTGTTTAAGCTTAACTTTTTGTGATCGATAAGGCCGGCAGGATCAGCATTTTGTAGTGTCGACCTTCCCGAGTGAGGGTGTCACCGCAAAATGGAGGTTCTGGGCATAAGACCCTGGAGTTGAAAAAGAAAAAAAATGGGGTCTTACAAAGTGGTATCAGAGGAAACCACGATCCGGAGAAAATAAAGAAGTCCACAAACCCTAGGCCACCCCGCACGAGCTTAGTTTGAGGACAAACTAGCAGCGGAAGCAATGGTGTGCCCATAAGGGAAATCACATGAAAAGTCCACTTCAAACTTAATATTCTCCAGCTAAGTCCCGCACGAGTGTAATTTCTTGTGTAGCCCGCGATGAACCCTACACCAAAGCATGGAATTCCACCGACTCCAAACGTCATTCCACCACCACCGGATCCTAATCCGTTCCAGCAGACGGTGAAGAAACAAACTCTGGCAGCCATACTGGAGACATTCAGGGCACAACAGGCAGCTCCTCAGCAAAACCCTAGGGACAACTGGCTGAGCGTCTTCCGAGGTCTCTCCCCACCCCATCATACCTCGGGACGGAGACAGTTGTGAGGACTGAGGAGTGGGTGGACATCATGGAAGAGATGCAGACAGGGATTCAGTGCCCGGGAGATATGGAGGTCCCACTGGTGGTCTCATGCTTGGAGTCTCATGCAAAGAGATGGTGGAAGAGGTTCTTGGACACAGCATATGCAGGGCTAGAGGCTGCGAATGTTTCTTGGGATGAGTTCAAGGCAGTACTGCTGGAGCATTTTATGCCGTAGTCTGCAAGAGACGAGCTAGAAGATAGATTTCTGCAGTTGAGGCAGGGGAGCAGGACAGTTCTGGAGTATCACTGGGAGTTTACCCACCTATCCCGGTTTGCAGTTTCATATCAGCTGGATGACGCAGGACACGCAAAGAGGTTCTACAAGGGCCTTCGTGATAAGATGAGGCAGGCCCTCATCTTCGTCTCCGATGGCAGTATGACGAAGATCCTGGAGATGGACAAGAAACTAGAAGTCGACCAGCACCTTGTTCGAGGAAGGAAGAGGCCGACAGGAGACCAGGGACGGGGAGGCAGAAGGGACCAGCCGAGAGGTCGAGATGCTGGAGAAAGAAGGACGGAGGTCCGACCCCACCAGGAGGAGAGGCGGGAGCAGAGGGAGCCGGTAGTGTTGGCTCCTCAGCCTCTATAGATGCGGGAGAATTCGAGGATTAGAGGAGGTGGGCCACCTCTGGAGTGCTACCACTGTATCCAGACTGGCCACATCCGGAGGAACTGCCCTCAGAGAAATACACCACCAGCACTACAGGCTGCCCCTCAGGGCCAGCATTTCGGGGGCCGAGGATGTGGACGAGGTCGAGGATTTCCGGGCGGAGATCGGAGACAGAACAAGGAGCAGATGTATGCCCTAGACCTAGCACAGCCCCGGGACCCGGCAAGGGTCATTACAGGTACTTTTGATGCCTTTTTGTTTTATGAATCATTAGTACATAGTAAACCTTAGATTTACCCTAGCATTAAACCAAACAAACAAAAACCACCCAGGTATAGTACTCGTCTGTGGCAAGCCCGCATACTCTTTATTCGATACGGGTGCCTCTCACTCGTTCGTCTCAGAAGAGTTCTTAGATGATCTGTGCCAAGTACAACACTTCGAAGGAATCTATAGGAGAGTGCGATTCCCTAATGGATCAGAAGTTTTAACAAATGCAAAGTGCAACATGAATGTGGAGATTGGAGGGAAGCTATTCGAAGCGCCGACGATGCTTTTGAAAATGAAGGACTTCGATCTGATCTTAGGCATGACCTGGCTGCACGGGAACCATGCAAAGATTGACTGCCCGGCAAGGAGGATCGTTCTAAAGCATGAAGATGGTGAAGTAGTGATCGAAGGTACTAAATCCGCCTCTCGTATCCTTTTATCATCAGTTCAGGCCGGCAAGGCCTACCTGCAGGGAGACGAGATATATCAAGTGATCTTCGAGGCGACAAAAGTCAAAGACTTGGTGTCAAATATCCCAGTCATGCGGGATTTTACTGACGTATTTCCGGAGAAGCTACCTGGTCTACCTCCGCACCGTGAGAAGGATTTCCAAATCCAACTGGTACCGAGGGCTAAACCGGTATCTAGGGCCCCCTACTGGATGGCCCTGAAGGAGCTAGTAGAGTTTCGGAACTAGCTGCAGGAGCTGGTGGAAGCAGGGTTCGTTATGCCAAGTTCCTCACCTTGGGGAGCTCCGGTGTTGTTCGTGAAGAAGAAGGATGGGACGCTCAGATTGTTCATCGACAACAGAGCCCTGAACTGGCTGACGGTTCGGAATACGTACCCGTTACCAAGGATCGACGAGTTTTCTGACCAGCTGGAGGGAGCTCACTGCTTCTCGAAGCTGGATTTGAGATCATGGTATTATCAGCGCGTATCCAGGAGGAGGATATCCCGAAGACGGCTTTCAACAGCCGATACGGATTACATGAGTTCACGGTGATGCCATTCGGACTAACAAATGCACCTTCAGCATTTATGAGTTTGATGAACTGGGTGTTCGAGCCTTATCTCGACATCTTCATCATCGTGCTCATCAATGACATCCTCATCTATTCAAAGTCGGAGGAGGAGCATGCACGACATTTGGCACTAACCTTGGAGAAACTTCGGGAGCATCGTCTGTATGCGAAGTTTAGCAAGTGCTAGTTTTGGCTAAAGGAGGTGGCCTTCCTTGGCCACATTATCAGTGGAGCTGGTCTAGCAGTGGACCCAGCAAAGATCCAGGCAGTACGGGATTGGTCGCCATTGAAGACGGCCATCGGCGTGAGGAGTTTCTTGGGACTTGCTGGCTACTACCGGAAGTTCGTGCAGGGGTTTTCACAGATAGCCCTCCCGCTCACATCCCTGACAAAAAAGGTTGTTGCCTTTACATGGACGCCGCAGTGTGAGGTAGCCTTCCAGGAGCTGAAGGGTCGACTTACTACGGCCCCCATCCTTTCCCTTCCGTCGGGTAGGGAAGGATTTCAGGTGTACACAGATGCGTCTTACCAAGGGATGGGTGTCGTTCTGATGCAGAACAGGCGCGTGATAGCTTACGCCTCCCGCCAGTTGAAGAACCACGAGCGGAATTACCCGGTGCATGACTTGGAGATGGGAGCAGTCGTATTCGCTCTCAAAATCTGGCTACACTATCTCTATGGTGTCCACTGCGACATATTCTCAAATCACAAGAATCTGAAGTACATAGATACGCAGAAGGAGTTGAACATCCGGTAGAGGCGATGGGTGGAGTTCTTATCAGATTATCAGTACACGATGCATTACCACCCAGGGAAGGCGAATGTAGTAGTGGATGCTCTGAGAAGGAGAGCTAACACGTCAGGAGCGGAGCCCAAGCTGATGGCCATGGAGCTAGTAAGGATGTTCGAAGACATGCAGATCTCCTTAGTATCCGAGGACGATCCAGAGCTATACAAGGAGTATTTAGCGGCGGTGAGTACCACTTAAGACATTCGAGACCGCATCAGGGGTGGGCAGAGGCAGGATGCCAAGCTAGAACCGATTTTCAGAGCCTTGGAGGTAGGATCAGCTGGAGACTATTCGTTGAAGGACGACCTGTTGAATTTTAGAGACCGAGTGTATATACTGGCAGGGAGCCAGATTCGGGAGGACATTATGATAGAGGCTCATTGCAGTAGATATTCCGTTCACCCGGGTATCACCAAGATGACAGCAGATTTGAAGAGGACCATGTACTGGCCTGGCATGAAGAAAGACATCACCTACTTTGTGACCCACTGCGAGTCTTGCCAACTCGTGAAGGCGGAGTGCTGGAACCCAGCCGGATTATTACAGCCGCTCCCGGTACCGGAGTGTAAGTTCAACGACATCACTATGGACTTTATACACGGTCTTCCCCAATCTCGTGCGGGAAATGACTCAATTTGGGTGATCGTCGACAGATTGACGAAGGTGGCCAGGTTCATTCCAGACAAGAAGGACGATCCGGTCGGTGTTTTGGTATAGAGGTTCGTAGAGTAGTTTGTTCGATATGTAAGACCCCAAATCTAAAAATTCAGAAATTTGGAATCCAGAGCTGTCGCCGGCGACAGTGGCTGTCGCCCGGGCGATAGCGTTCTGTTGAGAAGGTTCTGCGGTGATCTGTCGGACGGCGTTGACTAGTCAATGTCGGTTCATTGTTGCTGTCGCCAGGGCGACAGTGGCTGTCGCCGGGCGACAGCGCAAATTTGTACTTTGTGGCCGAAATCAAGGGCATTGATTGCACTTTGACTTTGGTGGCTTGTTTTGGCTTGGGAGGCTTGGTGGCAGCATACAAGGCCGAAAATCCCTCTCTTTTCATTATTTTTCTTAAGGGTTCTTAAGAGAGAGAGAGAGAGAGGAGCTTGGAGAAGAAGGTGAATAGAAAACCCTAGCTTGGAGCTTGGGTTTGGAGGAGCTACACTCATCCAATCCCTTCAAAGTTGGTGGCTACGCGTAGAGGAGGGCAAGGCGCTCCTTTCCATCCATGTGGAACGTCAAGCCATGGTCTCAAAGCGGCGTTTAAGAGTAACGAACTTTTCTACCATCTTTTGGACATGCCTTAGTCCATTCCCTTGCATCGTTGAGGCCCCTACCCAAAAGGGTGAGGTCGTGGCCTCCGACGGGTCACTTCGTGTTATCCCCGTCCAAGTTTGCATACATATAGAGTCCGTGGGTAATACGGACGTAGGCGCGCTGTGTGAAGACCATCCGTGACGGTTCGTCCGGATTGGTGATGCCTTGTGGTATTGTGCGTGCTCGGGGAAAACCCCGTGTGGTTATCCTGCTACGTAGGACTAGAGAGTGCTACTTCATGCGCAGCAACGCCCGGGGGTGTGCCCCGGGGAGCACCCGAAGTTAAAAGGCAGAAATGGAGTTCTGTCTAGCTGTCGCCGGCGCGACAGTGACTGTTGCCTGGGCGACAGCTCCCCAGAATTGGATTCTGATGAATTTGGGTGTTCTGAGGCTAGGGAGTGCTACTACATGTGCAGCAATGCCTGGGGGTGTGCCCCGGGAAGCATCCACAGCTAGAAGCCAAATTAGGGTTTGTGCACTATCGCTGGCGACAGTGAATGTCGCCTGGGCGACAGCTCCCAGACATGGGTCTGGTGATGATTGTTGTGCCCACCTGTTGAGGGGGACCTGAGGTCGGCGTGCCCGACCTGTAAGGGTGTCTTGGTGGATGACTTAGCGGCCCGTGGAGCCGGCTAATTGAGAATACCTGGGCTGAGGGGACGCCATACCCGCATTTCGTGTTGTACAACGAGTGTGTGAACAACGGGCATTTGGCGAACCTGCACCCGAACCATTGCAGCACCTGATTAGTAAGCCTCGGATAGCATGTCGGGAGGCAACGGGGAAGAGTCTTCGGACTGCGTAAGTTCACAATTAAAGCATGGAGGACCCTGGTATTCGGGCCGCCGACTTTAGCCTCGAAGGGCAAAACCATCAAGAGTGGATGGTGGTGGAAGGCGTAGTACACCAAAGAGTGCCTGAGTGCACGAGACGTGGAGGCCATTCCCATGTTTGTGTTGTTGCATATGTATGAAATGTTGTGGGCTTTGCTAGTCACACTTATATATATATATATATGCTGTTGAGAATGTTTTGCAGGGACGGTTAGAACTGCCACCCCCTCGAAGGGGTGGGGTCGTTATATTTGGTCAGCTTTAGCTGACCATTGCCCTGTTTTGCCACCGTCTTTGGTGGGCTTGTTGTACAGGAGCTGGACCGAGCGGGAACTTGGCGGGCTGAAGCCCCTGCGCTGATGCGGCCCCTGAAGGTCTTTTGTCCTTCCTTCTGTTTTCATGTATGGCCGGCCTGCGCGCCGATGTTGGTAAACTGTAAGGCCGTCGTGCCTCTAAATGGTTGTTGTAAAACATTTTATTCCAAATTTTATAGAAGTGGACATACCCGAGTTCGAGTCTTGTGGTTTATATTTCTGTCTCTCTTTTACTTCCGCATAGAATGCTCTGAGTTAGGCTTTGTGGTATAGTGTCGTTGTATATTCAATTAAGTGACGTTCCCGTTTGTTTTGAAGTATATGGCGTGGGGCCCCGGCCGGACCTTCTGCTATATGCTCCCGAACGGATAGGGGTGTTACAAATTGGTATCAGCTACTAGGGTTCCGTATCCTTCTAAGGAATTCGTGGACGAATTCTTTTAAGGGGTGGTGAGCACGTGCGTGCGCTACCGTTGATACGTAAAATAAACCCAAAAATGTCCACTTAGGAATAAAATGTAATAACAAACAAACAATAATTGCATGATTTTGGAACCTGAGTGTTCCTTTTGTTGTTAGTTGCGACTGTGATGTCGCCTAACTGTGTGTTGCACTTATGTAGGGCACTCGAAGTGCAGCGGGACCGTCGCGTCCCCGTGATGTACATGAGAGTAGTGGGTCTGCTGAGGCCCCTACAACTCCGTCTGCTGAGTTGGTTCGGCTAGTTACTGAAGCCGTTCTAGCTGCGTTGAATGGCCAGCCTGAAAGGCAAGGCCAACCGCCAGTGCAAGAGGTGGCCCCTGAGCCACTAAGAGTGGAGCAAGTCCCAGTGAGGCGTGCTCCTGAGCAGCAGCTGAAGCATTTTCTGGGATTTCGACCCCCTCCGTTTACCGGGGTTGAATCCCCAGCTGAGGCTGAAGACTGGTTGTCGCATGTGAAGCAAATTCTGACAGCGACACAGTCGGAGGAAGCGCAGAAGGTGACCTTTGCTTCTTTCTTGCTAGAAAAGGAAGCTATGCGGTGGTGGGATGAGGTTGAGAGGCGCCATTTTGCGGGAAGGCGATTGGTTGATGTGACGATGGAAGAGTTCTCGAGAATCTTCCTCGCAAGGTATGTGCCTCAGTCGCAGCAGATCGCGATGGAGAACCAGTTCTTGGCCCTAACGCAGGATGGTAGACTGGTTGATGACTACTTGCATGAGTTCACCCGCCTCGGGCGCTATGCTGGAACTTCTTTCGATGATGAGGAGAGAAGGTTGAACAGGTTTTTGGAGGTTTGCGTACTGAGTTGCGGCATCTTCTGGCGGGGCCGTTGACGCAGGGTTTTACGACCCTCGTTGGTTCAGCCCGAGCCCTTGAGCAGGACATGCTCAGGGAGAAGGGCAAGGCGGTTGTGGTCGAGGCAGTGCGGGAGGGCAAAGCGCCGAGTGCGTCGAAGTTGCGGAGGTTGAGTCGCTGGAAGAAGGCTCGAGTATCTGGGCCAGCTCCCTCTGCTTCGGGCGCGTCATCTGGACGTGGCCCTCTTATTTGTTTCACTTGTGGCAAGCCTGGCCATTTCTCTCGAGATTGCCGCAGTGGGCTTCCAAGGCCAGAGAAGAAGGCGGGGCCAGCTTATTCTGAGAAGGGGAAGGCAGCTGAGTCCACTGCTTCCCGTATGGCTCCCCCGCAGCCCAGAGTCTTTAGTCTCGATCAGCAGGAGGCTATCAAAGCCAAAGACGTCGTGACAGGTACAATTTAAGATACAGTATTTACTGTTTATATACCTGTTTTAATGTTCATGCTAACATGTTTGGCGGCATAGGCTATGTGAATGTCTTAGGCGTTCCTGCGAGAGCGCTTTTTGATACTAGAGCTTTGCACTCCTTCTTATCGTCGGACTTCGTCCAACGTATTGATGCACCGTCGATTGCTTCTGCAGATGGACTGGAGGTCCTACTGCCGAATGGATATTCGATGCGTGTGGAGAGGAGTTGCTGCGTAAAGGTTCTAGTTGGTAGTCGGGAGTATGACCTGAAGGCATCGTTACTCCCCCTGGTTGAGTTCGATGTTATCTTCGTTATGGACTGGCTGTCGGAATAGCGTGCGTGCATCGATTGCACCACCAAGGAGGTGAGGTTTGGGCAAGGTGCCGATCGTGAGACGGTCTTTGCGGGCATGCGTGGATCGAGCAAGATGCTGATGTCTGCTCTCCAAGTGTCCAAGGCAGTGCGACAGGGAGCAGAGTTATTCTTTGCTCTTATGGAGGCTTCAACGCCGAAGCCCAGCCTAGCGGATGTTCCAGTAGTAGCAGAGTTCCCCGATGTGTTCCCGAGCGAGCTCCCCGGTGTTCCCCCGCAGAGGGAGATAGATTTCACGATTGAGTTGGTGCCAGGCGCTAAGCCTGTGGCCCGCTCGCCGTATCGCATGGCTCCGAAAGAGTTGGCGGAGTTGAAGCTGCAGTTGCAGGAGCTGCTTGAGCAGGGCTACGTGCGTCCGAGTTCCTCACCTTGGAGTGCACCGGTCCTCTTTGTCAAAAAGAAGGACGGTAGCCTTCGGCTTTGCATCGACTACCGAGAGCTGAACAAGCTGACGGAGAAGAACAAGTATCCTCTTCCGAGGATAGATGATTTGTTCGACCAGCTCGTTGGTTCGACAGTATACTCGAAGCTGGACTTAAAGTCCGGCTATTATCAGGTGCGGATCAGGGAGTGCGATATTCCGAAGACTGCCTTTAGTACCAGGTACGGGCAGTATGAGTTCACCGTGATGCCGTTTGGGCTGTCTAATGCGCCTTCGATGTTGATGGACTTGATGCACCGGACTTTCCGAGAGTACCTCGACCGGTTTGTGGTCGTCTTCCTGGATGATATACTAGTCTACTCTCAGTCCGAGGAGGAGCACGGTGATCACCTGCGAGTAGTTTTGGAGGTTCTGAGGAGGAACCAGTTGTATGCCAAGTTCTCGAAGTGCGAGTTCTGGCTTCCTTCCGTGGCGTTCTTGGGCCATGTGGTTAGTGGTTCGGGTGTGGCGGTAGATCCGGTGAAGGTTTCGGCCATCAGGGAGTGGCCTGTCCTTTCTTCTGTAGCGGAGGTCCGTAGCTTTCTCGGGCTGGCCGGTTATTACAGGCGCTTCGTGGAGAACTTCTCCCGGATCGCGCTGCCTCTTACGACGCTGACACGGAAGATGCAGGAGTTCATTTGGACGCCCGCGTGTGCGCAGGCTTTCGAGGAGTTGAAGCGGCGGCTTACGACGGCTCCGATCTTATGTTTGCCTTGCGGCACGGAGGGCTACGAGATCTACACCGACGCTTCTGGGAGCGGCCTTGGGTGCGTTCTGCAGCAGCATGGCAAGGTTATAGCGTATGGCTCTCGCCAGCTGAAGGTGCACGAGCGGAATTATCCGGTCCACGACTTAGAGTTGGCGGCCGTGATATTTTCCCTGAAGCTATGGCGGCATTATGTGTATGGCTTGAAGATCGATATCTTCACGGACCATAAGAGCCTGAAGTACCTTCTGACGCAGAAAGGGCTGAATATGCGGCAGCAGAGGTGGATGGAGTTCCTGGGGGACTTCACCTTCGAGATCCACTACACTCCCGGGAAGGGGAATGTTGTTGGGGATGCACTCAGTCGCAGGGCTCCAGCGCCGGCCAACTGGATTCAGATGCATGATGAGCACCTGATACGTGACCTGGAGGCCTTGGATATTTCTTGCGTAGAGAAGAGGTGCAGTGCCGGTGCATGTTTGAGTTGGTTTGAGGTGCAGTACGACCTCGCTGAGAGAGTCCGCCAGGCTTTTGAACTCGATCCGAGTTTGAAGCGCTACGCGGAGGATGTTGGTGGTGGGCCGGATGCCCAGTTTCAGATTCGAGACGGATTGCTTTGGAGAGGCGACCGTTTGTGCGTCCCCAGGGCGGGTGAGCTGCGTGATGAGTTGATGTACGAGGCGCATCGTACCAGGTATTCAGTTCATCCGGGGAGCACGAAGATGTATAAGGACATGAAGGTCCTTTTCTGGTGGCCAGGTATGAAGAGGGACATTGCTCACTACGTGGCCAAGTGCCACACTTGTGCGCTAGTGAAGGCGGAATGTCAGAAGCCTGGTGGCTTTTTGCAGTCATTGCCTGTTCCGGAGTGGAAGTTTGATGACATTTCCATGGATTTCGTGCATGGGCTGCCAAGATCGCAGCGCGGGAATGATGCCATCTGGGTAGTTGTAGACCGGCTGACGAAGGTGGCGCACTTTATCCCCAACCGGAGGGATGACTCGGTGGAGAAATTGGCAAAGTTGTATGTTGATACTATAGTGCGACTGCACGGTGTGCCCCGTAGCATCGTCAGTGACCGTGATGGACGTTTTACTTCGAGCGACTGGAGGCTAGTCAACCGTCTTTTAGGTACGAAGCTGCAGTTTAGCACGACCTTTCATCCTCAGACGGATGGCCAAACTGAGCGTACCAACAGGACGATGGAAGACATGCTCCGGATGTGCGTCCTGGATTTTGGCAAGGGGTGGGAAGATCAACTCTTTCTTGTCGAGTTCGCGTACAACAACAGCTATCAGGCGAGTATTCAGATGGCGCCTTTCGAGGCCCTCAACGGAAGGAAGTGCCGCACTCCCTTAGCTTGGGCGGAAATGGGCGAGACGAAGCTCTTCAAGAGGAAAGACGTCGAAGAGGCGACTTCGACGGTACGGTTGATCCGGGAGAGGCTTTTGGTTGCGCAGGATAGGCAGGCGAAGTACTATAATGCGAAGCACCGCGACGTCCAGTTCACCGTTGGCGATTGGGTTAACTTGAAGATCAGGCCGTTCAAGGGTGTATCCAGGATTCGACGCTTGAAAAAGCTGAGTCCGAGATACCTTGGACCGTTTGAGATCATCGAGCGCGTCGGCGAGGCGGCTTATAGGCTTGCGCTATCAGCGGAACTGAGTGGGCTACACGATGTATTCCACATCTCCGTATTGCGGAAGGCAGTGCAAGAGCCTACGCAGGTGGTCGCGGCGGATCAGGTTCCCGTGGATAGTTGGCTTAAGACGGCGGTCAGGCCCGTTAGCATCGAGGATGCTGAGGTGCGTCAGCTGCGGAACAGGGCAATCCGTATGGTAAAGGTCTGTTGGGACAACTGCGGTCGCGAGGAGCTCTCATGGGAGCGTGAGCAGACCATGTTGGAGGAGTTCCCCGAGCTGTTTCGGTGACGCTTATCTCTTCTTTTCCCCCTGTATGTAAATACTGTTTTGATATGTATATATATGTGTGTTTTTACAAATTTCGGGATGAAATTTTTATAAGGACGGGAGGGTTGTAAGACCCCAAATCTGAAAATTCAGAAATCTGGAATCCAGAGCTGTCGCCGGCGATAGTGGCTGTCGCCCGGGCGATAGCGTTCTGTTGAGAAGGTTCTGCAGTGAGCTGTCGGACGGCGTTGACTAGTCAATGTCGGTTCATTGTCGCTGTCGCCAGGGCGACAGTGGCTGTCGCCGGGCGACATCGCAAATTTGGACTTTGTGGACGAAATCAAGGGCATTGATTGCACTTTGACTTTGGTGGCTTGTTTTGGCTTGGGAGGCTTGGTGGCAGCATACAAGGCCGAAAATCCCTCTCTTTTCATTATTTTTCTTAAGGGTTCTTAAGAGAGAGAGAGAGAGAGAGGAGCTTGGAGAAGAAGGTGAATAGAAAACCCTAGCTTGGAGCTTGGGTTTGGAGGAGCTACACTCATCCAATCCCTTCAAAGTTGGTGGCTACGCGTAGAGGAGGGCAAGACGCTCCTTTCCATCCATGTGGAACGTCAAGCCATGGTCTCAAAGCGGCGTTTAAGGGTAACGAAGTTTTCTACCATCTTTTGGACATGCCTTAGTCCATTCCCTTGCATCGTTGAGGCCCCTACCCAAAAGGGTGAGGTCGTGGCCTCCGACGGGTTGATTCGTGTTATCCCCATCCAAGTTTGCATACATATAGAGTCCGTGCGTAATACGGACGTAGACGCGCTGTGTGAAACCCATCCGTGATGGTTCGTCCGGATTGGTGATGCCTTGTGGTATTGTGCGTGCTCGGGGAAAACCCCGTGTGGTTATCCTACTACGTAGGACTAGAGAGTGCTACTGCATGCGCAGCAATGCCCGGGGGTGTGCCCCTGGGAGCACCCGAAGTTAAAAGGCAGAAATGGAGTTCTGTCTAGCTGTCGCCGGCGCGACAGTGACTGTCGCCTGGGCGACAGCTCCCCAGAATTGGATTCTGATGAATTTGGGTGTTCTGAGGCTAGTGAGTGCTACTGCATGTGCAACAATGCCTGGGGGTGTGCCCCGGGAAGCATCCACAGCAAGAAGCCAAATTAGGGTTTGTGCACTGTCGCTGGCGACAGTGAATGTCGCCTGGGCGACAGCTCCCAGACATGGGTCTGGTGATGTTTGTTGTGCCCACCTGTTAAGGGGGACCTGAGGTTGGCGTGCCCGACCTGTAAGGGTGTCCTGGTGGATGACTTAGCGGCCCGTGGAGCCGGCTAATTGAGAATACCTGGGCTGAGGGGACGCCATACCCGCATTTCGTGTTGTACAACGAGTGTGTGAACAACGGG
The DNA here is from genome assembly GCA_033032865.1 of Dactylorhiza incarnata. Lineage (NCBI taxonomy): Eukaryota > Viridiplantae > Streptophyta > Magnoliopsida > Asparagales > Orchidaceae > Dactylorhiza > Dactylorhiza incarnata. The sequence continues at coordinate 2,429,935 of JAWHQI010000092.1, forward strand.
CATTTGGCGAACCTGCACCCGAACCATTGCAGCACCTGATTAGTAAGCCTCGGATAGCATGTCGGGAGGCAACGGGGAAGAGTCTTCGGACTGCGTAAGTTCACAATTAAAGCACGGAGGACCCTGGTATTCGGGCCGCCGACTTTAGCCTCGAAGGGCAAAACCATCAAGAGTGGATGGTGGTGGAAGGCGTAGTACACCAAAGAGTGCCTGAGTGCACGAGACGTGGAGGCCATTCCCATGTTTGTGTTGTTGCATATGTATGAAATGTTGTGGGCTTTGCTAGTCACACTTTTATATATATATATATGCTGTTGAGACTGTTTTGCAGGGACGGTTAGAGCTGCCACCCCCTCGAAGGGGTGGGGTCGTTATATTTGGTCAGCTTTAGCTGACCGTTGCCCTGTTTTGCCACCGTCTTTGGTGGGCTTGTTGTACAGGAGCTGGACCGAGCGGGAACTTGGCGGGCTGAAGCCCCTGCGCTGCTGCGGCCCTTGAAGGCCTTTTGTCCTTCCTTCTGTTTTCATGTATGGCCGGCCTGCGCGCCGATGTTGGTAAACTGTAAGGCCGTCGTGCCTCTAAATGGTTGTTGTAAAACATTTTATTGCAAGTTTTATAGAAGTGGACATACCCGAGTTCGGGTCTTGTGGTTTATATTTCTGTCTCTCTTTTACTTCCGCATAGAATGCTCTGAGTTAGGCTTCGTGGTATAGTGTCGTTGTATATTCAATTAAGTGACGTTCCCGTTTGTTTTGAAGTATATGGCGTGGGGCCCCGGCCGGACCTTCTGCTATATGCTCCCAAATGGATGGGGGTGTTACACGATATCATGGTGTGCCGAGGACGATCGTGTCGGATCAAGATGGACGATTTACGTCAAGGGAGTGGAGAGCAGTGTAGGCCAACCTAGGCACCCGGTTGACTTTTAGTACGACTTTCCACCCCCAGATAGACGGGCAAACAGAGCATACCAACCGTACCCTGGAGGATCTTCTACGCCTTTGCATTCTGGATTGAGGGGAGCCATGGGAGAGACTGTTACCGTTAGTCAAATTCTCATACAACAACAGTCATCAGGCTAGCATATGCAGGGCACCTTACGAGGCTTTATATGGAAGGAGGTGCAGGACACCATTGTCTTGGATTTAGGATGAGGATCCCAAGGCACTTGGCTCAGAGTTCGTGGAATACACGAAGGCTCAGGTGAGGCTGATTCGAGATAGGATGCTAGAGGCCCAGAGCAGGCAGGCCAAGTATTACGATGCACGTCATCTTATGTTAGAGTTCCAGGTGGGAGATCGGGTCTTCTTGAAGATACGTCCGATGCATGGAGTCTAGCGGGTTCGTGGGCGGAAGAAGCTCAGTCCGAGATACATGGGGCCTTACAGGATCCTGGAGCGGATCGGTCCCCTATCTTACAGACTGGAGCTACCGCCAGAGTTAGAGGGACTGTATGACATTTTCCCTGTCTCCTTGCTTAGGTGGGCTCTACTACGGCCAGAGCAGCATATATCTACTGCAGAAGGGCTGGTAGCTACTGATCGATCGGTTCACCTGGAGCCAGTTCAGATAGACGACACGAAGTTACGAGTCTTGGGGCGCAAGAAGGTTCCGCTGGTCAAGGTCCTATGGAGGAATCATGGGCAAGAGGAGCATACCTGGGAACCACTGGACTTGATGCTACAAAAGTATCCAGAGCTCTTTACGACAGGTATAATTTAATTTTCTTGGGATGTTACATTTACTTCCTTGTAGTAGAAACCCCACAGGCTTAACCAGAATTTCGAGGATGAAATTTTTATTTTTTTGTATTGGGATTTGTAACATCCCCCAAACAACTAGACCCCCTAAGTTGGTTTTGTCATGACTAGGTCATGACAAAACCATAGGAAGAGCTTAAAACCATGTGAGCTTGGATGAGAAGGAGAAATCTCAGTGGTCAGCATATAGTAGTTTTCATATTCCTAGCCTAGGGTTGGACTTTAGGGCCTTTCCTTGAACCTTGACTCCATAATAGTATCCCTAACCCATTAGGGGTCTCCTTGGAGCACTAGGGACCCATTGGGGTCAACCAAAGAGGCCAATTTGGCTAAAGTCAACCTTAACCCTAAATTGGTCAAACTAACTCAATTAGGGTCAATTGGCCTCCACCATGCCAAATTGACTTTGCCCCTATCCTTATAGGGATATTAGGAACCTAATGGACCAAAAAGCCCCATCATGGGACCTCTAAATTGTCCAATTGTTCATAAGTCAACCTTGTACTAAATTAGGTCAAAATAACCCAATTTCCCCAAGTTAAAACCAATCTATATGGGCTAGACCCAATTGATGTGGTACACCACCAAATCTGACTGAGTGCTACGGATTGGACCATTTAATTTCAGGAAAATCGGCCAGGAGAGAGAAAACTTAATTTGGAAGAGAGAGAAAGAAGGGGGAGTTAATGGAGAGGAAGAGGAAACCTTCTATCTCCTCCATTAATGGCACCTTTCATCTCCCCTTGGGGAGAGGAGAAGTTTTCAACCATTCCCCGACCACATTGATGCCCAGACTCACTCCCCCAATTATAATCGATGCATTCACTAATGGACATTAATCGCAATCCGAGTAACTCCTCCCCCTTAGCCTCAATCGACCCCTTTAACATCTTCAGAGGTTGGAAATGAGTAAACCCCCCCCCCCCCTCTTCCCCGAAGAAATCGAGCACCAGAAGCTAAGATTGACATGGCGCCGAAAGCTACACCTCCGGCCATGGCGACTTGCCGGAATATGCGCCACCAAGCCCCCACACAGGTCCGATCCACCTCCTCTCCCTTAGTGCTAGATCTTTTCATTATTTGGGGTTGATCCGAACTCAATTGGGCTCGGATCGTGCTTCCGAAAGGGCTCCGTTTGAGCTCTCTTTCCCCTCATCAAAACCCAATTCCGACCACCTCCGGCTGGCCAACCACCCCCTATCGCCGGCCACCACCTCAATGGAGGTGGTGGTGGCATTGGCTGGCCGGGAAGCGGCACAGGTGGCCGGGAAATCATCCCGCAAAGAAGCCCATTATGGGTTGTCGCGTGCCGTCCGTCCAACGGGGATGATGACCAAGAACCGTCGAATTTGCCATGATCAGCAAAGATTCACGTTATTATGTTATATGATATAATGTTATTTCATTTGAATCCGGAGTAAATAGTTATTCTTTATTCTTATTTAATTAATTCGTCGAACAGAATTAATGTGTCGAATGGAATCAAGGCACCGAACTAATAGTCGAGTTCGTCGAATGGAACTCGGAGTTCGTCGAACACACTCTTGTGTTCGTTGAACTGATTGTTGAGTTCGTCGAACGGAACCCGTCGTTCGTCGAACGGGATTAATTCACCAAGAAAATAAAATAAAATAGTTGAGTTCATCGAACGGAAACCAGAGTTTGTCGAACGGAATGTTGTTTGCGAACACACTCTGGAGATCGTTGAACTGTTAGTTGAGTTCGACGAATTGAACACGGAGTTCGTCGAACAGAGTTAATTCGTCGAACTGAATCAATTCGTCGAACGAGGATCAGATTTCGTCTAACGCACTGAAGCACGACGTTCGTCAAACGCAGAACATAGTTCGTCGAACGCAGATCATATTTCGTCGAGCCAACTGAAGCACGACGTTCGTCGAACACAGAACATAGTTCGTCGAACGCAGATCATATTTTGTCAAACGCAGATCATATTTCGTCGAACATAGAGACTTGTATTTTATAATAGTTATTTTCTTATTACTGGCAGTAGTTAGAAATAATTATAAAAAATACTTAGGGCCCTCTACAGAAAAAGTGGTCAACACCAAAGTTGTAGCCCTTGGAGTCTAGTTTATTTTAAAATTGTTTTCACCCCAAAAGAGTTATGTAGCTTCCTGTAGGTTCATTTTGGTGGGACTGGTCCCTAGTGTAGACAGCCACAATTCCTTGAATAACTTTTGATTGGGTTATGGGATTGACTTGAAAATTGAATCATACGCTATTTACACCTACCCACAAATCATACCCAAAGATGGGAATTTTAGGAGAACCTTTTTCCTAAGGTTTTTGTAATAATTTCATAAATTAAACATTAACTAATTATTGGGTCAAATGACCTCCAATGCCCTCCAAATTTTGGTGGGTACTTCTTAGGGTTATCACATGACCCTGGTAAAAATCTCAGCCCAATTGGGACTGATTTGGTTGGGTAATTTGTCAACCCAAGTTATGTCAAATTGGGTCAAAGTTAGGGCATGTTGTTTATCTTGGGGTATGGTGGTCAAAACTCATCACCATGAGTGGAAACCTTGGCCACTGGTTTATGATCACCTAAAACACCTTCATGAGTAAGATGGAGTGGTGTAGAGGTGGATATGCCCTAGTACCCTAGTTTTATCCTTAGGGTTGCTCTTTGAACCTTGTGAAGGACATGAGGTCAAATGTTCTTGAATGGTCATGGAACTTGGTGGATAAGTTCATGGGATGTAATTAGGATCTAGGTAATTTTATAAGGATTTTAGGAGCAATTATCACCTTTGAAATAGGACATAATCCCTTTAGGTAAACTTCTTTTAAGAGATACTTACATGCACAAATGATCTTGGATGAAAGTGAAATCTTGGTGGTGCCTTTTTAATAATATTTTAGACTCTTGGTAATTTTTGTATAATTTTTGTTATGATTTAACTAGTACTTCATCCTCAAGACCCCTATTATGTCTCAATCTTAAGAGATATAATTAAGGGTCCAAAACCCTCTGGAAAAATGTGCAACTTGTGATAGGACATTTCAGAGCACTAGGAAGCTCTGTGAATTTTTAAAGAATTTTTGGAAATTGGTATTAGTAGGCTACTTCTCAACATGTGCAAATTAGGAATTATTTGGATTAATTGTTTTAGTGAGGAAATGATTCCCATAAATTGTGAAACTGTGTAATTGAGTTTTTCTGGACATAATAGAGGTCTGGTAATTTTTCTATAATTTTAACATAAGTATTCTTGGTAGTTCCTTCATAAATCTTCAAGTTTGGATAGAAGTTAAATATTAAAAATAGAGGGCATTTCCTTACTGTAAAATTGTGGTATTCTTTATTTACTATTATTTTGGCATGATAGATTTATCTTAATTTTATGAGGATCATGTCTTGAGAATACCTTACACTTCATGTTCATATTCATACTTGGCAAATATTGAAGATATGATAATAAAGGCAAATAATTAAGGGAAAATATGAATCTCTAGATTTAGTTCTAAAACATCATGATAGACCTCCAGTAAATATCTTGAGTCAGTCGGATGAATATTTGGAGTATCTCTACTTATAAGCTTCATATAGTTAGTTTGGCCTGCATATAGTAAAAATGTGAAATTTGGATATTTAGGGGACTACTAGGTGGAATTGGTATGTAGATGGTGTGCATGATCAGGTTGAAGAGGATGATGTCACCAAAAGGAGTGTAGGTGATGAGGGTGTGCTTGGGAGTTAAGGGTAAAGTTGTGCTCGGGATTGATGAAAGATCGTCTTTCCCTTAGCCTGTCATAAAATGTGATAGTACATTATTTATTGTTATTTTTATATAATATTTTAGTAGTAATTAATTAGTTTTTATATAATTTTAGTTTAATATATGTCTAATTCACTTTGTTTTGTGTTTTCAGGTAATCTGGGGCTGTTAATAGCAATTTCAAGCTCATAAGAGTAATCAGGAGAATATTTGGAGAATTTCAGCCGAAATCGCAAAGTACACGCCCTTGGTCATTGGCGTGACCAAGGGCGTGACTTTATGTCACGGCCGTGAACCAGCCCCGTGTATTCCAGTTGAAGATGTTAGCCGCCACGTCAGATTAAAATTACACGCCCTCTGACACGGGCGTGACAGAGGGCGTGACCTCAATGTCACGGGCGTGACTTTCCTGAAATGCATTCATTTCAGCCAGCAATCAATTCCCGCCGTTTCTAGCTTACACGCCCTCGGTCACGGGCGTGACCGAGGCCGTGACTCTTCTGCAACCGCCAGATTAACTCCAGATCGCAGCGTTTCCTGCCGTTTCCAGACCCGTTCAAGACACGCCCTTGGTCACGGGCATGGCCGAGGCCGTGACCCGCCATGCAATTGATTTTTGGCGGTTTCTCTTCCTCAACGTTCCCGGGCTTTCAATACGCAGTTACGCAGCTTACACGCCCTTGGTCACGGGCGTGACCAAGGGCGTGACTCACCAATTTTCTGCCTATAAAAGCCAGCTGCAACCAAAGTGATGGGCATCCAGTCCATGCTTCGATTGGATCATTTCTAGTATAGTTTTCCTGCATTTTTAGTGTAACTTTATTTTATGTCTTGTCCTTTTATTTCCTATTTTAGATTTACTTTCCCAGCAATTGTAATTCTTCTTTCTTAGTTATAAAATGTGTCTTTTTCTTTAATCATGAGTAGCTAATTTAGTAGCATTTGATCGGATGAATTCCTAAGCTTTTATATTTCATAATCTTTTATTCATTGTTTGGATTTTGAAAACTTAGATTTACCGTTGATTTGCAATTTTTGGTTTCATATTTCTAGGGTATGAAAATCAAGTTTGATCCATATTTTAGTGTATCGAGAGATCCGTAAATACGGTAGATCGCTCATCAGTAAAAAGAATTGTTTGCATTCCTCGAGAGAGGGTGATGAAATTCTTCCGGATTGGAGTCAAATCCAATAGTGGGGCTCGCCGCATAAAGTAAGCTTAGGGGTTTCGACTGGCCGAGGGGTCTTAATCGATCAACCTAAGGTTAGGTGGTAGTTCTCTCGAGAGAGGCTCTATCATATTTTGGGAACCTCCACGGTCAAGTTTGTCTAAATCGATTTCTTTCGAATTCTAGATTTACGAAATATTTTACTTTAGAAGGATTCCCGATCAAATGTTTCTCTTTATTTAATTATTTTCAAAACTTCATATTACTTCCGATAAAATAATATTAATTTGCGTGAGTAAAAGTAGTCAACAAACCCGTGGAATACGACACTTGATATTTATTTGTTTTAAATATCCTATGCTATGAACGATAGGTGCTCTTGCCTATAGTTCGTAGAATTTGGAGAAAATTATTTATATCCTAAATTTTACCTATCAAGTTTTTGGCGCCGTTGCCGGGGAAATATTTTTGTTGATATTTTGAAAGCGTGAATTTTATTACTTTTATCAATCTCTTTCTCCGCCCCCATTTCTCTTTTTGATTTATTCTCAAATTTCATTCTATTAAGTGACGGTTGTTCAATTTTTTTTCTTCAAAAATGTTATCTTAATTGGCCGCCAAAGTTGTCGAGCTTCAAAATAAAGTCAATCTTTTGGAAGCCGCACGAAAACGCCAAGTTAATTGTAATTTTTGTGGAGCACCGCATCGAAGTGAGGATTGTTATATTAATTTTTACTCTCAAAATTTTTCTTATGGAAATAATTTTGAGTTTATTTATGAAAATAATTATTCAAACTTTGATGAAAATAATTCATCTAGTTTTCATGCGAATGATTTTTTCGATTCTAATAATATTTCTTCTTGCTCCGATATTAATTATTCATGGTGGCAAGATCACCCGGATAGTTTTCGGTGCGATGAAGGAAATTTAGTCAATCAAGATTTTCATTCCTCCTCTTTTACCCCACAAAATTCTTTTTCTTCTACTCTTGGGTATTTTCCAGATTCTATTTATCAAAATTTAAATATTTATACCCAAGCTCAAGAAGAACTTCTTTACCACGAATTTAAAAGAGTCATGGAGACACCGGACGAAATTGATGAAGAACATGTTTCTTCACCTCCTCCGCCCGAATCTCCTCCTATTTTTCATGAATTTTCTCTCTCGCCAATTATTCACTTTGAAAGTGAAATTCATGAAAATATTGTGTCCCATGAATTTAGTTCACTTGGAATTTCCAATAAATTTTTGGATACGCATTTTATTTTTGAAAATGAACAACCGGAGCTTAATCATGTGTTTTCACAAGAAACTGCTCCTTGTGAAATATTTTCTGACTCGCTTAATTTTGATTCTTTTTCTTTTAATGATTTTCATGTAGATGATGAGCCGTTGCAACCAAACGTCTTCACCGATCCATTTGCCGCTCATCTCCAGCAATCCAAATTACCTAAGGTATGTATAGGTAATTTGGATTCACAATTTCAAGCTAACGGACAACCAAAGAATCACGACTATAGCGGAGGAGTAGTCGGGCAGCGGATTTCGGCATGCTCACCTGAGCATGAATTAAGGGAGTTGCCTGTGTACCTTTCTTTTTATTTTCCTTTTTCCTAACAATAACCGTCTAGCTTAAAGACGGGAAAAAGAAAGCGCTCTTGGGAGGCACCCCTTGCTTATCTTTATTTTTCTTGCACTTTACTTTTTCCGCATTTTATTTTCTTTTCCCTCCTACTTGGCTTATAAACATTGGGGACAATGTTTATTTTTAAGTATGGGGGTGTATTCTCCTATATTCAGTTTTTATTAAAAATCCAAAAAAAAAATTAGAAAATCTTTTTCAAAACTCATAAAAAAATTGATTTTTTTTTCTTTATTTTTAATTTTGTTATAAAAATTTACAAAATTCAAATAAATGTTTTCATTTAAAAAACTATTTTAATTTCCAATAAAATAAATTTTGTAATATTAAATTTCTCCAAACTTCATTTATGCAAAATTGATTTTAATTATGAGTTTTCTTTATAGGCTTTTTAAAGAGTTTTCTTTTTATGTAGTTTTAATCTTATATTTCTCTTCAAAATATGTTAGATTTAATTTTTAGATGAATTTGATTTAATGAGTTTTTCATTATCTTGATTTGTTTAGAATATTTCTTAGTTTTACTTTCTCTCTTTAAAATATCATAATTCAATTTTGTAGTAATTGTGTTAAATATCTTTAGATTTTACTTATATTAACTTGAACTCATAGTTTCTTATAGATTGCTCAATTTGTTTTCTATGCTCTTAAAATGTATCTTTGGAATTTTTGTAGCCTTTAAACCCTATCCCTTCCCCTACCTTTTTATTTGACCCTTTATTTGGCATAAAAAAAAGGTTTGAAAAGATCATATGTCATGGAATGAGAGGATAAAATTCATCATTCCTAAACATATGCACCCAAATTTTTAAAAGATTATATGGTATGGAGATGAGAGGATAAAATTCATCACTCCTAAACATATACATTTGGGATATTAAAGAAGAAGGAATTTGAAAAAAGATGGAAATGAGAGGATAAAATTCATCATTTCCTATATTCAAAGTAACTTCTTCAATGCCAATTTTACCCCAATTAGCCAAGTTTATTTGCTTATCCAAGATATTTTTGAGAGAGCATAGTTAATTTTTTGTAGTTTTCTAAAAGTTTCTCATGATTGTAAAGTTTATATAATTTTAATCTTGGATTATTTTACTTAATTCAATGCAATTTTGTTTATGAAGATTTAGTTAGAGAATTTTGAAACTAATATTTATTCTACTCATCTCAATTTATGAATTATAAATTATTTCTAATAAATCTAAATTTTAATTTCTTAACTTAATTTGATATGAGTCTTATAAAATTTGGAATACATAATTGGAAGTAAATCTTTTTGGAATGTCCTATAAATTCTTCTCATGCTTATAAATTAGTTTGCTCTGGAATAGCAAAAGCTTAAGTATGGGGGTATTTGATAGTACATTATTTATTGTTATTTTTATATAATATTTTAGTAGTAATTAATTAGTTTTTATATAATTTTAGTTTAATATATGTCTAATTCACTTTGTTTTGTGTTTTCAGGTAATCTGGGGCTGTTAATAGCAATTTCAAGCTCAGAAGAGTAATCAGGAGAATATTTGGAGAATTTCAGCCGAAATCGCAAAGTACACGCCCTTGGTCACGGGCGTGACCAAGGGCGTGACTTTATGTCACGGCCGTGAACCAGCCCCGTGTATTCCAGTTGAAGATATTAGCCGCCACGTCAGATTAAAATTACACGCCCTCTGACACGGGCGTGACAGAGGGCGTGACCTCAATGTCACGGGCGCGACTTTCCCGAAATGCATTCATTTCAGCCAGCAATCAATTCCCGCCGTTTCTAGCTTACACGCCCTCGGTCACGGGCGTGACCGAGGCCGTGACTCTTCTGCAACCGCCAGATTAACTCCAGATCGCAGCGTTTCCCGCCGTTTCCAGACCCGTTCAAGACACGCCCTTGGTCACGGGCGTGGCCGAGGCTGTGACCCGCCATGCAATTGATTTTTGGCGGTTTCTCTTCCTCAACATTCCCGGGCTTTCAATACGCAGTTACGCAGCTTACACGCCCTTGGTCACGGGCGTGACTCACCAATTTTCTGCCTATAAAAGCCAGCTGCTGCCAAAGTGATGGGCATCCAGTCCATGCTTCGATTGGATCATTTCTAGTATAGTTTTCCTGCATTTTTAGTGTAACTTTATTTTATGTCTTGTCCTTTTATTTCCTATTTTAGATTTACTTTCCCAGCAATTGTAATTCTTCTTTCTTAGTTATAAAATGTGTCTTTTTGTTTAATCATGAGTAGCTAATTTTGTAGCATTTGATCAGATGAATTCCTAAGCTTTTATATTTCATAATCTTTTATTCATTGTTTGGATTTTGAAAACTAAGATTTACCGTTGATTTGCAATTTTTGGTTTCATATTTCTAGGGTATGAAAATCAAGTTTGATCCATATTTTAGTGTATCGAGAGATCCGTAAATACGGTAGATCGCTCATCAGTAAAAAGAATTGTTTGCATTCCTCGAGAGAGGGTGATGAAATTCTTCCGGATTGGAGTCAAATCCAATAGTGGGGCTCACCGCATAAAGCAAGCTTAGGGGTTTCGACTGGCCGAGGGGTCTTAATCGATCAACCTAAGGTTAGGTGGTAGTTCTCTCGAGAGAGGCTCTATCATATTTTGGGAACCTCCACGGTGAAGTTTGTCTAAATCGATTTCTTTCGAATTCTAGATTTACGAAATATTTTACTTTAGAAGGATTCCCGATCAAATGTTTCTCTTTATTTAATTATTTTCAAAACTTCATATTACTTCCGATAAAATAATATTAATTTGCGTGAGTAGAAGTAGTCAACAAACCCGTGGAATACGACACTTGATATTTATTTGTTTTAAATATCCTATGCTATGAACGATATGTGCTCTTGCCTATAGTTCGTAGAATTTGGAGAAAATTATTTATATCCTAAATTTTACCTATCAAAATGCTTAGGGGTAATTCAAGAGAAATGACAAGAAAGTTATTCTTACGGGTAGCTACCAATAACATTATGTATCTTGAGAAAGGGAGCTTTGGGGTGTCATCCTATTATAGATCCTAGTACTGTAGCGAGGCCCTAACAGGGTAATCCTCGGGAAGTCCATGATAAACCACAAATTGTAGGAATAAGTTGATGTACAAGATTAACTTAATAATATGCACGGTAGGCTTGATGGTTGTAGTAGCAGACTAGTTAGTCTAGTGAGCTTATGACTAGGTAGGCTTGATGGTATATTAGTCAGTTTGGTCTTATGAGCGGTAGGCTTGATGGTTGTAGTAGCAGACTAGTTAGTCTAGTGAGCTTATGACTCAGTAATGTTGTTAGTGCGGACGGGTTGGTCTGGCGAGCTGGTGGCTCGGAAGGTTATGATGACAGGCAGGTTAGCCCAGGGAGTTTTATGGCTCGGGATATAGTAGAACATGTTTGCATGTGCATAATGTGGTGGGTCCTTAGTGTTGACGGTCGTTGCACCGACATCAATGCTTGGGCTCGGTAAGAGTGGAAAACCTTTTTACCAAGACAAGTCTGGTGGTCTAACCAGCTAGAGTACGCGGGAGCTCCGTTATTGTGTTCTTAGCGTTGAGGCGTACATTAGGTCTAGGTTAGGTAGTGCAAATACCAACCTAGAGGTGGGCGAGGCCCAACCCACCGCTTCCGTTTGCCACTACGGGAGTATCCTGGGAGTCTTGATAGCTCCAAAAAGGGGAAACTAAAGGTCTATGCGCATAGAGTCGTAGTGTGTGAGTTGCACTTGTGTGACCATAGTATAACTGCATACCTTGCATGACATAGCATAAACATTGCATTTCAACCCCTAACCCTATCATATAAGTCGGTTATGGGAATTCTTCTACGATAGACCCTGCTAAACGACCCCTTGGTCTATAGATTTGTGTGGGCATACCTATAAATCATTGGTTAATTTTCTATTATATACATGTCTTTATTTACTGCACTTTACTTATTCTTTACCTGCTCTTACCATGCTCTTTTACTGCTTAAATTATATATATATACTTGTGTAGTTTAGACATTCCATGTACCCCTGTCACCTGCTATTGTTATTCCCCTTGTTGTCCTCTGCTTCATCCTTCCCGCATGGTGTCTAGGAGTCACCGGGGGAGCGGTGGAGGATAGACTTAGTCTTTTTGACTAACGGTCAGTGGACCTTATCATTTTAGGAGACCACAGAGACGGAGCAGCACCAGAGGCAGGCGCAGATGGAGGCGGGGTAGTCTAGCACAGGAGCACCAGTGTCGGGATCCGTGAGTGTTACTACTAGTTGATTTGCTTCCGCGAGTGTTTATGTAGTGAGGATTTGATGTATCGGGCAGGAGCCCTTGTTATTTGTGTCTTTTTTTTTCAGTTATGTTTATGTGGACATCTCCTTATGATGGTTTATTTATATGTGATGTGGACTTGGCTTCTCTAAAGTCTGTTTAAGCTTAACTTCTTTGTGATCGATAAGGCCGACAGGATCGGCGTTTTGTGTTGTCGACCTTCCCGAGTGAGGATGTCACCGCAAAACGGCGGTTCTGGGCATAAGACCCCGGAGTTTTGTGGGCGCCACCTCTATCCTGCTTTTCGAGTCTCCGCTCAGGTACACCATGTTGAGGCAAACAGGGGCAGTGGATCGGGTCCTCCAATCCTAGGCTAGTATGACACTTCCCAGCCTAGACCTTACGTACGCCCCTAAGAACACACAGGGTATACACGTACTAATTGGTAAGTAACACCTCTTAGTTATATTCCCCCCGAGCCTCCAGCTCGCCAGACTATCCAGTCCTCCTTATATAACACTGAGCCTACTACCCGCAGGACAACCCGTCCTGATATCATAAATTCCCGAGCCTCTAGATCGCAGGACAACTAGTCCTTGTACCATTCCGTCCCAAATATGGGACGAGGTTTACCTTATCAAGTTCTCCTACTTAAACTACTCTTGTCTATCATTTAGTTGTACTTAGAAGTTTAGGGTGAATCCTGGACTTCCCGCGGGCTACCCGATAAAGGGCTCGCAGCGGTACTAGGGAATACAATGGGTTGAAGCTCAAATCCCCCTTTCTAGGATATCTACTCTTATTGGTGGCTACCCATCCTTTATACCCACTTCCTCTCTAGTTACTCTAAAATCCTAAGGTGGATTACAAATAGACCGTACAAATGAGTGACGATGTTCAATTGAACATCGAACCCTACCCTTCCTAGTGACCGACTATTATTTTGTGTCATCACTCAATCCTTATTTAATAAATCCATATTCAAACATTGGACATAACTCCTACCTTCTAGAGGATCACTTCCTATATCTCTTATCATAATAAGATTCTATTATGTATCAGTAAATTTACTAAACGCACCCAATCTCAACCACTAAGCTTAACACTAGAGGGTTATACTACTAATCCATTTATGTACACAATATTCCATGTATTAATATTTTTGTGTGTAAAGATCAAATGTGATTCAAATTCAACTAATCCACTCTTACTATTCGCAGACCAAATCGTACTAAAATATTTCTGTTTGTAAGGATCAAATGGGGTTCGAATTTAACTAATCCACTCTTACTACTCGCAGACCAAGTTGTACTAAGTTATGGCCTAAGAGGAGCTTCATGATCCTCCAAGCTAATGTGTAATCAAACAAGATTCCATAAGTTGTATAGATGATATACTTCAGATTTTTTTCATTCTTTTCCTTTAATTAAATTATATTGGGCATATAATTTAATTCATTATATTTAAGATATTCATCAACTTGCACATGAAGTGTCAATTATCATGGCCCAAAGGGTCCAATAAATTTTGCAGGTAATTGCGTCACTCTAAAATTATCATCAGCAAAGTTTGGTATTTTTCTAACAGTGATACGTCAATAATATTATGCAAACAATATAAGCCCAACAATTCCATTTAATGAAGGATCTACTGTAAACAATCATAGAATAATGACCACAAAATTTATAGGGCATTATGGTGGTATCATAAAACTACTGGCTAATTTTCATAATTTTCTAAGTCAATTGTCCAGCAATAACAATTATTTAAGGAAAATATTAAATTCTCACTTTGTGAAAGAACTACTGCAATTCCTCAAAGATTAAATATGAAAATATTATCCAGACATTATTGTGGTCAAATGAGCCTACTGACCAAGATTTATAATTTTCCAAATCAAATTGACCATCAAAAAGATTTAATCAAGGAGATAATCAATATTCAATTTGTGAAGAAACATAATAAAATATTCCACCATAAATCCTGCTAAAAGTCCCAGAACATAATATTGATCTCAAAAGCTTAACTACCCAATTTCATGTAATAAATTCATTCACCCATCAAAATGTGGGACATGCTAATTGGGGTTAATTTGGGTATATGTACTATAGTGAATTATAATATCACTAAAAATTCCAAGTAAATTTTTCTGAGCGTAATTTCACCTCCTATAGTGAATTCCAGAGTTTCATGACCTTCCAGAGCCTTCTGACCCTAGATTTCTCATTTATGTCAAATGTGACATAAGTACCCAAACTCTACTTTCCTAGGGAAATTAACCCAAATGTTATTGGGTTCTCTTGAGATGATAGATCTCATAAATCAAAATGCATGTTCCAAATTTGGTAGACATTGACCAAACGAATAAATTTATACCAACAAAATAGCAAGTGTATAATACACTCTCATTTTTCCCAACTCACCTTGGTCTTGCAAGTGGCTTTCCCTCATATGCATGAACCCAAATGGGTTCAAACTTGTACTAGTAACTATTTATGGTCTAATTAACACGCCACCAAAGTTTTGTGTCAAGTTGAGTTAATTTAACCATGTAGATTTAGATCTACATTTTGTGTTATATGCACACCAAAAATTTTCCCTTTGTATGCAGGTGGAATTCCTTCACATGTACAAAGTTAATTTGTCCCAAATTTTTACCAGAGGCTTATAGTGACCTACACTACTATCTATAAAAATTTGGGGTCACTTGGTGTTGTCTAGCCATGTATACTACAAATACATGATTTATCAAATTATTGTAAAAACTATGGGAAGAAGTTTCCCAAAAGTTATGATTTTTGGATAGAGGGTAAAAATAGGTACAGTTTATTTATGGTTAAAATCATTGCCCTATTCACCTAATAATTGGAGAGATATACTCAAAATACTCTCTGTGCTATAAGCACACCATTTCATATACTAGACAATACTTACATATTGAAAAAATCTACTTACATAGCTCCAAATGGTCCAAAATTTTGTACAGGGACTTCTATTGTCCTAATTGATCTTCCAAAGAAGATTTAATCGATTTTAAGTTAATAAAACTCAAAAATCAACACATGCATTAATTATTAAATATTTCCTAAAACTATAGAACAATGTTATCCAAAAATTCTCATTTTTGGAGAGGAGGTGTATCTAGGGTACATGCATGCATGTACAAAATTTCAACCTCATACCATGAACCATTTAAAAGTTATTCCAATAATATGGGTTGTCCCCTCCTAGAGACCAGTCCCACTAAAGCTTTCCTACAGGGAGTTGTAGGGCACCAAATCAAGTGATTCAAAGTCTTATGAAAAGTAGACCTCAAGGTATACATTGTTTTTCTCTCGCACCTTTTCCTAAAACAGATTCTAAGGATCTTCAAAATGAGCTTTAAATGTCTGTATAAAATGTGACAGTTTGTATGATATGATATATTATCATTTGGCCTACCTGTAGCTAATTATGCACGAATCTGGAAGCAGATCTGACTAAAACTAGTTGTCTTCTTCCTCTAGCCAATGGTTAAGATGTCTAGGACTTCAAACTCTGATTTCTCCCTCTTGGGACCATCATTTTACATGAAATCAAGGGCTTTAGCTGGCTCTTGAGTAGAGGAAGAGGTGGGAGTCATTTTTAAAATGAATTGTGGCAAAAATCCTAGTTTTTAAACATGGCTCATTCTCCATTTCGGCCATAAATTTTTTGAAATCAAAACTTCAATTAAGGCTCGATTCTCATCACCTAAAGATCGAGGATACTAGCACAAAGGGAGAGGAGGAGAAACCAGACCTTGATGGTGATGGTGGTTGTTGGCCATGGATTTTCTCCTCTCCGTCGAGCTTGCTCGATCTCCCATTTCTCCGCCAAAACCTCCACTTCAAAGCTCTATCTCGACCGCCCTCCACCTTTTGAAGCTAATGGAGGGTTCAATTTGGAGGATGGTGGAGGTTTTAAGGGAGTGCCATGAATGAGGATTTCGGCCAAGGCAAAAACCCCTAAGATCCCATACCATGTGGCATGGGGGTGGCTGGCATTCTGCAAGTAACTTCATGGGGAGTTGAGGTGCATCCCTTGGGAGATGAATTGAGCGCCAATTGGCACTCAATCCATGAATCCCCCTTTTGGCCTTATTAAAAATTGGGGAAAATCCAATTTTGCCCTTGCATGCCCCTCATTTTCTGAAATCAGAGGGCATGGAATGTCTTTAGGCTAGTGGGTTGTAGGATGGGCTGATCTCGAAGGCTTTAGCCCATTGAAATAGGCTTGGGCTTTCATTTCCCCTCTTTGGGCTTAGGTTTGACCATGGTTAACTTTGGGTTTGACTTTGTCAAAGTGATGGTTTGACTGGTCCAAAGTGTTGGTCTTGAGTCCATAGACACCACCCAATGTTGTTTGGGTCATGGTGATACACTAATTGGGCCAATGTAGCCAATATGTGTGATTTTGACCAAAATTGGGGAAAAGTTGACTTTGGTCAAATTGGGCCAATTGATGACAACTTGATGGGGATTTTGGGTCCATTGGGTCCCCTATGTTGTTGTAAGACTAGGGAGGTCAATTTTATGTTTTGGGTGTCAATTGGACCTATTGGTGAAAGTTTGACCTATGTTGACCTAAAGTTGACTTAGGTCAATGTGGACCAATTGGTGACCCCATTATGATGCTTTTGGGTCACTTAGGTCTCTCTTAGGGTTAGCGACCTATTGTAAGCTCAATTTGAGTTGGTGAGTCCAATTTGAAACAAATTTGCTTAGGTTGACTTGTGCACTTTTGGGGTGCTTATAGCAATTTTCCTAAGTTCAAGTTAACCTAGGGTCCTACCATGACCTCTACTCACAACTCAAGTCCTAACCCTAAGCCAAGGGGTCTAGAAGGAAAAGGTATGTTACACTGTATCCAACAAGTGTCTAAACCGGCTACATGATTTATACGCATCACCGCGCAGGTCGGAACCACATGAAAGTGAAAAACACAAAACATTGGCCTTCGAGGGCCAGCACAACAATGAGCTTCAACTCGGCTATTTCCCGCTCGGCTTGCCAGCACCTGCAAAGGTACAATCCACAAAGATGTGGGAAAAACAAAACATCGGTTAGCTTTAGCTGACCACAATGGTGTAACGACCCCACCCCATTCCTGGGGCGGTGGCACTCCTTCCCTGCAAGTCACCAGTATAGCATCATATATCTAAATAGGAAAGTGCAACTAACACAATCGATATATGCATAATCACCACAAATGTTGGCACGCATGACCACACATTTTGTGCTCTTACAACACGCTTTTGGCGTACTCCCCGAGCCCCACCTCCATCGTCAGTAATGCAAACTTAAATGATAATTGAGCGACTGTTGGTCAATGCTATTATGCTACCCAGACTTCCTTTCTAAGATCAGACGATGCACCAAGGAGCATCCTCTTCACCGACCAGCATGGAATGGGTTTGGATTCATCATGCTTGGCTCAATCACCGCGAACAACCAGCACGATGCAGGTATAACTTCACCTCGGCCCGTTAATATGATAACCACCGTAACATCATCAACGAAGCCTCATAGGAAATTTCCAATATCGTCGGGCAATACCTAGTATCGTTGGCGATTACTATAAGACTCCTTTCCCATATTTATTTTTTCTTTCCTTAGGCCACACATTGGTCCGAGGGGAGTCTTACAGCCCAGAACCGCCACCTTGCACTGACACGAACACACTGATTAGTCTCCACTACAAGACACAGATCCTGCAGGCTATGTTATTCAATCCATGCCAACCACATATATAAGTAAGAAACATTTTATTTACCACTGAATCCACGTCACACAGAATAATATATAAAGTTTGAATAGACAAGTCCACAATGAGATACATAAATAAGAAAGAAAAGGGCTTATGCCCAGTACAAACACATTTCTCAACAAATAAACTTGCAGAAGCAAACTAAACTCTCACACTCACGTCCATCCGAGGGAGTGTCATGGTACGCTGCATCGGCTCCATATGCTCTATCACCTTGTCTTGCTACTCCTGCTCCGGCTCCATGTACTCCTGGTTGTTACGACCACATCCGACCGTTAGTCAAAATGACTAAGCAGTTTTTTCCTCCCCTCCCCCGATGACTCTTAGGCACCAGGTGGGAGGATGGAATAGAAAGGTGCAATAGTAGGCAGTAGAGTAAAAGCAGGTTACAACTACTATATCTTGCATAATATATGTAAAGGTATTGTATAGCTACACAAGCAATTCTACTATATAAAGCACTGTAAAGCTATAGTAGCAATTCAACTATGTAGAGTATTGAGTAGGTAAAGAGCAGTAAGTAAAGTATGTAAAGGTAGTACGCCGCAACAATAAATAAAGTAAAGGTAAAGTAAAGAACAATTCACAGAAGTGTACCTTAACTTATATGAATGCCCATACAAACTTATAATTTAATATTTTTGGTAACTCATCATATAAAAGAGCCTATAATAATTTATATCTTGAGGATCTTGTTGTATGCGATGATGCGTATGCTATGCACTACAATTAATATGCAACTCACCCACTCTACTCTGTATGTACAGACCAATAGTTCCCACTTTTTAAGTATCACCCAGGTACCTCCTGTTGAGGCGATTGGAGGAAGTGGATCGGGAACATCCACTCCTATGCTAGTATGGACACTTCCCGGCCTATACCTTTCGTATGCCTTTGTAAGACACTCTAGAGTCTCCGCGTACTATTGTATTAATGCACCATCTCTATCATCCGAGCCTCCAGCTTGTAAGACTAACCAGTCCTCCATATCACAACCACACCGAGCCTCCAGCTCGCAGGACTAACCAGTCCTCCATATCACAACCACAGCCAGCCTTCAGCTTGCAGGACTAACCAGTCCTCACAACCAATTCTATCATTTAACACGGGATGAGATTTTCCAGTATCATTATTCACCTACTTAATCTAATCTTGCTTAGTGTTTAGTTATACTTAGAGATTTAAGGTGAATCTTGGACTTCCCGAGGTCTACCCGATGAAGGGCTCTTAACGGTACTAGGAGATATGATGGACTGACACCCCAAACCTCCATTTCTCAAGATAATCAATCTTATTGATGGCTACCCTTCCTTAGACCCGCTATCTCGGGTTACTCTAGTATTCCTAGGATAGATTTATAATTCTTGTAGGGGAGAGTTGATCTATCACTTGAACTCCAACATTAACTACTCCCGTAACATCCATGTGACATATCGCTCATCACTCCTTGTCTAATTACCCTAGAACTCCAATAAGAAGTTTAACAACTTCCAAACATGCATCTAACTTCATTATAACCAAGATCTAAGTTCGTCCTCAAGTTTACTCACTAGCAAGAATTTTGTTAAATGATGCTTACTTTCAATCCATATAGATCATGACCTAAGTATGATTCCCCATCAAAACTTATTTATATGCTCCAAAAATTCTATCAATTTTTGGAGCAGATATAGATGTATTCCTACTATCACATGTCAATTTTCATCTATATCCAAGGTGATAATAGTGGTCAATTACTAGAATATGTTTTTACTATATATAGACCACATGCACTAGCATTCCTAATCATGACATTTGTGAAGAAACTATCATAATCTCAAGACCGGTGCATCTAATATTAATTCCAGAGGTTTAACATGATAAAAAATGCGGTCTACCAGAATTTCAAGGTTTTTCAATTAAATTTGGGTCCAATAATTAATTTCCTTGTTTTTGAGACATTATCCAATATTGAACATGAAGCATATAAAGTTGATGTCCAAACATTCCAAGTTTTCAAGATAATGTTTAACAGAGATTTGAAATTTTCCAGCAAAATTACAATCATAATATTTCATAAATACCTAATTGTGACAATTCAAAACTTACACATGAACTATATAAAATTCTCTTCCAAAACTTCCAAGTAAATTTTCAAAGGTAAATATTACTCTATAAAGTGTCTACGCAGAATATTGGAATTTTCCAGATTCCATGTTGATTGCATGTATTCACATGTGAGCTAAATCTACATAAATTCAATATTCGGAGAAAATAATCCTAAAAAATTCTCAATTAATTCCGAGAGGTAAATATCACTCTATAAAGTGTCTACATAAAAGATTGTAATTTTCCTGATTAATCTAACCATGTTTATTCCATAAACTCACATATGACGTAATTCCAAATAAATAAATATTCAAAGAAAATAATGCTAAAAAATTCTCAATAAATTCCCAGAGGTGTGTTATGACCTAATCTCACATATGAGAGAGATTTGAATTCTTACTAATTAATTTGTCACAAATATTTCATTAATTTAAAAGCATGAAATATGAAACATTTACTTACACTATAGGAAATTACAATCCAAGAGATTCCATTCTTTCAGAGGTGATATATATTATCATAACACATGCATGACCAAATTTTCATTGGCATGCAATAAGTACTTTGGGAAAAATACACCAAATATAGTTTTGTTCTAAATGCACACCATTACAAAACCTACAAGGTTCATGCAAGTGGAATATAACCACATGCAGAAATCTAAATAGTCCCAAATTTTGTCCAGTGGAATGTGATGACCTAAACAACAATCTACCAGAGATTTGGATTTTAACTAATTTATTTGGTCACAATTATCTCATTAATTTAAATGTGCGACATATGCGATATTTAATTAAGCTATAAGAAAATCTATTCCAAATATTCTCATTCTTCTGGAGGTGATACGTTTTATCATAATACATGCATGGTCAAAATATCATTGAGATGCTACAAGTCATTGAAGAAATATTACACCAAACAAACTTTTGTGCTGAATGCACACCATTTCCAAACCTACAAGATTCATGCAAGTGGAATACACCCACATGCAGAAATCAAAATGGTCTCAAATTTTGTCCAGTATAATATGATGACCTAAAAAATATCCTACCAGATATTTGGGTCATTTAGAAGTTGTTTAACCATGTATATCACATATACATGCATAACTAAATTTTTACCTAAATCATAGAGAAATGTACTCCAAAAATTCTAATTTTTGGATGGGAACACAATTTAGGCACCCCTCATGGATGGCCAAAATTTCACTCATTCCATTATCCAATAGTTAGGAATTAGCAATTTAGGTTATAGGTCACATTTAGGACACCTCCGAGAAAAACATAGACTCTGAAGGTTGTAGGGCACCAATTGCGGTGATTTAAAATTCCCTAGAAAGTAGAGACAAAGGGCTTCAAATTTATTTTCATCACTAGACTTCGATCTGCTTCTACAGTGCCTAAATTGGGACTCGAACATGACGGTATACATGTGACATATTTAATTTAAGGCTATATAATAATTCTTGCCCTACAGATAACAGATTTTGTACAAATCTGGAAGCAGATCCAACGGAATCTGCTCATCTTCTTCCTCTAGCTGATAGCCATGATATCAGAACTTAAAACCTTGATTTCTCCCTCTACGGTCCACCATTTTGCATGAAATAAGTCCCATTAGCTTTGTTTGGAGAAGAAGAAGAAGAACATGGCACAAATTTCAAAGAGAATGGTAATCAAACCCTAAGTTCTAGCATGGGAATTTCAATTTAGATCTCCATGAAATTCTAAATTCAAGAGCTCAATTAAGGCTCAATTTTCATCTCCTAAGGATCTAAGAGTCTAACCCTAGGGGAGGAGAGGAGAAACCAACCTGAATTGGGGCTTGGAATAGGGTGAATCGCTTGGGTTCCATGCACGGCCTCTTGCTTGGAGATCCCTTGCTGATTTCCCATAGCTCCACCAAAAGATCCACTTCAAAACTCTATTCCGACTGCTTAGACCCTTCTGAAGATGATGGAAGGCTCAGAATGGAGACGGGGGCTTATTGTGAAGGTACCATTAATGTCATGGTTGGCCATGCCTTAATTCAACTCCTCTCTCTTCCATTTGGCAGTGGGATAGCTATAAATTGGCTGGTAGCTGCATGGGGAGTTGAAGGGAGTACTTTGGGAAAGGGATTAGGTTCCATGTGTTGCTAAATCCCTACATTACACCTTTTTTCCTACTCCAAATTGGGGGAAATTCCATTTCTACCCTTCCATGCCACCCATTTCTTGATATTGGAGGCCAGGGTGGGTAATTGGGTTCATGGGCTGCATTATGGGCTGTCCATGTGGGATTTAGCCCATTGAAATTAGATTAGCCCCTTTGAAAATCTATTTCTAGTTCAAATTGACCTATATTGACTTTTCATGGTTTACTTGGTCAACTAAGGGTGGGGTTGATCCCATTTGGTGGTCATGGGTCCCATGGAACCACCCAAGGTTGGTTGGGCCATGTTGAGGTCAAGATATGGCTAATTGATCTATTGAGGGTTGAAGTGGATTATGTTGACCCAAAGTTGACTTTGGTCAATTTCATGAAATTGGTTGAACCAAATGAGTTATTTCGGCCTAATGGCCTCCCTTAGTGATTAAGAGGGTATTGGTGAAGTCAATTTTGCCAATTGAAGTCCAATTGAGCCAAATTCGGGTAAGTTGACCTATTTTGAGCAAGATTTGACTTTGGTAAAAATGCCTAATTTGGTTGACCAATTCCAATGGTCTATGGTCAATTTACTAATCCCTAAGGTTAGGAATGTAGTGATGAGGTCAATTTGACCAATTGGGGTCAAATTGAGTCACATTAGGCTTGGTTGACCTAGTTAGGTCAAGGTTCCTCTAGATGAGTTCTCTTGGTCAACTAGGCTCCTAGGTGACTTCCGTTCCCCAATTCACATTAGGGGTCTAGTAGCAGTGGGGATGTTATAATTCCCAATAAATAAAGAAATAATTTCATCCCCAAAATTCAAGTTTGGGTCTACGGGGTTCTACGCATAATTAAAATAAAGTAAAGTACATTGGGTTAGGTTGTACCTGAGGAGAAGAGTCCCGGGTAGTGTTGCTGCATGCATGAGATCTAGTGGATCCCATTTATGCTCCTCCCGTTTGTGGTTGGTCCACAGGAATTTGACCAACGGGACCTTCTTCTGCCGCAAGACCCTAACGTCGATATCACCTATCCAGACTAGCTCTAATTGAATAGACCGGACGAATGCCATTGGGATTGAAGTAGACGTGATATGCTACTCAGGGCGAAGCAAGTCTCCCTGGAGTGAAGAGACATGGAAGATGCCATGCAGGTTTGCCAACTGTGGTGGCAGCTCCAGCCTGTAAACTAAGGGGCCGATCGGCTCCAGGATCGTATAAGGCCCCATATATCATGGGCTGAGCTTCTGCTACCTCCGCACCTGCAAAACACTGTGCACTGGATGAATCTTCAAGAAAACCCAGTCTCCCACCTGTAATTCCACCACTTTATGCCTCACATCGTAGTACTTCGCCTGTCTGCTTTGGCCTCTAGCATCCGTGTCTTCTATATACTCTGATCCCAGAACCTTCGGGTTCACATGAAATTTATAATCAAGATTATCAAATGGAGGGTTCTTAAATATCTCTCATTTTTGGTGAAGATGTAAGTAGTGGAGGGAAGACAATTTGATTTAAAGTAGTGATATCAAGGATGGGGTATGACACAACTGAGTCTTATGGCCAATGATTTTATATCTTCACATGTGCCCCATTTTCGATCTAGTGTCACAACATTATGTCTACGGGCTATAATATTTTTCAAAAGCAACCTTAATTATATCTTAGATTTAAAATCTTACCCGACCAACAATCAGTATACATACGAGATCGATACTCTTATTTGTAAGTTTTAGCAAATAAAATCTAGATTTTTCTATTAAGATCATAATTCTTGATGCATTATTGATTCTTCTAATTTTAACACATCATCCAGATGTCGTTTCATGTCAAAGATTAATCATGCTTATATGATCCATAATATGGTCACTCGAGGCTAATCCAGTGACAATTAAGATTAATTTTGTATTTGGAGTCATGTGGGTCATCAATTTAAGTGCTCTTTAAGAAGTCATATTTATAAATCCTCTGATCATCACGTTATTATATATAAAGTTTACGTCAATAAAACATTTTCCAAGTTAAATGTCCAAAAAGACTTGATTTATAAAGTAAAAGTATTTCCAAAGCTTCAAATATTTGTCACGAGTCCATCGTTTAATAAGGAATATTAAGATTTGACATTTATTCCAAATGTATAGCTCATTTCAAAATATATATGTTGATAATCATGATTGATTCCCCAAAATTATGAATCCTATTTAAGACGATTTTATGGTCACGTGATTCAATTCTTGAGATCATCAGATTCATGTCCAAGTGATCATACACATAATTTGGATCTTCTAAATTGAGAATATCAACCACATAATTTTGTATTCCTTCTGGGAGTCATTATATTTTCAAGGTCATGACTTGGAACAAATTTATCCTCGTTCAAAATTCCTAAGTCTTCACCTCTTCACTTCCAACTCAATTCATAATCATGTTTTGTAATCGTACCATTTATGTTTAACAATTTGCCCTAACAATATTACGAATCAACGTCTTAGGCTCAAGAAGGAGGTGAATCTATGACACCACACCTCGCATTAGATTATAACATCATTATTCGTCTTTAAGAGTATAACGATTATAACCAAGTTTTACTCTTGTCTAGTCCAAATCCTAATTAGACATCGTACTGAATTCACAATTCATGTCAGTTTTCTCTTGCGATATGGAAATTTTATTTAATGAACTTCATTAACCGACAATCATAGACAATAAACATAGTCACAATGGCTGGGTTACGAAACTAGAGTATTTTGAAAGCCAATTTGCTCAAATTCTTGTGGATTTGTAAACGACTTACACCGCACTTTGCATTATGAAGGCATTATGCATTAATGAAAACATGCCCTCTCCTTACGTTGTGTGTTAAGTAATTATCTATTTCATCTAACTCAAAAGCCTGAGAAAAAAATCCTAGGACCTGTAGGTTATGGTCCCAATAAAAAGGATATGCCCCTATAATCTTGGCTAAGTTTCTTTCAGCCAAAGATATAGGTATTCAATGTATGCTTATAATCCGTAGGGGCATAGATCCTCAGCTTAGAATCTTACCAACTAAGTTCTCGTACCAAATTAACTTTATGAAAACCTATGAGACTTATTGATTAAATAAATGCTCATGACCCTTAGTGTTCATGTAAACTCTTCGTGGGTTTATATGTGGGTAAATCTATGTCTCGGTGCGTGGGTAGTCCAGGTATCTTCTCCGGAAAGGCGTCAAAAAAGTCATGAACTACCGAAATATCAGCTATGGAGGCCTCCTTCCCCTTCATCTTATGGAAAATCATGAAAACCTCGTCTCCCTGCCGATGGGCCTTGATGGCCTGGATGGATGATAACCAGGTATAGAAGACGGGTCTAATGCAAAGACCTGATTGCGGGCGGGTCTGTGATCTCTGCCATGAAATCCTTGGATCATGGCACTTTGTACGATAGTCCTTGAGACTTGTGGATATAATAATATTCTTTGCGCTCAAAACTACCATTACCGCAACCTTTTCAAGGGTCATATGCTAGTTATCCTATAAAGTGGTCTTCTCTAGGTTGGAATTCTCATTCGACATTTGGTGCCCTATCCTTGTGATAGCTTTTACATAAATGGGAGTTGGAGGTATCAACTTATAGGCACAAAAGCATAGATCTCAAATCTCATACTAATCCATCATTATATTATAGGCATCAAATCTCCTTGAGATGATCATATTATCTCGTGTAAGGGGTGATAATATAACCTGAGAATTGAAGTGAGAATATCAGAGTGTAATGCATTAACACTTACACTTGCATTGAAATCCTTCATTTAGCAACTTTGGGTATCCTAACACTTCAGCCAATCTGTACCTAGGTCGATATTAGACTAAGATACCTCCTAAAACTCCTTGATAAGTCAAATCACAATGGTATACTAGTCAGGTTGGCCTAATCTCATTGTTAAGTGGACAAAATTGTGTGATTCCTCACATGGGCACACCAATGCTTCTGCTGCTTTAGTTTGTCCGCAAACTAAGATCGAGCAGGGTGTCCCTGTGTTTTGAGAACTTCTTTCTCTTAGGATCATGTCGGCTGATATCAATTTGTAAGACTCCTTTTCCCACATTTCTTTTTTCCTTTCCTCATGCCACACACTGGTCTGAGGGGAGTCTTACTGCCCAAAACTACCGCCTTGCGGTGACACGAACACATGGGTTAGTCACCACTATAAAATGTCGATCTTGTCGGCTATGTTATTCAATCTAGGCCAACCATATATATAAGTAAGAAACATTTTATTTTCCATTGAATCTACATCACACAGAATAATATACAAAGTCCTATTAGACAAGTCCATAATGAGATACATAAATAAGAATGAAAATGGGATTATGCCCAATACATCAACATTTCTCAACAAATAAACTTGCAGAAGCAAACTAAACTCTCATATTCACGTCCATCTGAGGGAGTGGCGTGGTACACTGCATCGACTCCTTATGCTATATCACCCTGGCTTGCTACTCTTGCTCCGGCTCCATGTGCTCCTGGTAGTTATGACCACATTTGACCGTTAGCCAAAATGACTAAGCGGTTTTGTCCTCCCCTCCCTGGTGACTCCTAGGCACCGGGTGGGAAGATGGAATAGAAAGGTACAATAGTAGGCAGTAAAGTACAAGCAGGTGATAGTGGCTCCATCTAGCATAATATATGTAAAGGTATTGTATAGCTACATATTAATTATACAATGTAAAGTACTGTAAAACTATACTAGAAATTCGACTATGTAAAGTATTGAGTAGGTAAAGAGCAGTAAGTAAAGTAAGTAAAGGCATTGTGGCACAAAAATAAATAAAGTTAAAATAAAGGACAAGCTACACTACCATCACAGAAGCGTACCTTAACTTATATGAATGCTCATACAAACTTATAAGTTAAGATTTTTGATAAGTAACTTATCATATAAATGAGCCTATACTAATTTATATGATGAGGGTCTTATTGTATGTGATGATGCGTATGTTATACAATGCAATGATTATGTAACTCACCCACTCGACTCTGTACGTACAGACCTTTAGTTCCCGCTTTTTGAGTATCACTCAGGTACCTCCTGTTGAGGCGAACGGAGGTTGTGGATCGAGCACTTCCACTCCTAGGCTAGTATGGACACCTCCCGGCCTAGACCTTTTGTACGCCTTTGTAGGACACTCCAGAGTCTCCGTGTACTAATGTATTTATGCACCACCTCTATAATACAAGTATCCATCTTGCAGGACTAACTAGTCCACCATATTCCAACCACACAGAGCCTCCATCTCGCAGGACTAACTAGTCCTCCACATCTCAACCACACCGAGCCTCCAGCTCACAAGACTAACCACTCCTCCATAACCAATTCCATCCCTTAACACAGGATGAGGAATATAAGTACCCGGTGAAGGGCTCGTAACGGTACTAGGAGATATGATGTGCTGACACCCCAAACCTCCATTTCTTAAGATAATTAATCTTATTGATAGCTACCCTTTCGTAGAACCCGCTCTCTCTGGTTACTCTAGTATTCCTAAGATAGATTAATAATTCTTGTAGGAGAGAGTTGATCTATCACTTTAACTCCAACGTTAACTACTCTCGTAATTTCCATGTGACCTATCGCTCGTCACTCCTTGTCTATTTACCCTAGAACTCCAATCATAAGTTTAACAAGTTCCAAACATGCATCTAACTTCATTATAACCAAGATCTAAGTTCGTCCTCAAGTTTACTCACTAGCAAGCGTTTTGTTAAACGATGCTTACATTCAATCCATATAGATCCTGACCTAAGTATGATTCCCCATCAAAACTTATTTATATGCTCCAAAATTTAAACCAAAGATGTAATATGATCAGAATGAGAGTGTGTCAGAAAAATTGTAATTTTCCAAAACGCTTAACTCTTTAAATTCCATTACCCCATGAATGTGAGATAAATCGTATTTAATCCATACTATAGGACATTTGCGCTCCAAAAATTGATAGATTCTATCAATTTTTGGAGCAGATATAAATGTAGTCCTACTATCACATGTCAATTTTCATTTATATCCAAGGTGATAATAGTGACAAATTACTAGAACTTGTTTTTACTATATACAGACCACATGCACTAACATTCCTAATCATGACATTTGTGAAGAAACTATCATAATCTCAAGACTAGTGCATCTAATATTAATTCCAGAGGTTTAACATGATATAAATTGTGGTCTACCAGAATTTCGAGGATTTTCAATTCAATTTGGGTCTAATAAGTAATTTCCTTGTTTATGAGATAATGTCCAATATTGAACATTAAGCATATAAAGTTGATGTCCAAACATTCCAAAAATTCTCTTCCAAAAATGATTCAATAATCAAACCATGTTTAATAGAGATTTTAATTTTCCAACAATATTATAATCATAATATTTCATAAATACCTAATTGTGACAATTCAACACTAACACACGAACTATATAAAATTCTCTTCCAAAAATTCCAAGTAAATTTCCAGAGGTAAATATTGCTCGATCAAGTGTATATGCAGAATATTGGAAATTTCTAGATTAATCTAACCATGTTTATTGCTTGTATTCATATGTTAGGTAAATCCACATAAATTCAATATACAGAGAAAATAATGCTAAAAAATTCTCAATAAATTCTCAGAGGTAAATATCACTATAAAGTGTATATGCAAAAGATTGGAATTTTCGAGATTAATCAAACCATGTTTATTTTATAAATTCACATATGAGGTGATTCCAAATAAATACAATATTCAGAGAAAATAATGCTAAAAAATTCTCAATAAATTCCCAGAGGTGTGTTATGACATAATCTCACATATGATGGAGATTTGGATTTTTACTAATTTGTTTGGTCACAAATATTTCATTAAATTAAAAGTGTGACATATGAAATATTTACTTAAACTATAAAAAATTATAATCCAAAAGTTTCCATTCTTCTAGAGGTGGTAATATATATTATCATATCACATGCATGGCCAAAGTTTCACTGGCATGCAATAAGTACTTTGGGAAAACTACAACAAATATAGTTTTGTGCTAAATGCACACCATTACCAAACCTACAAGGTTCATGCAAGTGGAATATACCCACATGCAGAAATCCAAATGGTCCCAAATTTTGTCAAGTGGAATGTTATGACCTAAACCACAATCTACCAGAGATTTGGATTTTTACTAATTTATTTGGTCAAAATTATCTCATTAATTTAAATGTGTGACATTTGTGATATTTAACTAAACTATAAGAAAATCTATTCCAAAAATTCTCATTCTTCTGGAGGTGATACATTTTATCATAATACATGCATGGTCAAAATCTCGTTGACATGCAACAAGTCATTTGAGAAAAAAATACTCCAAAAACACACTTTTGTGCTAAATGCACCCCATTTCCAAACATACAAGATTCATGCAAGTGGAATACACCCACATGCAGACATCCAAATGGTCCCAAATTTTGTCCAATGGAATATGATGTCCTAAAAAACAATCTACCAGAGATTTGCATCATTTTGAAGTTGTTTATACCTGTATATCACCTATAATGGATAATTAAATTTTTACCTAAATCATAGAGAAGCGTACTCCAAAAATTCTAATTTTTGTATGGAAACTCCATTTAGGTACCCCTCAGGGATGATCAAAATTTCAGACCCATTCCGTTGGCCAATTGTTAGGAATTAACAACTTATGGTCTAGGTCACATTTTGGACACCTCCAAGAAAAATAGATATTTCGAGCACCAATTGCGGTGTTTTAAAATTCCTTGTAAATTAGAGACAAATGGCTACAAATTTGATGTTCATCACTAGACCTCGATCTACCTCTACAATGCCTAAATTGGGGCTCGAACATAATGGTATACATGTGACAGATATAATTTATGGCTATATAATAATTCTTGGCCTACAGATTGCAGATTTTGCATGAATCTGGAGGCAGATCCAACGAAATATCCTCATCCTCTTCCTCCAGCTGATGGCCATGATATCCAGAACTTAAAACCCTGATTTCTCCCTCTACAGTCCACCATTTTGCATGAAATAAGTCTCGTTAGCTTTGTTTTGACAAGAAGAACTTGACACAAATTTTGAACAAATTGCAGTGATTTAAAATTCCTTGGAAAGTAGAGACAAAGGGCTACAAATTTGATGTTCATCAGTAGACCTCGATCTATCTCTACAGTGCTTAAATTGGGACTCAAACATGATGGTATACATGTGACCGATATAATTTAAGGCTATATTGTAATTCCTGGCCTGCATATAGTAGATTTTGCACGAATCTGGAAGCAGATCCAACGAGATCTGCTCATCCTCTTCCTTTAGTTGATGGCCATGATATCTAGAACTTAAAACCTTGATTCCTCCCTTTATAGTCCACTATTTTGCATGAAATAAGTCTGATTAGCTTTGTTTTGCGAAGACGAAGAACTTGACACAAATTTTGAAGAGAATGGTGGCTGAAACCCTAAGTTCTAGCATGGGCATTTTGGCCAAGATCTCCATAAAATTCTGAATTCAGGAGCTCAATTGAGGCTCAATTTTCATCTCCTAAGGATCTAAGAGGCTGGCACTAGGGGAGGAGAGGAGAAACCGACTTGAAATTGGGGCTTGGAATTGGGTGAATCGCTTGGGTGACATGGTCGACCTCTTACTTAGAGCTTCCTTACTGATTACCCATTTCTCCATCAAAAGCTCCACTTCAAAACTCTATTCCGACTGGTTAGACCCTTCTGAAGATGATGGAAGGCTTAGAATGGAGAGGGGAGGTTTATTGTGAAGGTACCATTAATACCAAGGTTGGTCATGCCTTAATTCACCTCCTCTCTCCTCCATTTGGCAGTGGGATGGCTGGAAATTGTCTTGTAGCTTCATGGGGAGTTGAAGGGAGTACTTTGGGAGAGGGATTAGGTGATATGTGTAGCTAAATCCCTAAACTACTCCTTTTTTCCTGCTCCAAATTGGGGGATTTCCCATTTCTACCCTTGCATGCCACCCATTTCCTGAAATTGGAGAGCAAGGGGAGTAATTGAGTTCATGGGCTGCAGGTTGGGCTGCCGTGTGGGCTTTAGCCCATTAAAATTAGATTAGCCCCTTTGAAAATCCATGTCTAGTTAAAATTGACCAATGTTGACCTTTCATGGTTGACTTGGTCAACTAATGGTGGGGTTGACCCCATTTGGTGGTCATGGGTCCCATGGCACCACCCAAGGTTGGTTGGGCCATGCTGAGTTCAAGATCAAGCTAATTGATCCATTTAGGGTTGAAGTGGGCTAAGTTAACCCAAAGTTGACTTTAGTCAATTTCAAGAAATTGGTTGAACCCAATGAGTTATTATCGGCTTAATGGCCTCCCTTAGTGATTAGGAGGGTATTGGTGAAGTCATGGCTAATTAAAGTCCAATTGAGCCAAATTAGGGCAAGTTGACCTATTTTGAGCTAGATTTAACTTTTCTCAAAATGCCTAATTTTATTGACCAATTCACATGGCATATGGTCAATTGACTAATCCCTAGGGTTAGGAATGTAGTGGGGAGGTCAAATTGACCAAGTGGGGGTCCAATTGAGTCATATTAGGGTTGGTTGACCTAGTTAGGTAAAGGGTACTATATGTGAGTTCTCTTGGTCACCTAGGCTCCTAGGTGACTTCCTTGCCCTAATTCACATTAGGGGGTCTAGTAGAAATAGAGATGTTACAGTAATGTTTGCGTTATCAATAGAACACCATTTCCTCACAGAAAAGAAGGTGTTTCTCATTTTTGCTCTCCAGCATAGTATACAACCCAGTATACATCATTCAAGCTATACAAACAACACAATAAGCATGTTGTCTTCTCTGGCATGCAATTTAACCAGCACCAATCCATACCAACTTGTCGCAGATGGGCTTCACACAGTTTGCCTATATCCGTTAACAAATCAGATTCTATATGCAGTTCATACCAGGGAAGGACAACATCTACCCGGTGAAAGTAGAGCCTTTCATTAATTAGTGAAGGAGACACTTTCATGCACTATGCTAACAACAAAACATAGGACTAGCATGTCCTATCACCAAGAAGAAGGATTATTACCCTTGACGATCGCTTTGGCGCCATAAATCCGCAATTGATCCAGATGGAAAGGTTTACAGCATGTTTCCCTCCATAGATTTGAACTCGGTGCGTGAATCGGAGCTTCGAATCTCTTCTAATGGTTGGACGAAGCCTTCTTCTTCCATTCCTTTGGAGATAGAGAAAGTGAAATAAAATTAAGAAGAAGAATTCTACTCCTACTGTCTTTGCTGAGTCGGGATAAATCCCAGCCATTAGATCCAAAATTCAATAAGGAATGGACAGCCACGATTCAATTTGATGAATCTATTTAAATAGCTAACGTTGGCGTAAGCATAAACCCTCGCGTTAGCCCAAGGGGCGGTGGATTTGATCTTATCCAGCACCGCTTAATAATTCGGCTAGATGACCTAGGATCGACGTTAGCACTAATGCCTGGTGTTAGCCACCTAGTCGAATTGTCAAGACCTTTCCACAACAGAGGAGCTTCACTATGACAAGGTAAAGATTCTAGTCGAATAGCTAACGTCTGGTGCTAGTATTTGACTTGATGTCTAGTCGAATTCATCTAGACGATCGCCATGACATCTAGCTGATTTCTACCAGGTGATTGCTACCGCCGACATTAGCACTAATGCTCGATGTTAGCTTCTGCTTCCAGATGCCCACGCTTTCTACAGCTGGGAAAACTTGGGGTGTTACAATCCCCCTCCCTTTTAAAGAAAGTTCGTCTCAAACTTCCAGAACTAAGAAAGCATTCAAAAGATACAGGAAAATATAAATTGTACCTCAACGGAATAACTCGGGGAACTCCTCAAGCGTGGTCTTCTCTCGCTCCCATGAAAGCTTCTCATGACCGCAATTGTCCCTGTAAACTTTGACCATTCTGATCATTTTAGTCCGCAATTGATTGACTTCAGTGTCTTCAATGTGAATAGGCTTGATTTTTTTCTTTAGCCCACCATCAATCATCACTTGAACATCATAAATAATATGAGTAGGCTCTTGCAATGCCTTCCTCAACACGGATACGTGAAGACATCATGCAAACCACTTAACTCTGTCGAAAGAGCAAGCCAGTAGGCAGCATCATAAACACGCTCTAAATTTTCAAATTGTCCAAGGTGTCTTGGACTTAACTTTTTCAAGAATCGAATCCTCGATACACCCATAACTGGTTTGATCTTTAAGTAAACCTAGTAGCCAACAGCGAACTCGATATTTCGGTGTTTAGTGTTATAATATTTTGCCTGCCTTTCCTAAGCAAACAACCGCTCTAGGATCGTTTGAATTGTCGAATTTGCATCATCGATGTCTTTTCTCCTGAACAACTTCATGTCGCCTATTTCTGCCCAAGCCAAGGGAGTACAAAATTTTCTACCATATAGGGCCTCGAAGGGCGGCATTTGTATACTTGCTTGGTATCTATTGCTGTAGGAGAACTCGATCATGAAGAGATGATCCTCCCACCTCTTTCTGAAATCTAAGGCGCACATTCAGAGCATATCCTCCATTGTCCTATTGGTCCGTTCAGTCTGCCCATCAGTTTGAGGGGGGAAGACAACGCTAATCTTCAGCTTGGTACCCAATAGTTAGTGGATTAACCTCCAATTATTTGATGTAAAGCGCCCATCTCAGTCACTTATGATGTTATGGGGCACACCGTGCAATCGTACTATGTTATCCACATATAATTTTGCCAACTTTTCTACTAAATCATCTCTCCGGTTCGAAATGAAGTGAGATACTTTCGTCAATCGGTATACGATCACCTAAATGACATCATTCTCATATTGCAATGTCGGCAAGCCATGCATGAAATCCATAGATATACCAACAACCTTCCATTCCAGAATCGGTAATGACTTCGGAAAGTCACCAGATCTTTGACATTATGCCTTTACGAGTGCGCAAGTATGACACTTCGCCAAATATAG
The DNA here is from genome assembly GCA_033032865.1 of Dactylorhiza incarnata. Classification (NCBI taxonomy): domain Eukaryota; kingdom Viridiplantae; phylum Streptophyta; class Magnoliopsida; order Asparagales; family Orchidaceae; genus Dactylorhiza; species Dactylorhiza incarnata. Next base: position 2,464,516 of record JAWHQI010000092.1, read on the forward strand.
AGCTATGTATTTCTTCAAACCAAGCCACCAGAATAAGTGTTTCATGTCTTGGTACATCTTTGTGCTCCCAGGGTGGATTGAGTACTTGGTAAAATGAGCCTCGTACATCAACTCCGCCCGTAATTTCCCAAAATTTAGGACGCACAAATGACTATCTTTCCACAAAAGACCATCTTCGAAAGAGAACTCGGCATTAGACCCATCCACGGTCTCTACCACATAACGCTTCATGCTTTCATCAAGCTCCAAGGACTGACAGATTCGATTCGCAAGGTTGCAATGTACCTTGATCCAACTCATGCATGCACTAGCAGTTTGCCGGCTCTCGATGCACATAATCGAAAGGGACTCCCCATCACTGATTAGACGCTCATCATGCATCTGAATCTAGTTTTCTTGTGTAGAAGACCTCTGATTTACTACATCAGCGACAATATTTCCCTTCCCGGGAGTGTAGTGAATCACGAAAGTGTAGTCCCCCAGGAATTCCATTCTCTGTCTCATATTCAGCTCCTTCTGATCTAATAGGTACTTCATGCTCTTATGGTCCGTAAAGATTTCAATCTTCACGCCATATAAGTAATGTCGCGAAAGCTTATGAATGAATATCATGGCCGCTAACTCTAAGTCATGGACTGGATAGTTCCTCTCGTACACTTTCTGCTGGCAAGGCCATATGCTATCATGTTTCCAAACAGAAGAAGAACGCAGTCAAAATAGCTCCTTCTGCGTCATTGTAAATCTCATAACCTTCAGTACCACATGGCGAACATAAAATTGGCACCGTGGTCAGACGACTCTTCAGCTCCTCAAAAGCTCGAGCGCACGCTGGCCACCAAATGAACTTCTGATCATTCCTATTCAAGGTTGTGAGAGGTAGAGCTATCCACGAAAAGTTATCTACGAAGCGCCTAAAGTAGCCGGCAAGTCCCAAGAAACTTCGGACTTCTGCCACCGTAGTCAACACATGCCACTCTCGTATTGCAACAATCTTTGTTGGATCAACTGCAATGCCTTCTCCACTCACTACATGACCTAGGAATGCCACAGACGACAGACAAAACTCACACTTAGAGAACTTAGCCTACAGCTGACTTCTCCTCAGGGTATCCAAAATTATGCGTAAATGAATCGCATGCTCTTCTTCAGACTGATAGTAAACCAGTATATCGTCTATAAAGATAATCACAAACTGGTCAAGCCACTCTCGGAACGTTTTGTTCATCAAATCCATGAATACGTCTGGCGCCTTCATCAAGCCAAATAACATCACTATGAACTCATAGTGCCCGTAATGGGTACAAAACGTCATTTTTTGAATATCACATTTCCTAATCCTCAACTGGAAGTAACTAGACTTCAGATCCAGCTTCGAATACACAGTCGATCCAACTAGCTGATCAACTAAATCATCGATTCTCAGAATCAGATATTTATTCTTCTCTGTCAGCTTATTCAATTCATGATAGTCTACACAAAGATGCGAGCTTCCATCCTTATTTTTCACAAAGAGTACCAGTGCACTCCAAGGAGATGAACTTGGACGTACATAGTCTTGCTCTAGTAATTCCTGCAACTAGACTTTCACCTCTACCATCTCTTTGGGCGTTATTCGGAATGGTAAGCACGCCACAGGTTTGTAACCTGGCACTACCTCAATAGAGAAGACGATCTCTCGTTGAGGTGGAGCACCAGGGAGATCTTTAGGGAACACATCCACATACTCTGATATGATTGGGACATCACTCAAATTGGGCTTTGGCTCTGAAGCCTCCAACATCGTGAAGAACAGCTTTGCGCCTTTCCGAACCGCCTTGACTACATGGAGAGCTGTAACAGTCTCCCCAGCACACAGCTCGCAAGGACGACCGTCGGCACCCCCAGCATCTAGCTCGAAAGGGTTCAGCCTCAACCGGTCTGCAGACCGTGCACCCCTACCCCTCTCTATCCCACCACTAGGCACATTTGGTTTTTGGAGGCCATATCCCCCCTTTTCATGGGGAATGATTCAGTTAAGCGGCAGCGCATGGACTTCCCAGGAGGCCACCCATCCCATGACTACTCCAGCACAAGCATGCTTAACTATGGAGTACTTTCATTCCTCATCACCAATTGCCTCTAAGTGAAACACCGAGTCCTCAGCTCGGGGACTTAACCCGTCCTTCCTTATATAATACCGAGTCTACCGCTCGTAGGACTTAACCCATTCTTCCTTATACCAATCCATCCCAAATTTGGGACGAAAATATCTATTTTAGTTCTCTTACTTATCTACTCTTTTCTACCGTTTATATGTACTTAGCGGTTTATGGCGAACCTTGGACTTCTCGAGGTCTACCCGGTGAAAGGCTCGCAACGGTACTAGGAAGTATGATGGGGTGACATCCCAAACTTCCCTTTATCAAGGCATTTAATCTTATTGGTGACTACCCTTCCCATTTTCCATAATATCTCTCATGTTATGTTGTCTTATAAGGATGTTTTCAACTTCATGGACAAGGAAGTGACTGACCTCAAATGAACTCCGGTCCTTGCATTGCCTGGTGGTCCGACTCTCCGACCTCTCTTTAGCATGATATATAAGTTCCATGACCTAATATTAATTGGGGTTTCTAGTTACTGTAGACCTCCCCCCTTAAAACTTAGCTTGAATTATCAAAATCCCGGTTTGATAATTTTACTAATCGCACCCCAACTTTTACTACTAGTGTATTCCACTACTGGTTAACTCATCGATCAACTATGCACATGTAAATACAAAAGTGTTAGCACCTACAGTGGTGGTGACCATAAGGGAGGGGGTCTAAATCTAACATTTCATTTTTTACTATTCACAGACCGGCGACCTTTAATCAAATCCACATGTCCTAAAAGGGTGACTATATGAATCCTAATTAAGAATGAATTGATTCTAGTTCCAGAAGTTGTGGGGTTACCCACATTCAGATTTCTAATTTTATTTCATCGAACAAATGTATTTGGGCCTAATTAATTAATTCTTATAAACCTTGCGACACTAGATTTGAACATGAGGTAGCTTTTGTCACATGCCAATAATTCCAAGAAAATTTCTAGATATTCATATTGATATCCAAAGCATATATACCAAATTCTATAACATTCCAGCAACAATAATTGAAGACATCAAAATTTTTATGTTATAATCCAAGGTTCTACATTGTGAAGGAAGTATGATGTCTTCTTAGTAATTTAATCTAACAAAATTTCCAGAGGTTCACATTGATATCAAAAGTCTATATACAAGTTTCTATAACATTCCAGCAACAATAATTCAAGATATCAATTATTCAAGTTAAAATCCAAGGTTCTACATTGTGAAGGAAGTATGATGTCTTCTCAGTAATTAAATCTAACAAAATTTCCAGAGGTTCATATTAATATCAAAAGTCTATATACAAATTTCTATAACATTCCAGCAATAATAATTCAAGATATCAATTTTTCAAGTTGTAATCTAAGGTTCTACATTGTGAAGGAAGAATGATGTCTTCTCAGTAATTAAATCTAACAAAACTTCCAGAGGTTCATATTGATATCAAAAGTCTATATACAAGTTTCTATAACATTCCAGGAACAATAATTCAAGATATTAAGTTTTCAAGTTATAATCCAAGATTCTATTTTGTGAAGGAAGTATGATGTCTTCTCAGTATTTAAATCTAACAAAATTTCCAGAGGTTCATATTGATATCAAAAGTCTATATACAAGTTTCTATAACATTCCAGCAATAATAATTCAAGATATCAATTTTTCGAGTTATAATCCAAGATTCTATATTGTGAAGGAAGTATGATGTCTTCTCAGTAATTAAATCTAACAAAATTTCCTGAGGTTCATATTGATATCAAAAGTCTATATACAAGTTTCTATAACATTCAAGAAATAATAATTCAAGATATCAAATTTTCAGTTTATAATCCAAGATTCTACATTGTGAAGGAAGTATGATGTCTTCTTAGTAATTAAATCTATGAAAATTTCCAGAGGTTCATATTGATATTCAAAGTCTATATACAAGTTTCTATAACAGTCCAGCAAAAATAATTTTAGATATCAGGTTTTCAATTTATAATCCAAAGTTTTACTTTGTGAAGGAAGTATGATGACTTCTAAGTAATTAAAACTAACAAAATTCCACAAGGTGTAATCTCACTCTTCTAAGTGAATACCAGAATCCCATGACATTCCAGCAAGCTTGGACCCTAATAATACTCATTTACGGTCTATGTGACAAAAATCACATAAAACATAAATTCCTAGGGAAATCAACCCAAAGGTTCATGATTATCTCTAATGTGTATTGTCTCATAAACCTAAGTGTATGTTTTAAGTTTCAGGAGAATTGACGAAGGGAATACCCTTCAATTCTCAAAACATTATTGCTTATGTACCTTATTGAACACCTTTTAACACCAAGATTTTTGGCATGTGAATTTCCTTCACATGCAAGAATCTGATGAGTCCCATTTATATATATAATTATGGACTCATCTGGGCCGATTATCTAGTCTTTGCACCACACTTTAGGCCCGTTTTCATTCATATTCACTATTCCCTGCTAGGTGCACTATTAGGCCCATTTCGGTGTGCAATTGCGCTCCTTGTTATTGGGGGTAAGCACATGGTGCTCCCCTTCCATTTCTCTATGTTTTTCTGGTGCTGGAGGTGTATTCCCAGCTTGTTTATCTTGTGTGCAGGTGGCCAGATTGTCTTGTACCCAATTTTCTCCCAGATTTCATAACTGTGTGAAATGCACGGTCGTGCGTTTTCCTTGACGCACGGTCTGCTGCGGTCGTGCGATCTCATCTGGGCAGAAAACTGGCAATCCGAGTTTACTCGTGCGTTTTGACGCATGGTCGGAATCGCCCGTGTGTGAGTAAAACGCACGGTCTCCTGTTTCTTCTATTTTAAGACGTATCTGAATTTGTCCGTGCATTTTGACGCAAGGACGGATTTGCCCGTGCATGTGTAAATCTCACGGGCGGTGTAGCTTCGTCTTCACGCCATTTTTATCATTAATTAACGCACGGTCTGCGCACGGTCGTGCGTTCGACCGTGTGTGACCATTTTTCTGCCTGTTTAGTATTTAAACAGGAATTGTTGCTGCCATTGGCGTGAGGGGACAGAGCTCGATCCCCCTCGCGGGAAAGACGGGGAATCCCGCCATTTTCACCCTTTCCACTGGAGGAGACAAGAGGAGACCAGAGAAGCGTTTGCAAGCTTCCACCGCCACTAGCTCAAGCATTCCTCGCCGAGGAGACCATAGAAGCGCTGAGGATCGTTGGAGCAGTGACAGCCTCCTTCGAGTTAGCACGCCATCTGAGGGTCGAGCCTGGAGAGAGCTTGACAACCTCTTATTCTGGCCGTGAACCCAAGACGCTGTGACATCTTCATTGTGGTCCTCTCTAACCTTTAATGCTTGTACTTGTTTATGTGTTGTATGAATGCTTATTAAGTTAATCTTAAGGATTATTTCTTGTGTTCATGTCCAATGTTGATGCGGTGGCAAGAATAGCCCTTGTTTGTTGTTGTGATAGCCTAGGTTGCTTGTGTGTGAAGCCACTTAGCGATTGCTAGTGGTGATGTTTGCGAAGAGGTGAATACAACCCTCACAAAACCTCGCATTGCGGTCATTCCACCCGCTTACCGAAGCACGGCATCGCGGCCGTTGCATACATCTCCCCTTGCGAAGCGGAGTTTTGACCCGCATCTTATTTCTGCAATAGCTTAGGACACCAATCACAACGCCCCCTTGTTTTTACTTTCTTTTACTCGTCGTAACAACCACCTCACTCTATTTTCTTGTCACCACAACTTGCATTCCTCAAGAGATTGACATTCGGGGAAGCTATTCCCAAATTTATTACTTGACAGCGACCGGTGCACTTGCCGAACATGCATCAAGTTTTTGGCGCCGTTGCTGGGGAATGCAGACGTGATGAGATTTTGGTTGTGAATCGATTGTTTGCGATTGAGTCTTTTATTCCTTTTTAATTTACTCTTTTTCATGCTATTTTCTTCTTCTGTATCATGTGGGCACATTTGAATATCCGATGTCGTTGGTGTGGGGACACATCCCACGCTAGTGATAGGTGTCCCAAAGAGTATGGTGTTGTTCAGAAACCATACGGGTCCCATAAATCTTTTGGCTCCTCTATTGCGCCTCCGATGTCGCACTATTACGTGGCTACCGCACCTTGGGTGCCGGCAAAGCCGGTAAAGCAGTGTTTATTTTGCAAAAGTAGAGAGCATGCCTTGAAGGACTGTGCTGATTACCTTCGCCAACTGGAGGATGACGATGAGCCGGATATCCGGATCATCCCATCCTCGAATTCGGCGAACACAGCTCCTTCCTCTGGTTACGTGTCACTTCCACCTTCACTTTTTGAAGGCTCTGGAATCGACACATGCATCAGTGTCCCTCATGACCCTATTTATGATGCGACCCCCCATACCTCTTCGGTTCATGTACCACTTTGCGTGGATTTGTGCCCTTGTGTGGAGAGTGAGCCCGAACTCTTAAGAAGCGCGTCTTCTCCCACTACACACGAAACTACATCTATTTCTGATGTTATCATTGAGGTCAACTTGCAGGATGTTACAGACCTGCGCTGTGTCGTGACCACTCTCATGGAGGAGTACAGTCTCGATTGTGCTGAAGCAACCATTTCAGTCTAGTGTGAGAAAGTCCAAGTTATAGAGGAGGCCATTGCGTGCGCTGTTGAGTCTAGTGAAATCTTCGATGATCTCATCAGTTTATCATTGCCGCACCACATGGCGGATGAAGCCGGGATTATCCCCTCAGATGAGATTTCTTTTAGTTTTTCTTCTAATTTATTTCCTGACCCCCTTTCTTTTTGTACAAGGATGCAGGATGTCCCTCCTACGGTTGATCAGATCTTATGCATGGAGGAGCCGAAAGCCTGGCGGGATGAGGAAGGTACAGTGAAGGAACATCTTGTTTCCTCAACATCGTTGGTGCTTCCCCTTGAGGATTGGTTACAAGGGGCTGTTGGAACATGGTCTTCCGCATCTCCTAGGTTTGAGAATAACAAATCCTATGTGTATTTGATTTTGTGTGTTTAAGTGTGCAGGAAAACAAAGTCCACATGACTCAAGGATGGTTGTCCCCAAAATTGAGGCCAGAATTCCAACATGGCCACTAGCGCTGGCGGTAGCTATTGCGCCCAGCGCTAGCGATGATAAGCGCGATTCCGGCAGTGTTTTTAGAAGGAGCGAGCGCCTAGCGGTAGCTACTAGCGCTGGCGGTAGCATGGCGCACAAGAGGCATAGAGCAAAATGTTGCCGCGGATTGAAGATCCTGCCACGCAAAATGTTACTTAATCAGGGATAGCGCCCGACGGTAGCTACTAGCGCTGGCGGTAGCATGGCGCACAAGAGGCATAGAGCAAAAAGTTGCCGCGGATTGAAGATCCTGCCGCGCAAAATGTTACTTAATCAGGGATAGCGCCGGCGGTAGAGGTAGCGCCGGCGGTAGCGCTTTGGCTATAAAAGGACCCCCTCTCCTCTTGTTTTTGAGACACCTATTGCATACACCTCAGAGAGAGAGTGCTAGAATTCCAGAGGCTTGTCTTGGCCGAATTTGAGGTCGCAGCGAAGCTCTGCCAATTTCTGAATGAGAATTCCATCACGCCGAATCCAGACGAAGTCCGCTTCGACAAACGCTGATTCTACAGCAGATCTTCGTCTCCGACATCAGAAGTTCATCTTAAGGGAGTTTTAATTATTTTATTTCTTTTTTCTTTGTAAACGGTAGTGAAATCGCCTCGTGTTGGCGACTAGGTCTGGGGTAGACTTAGGGCTAAAATTCGCCTCGTGTTGGCGACTAGATCTAGGCTAGGTCTAGGGGGTGCTCGAGGCCACATCTGGGGAAGGATTGGTGATGAGTCCCAATTATATACATATATATGGACTCATCTGGGCCGTTTATCTAGTCATTCCACTGCACTTTAGCCCTGTTTCAGCTCATATTTGATACTCCATGCTAAGTGCACCTTTAGGCCCGTTTTTGGTATTATTTCGTGTTCTTCTCCTTTAGTAGTTGCTATGCATTGTTAAGTGCCACTTTCAGTGGCTGGATTCGTGGTTGTGCTGGAACAGGTGTCGTGCAGGTGTTTCCGGTACAATTTTATACAGGAACACTGTGCACGATCGGTGGTTCTATAGCGCACGACCACTGGTCGTGCACCGCTGATCGTGTGCACTTAACCCTTTTTTCTGAGTTCTGTCTCGGACAGTGCGCACGACCACCTATGATAGTGCGCATGACCACCGATCGTGAGCCACTATTCGTGCGCACTTAACATCAATTTCATGAGTTCTATTTCGACCATTGCGCACGACCACCTACGATAGTGCGCACGACCACCGGTCGTGCCCCATTGGTCATGCGAACATTGTATTTTATAATTTTCTTACCTTGCAGGCTCCGTCCAGGCAGGGGCACGATCACAGGATTCCAGCGCGCACGACCACTGGTCGTGCGCCAATGATCGTGCGCACTGTTTATTCCAGCGCCTATAAATTGACCTGCTCGCGAATTAGGTCGGGATCTCGCCGTTTTTCTCGCCCTGCTCCGCCGATCCGCGCGATTTCGCCCCTCCATCGCCGCCCACCATCGGGAGGTGCTCCGGGCTTGTTCTTCATGCCAATCTTGAGCCGGAGTTTCCTCTCGGCCTCCTCCTTCATCCTAGCGCTCCAAAGGAAGACCTAGCCGCCATTACCATCAAGCAAGGGGAAGTTTGCAACCTCTACCGGACCGTGACATGAAGAAGAAGGGCTCATTGGAGAGTAGTGACAGCTCTCTCTACCCCGGACGTAGTTGCGGACCAAGCTTGGACGCGGATTGACAACCCGGCGATTCCAACCGTGAATCTACAACGAGCCTTCGGATTCGGTCGATTTCTTGCCTTGTTCTTCTCTTATTTATGTGTATATGTTTTAGATCTCATTATTATGATGAAGCTGCACTTAAACTAGTTTGTATTTCTATATATTTCATGTCTATGTGAAATGTTTGTTGTTTGAGTTGCTTGAGGTGCGCCCCCATTCCATCCTCCATCTCGCCGTCACGTTTGTCGCCGCACTAGCAATTGCTAGTGGCATGCTTGTCGAAGAGGTGCTTACGACCCTCACTCCGTTAGCCTACTCGTCCATCCGCCTACCGAAGCGTGGCATCGCGGCCCGTGTAATCCACTCGCCCTACGAAGCAGCGCGCTCAAGGCCTGCATAGTTCGATTCCGTCTGCCTACTCATCCATCCGCCCTTGCGACGCAGCGCGCTCAAGGCCTGCCTAGTCTCCATTCCGCCAAGCGAAGCATTGCATAGCGGCATTGCATAGGAGTAGTTGTAATATTTTATTTTATTATTCGCAAAACAAATTCCGCATCCATCCGCTCGAAAGGACTTCAATCTCAAGTCCTTCCTCGATAATAAACTCCACCTTACTGTGTTCCTTTGAGATCGATACTTGGGGATTCATTCCCATTTTATATTACTTGAACGATCGGTACACTGCCGTTTCGTGCCGCAGTCGAGCTACCGCCTATAGCGGTGTGCGAGATTTGCGCCATCAAATTTTTGGCGCCGTTGCCGGGGAACACAGACGTGTGAGTTTTCTTGAGAGGGAGACCCGAGAGATAGTAGTTCTTCCAGTGTTTATAGCCTCCTTTTTTATTTTTGTTTGCTTTTTAAATTTATATTGTTTGTTATTATTTCTTCTCTCCTATTTTAAAGTTTTATGCAAGTTTAATCCAAGGAGTTTTATTAGTTTGTGTAGATTTCCTTACAAAGAATTTCAGTCTCTTTATATCAGCTTTAATTTTTGAAAATGTCGTCATGGGATATTTCACCTAGCTTTAATGACAAGATGGTTTATTATATGGACCAAATGAATGAGTTAAATGCTAGGCAGTGTAGGAACATTGTTTGCTTGTTGTGTCGAGGAGAGGGTCATGAATTGAAGGACTGTCCTCGTCTTTTCAAACCTGACCGCTGCTCCTCCACTCATGACAACATTGTCCCTATCACTCATTCTTTACCCATGGAGGCAATTGTGCCCTCTACCCCCGAGCTTGTTTCGTGCATGGACTCCTCACTCCCTGTGTATGGATTCACTCCCAGTGATGATGATCACTCATCTGTTGGCCAACCAGGAGAGGAATGGGAGCTCCTAGATGCACCTGAGTATGATGTAGAAAGTATTCTTTCCATCGGGGAGGCTTTAGCAGATCTTCTTGCGGAGGAACCAAATTTTTGTGTTCCTCCAGTTTCTTTGCATGATTTTTCTACACACATTCTTTTTGATCCTATCAAAGTAAAGGAGCGGGGTGATGCTTCGGACTCAGAGGATGCTCCAAAGTGGGTTGAGGAGGATACTCTTTCTGATGAGGAGGTTCGCACTTCCTCATGGGACGAGGAGGTCCAACTCACCACCGAGGCCCTTGAGTTCTTGGGTTCCCCTCGCCATGATACTTACGATGATGATAGCGATCTATCCTTGGATCCTGCTGGGAGTAAGATCGGGACCACTCCCCCGATTTTTGATCATTTATGTCATTCTTCTCTTTTATTTCCTGACCCCCTTCTTCACCCGAGCCTGTGCAGGTTGAATCTTCACGGGTACTTCAGGAGGACTTGGAGCTTTTTGCTCAAGTCAATGATGAGTGTGTCCTTTTATGCGAGGAGGTTGATCCCTCCTCCATTAAGGAAGCCTCATTCGTTGCCTTCTCCCCCTGTGGACCTGCTGTGGACGATACCTTGCTGGGCAAGGATAGTTTTGGTGAGATGAGTGAGGACCAGGCCTCCCCCTCTTCTTACTTTCTTTTCCCTCTACCTGTGAGGAGCAGGTATTTATATTCGGGTAGAGGCGTGACTGTTCTTTCTCCGTATAGGTACCCGCTACCGACACGGATATTGGGCCAGTTACCTGCCCACTTCTCCTTCCATACTCCCATTAGCTAGATATTATAAAGTTTTGAATAAGTCGTGCTGGGATGACAATAACCCCAGTAGTTATCTTAATTTTTCCTGCATTTTCATTTCTTTTCTAATTTTATTTAGTTAATTGCACTTTATTTCAGTTTTCTATTTTCTTTTGTTTTTACAGAGCTAACCCCTGCAGGTATCCTTCTTCTGGATGGCGGATGATGTAGCTTCATTTTAGCTTACACGCCAATCTTCTGGTATGCTCATTTCTGAGCATTGGGTACTCTCTTCCCCTAGCTCTTTTCTGAATTTCATAGATATACATTGTGTGTATTGTCTAGTTTAAGTCTGGGGGAGAGTAGTTCTGTGTGCCCACGCACGTGCACTATTGCATTGCATACTAGAAGTATTTCTATTTCATTTATTTAGTATTGTTCATCTTCATTGCACACCACAGCACCCACTTGAGCACGTACTCATCTGTTTGCCTGCTCTGTTGTGAATTTAATTCTCCTGCTTATTTGGGAAAGTCTAGGTGATGGATTAGGACTATGTAGCAGAGTAAAATGTTGACTCTAGTAGTGCTCCTAGTCGAGTGCTCGGTTGCATAGGAATTTGTGTAGATTAGACCTCTTTTTATACTTATGGTTTTATATTTTTTCTATTAGTGTAAATGTTGTTTACTCTACTCAAATGGTGAATCCGGTGGAATCAAACGGTAGTGTAGGGATGTGTGTAAATGATCGCTAGACTCGTATTGCTTGAGTCAGGAGAAAGGAGAATCTTTCTCGGTGGCTAGAACTTACCCCAAGCGATTCTTGAAGCATTGGCATAGGATAGTTCTAGTGCGTGAGAATGACGTAGGCCATTATTTTGGCCCGGTTGAACTTTTTATTTCATACCTATCGTCTACCATTGCTAGCTCCTTTGTGCCAACCCTTTTCTTGATTCAGCTCCACATATATCTCACCAAAGCCTAAAAGCCTAACCTAGTCGCACACCCAAATCTGAGCTTTAGTTGTAGTTTTATTTACATTGTGGGGGGATGTTGATCGTGGTTTTTATTATGTGAATCTGTGGATATGCTCATTTGAAAATTTTGCTGAAAGAAAAGAAGACAAGAAAAAGAAGATAGAAAGAAAAAAAAATGAAGAGGAAAAGAGAAAAAAAAAAGAAAAATGAGTTTTATTGAAAAATCATGTAGAAAGATTATGTATTGGGAGTGGGCGGTGCACACACCTATGTTGCAAAAGTCCAAGTCAGGGGGTGTGGTGCACTTGCATTCGATTTTGGTGCGCGGGTAGTTATTTTTAAAGCTCATTTGGGTTATGTGTTATTAGCTATCTGGTTTATCTTTGTTTACCTCACCGTAACCCAAGCCTCCTACCGACTCACGCTATGAACCAATCTAGTGTCGTGGAGAGAATGTGACCGGGCGAGCCTATGGTCACCGACACCGATGGATTTCGGTGGAGTTTGTCCGGCATCCTAATCTTGAGCAATGCTCATCTCAGCGCTTAGTTTACTTTCTCCGTATGCATGACCGGATGATTCACCGTAGTTCACCATTTTGAGTGGTTGTAATATGCTTTTACTCTTTTAGAAATATATAAACTGTTTGTGTATAATGAGAAATCTTCTCTACTATTTTTCTTATGCACGTGAGCATGCGACTTCGCATGGTACTCTGTATTGTAATTTTAAGTCATCTACTTTTCTTTCCCCGTTCGCTTAGAATTTGTTTGCTCGGGACGCGCAAATAGGTAAGTCTGGGGGTGTGATGAGTCCCAATTATATACACATATATGGACTCATCTGGGCCGTTATCTAGTCATTCCACTGCACTTTAGCCCTATTTCAGCTCATATATGATACTCCATGCTAAGTGCACCTTTAGGCCCGTTTTTGGTATTATTTCGTGTTCTTCTCCTTTAGTAGTTGCTATGCATTGTTAAGTGCCACTTTCAGTGGATGGATTCATGGTTGTGCTGGAACAGGTGTCGTGCAGGTGTTTCCGGTACAATTCTATACAGGAACATTGCGCACAATCGCTGGTTCTATAGCGCACGACCACTGGTCGTGCACCGCTGATCGTGTGCACTTAAACCTTTTTTCTGAGTTCTGTCTCGGACAGTGCGCACGACCACCTACGATAGTGCGCATGACCACCGGTCGTGCGCCACTGTTCGTGCACACTTAACATCTATTTCATGAGTTCTATTTCGACCAGTGCGCACAACCACCTACGATAGTTCGCACGACCACCGCTCGTGCGAACATTGTATTTTATAATTTTCTTACCTTGCAGGCTCCGTCCAGGCAGGCGCACGGACATAGGATTCCAGCGCGCACGACCACTGGTCGTGCGCCAATGATCGTGCACACTGTTTATTCCAGCTCCTATAAATTGACCTGCTCGCGAATTAGGTCGGGATCTCGCCGTTTTTCTCGCCCAGCTCCGCCGTTCCGCCCGATTTCGCCCCTCCATCGCCGCCCACCATCGGGAGGTGCTCCGGGCTTGTTCTTCACGCCAATCTTGAGCCGGAGTTTCCTCTTGGCCTCCTCCTTCATCCTAGCGCTCCAAAGGAAGACCTAGCCGCCATTACCATCAAGCAAGGGGAAGTTTACAACCTCTACCGGATCATGACACGAAGAAGACGGGCTCATTGGAGAGTAGTGACAGCTCTCTCTACCCTGGACGTAGTTGCGGACCGAGCTTTGATGCGGATTGACAACCTGGAGATTCCAACTGTGAATCTACAACGAGCCTTCGGATTCGGTCGATTTCTTGCCTTGTTCTTCTCTTATTGATGTGTATATGTTTTAGATCTCATTATTATGATGAAGTTGCACTTAAACTAGTTTGTATTTCTATATATTTCATGTCTATGTGAAATGTTTGTTGTTTGAGTTGCTTGAGGTGCGCCCCATTCCATCCTCCATCCCATCGTCACGTTCGTCACCGCATTAGCAATTGCTAGTGGCGTGCTTGTCGAAGAGGTGCTTATGACCCTCACTCTGTTAGCCTACTCATCCATCTTCCTACCGAAGCGTGGCATCGCGGCCCGTGTAATCCACTCGCCCTACGAAGCAGCGCGCTCAAGGCCTGCATAGTTCGATTCCGTCTGACTACTCGTCCATCCGCCCTTGCGACGCAGCGCGATCAAGGCCTGCCTAGTCTCCATTCCGCCAAGCGAAGCATTGCATAGCGGCATTGCATAGGAGTAGTTGTAATATTTTATTTTATTATTCTCAAACCAAATCCCCCATTTCCGCATCCATCCGCTCGAAAGGACTTCAATCTCAAGTCCTTCCTCGATAATAAACTCCACCTTACTGTGTTCCTTTGAGATCGATACTTGGGTATTCATTCCCATTTTATATTACTTGAACGATCGGTACACTGCCGTTTCGTGCCGCAGTCGAGCTATCGCCTATAGCGGTGTGCGAGATTTGCACCATCAATTGGCTAGAGCGGCTTGAGGCCGAATCCGGGGAGGATAAGGCTAGGGCCACCGGTTCGTGGGGAAGCGAGTCGGGATAGAAAACGAAAAGAGCTTTTATTATTCGCCTCTGATCTTTAGCGTCATAAAGATCAAGTTTTGTAAAACTTATTTAATATTAATAAAGCTTGTCTCTCTTATTTTTTACTTGACTTCTTGTTTTAATATTGCATTATTCCAAAGTTTTTCTAAATAAAATCTAAAGTTTTTGAAAACCCTTATTCACCCCCCCCCCCCTCTAAGGGCGCCGACCGATCTAACAAGTGGTATCAGAGGGAGGTTTTATTCCAATCGGCTTAACAACCGAGAATAATGACGTCTCATGATCTCGCTTCTATCAGTGGGGGTAATTTTGAAGAAGAAGAAAAATCTCTTGCACCACCTTTATTCGAAGTATCAAATTATAAAGGATGGAAAATTTTAATTGAAAATTTTATTAAAACTTTAGATATCGAAGTATGGAATTTAGCCATAACTAGACCAGCAAATGAATCAAATAAAAAAGAACTTCAGTTAAATGCAAAAGCTAGACACTATTTATTTTGTGGTCTTTCAAATGAAATTTTCAAATTAATGTATTGTTTTTCTAGTGCATACAAAGTATGGAAATTTCTTGAAGAAATGTATGATCTTCCTCTCGCAGGTATGGAACAAACACAGGAAGAGAAAAATGTCCAAGCATCCACTATCATTCAAGAAGATCTCTCTCGGAGCGAAGCCATGGAGAATATTGAAATAGAAAAGGAGAACAATACACCAAGAGAAAGAGAAGATATAGATCCATATATAATGGAGGAAGAACTAAAAGATGATGAAGGAATTTCATGTTCACAATCTGCCTCCTCCAATAGCGCTGTAAGGAAGACTAAATCTTCTTCTTGTGTGATAACTTATGTCCTTGGTTTCAATATATTAAAAACAGCTAAACGTAAGATCAAAAAATTGAAAATTACTAATAAAATTTTACGTTTAGAAAATAACAGACTAAAAGCTAATGTTAACTCAAATTCAAATTGTGATGTGCCTACACCATCTTGTCTTTTACTCAAAAATATAAAACCTTGTTTTGATTGTAATAATATTAAGGAAAAATTCAAAGAACTTGAAAAATAATTGATGTGTATAAAAGAACATAATGAAGAATTATGCTTAGAAAATTCATCGTTAAAGAATGATTGTGCTAAGTGTAAGGACTACGAAATAGAAATTAAAGAGATGGACGAAACATTTGATGAATATAAGGATAAATATGAAAAACATATTGAATCAATTGTTACAACTCTTAAAAATAGCACAATCGCTTATAATAAAGCTAGACATAATTTAAAAACTAAGAATGATGAATTAAATGCCAAAATCCACTTGCTTAAGGAAATCATAAAGAAAAATTCACAAAACATATATCCACAATTTCAAAATATATCTAAAAGCAAGATGAATATAATTTCTCAAAAAGTTAAAAAATCAAACAATGGAAATAAAAGACATCAACAAATTAAAAATGAACTTCCAAAGTACAATCATTATTATCATATACAACATCAAACTTCTCCAAACATAAAATTTCACAAATTTCCTTTAAAAAATACTTTCAATAATCACTACAATCATAATTTTAAAAATAAAGATTATCACAATGAAAATTTCACATATAAGAATAACACCAAACCAAAGTTTGAATGGAGGCCCAAAACTAAAAATAAAACATTACCTCCACTCAAAATGGGCCATTCATTTTCATCTCCCCAAAAGCAAACACGTTGTATTTGGGTACCCAAAGGAACCGTCACTCCCAGTCCTCTTTGGATACCTAAATATCTCATTCATTAAGTATCACCAAATGCATGAAGTAGAATATTTTCAAAAGGGAAATATACAATATTTTCTACTTCATGATGTGTTTTAATGTCCTTTCAATTTTTCTTTGTTTTCTTATCATGTTATGGTCATCTTCTATAGGAAACATGATCAAAAATTTAATGAACCAAATGAGCCTATAAAAATTAATCAAAATTCAAAATCTTATTTAGATGACCTACTTATTATTCATATATTCATTATACATATATATTTATCAACAATTAAATTCAAAATTTCCTATGTGGTGGTAAAATATTTAACCATAGGATTTCAAAAGTACACCACATAAAAAATTACCTAAATATCACCACTTCATAACATCAAATTCTAAATGAAACATTCTAGTCAAAAATCCAAAAGATAACAAAATCAAACAAAATTCAAAGAACAACAACATCCAAGACATAGGTTAAAATTCCTGAATTATTACATAACTGAGTTCCTCTCACACTACTCCTCCTCATCTATGTCCTCCACACTAGGACTTGGTGAGCGTCTCCTGCGAGTCCTCTAGATCGAGTGACGGGGCGGATCTGAAACTGGGCTCTCCCACTCCCTCCGCTCTGGTGTAGATGGTTTCAAATTTAAAGCCTTCATCATAAACTTCATCATTTTCTTTATCCCAGAGACATCCTTCTTTATCACGGTAACATCCTCCTCCACCCATGTCATCCGCTCACCCATCTCTTCTCGAAAAGACCCATATGGAGCATCTCGAGCCCCTCGAGATGACTCCCCTCGCCGAAGTGGTGGTCGAGTAGATGTCGAGGGCTCATCTGAGACGAATGTTGCTCGCAAATGCGAGGTACTATAGATAGGAGGATAGCAATCTACTAAAAAGAAACCTAAGTCAATAGTAGGATACAAAACCTGAATAACTCGTTGAATGATGCCACCCACGGGGCAAGTTATTGAATCTCTGACGTGCTGGCTGCCTCAACTTTAGGCATACCGGATCAAAGAAAGCAATAAGTCAGCCACATCAAACTTTTCCCCCTCCAAGATGAAATAAGTAACAAAACTGAGCTGGGCGGTGATTTTTGCTGTGTCACCCAACTTCAGCATAAGTGTGACGTAGGACATCCTGAACCACCAAGGCATCTATGGTGAGAGTCAAAACAGTAGAGATTAGACTCCTACAATCCCTCCTGTGCAGCACCGTGTTTACCTGTGTCCAATCCCTGTCAGCTCTAAATCTCTCAACAATCTCTAACCTGTTTGGATGCTGGGACAATCCAAACACGATTCAGCTGCTCATGGGTGATAGTCACCACCTGCCCCTGCACCTGTGACTGGACTCCTCCATCCAGCTCTGTCCTTGATGGGTCTTCCAAATGCATGTAAAACTCACGTACCAACTCGGAAGAAAATCCATCAGGAGTAAACAAACTCAGCACCTCTGCATCAGCGAATAGCTGCATAATGTGGTGGTGTCGCGTTAAGTCAAACTCCACCATATAAGGAACTCCCACCACAGCTGCCTCCACTGCCAACTCTGTGCTCTTCTTTCCCTTAGGAGCCATCTGCTACAAAAAAAAAATTATTAAAACAAGAATGACAAAATTTTCATCTAAAAACAAAAATTTTATATCTCCTTAAAATTAAGATATTCTCCATCTTGGTAGATCTAAGAAATTAACATCAAAAATCAAGTTAGAAATCAATATAATATTGTCATTTAAACTAAGCAAGTTAGATCAAAAAAAATATTTCACATGATACTCTCAAAATCAAAATCAAGTTAGATCTAAAAATTAATGTTCTCATATTCAAAACCAAAAACCTCATCAAAACCACAAACCTTGGAGAAAATCTAAACGGTGTAAATCTAGTTCCTAAACTTACCTAAAAACTGCAAATATCTTCATCTCTAACATAACAATCAAGCTTTAAAACAAAAATCATGAGAAAAGATACAGATTTACCTCAGATCTGGGCGGAGGAACGCGTCTTCTTCTAGGTTTCTCGGGAGGAAAAGCAAGGAAATGGCGGATCTGAAAGAAGAACTCGCATTTATCAAAATCCTCGATAGCGCCAGCGCTAGCGCTAGCGCCGGCGGTATCGGGCCCTTTTGAGTTTTTAATATAACAAAATTCTATTAAATACCTAAATTTATTCTCGACTATATGTACTAGTTGGTGATGCAAGTTTTCGTTTTTTTTAACTTGTGTTATGTGTCCTAGATCTTTCAAATTAACACAAATTCAAAAATGCAATTTTTTTGGTGTTTAACCATAAAAAATATCTCCTTAAATTCTGCAATTTCAGCAAGAAACTCCTAATGGGACACCTAATCAAGACCACCAATCAAAATTTCCAAAATCCTAAAAAATCGTTCACTGTCTCCCGCGCAAGCGCTACCGCAGGCGCTAGCGTCCATGTTCATTTTTTCTGTGATTTTACAATTTTGAAAAATTTCTAAAAATATATTAATCTATATTTTCTACTTAGTTTTGCACTTCTGTGTTTCTTTATTTTTTGAAAAATCAAATACAAAACTACAAAAAAACAAATTACAAAAAATATGTTTTTCTTTTTCGCTTGTGCTGTTTCCTTTGTTTAAAGTTCATCTTTATGCAAAAAAAAATATAAAAATTACAAAAGCAAAAATTACAAAAATATGCTTTTATTTGTTAAAATCAAATACAAAAATATAAAACTTTAAAATTATCAAAAAAACTGTATGATTTTTGTGAAAAATCAAGCATGATTTAATCTATTATTTAGAAATTCTACAATGTTGCAATTTATCTTTTCAAACTACTTGGACATTGTCTTTCTTCATGCTTTGATATATCTATTCAAATGTGCATCAATTATAGTTTAAAAGTTGTGTAGGATCAAGCTTAGCATGCCTCTAAGTATGAGAAATGTTTTATGTTTGATAATGATATTTTTTTTCACTCACCTTTTTGGCATTGTCTACATATGTATTTAATCTAATAATGCTTGTGTATGTTTTATATTAGTACAAATAAATTAAAATTGCACAAGTATCTCACCTACACCCCTTTATTTGCACTTTGAAAAGTTAAGAAAAGTGGTTTATTTCGTTCAAAAAATTATAATGGTTTGCAAAAACAAGTGTATTCGGAGAACTTTGTACAAAAGAAAAATCATAAATTAACAAAGATAACTCCACCAAGCACTACTTGAACCTCCTGATAAGTCTTAATAAGCATTGTGAGGTTGAGCACCTTGGAAAGAATAGTAAAGTATCTTGTGCAAACCATAGTCTTCTTTCAAAATAAAAACCACTTACTCTCAAGTACACCAGATCACTAGTTTCAATATTAAAAATAACAAATATGTGATCCCCCAAGCACTACTTTGCAACCTGATAAGTCTTGATGAGCATTGCGTGTGCAGAGCACATTGGTAGTTGTACTTTTTATTGTGCATTAAAGTGTGTGGAAGTAATCTTATCTGTGTTTTATTGTGCTCGTACTCTACATATTTCTTGTATTTTTTGATTAAAACATTTGTTTACATTACTCAAAAATACACTTTTGTGCACATCATTATCTTCCATAACACTTCTTCTCATGAGTATTGGATCCTAATGCTAATTCTATATTACTCTTTCTTTATAAAATGCACTAGATAACCTAGCACGTGTTCTACAATGTTTTGTATGCTTGTGGAATTATGAATTAAAGTAACATTGTAGTAATTTCTTTTTGATAAACATTATTTCATGCTTGGTTATTATCAAATTTAAAGATCTAACTGCAAAATGATTTACAAAAACATCATCTTTTGTGAACTTTAACTCATATTTTTTTTGGATTATCATTACTATTTGATGTTTTTTGTATTGCTATAAGTCTTCCGCATCTTAACCATATAAGTATTTTACCTTGCACCTTCATGCTTACTTAATATCTTGTATTCTTTGCATCATCACTTATTCTTAAAAATTCCTATCTTTCATTAAGTGATAGCTTTCCTTGGAACACTTTTTATTGGTTACTTCAAACATAAAAATCTTTTATGCTAAAAACTCTGAAAATTTTGTAATACTTATAACTCTGATCTATTTCAATGAAAAATAGTTCTAAAACTCCTTATCATTTACTTAAAAAGCTCGATCATGCCTTCTCTTCTATTTACAAATTCTTTGGTGCTTTGTTTCCCTACCCACTTTTGCTAATAACAAAAGGGGGAGAACTAACATGATAAATATAACCTGCTATCAAAAACCCAACATGACCAATTAAGATGATAGCTTACATATTAGGTAGCATTCACTTAGGGGGAGCATGTATTTAGGGGGAGCAATTCTAAATGATAAAATCAATAAATATCCTAAGTCATCACTCTCTCACACACACACAAGTAGAGTTCCAACATGCTTATTTATTAATGCTTTGATTTATCATTAATGGATTTGTTATTATCAAAAGGGGGAGTTTGTTGGAACATGGTCTTCCGCATCTCCTAGGTTTGAGAATAACAAATCCTATGTGTATTTGATCTTGTGTGTTTAAGTGTGCAGGAAAACAAAGTCCACATGACTCAAGGATGGTTGTCCCTAAAATTGAGGCCAGAATTCCAACATGGCCACTAGCGCTGGCGGTAGCGATTACGCCCGGCGCTAGCGATGATTAGCACGATTCCGGCAGTGTTTTTAGAAGGAGCTAGCGCCCGGCGGTAGCTACTAGCGCTGGCGGTAGCGTGGCGCACAAGAGGCATAGAGAAAAATGTTGCCGCGGATTGAAGATCCTGCCGCGCAAAATGTTACTTAATCAGGGATAGCGCCCGACGGTAGCTACTAGCACTGGCGGTAGCATAGCGCACAAGAGGCATAGAGCAAAATGTTGCCGCGGATTGAAGATCTTGCCGCGCAAAATGTTACTTAATCAGGGATCGCGTCGGCGGTAGCGGTAGTGCCGGCGGTAGCGCTTTGGCTATAAAAGGACCCCCTCTCCTCTTGTTTTTGAGACACCTATTGCATACACCTCAGAGAGAGAGTGCTAGAATTCCAGAGGCTTGTCTTGGCCGAATTTGAGGTCGCAGCGAAGCTCTGCCAATTTCTGAAGGAGAATTCCATCATGCCAAATCCAGACGAAGTCCGCTTCGACAAACGCTGATTCTACAGCGGATCTTCATCTCCGACTTTAGAAGTTCATCTTAAGGGAGTTTTAATTATTTTATTTCTCTTTTTCTTTCTAAACGGTAGTGAAATTGCCTCGTGTTGGCGACTAGGTCTGGGGTAGACTTAGGGCTGAAATTCGCCTCGTATTTGCGACTAGATCTAGGCTAGGTCTAGGGGGTGCTCGAGGCCACATCCGAGGAAGGATTGGCTAGAGCGGCTTGAGGACAAATCCGGGGAGGATAAGGCTAGGGCCACCGGTTCGTGGGGAAGCGAGTCGGGATAGAAAACGAAAAGAGCTTTTATTATTCGCCTCTGATCTCTAGCGTCTTAAAGATCAAGTTTTGTAAAACTTATTTAATATTAATAAAGCTTGTCTCTCTTATTGTTTTACTTGACTTATTGTTTTAATATTGCATTATTCCAAAGTTTTTCTAAATAAAATCTAAAGTTTTTGAAAACCCTTATTCACCCCCCCTTTTAAGGGCGCCGACCGATCTAACAGGGGGCAAGCAGTTTTTCTTTGAAGACACAATACTGGAGGAGATGAAGAGAGCGAAAAAGGAGGAGATCTGGGGTTGGAGGCTGAGTATCCTACTTAATTTCCACCCCTACTACCAGGTCCCCGGACCTTTTTCTTTCATCAGTTGTTACTATTTCAGATCAGCTTATAGCTGATCTGTTTTGAGCATTTAATAGTAATTAAGATTTATTAACTTTTGCTTAGTCCTAGACTTTATAAACTGCTTTAATACAGGTATTTGGCCCACCTTTAAGGACATTAAACAAAAGGGCTTCTTGGGAGACAACCCATGGGAACCACCCGGTTCCGCTTACTTAGTCTTTGTCTTTTAGTCCTATTTTTCTTTTCTTTTTGCTAACATCGCAGGTTAAAGCTCTCGCGTGGTGGATGCAGAAGGAGAAAAACTTGAAGAAGGAATTACCGCACTTCTAGCATGCTCATTTATGAGCATAGGTCCACTCTTCCCCTATTCTCCTTATGTTTAAATTCTTTATTTTATTTAGTTTTGATCAATTCTGGGGGAGAGGGCGAGCTATGCACGTGCACACACTTTGCATGACATGTTAGAATGTGCTGAGTTAGGATTTCTATTTTGTTGCACACATTGCATACATTTGCACCTAGTTCACGCGCACTTGATCACGCGTGCTTATTGGGTATCGCTGCGAGGTTCCCCGCTCATAAGAATTGGATTGTTAGCGTATGAGTGAGGAGTAGAGAAAAATGTTGACTCGAGTAGTGCTCTAGTCAAGTGCTCCCGTCAAGCCTAGAAATTCAATTAGAGTAGAATAAAATTCAGAGTTATAATTTAATTATTTCTATTATAGTAGCTGCAATTTATTTTACTTTATTGGTGAATCCGGTGAATCCAACGGTAGCATAAGGTCGAGTGTAGCTAGACTAGTAGTAGCTTATTACTAGGGTCGGAAGGAAGGACAACCTTTCTCGGTGGCTAGAACTTGCACTAGGTGACTCTTAAAATGATTGCGTTGAAGTACTCGTTATAAAGTGTGATATAAGCCATTTCATGATCCATTTGTGCTTTTGAAATCCTTGCCAATGTAATCACATTTGCAAGCCCACTTGAGCCTACCCTTCCTCCTTGTTTAGCTCCACTATAATTTAATCAAAGCCATACGACCGAACCTATTTTCACACCAACCTTTGAGCTGAAAGAAATTTCTTTTTCGATCGCATTTGGTGTTATCTTTGTTGTGTATGGAAGTTTTGAATTAGCTAAAGGAGCCGTTTTATTGTACTTTCAAATGTCATTTTGTCAATGAGAGAAAAGAAAAGAAAATAAAGAAAAGAAAAGAAGAAAAAAAAGTGGTGCAAAAATAATATTCTCTCGGCAAATTCAATTTATATTTGGCTTAGCACACACCTAGTGTTCAGTTGAAGTCTGGGGGTGTTGTGTAATTCTTGAAAATTTTGTATTGGTGATTGCAATTCTCTTGAGTGCTCAGGTTGTGTTGAATGCGATTCCCATCGTCCTTCTACTTACCTAGCCTATACTCAACCTAAGCCCAATTCTAACCCATAAGTCCTATTGATTTTAGATACGAGTCGTCTCATGCAGTAGAGAGAGTGCGAACGTGCAAGCCTATGGACACCGACTTTGATGGATTTCATAGGAGTTTGTCCCGAGCTTCGATTCGAGTAATGCTCTAATCATTAGTCATGCTATTTTCCCCTTTGCGCGACCGAAAGATTCACCAGGACTCACCATCCAAGTAAAATAAATTTCAAACTACTGTTCTAGAAATAGTTAGATATAATCTTGAGTTTAATTCTGTTCTAATATATTTCTATGCACGTGCGCATGCGACTTCACATTGGTCTTTACCGCTCACACTCGCGCTAACATCCAATTGTTCCGACAGGAGCGCTGAGTAGTTTTCCCGAGACGTGCAAATGGTTAAGTCTGGGGGTGTGATGAGTCCCATTTATATATATAATTATGGACTCATCTGGGCTGATTATCTAATCTTTGCACCACACTTTAGACACGTTTTCATTCATATTCACTATTCCCTGCTAGGTGCACAATTAGGCCCGTTTCGGTGTGCAATTGCGCTCCTTGTTATTGGGGGGTAAGCACATGGTGCTCCCCTTCCATTTCTCTATGTTTTTCTGGTACTGGAGGTGTATTCCCAGCTTGTTTATCTTGTGTGCAGGTGGCCAGATTGTCTTGTACCCAGTTTTCTCCCAGATTTTATAACTGTATGAAACACACGGTCGTGCGTTTTCCTTGACGCACAGTCTGCTGCGGTCGTGCGATCTCATCTGGGCAGAAAACTGGCGATCCGAGTTTACTCGTGCATTTTGACGCACGGTCGGAATCGCACGTGCGTGAGTAAAATGCACGGTATCATGTTTCTTCTGTTTTAAGACGTATCTGAATTTGTCCGTGCATTTTGACGCACGGACGGATTTGCCCGTGCGTGTGTAAATCACACGGGCGGCGTAGCTTCGTCTTCACGCCATTTTTATCATTAATTAACGCACGGTCTGCGCACAGTCGTGCGTTCGACCGTGCGTGACAATTTTTCTGCCTGTTTAATATTTAAACAGGAATTGTTGCTGCCATTGGCGTGAGGGGACAGAGGTCGATCCCCCTCGTGGGAAAGACGGGGAATCCCGCCATTTTCACCCTTTCCACTAGAGGAGACTAGAGGAGACCATCTCCGGCGATCTCCTTCATCATCCTTCCATCCGAGAGCATTTGTAAGCTTCCGCCACTGCAAGCTCAAGCATTCCTCGCCGAGGAGACCATAGAAGCACTGAGGATCGTTGGAGCGGTGACAGCCTCCTTCGAGTTAGCATGCCATCTGAGGGCCGAGCCCGGAGAGAGCTTGACAACCTCTTATTCCGGCCGTGAACCCAAGACGCTATGACATCTTCTTTGTGGTCCTCTCTAACCCTTAATGCTTGTACTTGTTTATGTGTTTTATGAATGCTTGTTAAGTTAATCTTAAGGATTATTGCTTGTGTTCATGTCCAATGTTGATGCGGTGGCAAGAATAGCCCTTGTTTGTTGTTGTCATAGCCTAGGTTGCTTGTGTGTGAAGCCACTTAGCGATTGCTAGTGGTGATGTTTGCGAAGAGGTGAATACGACCCTCACAAAACCTCGCATTGCGGCCATTCCACCCGCTTACCGAAGCACGGCATCGCGGCCGTTGCATCCATCCCGCCTTGCGAAGCGGAGTTTTGACCCGCATCTTATTTCTACAATAGCTTTGGACACCAATCACAACGCCCGCTTGTTTTTACTTTCTTTTACTCGTCGTAACAACCACCTCACTCTATTTTCTTGTCACCACAACTTGCATTCCTCTAGAGATCGACATTCGGGTAAGCTATTCCCAAATTTATTACTTGACAGCGATCGGTGCACTTGCCGAACACGCATCAGTATCCAATTGGGATCAACCTTTAACTTGGGCATATATATGGTTTTATTATCATGTCATCCCAATTTTTATTCAAAATGAGTAGGTTTGACCCAAAATTTTTTGATCTATAAATTAGTGCTATTAGCACACCAAGACCTTCCACTTAACATAAATAGTTGGATTCTCACCAATTTATGAGCCCATCTGATCTTAAATTTCAACAAGAGGTTCATAGGGTCCTACCCCATCATCCATCAAAATTTGGGCTCACTTGGTGTGATCTACACATATGTGTCACACATACATGCTTTAATATATATATACACAAACCATGGTAAAATGTTCCCCAATATTACTCATTTTTGGGGAGAGGGTGCACATAGGTATATTAAAATATTGTTAGAAATTTCAGGTTCATTCTCCCAAAGATTTGGCAAAAATTCACAAAATACCCTCCTTGTAACATCCTTAAAATTTTCCTACTAAGGTTTATTTGAAATTTAGATTTATTCACATGCAAGGGTCCAAATGACCAATGATTTTTACCAGACACTATTTTGCACAAAACCAATTTTCCGGAGAAGATTTGGCAGTATTTGAGACAATTTAACCCAAATTATACACCATAGATGGTTTATTAAATTATTACTAAAACTTTAGAAAGATATGCCCCCAAAATTTAGATTTTCTTGTACATAGTAGGTCCAAGGTACACACACATGTGGTCCAAATTTTAGCTTCATGCAATCTACTAGATGAAAGTTATTCATCTTCAAAGTTCTGTTCTTCCCAAAAGCTAGTCCCACCATAACTGCCCTACAAGGAGCTGTAGGAACCCAAATGACTTGATTTTACTTCCAATAGAAAGTAGACTCAAAGATCTACAGGAGTTGTCTCTGCCCATTTTTCATTTTATGTCCTCTAAGGGCCTCAATGTTTGAGAACAAAAGATGACATTTTCTGTGACAATATATACATTTAATCATAGCTGGTCTGCATTTATCAGATCTATCAGATCGAACGGCTCTGGGTCATCATACCCAGGAAGCCAATGGCCCAGGTTGCTTGCGCCTGGGCCACCTTTGGCCTCGATTTCCCAGCCACCCTCACACCACCACAACCAGCCACCACCTTCGTCGAGGTGGGGGCTACTGAGATTGGGCTTTAGGCCGGCCGGCCGGCGGCCAGAACAGTGATCTGGAGAAGGGGCATTTTGACTCAAATTCATTCGAAGGGAAAGCTTGATCCCAGCTCAATTGAGCTGGGATCTTCGTCCTAATCATCTAGGGAACTAGCACAGATGGAGAGGGAGAGGATCTTGCCTCATTTTGAGCTGCATTATCGAAGGTTGAACGGCTCGCCATTGTCGGTCTCGAGCTCTTTGGGGCCATTATCATTCTGGGCTTGCAACGTCTGATTTGCTATCCAATGTTGGCGGTTCGACTGCTCTGGAGGTCCTTAGGGTGATGGAGAGGAGAAATGATGAGGAGGTTGTGTATATGGCCTCATGCCATTAATGGGATCTCAGCCACTCTCATGCCGCCCATTTTAGCCAATCAAGGCCTCTCCCCCACTTCCCAAAACTGATGGGAATTTACTCCCCAGCTCAGATAAGAGCTTGGGGAAGAGAAGTGGGGTGCCATTTGGCACCTATCCCTCATTTCCCTCCTCCATGTTTCTTGTCCTTTTCCCAAGCTTTTGAATTCCAATTTCCATGTAATTAACTAATTAAATTTCTAAATTTTGAGAATCCAAAGCTCAAATTTTATGTGGGCTTGCTAATGGGCTCTTGGGTTGGGCTAAGTCCAATAGGTTTAGAGCTGGGGCTCACTTGACCCAAATAGACCAAATTGAGATTTTTGAGTTTGGGTTTGACCTAAGCTCACCCCAACCAATGTGGATGACCCACATTAGTGCCTTAGACCCTACTGGACCTATTCCAAGAGGAATTAGGTAATGGTGATGCCCTATGGGGCTTTATTGCACATAATTGCTTATAGGTGCAATTTGGGAATTTTTGTGATTTTGCCCTAATTTTCCAAAATTGGTTTATCCCAAGGGTCCAATGTGGACCCTTTAGACTCCCTTTGTGAACTTGGAATGTTAGGGGTGATCAACATGATCATATATGACCAATTGAAGGTCATTTGCAAGGATTAGGTCATTTATGTAAATTGGGGCTTTTTGGTAATTTGCCCAATTTCCCCAAAATTGACCCACCCCAATGGGTCAATTTTGTCTCATTAGTCTACCCTAGTGTTTAGGAAGGGTGTGTGTGGTCAATTTCATTATACTCTGGCTAATTGGCCCACATTATGGTGAATTATTTCAAATTGGGCCTTTATTGGGCTTGAACCCAGTCACCCTATTTGGTTGACCCAAGGTGATGTTTATAGTCTGCTAAGGACACCCTAGGGTTTTTGATGTAAGAGTGAGGCCAATTTGACTAGGTGAGATAGTATTGGGTCCTAAATATGTAACTTGACCTAGCTAGGTCAAAGGCTCCTATAGTGATCAAGGGACACCATCTTGGTTCTAGGAACCATCTATGCCACCTAGCATGCTCTAATTCAGCCTAGGGGCTAGTAGCCTTGGGGATGTTACAAGAGCAGACATCAGCATCTTGCTCGATCCTCGCATACCAGTAAATGTATTCTCGCATTTAGTATTTTGCTCCAATGTGACTTTCTTCAGATTGCAATCGATGCATGTACGCTGCTTCGAAAGACAGTCCATGCCAAAGATCACATCAAACTCAGATATAGGCAGCATTGACACTTCCAAGTAAAACTCATGACTTTTTATCCGTACCTGAACACAACAAGCTCTATCCACACGCATTCGACACCCAATTGGTAGCAAAACATCCAATATATCCATTGACATGAAAGAAGGAACTTCAATACGTAGTACGAAGTCCTCCGACAGAAAGGAGTGAGAAGCTCTAGTGTCAAATAATGCCCTCGCCGGACAGTTTTGAATTAGGACAAAGCCTAATACAAATTGTTATACAAGCAATCACACACAAGGTATAAAGTACATAAGACAATCAAGGCGATATACTAAACCATACATGTCATGATGTCACTTTGCTTGAGGGCCTCCTATTGGCCAAAATTATAAACTCAGGGCTGAGCTGGAGTGCAATGGGATGCAGATGACTCCAGTGCCTTCCCTTTCTCGACATAAGATGCACCTACCATTTTCTCCAACTTCTGGGGACCACTACGACACTCCTGGGCTATGCGTCCTGTCCTGCCACATGTATAACAAATCATCGAACCTTGCCTAGTCGTCGTTCCTGAAATAGAAGAGGAAGCCGGTTCCGAAAACCTAGACTTCTTCTTGAACCTTCGGTACCCAGACTTTGCAATGCTCTACACTTTGAAATCTGACTGTTTTACAGATTGGTCCTTCTTACTTTTGACCCTCTTTATATCCTGCTCAAGGTATCTGGCAGTATTCACCAAGGTAAGAAAGCCTTGCGTCAACGGGCCTGCCAGAAGTAGTCGCAGATCATCGCGCAGACCTTCATAGAACCTATTGGTCTTTCTTTCTTCATTATCAAATGACGACCCCGCTTACCTTCCAAGTCGCGTAAACTCATGGAGGTAATCATCGACATGACTATCCTCTTGAGGAGCGGAGGGGAGATACCTTGCCAAAAATAATCTTGAGAACTCCTCCATCGAGATGTTAGTCAGTTACCTGCCTACAAACTGATGCAATTCCATTTCATCCCACCAAAGCCTCGCCTCTCCATCCAAGAGAAAGGTAGCTAAGGTCACTTTTTGTCCTTCCTCCGACTCTATAGTCGTCAAGGTTCTTTTTATCTGAGAGAGACAATCTTCGGCTTGAGTTGGGCACCTCAGCATATGCACTACTCTCAACAGTGTAACAGGGTTGGGCCTATCACGCATCACTCCTAGTCACCAATAATTGTGCCTCACACAAGTTAGTGACTAATGATACGAAGAAATCTTCTTCTTACATAGAGATTTGGATTTAAAAAAATGGAGAGATTGATGATATTTTCCAAAACTATATCCGATGAAGGCAGGTGTACCTTATCGTCTATAGTATAGGATATTTGAAAATACCAAGGTCGTATTCCTTGGGGCGTGTTGATTACTTCTACTTCGAGGAGATCACTATTATCTTATCTAATGATTTTTTAAGGTTTATTTTACTTAGCTAAAAGAGATAATTTGCAAACTAAAGAAGGTTTTAAATGATGATAAAAAGGATTAGCGCCCGATCAAAAGTCACCTTGGGGTGAGAATAATCAAGAGAAAGAAAAAATAATTCTAATGTCGTTTAATTAAACTACTTGACCGTGGAGGTTCCCAAAGCTTGAGCTTGCCTCTCTCGAGGTTAATTCCCAACTAAGTTTAGGAAAAATCAACCGAACTCTCATTCTATAATTGATTACCTAAAACTTGCTTTACGCTGTAAACCCCACTATTGGATTTAACTCCAATCTAGGAGATTTATGTCATCCTCTCTCGAGGGGTGCGTGCAACACTCTTTACCCTTGAGTGATCGATTCACACTTTGAGCCTCTCGGCTAGCTAAGTATGAATACTTAAGCGAAAACCATATATAAAAAATATGGTCTCACTAATTAAAAATCAAGGGTAATTCATGTGTTTATAAAAACAGAAAAAAAGAGCTTTAGAAAATCATAACTTGATTATCTCATCCTCGGATCATTTCAATCGAGCACTAATGAGAATTAGTTAATCATGACGGAGGGGGAAAAGAGAGAAAAATAAAAGTGCATTAAGGAGAAACTAACTAACGAAGAAAGAGAGAATGAAAGAGAGCAAACTAAATTTTATTGAAGTAAGAACTATTACAAACCTTAAAGAAGATTACAATGCTAGGAAAATTAAGGTTACAAGCTTAATAAACTAGTGCATGATAGAAATCTAGGACATTGCTTGAAAGGAAAAGAGAGACAACATTAAAATGAAAGACATGAGAAAAAAACATGAAAAAGTTCACTAACACCTCTAGCAGCACCTCCCCCTCTCCAAATTCTGAACCCTGGACTCAAGGATAACCTCTAAATTTATAGAAAAAATTTCAAGTTACACTCCCTCGGTCACGGGCGTGACCAAGGGCGTGTAACCACTAATCAGCTCAATTCTGACAGCGGCGTGGGTCTTGCTTGACGGTGTGGCAAAAAGGGACAAGTCACGACTCTGACATTTGGGTCATGGGCATGACCTGTGATGGGTTCATTTAATGCAGTGTGGGCTCGACTGTGGCGTGGCGGCGAGTAGGGATCATGCAGGAAAGTCACGGCCATGACATTTGGGTCACGAGCGCGGCTTAAGTTGACTTCTGGATGGCATCCCCACGTCTCGACGACATCTCCGAGAGCATCACTTTAAGTTTACACGCCCTTGGTCACGGGCGTGACCATGGGTCACGGGCTTGACTGAGGGCATGGCCTTCTGTGGACTAGCTTAAATTATGTGGGAGCAATTCTGGACTGATCATATGATTACTCGCCCTTGGTCACGGGCGTGACCTAGGGCGTGTAATGCAAATTTTTCCAAATTTATCCCAAAAATCTGCAAAATTATAAATAAACTAAATTAGAAACAATTTTTACAAAAGAACTATTTATAAGCAAAAATTGACATGAAAAAGAAAATTTCATATTAAATAATTACTAAAATTTATTCTAAAAAGGTTATATAAAAACTACTTATCAAATACCCCCCATACTTGAGGTTTTGTTATTCGAGAGCAAAAGTATAAGAAATAATTCATAAGACATTTATATAATTTTTAATTCTAAACTAAAATTTTTTTAAGATCAAAAGTTAAGTTAAGAATAAATTCTAGGAGGAGTTAAGTCCTAAATTATGATGATGATTTGAAAAGAGGAGTGTTTAGGCATTGACTTCTCAATATAATTAATTAGCAAACAAAATTGTAGAAATTATAAAACTAAATTAGATTAAAATTATAAGAACTCTATCCTAAAAGAAACTTTTAGGAAAAATAACCTACTAAATATTGCTCTCTCCATAACTTAAATTAAATCTAGATCAAAGATATTGGCTAAGGGGTGGTTTACAAAGTTTGGCATAGGAAGAGATCTTAGAAAGGAGGTGATGAATTTTATCCTCTCATCTTATTATTATTATTATTATTATTATTATTATTATTATTATTATTATTTTGTATATGCTTAGGAGTAATGAATTTTATCATCTTACTCCATGCCATATAATAATTTTAAAAATCTCTTCTAATAAAAACCCAAAATTTATACCTTTAGGAGTATTGAATTTTATCCTCTTACTCCATGCCATATAACCTTTTAAATGATTTCGGGTGCATATGTTTAGGGAATAATGAATTTTATCCTCTTATTCCCATGACATATGATCTTTTAACACACCTTTTTTTATGCCATCAAAAAGGGGTGGGTAGGAAAAATTTCTAGCTTAAGAATTTAATTCTATTGAGAGCAAATTCTAGTTAATTTAAATTTCCTAAGATCTAAGAAGCTAGAAGAAAATATAATAGAAATCAAAAGAGGTTTAGCAAATTTACTACAAAATGAAACCAATTAAAAATAAAAAGAGAAGTCATGCTAACAAAAATTCTCTAATTAAGCTCAAATCATAAAATGATTCTTAAAACAAGATTACCTAAAATTTAGATTTAACAAACTATGATAAACAAAATTTTAGCTAATTAAAAACATAAAAATGCTTATAAATATTCTCAACTATATTTCTAATAAATCACAAAAACAACAAGTATGTGTTTTATAAATTCTTAGGTTTTTTTGT
The DNA here is from genome assembly GCA_033032865.1 of Dactylorhiza incarnata. Lineage (NCBI taxonomy): Eukaryota > Viridiplantae > Streptophyta > Magnoliopsida > Asparagales > Orchidaceae > Dactylorhiza > Dactylorhiza incarnata. The sequence goes on from JAWHQI010000092.1 coordinate 2,496,680, forward strand.
TTTAAGTTTTTTCATATATTTTTGGGAATTTTTGATATTATCTTTTTTGGATTTTGATAATGAAAGAAAGGAAACTAGTTTTAAACCAAACACTTTATTTTTGTTAACTCTTGGACTTTCTGAGGTATACCCCAAGAAGGGTTCTCAACGGTACTAGGAGGTGTGATGGGATGATAGCCCAAACATCCCTTTCCAAGATTTAAAATTTTGATTTTCTATTTTTTTTCTTGAATTTTTGGGTTTGAAAAGTACTTAAATAAAAGAAGGCATAAGAAAATATATTTTGAAAAGTTTTTTCTAAATTAAAAATGGAGAGCTATTTACACCTCCATACTTAAAGTTAAACATTGTCCCCAATGTTTAAAACTAAGTATGAAGACAAAAGGAAAAAGAAAGAAAAAGCAAATAAAGTGCAAGGCAAAGCAAAAAGGTAAAGAAAAAAAAGAAGAAGGAAGAAGGGCTTCCCTGATTTTGAAGTTGCGGGGGAAGCGGAGGTTATCTACAAAACCTATTAGAAGAAAAGGAGAAATAACAAAAAGATAACTTTGGGGTGCCTCCCAAAAGCACTTTGTTTTAGGTCGTGTAGCTTGACCCAATTGGCGTTCAGATTGTAGGCGGAAGAAATATAGATTCACTCTTCTTGTTAGCTAGATCCCTTAGAAGATACAACTTAAGATGATGACCATTTACTTTGAAGGAGCGTTTTTCCAGGTGGGAAATTAGAATTGTCCCATAGGACAAAACCTCTTTAATGATAAAGGGTCCAGACCATCGAGATTTTAGCTTTCCCAGAAAAAGGCAAAGATGAGAGTTATATAGGAGGACGAGATCGCCCGACGAAAAAGTTTTTAGAAATTTTATATATTTATCGTGGTAAAACATTGTTTGCTCCTTATATAATTTGTTACTTTCGTACGCATTCGCTTGCCACTCATCTAATTCGTTCATTTGAAATTTTCTTTGCTCGGTCGCTAACGTAGAATCGAGATTTAGAAATTTAAGCGCCCAAAATGAGCGGTGTTCTAGTTCGAACGGAAAGTGGCAAGACTTTCCATAAATTAATCGATACGGTGTACAACCGATATCGGTCTTGTGCGTCGTTCGATTGGCCCATAGCGTGTCATCGAGCTTAAGCGCCCAATCCTTCCGATTAATAGAAATAGTTTTTTTTCTAAAATCCGCTTCAATTCTCAATTTACGACTTCGACTTGGCCGCTCGTTTGTGGGTGATAAACAATGGATAGTTTGTGCGTGACACCATATTTTGCTAAGATTTTTGTGAATTGGGTATTGCAAAAATGGGTGCCCTGATCACTAACTATAGTGCGTGGTGTGCCAAATCGAGAGAATAATTTTTTAAGAAGTTAACGATGACTCTCGCATCATTGGTGGGGAGAGCTTGCACTTTCGCCCACCTCGACACGTAGTCGACCGCAACTAGAATATACTTGTTTGATGAAGAGGGAGGGAGAGGACCAACGAAATCGAGACCCCAAATGTAAAAAATCTAGCATTCTAAGAAAATATTTTGGGTCATCTCATCCCGGCAGAAGATGTTCCCCGACCGCTGGCAGCTGTCGCAAGTACTCACATGGGTGTGAGCATCTTTGAAGAGTGTGGGCCAATAAAAGCCCACCTCCAGTGCCTTCCTCGCGGTTCGGTTCTCTTGATAATGACTACCAGTTGGTCCTTCATAACAATGCCATAAAATTTTTAGACCTTCCTCACTCGAGATACATCTTCTCACTACCTGATCCACGCAGACACGGAATAGAAAGGGATCCTCCCAAAAGTAATTCTTTAAATCAGAAAAGAATTTCTTCTTTTGCTGACTCAAGAATTCTTGTGGTTGCACACGGGCTACTAAATAGTTAGCCAAATCTGCCAACCAGGGGGTGGAAGATGTATTTATATTTTTCAGAGAAAGGAGTCGCTCTTCAGGGAATTTATCATTAATATCGGCTTCTATTAATGCTTCTGTAGCGGGATTCTCTAAACGGGAAAGATGATCGGCCGCCATGTTTTCGTCACCCCTTTTGTCCTAGATCTCTAAATCAAACTCATAAAAGAGGAGGATCCATCGCAAAAGACGGGGCTTGGTGTCCGATTTACTTAAAAGATATCTAAGAGCGGAGTGATCTGTGAAAACGATTTCCTTGAAGAGAGTGAGGCACGACCTAAACTTATCAAAGGCAAACACGATTGCTAGAAGCTCCTTCTTGGTAGTGGTGTAATTTGCTTGTGTCGATGTGAGTGTTTTGCTCGCATAATAAATTGGATGGAAATAATTACTCACTCATTGACCTAATACGGCGCTTACACAATATTACTCGCATCGCACATAATTTCAAAGGGTAGCGACCAATCCGTGGGGACTAAAATCAGAGAATTTATAATTTTTCTTTGATAAGTTTAAAGGTCAAAAGGAATTCGTCGTTAAAATGGAAAGAAGATTCTTTTTCGAAAAGATGGGTTAACAGCTTCGTGATTTTGAATTTTTTTGTATAAAATGCCGATAAAACCCTGCGTGGCCTAGGAAACTTCTAATGGCTTTTACATTCATTGGATGGGGGAGTTTTTTGATAACTTTGATCTTGGCCCTATCGACATTGATCCCTTTGCCCGATATTGTATGGCCAAGGACTAATCCTTCTTTGACCATAAATTGGCATTTCTCCCAATTAAGAGCTAGATTTGTTTCCTCACAACATTATTACACATGCTCTAGATCTTTTAAACAATTTTTAAATGAACTTCTGAAGACAGAGAAGTCGTCCATGAAAACTTCCATCACTTCCTCTACTAACCGTCGAAAATTGCCAGCATACATCTTTGGAATGTAGCAAGCGCGTTACAAAGACCAAATGGCATCCTCTGATAAGCAAAGGTGCCAAAGGGACAAGTGAATGCGGTTTTCTCTTGGTGATCGGGAAAAATAGGGATTTGAAAATATCCAGACAAACGATCGAGAAAACAGTAGTAGGAATTACTAGAACGGTGTTCTAAGATTTGATCGATAAAAGGTAACCGGAAGTGATCCTTATGGGTGGCATCATTTTGTTTTCGATAATCAATGCACAACTGCCAACCCGTAATGGTACAGGTTGTTGGATCGATAGGCTCCCTTAGAGGGAGGTGAATAAGGGAATAAAAAACCTTTTTATATTTTTATGAAAATTACTAAATTATTTTATAATAGGAGAAGGCAAATTAACAATTTAGCTAAATTAAGAGAATATTATAATATCCAAGATTAGAAGCAAGTACTAAATTGTTTTATGATGAAAGAGATTGAAATAAACAATTTAGATTTTGTAATTAGAAATGAAAACTTAGTAACCAATATTTTAGAGATTATGCCAAAGGAGAGAATTCAAGTAAACACAAATAGAGACAAAATTGTATTTATATAAAAAGGTGTTTACATAAATTTGATTTCAATATCGCTAGAAATCGGAGGCGTACAAATGTAAATATCTTTTCCTTTTCTATACCGACTTGTATCACCACAAATTGGTTGGCTTTAGTCAATCCTTCCCCGAATATGGCCTCAAAGCGCTCTAGCCAATCCTTCCCCGGATATGGCCTCGATCCCCCTAGATCTAATCTCCTAGACCTAGTCGCCAACTCATGCAGCGAATTCCCCCTGAGCCACACAAGGACCTAGTCGCCAACATAAGACAAATTCTCTAAACGGTTACAAAAATATATGGAATGAAAATAATGATAACAATAATAAAAACTCCATATATGAGATCTTCTGAAGTTGGAGATGAAGGATCGTTGTAGTATGAGCGAGGTCGAAGCGATCATCCTTTGGATGTAGCGTGACGTAGTCCTCCTCCAAAATTCTCCTTAAGCTTTTTGTGGGAGATCCATCTTCTCCAGCATAACATAAATAGAATTATGGCACAAGTAATCTCTCTAGGATGGATATGTAAAATGAGAAAGAAAGCTCCAATTTATAGAACTTCTCTCCAGCGCCTGCGGTAGCTCCTAGCGCCTGTGGTAGAGTTCATGTGGAACAGTTACGAAACCATCGTGGCGTGGCGTTGAGCGCACGATCTTTGAGCTAGCGCCAGGCGGTAGCGGTAGCGCTTACGGTAACCACTAGCACTGGTGGTAGTGCTTAAGCTCAGTTTGTTGGTTCCAAGCTGCTTTCTACCTGTGGAGTATTGCACATATAGTTCCTGCACACTATAAACACACGACAAGCAAGATCAATACAATTTGGGATTTGTTATTCTCAAACAAAGGGATGTGATACACATCTCTAACAATCTCCCCCTTTTGATAATAACAAATCCTCTTAGCAAGAAATCAACAAAGGTGTTTATGGTAAATGATAAGCTAGATAAAATTGCAACTATAGTATATGATAAGTATGAGAATAATGCATACTCCCCCTATCTTAATGCTTCCCTTTCATAAATGCAATTTATGTTTTACTCCCCCTAAATGATAGATTACATAAAATAGTCTCCCCTTAATCTTCTAGATTTCTCCTCTAGATTTCTTCAATTTAATCTCCCCCTTTTGGTATTATCAAAAGAAGGTGGGATAAGGGTAGTAAGGAGGCATTCTTTATAAATGATAAATCATTATCGAGCTTTTGTAATATATAAAATGATAAAGAGTTTAAGCATAATATATAAGAGATTTCAAATAAAAAGATAAGAGTTGTAAGCAAGCGGAATATTATAAGAGACGTCTTTTTGTGAGCATGAAAAGCATAAATATTAATATGAGTGTAAGTTCAAAATGTAAAGATGTTTTGACCTTTTTGAAATCTCAAAGTTTTTCATAAAGATACCAAGCATGAAATGAACATATCAAAAAAATTTACTACAATGTTACTTAATTTCAAGTTTACGAGATACAAAACATTGTAGAGATCATGCTAGGGTTATCTAGTGCATTTATTATATAAAGAGTAGTATAGATAAAGCATTAGAATCCAATACTCATGAGAAGAAGTGTTATGAAAGATAATGAAGTGCACATAAGTGTATTTTGAGCAATGTTAACAAATGATTTAAATCACAAAATACAAGACACATGTAGAGTAAATTGCACAATAAAACACAAGTATATTACTTTCACACACTTTTAATGCACATAATTTTTAACAAAGTGGTGTAATAAGCAAGGTTTACACAAGACACTTTATTATTTTTTCCAAGGTGCTCAACCTCACAATGCTTATGAAGACCTATTAGGAGGTTCAAGTAGTGCTTGGTGGAGTTATATTTGTCTATTTTTTGTTCACTTTTGTTAGACAACATTCTACGAATACACTTGTTTTTGCAAACCCAACATAAATTTTTTAAGACCACTTTTCTTAATTTTTAAGTGCAATTCAAATGTAGTGTAGATAATAAACTTATGCAAATTTTAATTCATTGTACAATTACAATACAGAAGCAAGCATCTTTTAGATTTAAACACACATATTGATTACCAAAATAAGTGAGTGAAATGTATCATTATCAATCACAAAACATTTACTCTTACTTAGTGGCATGCTAAGCTTGGATATACACATATTTTTCAATACAATTGATGCACTTAATTAGATATATCAAAGCATGATAAACAAAACAATATTCATAGTAATATGAAGAAACAAGTTTTAACATTGTAGATAATTCTAAATAATAGAACATATTCATGTTTGATATTAGCAATAAAGATCATACAGTTTTTTTGTTGTTTTGAAAATTTTTAATGAAAGAAAACAGAAAACCACAAAAACATATTTTTGTATTTTTGAATTTTGAAGTTTTGTAGTTGATTTTTCATAATATAAATAAAACAAAAAAAACAAAAATCGGACATACAAAAACTAAGTAGTATATATAAACTAACATATTTTTATAGATTTTTAGAAATTTTAGAAAACAGAGAAATTGAACACTTACGCTAGTGCCGGCGCTAGTGCTAGCACGTCAAACAGTAAGTGATTTTTTGAGAATTTTGAATTTTCATTTTTTAATCTTGATTAAGAGTCCTTATAGTAGTTTCATGCAGAAATTTCTGAATTTTTGGAGATCTCTAGGTGGATCAAATTTGCATGAAACTTTGGCTTTATCAAATACTTGTGTTTTACAAAATTATGTAAGCACAAAAAGATAAATTATGCAAACACAAGAGGACATTTTCAAACAACCCAAAATATGCATGATTTAAGTGATAGGTAAATAAAAAGGTTCATGCAATGATTAAAATAAATATGTTCTAAGATTAAAAAATACCCGGACTAAATGTCTACACCATATCCCCATACGAAGTGACGGATGGGCATGAGGAGCTGCACACGTGCCGTAGGTTGGGGTGTTAGTCCCATATGCACACACTAGAGAACTCTCAACCTAGCACACTTTCCCCCTAGTGCCTCGTAAGTCCCCACTGGAACCCACCCCGGTTAAGGACAAGACATGACTTAGAGGTTAGGTCTCCAATGCATACAATGCTACGCCCCGCTATTGTGAGATATAAAGTCATTGGTGAATAATCTTTGGACAACCTATGCTCTTAAACTATGGGTTGATTTATAAACTATAGTTTTTGTTTATTGTGAAGAATTATAGAAAAATATAAACCCGCATAGTTTTTCTACTTTTATGAGATGACGATATGAGATAACTAGCACAATTACTAATAGTCAATAAGTGATAATGCTAGTATGATGAGTTTTGGGTTTAATGTCACATCATAAGATTAACATTAATATTGCATGTATTCCAAAATAGAGTTTCAAATTGTAGGTCTAGAATAAAGTGATGATTTAGTTTGATTTATTCTTATTACTACAAAGTTGATTCTGGAGTCTACATATATGTGAGATACATGCAATCAATAGCAAATTATATCAATACACCAAATATTGTAAAGAAAAAAAATATAATTCATATTTTTATCATAAGATTCATAATTCCTAGGTTATAGACATTATTGATTTGAGATATTTCTTGTTAGAACATGAATTATGATTTAT